>VMYD01000100.1:0-1348593 GCA_007663325.1 Eucalyptus pauciflora | reverse complement strand
CTCTAAACTCAAAGTCTCAAGTTCATAGAATAAGGCGGCCTCCCATGCATTACTTGGTTTCTAATTGAATGACAACTCTTATATCATCAAATTAATAATGAAAACTTAAGTTGTGGTTAATAAGATTTTGGGAGAACTCGTGTGAAGCATAAGCATCACCTTGCAAAATACGATTCATCTTGGAAAGTCGCTACAGTTACAGAATCATTTACAAGCAACTCTCAAATTGATTAGGCACTTCTTCGGAATAATTATCTTGCCACAACAATATGCTTTTGTACGACATTCAATAAAATTTAGTGAAGATTGCCTGGAGATTATACACTCACTTGTTTCTCTATTTAGCTTGTTTTTTCTTTACAATTTTTTTAGTTTGTGATGGCCTTAGCTCACTTAGCCGGTTGCCTTCTCTTGGTATACAATATGATTGTGGTTCAGAGGCCACCGTCATTCCCGGTAATGACAGTGCCTCTGCCATGCTAACGATGATGGTATGTTACACCGATATATATATATTGTCAGCATGGGAGAATTGTCCAAAAAGTCCTAAACCTTTTGCAGTTTTGCCAATTGAGTCATAAACCTTTCAATCTTGCCGATTGAGTCCTAAACTTTTTGATAGTTTACCAATTGAGTCCATTCGGTCAATTTTGGCTGGAAAATGCCGACGTGGATAATTTTTAATAATATTTTAATATTTTAAATTTTTTTTTTGATTTTTTTTTTGATTTTTTAATATTTTTTTTCCTCTTTTTTTTTTTTCCCCCCTTGGCCTTTTCCGGTGGACGGCCACTGGCCACAGGCTGCCGGTTGGCCTCGCCCGCCACAGGCGAGGCCCGGCGGGGCGACGGTGACGGCGGGTGAGGCCGCCGCCGGCCTCGCTAGATTTGGTGAGGGGAGCCCTTGCCGAGGTTCGCCCTCGCCCAGGCGAGCATCGGCCTGCCAGTCTGGCGAGTGGCTCACTAACCCGGCCCGCTTGATGGCCAGCCGTTGCTTCGCTTGAAGCCAAAGGCGCTACTTTGAAGCGACCCGGCGAGAGCTCCTCGCCGGTCTGAGAGCCGGCCTCGCCCGGGGCTAGAAGCGACCTCGCTGAGTAAGCTTCGGCCGAGCCTGCGCGTATGGCAGGCCGAGGCCGGTGGCGAGCTGTGGCGGTGGCTGGCCGTCGCCTGTGGCTGGTGGCCGGCCACCGGAAAAGGCCAAGGAAAAAGCCAAAAAGGAAAAAAAAAAGAGGAAAAAAAAACAAAAAATCAAAAAAATCAAAAAAATTTTAAAAAATCAAAATTTTTTTAAAAAATTAAAAAATTATTTAAAATTGTCCACGTCAGCTCCGGTTGTCCTACATGGCACCGCCGGCATCCACGTCAGCATTTTCCGGCCAAAATTGGCCGGATGAACTCAATTGGCAAACTGACAAAAGGTTTAGGACTCAATTGGCAAGATTGAAAGGTTTAAGACTCAATTGGCAAAACTATAAAAGGTTTAGGACTTTTTGGACAATTCTCCCTGTATGTCATGGAGTGCTTTTAACTCTATTTAGATAAACTTACTTTATAATTACATTTGAAAGTAATCGATCCCTTAATATGACTAGACATTGAAGATAAATATTTCGAGTATTGGAACCTTTAATTCGAGTAATGAATTCTAGACATACAATATATTTTGGTATTATTACCTACCCTTACTGCAATTTAAGCATGGTGATTGAGGGAAGTCTCGAGGCTTGATTTCATTTATCATTTTTATGCAATGAAACTTTATAGATCGCTGAATTATTTCAGTTGCATTTTCTTTTAAATTTGATTGTATAGTGATCAAATGGCTTTGTCTTCTTGTTGAATCCGAAAAGATTGGCGAGAGTCATCGCCAGAGCAAAGCGGTAATAGTATCAACTCATCATTATTATTTTGTTCTTTTTTATTTGGGTCGAAATTACTTTGCTCATATTGTTTATAATATAAAGTTTTACGAAACCATTAAAACTATAGACCATATAAAAGAATTTGCCACCTTTTTCTTCCAGGAAATAATTAGTTTTGAGCAAGGTAAATGAATTTATTAATTTCAAGTGGTGTATATAAGTTTTCAAATTCTGATGGAGTTTCTCAAATGAGGCCATCAGATAAAGTCCTCACATTCATAAATAAATAAATAATTTAAAAAGCCTAGAATGGATATATGCTAAAAACATTAATCTGTTATTTATTAATATCATTCATTGTTTTAATTTAACAAATTCAACTCTATTTCAATAATTCATAAAACTTGGAAAAAAAACAAGTGATCCATATTATAGACTCGCATGTTAGATATATTGGAAGATGAGAAAAAAAAACTTAAGAGGTGAATTATATATCACGGGAAGTGGTAGTCAAAAGAGAAGAGAAGACTATCTTTTTCTTATTTCTCAATTTATTATTTTTATTATTGCGTTTTATTTTTTCATATATATTTTAACATCTCATTTATTGAATTTTTAAAATTGACATCGATATCGAAATCACATGTCGGAAACTCGTATGTAAGAATTTCGAGTGTTGAGAAAATTGATCAGGTATCGGATTTCTGATACGTGTTAACCGAGTGTTGGACACATGTTGAAGTGTCCGATACGACACGACATGAAAGCTCTTGAAGAGTATCGGTGCTTCGTAGACGAGAGTTCGACTTCAACTTCCACCCAAACACCGAAGGGCACAATCGTAAATTCGACTCGGCAGCCCTTCCTCTTCTTATGCTTCGGCACAGATCGTCGGGATGGTCGGCATATTTTCCCCCACGAGAACCACCAAATCGCGTCGGGTCGACGCGAGACTGGAATCGGAGCTCCGACCACCGATCGCCGCCGCCCGAACCCGCTCGAGTCGATCCCGCTCGAGCGTCTCGCCGGAATCGCAATGGTAAGTTGCTTCGGCGATCTCTTCGTTCGTTCGCTCGTTCGTTCGCGGACGATTCGCGCGCTCTGTGTCTTCGCATCGTCTCAAAGCGTGTTTGAGGGTCAGTTCGAGTTGATGGCGTCTTCCATTTCCTTCTGCGAAACCCTGACCACTCTTGGCTGTGGTTGCGTAGGAATGTCGATGCGTATGGTTTCTTCGAATTTTTATGGAATCCCTGGTTTGGGTTTGAACTTCGTTGTCGTGGGCTCCGCTTCATTTCCGGAATGGGTGTTGAATTATAAAAGTTTTATAGTCTCTGCGTCTTGCTGGTAATGCCCGTCCGGGATTCTTGTGAATTGTGCTCATGCTGTCTCGGGATTTGTGCGTTAGGCCTTGGATTTCGGTTGATGAATGACTTGCAGTAGTGCAGTGATGATTGGGCATAACTTGGTTTCACCTGCAGTACTCTTTCTGCTGATGTTGTGGGAGCTGACGGGGGAACTTTTGGTATTTTGAAAATATCGTTGCATTATTGGATGGTGGCATTTTGAGTATGCTTCAGTTGAAGACGATCTTGTTTCACTCGTATGAAGTTGCTGAGGAAGAGAATAATTCTGGGTGACAGTTTTTGGTCAATCGGCTCGACAATTGGGTTTGTTCTGATGGATGTCCTGCTAGTATGAGCTGAAAGTGATCATCCTTGTATTATGCTTCGAAATTGTGCTATTACAGAGTTAATAGCAGGGATTGCTAAGGAGGCATTTTGCTGCTGAATAGTTCTAAATAATTCTTGTGACTAATGTTTAGCCTACCTCTCCAACACCCCTTGATGATAACTCAGCAGTCTGTTTTTCTTTTCTCAAGAAATAAAAGCTTGCTAGTGGCTCATGGAGAACTCAGAAGATGCAATTTTCCTTGGAAAAGTCAGAAACCCTAAAATTATCAGCTGAATGTTTTAACTCTTGTATCGATGAGAATGTAGATTCAGTTACAGTTAGCTTTATGTAATGCCACTTATGTTTGTTTGACGGGATAAATCTTCTATCTGACAAATAGCTGGCATTATGTTTCAGGCTGATCCTGAGCTAGAAGCAATCAGACAGAGAAGAATGCAGGAGCTTATGGCTCAACGTGGGATGGTAATGGCCATGATTAGAACTATATCACAATTGCATTTTACTAGTTGATTATTCTTCTTCATTTGTTATTAATGCCCGTGCACATGACAGGGAGAGCCACATAACTCTGAACAGCAGAAAGCCTCGGATGAAGCAAAGAGGTTACTATAGTGAATTATTGGCTTATTTATTTCTTCAAATTCAGCATTCTGAGCATTTTTTGGACTGAGACTTTCAACAAAATATTTTAGGGAGGCAGATGAAAGAAGGCAAATGATGCTTAGTCAAATTTTGTCATCTGAAGCACGAGAGAGACGTAAGTTCAAAAAACACTTTCATTGAACACTATGCTTGGCATGGAGGAGTTCTGGTGTCATTGTTGATTAGTTTCTTCTCCTCTCGACTATTATCTGGTAGTGGCTTGAGTTTTACTTTGTATTGGAAGCTATAGGTGGCTGGATAAGCCCACCTAGTCCAACTGTTTTCTTAAACTGGTCATCCATATCCATGTTATGCTACTGTTAAATTTAGGATCCATTCCCCTTTTTTTCCTCTAGATATTTTTTTGGCACAGATACTTAGGGTTCATAGACAACAATTCCTCGTCGTCAGCTCTCTCTCTCCCCCCCCCCCAAAAAAAAAGTGTATGTGTGCGTGCATGCGTGCGCGTGAGGTCAGGCTGTCATCAGAAAGATCCATCTCATTTTAGGTGGCTTGAGATGCAGAATCTATTTGCTATTTGAGAACCATGGAAAAAGCATTTTCATTATGTGTAGCTAAGAATAGAGAGGTACGAGCGAAATAGGGAAGAGGATATGGGTAGAGATCATATCAGGCGAAGAGGAAGGGAGTGGAGGAGATGAGAACTGTGAGAGATAACTAAGCACTGAAGTTTAATCTTCAATTCCACTGCAACTTCTGCATCTGTACCTGTCTCTGCCCAATAGAAGAGCTAACTATCTTCCAAGTAAGTAACACCTAACTAAACTAATATAAATTTACTTTCACCCAATTACTTTTCATACATCAGACCCCTCCCTTTAAGAAACCCCATCCTCAAGGGTTAGCTTTCATTTCTTCGTCAATTTGCCAAAGGTTAGTGAAGAATCTGTTGGTCCACTCTTAATCTACTTATCAAAGCAACTTTAAGATTTGACCACTTCAGCTTGGGGTTGCTCTTGAATTTTTTTGAGAGTTGCACCACTAACTCAGGTTCACTGTTTTGATTAAACAAAATGAAAAACTGGGGATCACTCTTAATTTTCTTCATGAGTTTCCATGGCTCTTCAGGCATTGTTGCCATTCTTCCATGCAAACAGCTATTCCTTCAACTCAAAACTCCCATATGGCAAGTCTTTGGGAACACCAAAATGGAGGAAAGGTAGTCATTTCGTGAGAATTGGTTGTCTCTTTGGACACCTTCAAGCCTGAATTTACAAAATTTGTACGAACTCTGAGATGATAGCTGTGAGATAGAGAACTAAAATCCAACAGTTGTGATAACTTTTATTTGGGTCAAGCTAGCTTTCTAACCTATGATGTACCAGAGGCATAGCGCCACATTTTATTGTTGGCTATTTGCATGAAAGAACATATTCACATCAAATTTATAAAAAATACAGAAGGGATCTAGTTAATTTATTTCATTTATCTTTTGGGGTTAATGAAAAGACCTCCAACAAGGGAAGTAAACAGTGATTTTCAGAAAAAGTGATGATCTTTGCAACTCTCAGTATGTGAATACTTGAAATGCATATTGATAAAGATATGCACTTCATGAGAAATCATATCCAAAGAATTAATAAACTGTGGTATTTTGATGTAGTGTGGATGGTTAAGTTATGTGTGTCAACCTTGTCTTTAAATTTAGCATTTAATTTAATGGAAATTGGTATATATTAGACAAAATAATAACACTAGGAACCAATAAAAGTTTTGGTGTATGGTCGTTTCACACCACCAAGAGCTTGTTTTCATGTAATTTAAAGATGTTGGATGATGATTGGTGGCTACTTCCTTTAAAACAAATATACCATACCTCATTTGTTTGATTGGGATGTGATGTGATCTGAGAATCTTTAATTGTTCCTATTCCTAGAAAATCTTCTTAATCTTAAGATGTATACTTTAAGAGTAGTTGCTTCTGGTCGATGACTTAAGTCAAGATACTATGAGTTCTTGTTTTATACGTATTAAGCCTAGCAGGTATGGGAAAATCTCTCTTACCAGGAAGAGAAATACTTCCGTCAGCCGGAAGGAAAATTTTAGAAGAATGCTTGGAAATGGCTATCTAGTCTCTAATGCATTCAGTAATTGCAGATCTACTCACTAATTTAGTTAGACATCTGAACTTGCTCTGAGGTTCTTTAATATTCACTTGTTTGATTTTGGACCCTATTTTGCATGATGATATGTACAACTTTGTCACTTGTGTTTTGCGGATCAGGTGACTGGATCTCACACTGCTTAAAGATATCACTTTGTTACATCATGGATAATATTTCTTTGTGTCTCGATCTGCCCTTAAATTTTCTCTTTTTGAAAGTTATTTTGATCTCTAAAGTAACTGTCTGAAGATGAAGGGATATATGAAATTATTATCTAGGGGTCATATGTGGAGGATTTTGGATGAGATGTAAGAATGTTGCTGAGTAAGTGGGATTATAACTGCTGTGAACTAATTTAGAATAGACTGCTTGCTTGGTGGCTACTACGAGTGAATGTGAAATATATGACCAAGCTTTCTCATTCTCACTTCCTTTTAATTGCTGTCATTTGGACAGTTGCTAGAATTGCATTGGTGAAGCCTGAGAAGGCCAGAGGTGTCGAAGATGTTGTACTGCGTGCTGCTCAAATGGGTCAGATAGTTGAGAAGGTATGGCTGAGACTTCTTGGTCATATGACTTTTTTTCCATTATATTATCAAATTCTGTGTGAATTACAGAACGCTTGTCTGATAGGTTTCTGAAGAGAGACTCATATCACTGCTGGAACAGATTAACACCCAGACAACTAAGCAGACAAAAGTCACTGTAAGTTCCTTTCTTATTCTTTTCCCCGTCGTGTTCGTGTCCCAAAACTCATAGGATTAGCTCAGATGCGAGCAAAGAGAATTGCTAAGTTGACGTTACTTTGGTTGATAATTTTGTCCCAGATCCAGAGGCGTCGGAATGTTCTTGAGGACGATGATTAGCTGAAATCTAAAGAACTGGAGTAGTTCCTGCCTGTACCATGTGATTAATTTGATGTCGAGACTTTTGCTTTACATGTAACAACATAGGCGGTTATATTTTAAAGACGTTGCCTCCTGCAGTTTGAATGGGGACTCCCATAGAATGAGTATCTATAGATGAGTGTTGGTATTCTCCTATTATTGAATGTTTAAGGCAGGAATCAATATAGGATTCTATGATGGTCTTCGAAGTAAAGAAAGCTGTTTTACCAGGATGATGCGATGAGCAACGTGGAATTTCAGGAAACATCTTAGGTGGTCGTGTTGGCCACTTATCAATTAACCGGATGGTAAGGCTAGACGATTTCTTTTGCATGTTTATTGTTGAAGTGGCTGTTGAAAGGTGGCAAAATGGGTCATTTTTTCAAAATTTTTGACCTCAAATTAATTGGATTGGGTTTTCTGTGAGTACCCAACTTTTGTAAAGTGCAGGTCAAGATAGGTTCAAAAAGGTTAAGCCCATAGGGTTTGGGCCATTGGGCCATGATGGATTTTGATTAAACCTACTTTAAGTTGACAAAAGTTAACTTAAGAAAAAAAGAAAAAAAGAAGTCAAATCTAGAAATTGATCTGAAATATTGTCGACGAAAACCGTAATCTACAGAGGTGGAACTGTGGAGGTGGCAATGGTAGCAACGACGACCACTCTGGAGATTGCCGTTGCTTGCATATTGCGAGGACGGCCACCACCTATAGCCCACAGCGATTTGTACGGCCTTTATCTCCCCTTTGCCTCTCTCTCTAGGAGAGAAAATCGAGACAGAAATGAGTCAAGATCAAGGATCGTCCGGGTGTAGCAGCCGCATGACCATGGTGAAGGCGTGTTGCTTGGTGGTAGTGGCGTCTCGCCAGGGGCTGTGCTTAATGAGTTGGGGTTTTGAGATTCTGATTCAGAACTTTTTTAGAAAATTTGATAAAGAATCTCATTTAAATAGAAAAATGTCTTAAAAGATGGAAATTTCAAACTCTTACTTTCCACATTCCGCAATCAAATTCAACAAGATACTGCCAGCGTGAACGGTAATGTACTTGCTTTGGGTAATCAACCAAGAAGAAGAAACTTCCACTTGTGGGAATATGTAGGGATGATTACCGAGTAAAAATTACCTTAAGCTGAATTTGGCAATCAGGATAAAATTTATCTAATTCTACGTTTGGTGTCTGGTTGAGACATAATAAAGTTGGATATAAATAAGATATATGTTGGATAAATTTATCCCATGAGATGTGAGATAAAAGTCAATAGAATCCCTATATTCATAATAGGAAAGTTTTCCTCAAATAAAAAATTTATTAAATTAACAAATTTAAAATTATATTTCAATATAAATAATATTTGAATTCTAATATAAGAAATTCAAAATAACAAAGAAAAATTATTTTTTAATTTAATGTTATTTTTATTTATATATTCGAATTTATTTCTATCTTATAATAAAAAATTCAATACATAAATATATATATTTATATTTATTACATATTTTAGGTATTTTAAAATTTTGGGAATATTTTTTATTTTTTTATTTTTGGTGGCAGGAGGAACCAACTTGCATCGACAGTGCGTCGTAAACCCTCTGGTGACGCTAGCAGGGAAACCACCACCCCGACGCCATGCTTAAATCGCCTAATGATCCGCCAGCCTCCCTGCAACTCGCATTGCAAGGGCTTCGAACTCCCGACCTCCCCGAGGAGGACGTTGTAGAGCCTACCTAGCGGAGCCACTTGAGCCGGTGGTTAAAATTTTTTGGGAATATTGGTACACTTTTTCATTAATAAAATTTTATTAGAGAATGACGGAAGGGAAGGGAAGAAATAAAAAAATTAATTAAAAAAGAGGAAAATAAAAATAAAAATAAAGTTGACAAAGGTGTTATAAGAGATTTTTACCATCTCTATCTATAAAATTTGCAATTAATTTATATTGTTATGGCGGTTTAATCAAACAATATATATGACACGATGATAATATATCTAACTTTATTATTGAATCATTAAACAATGGATATGATATGGTGAAATTCCCTTGATTTAATATTTTATCCTATCAATCATATCCTAATTAGAAATCTAGACGAGTAAATGTAACTTTATAATTTTGCAAAAAAATTACTGGAAATTTTTTGCCTACAATGCAAAAAGTGGGGTATGACTTGCGTGGTTCCATAAAGGGTGCACATGCATGTACCTGGCAACATAGCCATCAAAATCAAATTTTAACTATTATTAATATATACGTTACAAAAAAAAAAAACTATTATTAATATATTACTTTGTTTGATGTATTCTGTTCTTTGATAAAAGAGAAAAGAAAAGATTGTCATGTTAATTTATTGTTTCTATACTGTTAGCTAGTGAGGTCCTCACATGTAATATTTAGAGGTGAGCAATTTCAAGTTTCATCTAGAATCTCAAACCTACCTGTCGAAATCGATTCCCTAAATTTTGGAACCTAGAACCTACTTTACATACTTTGAGACTTACCTTACTACCGGTTCTAAGGTCTATCTAGATTTCATCTATACTCTTAATTGAACGATTGTAGTTATCATTGTAGCAATGTTGTTCATACTATGGCAGATTGTACTATTGTAGTAGAAACGAAAAAAGTTATCGTCTCTAATAACTACCATTTGCTACAATTTATCGATCGCAATTTATATTTATACACATAAAAATTATAAAATAATAACAGAGTAAAAGTCTCAGTTATGGATATCGTGGGATTTGGAAGCTCCTATTAGTGATTTCATATTACTCACATTATTGGACGCTATAGAATGTTGCATGATCATGCGAAAACATAGAACAGGAAAAACACAAAGACTTGTTCTAGGTTCTCGGTTCTACTTATAACTTAGAACCTACTCATCAAAACATATTACTCAATTTATGAAACTCAAAACCTACTATGTATATTTTTGAACCTTAAACCAGATCGGTGGCCTCATGGCATTTGTTGATGGACATGGCTACATTTGCAGTGGCCATAGCTGGTACTGCTTCCATAGCTTCTTTGAGTGATGGGACCCCATTGGTTGAGGTATCAAAAGGAGGAGATTATTGAGGTTGTTCCTCATTGGTTGTGGAAGGGACTGGTGGTCGATTTATAAGTATAAGGAAAAGCCTAACCTCTTGATCTAGCTTTTGGGTGAGAGAGGCCAAAGACCACCCAACATTAGACACATTCTCCAATTCTTGAACATACAAGTGCGCGTCACAGAAGAGACGTAAGAAAGAACCAAGTTCTTAGGACTCCTACAACCGCTTGTGGTCCTCCGCAATTGCCATGTTCGCACTTGCGCTTGCCTCCGCCGCTGTGTCTTATCCCTCGCCGCGCCTATTGCGCCATCATTGATACACTGTCCAGCCGGGTTCGTAGAGTTTCTCACACGTTAGGGACGCTCTCGTTGCTGCTCCTTGGCTGGACATGCCTCGCGTGAATACCCTTCCCGTTTTTATGTAATTTTTTAGTTCACTTGTTCAATATTATATTATATTGCCTAATTCGAATTATTTGATTATAACCTTTGGAAAATGATGGGCATTAACAGATTAGGAAAGTTGTTGTATTGAAAGTCGAAATAATTAAGAATATTGAGCCGCGAGAGGATTAGATTTTTCATTAATTTGACTTTCTGTTGCGGACCTTGGCGAATTATATGGTTTATTTGGTTTATTGCTTGTGTTGATTTTTAGTAAACTTCCCCATCTTAAAAAATTATACAAAAAATTTGCATGGCATGAATATTAGATTGCATTCATATTTATTTGCTATCTCAGAATTGCATATTTAGGATCATATAGTATCTTATATAATTTACTAATTTATAATAGGATTTTCTCTAAATTATTTCCTAAATTAGATTAGAAGATTTTAAAAAATCACAAAAAATAATAATATCATGCATATCAATTAGAATAAGTTGCATTATTATCATGTCATCTATGCCTCATGATTGCCACATCATGTTGCTATGTCATCGCCATATAATTTTCACATCATTGTTATTGCCATGTCATTGTAATGTCATATGCCGTGTCATAGTTTCCATGTTATTTAGTAATTGCATATTTAGGGTCATATAAATCAAGATTCATGCCACTTAAATTAGTGCATTAATTTTAATTGTCATTAAAATTAGGTCTACAGATTGCATATTACATTTCATGTTAAATTAGCTCGACACATAATTTAAAATGAAGATTGCATCCCATGCATTGATTATAGTTTAATTTCTTATTATAAAAGAAAAACCCAAAAGAATTAGTTAGAATTCCATAAATATTTAGAGATCATGTTTAGGTCATGCATTACTTTAAATTTTTGGATCCAGGCCCCAGGGCCTAAGTCCTTATTTTCGGAATAAACACGTATTTTTATTTTAAAAAACTAAAAATCGAAAATATTTTTAAAAAAATCAGAAATAGTCTTAGAAGCAAGCTTTGTCTGGGTTGTTTTATGTAAGTTTTAGGTTTAGCCTGGTTTCATTTTAGCTGATATATATGATTAGACTTTTTTTAGCAAATGCTTGATATAATTTAGTCTTTTTGGGAGGTCAACCTTTTAGGCGAGGAATTAAACTTGATTTGAATTTAGTGCACGAGGGATCATGTCTCGAGGCTTATAACATGGTCATCTTATAGTTTTTGCTCGATGTTGAATCGGGTTTTTTTTTTCTCGCATTTAGATAATTTCTTGGTTGTTTATATACAACATTGCATTTCAATAGGTTGAGTGCTTACTTTTTGCATCGCTTTTCAATAAATCGTGTGTTAATTTCTTTTCTAGATTAGGCTAGGTCTAGTTTTGACAATATTGAAAATAACCCCGTGAAAATATCGGCATGATCACTTACCATAAATGACACCTTTAGGATCAATTGGTAATCAACATTTGCATGATCACTTAGGTAATCAACTATTTAGGTATCGAAAGGGCGTTAATATAAACATTAGCATAATCAAGTTCCCATGCTTAGAATCTCTAATTCCGAATAAATTAAGAAGATACTCTCGCGTCTCAATTAAGAAGTCACTACTTAGTCAACCCAAAATGACTAGTAGTGACTCCTAAAAATACTTAGTTGTTAAATAATATAGAAAATGTCTAATGTTAAGTGAGATATAGATTTGGGAGAGCTTGCACTCAAAATCAATGAATCGTTTGGATCACCATTAAATGATGTGTTTGAGCCGTTTTTTAGGATGTCAATTTATACTGTCTTTTGAGTATATACTTCTAAACCTATTTGTCGGTGACTCAAAAAAATAGGTTGCGACACCAAGGAGACAACCAAGTGCACCTGGGCAGCGCCAAAAGCAATTTCTCGTCAGGTTATGGTGGTCCTGTCTCTAATACTCTTTTCCTTTTGTCTCTTTCGAACCAAGCTCAGATTAATGTTTGTTTTTTCCCATCAACGTTTCAAATTATCTTCTTTCCTGATAATCAATCTATTGGGAAAAGTGCCAAAAAAGTCCTAAACCTTTTGCCTTTGTGTCGATTTAGTTCCTAAACCTTTTTTTGGTGCCGATTCAGTCATAAACCTTTTTACGTTGTGCCAATTCAGTCATTTCCGGCTAATTTTAGCCGAATTTTGCTAACTGGACACTGGCCGGTTGATGTGGCCTGATCGGCGCTGACGTTGACAACTTTTAATAATATTTTAATATTTTTTATTTTTTTTATTTTTTGTCTTTTTCCTGCGGCCGTTCACCGAGGTCCGGCGATCGGCCAGAGCCGAAGGCCAGTGAGGGTGAGGCCAACCTCGTCGGCCACCTCGCGGGCGAGGCCCTCGCCCATGGCTGGATCTGGCGAGGTCGAGCCTCGCCGGCCATGGGTGAGGCTCAGCTCGTCAGATCCGGCGAGGGGGAGCCTTGCCCATGGCCGACGAGGCTCGACCTCGCCAGATCCGGTGAGGGGGAGCCTCGCCCATAGCCGGCGAGGCTCGACCTCGCCAGATCTGACCATGGGTGAGGCTTGCCCTCGCCGGCCATGGGCGAGGCTCCCCCTCGCTGGATTTGGCGAGGTAGAGCCTCGCCGGCCATGGGCGAGGCTCCCCCTCACCGGATCTGACGAGCCGAGCCTTGCCCATGGCCGGCGAGGCTCGACCTCGCCAGATCCGGCCATGGGCGAGGTCGAGCCTCGCCGGCCATGGTCGCAGACCTTGGTGACCGGTCGGAGGAAAAAGATAAAAAATAAAAATAAAAATAAAAAAATAAAAAAATTCAAAAATATTAAAATATTATTAAAAGTTGTCCACGTCAGCCAGCCGGCGTCTAGTCAGCAAAATCTGGCCAAAATTGGCCGGAAAGGACTGAATTGGTACAACGTAAAATTGTTTAGGACTGAATTGGCACAAAAAAAAGGTTTTGGACTAAATCGGCACAAAGGCAAAATGTTTAGGACTTTTTTGGCATTTCTCCCTCAATCTATTTATTGGTGCTTCCTTTCTTCTCTCATAATCCTGCCCAATGGATTCGTTCATGCTAGCCACATGAAAAATGATATTGAGCAACCATATGATTTGTTTGTAGAAAATAGTGGAACCTACCTTGCTTCGTTTTTTGTTTTTTTTCCTTTCTTGCCTTCCAATCCATCGATCTTAATTTGAAAAACATCAGGTGATTACAACATGTGGCATCATTCATCGATAATCAATAAATTGCTACTTTAAGTAACTAACTGTTTCATCTCTCTCCTTATGAGTTAACTTTTTTAGGGTCAAAGTTGGGACTAGAAATTTTGAATGGTCTGAATTTTCAATTGCTTTAGTTAACAGTCGAGCCGATTATTCATTAGCAATGCTGTAATTAATTATGGTTCGATTCAAACCCCCGACATAGAAATAAAACTTCTCCTCTTCATTCTTGAATTAGCAACTTCATCGAGTGGTCAAAATTTGCGAGATATAAGGCTTTATTCTTTATATACTTTGAGAGGACCCTGTCTGTCATCCATTCATTCGATTAGAGTACGCTATTTTTTAATAAAGAAGATAATCGAAATTCACATGCAATTAAAAAGAGAACACTCAATTGTAATACTAAGAAAGATCGTTCGGGGAACTAAGAGGGACGATGAAACAAGTTATCGTCCTTACTTTTTCTTTCTTTTATCATTATAAGTGATGGTTTTATTTATGATGGGCTTGAGTTGGCCCGTGAGTTGAGGGCCCATGGAGGAAAGGTTGCGATGTGAAAGGTTGCATTGTTTAGATACGATAGGTTGTGTCTTTTGGAAGGGGTGTTACGTTGAGGAGTTGCGTCGTTTGGAGGAGACGCTTCGAGGGAAAATATAAAAGAAAAAGGAACGTACCTTTTGGATGGTTACGTACGTTATTTTTCTTTTTCTTTTTTTTCTCTCACTCTCCTCGAAACCAACGTAACAACATTCCTTGAAAAACAATGTCTCTTGCACATCGCTTCTCTCCCTAAGCGAAGAAAGAATTCTCCTTTGAAGAACAGTATCCGGTTTCCCCTCGAATCGCAATGTCGGTGTTTAGTCTGTGGACAAAAGGTACGCTCGATCCCGTGGCGTGTTTTTGATCGTTGATTCATGTTTGTTTGTTTCTGGGCTCACTTCTGCTTCGTCTTTTTTGGGGTTTGATTTAGTGTCGAATCCGTAATAGGGAATCACTAATTCCCAACATTGGTATCAGAGCCATTGTTTATGTTTCCCGACTCTTTTTTTATTGCTTATGATTAATTTTTGGTCAAAAATTCGAGAAAAATCATTTTTGGTCGATCGGGGACGGAAAAACCCGACACCCGCGTACGGTGCGCCCTGTTTTGTGATTTTGTGCAAGTCGAAATTCATTTTTTAAAGTGCAAGGATGAAGCTCTTGTCGATACGAGAAAAATGAGTCGCGGATCGCCGCCGGATGCGCCGCCACGCGCGGCCGGAACACACGGGGGTCATCGGCGCGTGCAACACACGCGCCGATTTGGTCCCCCCCTGAAACGCATGTCGAACGCGCCGTTTCGCCCAGGCTCGTGTGAAGCACGCGCGCGCGAAAACGGCGCGTCGGATGCGCCGTTTCGGCCCCGTGGCGCGCACGCGCCAGCTGACGTCAGTCGGGCACATGCGTGGCACGTGCCGGTCGGTTCGTCCGACCGGTCCGACCTTGACCGCGACCGTTGATCATTGACCGAAAAAAAAAAGAAAAAAAAAGGAATTTGTTTCTTTTTCCCAATTAAGTCTATGTGGATTATATGTAATCCCTTATTTGTTCTGCATTTGTTGCAGGAACAATGCCCCCCTTCAGTTACGCACGCCTATTCGCGTAATTACCAATAAACAAAAGGAAATGCTTTCTAAGTTGATAGCTGACCTGACTGATTATCAATGGGAGGGTGGTGACTTAATTGATCATGTTCTTGAAGTCAACGAGAAGATACAAAAGGTCATATGGAATGGTCGTCCCATGCCACAGTCTGAGATGGTGCGATTTTTCATGAACACTCTTCCACAAGAATGGAAAGGAGTATTGAATTGCATATGGGATGTCAACAAAGCCGCTTCATATAGGAGTATTGTGATGTCTTTTATAGATGATTATTACCTGATTGTTACAAAAGAAAAGATCAAGAAATTGAAGAAAAAAGGATCTTTCCCTGTTCACTTTTTGAAGTGGTGTTCGTTGTTTTTGGCTGGTCTTTATTTAGTGTGCTTTGTGGACATCTTATGTAATGTTTCCTACCTGGTTATTGTTGATGTAGCAATTGATATATAAGTTGTATTATGTGAAAGCATTATTATTTTATTGGATGTCGAATATTATTTGCTTTCTGTTATTGTTGAATGCTGTGGGTAGTTCATAGAAGTTTTTTGTAGCTTCATAGAATTTATTTTGCATGGACAATTATATTAATGATAGTTTTAAGTTAGGATTTTTTGGAGGATGATTGGAAACATAGTGACATTTTGATTATGAAACCTTACTTGAAATTGTTCATTAATATGATAGGTCTATGCAAAATATATGCATAAATGATAGGCATTAATTATTTGTGCATATATGTCTGATGTGTTCAGATAAATGGCTTCAGCCACAAAGAGCATAGTTGCCGAGCTGAACAAAGGTGAAAAGCTCAATGGCGATAACTATGAAATCTGACACATGAAAATCCAATATGTGCTGGAAGAGCAAGAGGCACTAGAAGCTCTTAACTTGACCATGGTAGAACCTGAAGAAGGAAACACTATGCAGCATAAGAGAGATCGGGATGCTTTTGCTGCATGGAAAAGAAAGAACTCCTTTGCTCGCATTACGTTGCTGAGTAGCATGGAAAATGATGTCATGCGAGAGTTCAGGCGTTTTGAGAATGCCAAGGAAATGTGGGAAGCATTGGCAGCAAAGTTTGGTCATACTTCGGTGACCAGACTGAGACAACTCACTATTAGGTTTGACTCTTATAAGAAGCCTCATGGTCAGACCATGAAGTAACACCTTAGAAAGATGTCAAACATGATAAATGAGTTGAAAGATACTGGCCATGTCTTGATTGATGAGCAGCAAGTGCAAGCAGTGATTCGTTCCTTGCCTCAGAGTTGGGAGCATATGAAGGTGCACCTGACCCATAATGAAAATATCAAAACCTTTGAGGATGCTGTGCGTCATCTTGAGCTGGAAGAGGACCGACTCTTGGCGGCTAAGCCGAAAGCTGAAATTTATCATGCTGGTTCTAGCTCACATGGAGCTTCGAGCTCCAAGCGCAAACGTCCTAACTTGTTCGATAAAAGGAAAGGCAAGGGAGCAGGTCCTTCAGGGAAGAAGTCAAATGTTGACCACCATGACAGAGGAAAACGTCCTCGAATGAAGAAGCTAACAAGGGTGAAGTGTTACAATTGTGACAAGAAGGGTCACTATACTCGCGATTGTCGTGAGCCAAATAAGGTATACACCTCTTGTGCTTTTCAGAACTTTGCATATGTGTCAAGTTCTGTATTTTTGACTGAGTCTAATACTTTGTGGACTGTAGATTCAGGAGCGACAGACCATGTAGCGAAGGATAGAGAATCCTTCGTGGAATTTCGATGAGTACCAACTGGAACTAAGTGGATTTATGTGGGAAACAACTCTAGAGTTGAAGTAAAAGAAATTGGCACCTGCCAACTGAACATGCGTGGTGAACGCACTTTATTCCTACATGATGTATTGTATGCTCCGGAGATTCGTCGAAATTTAGTGTCTGTTTTATTGTTGGTCAAGCTTGGTTTTAATATGAACTTTCATAATAGTGGTGTGGATTTGTATTTGGATACAAATTACTATGGTTGTGGTTCTTTTCTAGATGATTTTATTGTATTAAATGTTGACTATAGTAATACCAATGTTTGTTATTCCCTTTTCACGTCTCCCAATTCATATGATAATGATGTGAATGTGTGGCATGCTAGACTTGGTCATATTGGCCAACAACGTATGAATAGACTAGCCAAAGAGGGCTTCTTAGGCAATATTGAAAAAAGTCGATTTGCCCATATGTGAGCATTGCTTGGTAGGGAAAACGACAAGGAAACCATTTGGAAAAAGGCAAAAGAGTTGAATTTCCTCTGCATTTAATCCATTCTGACGTCTGTGGTCCAATGAATGTGAGAAGAAGGCATGGGGCTGTTTTTTTCATCACTTTTATAGATGATTATACTCGATTCAGATATGTCTATTTGATTTCTCATAAATTTGAAGTATTAAGTTGTTTCAAAAAGTTTATGAACTTGGTAGAAAATCAATTAGACAAGAAAATAAAAGTATTGAGATCCAATCGAGGTCGAGAATATTTATCTGATGAGTTCAGAAAATTATATGATGAAAAAGGAATAGAAAGACAGTTGTCTATTCCATATACTCCTCAACAAAATGGTGTTGTGGAGAGAAGAAACAGAACCCTACTGGAAATGGTTAGGTCCATGATGGCGCATGCTAACTTACCTATCACCTTTTGGAGTGATGTGTTGTTATCTGCTGCCTATATACTTAACCGGGTGCCTTTCAAATCAGTTACTTCTACTCCATATGAGTTATGGACAGGTAGAAAACCTGACTTAAGTTTTCTAAACCATGGGGTTGTGCTGCCTATACTCATGCGCCTTCTCACAAGTTTGGGAAATTAGGTCCCAGAGGAAAGAAGAGTATTTTCATAAGATACTCCGAACACTCGAAAGGGTATGTGTTCATAGGTGAGCAGGAAAGTGAGAGTATAACTGAATTTGAATCACGAGATGTCACATTCTTAGAGAATGAATTTCCTAAGAAGGGCGAAATAGGTGAAGAATACTCCCTATTTGAAGCCTTGGATCAAGATAATAATATTAGTGAAGTTCGTCCAAGTGGGAGTAATATGAGAAGTGATGAATTGAATTCAACTCATTCTCAATTACAACCACATGATGAGACGACATCATCATTATCTAATCCTAGTGAGAGCATAATGGGGAATGATGTGCAAAGTGCACAATCTCCCATACGGCGAACAAGTCGCAAAAGTATTCCCCGTCGACGTTTTGACATTGAAGGGGAAACTTTTATGATTGTCCTACAAGATGAGGATGAGCCAAGAAATATACATGAGGCTCCAAGTTGCTCTAGTAAGGAAAAATGGATACATGCAATGGGAGAGGAAATGGAGTCAATGAAGTCAAACCATGTTTGGGAACTGGTTGATCTTCCAAAAGGACGCAAAGCTATTGGGAACAAGTGGGTTCTCAAAATAAAGCGTAAAGCTGATGGCTCGATAGAGAGATATAAAGCTCGCCTTGTGGCAAAGGGGTATAATCAACAAGAATGAATTGATTATGAGGAAATATTTTCTCCTGTTGTGAGATTTACCTCGATTCGCATTATTCTGGCAATAGTGACAAGTATGGATCTTGAATTACATCAAATGGATGTAAAGACTGCTTTTCTCAATGGAGAATTGGATGAGGAAATATATATGGAACAACCTGTTGGTTTCATTACAAAAGGCCAAGAAGAAAATGTATGTCGACTTTTGAAATCGATATACGGTCTTAAGCAGTCGTCAAGACAGTGGTATATACGTTTTCATAATGCCATAATGGCATATGAATTTACAATGATTGATGAGGATCATTGTGTATATATCAAAAGATCCAAAGATCAATTTGTGATCATATTATTATATGTTGATGATATACTAATTGCTGGAAGCAATATGGAGTTTGTTAATACTATTAAGAGTTGGTTATCTTCTAACTTTGAGATGAAAGATATGGGTGAGGCTGCATACATCCTTGGAATTAAGATTTCAAGAGATCGTTTGAAGAGATTATTATCTCTTTCGCAAGAAACATACATTAATAAGGTTCTTGAACGATTTCGTATGCAAGATTGTAAACCCATTGATACTCCTATTGCAAAAGGTGAAGGATTGAGCCATAGACTGTGTCCAAGAACTCCACAAGAGAAGGAACAAATGCAACATGTTCCTTATACTAGTGCTGTTGGGAGCTTGATGTACGCTATGATGTGTACAAGACCTGACATATGTTTTGCAGTTGGAATGGTGAGTAGATACCAATCCAATCCAGGTCAAGCACATTGGAAAACCGTTAAGAGAATACTGAGGTATCTGAAGGGAACTGCTGATTACAAGCTGAATTACCAAGGAAATGATCTGCGACTTGAAGGCTATTCAGATGCTGATTGGGGAGGAGATTTAGATGAAAGGAAATCTACCTCTGGATTTGCTTTCTTACTGAACAATGGTGCCATATCATGGAGCAGTAAGAAGCAAACGTGTATAGCCTTGTCTACGATGGAAGTTGAGTTCGTGGCATTATCAGCAGCGGTACAAGAAGGAGTTTGGCTTAAGAGATTTTTGGATCATTTATGTGTTATTGAGAAAGCTGCAAATCCATTATTGGTTAACTGTGATAGCCAAGCAGCTATAGCGTACACCAAAGATCCAAAATATCATGGCAAGACCAAACATATAGATACCAAGTATAATTTTGTAAAAGATATGGTTGCACGAAAGGATGTGAACTTATAGTACATATCTACGCATAGAATGGTAACAGATCCTATGACAAAGCCAATACCTAGAGATGTGTTTTGTAGTCATGTAAAATCTCTAAGATTGCATAGAGTCTGATATACTGGATATTGTAATTTTCCTGAGTTGTTTACATTTAATGAATTTGTGTTTTCATCATTAATGCCTATGAATCTTTGTTTGACATTTATGCATTTTAATGCTCAGTGCATTATATTATGTTGAGAAAGTATGTTGGACAGATAAGAGATTAGTCCACTCACACGAGTAATCGCCTCTATTTACTATGTGATAAATAGAGATGAGATGGTTTTTAAGCTTATTATCTAGGTGATAATCGAGAGCTCAAGCTTAAAATATATATGTCGCCTTAACTAAGTGTTAAGATGAGGACATGAAATATATTATGTCCGAAAGTAAAATACCCCACATATTTTACTTTATCTGTCTAAGATGCCAGATGTAAGTTCTGATGAATTTTGTGAATGAAAAGATACGTGAACTCAAGTTAGACATTGGGTATGTCTGAACTATCATCTGTACGGTATTGATGGTGTAGACATACGCTCCATGGGAAATGAGTTAATACTGTAATACATATTTCATACTACGTATGCATGAGACGACCAATAAGAGTGGCAAAAGTTTGATCTCAACTTTTATGCCGTATGAGACTCTTGAGGAAAATAGTTCCTCAATTTAGTGCCCTCATGACTCTTACTTATTCTCAAGATTTTTGTTCAATGATTGCTATCTTAGGATGTTGCCAATGATCATGAATTGATTCGATCTAATGGGACATTTCTAGAAAAGCAAGTTGAACTGAAATTGAGAGTTTGAAGGAAAGAGGAAGATCGGATTTAGAGAATCACATTGTAGTTTTGTATTCACTGGTCGACCAATTATGATTGTTTTTGGGATAATCATAATTGTGAATACAATATATATATATATATATATATATATATATATATATATATCATTGTTTAAAAGAGATCAAGAGAGATATAAATGTGATCGATCGATCTAGGGTACTGCATACTAAATTTACTCGGAATGTGATGCCCATTATGAGCTGCTATATATTCCTAACAGATGTATAGCAATGAACTCTCCAAGTATGCTGGTCGCACGGACTATTCACCAGTATTTATGTTGCAGTGAGGAAAAGAGAATTCTGTTCGGGCCACCATATCAAGTGGGAGTTGATGGATTTTCAATTGATAGGCCTAAGTAGGGCCCGTCCGCCCATGTTGGTTTTGGCCTACCATGTGCGAGTGGGAGATGATGGTTTTATTTATGATGGGCCTGAGTTGGCCCGTTAGGGCCCGGCCCGTGAGTTGAGGGCCCATGGAGGAAATGTTGCGATGTGAAAGGTTGCATTGTTTAGATACGATAGGTTGTGTCTTTTGGAAGGGGTGTTACGTTGAGGAGTTGCATCGTTTGGAGGAGACGCTTCGAGGGAAAATATAAATGAAAAAGGAACGTACCTTTTCGATGGTTACGTATGTTGTTTTTTTTTTTTTTTTCTCACTCTCCTCGAAACCAACGTAACAACATTCCTTGAAAAACGTCTCTTGCACATCGCTTCTCTCCCTAAGCGAAGAAAAGAATTCTCCTTTGAAGAACAGTATCCGGTTTCCTCCTTGAATCGCAACATCGGTGTTTAGTCTGTGGACAAAAGGTATGCTCGATCCCGTGGTGTGTTTTTGATCGGTGATTCATGTTTGTTTGTTTCTGGGCTCGCTTCCACTTCGTCTTTTTTGGGGTTTGATTTAGTGTCGAATCCGTAATAGGGAATCAGTAATTCCCAACAATAAGTATTGTTGTTTTGGGGAAGAACAACGTTTATTCTTCCTCAGTCGACGATTTATCAGGCATGGAGAATTCAAGAAACTCTTTGCTCTTCTTCTCCTCTACCAAGACAAAAACTTGAGGACCACATCGTTAGGACAACTTCGGGGGAAGGAGAGGGAAAATAAAAGAACTTTTCCTTGAATACTATGTGTGATGAATTTAACTTATACGAGACAATCTTAGCTTACTTACGTGACATTGGAGAATGATATTATAAGTTCATACCTTTGGAAGAGAAAAATAGTTACCAATGAGAGAAAATTATAAACGAGATGAAAGCATTTAGGATGGCAGCCTCTGTTGACATTATTAATACCGCATTCTCGTACACTTGCATCGATTGTCCAGCGTCAAGTATTATCGTCTTTTATAAGAACACAGATTGAACTTTTGGTTTAAAGAGATAAAGTTTGCAAAAGAGATAAAGTTTGTGGAACTATTCGTGGGGCTGTTTCTGTAATTTTACTAAAGTTTTTACAAAAAGGAGATAAACAAAATAATGGTAAATTCCAGTTAAACGAAAACGCAATTAACGATGAGTTAATTACTCCCGATGACCAGTTTAGGGTATCAATCCCATCTTTGATCCTAAATCACTCTCTTCACTCTTCTCTTCTTCTCTTTTGGTTATGTGAAAAATAAACGTCGTTAAAAATTAGAGGTGTCAAAATGGGTCACTTTACATTTTGAAGAGACTAGTTAAATGAGTTTAAAAATTGAAAGTTTAAAATAAATCGATCTTAAATGAGTTGGATTTAGAACTCATTTTCAACCCAAGCCTCACTTACTTTCCCTCTTTAACTTTATGAAAATTCTTTCTTTATAAAAATCGAAATTATAATTATTTTTATTTTCTTTTTCCCCCCTTTTCTTCTTCCTCCTTCCTTAGTTGGTGGCCGGCATGGCGACGGCCGATGATCGGCCAAGAGAGGCTTGACCTCAGGCAAGCTTGAGGTTGTGGATGACTAGTAAAGGCTCAAATCTCACCAATTTGGCAAGACTTGAGCTCGCCGATGTCGAGTGAGCTTGAGCTCATCAATCTGGCAAGGCTGAGGCCTCGTTCATGACTAGTGAGGCTCGGGCCTTGCTGATCTAGCGAGGCTGAGACCTCATTGATGTCTAGTGAGGCTCAAGCCTCGCCAGTGTCGGGCGAGCTTGATCTCGTCGATCTGGCAAGCCTTGAGCTTGTCGATCTGGTGAGCCAGTCGCTAGCCGTCGTCGTGGTCAGCGGCCAGCTTAAGAAGAAGAAAAATAAAAAAATAAAAAAATAATTAAAAATTATATTTTAAAAAATTAAAAATATTTAAAGAGTCAATTTTAAAAAAATAATTAAAAATTCGTTTTTTTTTAAAATTATAAAAATTGTCCATTAAATTTGTATTGCATGAAAGTGTTTTAGCAATATCATTTTTCTTTTTAAAATATTGTAAAAAAAAAGCTTTCTTAGGTTTAATTAAATGTTTTTCATATTTTCTATTTTATTTACATTTTTTATTTTTTAATTTACTTTTTAAATTTGATGTGCGGTTTTTATTCACGTAACATATATATGAAGAGCTTAAGGTGAATTAAATGAGTGGGGTTAGTTTAACCTAAATTGAGTTAAATATTAATGTGTTTCGGTAATATGGGTTGGGTTGGATATGGTCTAGTCGGGTATGGGTAATCAAATTTACATTGTATGAAAATAGGTCAAAATGGATTAAAGAGGTCAATATGAGTCGGACCATTTTCGACCCAACCCAAATCCGATTTGATCAATCCATTTGATGGCCCTATTAAAAATATTAAAACTCATTTATTGAACCATAACAAAGTAAAAGCCTCACAGATTTTTCTTTATCTTTTATATAATTAATTACATACAATATAAAGTGCGGAGTAATCCAATTTAATAGTTGGGTAGTTTTAATACCACCATTCTTGTACTTGCAATCTTATATGATATACAAGTGTATTCATCAATTAACAATTTTCTCCCAACCAATCCGGCCAAGTTTTGATATTTTGTTATAGCATTTTTTATTTTGTCTCGTGGAATGCTCATGACTCCTTAAAGTATCAATTGCGGAATATTGTTATTCAATGGCCTAATCTATGAGCTTTCAACATGGAAAAAGAACATAATTCCACCAAATCGATGATACGTAGATGTTATAGATGGTATTTGCCATTTACCTTCAATTTTTAGTCGGACGAAATTGCTTTGGAGTGAGGCCATGTGCTTTCATAATAAAATCTTGACTATGCAACTCTTGCTTTTGCAATTGCAAACATTGAGATTAATTTTTATTTATAAAATGTGAGAGACATAATGCACTGAGTAAGAGTGTTACTAAAATATAAACTAAACTACAAAAAATATCTGAGATAGGTGTAAATTGGAAATTAAAAGATTTAGTCAGATTGATGTGATTCTTTATATAATTTTACCCTACTCAAGAAGAAATAATATTGATAGTAAGACAATAAATGCACTATTGAAGAAAGCAGCTTCTTCCCTATCTTCTAGAATTCTCTCCATATTTCTTAGTCACACATCATCAAAGAAAAACCAATGTAAAGCCTCCACACCACCTCCAGCCTTCTCTAGAATACTCCATCTAGTCGTTAAAAAAAAATAGATATTTGTATTAGAAGAATGTGGAAGGCTTGTTTAAACACCAACTTTGGCTACCTATATAAAAGAGCAAGGGCTTCATGTTTGGGGTGTGGAGTAGAAAGGGCTCCATCATAGGTGTGTGTCGAGTCTTTTGCTCTTACCATAATAGGAGAAACTTTATTATAGTCAAGCTTTCGAAATTCTACATGTACCAACCTTTTTGTTACCATAGAATGCAAGAAGTGATCGATGTCATGCTCGAATAGGGACTGATCTTCATGGATTGCAGAGTCAAGATTAGATTTACCATGTTGAAGAGAGATATTGGGTTGAGAAAAAAATCATATTGAGGCGGTCCTTCCTACAAGATTTGGTAGAATGAACATATCCAAAATGAAACAAAATGAACTGTTCCAAGTTCTATTTATGAACTTGCTCGCATCCACCTCTGATTCATGTAGATATTCCCGTGTCTGCCAAGTTCAAAGCCAGTATCACTACCACTCTTGATCCTTGCCCAAGTTCAAAGCCAGTATCACTACCACTCTTGATCCTTGCTGGTCAATAGCATCTTGACAAGCTACTTAGTTCTCACCACCCGAGAAATAGCCCTTACCCATCTTACCATAATGAGGGCTTGAAAGTTTGGAATTTGCGCAGCATTTTGAGAAAAAGTTTTTCAAGTCAAGGCCAATCGCAGCCATATATTCACATATGCCTGCATTTAGTCTAAAGAAAGCATACTGTGTCATATAAACTGATAAGAGAATTTTTATGGGAGAATAGAAGAAGATATAGTGAACAACAGATTGATGATGTCGTGGCAAAATAGTGTGTTTGTATGTGAGGGTGGTCCATTAAATGAATGCCCCAGATACCAATCAAGAAGTATTTGCTAAATTGATGCAACTGCAAGCTTATTGAGCATACGTTTGAGGTTGGGATTGAATTAATTAAGGAAGAATTATTAATAGATAAAGTGTTTATTTGCATTTTATGTTGCAATTCTCAATACACTAACTCCTCTTGTAATGCATAATCAACGCTTTGAGAATTGAACATTTGCTCATATATTATGCTAGGGCACTCATTTACAAAATCCTATACTTTGTGTATTATAATTAGCAGTACATCCACTAGGACACTTTTGATCAATATTTGATAAGGAAATGTTTTTTGTTTTCGATATATTTATCACACAAAAAACACGGTATGTTGGATATGACAAACTTTTTTATTGAGATGATTGATAAGTGCCCTGGAAACATTTATTAACAAAATTCTTAGTAATAACAACAATTTTCCCTCTTTAAACGATCAATTTATCATTTAAAAAAAATACCAAAGAATGCCATTTATGCACTTCTAGATCTTTTCAATTTTATATTGTCTATGAATTCATAATTAGCGGCTGATGCTTTAGGTTGACTCCAACTATTAAGGGGTTTTTCGTAATATGAATCCTTTACCTTTTGATTTATTATTTTAGTACAGTTTAAATCGATGGGAGAATTCGGCGCACATATAATTATCTACAATCTTTGGGAAGATGATCAGGGATTCCTAGAGCTTGACTTCGATGCGGATCCGTATGCGAGTATCTTTCACTGATGCTTTATAGACTAGTATGTTTCACCACTTTTGTCAGATGTGCATGTTTGTATGAGTTTCAGGATATTTCATTTAAAGGGGTCAAATGAGATGAGAAGAACATGTAAATGGCAAAAAAGTTTTCCGCCTTCCCCTCCCCACTTGAGAAGTGTGCCACTTGGGCAACTCCAGTGGTTGCATTTTCACTTTAAGCAGTGTGAATAATATGATTTTTTTTTTAACATTCTTTCAGTTATTCAAAATTGCATATGAGAAAAATATTTTCTCGATGTTTAGGGGAATTTTAGAAAAATTATTAATCAAACAAGCAAGGAATGGGGGACCAATTACCTACCCAGTACCATCAATTTTGGTGGTCAACATTTTTGACCATCTTCAATTGTGGGGTTACATTTTTGGATTATATAGGAAATATCAATATTGGCGAAAGTGTGGTATCCATGTCAGTTACGATGGGAAGTGCGAATTATAGAATAATCCGATTTTTTATATAGCAAGGACATCTAAATCCTTACCTCCTCCGTGATGTACACTTAAAAAACGCACGGATCTGTTTTATGTCGGTATCTAAAGGTTATTCCACTTTATCAAGTGGATTTGGCAGCTTGTGGGCTGCTCTCGGTCCACAAGCATGCAGGTGCAGTCCTTAAAATTGGACAGCAAACTCTGGTACTTTGCCGGTGAGGATAATTACAGCTTTTCATATATATATATATATATATATATATATTGACTTCTTTTTTGGTTTGGATGATTCTTTAGATTGCATTTATTTGTTTTAGCCTCAGAGTTATCCCTTAGTAATGGAACGTCAGCATCTTAAGTGAGAATTCTACTCATAAGTGAGTTGTGGCCTATATGAAGAGGTGAAGGCATGAGTAGAAAATGTCAAAT
Source organism: Eucalyptus pauciflora (assembly GCA_007663325.1). Classification (NCBI taxonomy): domain Eukaryota; kingdom Viridiplantae; phylum Streptophyta; class Magnoliopsida; order Myrtales; family Myrtaceae; genus Eucalyptus; species Eucalyptus pauciflora. The sequence goes on along the minus strand of VMYD01000100.1, from coordinate 1,321,386 downwards.
TTGCTCATTGATACCAGCCCTTTGTCAGGTGCTTGGGGGTATTCAGTCCGATACTCGTGTAATTATGTCTCCCACATCCTGAATTGCTTGTAAACCACTTGATTTCCACAGAGGCGCAAACAACCAGAGCAAAGTTATGATATGAGCAACTGTGACATGGATGCCCAGTGATAAATGAACGTAATGTTTTCTTTCGCCAAATGGGCGTCTGCCCTTAGCACTTTTCCCTCTCAAAGTCAGAAAACTTGATTTGTTTGTATGAAGTCACTATTACAACGATCCATGTGTTGTACTAGCTTCAGGAAAATTTATGAGAGATAGAGCTCTCTATTTCTCCCAATTTCTGGATGGTTCTTCTATGGAAAGATATTGAGCATCATAATATCATAAATGATGTGATACTATCTTAAAAAGTCATATATCAACCACGACCTGATACGGATGGAGTTTATAAATACACCGTAATGCTTCACAACAATGTCCTTTTATCTTCTCCAGATATTCATTTTGCTGGCTAGGTCCACCTTCATGTGGGGCCCAGCCAGCATTAATAAAAAAAACAAAACAAAAAGAAAAGAAAAGAACAAAAAGAAGTGGAAGTGGGTCGTGCGTGGGTGCGTCCAAAAGTGAAGAGGAGAGAGAAAAAAAAACGAAAAAAGAAAACCGCAGAAGCAAGGGAGAAGATAAGAAAGGAAGAGGGTTGCAACTTTGCGGCTCCAATTCGAAGGCCAAATATTGTCGAAATCGGCTCAAATTTCAGTATGTTGTTCATGAGACCGAGGGCTACAAGTTGATGATTTATGTTCGTCGAGAACCATCTCCGAATTCTCCAATTACGGTTAAGGTTTTCTTACTCCAAACTTGTTTGTCTACCTATGTGATGAGAAAAAGATGATTGTAATGTTGATGTTGAGCCTCTAGTGTGTGACTAGAGAAGAATACTTTGTGTATCCTACTATTCTTGGTGATTAGTGGATGTTTTTGGGCGGTCCGTGGTTTTTCCCGCATCGGGTTTTCCACGTTAAATCCTTGGTGTCGTTATTTTGCTTTGTCTACTTATCATTTCGGTATTATATTTGCATATTGTGAGGCTATACATTGTTGGTTGTTGCTGGGGGTTAAGATATTTTAAGTAGATTCTAATTTCGGGGGAGAAATTGATCTTGGATTGTGTTTGGCCGTGGTGAATTGTGTCCCCGGGTTCTCCCCAATAAGTGGTATCAGAGCTAAGGTTGAAATTCTAGTGTTAAATGAAAGAAACTAGTAGTACCATGTTTAAGTTAAATGCCTCAAATTATTCTATTTGGAAGCCTCGGATGGAAGATGTGTTATATTGCAAAGACTTATTTGATCCTATTGAGGGTGATGAAGCCAAAGGAGATAAGGAAGACAAAGAATGGGAGAGAATGAATCGGAAAACGGTTAGGTTTATCCGACAATGGATTGATAATAGTGTGTTTTATCATGTTGCTCAAGAAACGAAGGCGGACACTTTGTGGAAGAAACTACAAGATCTCTATGAGAGAAAAATTCCACAAAATAAAGCTTTTTTAGTTAAGCGACTTGTGAATTTGAGATACAAGGAGGGGAGTAATATGGCAGAACACTTGAGTGAATTTCAAAATGTTGTAAATCAATTGACAAATCTAGAGATTGATCTTGGTGATGAATTGCAAGCATGCTTATTACTTGGTACTCTTCCTGATAGTTGGGACACCTTGGTTGTGGCATTAAACAACTTGGCTCCTTTTGGTGTGCTTTCTATGAGCATGGTTAAAGAAAGTTTGTTCAATGAAGAAAGAAGAAGAAAATGCTTGAATTATGCTTCCACATCGGATGCTCTTGTTATAGAAAATAGAGCGAGAAGTCAATCAAGAAAGTTTCAAAGAAATGATACCCGAGGCAAGTCAAGAGGAATGTTGAAATCAAGACCGAGAAGAAGTGTGAAGTGTTATAATTGCGGCAAATGGGACATTATGCAAGAGAGTGTTGGTTGCCAAAGAGAGATAGATTCCATGATAGAAATGTAGATCAAAAGAAAGAAGAGAAACAAGCTACAACGGCGGTTGCATCCGATGGCGATATTGTGTTTTGTATGTGACGATGGATGTGTGAATCTTACATGCCAAGACTCTACGTGGGTTGTTGAATATGCGGCTTCTTTTCATGTCACCTCACGGCGTGATTACTTTGCTTCTTATCACAGCGGCAACTTTGGTTATATTAGGATGGGAAATAGTGATGTTTCCAAGGTTATTGGCATGGAAGATGTTTATTTGGAAACTGATGTCGGATGTAATTTGCTCTTGAAAAATGTGAGACACGTTCCAAACATTCGACTTCACTTGATCTCTACGGGTGCCTTAGATGATGGTGGTTATTGTAATTCATTTTTTGATGGCAAATGGAAGTTGACTAAAGGTTCCATGGTAGTGGCAAAGGGTAAGAAGACATGCTCTCTTTACACCATGCAAGCTGACTTGATTAAAGAAGAGGTAAATGTAGTGGAGGATTCCTCGGTTGATTTATGGCATATGAGGCTGGGTCATCTTAGCAAGAAAGGACTTGAAACTGTTGCTAGAAAGAACCTTTTACCTTTGAAGGAGAAAAATCTAAAGGAATGCACTCATTGTCTTATAGGTAAGCAACATAGATTCTCATTTCATAGTTCCTCTCCACATACGAAATCAAATGTACTTGATTTAGTTCACACTGATGTTTGTTGCATGGATGCTATAACTCTTGGAGGTGCATTATACTTTGTGACATTTATTGATAATTGTTCTAGAAAAGTGTGGGCTATTGCTTTGAAATCTAAAGATCAGGTACTTGCGATTTTCAAGGAATTTTATGTCAATGTGGAAAGAGAAACCGGGAAGAAGCTGAAATGTCTTCGGGCTGACAACGGTGGTGAATATAGAGGCCCATTTGAACACTATTGCAGGGATTATGGTATCAAGCTTGAGAAGACTGTTCCAAAAACACCATAGCATAATGGAGTAGCAAAGAGAATGAACCGGACAATTAATGATCGGGTTTGGTGTATGCTTTCTCATGCGAAGTTGCCTAAGTCATTTTGGGGTGAAGCGATGAGAACAACAGTGGACTTGATAAATCTATCTCCATCGGTTCCTCTTAAGGGGGATGTTCCGCAAAGAGTTTGAAGTGGCAAAGATGTTTCCTACAGCCATCTAAAAGTGTTCGGTTGTTGGACATTTGTGCATGCTCCAAGAGATGAAAGATCCAAGCTTGATGACAAGTCTAAATAGTGTATCTTCTTAAGTTATGTACATGAAGAGTTTGGCTACAGGTTATGAGATCTAGTTGCAAAGAAAGTCATTAGAAGCCGAGATGTAGTGTTTTGTGAGTATCAAACTATTGAAGACATTGATAAGGTAGAGAGACTAAAGAATATAGCTCAACGTTCAGTTAGTTTCGGCCTAAATCCTTCTAATGTTGACAGAAATCATGGGGAAGAAGTGTATGGAAATCATAAAGATGGTGAATCCTCACATAATGTTGATTCTTCAGCTGAGATAGGTGAAATAGCTGAGCAAGAGCAATCTATCCTACCTCAAGTTAGAAGATCTGAAAGAGAGCGTAGGCCTTCTCAAAAATATTTGCCGCATGAGTATGTGTTACTCACTGATGCAGGAGAGCTAGAAACTTATGAAAATGTTATATCATGTGAATGAAAGAATGAGTGGCATAAAGCCATGCAAGAGGAGCTTAAATCCTTGTATGAGAACCACACATTTGAATTGGTGAAGTTGCCTAAGGGTAAGAGAACACTCACAAATAAGTGGGTGTACAAGTTGAATACGGAAGAAAATAGTTTACAACCACAATACAAGACTAGACTTGTTGTGAAGGGCTTTCGTCAAAAGAAGGGCATAGACTTTGAAGAGATTTTTTCACTGGTTGTAAAGATGTCTTCTATTCGAGTTGTTTTTGGGTTGGCCGCCAGTTTGAATTTAGAAATTGAACAACTTGATGTAAAGACAGCTTTTCTTCATGGAGACCTAGAAGAAGAGATATATATGGAGCAACCGGAGGGTTTTGAAGTTAAAGGCAATGAGTACCTTGTATGTAGATTGAGAAAAAGCTTATATGGTCTCAAGCAAGCGCCAAGGCAATGGTATATGAAATTTGAATCATTCATGGAAGAACAAGGATACGGTAAGACAAACTCCGATTCTTGTGTCTTTATGAAAAGATTATCAGATAATGATTTTTCTTATTCTCCTACTTTATGTGGAATATGTTGATTGTTGGGCATGATGCCAAGAAAATCAAGAGCTTGAAAAATGAGTTGAGTAAAGCTTTTGCAATGAAAGACCTAGGCTCGGCTAAGCAAATCTTAGGCATGAGAATTACTTGTGACATGAAAAATAAGAAATTGTGGTTATCTTAAGAGAAGTATACTGAAAAGGTGTTTGAAAGATTTAACATGAGCACATGTAAATCGATAAGTACTCCACGTGCAGGCCATTTCAAGTTGAGTAGTAATGAGTGTACTTCAAGTGAGAAAGAGAAGGTTGAGATGATGAAAATTCCTTATGCATCGGCCGTGGGTAGTTTGATGTACACCATGGTTTGTATAAGACCCAATATTGCTCATGCAGTTCGTGTTGTGAGTAGATTTCTCTCTAATCCAGGTAAGGAGCATTGGATCGCTGTTAAATGGATTCTGAAATATCTTAGAAGCACTTCTACACTTTGCTTGTGTTATGGAAATGCGAAGTCTGAGTTGAGTGGCTACTCAGATGTGGACTATGCCGGTGATATTGATTCTCGGAAATCCATATCGGGTTATATAATAATCTTTGCATGGGGAGTTGTTTCATGGCAATCAAGATTGCAAAAATGTACTACTTTATCTACAACTGAAGCGGAGTATATTGCTATTACCGAATGAGGTAAAGAACTTTTGTGGATGCAAAAATTCCTACAAGATTTGGGCTTGAAGCAAGAGAAGTTTGTTCTATTTTGCGATAGCATGAGTGCCATCCATCTTAGCAAGAATCTGGTGTTGCATTCAAGATCGAAGCATGTTGATGTGAAGTATCATTGGATCCGAGAAAAGCTAGAAGAGAAGCTCTTTCTACTTGAGAAAGTTCATACCGACAACAATAGGTTTGACATGATGACCAATGCCTTGCCCGTGATGAAGCTTGATGCTTGTAGAAGAAAAGCGGGTATGACGAATCTTCCCACATGAGGTGGAGGGGGAGATTTGTTGGCTGGGTCCACCTTCATGTGGGGCCCATCCAGCATTAAATAAAAATAAAAATAAAACAAAACAAAAAGAAAAGAAAAGAACAAAAAGAAGTGGAAGTGGGTCGTGCGTGGGTGCGTCCAAAAGTGAAGAGTAGAGAGAAAATGAAAAAAAAGAAAAAAAGAAAACTGCAGAAGCAAGGGAGAAGAGAAGAAATGAAGAGGGTTGCAACTTTGCAGCTCCGATTCAAAGGCCAAATATTGTTTGGAATCGGCTCAAATTTCAGTATGTTGTTCATGAGACCGAGGGCTACAAGTTGATGGTTTTTGTTCGTCGAGAACCATCTCCGAATTCTCCAGTTGTGGTTAAGGTTTTCTTGCTCCAAACTTGTTTATCTACCTATGTGGTGAGAAAAAAGATGATTGTAATGTTGATGTTGAGCCTCTAGTGTGTGACTAGAGAAGAATACTTTGTGTATCCTACTATTCTTGGTGATTAGTGGATGTTTTAAGGCGGTCCGTGGTTTTTCCCGCATCGGGTTTTCCACGTTAAATTCTTGGTGTCATTATTTGCTTTGTCTACTTATCATTTCGGCATTATATTTGCATATTGTGCGGTGGTGATCAGCGGTTGAGGGGTGGTGACGACGGTGGCTGGGGGGCGGCGATGGCGGTCGGGGGCAGAATGACGGCAACCGGCGATCGGCAGTTGGCGACAGCAACGGCGGTCGGTGGTGGTCATCGGAGGTCGGGGGTGGCCGGTGGGCTGTGGGTGGCAGCAACGATGATCAGACGGCGGCGGCGTCGATCAGCGGGAGCTAGCCGACGGTTGGCAAGTGGCCACCCAAGGCCGTAGCAAGCAAGAAAAACAAAAGAAAAAAAGAAAAGAAAAAAATTGGCTTATTTCTATAAATTTTTCTTGGGAACAAGAAGTTACTTTTTTTTTTCTTGTTTATGTTCCAAATCTGTTCCTGAGAACAAAAAAAATAAATAAATTGTTCCCAGGAACAAAAGTTTTACCAAACGGATTTATGTTCTTTTTTTTGTTTCGGGGAATAAAAGAATAGAAATTGAGAGAAATAGAAACGTTATCATGCAGGCCCTAATCTTCCTCCTCTTGTATGCTGGCTCCTTAAGTCTTTGTGCTGCAGCAATCCCTCTACTCTATTTGTTCTCTTTTTCATTAGTTTGGCAGTATAACATGGTTTCTCGTTATTTCCTTTGTTAAATTGTTATGAGGATTCTTGAGTGCTTTGATTTCTCCCCTTATATATAGATGGAATAAAAAAAAAAAAAAGACCTCATCCATTCTTTCAGCTGGGAGGCTTTGGAATCTCACCCGAAGTGGCGGTCGTGAGTTATAGGTTTTTCCTTTGGCTCTAATATCCAACTTTTTAGGTTGTGCATGATAATTAATTTATTTTTTTAGTTTTACATTTCTCTAATATTAGGAACAAGTTTGGAATAGAAATCCATTTGGTAATGCAAATTTATATTCTATTCCTGGAATAAATTTTTATTCCAAAAATAGGCTTGGAATAAAAATTAGAAGTAATTTTTTTTTTTAACTTTTCTATTTCTAGGACAAAAATAAGAAATAAAAACTTTTTTCATTGCTCACCCTTGATACTAACTAGCCGGCCGTTGGTCGCCCACCACCAATCACCTGCCGCATTCGTCGGTCGCTCGCCGCCAATTGTTAGCCACCCATTGGCTGCCTCTCGTCATCGATTGCCCGAAAGGGAGAAATTTTATGTCATTATTAAATAAATTTCCATTTTGGGAATATAATTTTTATATCATTATCAAATGCATCATTTGTAACCACTGGGGGTCCGCCCCAGTGGCCACCATTCCATATTGGAAGGGGGAGGTTGTGAGTTCAAATCCCCACCTTCTCAGGGGGAATTTGGGGTGGGGAAGATTTCATTTCAGGAGTGGGTTTCGACTCCCACGCCCTGCATGGAGGCAGGGCAAAAGTCTGAGAGTGAGTGTTATAGTAGGATTAGCGTAGGACTGACAAAAAAAATGCATCATTTGTTAAGAAACTCATCTAAAAAATAGAATTAGAAAATCAATTATTATCTAGGAATTTATTTTTGGAATGGAATGGTTATCATTCGCATCAAATATGTTATTGAAATGTGTTTCTGCTCTGGACCAGGTGTTTTCAAAGCTAATTTTGTTGAACCAGCTCATGATAAGCAAGGGTTTGAACAACAGGGCAAGCAAGACTCGGGGCACGACTGATTTAAATGCAGAAGAACTATCGTTATATTTTTCTCCATTCCCATCATCATGTTTCTCCTCATTAGAAGTACTTGTTAATGATTCCCTTTGCCGATTTTCCTGGAGGGAAAACTCTAATCGAATTGGCTATGCTGCGGGTTTCATTAACAATGGTTTCATAAGAACATATTCATGATTCAAGATTACGATTATATCTTGACAAGAATGTTCATCCTGGAAGGCATACCGCATTGAGCAGTAACCCGACCACTCTACGAAGTTCAGACGAGTTCTCTTCACGCCCTAATGCTGGAAGGCATACCTCTTTTGGAGGAAAAACGGGGATGACCACCCGTTTTGAATCATGAAGAACTTCAAATTCGTGAGAATCGTCTTGGATGTGTCACTGCACCCACATGATACAAAATAGCGGTAATCACAAATCTTCTGTAATGGATGGAGTCCAGATCTCTTCATCGCTTGCATGCTTGGGTGAGGACTCCAACCTTAACTATGATTTAGGTGGAAAAATTAATGGGTTGAGCACGGCAGCTCCTGCAGTAATTTGCATTTCTTCACTTGGATGGTCCTATGTATGTCAATTTGGATGGTGCGAGGTTGTAATCTATGATTATTAATGCAGGAGGGTTTTTTAGCTTCTTTAGTATTATAATATTTAAATAATAAATCATACATTCATGTAATAACTTAAGCTTTTAGAATAATTAATAATAATCCCATGAAATCTCACATTATATCAAAGTTGTAGGTCCTAAATTCGACTCTTTCCAAGCCCCGGTGGAAGACAATTGACAATTAGCATATAATGATTCTCTAGGAGATAGATCGGAGGGAAAATAATGGCGGGCGGCATTCTATCCAACGTCGATTTACATGGTGTCATCACGCCTGTTAATTACCCTAACCCTTTCACTTTAAATATCAAGCCACTAGCTCATTTGGAGGCGTCTGATCATTTGCACTTCCATTTCATCTATACTTTTTTTTTTTGGTCGAAGGGAAATAAATATTATATACTGTTACGAAAGGGGACATTGTTCGGCATTTCCAAGTACAGAAGATCGAGCAAGAAGGGAGGAGGGTGTTGAGCCCAATCTGAGGAAATAAGGGAGGCCCGGTGGGCTTTCGCGGCCCGGTCCGCGACAACATTTGCTTTCCGACTGCAGTAGGCAATTGTAAAATTAGGGCACCGGAGATGCAGCCATCGCGCCTCTGGGATGATGCTCCTGTATTCCCATGGCGTTGAAGTCGGATCGTGGATAGCTGCGGCAAGAGTGAGACAATCCGTTTCCACCTGGACGTGATCCCAGCGACGTCCTCTCTGAAGCAAGAAATGCAGCGCATGAGTTAAACCAAGCGCCTCGGCCTGCAATGCCGAAGAAGTAGTCACCATCTGCGCGAAGCCATCGATTAGAAGGCCAGATGAATCGCGGCACACGCAGGCGATGGAAGCGTCTTGATGATTATGTAAGTAAGCCGCATCAAAATTTACTTTAAGAGATCCCCTGACTGGTGGGTTCCAAATCTGATGTGCATCGTGCTTTTGGGTGCAACATCGCTGCCCGTCTTGTCCAAGGTGCGAAGACGAATGAACCGCTGTCAATGCCGAAGATACAACTTGGTCGACATTAGGACGCTGATTTCTAAAGAGGAAGTTGTTTCTGGCTTTCCAGATAAACCAGAGGAGATATGCCCCAAGATCAAAACCAGGTACACTGTCCTGAGTCTCTATAATGCCGAGTAACCATCGGTCTATACGAGTAACAGCTGTAGGGTCATAGCGAAAGTTGATCTCGTTATGTAACCATACCTGTAAAGTCCACGGACATAGGAGAAACAGATGCTCGAGTGTTTCGGGTTTCTGTGTATGACACAAACTGCAGATTGGGTTGGAGACGATGTGTCGTCGATATAAGTTATCTCTCGTTGGCAGCGCGTTGTTGCAAATTGCTCATAGAAAGGGGCGTAGCTTAGGCATGGTATTGAGTTTCCATACGGCGGTCCATAGCTTGCGGGGCGGTTGATATGAGGAAGATGCTTGAGTGAGGATAAAGTTTAGTTGCTGGGTTCTAATGAGGTTGTAGCAACTTTTCACCTGAAATCGTCCATTCTGTTGTCCTGTCCAGACAAGTTGGTCTGACGTGTGGTGCGGCCGAATAGGAATGTTGAGAATTTCTGCTATTAATTGAGGGTCAAAACTCTGAATAAGCCTTGGTTGGTTCCAAGTTTGCTGTTCCTGCAATATAAAGTCAGCAACTCTGTGAGTTTCATCTCGAGGCGCAGGTCCGCCTATGACACCCCTGGCCAGCCACTTATCCTCCCTTATGTTGATTTGTGTGCCGTCCCCGACTGACCATAAAACCTTATCAGCAATAGTATCACGTCCTAGCAGAACACTTTGCCAACCCCAAGAGGGTCGAGACCCTCTCGTAGCATTCCAGAAATTGGTAGAATGAAAATAGAGCCCTTTTAGGATTCTGCTAGGGAGGGAGTGAGGGTGCTGAGCAAGGCGCCAAGCTTGCTTGCCCAGTAAAGCACGGTTAAAAGCAAGCAAATCACGGAAACCTAGCCCCCCTTCATCTTTCCGACGTTTAAGAGATTCCCAATGCTTCCAATGAACACCCTGTCGGCTGGTATTAGATTGCCACCAAAACCGAGCGATCTGCCTTTCAATCGTCTTGCACAATGTGATAGGTATTTTGAAAATAGACATAGCAAATTGGGGTATAGCTTGCACTACAGATTTTAGTAGGACTTCCTTACCCCCTTTCGAGATCAATTTCTCCTTCCAACCTTCAAGCTTAGAATGGACCCGGCTCAGAATCAAGGAAAAAATTTCTCGTTTAGAAGTCCCCCAGTCTGACGGAATGCCCAGATACTTGCCAGGTTTATACAAGATAGGGACTCTAAGTTCATGGGCAAGATTAGCTTTCAAACTCCAAGGACAGCTAGGACTGAACAACAAACCAGACTTATTTCTGTTCACGGCTTGACCTGTAGCGAGGCAATATTCATTTAAAATAGAAGCTAAGTTCTGACATTCAGTAAGCTTGGCATCCAAGAAAAAGATCGCATCATCTGCAAAGAATAAATGTGATAGGACTGGACACCAACGGTTGAGTTGAATTCCTGTTATATTTCCAATTGTGACTGCGTTGTTGATTAAGTTTGTCAAGACGTTGGCCAACAAGATAAACAAGTAGGGTGAGAGAGGGTCACCTTGTCGCAGTCCTCTAGATGGCGAAAAGGAGGGTAGAGATTCACCATTGAACTTCACACTATAAGAAACTGTTGTCACACATTGAAGAATCCAATTGACCTAGGTCACATGAAAACCCAGCTTGAGAAGATAGGCGCCTAGAAAGTCCCACTCGATCCGATCATAAGCCTTTGCCATATCAAGTTTTAAGACTGCCTGAAAAGATTTCTTTCTTTTGCTAATGCGAAGTTGATGGAGGACCTCCTGAACAACAAGAATATTATCCTGGATCTGCCATCCCCCTATGAAAGCACTTTGTTCTGGAGCTATTAGATCCGGCAGCCATGTTTTGAGTCGATTGGCCAGAGTTTTAGAAATGATTTTATAAATATAGTTACAAAGGCTGATAGGTCGGAAATGATCTAAACATTCTGGGTGAGGAATCTTCGGAATTAAAGTAATATAGGTATGATTGAATTCCGGTGGCATGACTCCTGTAGCAAAGAATTGTTGCACTGTTTCAACAATATCAGCTTGTAGAATATCCCAATGCGACTGAAAAAATAGACCATTTAAATCATCGGGGCCCGACGCCTTAGTAGCACCTAGTTGGAAAGCTGCTGTTCGGATTTCTTCATAAATAACCTCAGCAAGAAGTGCAGTATTCATGTCTGGAGTGACCACGCGCTGACAAATACTTAGAGTCGGTTGAAAATCTCTAGCCCCTGTGGTTGTGTAGAGGTTCATAAAAAAACGAGAGGTCATGGCCTTAAGAGAGATTGGATCACGAACCCATAATTTGTGTTCATCCTGGAGCATGCTGATTTTATTTTGTTGTCGTCGTTGCACAGTCGTTGCATGGAAAAACTTGGTGTTTCTATCCCCCCATTTGAGCCACTTTACACGTGATCGCATGGCCCAAAAGGCCTCTTCCTGTTGCCATAAGCTATAAATTGTCTCTTTCAGGTCTGAAATTTCAGCAACATCAGATGCGGCATGGACCTGGTTTGTTATAGTCTGAAGCTGATTCTTGAGGTAAGATAGTTGAACCTTGGCATTACGATATCTAGATTTGCTCCATCGTAGAAGGGCTGTTGAAACAGAATTTAGTTTGTTATGGAGAGTGACCTCGCCAAGTTTATGCGCTGTCCAGGAGTCGTAAATGGTAGTGCGACATTGATGGTCGTGTACCCAATATGCTTCAAAATAGAAAGATTTTTTCTTTGTATACTGCTGCTGGGCTACAGTGGATAATACAATAGGACTGTGGTCCGATCCTAGGGCAGGTAGTGCCAACACTTCTGCCGACGGGTAGGTTAGTCTCCACTCCTTTGTGCACAACATTCTGTCAAGTCTTTCCTTTACCATAGCATCACCCGGCCGATTATTAGACCAAGTGAATGCGCAACCCTTGTGCCCCAAGTCCAGGAAAGAACATTCATTTAGTAATCCACGAAACAAATGCATACGATAAGGCATAGCAGGTCGCTGCCCTAATTTTTCCCAAGGATATAACACCTCATTGAAATCGCCAAAACATAACCAGGGCAAGGTATTGAAGTGACTGACCTGCCTTATTGCTGTCCACAGATGCTGACGGAGCTGATAATTCACTGGAGCATGGAGACAAGTAAAGCGCATGGTGGTCCCCAAGTGTAGATCAGTACAAAAGGAGTCTATCATGTCTCCGGAAGTAAAAAGCACTTTCACATTCAAACGAGTAGTCCAAAAAAGTCCAAGACCACCTACAAGTCCCTCAGAATTAACAAAATAGCTAGCTGAGAAACCAAGTTTCCTCTGCAAAGGTAAAAGTTGTTGTTCCTGTTGTTTCGTTTCCATGAGAAAAACAAGATCAGGCCTTTCTTGGGTCACCAAGACCCTATGTGCGCGAACTGTCAGGGGGTTGCCTAGCCCCTGACAGTTCCAACTGATAATTTTCATGGCATCCCTGGTGGCTTTTTAGGGCCAACCACCAGGGCCCAAGAAGTAGAGTCTTCCACTTCATAGATAGGGGTGTCCTGCAACACAGAATCGTTCAGATCTTCTTGAATTTGATTACAAACTTCAGGACTCAAAAGTTTCTTTGCCTTTTTAATAGGACCAGATCGTGCTTGAAGACGAGGATGCTTAAGTTTTTTGGATTGAATAATATTGGCTGCGATACTACTAGCCAAAAAAATTTGCTGAGCTGTGGAATTGTCTGATGTATGTGATTTCAAGGATTGCCATTTAAGAGGAGTAGTTGCTATGATAGGCTCAGTCGATTCCAATGCTGCCATGGTTGCCTTACCTTTGTCTTTGGGTGCAGGGACAATAGCCGAAGGGGATGGAGGAGTCTCCGGAACAGTCTCTTCAACAACTACAGGAGGAATATTCTGCTGGTAAAAGGTACGCCAATACGGGCTATGCTCCCGGACCTCCGCTCGTAACCATGAGCCGTATAAAAAGCAATCATCTTGGTCCAATTTACTCTCATCATAGGGAAATAGGGCACAATGCGTGGCATAGTGGCCAAGCTTGCCACATGAATAGCAATAATGAGAGAGGCGTTCGTATTTGAAGTCCAACCAGAAACTTTTACCTTCAATTTTGATTAATAGTCCTGACAGAAGCTCCTGTTGAAGTTTAAATTCGACCCGGACTCGCCCTGTTTTAAGCATGGACCCTTCCTTATTCTCAATGCGCACTGCTATTACTCTGCCTAAGTGAGCAGCAACCTTAGTAAGCATAGGTTCAGTACACCTTTCTAAGGGAAGGCCAAAGATTTGAACCCAAAACTCGCAAGTATCGAAATTGTAACAGTGCAAAGGGGTATTCGCTTGCCAGGGCTGTAGCATGACCAAGTGATTAGCAAAGAGCCAAGGTCCATTCTCATACACCCTGTGTTTCACTTCCTCTGTTTTAAATTTGACAATATATAAACCTGAGTCGCCCATAGAGATGTCCACTAGTTCAATTCGCCATGCCCTTTTCATAGAGTTATGAAAAGCCTGAAAATTAATTGTAGGATTGTTTAAAATCTTACCAACCAAAACTAACCGACACTCCTCAATTTTATCTGCAAGTACTGCTTCGTCCCAGACCTCCAGCGGCTGTGTCGACCAGAGACGACCCATGCGAGAACATAGTGCCCCCAGTCGAGCTTCATCTGCAGCAGCCGATCGATCCATCCGCAAAAGGAGTATCCAAACGGAAGCCAAGGAGGCTCAGACACCCAGCATCCAACAATGCGCGAGAAGGACAGCAAGGCAGAAACACCGCGCATCAACCATCCAAGAACTAAGAAGAGAAATGAAATGAAAAGGAGGCTAGTAGACTCCCCGATCGTGGCATGCAAAGCTCCAAACACAGTCAAGGACAGCCATGGAAACGGAGAATAACCAGAGAGAAAGATTGGGAACGGAAAAGGGCTGCGATGAAGAGAAGAGCCGAGTGGTTAACAAGAAGGTAGAGCAAACGGAGAAACCCATGTAAGAAAACTACCAAGGGGTAGAAGAACTCTACATTCCGTAGAGAGAAAACCCGAAGGAAAAAACTTCCAACAACAACAACTTATCATTTCATCTATACTTGGGCACTGCTAAACTTCCGCATTTTCGATTCTGGGATTTCCACCGTTGAACCATAAAAAAAAACTCTTTACACAATTCACTGCTCTTAGCGGCTCGATACTCTCCCCTGCCACCTGAAATTCGAACCAATTAAAATTACCTTTTCCTCCTCTTGCTGCATCCCGACTTCATCACGTTTTCGGTGCTAGTGTTGTGCATCCCTGACCCTTCCGCATGAGTATGGTATCGTGAGAGCAAGCCTTCCAAACACACTCTAGAGAAACAGTGTTTGGCTTCTTTGTTTTAGTTAAAGAGCACTACTGGCGTTCATCCATAAGGCAATAAAAGGGGAATCTTTCCAGGATAAAAAATGATAGAAGCCCTCAATCTTGGGCTTGAATCAAATAGAGGCTGGTTCCCAAAAGAAATGGTTCAGCTTCAACTAGTGAATTATGGTGCTTTTGGCAACATTGTTGTTTCCAGGGTAAGTTTCTTTTCAGAAATAATATTTTATATTTCTATTTCCTAAAATAATTTCTAATTAAATGAACACGTTTGAGCGCGAATGATAACCATTCTAGTCAGAAATTGATTTTTGGAATAAAATAGATTTTTCTATTTTTATGTTTATATCCTTGAATGAGTTTCCAAGCAAAAATATACATTTGATAAATGATACAAAATTTCTATTCCTAAAGTAGAAATTCGTTTGATAACGACATAAAATCTCTCTCTCCTAGGTGGCTGTGGACGGTGAGGGGCAACCAGTGGCAAATGGTGGTGGGCAGCAGGCGGCGAATTGTGGTGACGATTGGTAGAAGGAAGCCGATGGCAAGTGGTAGCGACGGATGACGGGCGGTAGCAATGAAGACAAGCGACAATAAGAGTTTTTATTTCTCATTTATATTCCAAAAATAAAGAAGCAAAATTTTTTTACTTATCATTTTTATTCTAAACCTATTTCTGAACTAAAAACTTGTTCGAGAAATAGAAAAATAAAATTGTGTTACCAAACAGATTTCTGTTCTAAAAACAAGTTTGGAACAGAAAAATAGTTTTGAAATAGAAATAAAATGATTATTATGCATGCCCTTGGTAATTGCACAAAATGTCTATTATTGGAATAGAAAAATAATAGGAATTCGTTTGGTATGACTTATAAATTTTTTTTTTTTGTAATGTAGAATTTCTTTTAATTTTTTAATAATTTATTGAGATTTTTCTCTCTTTTTTTTTTTTTTTTGCTTTCTTCTTCTTCCTCCTCTAGCTAGTCACCAGGCAGTGAAGGCGGGGGCTAACAGTGATGACTGGCGGTGGGTGGCAGCCGGAGCCAATGGCAATCGACGGCGGGCAATGGACTAGTTAGAAGAGGGAAGAAGAAGAAAAGAAAAAAAAGAAGAAGAAATATATTGACTTATTCTAAAAATTATTCCCAAAAACAAGAAGCAACTTTTTTCTATTTCTTATTTTTATTCCAAATTTATTCCTTGACAACTTTTCTATTTCGTGGAATAGAAAAATTAACTATTACTAAATGAATTTCTATTTTTTTTAATTTCAAGGAATAAAAGAATAGAAAAATAGAAACATAAGAATGTTACCAAAACTGAGCCTTAGATTTATCTTAAAATTCTTGATTAATTTAAAGGTGACGAGACAACTAGCAAATTGGCATCACAGCCCTTTTCTTAATTTGGTTTTTTTTTTCCTTTGGATTCAATTTAATATTATAATGTCTTGCTGGTTGCCCACGAACTGCCATGAGATTTGGGCCAAACCGACGATTTTAGCCGAGTTCAATTTGTGTTGTCGTCTTAGAAATAAGAAGAAAATGACAAGATAATACTTCCTTAAAATAAAAGGAAATTTGTGTTCATGATGACCGTAAGTAAAGTTTATAAACGAGAGTCAAATTTTTAGTTGTTGGTCAATTGAGAATTGAAGATTTTATTTTGATCAATAAAAAAATTCCACTAAATTTTAAAATATTACAACTTGTATTATAAATAATTACTTGTCGACTTGAAAGGTCTTTACTTATAATCACTGGGAAAAAAACGAAGCATCCTATCAATAAGTGAAGTTTCCTAACACGGTTTAGAAGAATCCAGGCAACCGTACAGCTCATCATTATTCCCTTCAACCCCCCCCCCCCCCTTCTCTCTCTCTCTCATTGAAGTTTCCTAACACGGTTTAGAAGAATCCAGGCAACAGTACAGCCCATCATTCTTCCCTCCCTCCCTCCCTCCCCCTCTCTCTCTCTCTACTATCAACAACCGTTTACTTGGACAAAAGCCCTCAACCTTTGCTTAGTATTTTGTGATTTAAAAATGTGGGGTCAGATTGTTAATGCCCACCATTCACGGGGTCAAGATCCCAAAAAAAATAAAATGTTCACTCCTTTTATTTTTATTTTTTAAGTTCCCCAGCTACCGGCAAAAGTAAATATCATGACGAGATTACGAGCACATAATCAATTTGGCCAACAAATAGGGAAAATCAACAACAACAAAAAAACCACAGACAAGAGTCGCTTCAAATATATAATATTCACTTCTCCAGCTAATTTTATTTGAAATGATTCATTTTTTTTGTTATATTCATTGCATATAACATTACAACAATCAATCATTGGAAAATGTAAAGGATTTTTTAGTAGATTGCTTAACAAGAGCCTTGATAACAAACGTCAACACATTGCTTTTAAAAAAATGCTTTTGCGGCACTTTGAATAGCTGTTAATTCTGACAAAAAAAAAACAGAAGAGAAAAAAATAGCTGTGAATTAAGGGGTTAAGCGCTTTTATAATCAACATTTCATCCATTCAATTATATGACTTCAACTCAAAGTAATTTGAGAGCACACCCACCGCCCTTTTTAAGAGTCGTATCCGATACACGTGAGTGATGGGACCATTCCCATACACTTATTGAGGGAAAATTGTCCAATTACGATGCCCAATACGATTTTAAATTTTAAATTACCTTTCAATTACGCTGATTTATTCATAAACGTATTGACGATTTGTCAATTCAATTTTAAACCTTTTAATAATTTGCCAATGTAGTCTTTGAGTGATATCCAGCCAAAATTACCCGAAAAGACTATATTGGCGACTCGTTTTAAAGATTTAGGACTAAATTGACAAATAGTCAAAATGTTTATAATTAAATTATCATGATTGAAAGGTTTAGAACCAAATTAATTACCGTACAATAGGTTCAATATTATATCTGACATAATCAATATTTCTGAGACTTAAATTAGCTATTGTACAATAAATTTATGATTTTTTGGACAATTATCCTCACTTATCGAGATTAATCGTACTCGCAAACTTTCGAGACGCCCGTTAATGTGAACGGGGAGAAATAAAGTAATAAGCATCTGGAAACAACAATGATGCAGCTACACCACGTCCAACCGCGTTGTGTCCCCAGATCCCGCCGCCCACTAATCACATCCCCACACGAAACTGCTGTCTCTCCACGACACCGCGTGCCATGGAAAATTCCCATCCATATATAAACACCTTCCAAGCTCTGCTCATTCTCCCAGATCATCCTAAAACATAGACAGCTTTCTGATCATTTTTGTACACATCCAGCTCAGCAAAATCTGAAGAAGGCCCCATACAAAGCTAACCCCCATTTCATCAGTCATCTCAACACATGCTCTTTTCATCTTCTCTCAATTATCCTTTTGCAGCTGCAAGACTTTCTCAAAGCAAACACTACTCAGCTAGAGGGTGAGAAAAGATGCCGAGGAAGACATCCAGGGTTTCTCGCCGCGCGTGGAACCTCCTGCGCCTGGCGCTGCTCTGGGCGAGGAAAGGTGGGGCGTTCAAGTTGCAGCTCCGCCTTGTGCCCAAGTTCCTCAAGACCATCGGCCAGGCGACGCCGCGCAGCCAGATCTGGTACAGGGAGCGCGAGCTCTCCTTTGACAAGACCCCGGTTGTCCACGTGAAGATGCATCGCCCGGGGTCGACGCGGTTTCCCTTGCCGCACATACCGTGCATAAACCCCCACGTCGATTTTGACCCAGAGTTTGACGAGGACGACCGACTGTGCTACGGGTACGAAGCCGTGAGGCAGAGCTTCCTTGAAAACGGAGGCGAAGAGGGAACTCATTTCGATGAGGAGCAGGAGGCCGATGGAAGAGTGGAAATTGAGGAAGATGGAGGGATCGACACAAGAGCAGAGGAGTTCATAGCTAAATTCTATGAACAAACGAAGTTGCAAAGGCAAATTTCATACCTTCAGTACAATGAGATGCTAAACCAAAGCGCGAGCTAATCCTCATTCAGAATTTATGATTTTCGCACCACATTCCATTTTTGTCAATGTATTTTTGTAAAAGAGTCGCGGCACTTTGTAAATAGTGCAAAGTTCTTGAAAGTTTCATTCATTTTTTTTTCCACAGCTTTTGTGACTGATTTCTTTGGTAAGAGACAACCAGACCACCTAAAATGTCATTGCATATGATGCAAATAGAGATGAGAAGAACGTGAGAACAAAAATCATGGTGTGTGTTGAGTCTTTTGCTCTTACGAGATAATAAGAGAAAGTTTATTATAGTCAAGCTTTTGAAATTCTGCATGTACAATTCCATTTTAATTTCAAAAGTAAAACCAACTATTTTGTTACCACAGAATGAAAGAAGTGGTTAATGTCATGCTCGATTAGGGACTACATCTTCATGGATTGCAGAGTCAAGATTAGATTTACCATGATAAAGAGAGATACTAGGTTGAGAAAAAAATCATATTGAGACAGTCCTTCCTAAAGATTTGGTAGAATGAACCCATCCAAACCAAAGTGAAACGAACTGTACCTAGTTCTATCTGTGAAGTTGGTGGCATTCACCTCCAATTCATGTAAATATTCCCGTATCTCCCAAAATTTAAAGCTAGTATCATTGCCACTCTTGATCCTTGTTGGTCAATAGCATCTTGACAAGCCACTTGGTTCTCACCACTCAAGAAATAGCCCTCACCCATCTTACCATAATGGGGGCTTGAAAGGTCGGTATCTGCGCAGCATTTTGAGAAAAGTTGTTCATGTCAATGCCAATCACGGCCATATATTGACCTATGCCCATGTTTAGATCTAAAGAAAATATATAGTGTCATATAAATTGATAAAATAATTTTTATGGGAGAATAAAAGAAGATATAGTGAACAACAGATTGAAGATGTCGTGAGGGTGATCCATTAAATGAATGCCCCAATACCAATCGAGAAGTATTTGTTAATAGATAAAGTGTTCATTTGCATATTATGTTGTAATTCTCAATACACTAACTCCTCTTGTAATGCATAATCAATGTTTTGAGAATTGAACATTTGCTCATATATTATGCAGGGGCACTCATTAACAAAATCCTATACGTTGTGTCTTATGATTAGCAATATGTCCACTAGGACACTTTGTATCAATACTTGATAAGGAAATGTTTTTTGTTTCCGACATATTTATCACACAAAAAACATGGTGCGTTGGATATGACAAACTTTTTTATTGAGATGATTAATAAGTGTCCTGGAAACATTTATTAACAAAATCCTTAGTAATAACAACAATTTTCCCTCTTTAAACGATTAATTTATCATTAAAAAAAACCAAAGAATGGCACTTTATGCACTTCTAGATCTTTTCAATTTTACGTTGTCTATGGATTCATAATTATCGGCTGATGCTTTATGTTGACTCCTCCTATTAAGGGATTTTTCATAATATGAATATTTTGATTTATTACTTTACTACAATTTAAATTGATGGGAGAATTTGACACACGTATAATTATTTACAATCTTTGGGAAGATGATCAGGGATTCCTAGAGCTTGACTTCGATGCGGATCCGTATGCGAGTATCTTTCATTGATGCTCTATAGACTAGTAGGTTTCACCACTTGTGTGTCAGATGTGCATGTTCGTATGAGTTTCAGGATATTTCATTTGAAGGGGTCAAATGAGATGAGAAGAACATGTAAATGGCAAAAAGGTTTTCCGCCTTCCCCTCCCACTTGAGAAGTGTGCCACTTGGGCAACCCTAGTGGCTGTATTTTCACTTTAAGCAGTGTAGATATATATTCTTTCAGTTATTTGAAATTGCATAGATAAATTGCATATGGGAAGAATATTTTCTTGATGTTTAGGGGAATTTCAGAAAAAATATTAATCAAACCAGCAAGGAATGGGGGAGCGATTACCAAACTCAGTACCATCAGTTCTGATTGGGTCAACATTTTCGACCATCTTCGATTGTGGGGTTACATTTTTGGATTATATAGGAAATATCAGTATTGACAAAGTGTGGTATCCATGTCAGTTACGATGGAAAGTGCGAATTATAGAGTAATCCGATTTTTCATATAGCAAATAAAATGACTCCGACATCTAAATCCTAACCTCCTCCGTGATGTACACTTAAGAAAACCCACGGATCTATTTTATGTCGGTATCGTACTTATTTTTATCCATAAATCGGTAAGACACTAATTGGATTTGCAGCCTGTAATAAGGCTCTAAAGGTTATTCCACTTTATCAAGTGGATTTGGCAGCTTGTGGGCTGCTCTCGGTCCACAAGCATGGAGGTGCAGTCCTTAAAATTGGACAACAAACTCTGGTACTTTGCCAGTGAGGGTAATTACAGCCTTTCGTATTCTTTTTTTGACTTTTTTTTTTTGGATGATTTTTTAAATTGCATTTATTTATTTTAGCCTCAGAGTTATCCCTTAGTAATGGAACGTCAGCATCTTAAGTGAGAATTCTACTCATAAGTGAGTTGTGGCCTATATGAAGAGGTGAAGGCATGAGTAGAAAATGCCAAATTTGCTCACTGATACCAGCCCTTCGTCAGATGCTTGGGGTATATAGTCTGATACTCCTGTAATTATGTCTCCCACATCCTGAATTGCTCGTAAACCACTTGATTTCCACATAGGCGCAAACAACCAAAGCAAAGTTATGATACAAGCAGCTGTGACATTGATGCCCAGTGATAAATGAACGTACTATTTTCTTTCGCCAAATGGGCGTCTGCCCTTAGCACTTTTCCCTCTCAAAGTCAGAAAACTTGATTTGTTTGTATGAAGTCACTATTACAATTATCCATGTGTTGTACTAGCTTCAAGAAAATTTATAGCTCTCTCTATCTCTCTCAATTTCCGGATGGTTCTTATAGTGAAAGATATCGAGCATCATAATACCATAATGATATGATGCTATCTCAGAAAGTCATTTACCAACCGCAACCTGATAGGGATTGAGTTTATGAACACACTGTAATGCTTCACAACAATGTCCTTTTATCTTTTGTAGATATTCATCTTGATATGTGTATCTACTTATGTGGGCATATTGTTCTCATACTGTCGTTACAATATGTTTCGTGAAGGATGCAAAGCATCGTATCAATGTCCAAGGAATCAATGTGTATCATAAGAGTCCCCCAATTAAGGTTCGTGTTCTTTTGGGAGAAACAACTATTGCACTCCTCGAAATTATCTATGTAGACAATGCTAATTTTAAGAGTTCTATTGCCACTTTACCATCTAGACAACAGTCCCCAGCAGTTTTGACTAAATGACACCTTGACGTCCCCATTCATGGCGTGCTTGTCTTATAAGGGGTCAATAATTTCTTTCTGTGGTCCTCTTGTTTTGTGTACGTTGTTTGGACGTTTGAACTTCTTTCGAGGTTTGAGGTTCTTCTGTTCCTTGCTCGATGATGGCCACCTTAATCATCATTGTTGGAATCTCAGTTTTTTACACGATAAAATTGTGCGATCCAAGAATCCAAATAGCAAGATTGAACCCAGTTGGTTGGATCTTTTGGGACAGTAATCTTCCTCCTCTTGTATGCTGTCTCCTTAACTCTTTGTGCTGCAGCAATGCCTCTGCTCTATTTGTTCTCTTTTTCGTTAGTTTGGCAGTATAACATGGTTTCTCGTTATTTCCTTTGTTAAATTGTTATGAGGATTCTTGAGGGCTTTGATTCCTCCCCTTATATATAGATGGAATGAAAAAAAAGACCTCATCCATTCTTTCGGCTGAGAGGCTTTGGAATCTCACCGGAAGTGGCGGTCGTGGAGAGGCTTTGGAATCTCACCGGAAGTGGCGGTCGTGGAGTTATAGGTTTTTCTTTGGCTCTAATATCCAACTTTTTAGGGTGCACATGATAATTATTTTATCTTTTTAGTTTTATATTTTTCTAATATCAGGAATAGGTTTGGAATAGAAATCCGTTAGTAATGCAAATTTATTTTTCTATTCCTTGAGTAAATTTGTACTCCAAAAATAGGTTTGGAATAAAAATTAGAAGTAAAATTTTTTTACTTTTATATTCTCGGACAAAAATAAGAAATAAAAACAGTTTTCATCGTTCACCCTTGATACTAACTAGCCGGATGTTGGTCGCCCACCACCAATCATTTGCCACATTCGTCGGTCGCTCACCGCCAATCGTCCGCCACCCATTGGCTGCCTCTTGCCACTGATTGCCTGGAAGGGAGAAATTTTATGACATTATCAAATAAATTTCCATTCGGAAATATAAATTTTACATCGTTATTAAACGCATCATTTGCTAAGAAACTCATCTAAAAAATAGAATTAGAAAATTAATTTCTAACTACGAATTTATTTTTGGAATGGAATGGTTATCTTTCGCATCATTACTATACGAAATGTGTTATTGAAATGTGTTTCTGCTCTGGACCAGGTGTTTTCAAAGCTAATTTTGTTGAACCAGCTCATGATAAGCAAGGTTTGAACGACAGTGCTCGCAAGACTCGAGACACGACTGATTTAAATGCAGAAGAAATATTGTTATATTTTTCTCCATTGCCATCATCATGTTTCTCCTCATTAGAATTACTTGTTAACAATTCTCTTTGCCGATTTTCCTGGAGGGAAAACTCTAATCGAATTGGCTATGCTTCATCAGGCAGCAAGAAACTCCCTAGTGAGTTGGCAGGAGGTAGATATCTCACTCATGTCATTTTGCTTCCCTTGTCTTCCTTTCAGCTACGGGTTTCATTAATAATGGTTTTCGTAAGAACATATTCATGATTCAAGATTAGGATTATATCTTGACAAGAATGTTCATCCTGGAAGGCATATTGCATCGAGCAGTAACCCGACCACTCTACGAAGTTCAGACGAGTTCTCTCACGCCCTAATGATGGAAGGTGTACCTCTTTTGGAGGAAAAACGGGGATGACCAGCCGTTTTGAATCAGGAAGAACTTCAAATTCGTGAGAATCGTCTCGGATGTGTCACTTCACCCACCTGATACAAAACAGCGGTAATCACAAATCTTCTGTAATGGATGGAGTCCGGATCTCTTCAGCGCTTGCATGCTTGGGTGAGGACTCCGACCTTAACTATGATTTCGGTGGAAAAATTAATGGGTTGAGCACGGTAGCTCCTCCACAGCTAATTCAGTAATTTGCATTTCTTCACTTGGATGGTCCTATGTATGTCAATTTGGATGGCGCGAGGTGTAATCTATGATTATTAATGCACGAAGGTTTCTCAGCTTCTTTGGTATTAGAATATTTAAATAATAAATTACGCATTCATGTAATAACTAAAACTTTTAGAATAATTAATAATAGTCCCATAAAATCTCACATGATATTAAAACTGTAGGTCTTAAATTCGACTCTTTCACAGGGAAGACAATTGACAATTAGCATATAATGATTCTATAGGAGATAGATCGGAGGGAAAATAGTGGCAGGCGGCATTCTATCCAACGTCGATTTCCCATGGTGTCATCGCGCCAGTTAATTACCCTAACCCTTTCACTTTAAATATCAAGCCACTAGCTCATTTGGAGGCTTCTGATCATTTGCACTTCCATATCATCTATACTTGGGCACTACTAAATTTCCGCGTTTTCGATACTGGGATTTCCGCCGTTGAACCATGAAAAACTCTCCACGCAATTCACTGCTCTTAGCGGCTCGACACTCTCACCTGCCACCTGAAATTCAAACCAATTGAAATCACCTTTTCCTCCTCTTGCTGCATCCCAACTTCATCACGTTTTCGGTGCTAGTGTTGTACATCCCTGACCCTTCCGCATGAGTATGGCATCATGAGAGCAAACCTTCCAAACACACTCTAGAGAAACAGTGTTTGGCTTCTTTGTTTTAGTTAAGGAGCACTACTGGCGTTCATCCATAAGGCAATAAAAGGGGAATCTTTCCGGGATAAAAAATGATAGAAGCCCTCAATCTTGGGCTTGAATCAAATAGAGGCTGGTTCCCAAAAGAAATGGTTCAGCTTCAACTAGTGAATTAGGGTGCTTTCGGTAATATTGCTCTTCCCGAGATAAGTTTCTTTTCAGAACTATTTCCTAAAATAATTTCTGAGTAAATGAACATGTTTGAACGTGAATGATAACCATTCTAGTCTGAAATTAATTTCTGAAACATAAATAAATTTTTCCATCTTTATATTTATATCATTGGATGAGTTTCCAAGAAAAAATATGTGTTTGATAATGACACAAAATTTATATTCATAAAATAGAAATTCGTTTGACGACGACATAAAATATCTCCCTCCCAAGTGGTGGTGGATGGCGAGGGGCGACCGATGGCGACCTATGGCAGGTAGCAGGAGGCAAACAGTGGCAACAATTGGTAGGGGGTAGCCGATGGCAGGCATCAACGACGGATGGTGGGCGGTAGCAGTGAAGACAAGCGATAAGAAGAGTTTTTATTTCCATTTATATTCCAAAAATAAAGAAGGGAAAATTTTTTACTTATCATTTTTATTTTAAACCTATTTCTGAATTAAAAACTTGTTCTAGAAATAGAAATATAAAATTGTGTTACCAAACATATTTCTGTTCTAGAAACAAGTTTGAAACAAAAAAATAGTTCCGAAATAGAAATAAAATGATTATTATGGGCACCCTTAATAACTATACAATATTTCTATTCTCGGAATAGAAAAAGAATAGGATTTCGTTCAATTCGACTTATATATATTGTAACATAAAATTTCTTTTAATTTTTAAATAATTTTTAAAGATTTTTTTTTTTTTTGGTTCTTTTTCTTCTCTCTTCTTCTTCCTCTAGCTGGTCACCAAGCGGCAAAGGCGAGGGCCAACAATGACCATTGACCGTGGCCGATGGCTGGAGCCAATGGCAACCGACAGTGGCCTATGGACTAGTTAGAAGAGGAAAGAAGAAGAAAAGAAAGAAAATGACTTATTCCAAAAATTATTCCTGAGAATAAAAAGTAACATTTTTTTCTATTTCTTGTTTTTATTTCAAATATATTCCTTGACAACTTTCTGTGAAATAGAAAAATTAACTAACATTACCAAATTGATTTTTTTTTAATTTTGGAAATTAAAGAACATAAAAATAGAAACATAGGATTGTTACCCAACGGAGCCTTAGATTTATTTTAAAATTCTTGCTTAATTTAAAGGTGACAAGACAACTAGCAAATGGGCATCACAGCCCTTTTCTTAATTCTTTTTTTTTTTTTTTTTGGCTTGGATTCAATTAAATATTGTAATGACTTCTTGGTTGCCCACGAACTACCATAAGATTTGGGCCAAACTGGCGATTTTAGCCAAGTTCAATTTGCGTTGTCGTCTATACTCTCGCTTTGTCGAGCTCTCTCTACCGCTCTTGGTAGTTCTCTAAACCCCCAATCCTTGTTTCATTCCTTTTACATTCCACCGATTCTCCTTTCTCCATTGGCATTTTCATGGCTTTCCTGCGATTGAACCCTAATATTAGGTGGCAACTTTCAACCTTTCACTCGATATCCTTGTTTTCGCCCAACTTTTCTTCCACCTTCGACAACCTTTAAATCTTTACTGGAATCCCTGTTTCGTTCACCAATTCTTACATCATCGGCTTGCAATTGGATGGGTTTCACTCTGTTGGACATTCAATCCTCCACCGATTCTCCCTGGTTCGTTTCTGCATGCCTCCAATTTGTCTTCTTTAGTCACTGAAGAGCTAGACTTGTTGTTAGTCGAGGGTGCACGTTTATAGTTTTGTATACTTCCGCATCCTGTTGTGGGTATTAGCTTTCTGAAGTTTGGGTACTCTTTATTTTTGTCTCGCTTTTATCCTGGATGGCTTCGGACGACCCCCCCGATACCTTACGCCTGGCTGCTCTTTGTTCTAGCTTGGGACGCCTTACCACTGAACAGCAAATTGAAGACTAGGATGATAATCCTTCGCTTGAAACAATAGAAGAATGTAGGTTAGCCCTTATTGGTAAAGTCCTATCTAATCCATCCATTAACTTTCAAGCTTTCCAAACCACACTGAAAAAATCTTGGCGGACTGACTTAGTGGACATATCATAGCGTGAGGCAGGGATATTTGTCGCAAAATTCCAATCCCAAGTTGAGAAACAAAGAATACTTTAAGGGGGCCCTTGGCTATTTTCGGGTCATTTAGTTATCCTTAAATCCTGGATTCCGAATACACCATTCCATTGTTACGACTTTTCTACCTGTGCCTTTTGGATTCAAGTGATTGGCCTACCTTTAGAATGGTGTTCTGAGCATATGTTTAAGAAGGCGGTGTAGCATATTGGTAAGATAATAGAGGTGAAGGTGAATTCTAAAGAAGGTGCATCATCTAGAGTAGGTCGAGTAAAAGTTGAAGTCAACTTGGACGAACCTCTCATAACAGGAAAGTTGGTTAGGATTAATGGCCAACCTTTTTGGCTTGATTTCCGTTATGAACGTCTCTCGCACTTTTGCTACTCTTGTGGCAAACTTGGGCATTATGCGATGAACTGCAAAGACATTGCCTATAATCAAGCTATGCATGAAGGTAGAGAGAAAATGGCATATGGTCAGTGGCTCCGAGTTGAAGTCAAGGAAAATAGTCCATACTGTCACATTTTTATACTCCACAGGACAAGTCAACGCAATGTGAAGAAGTTGTACTTGAAACTCCGTCTGTACAGCTACCGAATGTTCCCTTATTGCCCCCACCATCTATAATTCCAACAGACAGTACATCCAATGTTGTTCATAACTACCGCGAACCCACATTCATACTTGCACAGCAGCTACAGAAGCCCTTAGCTGAGCATCATACAACAATTATCCCTGCAGACAACAAGTTGAAAGGAGTTCAGTCTGAACCTATGGAGATCTATGTACCAAAGAAGATGAAGAATACCAGGCCGAAACCTACTTTGGGTTCAGCCAAAAAACAGCGAAGATACAACCTTTATGACACAAGGAGTCTACTCTTAACGGATCATACATATTCAAATCTCATGGAAACCCCTGTTTTCCTAGCAGACGAAGCTGGTGTTTGGGCATTGGTGGCTGGCCCAAAACAGCCATCAGTAGACAGATGAAGCTACTATGTTGGAACTGTCAGGGTTTGGGCAATCCCCTGATAGTTCAAGCTCTCAAGGCTATGATGGCTAAAGAAAAGCCCGTTGTTGTGTTTATAATGGAAACAAAGCAACCTGAAGTTAGGCTTCAACTTATTCAACATAGTTTAAAGTTCCTGAATTCCCATATTATAAATCCCAATGGTTTTGCTGGTGGTTTAGCTCTGTTCTGGAATGATATGGTTCCTCTACAGGTCCTTAGCTCTACACCACACCTACTTCATCTCAAGGGTCGTGAAGGGCGGGGAGGTCGACTTATATGTATTACTTTTGTTCACGCACCAACTGATTTTCAACAGCGGCAACTTGTGTGGGATGAACTACAACATATACATTTGCACAACAACTTACCTTGGATATGTGCTGGCAATTTTAATGAGATTCTTTATCCTTGGGAAAAGGTAGGTAAATGTCCTGCTGATCAGTCTAGAATGCTGTCCTTTAGAGCTATTTTTAATGATTGTAAGTTTTCTAAGGTAGAGAGTAATGGATGAACAATAGACAGGGGGAGGAGCTAGTGAAGGAGAAATTGGATTAGGTGGTATGTACTATGGACTGGCATCTCTTATTTCCTTGTGCAGAAGTTTATGCGTTTCCAGCTGTGGGATCTGACCACAGTCCTCTTCTAATCAACACTTTGGCATCTTATCAGAAGATAAGGAAACCATTTCTTTATGAGAGCTACTGGAATGAGGATGAGGAATGCCATCAAGTTATCTCTCGGGTTTGGAATTCATCTAAGGATTTTCTTACTAATGTTAGGCGTGTTACAATAGCTTTAACTGCATGGGGTAGGAAAAAGTTTTCCAATAGACATGAAAAGGTGTTGAGTTTACAGAATCAGTTACGGAATCTGATGAATCAGCCAAATCTTACTTATGACAGGGTAGAGGCATTTAAAATCAGAGAGGAACTCCGTCGAACTTGGACACAAGAAGAACAATACTGGGCTTTAAGATCTAGAATTCAATGGCTGAATTGGGGCGACAAAAATACACGTTTCTTCCATGCCTCAACTATTCAAAGAAGGCAGCACAACCGAATTACCATGTTGCGTACAGATGATCAGCATTGGATTCGTGATCACCATGCTCTTAAAGACATGACGACCACTTATTTTGCACGGTTATATACAACGGCTGGTTTTTGGCACTATGCACCTTTACTTGATCAATGTGACCAACTAGTAACATTTGAAATGAATGACCAGCTGATTGCTTCCGTCCCGATGGAAGAGGTTCGGCAAGCAACCTTCCATATGGGTACTACCAAGGCACCAGGGCCTGATGGTTTGAACTGCCTATTTTATCAAACACACCAGGACATTGTTAAAGAAGACATTTTTCATCTAGTTTAGAATTTCTTAATGTCGGGGGTAATGCCTAATGGGATTAATCACACTATTATCACGCTTATTCCTAAGACCCCTCAACCAGAGCAGCTTGAGCAATATCGCCCAATCAGCCTATGCAATTTTGCATACAAAGTCATTTCTAAGGTACTTGCTAACCGACTCAAACCGTGGTTGCATATTCTAATTTCTAAAGAGTAGTCGGCTTTTGTAAAGGGCCGACAGATACAGGATAATATTCTGATCGTCCAAGAGGTTCTTCATCAGTTTAGATCGCGAAAGAGGCAATGCAAATTCAATGCAATTCTCAAAACGGACATGACAAAGGCGTATGACTGTGTGGAATGGGATTTCCTACAAGATTATCTTCTGAAATTGGGTTTCCATCAACGATGGGTCTGTTGGATTATGCAGTGTATTACTATAGTCGCCTACAACATTAAGTTTAATGGGGAGTAGTTGCCTTTTTTTTATCCCTCCCGTGGCCTCCGTTAGGGTGATCCTCTATCGCCTTATATTTTTATCCTATTGACTAATATTTTATCGACTCTTATTACACAAGCAGTCAGTATCAGACATCTCAAAGGCATCCGTTTAAATAGATGGTGTCCTACCCTGTCTCATCTCTTTTTTGCTGATGACGCAATATTTTTCCTCCATGGTTGTGTTCAAGAATGTCAGAACCTAGCCAACATTTTAAACTTATATTGTTTGGCTACAGGACAGCAAATCAATCGCAATAAATCAGGTATCTTATTCAGCAAACACTACCCCACTACCCTTCATGAAAATATGTCTGTGGAGTTTAGGGTTCCTATTTTACAAAGTTGTGGCAGATATCTAGGCATACCATTAGCATGGGGCTGTTTGAAGAAAGAAATGTTTTCGTGGATCTTAGCAAGAGTCAATGCAAAACTAGAAGGGTGGAAAGAGAAATTTATTTCAAAGGGGGGTAAAGAAATTCTCATCAAATCTATTATTCAGGCTATCCCTACTTATGCCATGTCTATATTTAAGTTACCTCTTTCTATCTATAAAGCTATTGAACAACAAATTGCTCGTTTTTGGTGGAGAAATGACCATAATAGAGTCGGTATCCATTGGCAAAAGTGGGACATTCTGAAAAATAGAAAGGATGTTGGAGGAATGGGATTCTGAGATCTTATAGTGTTCAATAGAGCGATGCTTGGGAAACAGGCTTGGCGCTTGTTACAGTAGCCTCAATCATTATGGAGTTCTTTATTTAAAGGCTTATACAGATTTCCTATCAGCTGTCAAAGGTTCTCGGCCATCCTGGGGTTGGCAGAGCTTACTTATGGGCAGGGATGCCATCTTACCACACACACGCTGGTCAGTTGGTAACGGCAACAATATCGGAATAAGGAGAGATCGGTGGTTACCTATGGGTATTCTCCGTGGTCCCAACTCACGAGATGAACCTCTCATGGTGGCCAATCTAATTGATCAGAACCACCACAATTGGAACCAAACTCTGCTCCAACGATTCTATGGAGAATAGATCACTATAGAAGTTCTTACTATCCCGGTAAGACCTCTTCACTCAAATGACCAACTGATCTGGTCAGCCACAGCCAATGGACAATATACTGTCAAAAGAAACTATTTTACTCTCCTACAGTCACTCAGCACTCAACTTAACGACGGCGCCTCAACATCTCAACAGAACCCGAAGGTATTATGGGAAAATATCTGGGTAATGAAAACTGAACCGAAACTGAAAACCTTCCTATGGTCTGCTTGTCACAATGCCCTAGCGACAAAAGAAAATTTGTTTCAACGTCATATTATCACAGATCCTATATGCTCTCTATGTCAACAACAGGCCCTAGAAACCATTGAGCACATATTTTTTAACTGCACATGGACTCATGCCATTTGGTCCGACCCCCAGATCAATATCCAAACTCCGACACACACAATTGAGCGTTTCGACTCCTAGATTACAACAAGGGCGAATTTACCTCAACACTCACCTGGTCTTTCCCTTATTGCTAACATCCATTGGCAGATATGGCGGATGCGGAACAATTTCACTTTTCGAAATCAGCTGCCTGATGCTTCCTTTGCGGTGTATACAGTTGTGGCTCAAACGGATTCTTATCGGCTCCACTTTTCTGCATCGCGATCAAGCCATGTTCCTTATTCTCTGTACCCGTTGCACCTCTGGCGTCCTCCGGAATTGGGTACCCTCAAATGCAATATCGATGCAAGTCATAAACCTGGTAGTGATGAAGGTTCCATAGCCTGTATCAATAGAGATTCGAATGGGAGACTTATGGATCTGTATTCCAGGCAAGTCCAGGCGCGATTTGCGTTTGAAGCAGAGGTTTTGGCTCTGACGTACTCTCTTCAGCATCTGCTCACGCAAAGACTCCATAACACTTCTCTGGAGGTGGAATCCGATTGTCTTCTCCTTGTCAAAGCATTGCAAAGTAAGCGACAGCCACCATGGACTCTTCGACCTCTGTTCGATGAAGCTACTGTTCTGCTCTCAAGGTTTTCTAACCTAACATTGCTTTACTACCGACGTGAAGCAAATCTTGTAGCCGATTGGGCTGCGAAGGCCCGTAACTCAGACTCGGCCCATCACTTAATGTCAGCCCATAACTGCATCCTATTTCCACCTTTTGTTTTGCTTGATCTAGTTTATGCTGATTCATTATCTTCAAGTTGTAAACTTTCCTTATATTAAATGCAACAAGTATGTTTGACCATAAAATAAAATAAAAAAATTGCGTTGTCGTCTTAGAAATAAGAAGAAAATGACAAGATAATACTTCCTTAAAATGAGAAGAAATTTGTGTTCATGATGACTTTAAGTAAAGTCTATAAACGAGAGTCAACTTTTTAGTTGTTGGTCAATTGAGAATTGAAGATTTTATTTTGATCAATAAAAAAAATTCCACTAATTTTAAAATATTATTGAATAAAATTTATGGAAAAGTTGTATAGGGTGGAAAAAAATAAGAATTTTGAAGTGTTTTCAATGAAAGAAAGTCAAAATGCATGAACTACGCAAACCAAATAAAATGTTAAGAAATCAATCCAAAATACATAAAAGTATAGATTCTTGGGTTGTCAATTTTCTCCCTCTCTATGCTGTATTTTTAAGGACTTTAACTACTATTTTGTATTATAATGATTAATTGTTTTTTTTTTGGTCGGTTATAATGATTAATTGTTGACTTGAAAGGTCTTGACTTATAATCACACGGAAAAAAACGAAGCATCCTATCAATAGGTGAAGTTTCCTAACACGGTTTAGAAGAATCCAGGCAACAGTACAGCCCATCATTCTTCCCTCTCTCTCTCTAGGATCAACAACCGTTTATTTGGAAAAAAGCCCTCAACCTTTGCTTAGTATTTTGTGATTTAAAATGTGGGGCCAGATTGTTTATGGCCACCATTCACGGGGTCAAGATCCAAAAAAAAAATAAAAATTGTTCACTCCTTTTTTTTTCTTTTTTCTTTTTTAAGTTCCCCAACTACCAACAAAAGTAAATATCATGACAAGATCACGAGCACATCATCAAGGCCAAAAAAATAGGGAAAACCAACAACAACAACAAAAATCGCAGACAAGACTCGCTTCAAATATATAATATTCACTTCTCCTGCTAATTTTATTTGAAATGATTCATTTTTTTTATAATATTCATTGCATATAACATTACAACAATCAATCATTGGAAAATGTAAAGGATTTTTTAGTAGATTGCTTAACAAGAGCCTTGGATAACAAACATCAACACATTGCTTTTAAAAAAATGCTTTTGCGGCACTTTGAATAGCTGTTAATTCTGACAAAAAAAATAATAGCTGTGAATTAAGGGGTTAAGAGCTTTTATAATCAACATTTCATCCATTCAATTATATGACTTCAACTCAAAGTAATTTGAGAGCACACCCACAGCCCTTTCTAAGAGTCGTATCCAATACATGTGAGTGATGGGACCATTCCCATACACTTATTGAGGGAAAATTGTCCAATTACGATGCCCAATATGATTTTAAATTTTAAATTACGTCAATTTTGGCTCTAAACCTTTCAATTACGCTAATTTATTCATAAATGTATTGACGATTTGTCAATTCAGTTTTAAACATTTTAATAATTTGCCAATGTAGTATTTGGGTGATGTTTGGCCAAAATTACCTGAAATGATTATATTGACGACTCATTCAAAGGTTTATGACTAAATTGATAAATAGTCAAAATGTTTATGACTAAATTAGCATGATTGAAAGATTTATGATTTAATTGGTTGCCGTACAATAGGTTCAAAATTATATCTGACATAATCAAAAAAAATTAGACTTAAATTAGTTACTGTACAATAAATTTATAATGTTTTGGACAATTATCCTCACTTACGGAGATTAATCGTACTCGCAAACTTTTGAGATGCCCATCAACGTGAACGGGGAGAAATAAAGTAATAAGCATCTGGAAACAACAATGATTGTAGCTACACCGCGTCCAACCGCGTTGTGTCCCCAGATCCCACCGCCCACTATTCACATCCCCACACGAAACTGCTGTCTCTCTCCACGACACGACACCGCGTGCCATCCATATATAAACAACATCCAAGCTCTGCTCATTCTCACAGATCATCCTTAAACATAGACAGCTTTCTGATCATTTTTGTACACATCCAGCTCACCAAATTTGCAAAAAGGCTAACCCCCATTTCATCAGTCATCTCACACCCTGCACACGCTCTTTTCATCTTCTATCATTTATCCTTTTGCATCTGCAAGACTTTCTCAAAGCAAACACTACTCAGCTAGAGAGTGGGAAAAGATGCCGAGGAAGACGTCCGGGGTTTCTCGCCGCGCGTGGAACCTCCTGCGCCTGGCGCTGCTCTGGGCGAGGAAAGGCGGGGCGTTCAAGTTGCAGCTCCGCCTCGTGCCCAAGTTCCTCAAGACCATCGGCCAGGCGACGCCGCGCAGCCAGATCTGGTACAGGGAGCGCGAGCTCTCCTTTGACAAGACCCCGGTTGTCCACGTGAAGATGCATCGCCCGGGGTCGATGCGGTTTCCCTTGCCGCACATACCGTGCATAAACCCCCACGTCGATTTTGACCCAGAGTTTGACGAGGACGACCGACTGTGCTATGGGTATGAAGCCGTGAGGCAGAGCTTCCTTGAAAACGGAGGCGAAGAGGGAACTCATTTCGATGAGGAGCAGGAGGAGGATGGAAGAGTGGAAATTGAGGAAGATCGAGGGATCGACACAAGAGCAGAGGAGTTCATAGCTAAATTCTATGGACAAATGAAGTTGCAAAGGCAAATTTCATACCTTCAGTACAATGAGATGCTAAACCAAAGCGCGAGCTAATCCTCATTCCGCATTTATGATTTTCGCACCACATTTCATTTTTGTCAATGTATTTTTGTAAAAGAGTCGTGGCACTTTGTAAATAGTGCAAAGTTCTTGAGAGTTTCATTAAAAAAAATTTCCACAGCTTTTGTGACTGATATCTTTGGTAAGGGACAACCAGACCACCTAAAATGTCATCGCATATGATGCAAATAGAGATGAGAAGAACTTCAGAACAAAAATCATTCTGCATCAGCTAAGCTACTCTTTTGCAGGTTCGGTACATGCTCTTTGGGTTCAAGCCCCAAGACTGCAAATTCACCTCTAGCGCATGACGAAGGATCACGAAAAGCAGATCAAAATTCTGCTCGAGGATTAAAATTGCTTTGAAAAGATTTAGCAAAGCCAGAATTCCCATCCGACCCCAAAAAAACTAGAATTTCCTTAATCCTTTCACAAGTCAATCATGCACATCTTGTAGGGCAAAAAAGGGCCTTACATCGTTGGATTACTCATTCACTATAATACAACGGTGAAAAAATACGACATATCTTAGAAGGGTACAGAATTGCACTTAGCAATACCTCACCCCTTCGCCATTAACCACATCACCAATGCGATATGCTGTTATCTCATCATCACCCAGTATCCGAAGGGCAGCTTCAGGGCTAACCACCAAAACCATCCCAATGCCCATATTGAAGGTCCGCTTCATCTCAGAATCTTCTATGTTTCCCACCTAATAGAGGAGAAGAAATCACACGTATTCAAACTTCTAAGTTACTAAGAAGAGCTAGCAATAGGTTGACTAAATTCTACTGTATCATATACAACGCCTGAGAAGGCTCTTTACCATTGGCTGTCTAAAGTTCTAGTCCAGAACAAAACAGAAAACCAACCTTTTGAATCCACTTAAATAGTGGAGGAACCACCCAGGAGTCACCGTAGATGGTGGCACCAAGGCCTTTAGGAAATACACGAGGTATGTTATCGGTAAACCCACCACCAGTAATGTGGGCTATTCCTTTGATACCTCCCTTGCTGATAAGGTTAAGAACCTGCACATCAACAACATCAATGCCATTATTAGGGTGGTGCTTGGCTCGTATATTTTGCTTCAGTCTTGATCCTCCAGTTATATTTTTTGAGGAAATACATCAGATAGTGAAAGAAAGAGAAAGCGATACCTGATTGACATAAATAACAGTAGGAGCCATCAAAGCTTCACCCACCGTCACAGCTTCACCAGGAAGCTTGTCTGTCAAGGAAAGACCACTTCGGGCCAAAACTCTGTAAAATAAATTAGCAAATTAAGATCAGAGAATGAGAGGGTGCACGTGAGCATACTAGGGTCAATATAGAGCATACTGGGGTCAAGATAAAACTAACCTTCTGACAAGAGAGAAACCATTCGAATGCACCCCACTTGACGGCAAGCCAATGAGAACATCACCAGCAACAATGTCTTTTCCATCTATAACTGAATCCTTCTTCACTATGCCAACAGCAAAGCCGCTGATATCGTATTCACCTTCCGCATAGAAATCGGGCATTTCTGCAGTCTGGAAGGCACATTGACTATGTAGTTTCATATGGTATCGCCAATCAAGTAATCATGCAAATGCACCCAGATAATGTAAGTCAAGAAATCACGTAGAAAATCAAGTAATCATGCAGTTTCAAACACCCTTTCTGTAAGTCAACATTTTTTTCTTAATTTTTGTTTGGCACACAATGAAGAAAAGATACAGCAAACTCTTCCAGGGAGAGAGAATGCCAAATTACATAGTAACAAAAACCAACAGGCAACAGCTCTCTTTTCACCGAAACAAGAACAACAGCTCAATAGCGAAATTTATTGGACAACTTAATTGCTATAGGTCCCAAAATCTCCCACTTCACCCTTGAAATTGCTGAGCTGCTGAAAAGAAGTGACCTCCAAATTCCAACCAAAGGCAAATTCCAACCAAAGGTGTCTAGGATTACAACTGGCAACATAAATTGAAATATAAAGCATGTTAGATACCTCTCCTCCCAAAAGAGCACAATCAGCTAGCCGACAGCCATCCACAATGCCCTTTATAACCTGCATAAACTCTGTATTAACTCAAGTAGACTTTAACAGCTCTAGGATTCAGCTATGATCTACAAGATCAGCTGCTACCTTTTCAGCAAGGTCAACATCAAGATGGCTCGTTGCAAAGTAATCAAGGAAAAACAAAGGTTTCGCTCCAGAAGTAACAATGTCATTGACACTCATCGCGACCTAAAATAAGAGTGTTAGAGGCACAAAAATAGATTGTAAGAGATCATCGTCTTTTCCAGTCAATACCAAGTCGATTCCAATCGTTTCATGGATCCCAGTTTCGAATGCAAGTTTCAATTTAGTCCCAACACCATCCGTACCAGCTACAAGGTATGAATCCCCTGCTCACGAAAAACTAATTATTAACTAGTGAAAAACCTAAACACAAATACACATTATCTTGAAACAATTGCCATCCAAGTTTTATCACAACAAAAACAAGCTGCAACAAGAATATGTAATTGAGAGTCTAAGTAAACTCTATGCCTCAGAACAAATTAAGTACAATGAGAAGTATAAACATGATCACGAACCAGAACATGACAATCAGAAAAAAATTTGTGACAGCTTTTGCTCTTCTTCATGATTAAAGTGAAGTCTGTTCTAAGACCGGTATATTCAGAAACAAAGAACTAAGTACAAATTATTAAACGGTTGGGACATTCAATCGTTGAGCTAGATAATTTAGATTCATCTTTCATGGCATAGATAGGGCTGAAGTGCTGTATATCCTTATGCGTGCTCGGAAGACTCAGTGAACGGTAAGTACAAATCAGGATAACCACTCAAGTGTGTAGAAACTAGGGAATTCCTCTACCACACTGATGTACTATCCAGCTATCATATAGAGGTAAGTTTTCTTTATGACCTTCTTTCTTTCCTAATGGAGGGAGAGCCCCCAAGATATTTTCTGTTCGGCTTAACCAGCCAGTCACAATCAAGGAATTCCTGAAACCAATAATCTTATTGCTCATGGCAGAAAATATATAACCATTTCACATGTTCTCAACTTCGTGCACCTTCATTCCAAAATTAATATAATTAAAGCCGAAATGCTCTACTTACAATCACAAATGGCACCATTAGTCTGTACAAGCCTCAAATGAACTTTATATAAACAACATCTAGTCAATTTTTTCCTGCCATGATCTGGCATATAGTATTCTTTCGAAGTAGTTCGACTCTGTGATGACAACTCTCCTTAAGCTGGAACATCAATTGGAGTTTACTGAAATACATAACAGATTGCCTTGTTCTGTCAATTACACAGTCTAACTAAACTTTTCACCAAAAAAAAAATAATAATAATAATAATAATAATAAAAGAAAGAATCTAACTAAACTAGCATTATAAGTATAAAGGTCTAGGATACCATACCAAGAGGGAAAAGACCTCCAAAGCCTCCAATTCCAGGGGCCATTTTCGCAATTCTCCTAACAAGCTCTGAGCCAGCATCTATATCCACACCAGCATCCTTGTATGTAAGACTTTCAGCCATTTTTGCACTTATGCTATACTTCCTAAAAACATTCTTTGCACGTGCTCTAGCTTGTGTTCCTCCATAATTCAATGGTAGCAGCAGAAACTTCCTAGAGTTTAAGTCCAATGGAATCTTGCATTGATAAGAACCAGACGTATGTGGATTCCAACTACAAGGTCCAGTTGGGACCACAAGAGATTTTAGAGCAGTTTTGGTTCCGATACTTGGATTCATGCTGGAAACACGAAACAGGCAAACCATTACTTTCAAAATATGGGGAAAAAAGAATGATGCATCAATATTATGCACCCAATAAGATCAGTCCACAATCAGAGAACTCATGTACCACAAATGCACAGCAAAAGAGAAAGAATGCACTTACTCAAATCTAAAAAAAAAATAAAAAAATAAAAAGAAAAGAATGAATAAATAAACATAATAAAATAAAATTTCGCAATCTGTAATTGCACCCATAAAGGCAAAAGAAAAACTGTTAATATGTGTGCACATGTGACAATATTTCAGTTTCACTGTTGTAAAAAAAAATTGATGATGCACTAATGGACAATATATATTTCCAATTGCAGTAACTGCACAAGGTTGAAAGTGAAAAAGCTAATACCGAGTTTTCTCTCTGAATCTCCATACTCTCAGACAAACAAATAAAAGAACAATATCAGTTACAAGTAAACCAATCAACCAGAGATGATTATTGTTGTGTCCCCCAAGCAACTTGTCCTATATACCATTCCAATTGTTCCATGCTTTCTTATTTACCCTTTGGGAATCTTCAATGAGTTTTCTTTGAAGCCAATGCACATATAAAACATGGAAATCATTTTCTTCTAACTGCAGCTGCTAGTTACAATCAAGGATAGACATATAGCTTTAATTAACCATGGACTATACAGATACCGGCTGCAATTGACTTGAAGGTGTTACCTATATCTCCAACAGTTATGTATATAAATAGAGAAGCATTAGATAATGGTCTGATCAACTCCGCCTAGGCCGACCAAAATTACGGGTTCAATCAAGTTCGAGTTTTTAGGTGAAGCTTCCATGTGGGGACATTTTGCAGGTAATTGGGTAAAGCCGTTTGGGAACTTCTTTAGGTAATTACTCCGACAGACCGAATATTTCAGCATCAAACTCGACACCGACAGAGATTCTTTATTGTACCACAAACACCATTCATCATCGACATGAACAAGAGCATGAAAAATTTACAAGAGGTTCAACGTAACCCATCAGAACACACACTCCACGCTATCCCTTTTCATCAACCTCGGCGTTCAATCCACAAGAATTCAATCAATTTTTTTTCCAAGGCGCCTCTCCGCCGACACGCCCAGAGCCACTACACTGGGCAGCTCGCGAAGCCCAGCAAAGCAATTCCATCGAATTACCTTTCCCAAGCGAGTGCGAGACCGCCGACGAACCGAGCTGTCCGAGTCGCGATTGAGAACTGGTGACGCAGAGATGCTGAGCCGACAGGATTCTGGGAGTTTGCCACTCACGAGAGCTAGAGAGAGAGAGAGAGAGAGAGAGAGAGAGTAAGAGAGTGTTGAAGTCTGCTTTTTTTCTCGTAGGGTTTAAGCAGTGTGCCCAAAACCCAGCTCTAGCAAGGAAAAGAGATTCCCCCAAACCCGCACTCCAGAGAAATATATTCGATCAGTGGACTCTGCAGTAGAAAGAACAGCAATCCTAAGTCATCTCAAGGCCAATTGTGGAACTGCAAAATTGGCTCACCTAATCTTGTAATCGGA
This sequence comes from Eucalyptus pauciflora, assembly GCA_007663325.1. NCBI lineage: Eukaryota > Viridiplantae > Streptophyta > Magnoliopsida > Myrtales > Myrtaceae > Eucalyptus > Eucalyptus pauciflora. Next base: position 1,281,727 of record VMYD01000100.1, on the reverse strand, counting down.
TCAACTGGTCGAGGCCAATTCCAAGGTCAATTTCGGAGTTGATGAATCTTTTCTGTTCTTTTGATTTCTTCTTTTGTCTACAAGTAGGAGTTTCCCAACATTTAAAAAAAAAATGAGAACATTACTTTCGATTTATTTCTTAGATATAAGGGTGAGCATCGGTTTAGGGTTAATCCAGGATCGGTTGAACCGGCCCAATTTTGTTGGTTCTAATCCAATTCCTAAGGGGGTTGGATCGGTCCTTAGTGACCAGCACTGTGGGGATTGGTCATCGGTCCCTGAGAGTTTAAGATTAGTTCAACTCGGATCAACATTAACTATATATTATATATAATATTATATGTATTATATATGTAATATGTTATTTATAACGCTTTTGCATATGGTGCTACAAGTATTATTGAATCAAGTGCTGAGAAGATCTCTTTACATCATGTCCACAGAACCCGAAATTCTCGAAGCACCTGTCACTTTCACTCCTTCTACATCGTCTTCAACACCTCCAGAGTTTCGTGTTTCCAATGCCTCTAAGATAGACTATCTGTATGAAGTCTCTCTTAGTGATGAAACCAAGATCTCTGAAACCCAGCTTCCTCTTATGAACCCTTACTCCGCCTTTGCTAAACCCAACTCGTCATTCTCACCCATCCGCTCCATCCGCCAACTCATTCACCAAACTCCAAAGCAAGTAAAGGAGTACGTCCAGTCCTCCAAATTCGACCAGCACCCCATTCCTGCTACTGAAAAAGAGTACTTTGTCACTCTTCAGATCCCTGCAGAATTTCCCAGACAATGGGCTCAACAAGGATACACTCATGTTCATTATGGCGCTGTTCGTCTTGCTCTCACCTTCCACGGCCGAAAAGGTTTGCCCGTAGTGGCAAGAATTGCGTTGTTGGATACTAGATTTTTACAATACCAGCATGCCTGCATCGGCACTGTTCAGACCACTCTGAATGCTGGAACAGTCTTTGTAACTTTGTATCCCAACTTCAACATCGCTCTCTCAGATCCCCAGCTTCTCTCCTTCTTAAAAGTCCAAGTTCAGCTCACTGGAGCTCCCCAAACTGCTGAATCTGTAGCTGCAACCTTGCATTACCAGATGGTTTACCGAGTTCAGAACCATGCTCTTGACCTAAACTTCAACAACGGTAATGAAGATGCTTTGTTTATCTCCATACAGAATGATCAAGCATCTTGCATCCATGTTCCTCGGCAGATCCCGAAGGACACGTTGGCCAAGCTTCTCCCGGAAACTTGGATTACCAACTACGAAAAGCTACATCAACATAATAAGCCTTTCCAGTCTACAGACTCTGAGTTTGTCCGGAAAAAAGATGGAACTGTTTCCATCAAATTTGGCAAAGAAAAGGAAGAAAGTCCTTCTATTTTTCAAACTCTCTTCATGATCGAACCATGTGTTCCCGAATCCATTTCTGAGCCAGATCCAAAAAAGCTTGTTGGCACTTTAATAGTAACGGGCATCCTGTCCATTACTATAAAGACAAATATGGTCATTGCTTTTGGGATCCTTTTTGCCAATGTTCCTATTGTATGAATTCTCCTGATGAGGTAAATCCATATGATAGACCCCCGCCCAGACGGAAAAAGCCAAAGGATAAGATGTATCAAAGATTCTTAAATGGAGACCCTTCAGTTGATACTCTTGGTGAATGTGATAAATACCAGTTTATGGTATCTTATGCACCACCACCGCAACCAAAGTACAGTCCATCCCAAGCTTCACCAGATCCGCCAAAATCACCACCATCTCCACCTCAGAAAAAACAAACTCTCTCTCCGTTCTATAAGCCAATCTTAAAGTGGGCCAAGAAACACTCCTACCCACTCGAAGCTCCAGCAGAAACACCACCTATTTCCTCCATTGCTATGTTTCACGACTCGGACTTCCCTCCGCTTGTCAAAGAAGGTTCTAAACTCTCGTTTCCTGCTCCAGAGGAATTCATTGATCCTCAAGGCAGATACCGCCATGTTCCTAAAATATCCACCCCCACTGATGTGGATGAACATGGAAGACAGAAAAAGACTTCTGCTGCTGAAGCTGTTTTAAATTGGCAATCAGAGACTTTGTTAGCACAAAACAATGCTTTCAAAGCGATCGATTCCAAGATTGGAATAGTGCAACAAGATCTCCGAAGATATGATGAGACCACCAAGAAAATGGTTTCTGAATTCCAGAAAAGGCTAAATGCCTTAGAATCAGGGCAACGTCTAGGCTACCATTATCTAGAAAGCCCAGAACCAGAGATAGAAAAGCTCAAGAGGCAAATCCAACTCCTTGAAGAAGGAAGGTTTAGACCTTTTGATCCATTTACAACTCCAGTAAGAACTGGATATTTGCCTCCGCCACCTCAAACATCAATCTTTGCTGCTATTCCACAAGATTCATCCAAGAAGGAACCAGATATACGAGAACGCATCAAAGAGTTGAATCGAATCCAAAAGGAAAGAGGAAAAGAGAAAATTCCTGAAGAATCATGTTCAGTTGTCATAAGGGAAAAACCAGACCAAATGATGCTAGCAAATCCATTAGAATCCTTTCTAAAGGATTTGAGTGTCCAAGGTCCTGTCCACAAGACTGATCCAACTCCTCAAAATGATCAAACTCTTTTCCCAGCAGAACAAGTTGATTCTACTACTTCTGATACTGAATCTAATTCAGTATCATCCTCTTCCTTTTCATCCTTTTCAGTTCCTGAACCTGATCCTCTTCCTGTTATACCAGTAACCTCTTCAATATTTATGGCTGATCCCCCAGACCAAGAAATGGAGTCAATTTACTCTGACCCAGAGGTTGTTAGGGACAACCCCAGAAATCATGTGTCTATGGCATCAAAACAGTTTTTTACCATCGATGATATTCCTTACCACAAATGGCCAGAAAGACTTGAGGAATTTCATACTTGGTTAAACACTCAGTCCCTCACCAACCATGACATGAATGATGTCCTTTACAATTTTGTTACTCGGTTCACAGGAAGTCTTAAACTTTGGTGGAAATCAGTATCAGAGCAAGATCAGATTCATTTCCTGATGTCACCAAATTTTAGCCAAGCCATTACTATCCTATACCACTTCTTTGTGGGAAAACCCACCGACCTCATTGAGATGAAAAGAAGAGAGTTTTTCGAAAGAAAATGTTGCTCCTTCCAAAAGAAACACCTCGATAAGCATTATCGAATTATGCTCCAGCTCTTTTACCAAATTGGAGCAGATTCAAATCTGAAGCATATCTTCTTGAATTCCATCCCCAAGGAATTATCCCAAATGGTCGAAAGATCCTTTTTTGGGAGACAAAAGAGAATCCAGGATATACCTCCGGGAGAAATACAACAAGAAATCCATCTATGCCTTGAAGAAATATGCCTAAAACGCCAGATGGTCAAGTCCTATATCAACAGTGATCCAACCCTCGAAACAGCCTGCTCTCATCACAAGCTGAAGATCAAATGTTCCAAAAAAGATTGTGATGGTACTTGTGGCAAGTATTCTCGAAAGAAGAAACACTTCAAGAAGTTCTTGATGAATAAGTCCAAACATGGCCACAAGAATTTCCGAAGGAAGAAGAAATGGCGATACCTACGGAAAAGAAAGGATCGCTCAGATCATAAAAAGTCGAATCGTTGCTACATCTGCAACCAGAAAGGACACTTTGCCAAAAACTGTCCCCAAGCCAGAAAGGGCCAACATCATTTGATACACCAGATTGAGCATGAAACAGGTATTTCTCTTGAAAATGATGATGTTGAATCATTATTCTCTGCAGATGAAGAACAGTCTGAACAAACTCTTTGTATCATTCAGTGTTACGACAATTCCAGCAAAATTGATTCAGATTCAGAATCTGAAGATATTTTTCACATATCACCCACATCTGCAGAACAAAACCTTGACATATTTTCAAGTCAAACCCAATGTCCCCATTTTCCTGTAAAGATCCTCACCTCAAAGTTTGCCAAACCAATCACTGTCATTGCTCTCGTTGATACTGGAGCAAGTTGTTCAATCTTGGATACCAAAATTCTTCCTGAAGAATATTGGACTCCTTATGTCCGATACTTCAACTCTGCCTCAGGAGATACTTTCTCCACAAATGTGAGAACTACCCCTGTGACCATTCAGTTTTTCCCACAATGTTCAATAACCACAAAGATCTTTGGATCCAATCTTCCCAACAAAGACCTGATCATTGGTTGGGACGTTATGACTCAGATCTCACAGCTTCGTATCATTCCTGGAAAATGTCTTAGGTATAAGAACCAATTCTCTGAGTTTGTCAATATCCAAAGACTCTTTTCCATTCAGATGAGCCTGTTAGATCCAATCATGCAAAAATTGTTGGAATCATGTTCAGAATCCCATGCAGAATTTGCTCAAAAGTGTTCCCACCCTTTATGGGAAAATCCAGAATTCTTTGTTCGCCTTCCTTTCAAGAAAAATGAAGATATAAATCCAACCAAGGCGAGTCACATGGGAATGAAGCCAGAACACTTGGCTTTAGCTCAAAGGGAATGCTCAGAACTATTGCAACAAGGCCTTATTGAAGTCTCCAACTCCCAATGGGCTTGTGAAGCCTTTTATGTTAACAAACGAGCTGAGCAGAACAGAGGAAAAATGAGATTGGTAATCAATTACCAACCTCTCAATCTTTTCCTCCAGGATGACAAATTCCCTTTACCATCCAGAGACTCTCTCTTCACTGGATTAACAAAGGCCCATATCTATTCCAAATTCGACCTCAAAGCCGGATTTTGGCAATTGGGCATCCATCCTGAAGACAGATCCAAAACAGGATTTTGTATTCCAAATCAGCACTTTCAGTGGAAAGTTCTTCCTTTTGGATTAAAGGTAGCACCATCCCTTTTCCAAAAGGCCATGTGCCGTATCTTCCAACCAATCCTTTCAAATGCTGCAGTGTATATCGATGATATCATGCTCTACAGTTCTGATGAGCAGTCACACTGCCAACTCCTTGAACAATTCGCAGAAATTGTCAAAAAGCATGGCATCATGCTTTCCCAGAGAAAGATGAATATTGCCCAAACAGAAATTGAATTTCTTGGTATGCACCTCAGTAAAGGTACGTATTATCCAGGGCCGCATATTGCTCAGGAACTGTTAAAGTTTCCTGAAGAGAATTTCACAAAGAAGCAAGTCCAGCAATTTCTTGGGATAATCAATTATCTCAGGGACTTTGTCCCAAATATTGCAAAGCTTTTGATTCCTTTGCAGTCCATGCTGAAAAAGAATCCCCTACCCTGGGGAAGAATTCAGACAAAAGTGGTTGCTGAACTTAAGGAGATTATGCAGAATCTCCCACCACTAAAGATACCATCAACAGGTAAAAGAATTCTTCAAACTGATGCCAGTGACGAATACTGGGCAGCTATTCTACTTGAAGAGATTGATGGTAAGAGACATCTTTGTGCTCACAAAAGTGGAAAGTTTTCACAATCCGAAATGCATTACCATTCCACCTTCAAAGAAATCTTAGCAGTCAAAAATGGGATCAAGAAGTTTGAATTCCATCTCATCGGCCATCACTTCCTGGTAGAATTAGACATGGCATCTTTTCCTCAGATGACCAAGTTTAAACAGAAGCAGATTCCAAATTCACAACTGCTTCGGTGGGCTGAATGGTTTTCGAAATATTCCTTTGAAACCAAACACATTCCAGGAAAAAAGAATGTTCTTGCTGATTTCCTGTCAAGACCAAAGGCACCAGCCGAAATCAACATGTATATCAAAAGACCTGCTTTTCATATGCTCAATCATGGAGTAAAATACAAGATTGAAAAGATCAAGGATTTGCCAAGCTGGAAATTTCCCCAGGAGATTATTGAACAAATCCAGAATGACAATCTCACTGCAAATCTAGAAAACCTCATGTGGCAAAGCCACACAGATCTGTTCAGATTCAATGCAGGTTCGATTCTTTATCCTTGTGGATTAAATTCAGAATATCCATTCATACATCCCCTTATCTGGAAAGAAGATGATTTCCCTGATCAGCTCAAGACGCTATTGTGGTACTTAACCAATAAGTACTTGATAGCTTTTGAAATCCCAACCAGAAGATTTGTTGCGAACCTCACCAGGATATTCTTACTCGGAAGAAATATTGAAAAAGAAAGTGATCGAAATCTTCTAGACTTTCTCAACTGGTTCTATCCTCCTACTCACTGGAAATATCTCTTGGAAAAGGAACTTAGAACCACAACACCCAATCCTGAAGTCCATACCATTCTGTTTTTTCGACGACCATGGTATTTCTGCCGAAACAATGGCAGTATCATCGATGTTCCCCTGGAGATAGGAACCACATCCTACAAGCCACATCCGGATAGCAAAGAAGCTCGGATTCACAAATCCTATCCGAGATCTGTCGTATCTTGCCAACTCCAGTATCGAGAAATCCAGAGAATCCTGTGCCAAGAAAACAAAACTATTCCTAAAAGTATATGGAATTATAATGAACCCACTGTATGGGATCATTATGACCTAGCACCTGAAGCTAGGGAAGCACTCAGGCAATTCAGACAAGCAGGATCATCTCAAGATAATGAAATGACAAGTGCACCAGACATTGTTCAACCTACCCAGGACCCCTACGCACACTGGGGAGGTCCTCTTTCCCAAGATCCCTATGACCAGGAACCATTGTCATTATCCCAAATAGACACTTCCCATTACTCACAACCTCTCCATTGGCCTCAGCCAAGCATTCCTGCCAACACCACTGAAGATGACAATACAAACTGGGCTGAAGAAGAAGCATCCCACCGAGCTCATGAGGAAGCATCCTCATCACATCGTCTAAAACAAATACTCTCACCAGAAGACCTTGAAGATCTTGAACAAAAGTACGAAGCACACCTTCTGACCACAGCAAACAGCTCGGACGACTCAGACTATGACTACAACGCTCATGACGGACGAGACCGCTGAAAAGCCGACGTCCGTACAATTTCACTGTAGCATAGCACTGTTCACTTTTACTGTAGCACTAGGCTAGGGAAAGTACTGTTCACAGTACGGTCACTATTCATAGTGTGCGAATAATTCCCTCCCGAAAGTTTCGGATGCCTCTGTTTGTTCCCGGACCCATTAGCTTGGTCCTTGTCCGTTGTGACCTCTTATTGCCTATATAAGGCAAGGAGGATGTATTGTGTTGGGCAGAGTCCCTTGAAGTAAAGTGAGTGTTTTGTAAAACCTCTCTATGGCTTTCTAAAACTCTTCTTCTTCTCCAGCCTGGTAGAATCCTCTAGGAAATGCAGCTCGGGTAGATTAGAAGCGGTTCCATCCTGGTTCTCATGGTGTCCCTAGGCCCTGAACTAAAGGGCAGAGTAATTTTCTGCTAACAGGCCGTCCCTGAAGGGCTTGTACGTTGTTCGCCCAATGTGGGAAGGCATACCTGCAGAAAATTGTCTCTTCCTTCCCTGGTTTGAGGTCTAGTTCCATTATGGTATCAGAGCAAGCCTGGTAGAATCCTCTCTATGGCTTTCTAAAACTCTTCTTCTTCTCCAGCCTGGTAGAATCCTCTAGGAAATGCAGCTCGGGTAGATTAGAAGCGGTTCCATCCTGGTTCTCATGGTGTCCCTAGGCCCTGAACTAAAGGGCAGAGTAATTTTCTGCTAACAAGCCGTCCCTGAAGGGCTTGAACGTTGTTCGCCCAATGTGGGAAGGCATACCTGCAGAAAATTGTCTCTTCCTTCCCTGGTTTGAGGTCTAGTTCCATTATGGTATCAGAGCAAGCCTAGTAGAATCCTCTCTATGGCTTTCTTGTTTTTAGCAACTGTGAAATTTCTATTGTTGCATTATTTTAAATTTGTTGAATACATATTGGTATTTATAGTTTGATTACACAACACCGCATTGTCAATGGATATGTACCTTAAAATAGTAGGTTTGTTTTTTTAAAGAGTATAAAAGTTATTTGTTGGTCTTCGATTGACTCTAGAACCAGACCAAACTCATTGGGTTAGTCTCATCCTCAGTCTTAAGCTCAATAGGGTTGATCCTCAATTCTAGGATCAATATTGTACGGATTGATCCTAGAGTTAGTGAGTAAACCAGCCCAACTCGAATTATGTTCACCCCTAGTTAAATATATGTTTACATGATTAGGGCCCTGGCACTAATCGACAATCGACTAGTCTTTCACTAAATTTTGTAGTCATTACTATATTACATGGCATCATATCTACATATATTAAATAATATAATAATGCATATGTATGTATGCATGCATGTATGTATGTATGAACTGACAAATTTATGGAGGTATGCTTCAATAGGTTTAAGAATTTTTAAGTAATTTCCCCCCTTATCGTTGTTGCTTGAATAGCGCTGCCGCCCTATGTTCACTGATGAGGGCTTACAGGCCGCCCTTGGGCGATGGTGGTCGGGCATCACTGCCGTGCGAAGGCCGCAGGCCGTTGCCCAGTTGACACCAAAATAGCACAAGTGGTGAGCAACCAAATTGATTCACATGGGACCAATATGGTTCTCTGTTCCAAAACCTAGAAATCGGTCTTAACCGGTTGGGTTCTCGATTTTATATCCTTAATAGGTCAAATTCTATTTGAAAACCGGCGTTGATAGAATCTTAAGTCGAACCGATTTTTAATCACTTTCCTTTTTCTTGATATAATAATATATAAGCTAAATATAATACACACACGTGTCGGAACAAGAGTGCACGTGTATCATATTTGTTTTGATCCATCGCAAATAGATCATACAAAATTCGTCACTTACTATTCAGCTGATGTTATTTAAATTCACTTCATTCCTTTTCCTGTCTACCTGCACCTGCTTCTCCACGTTAAGAAGAGGATATGGGTAAGAAAATATCTTTTTGGTGGACATAAGACTACATTTGGTAACAATGTGAAGAGAGATTCGACTATCCAAACCAGGAACCACATGGACCGGATCAAACCAATCAGTTTGATTCGGCTTTTGGAGGGATTGGTCCAATTCCCTATTCCATGAAAATGGAACCGGTTTTGGGAGGGAACCGGATTGAACTGGACCAATGGATCAAACGGACTTTTTTTAAAAAAATTATTTTTTAATTTCTTTAAAATAGCAATAAACCCTAAAAGTAGTAACAAATATAGAATTTTTTTAATTTTTAATTTTTTCTTGCCAAGTGATTGGCTCCATGAGACTGAACCGGTTTAGTTTGATTCTTGATCCTAGGACTATCCGATCTGGTCCTTGGTCCCCAAAATTGGGAACTAGTCCTCTTAGTCTGGTTCTCGATTCTTAGGTGGAAGTAGATCCGACCGGGAATCGATCACCTTTAAAATAAATGTCGTTTTCAAGTTAAATTTTTGATATAATTTTTTTGGTGCATCCTTGAAAGTGCCTCGATCAATAAGAGAAAACAAAAGCAAAGGACTTCCTTTCCACAATATCTTGACCATCCATCATAATTTCGTACCTCAAGAGAAAATTTATTTATCATCAATATCAAAAAAAAAAAATTCACTAAAAAAAAAAAAGGCATGGCTAGTTCCAAGGTCCAGCTCGCGAGTTGATCATGGAGCAAGCCTGTTCGGTTCCGAGCCAATTCTATATTCAACAGGACCAATTTCTAATGCCAAAAATTAGGAACTACAAAGTAAATTCCAGGTCTAGATATTGCCCTCCTTGAATCGGTCATCCCTAAATTGCACCACATTATCTAATTTTTTTTTTTAAAAGCCACGAGGTATTCTCCATACTAAGATTGGACTAAACTAACAAAAGTTTTAGATTGCACGTTTTGGCTAAACTTTAAAATTTGATTGCGCAATTGCAAAGTTTTAAAAATCGATTTTATTTTCGTTATAAGTCTCAGAACTTTAAAAGCACTTATCCCCTATTCTTAATATATCAACATTTTGATATACGCTTTTGAAGTTTTAATTTTATAATTAGATTCAAACATCTATCTTACATGTACTACTAACAACATACATATTAAGTTTACAAATGATCACTTTAACATGTATTGGTTGGTTTCATATCACCATTTTCCCTTTAAAATGACACTGCATCCCTCGTTTCTTCTGTAATCGCACTAAACAATTACGCAAAAATGCCGTCAACCGCTGTCGTCAACAATGCTTCCCAACCCTGCACGCCTCAAGAAGCCATGCCAGCATGCGTTTGTCACCGGCAAATACCGAACAAGCAAACTATGTGATCAGACAGAAGATTAACTGATTCAATATGGAAAAATTAGGCTCTTTCATACGTTTCCTGGCCAACGAAAGATTCGGGTACTCGGGTTACAGCACTCTGATACAGTACCAGCAGACGGCTTAGCAGAGGGAAAAATTAGGATGACCCGACACGACCCATATTACATGGAACAAAAAAAATAAGTTCAAAAAATAGGGTTCCACGATCCATTTTGCCACCTTTAGAACACTTCATCGCTATATTGTCCTCGCTCCGTCTATTAGGTATCTGTCATCTAAATGAAACTTCATTCCTATTATGTTAATTCATGATGCTTATATCGGGGTGACGAATGTGCAAGAAAATCCACCCCCTGTGTAATCTAATAACTCAGAAATCAAATTAGGAGGTAACTTTTTGCCTCATCCACTTAGTAGCTGACCATTTCTCGCCAGCTAGAACCTCGCATCCTCCATGTATGCTCTTTGGATCCGATTGACCGTCTAGTCCCTGAAAAGAAATGAAGATAAAGCCAATATCAAAATGAAGAAATTGTAATGTCAATCACAAGGGACATAAAATGAAAATAGAATAACCAGAATCAAACTTGGACTCGGGGGAATTTAAAGGAAAAAATTGCGGCTTTGGTTAGTCTAACATCTCATCCACTCATCCTGATTATCTCTCTCGCAACTTACAACTATAAATTGAAGTCTCCTCCTTACGATAAGAGTAACTGTGTCCTAAAACTTAGCATTCCTAAATCAATCCACAAGCAATGCAATCTTCAGTCATCTCTCTTATCACTAAGATCCTGAATGAATATGACTACTCAGATACACATGCAAGGCCCCCCAAAAACTTGGTATACTAAAGCAAATTGATGAACTTGGATGAGGACCAGAGGTTTCCACTGCACTGTAGTCCCTGGACCCACCAAACAATACCCAACTTCCCCGTCTAGGTAATGCTTGCATGAATGATTGCTTAGCGATTTTCCATTAATAAATAGGCACTCTAATGTGTGCCCTGATGCATAATATCTATGTAAGCAAGAAATGCCCAACTCTAACAAATAAAGTGAGACGAACCATGCTCCAGAAGAGCACTGCATCTCCTTTCAGTGGCTTTACTGATAAGCCCTTCACCATCTTTCCACCACAGCTACATTCACCTGTTCCGGCCTATCAATGCAAACACCGAGTCAAAGAAAGAATCAGCTTCTAATACAGAGATAATAGATAGCAGCAAATGATAAAATTCAAGAACATTCAAAGCCAATTTCTCGGTCAATGCTGGCCACATCACATGCATCAATGTAAAATTAAGAAAGTGCTAGCCCGTGAAGAGAAAAGCAATGTCCATTACGAATTTGATCCAAAGCTTGCCCGAAAACCATGGTGAGTCTGTAGCAAACCAAAGTAGGCACCGTGGAATGCCAAATTTCAATCATAGCAGTAAGTGTAAAAAGAGCATCAGACGGAAGGATCCAAAAAGTTAGGCAAACAAAATCACAGAAGTACAGCAATTGTACAGGCTCCTCTCAAATGCTCAACTAAATTTGGGGCAAATAGGGGCGAATTCTGCAAATCACTACAGAGATTGATCAACCTAGACAGTACAGATTAAGAAGTGAAAGTCCTAGAAGGCCTCAACCCTCACCCTCCCCATAAGGCAGCTCCATATTGCAAGCCAACGTTACAGAAGAGAATCTGATCCTCCACATTATTGTGTTGTCCACACGATCAACGTCATTCCAATTCGATATCGGAATTTTGATCATTATATGCTCCAAAATCAAAATAAATACATGTATAATGCATAGAAAAATTAACTAAGAGATAACGCAGACATTAAGAAATGCATATTTCTTATTAAAAGAGGAGTTTCTGAAGGTCACTCGTGTTCAACCCATGATCAAGAAAAAAAAAAAAAAAACAAGATTTACTTGCCCTCGTAAGAAACTGGAACTAAAATGGCTGAGTTACAAAAGTACTTAGACAAATGGGAGCTTTCAGGCAGTAACTGTATCCTTTAAAACACAAGTTAATGCATATATAATTGGTGGCCACAAGAACATTTGAAAGTTCCAATTTCAGGTATTTACAGAAACAAGATACCCATAGCATCGTTTTATGACCTGAATGAAATTTGTTGGATCTAAACTGAACCTCATGAAATTACTGATTCAGGTACTATGTATCAATTTAATTTATTAATCCAAGAGTCGGCCCATTTTTAGGTCAGTGCTGTGTCAATTATATTTATGAGAAGCAACTTACTGAGGCAATATATCAATCTAAATCCAAATGATGACACCAACGGGACAGACACTGACAGTGTCCAAATAAATTGCTCATTGTGGCAGTAGGAACATCCTTGACATATATTGAAGCATTCATGAAGTGAGTTTCTGAGTTGTAGTGTCACCCTAAAGTGACATGGTCAGTATCCACCCCTCCAAAGGACCAAACTCTGATATCCATTTAGTTGTGAAAAGAAGATACATCCAGCAAAAGAAAAACATAGTTGGAGATGGCAATTAAGAATCAAAGTGAAAAAATACTTACCATAGGAAAAAAAGTTTCTCCTCCCTCCACATTTTCACTCAAATACATAAGCATTGTGGCAACTCGCTGACCACCGCGCTGCAAGTTGAACTACAAAAGGGGCAAATAAAATATATTTCAGTTTCATATATAGGCAACTGTCTTTATACAACAAGATAATAGTGCAACATGAAGCAAAAGAAAGTACAACAGCCGAAAGAGACTAGGTGGACTTACAGTGTCAGAGAAGTAATCATGGTGTGGCTTGTAATACTGATTCTTTTCATACCTGTGCTTCTGGAGATGTTAGCTTGGATACTGAAACATATTAGTCTTCTGCTCAGGAGGAGCAACAGCTTACAGGAGAACGTTCCTACCTTAAGACTTGGATGAGCTCCCCATTCTCTATAGGAACTTGAGCATAGACAGAGATGCGCTGTTCAATTGCCTGAATTTGTTAAAGAAATGGTATTGAAAGCTTCGTTTTGAGAAAATTCTCCACAGGCCCATAACAAAGAAGGCAAATTGCACTGGAGGTCACTTAGTTGTATTCGTAAATACTGGCACCATTTCCAGGTTCAAAGAATAGATTCATGATCCTGAACTAACCTGCACCATAGGATATTTCCTCTCTGCATGATTCAGAAACATACCAGAGCTTGTCCTAACTTCACTCCTGATTCCCTGGTCAAAAGTTACAGAAAAGTTCACACTAGAGACTCAATATCATCCGATTGAGATTTTTAGGCACAATTTAAGATAAAACAACGAAATATCAAATCTAGAAAGAAGAAAAAGAGCACACCTTCCCTGTTCTTGCATCCACCACTGTAGAAACCTGAAGCCTCGGAAGGGCAATGCCTCTGAGATAGTCACATTCCTGCAATATAAAAAAAATTCCAGTTAACCAGCTGTAGTCATCAGTAGAGTGCATCCTCAGATTTTAATAGCAAACAAATCTTTCCTATTCTCCTAAGTAGCTAACTTTTGTAGCATTTTAAAATGCACAAGAAAAATTATGACACCATTATGACAAAATGATACAACATTGATAAACTACGTCTTATCCCACTAATAATTGTGAGACAATAATTCAAGAAATTTGTTAAAAGATCTATAAAAGCAGTTGAGCCAACTGTTCATCCATTCATTGTCATGAAAGAAGATATTGTTGATATCTCCATACTCCTCCAAAATTATTTCACAGAATTATGGTAAGGCTGCTGTGATCCACCTTGTTTTCCTTGGAAACTAAATAAACATCATATAGCCAATGTTCTACAGACAAGCCTCCAACTCTTATACAGGATAAACAGTAGAGTCATCTTAGAACAGAAAGGGGGGACAAGAAGATTCTCTGTGTTACCAACAGCTTGTTCAAGCCAAACTGCAGATATTAACAAGCATCATATATGTCCTTATCCAGAAAAAGAAACGAATCTTATGTCCAATAAGATTTTTAAGCTATTGCTGCAAGTCTCCATCAACAAATAACTCAAACTTAACAAAGGAAAAACTCTCACAACTTGATAAGCATTCAAGACATGGAGACTGTATTAGTTTATCCAATTTAATCGAGGTTGGAGACAATGTATGCATGAGAACGACTGCCACAACAATAGGACAGCAAACACGCAGAAGGTGGAAATGAGATCAAGAACAACAAAAGTAAATTTCAACTTCATCATGTGTAGCAAAGTAAATCTCCTTGCGCCATTTATTAACCCTACTAAGTATAATGTTCCTTGGGTTGTGGTTCATTTAGGTATGCAGTATGGTTATAGGCATGTGGTTTGGGATTGTCAAGACAAGTAATAAGAGATGATGGACAATATAATGAAAGCTTTAGGAAGGAAAGGACCTATTGTTGTCATCAATTATATACGTTCATGCAGGAACTTGAATTAAAAAAAAAAATGGGCCTCTATCATTTGTGTGTTGTTTCTATTCAATTAATCAATACTCAAGCTAGTTTAGAAACAAATACAGCAATGTCTACTCTTTTCTTAATAAGACAGGCGACAATGTAATTGAAAGATAAAAACAAATGGAAAGCATATTGCACAATCATTATGCTGCCAAGTCCAAGTCTTTTCGTCGTGTGCATCAGCACCACCATCAATATGAGCTTGTTACAATCAACAAGGTTGCTACACAGTCCTAAAAGTTGGAATTGACTCTGGAACTAGAGGAGGCTTCATTACAGTAGACGGCATAGTTTTGCCAACTTCATGAATTTAGTAGGGTCAAAGTCATAGCCACATACAAATAAGCACCACTTCACATCGTCTAACTTGAGAGTAGAATTATCTAAAGAATCATCAAAAAAATTGATCATGCACCTTCTAGTGAAATAAGATATCAAATGAATAACAAAGTGGAACAAAACCATATTATTTGCTATACTAGAACTTGACCTGTTTCTCTTCAAACTATAAATGTAGGAATGAAGTAGTCCAGCTCCACTTGGGTGAAAGCTTGTTATATAGGTTGGGAAAACATTTTTAGCCACCCCTACCCTCCCCACCCCCTATACCACGGACAAGAGAAACTCCCATTCAGCATACCTATAGCAATACCATCTATTAAGCAAGTTGTACTTTTTTTCTCTAGCTTGAATTCCAAAGGACGATCTTTTAGTTTGTGGTTCCCTTTCAGCTATCCGTGTTTACTTCTTCAAATATGATCTTGGAACCGAAAACATTGAATGAAAAATTAGCCTACATCGAGATGCTTAGTTATTATTCCCTAACAAGTACATTGAAAAAAAGAGAGTAATTTATAGCAACTAAAATGGAGAGATTCCGCCTCATCTACTTCATAGGTTCAACAAACAAGGTGGGCAATAGTTGTGAACTATAATTACCATATAATATGCAAAAGCACCAAGATCTTCAAGGTGGATTTCCAACAAGGTTCAATGGATGGAGCATTCAAAGACGCAACATTTCTAATGATAACAAGGGTTGCCCATAAAATGGAATCTTCAACCTTTTGCTTGATTAAGATGTACTTTAAGGGAGTTAATCCGACTAATGCACTTTTACAACTGCTCACAAATTAACAAATGGAAAATTGGTAAATGCAGTAGTACATGTGATGATAGACATACCTCCATGCTTAAAAAGTTGTGTAGTACAATGATTCGGGGTGACCAACTAATAATCTCAGGTTTGACCTACAACAAGAAATATATTCATAGAAAACCTTAGAAGATCTACCACCAAAAATATGATATAACAACAAAGTTAATTCGTACATTAAAAGGGCTACATTTTCAAAATTACACATGTCGAGATTTATGAAAATTTTAGATGGTGTGACACAACATAGGGCACAATAGCAGCGACGGATGCAAATATAAATGACTTTCTGCGGCTAAACACAGTTCTTTTACTTTTATGTGTGCAAAGTATGCTTCACAGCGAAGATTAGACTTTTATACTACTCTTCTTATGTTAGTAAAAGTCTATAGAACTGACTTTAAAATTTGGTAATAAGGTGTGTCTACATAACAAAGTCGCAAGACTAGTTGGCATAACACCGTTAGCAGGAAAACAAGAGCCCTCCAAAGATATTGATCAAAAAAGATGAAAGCCTGAATAATGATCCACTATTTTCATCAGTCG
Source organism: Eucalyptus pauciflora (assembly GCA_007663325.1). Taxonomy (NCBI): domain Eukaryota; kingdom Viridiplantae; phylum Streptophyta; class Magnoliopsida; order Myrtales; family Myrtaceae; genus Eucalyptus; species Eucalyptus pauciflora. Next base: position 1,265,352 of record VMYD01000100.1, on the reverse strand, counting down.
ATAAGAGTTAAAGCCAATCTAGCATGCTTGAAACCAGAACAATCTTAACTTGAGCAGGTAGCATGCCCAAGAAGTACAAACACATAAGACATATCACCTAGGACTACTCTGGGACACAAACAATGGACCCCTGACAGACTGATGATGTAAAAGAGTGAGCCAGTAGCAAGCAACCTCTGACATTGGCACATAAAGTGGATCTAAATGATGCCACACAAAAAGGAGAAGATTATTAAAACAAGCCATTTTGCGTGGCCAAAACAGTCTTACTGATGATTTTCAACCACTCAAAAGGTTGAGTTGTTAATTGCAAAAATGAGAAGGACAAGTCACTTTGAAGACTCTAGGCCAGTAATTTAGGAAAGGGAAAAACTCTGAACATTTTTGTCCACCCAACTGCAAAGCCTAATGTGTACATTCGGTCTATGAAATGGGAGTCACCTATAAAGGAAAAGGTTGTACGCAGAATATAACAAGCAAGGGTTTTCCACTAGTTGCATATGATAATAACAAATACCAAAAAAAGTCTCTACTTACATAACCAAGGCGCAAGGTTTCAGCTTCTTTATCATTATTCCATAATGAAATGCCTGGAAAAATGCCAAAACAATTTAACCTTAGTTAAACTAAAAAGACAATGAGGAAAAAATATCTCGTCATGCAGCTTCTGTAATATACCTTATACAGACTTGCCAAAACAAAGCAAAAAAGTTTGACCGGGAGATTTTGATGTAGGACAACAAGTCCACAATAAGGAATAAATCTTTAGGCTTCATCACAAACAAAGGTTCCTAAGCATCACATAGAGGGTTTTTAAAGCATCACACCTAAGAGAAGACTTGTATCACACAATTCCAAAGCAAAGAATTGCCAATTCAAACAATCATCAAATCTATCAAAATAATGTATCCAGACTTTCTAAAGTGCCAAGAATACTCCGAGTCAAAATAGGAAAATTAAATATTCTAATAAAACTAGGAATACATATTCACCGCCAACTAGGAAAAGGAAACATTAAATCCAATTCCAAATATAATAGACTCCAAACAATATATGAAAATTCCTAATTTATCAAAGGATATAAACAGCATATCTTCATCACGCATGGCTTTTCTACGTCTTCAAAGGTTGTTGCCATTGTTCTCCATCAGATTTTTAGGCTTACTTTTCAGAGGAATGAGAGCTATATCCCAATGTATAAGTAAGGTTTTTATTGGTGTAAAGGGAAAAGAAGAATATTCTTAGGCTCCGCTTGTTTCACACAAAATGATATTTGGGAAAACATTTTCATTTTTTTGTGTTTGTGAAAGATTCTCAGAGATATTGGACTTGAAATTTTCACCAGCATCACCGCATCAGTTATTTTATTACTGACAATTACTATAAAATTAGATGTGTCTCCTCTCTTTCACATGAGTCAATTATTCAAGAAAGACCACAGTTATTCTAATTATAAGAGAAAAAATGGTTTATTTACAATTGAAAGAGATATTTTCATATCATAAATAAATTGATATGATGAGATTGTGCTCAAATTAATGAAATAGCTCTTTAGAATTTAGATCACCGGCAGAGCTGAAATTCCCCTTATAAAGGTAAAATATTTTCATTCCAAATGGATGAAAATAATTTGACCATCATTTTCATGAGTTTAGCCAAACACCAAAAGATAATCCTTTTCCTAAAAAATGACTTCATGGTAAAAAATTTCCCAAAGTATCACATTTTCCATGAAACAAATGGAGCCTTAATCTCATGTCAAAATTATTTGAGTTCTTTGTTGACCAAGTTACAATCTTATCTAGTCATGAGATTTAAAATAAAATTTCAGGTTAATAGAAAAAGAAAAACTAGAAGAAGTCAAGAATCCAGAATTTGGGACAAGTTGCTCTATCAGTAGGTGATCTTGCATGAAGGCAATGCAACCTTTTTCCAACATTGGCATACTAACTATTCTTTCTTTTTTTCTGATAAGCATGGTAAATCTTCTTTCACCACCGACCATAACAAGAAGCTCAACCAGCTTACATTCAATTCATCAGGATAAAAATCTCATTCAGCAAGCCCTTTAGTATAGACTAGTGACACAGAAAATATCAATCTTTCTCTGATAAATGAATATTGATTAGAACAAAACAAAAATACCATTCACATACATCGGGAGAAATTTAGATACAATGAGACAATGCATACAGCAAATTTTAAACTCTGGAGAAGCATTACAAAACAACTTCCATTCTTTTCGGGGGAAAAAGAACAGACAATGGCATAAGTTTGGATACTTCCATCAATCAATACAGGCAACAGACAATCTTATCAGAAAGCCTAATTTTGTCCTGGACAATGTAGTCCAGAAGATGCAACCCTGTGCAGGACCTCTATCGTTATATTCGTTATAACTACCATTAATAAAAGGGAAACAAATAAAGGATGTGAAAAGTTATCACAGATCATCCTTAATGAGCTCAAGACCACATAATAGCTCATCCACAAATAAATCCACTATCTGACGATGCCTTTACAATGAAAGACAAGGTATGAACAAGTTAATAACGTGAACCTGTAATCTTCAAAGGGATTCAAGCTTAAATACATACCTCTAGGTAACTTAAGATAGCCATCTTGCTGAATTTTACGAGATCCTTTAAAAGATGGAAACTCCGTGCCTGTGAATAACAATGCTTTAGAAGACTGATATGATTCTTTAACAACCCACTTGCCCCCACACAACCCCTCTTTGCCAACCCTCACAGACCCACATGAACAAGGGAATGACAACCTACAATCGAATAAAGAATATTCTACCATCAATCATATCCAAGTCAGAGTTTGTCTTCCGATTCAGACCTTAATATGATGTCCACCTATTTATAGATCAACCCCAATATGCATCTTGAAATCCAGAATCTACTTTAAGGAATAGAAGTGAAATTACAGGTTGTACTTCTCACCAATATGACTATTCCTTTTATTAATAAATACAACCAATATGACAATTCCTTTTATTAATAAGTAAAAGAAAGTCAACTACGGGACACCAAGAGGGGTACAAACCCATTTTCAAAAAGAGCTCAAAAAACCCAAGAAAGAGCTCAATTACAGGACAAAGCGTCTATTGTTTATGCTAGACACGGAAATATGGAACTATTCATTTGTTAGCAAGAATAATAGAAAAACTAACTTTAAAGGGAAAAGAAGGCACAAGAAACTTATAAGAGACAAAAAATCAGAGACAGCTTTACAGTTTCTAGAGACCACGCCAAACTATATTCAAAATGCATAAAAAAATAAACAAAATAAGCAGGGAACGAAACCTAGTATGGCCCATCACTCCTCGTAGCTCCCAACTAATTAGTCCATAAGAACTGACTCTGAAACTGTCCTTGAAATTGATGTGCACAATTACAGTTAAATTCAAGACCTCAAATTCTAGCTGCATATGTAAAGAGACATGAAGAACTGACAGAGCTAAATTAAACTTTTGGAGCAAAATTCCAGCAAATCTTGCCTGTTAAGCTCTAATAGGTTCTAGGCCTAACCAAACTTCAGCAAAAAGAGCAAAACATGAACCGGCAAATACCAAGACAAGAACCAACAATGCAATCATTGTCAAACTTAAAAGTATTCTCAACAGTAAGTGCAACCCTTTGAGTTCCCATATTTCTGTAACTTGTTAATGTACTGAACCAATCAACCATCCTCTTGCGTAAGAAACTAAACGCATGAAATTTATAAGCACAATAAGAACTCAGGAATAGATCACTAGTGAAAATGCTCTGATACAAATCAACATGTATAAAATCGAGAAATATTATGTGTACCATATGAGTCTTCCAGCCGTCGAATGAATGCTAACTGAAGAAAAGCACCTGCACTCCCCCCAAAAGCAAGCCAGAGTTGAAAGATTATTAGGTGCAGATTTTATAAAGGGAAGTCAAGAATGGCCGTCTACAATCAGAACTTGATCAGCTACCAAATTATATAAGGAGTTAATAAACAATGTCCCCTAATGGTCCAATTGCAATAAATCAACGAAGCTCAGATCCACGTGAATCAAGATCTGGCTCCAAACCGATTGATCTCGAAGACAAGAACTCCAGTACTATATGCAAAAGTGATTATTCACGGCCAACACTATTTCAACAAACGATCAATAAAATGAATCCCTGGCAAATAATGGCACTTCCCAGTTCTTTTTTCTTTTTTTTCTTTTTTTGGGGGGGTTGAATGGCACTACCCAGTTTGATCGGCTCCAAAATGTGAGAATTCTGATCACGACCCACTTCGTCAGCCGATCAAAGCATAACCCAAATGACCGCAAAAGCAGGATATCACCGTCAATCGGAAACCTTTACGTACCGATGATCATCCCCACAGTGACGAACGTGAGCAGCCCGAACACAATTTTCATTGCAGGAGCCATATTGCCTGTACAGCACAAACTGGAAAACACCCGTCTCAGTCACACAGAATCAAGAAAACGCGGCGAGGGCAAAGAATGTAAGAGGCGGGGACGATCATCAGGCCCGGCAATTCGATCCAATTTTACCTTCCCAAGCGGGAGAGGGCGAGACCCGGCAACGACCCGAGCCGATTCGCGGGGAGCCGGGGACGCGCGGTGCTGTTGATTCGAGGCGATCTTGGGAATCTGCAGAATGGAGAGATTCTTGCAACGCCGGACCGACAGAATCCTGCGAATTTCCACGGAGAGACAGGCTTTTCTTGTACTCGTATAGGGTTTAAGTTGAGGGTGGTCAGAAAATGAGGAAGGCAGAAACGGACAAAACGAGAAGACGTTACCCCCCGAATTGCACGTTTGATTATATTGACTCCACTATTCCTCAATCCCACCACGTCACATGGTACGTGGTGATCATACTTATTATCAGAGGAGATAATTAGGATTTTTCCCTTGATTTCCCATGGCCAACTCTTGCAAGAAAAGGAATTTTCATTGTGATTAAGATGAGAACAAAGTAAGTAGATATTGTGGTAGTTGTGATTATACAAATTGAATCTCGAATGAATTAGAAATACAAAGTGACGTACAATTTTTTTTTAGGCTATGCATAATTAAAACTCTAACTACAAATATAAACTCCTACTTTTGTCGGGCCATTATGATCTAGTTGTCAAAAAAAAATTCAGAATCACTAATTTTAAATGTCTTTGAACCCAAAGTTCACCAATTTTTAAAATATTTTAGAGTGAGTCCGGCTCAGTGAATGAAAGCTCAACGTCTAAAAAAGGAGACCTACTCACCACTTGATCCAAGAGCAAGGCAGCATAATATCAATTAATTTATCATATATCATCTAGAGAAATCATCATGATTCAAGTGCTAATCAGTTTAATCACAATCCAACATGTTAATCAATTTATCTCTTCTGAGCACGTACCATAACATAAATTTACAAACATATTAAAAAGTCCAAATATTCATTAAAAAAAATCGTCACAAGCATATCCAACCATGTGAAAATTCTCTCAAAAGTTGCCCATTGCTGCAATAAGGAGATTAACATACTCACAACAATGAATATTCACGTACACTTTTCAAACATACTATTTAAATTCACTTAAGATAATGTAATCAACAATGATATTTTAATAATTTATGCATATAGTCTTGCCTATTATCAACTCATCATGTAATTATTAATTTCTTTTAACATTATGGATCTATGATGTTATCCATACTTAAAGCTAAAACAACTAAGGGATCAATAGCATTAAATGGGTCAACCCACTTTAGTCCCCAGTGATTCACTTGCCTTAAACGAAAAGATTTGTGTGAAAATAGAGTTTTGATCCACTTAAAATTAAGTGATAAGATCTTTAATTAGGCAAATAAAACACCTAGAGAAAACCTTATCTTAGAGAATTTTGATCAACAAAAATGGTAACTCTTAGCTAGCTTTACTCGTGCTAGCATTGTGAATATATCCAAATGAAGACTTGGGCTCTTCGGATACGATTTGAAGAAATGGAATTGGGTAGAATAATTAAAGATAATGGTTCTAGAGAGAGCATTATTGGGCAAGCAGGTGCATGAATGAGGAATTTTGATTTGCAATTTTATCAAGAACATTCATGAGCTAAAGTTAAAAATATTAGATCACACATGGCGTATTTGCATAGTTAAAATATGTGGTTGAAAATGAAGGAGACGTGTCGAAGTTAAAACGAGCAATAAGTGACTATCTCTAGATGGCAAAGCTTGTGGATATAAAAGAGGGGAAAATGGACATGATTGAAACATGTGATAAATATTAACAATCATGCGAAAAATATAACAAGACTCATGTATAAACTAATCTAAGTTTGCATCCCCAAAAGCATTTTGGGCAAGATCTTGACTATTATTCACGGCACATAGAGTCGTATACATATATTGTCACATCGTTCTTAATTTTAATGTGAATTTCGAATTTAAGGATTCATGAATTGGTTAGCATAGGTGGATCAATTTTTTTTATTACTCTAATAGCTTTGAGTATAGTAAAATTTGAGTGACGAAGAGACGACAAAGCACTGGTGACAATTTGATCGAAGAAGTGAAAGATACTAAAATTGATGATTTTTGCCTAGAGACTCAAAACAACCTTTCTTGTGATTAGAAGTGTATCCGGGGCTAAAAGCAAGTGCATCAATATTCATTCAATTGATCAATTACAACGTACGATGCTTTCTAAATTCCCGAGTTCAAAGGTTGCTCTGCGGGCCTCTAGATTAGAATAGCCAACACATTGATGAAGTAGGAAGAACCAACATTGAAATTCTTGAATTTTCATTCCAAAGTTAGAAGATTATGATTCGGAAGATAAATTTTAAAGAGATTATTGTTTTGAATGCTTTGAGTTGCTCATAAATTTTGCCAGAGTCGACTTTGTAGAAAACGATTCTCTATTAATCACTAGTAATGCTCCGATTATTCTATGAAAAATAAATTATTTTGAAAAATATTTTCATAAAAATGATTATTTATATCGGTTAAAAAAATAAATAAACGAAATATATTTTTATCGTATATGAAAATATTTTAAAAAATATATTATTGTCAATTACAAAAAAAAAATTATTAATTAATTATTTCAAATAATACGAGTGATCATTTATAAAAAAAAAATATATTAACAAAGCGTAAGCTAGAAAATTTGTGCGGTGAAAAGTGCGCGGATTACCGTCCGAAGTAGGATCATTCTCTAATCGAGGTAGATCGGTGCTTCTCTAGACGACTTGTCGAAGTGGAGCTTTCCCGGTGGAGAATACCGATGCGCGGCTAGAGAATCATCCATATTTGCAATTTTGTTTTATTTAGTTATGCTTACAATTTTTCTATTTATTTTGATTTGATTTCCTTTTAAACAATTATTTTGATTAGATATCGGTATTTTTGGTTTTTGGATTTTCATTTAGAATAGTTTTTTTTTTTTTTTGGCACTATTGGCTGAGACGTTGGGGGACTTGCAACACGAGTTAGACATCGTCCGTCCAAATTCCACTAACAACATGCAAATTACTTTGGATCAATGTCATTTATATAGGCCAAACATCTAGATTTAACCAAATCAATTCGCATCCCGTTTGAGAAGAGATGCAAAGCGCTTAAACTAAAGAGGCGAATATTCCCTTAACTATGGGAAAATTACCAAAACGGTTTTAAACTTATTGAAATTTTTTTAATTCAATTTTAAACCTTCTTTTTTTTTTTTTGCTAATTCAATCATAAATATTTTGTATTTGTGTTAATTTAGTCAATCTAACCAATTTTTGATGGTCGGTGCCTACCGCCCAGTTGTCATTGACTGTTATTTTTCCTTTTTTTTTTGCTTTCTCTTTCCTTTTTTTTTTTTTTTTTTTTCCTTCTTCCTCTAGCCTGTCTTCAAATCGGCTAGAGGCCAAAGCTAGGAAGGTCGACCTCACTAGCCATTGGGGAGGCCACCCCTAGCCCTTCCTCATCGTCATTGGGCGAGCTCAACCTTGCTTCGCGCTGCGACGGCAAGAGCGAGGGCAAGGCTCGGCCTCACTAGTGACGAGGAGGGTGAGTCTCCCCGTGGCTATGAGGTCAACCTCGCCGATCTTAGCCTCTAGAAAAAGAACAAAAGAAAAGAAATATAAAAGGGAAAAAAATAAAAATAAAAATTGACATTTCAGCATCGACCAACCAAAATCAGAAAAATTGCAAAAAATTTAGGATTTAATTGACAAAAAAAAAATGTTATTGCTGAATTGGAAAAATTGCAATAGGTTTAGAATTAATTTGGTAATTTCCGCCCTTAACCACACTCTAAGTTGTCGCCCCTCTCTACCTCTAGCCATAATGCCACTAGATTCGGCGTCTTCAACCCATGCCTCCACCGCCATGCATAACTACTATGATGTCCCCGCCCTACTACTGCAAACGAGACATGTCATCGCAAGTTAATCGCCCCACTCCCTACTTCACCTCTCTTGTTTTCAATGCATCTCTGTCTCTCCTCTACACTTCGCTCGACAGGATACGAGTTTGCCAAGCTTGGCCAAGATCTCAACAACCATGGAAGAGCACCAAGCTCGATGACAAGCGCAATAGAAGTAGGGGAACACAACACGATGATGGCTTAATTGGATGGTAGTAGATGGGGCGGATGAGGAGAAGACTAAGCAATGGGTAGGCATGTTAGGATTTTGGGTACATGACATTATCATTACAAGTCGATTTGGATTACTAAAAGGGATAAAATTGAAAATGAAAAGCAAAAAGTGAAGATGGCAATTGCATGTTTTGAGCATCACAGATGCAAATTGATGCCTAATCCAAATGCAAATATTGTTATTGAAGTTTTTGCATTGTGGTAAATTTGAGGAAAAATTTCAAATAAGGGTATGAAATAACTAACTTAGTTTCAATTAGAGGTTCATAGTTGCATGTGAGAGACAATTTTTAAGCCATGGTTTAGGGTATTTTTGTCTAGGATTTTTTCTTTTTCTTTTTTTATTTACTCTTGGTTCATCTTCTTCTTTCTTCCTTCCGCACCATCTCCCTTTTCACTCGCGGCCATGTGTCACAAGTGGATCGTTTGGGATTTTGACCGTATGGCTTGAATTGTTGGGCCGCCTAAACCAAGCCTTATTCAGATCGATCGCTCACTCATTCACTAGGGAGAAAGTTTCTAGAGAGAGAAACTTCCGAAGAGAGAAATGAGTCTTTGATCAGTGAATGGTTGGATGAATATAAATGAAGAGGAGGACACCCATTTTTATACTTGAGGCCCTCATATTACAACCATTGATCAAAATTTCATCCGGCGGACGAGATCGTACCGCCCAACCTACCAACCACCGACATTAATGGCAAGAGAGTTCTAGACCTCAGCGCAATTACTATATCGCCCGCCCTTAGAACATTTCGTAAGCTGAGAAACCCTGGCGATATCGAAACAAGAGGGCTCCTGCTCATATATCGAGAGGTCTTCCTCGAAATTCATTCGGAAAATTGGTAAATGGATTCCCAATATTGATGGATGTAAGCTTAGCGAGACAGGCGGAAGTAACGGCTCTAGTTGAAGTCTTAGATTTTCTCTCTCCCTCATCTGAACTAAAACTGAACATGGAGTCTAATTGCAAAGTTATTGTGGAAGGAGATTTCGGTAATGTTCAATCACAACACTAAACACTTGTTCAACCAACCTAGATAATATTGAAAAACATTTTGGGCCTTACTCTAGCCCACTGCAGAAGGGACACCACAAAATCGCAAATTGGATGGCTAGAGCTCATTGGACAAATTGCCTACTAATTGGGTTAATTGGGTCAAGTACCAAGGCCCTCAACCCCAAAACAAAAAAAGACCCAACTCGGAATCTTTAAACTTGTATTCACTAAATTATTTGAAGTGAACGAAAGCAAGTTGTTCTGAAAGAAAAAACAACAAACAACATCAAGCACTCCATCCTTTTAGCTTCTTTAATTTTTCTCTTTTTCATATTAAGCTCTCAAAAACACAACAATAAAAAAGAAGCATACATATAACAAAGTATACTAATAAGTTAGTTTCTTGGATTGGACTCCCACAAAATTGCACAAGCTAAATCCCAAATTCATGCTCTGCATTTTACTGGAGTAGGTGTTATATAATAGAAATCCAAGATAATTTCCCAAGCTCGTAGAATTAGTAATGCCCAGATTTTTCCACTACATTTTTTGACTCATTGCACGTGGCTGAGGGCTCGCAGATAGCCATAGCCATGAATGTGAAGAGAGAAAATAGCCATTGGCGTCATCGGGCCGTTTGTAATGCAGGTTTAAAGGCTTAATGGGGATTTCGTCAAGCAAGACGGGGACGCAGCTTGGCACAGGTGCGCAGGAAAAGCGAGAACAAAGAAGAAATGAACCAATAAAAGAACAAATGAAAAAGAAAAGTTGCCGAACGAAAATAGCCTGATCATTACTTGAAAAATAATATGTGAGAGGCATATACCAATTAGAGCTCTTAATAGAGATTAAGTTGACCACTTTGGATCCTTATTTAAAATAAGATTCTTTTTAAATTTTTCCTAAATTTGAGAGCGGTTACCAATTTTGAAAGTTTTATCCATTAATTAATAGCATATAGGGGAGGAAAAAACCGTCATGAGTAACACTCAATTCCCTTATTTTACGCAGCTTATTTAATATCTTCCCCCAACACCGACAACCAGGAAAAAAGGGGAAATAAAAAAGACAAAAATTAGGGAAAAGAATAACAAAGACCGCTTAAGACCAAACCAAAAAGTCCATCTTCACATTGGATCCCCCGAACAAAGCCGACCCCACACGTCCGACGATCCAACGGCCAGGAACGCCCCGGATGGTGATCACATTGGTCTTCACATTGTCTTAATTTCTTTTCCAATCAACAGCAGATGACTGCTGAAGGCCCCTCACCCATCTCTTTCCTTAGTCAGCCCAGCGAAGTGAAGAAGTGAAGTGCAAGAAGTGAGCTTAGAAAAGATAAAAATATTAGACAGCTACTCACAGCAAAAGGGTCCGAAGCCAAAGGTAAAATACCCAGAATCAAGATCAAGATCAAGATCAAGAACAAGAACAAGAGCCAGAATCAAGATTCAAGATCAAGAACAAGAACAAGAACAAGAACAAGAACAAGACCCAGAATCAAGATCAAGAACCAAGATCAAGAACAGGAGAGACAGAGAGGATCCAGTGAAGGATGGGATTCACCATGGGGCTGAACCTGGTGCTGCTGATGGCCATGGTGGCCACCAACATCCTCTCCCTCTACCACCTCTCCACCACCGTGCAGTCCCCCAGGGCCCCCACCCCGCAGCCCGTCCCCGACCACCTCCTCCACCAGCTCCGCACCATCCGCTCCACCATCAACCACCTCACCCGCCTCCAGCCCCCCTCCCCGCCCTCCTCCGCCTCCGCCGACGCCGCCGCGAACCCGGCCCCCACCATCCCCTCCGATCTGCTCCTCCACTCCCAGCTCTCCCCCATTGCCTCCGCCTGCCACGGCTACCCGGACCTCCTCCACCGCTTCATGAACTACACCCCCTTCTCCCTCTGCCCCCACGACCCGGACCTCGCCGAATCCCTAATCCTCCGCGGCTGCCACCCCCTCCCCCGCCGCCGCTGCTTCTCCCGCACCCCGCCGAAGACCGCCGCCGCCTCGTTGCCGCACGACCCCTTCCCTCCTGCCCTCCCGGACAGCAACGTCATCTGGGCCAAGTACTCCTGCAAGAGCTTCTCTTGCCTCAACCACTACAACCCCAACTTGGGGTTCGACACCTCCCATGAGTATTCAAAGTTCAACACCTACAAGTCTGAGCTGGATCTCCCCGTTTCGCAGTTGCTTCAGATTGCTAAGTCTGCTGGTTCGGTCCTTAGGCTCGGGATCGACATCGGTGGCGGCACTGGCTCTTTCGCTGCCACCATGAAGATGCAGAATGTGACCGTGGTGACGACCACTATGAACCTTGGCGCACCTTACAATGAGGCAGCCGCGCTTCGGGGGCTGGTGCCGTTGCATGCGCCGCTGCAGCAGCGGCTGCCGGTGTTCGATGGGGTGGTGGATCTGGTCCGGTGTGGGCACGCAGTGAACCGGTGGATACCGGAGACGGTGCTTGAGTTCATGCTGTTTGATATCGATCGGGTGTTGAGGGGCGGTGGGTACTTGTGGTTGGATCACTTCTTCGGCAAAGGGGTGAGTATAGAGAAGGTCTACAAGCCCTTGATCGGGAAGCTTGGGTATAAGAAGGTGAAGTGGGCGACAGCGAATAAGACGGACTCGAGCGGGTTGAAGAACGGGGAGGTTTATTTGACTGCCCTGTTGCAGAAGCCTGTCACCAAATGAAGAAATGTCATGGAAACACACAGGTAAGTTGCTCTTCCTTTTATGTCATTTTGAATGTATCGACTGGCTGACTTTGCATAGCGATAGGAGTGCATTGGATTGATTAAATCTGCAATTACTGCCATTGATCTTTGTATCATCCACATATGGTTAGTGATTGCCTAAGTCATCGTTATGGCACTCTGATTAATTACAGATGATCTGAGCTATAATCATCCCACAATTTGCTGCAATATCACTTTATTGTGCTATTGAATTGTTCCGAAAGTGATCAAACAAGTGCATCTTCTTTAGTCACACTACATTCTTAGATCGTAATTATCGTACTAAGGAGTATGTCTCAGTTGTTATATAAGAAGGCAAACCAAACATATGGTTTCACTGTCATTTCCACCACATATTGCTAAATCTATATTTTATGGATCATCAAAATCAAGATTAGATGTGGACAAAACAAGAAGTATGAAGTATAGGGGCATTAGAAAAGCCGCTTTATTCCTTTATGAGGAGGAAACTTAAGTATTGAAGGCGGCAAGTCATGCTCACCCATTGAATAATTCTGAAGAATCGATTACGAGAAAGGAAATCAAATCAGCAATGTCCCGTCCACATGGCTAGACCACTGTCAAAGGGATTAAACAAGATTGTTTACTTGGTCTACAGTCTGAAGATTATCATCTGTGAAATGACCACTCTAGTCCATCCAATGTCCTGACTTGGTCCTGCTCCATTCAGACGTACTACCATATTTGATAGACATAAGAGCAATTACGAATTCATCAAATTGCTGTGTAGTTGAGGGTTATCAACTGATATAACTGTTAGTTAGCATAAAAAGCATTACTAATCATCCCCTTCATTGGAGATTACCACCTCAAGCTGCCTTAAAAAAATTATCAAATGTAGCATTCTTAGTCATTCTGAAATTTTTCACATTTGAGATGCCACCGAAATTTTTCACATTCTAGATATTCAGCAGAAGATGCCACCTTTTGATCTCTCATGATGTTTAGCTTCCTTCCTTAACCTTCTCTTTGTCATGTAATCCCACTTAACAATTCCCATTTATTAAGGTGGTGAACTTCAAAAACATTGATGTCCATAGCATGTCCATAGCATTTCTCTTTGTCCATCTGATTCATGTTGTTTTTTCTTTAGGAAGTAACAAATAATGAAGCCCCCTGCCTTTTTCTCTGTATTTCTATTTCATTTGAGTATTTCTGTGTCCTGGTCTGGTATACTGCACTGGCCAAAATTCTCCGCAAAAAGTCTTGCTCTTTTCAACGCTATGGTAGGAATCCTTAAAGTGACTGAAATAGCATTAGGCAAACTATAAGGGAGCTAGAACACAGTGATGGGAAACTTCCTTGCTTGAAAATTTTCCCTAAAATGTCATTTTCACATGGACACATAGCAGAAATGTCATTTTCACATGAATACACAGGAAAAAAGGGACCAGGTCCTTAATCACAAGAATACAAAGAGTAACAACTCAGAAGGAGGTTGACAGGTCGCTGTCTTCAGACAAAAGTAAAAGAACAAATTAATATGAAATGATTTTGTTCACATGTGATTAAGTAATTCTCCATTATGACGGATCACTATTCTATCTCACAAATTTGCTACCAGATACATGAAATGCTTTTGTCATGCTGAGGCAGAATGTGGCAGTCCAACTATATTCTTTTCCGTGAATAACATTATCGGAAAAACACAGAAAGTGAAAGTTCCCAGCCTTGATGAGGTTTTGATTTCGGACTTTCAGTCCATCTCACTGCATCACCTTTTATCAAAATGTTGACTTGAAATTGTGAGGTTAGTGGTCAAAGATTGCATACTCTGTCCTGGTTGGAGTTCATATTATGGATTTTGATCTTGATTCAATTTCTGTAGATTGTCAAAGTGCCTCATATTTGAGGAAGCATCAAATAGCTAATATCTTGAATCGGCATTGATTTTGTGTGTCTGTAGCATTGTGGTCGGCCTAATGTTCAAATAATTCTTACAGGGTCTGAGTATCATTGCTGTGCTTTATAATTATAACCAAAATATGCCTGTTGGAGTGGTTTTCTAGAATAAACCGTTTTGACTAATAAAATATATGGAGCTCTCTTCATTCTGCGTGAGAATTATGAGCCAAATGGGCATTGTAGGTAGCCATAGGGGCTGATTTTGTCTGTCCGTGTTGAACTCTAGATCTATAGTACTGCGATTAAGCCAAATGCAGCTTTCCACTTCACTGAATTCTTGGTTCTATTTGACACTATTTGACCTAGTAGTAAACAATCAGTTTAGTCCCTTGGTTCCTATTTCTTTACAAAACCTCTTATTCCATTGCATCCTCCTGTCCTTTTTTCTCAGGAACCACTTCGAGATTATGAAAGTTCTGATGGGAAAACAAGGAAATTCCCTCAAAGATTTAGACTGGGTAGAAGACTGACTCCTCCCCCGCCTGGTGTAATGAAGAATTTATTCCTTTCTGTTACTTAAAAATAAGAATTTGGAGCAACCACACAGAAACAAGATGGGAACTTGTAAAGGGGTGTCGAAGGCATCGTAGTTCTGGGGACAGCATAAACAATCTTTCGTTGTTTTTGTTTTTTTTTTTTGCTGTAACAGTTATTGCGTAATAAGTAAGGAAAAAGAAATTGTTTGATCTGTTCATGCATGTGTGAAAGTGCTTAAAAAAAAGCTTTTTTGTGGCATGTGGGTGTCGGCTAAAAGCAGGTCTCTAAAGCAAAGTCTGTTTCAAAAGGCCTGATCTGAATTGAAAGAAAGGCAGAGTTCCATTCCCTGCCTTTTGCGTACAAAATGCTGCCCCAGTCTTCAAATCTGATATAATTCCTTGGTTTTTGTTCTTTTCCCCTTTTCATGAGTGCGATTTTTTTCACTTGTCTTGTTCAGTGGCGACTGCGTAGCCATAAACTTGATTCCGCGAAGGACAGTTTTCGGACTTTCAAGGTCGTCTGCTTGGCAATGTATGCTCGAGGCCAGTGAAGGTTGGCCATTGCCCGAGATGTTGCTTATACTTCTTCAAAGGGTTTTTATGTCCTCCAAAATTGAAGGGAAAAGGATAGCACAAGCGTGGCGCTCACTTGGTGCCGAAAGTTTTAGATAAATCACTTCAAGCTACTTTGGCGAAAAACATCTTTTGAGTATTACTTGTCAATTTGGGATGCTGAAATTCGATGTGGCAAAATTTCAGCCTAAATGTGTTAGACGATGTCCCTACACATGATAATCAAACCCTTATTTCCCCTGTTCTTCAAGCCCTAATTTACACCGAGCATTTTGGGACAAAATTAAGAGTTGAATCTTGCAATGGAGGGCAGGAGTAGGACAAGCCGCAATAATGTGTCGTCTCACATGTTTGCCTCAAATTCAGCCTCTTCTTCGAACCCTAACCTCCCACACGAGGATTTGGGCAAAATTAGTAACTCAAAACTTGCAATGGAGGTCCCCTACTTCATTCGTGTGATTTTGTTTCGCCAGAATTGAAATTTCCTGGTGGAAGAGGACGTCCGAACTTGACAAACGAAACCCCATTCCGACATTTTCTTTTGCTCTGTCCAGTCTTTCTCAATGAGCAGAGTCTAAACAGTGAGAAAAGGGATAGGTAAAAGATAAAAAGGGAAAGAAAAAGCGGAGAGAGATCTCTTTGGCTATCTGCTAGAAGTTCGCCGCTTTATTCGCCACAGAAGAAGCGGAGAGAGAGAATGATAAGCATAATACAACGGGTCGCTTTGTCAAGGACGGCAGGTCATTGTCCACATTGGACTTACTCTTTTTATCAAAAAAGTTAAGTAGGAATTAAAATTGTATAAGAGAGCCACGTAGGACGGATTGGAATTCATTACTAGAGGGATTTTTTTTTCTTTGTCGCTCTTACTCTATTCCTATTCTAACGCTCATTCTCAGACTTTTGCCCTGTCTCCTTGCAGGGCGTAGGAGTCAAAATCCACTCTTGAAATTACAGCGTCCCCACCCCAACCCCCTTGAGAAAGTGGGGATTCGAATCCCCACCTCTCCCTTCCAAGTTGAAAGGGTGGCCACTGGAGCAAACCCCAGTAGTTACCAGAGAGACTTAAAGTGATCATTTTTTCATTGATGTGGCACTCAAATGATTGCTCAAAAAATATGCTGTTTTTATCCCAAATTAAAAATTCATTAAACCCTACACATCAGACATTGTTCTCTTTCTCACAAACTTTGCTCTTGCATCGTGAGGCTTTTATATGAATATTTTTAGCTCCCAGTCGTAGTACCTAAGGTTCTTGCCCGAAATTTATCAGAATTGGGATACCCACAAATCCTGATCTTAATTCCCAACTCGGCTCCTCCCGCATGATGATAAGCCTGAATTCATTCAGAAACAAAGTATGACTAGCTTCATGCTATAGATTCACAGTAAATCTCGACACTAATGGCTGATTGACAACGTAAGATCAATAGCGAAACCACGCTATACGTTCTAAGAGATTGTCCATACCAAGAAGTCTTAGGAAGCGATATCAACAAACCAGTTCTATCCTATAGATCCGAACCGGTTCATAGGGTGTCATTGGAGCGTACCGAAAGGCAAGAAACTCGCATCTTTATTCCGGGAGATCTGTCCTTTTCGACAGCAATGCTGAGTTCGCAGCTGGCATCATGGTTGGAGAGTAGCACTTTCTTTTAGATTCAATGGGCAAGAAATACATTCAATGGCAATGAGCGTCTCAAGGTTGGGCCGAACTGGATTCACTCAATTTGGAATTGCTCAAGATTGAGGTGAGAAAAACATGTGACGTGTGATTGATGCTATTGCCAAAAGCAGCTCTGCAACATTGCTTGATGAAGTAAAAGTAGAGCCTCAATCGAATTAACGATTATAACGATAAATAGCTGCACAAAAATCAAGAAATTAGTTTGGTGTGGAATCAAGAACATAATTGCCAGGCAAGATCTTCGGGTTGGTATGGAATCAAGAATTGATGTTGTTTGTCACACCAAGAAATAGAAATTCCATTATTGAGAAAAACATCCCCTGTCAAAATTTATGCAGAGATCCTCAGTATACCCTACATGAAGATGAGCATGTCAGAGCAACTGCTGTTGGAAAATTAAGAATTTAGGTTTGAGTATATCCTCAAGAGATCACAAGCAACAACATCCACACAAATCCAATTGTAAGGCTACTTCGCGATCACAAAGTTTCCGCAAATTGCTTTGCTGCTACTAGCATCAAATGTCGAGCAGATAAAATTTGAGAGGTGATTAAAGAGACCAGGAGCAAAGAGTCGTTTACCTTAAGATACGAGTCGACCGCTCGGTAAAGTCCATCATCACAAGTCCTTGCAGATTCAGGCAACGCCTTGGCCAGCACTTGAAACTTTGTCAATGAGAGGTTTCCATCTCTGGACACCTCGGTGAGATAATTGTCCACTAGTCTAGCCACTCTCATGTTCGCATTTTGCTCGTTAACTCGTTAAGCACTGTCATAGCCGTGCTTCTCCAAGGACGACTGCCTGCCTGCTTGGGCTCGACCACCCCCCCCCCCCCATCTGTTCCTTGACAAGAAAATGCTCCAGAAGCCTCTGAACTAGATCAATGTTGTACAATGTCTCGCTCTTACTGTACGATGGGATAAGGAGATCAGCCAAGGTCGCCTGTTCGAATTGCATGCCAATCCGTTTCTCTAACTCAGTAACTAATGCAGGAGCCACTTTCTGAAAGAAGCTCACAATTTGTGGATGATTTTTCATATCATAATTTACAGATTGTACACGCTTATAAAGAGAAGGAAAAATACAATCTTTGACAGAGCAAGAATCATGGAATACCAACTCATCTACAGTTGGTATGCTAATATGAAAATAAAAAAGATATCAAAAGATTTCATATTCAAAAGATAACATCAGAAAAGATTTCATATCTTAACACGCCCCCGCAAGATGGACGTTCCATTGGAAACGCCCATCTTGTCTCGTAATTGTATTGTCCGCAGCCTTGATAACGGTTTCGTGAGAATGTCGGCAAGTTGATCATGGGTGGAAATATGAGAGACTCGCATCTTGCCGGCTTTAACAAGTTCCCGAACGAAATGGTAATCTATCTCAATGTGTTTCATTCGGGAATGGAAGACGGGATTTGCACAAACATAAGTAGCACCTATGTTGTCGCAATACAAGCTTGGTGTCGTGTCCATGTGAATGCCAAGTTCTTGAAGCAAAGATTTTACCCAAATGAGTTCCGCCGAGGCCATGGCAATGGCACGATATTCTGCTTCAGTAGACGACCGTGCAACCGATCGTTGCTTTCGAGAACTCCAAGAGATAGGATTGGCCCCTATATAAATCACAAAACCTGAAGTAGATGTGCGATCATCAATATTACCTGCCCAATCTGCATCGGTGTAGGCATGAAGCACAAGTTGTGTGTCGCGTCGCAAGTGCAACCCATGGAATAATGTTCCCTTAAGATAGCGTAAAAGCCTTTTTGCAGCTGTCCAATGGGTTGTGGTCGGCTTATGCATGAATTGAGATAGCTTGTTTACGGCAAAACCAAGATCCGGGCGAGTGATGTTGAGGTATTGAAGTGTGCCAATGAGGCTTCGAAATTCTGTAGCATTCGCTGGTGATTGTTTGTCATGAACCGAAAGAGATTGACCCGTGGCTAATGGTGTCGCTACCTCTTTTGCATCTCCCATTTTGAAGCGCTCAAGTAGCTCTCTTATGTATTTATGTTGAGAAAGAAGTAAGCCAGTCTTTGTAGGAATGACTTTAATTCCCAAAAAGAAATGCAGTGGCCCCAAGTCTTTAATTGAGAACCGATTAGAGAGAGCGTTGATGAAGTCCGAAACAAACTTTTGGTTACTTCCTGTGATAATGAGATCATCCACGTACACTAAAAAATAGGCTTGAACACCACCATGAGAGTAAATGAATAGCGAACTATCATTCTTTGAGTTGACAAATGAATTTGCGAGAAGGAATGAACTTAGCTCATTATACCAAGCCCGCAGAGCCTGCTTTAACCCATATATGCCTTTGCGAAGTTTGCAAATGTGTGTTGATTTTTTTGGGTCTTTAAAGCCAGGCGGTTGTGACATGTAAACCTCATCTTGAAGAGTGCCTTGGAGGAAGGCATTGTTGACGTCCATTCGTCTCAATGTCCATCCACGCATTAAAGCCAATGATAAAACCACCCAAATAGTATTTGGTTTGATGACTGGGCTAAATGTATCGGTGTAATCAAGGCCTGGTCGTTGGTGAAAACCTTTGGCCACAAGACGTGCCTTGTACCTCTCAATACTGCCGTCCACACGTCTTTTTATCCGATAAACCCATTTGCAACCTACAACATTCAAAGATGGATCAAAAGGTATTAGTTCCCAAGTCCCGTTACGAATAAGGGCATTGATCTCAGCCGACATTGCTTCACGCCATTGAGGATCGCACATAGCTTGTGTAATTCCCGTTGGTTCTATAGTCGGTGGAAGTGGATGTTTGGTGATGATGTGGTTGAGTTGTTTGGGCTTGAAAATATTATTTCGGGATCTAGTGGTCATGTTGTGAGTACTTGTAGGTGGATTTTGGGGGGTTGATGTTTGGTCATTATTGATAGTGGCAATTGGGTTTGCAAGAGGTGGCATTTGTTGGGATTGATTTGAGGGTTGGAAAGTCGATGAGGATGCAGCACGGGATGGAATGTTGCTTCGAGGGGGCACCTGTGCAGATGGTCCAATGTTTGGCACTAAAACTGGAAGTGAAACAGTAGGTGGAGGAGATGAACTTGGAGGGGTTGACAAGACACTTTTAGTATTAAGAAGTGTTTGATATGGAAATGTGTTTTCTTCGAACACAACATGACGTGAGATATAAAGACAATTATTTTGTGGATCAAAACATTTATATGCACTTTGTGACAATGAATACCCTAAAAATATACATTGTCGAGAGCGGGACATAAGTTTATTTGTGTTGTATGGACGTAACCACGGATAACAAAGACAACCAAATGTGCGAAGTTTTTTATAATTGGGAGCCATTTGGAATAATGTTTGAAATGGTGAATGCATATTTAGAATGGGTGTTGGCAAACGATTAATGAGGTATGTAGCAATTTGAAACGCATATGACCAAAAAGAATGTGGTAGATTTGCTTTGTGTAATAGGGCGAGTCCGGTTTCAACTATGTGTCGGTGTTTTCTTTCTGCAGTTCCATTGTGTTCCGGTGTGTGTGGCGGTGTAGTTAGATGGGAAATTTCATGTTTTGCAAGAAAAGGTTTCAAGTTTTGAAATTCTCCACCACCATCCGAGTATAAATTTCGAATAGAGACAGAAAATTGTTTTTCAACCAAGCTTTTAAACTGTTCAAAAATTTGAGTAACATCAGATTTTTTTCTTATAAGATAAAGCCAAGTGTATTTCGTATAGTGATCAACAAATATAAGATAGTAACGGAAACCATCAATTGAAGCAGTTGACACAGGACCCCAAACATCGGAAAAAATAATATCAAGCGGAAAATGACTTACAAGAGTTGATATCCCAAATGGAAGTTTGTGACTCTTATTGCACTGACACGCATCACAGGATAACTTAGAGCTTACGATTGACTCAGAAGACAACCGAATTGGAAAATTGTTAAGAACATGACTGAGAATACGAAATGAAGGGTGACCTAGTCGATTGTGCCAAACCATCGGTTTTGTTCGCTCATTGACAAAGGTTGTGAATTTTGGATGAGTGTTTGTGAGAGGCATCCGATACACACCATTGCTAAGCCCTCCTTGAAGTAATGTCGCTCCCGTGCGAAGATCCTTCACCAAAAAATAATTGGCAAAAAATTCGATAAATGAGTGGTTATTGCGACAAAATTGTGAGACAGAAATCAAGTCTTTTGTACTATCAGGTGCACATAAAACATTGGTTAATTTAAAGGATTGGTTTGGATATGATAAATTAATAGAACCAACGTGACTGATACACAAACCTGTGCCATCACCAATGACGATCTCGTCGGGGCCTTCGTACTCTGAGTGAGTGGTGAGGTTGTTGAGATTGCTTGTGACGTGATGTGATGCTCCTGAGTCTAGTAGCCAGCCATTTTCTTGTCGTGGAGCTGTTGCAACATGAGCAGTAGGTTCGCGAAGACTATTTCGAATGCGAAAACAAGATTTGGCCGAGTGTCCATATCGATCGCAAAATTGACATGTCGGATGAGGCTCTCTGTTGTCCCAATCAGAATACCTCCTATGAGAAGGTCCACGATGCTAATTAGATCTGGAATAATTTTGATGACGGCTGCGATTATTGGGCCAGCGAGAGTTGCTGCCTGTGCCACGGCTTCTATTGCTGTAGTTGGCTGTGACTGGTGCTGTGTCAAGGCTAATTTCCTCCAGTTTTAGTTGGGTTTCATAGGCCACCAATTTGTCATGCATTTCTTCAAAGCTGATTGTGTTTTCACGAGCCCTAATCGCTGCTGCGATTTCTTTGTATTCAGTTCCAAGTCCTCGAAGTGCATGAATGACTAAATCATCATCAGAGATAGGAGTGTCAATGATTGCCATTTCATTGGCAAGGGCTTTAAGTTCCTGCAAAAATTCTGAATTAGAACGTGAGTTTCGGCGAGCGGTAGAGAGTTGATCCTTGAGATGCATAACTCTTGAGCGGGATTTATTTGCATATAAATTCATGAGTTTTGTCCAGGCAGCGTGTGACGAATTGCAAGAGGCAATAAGAGGAATCACAGCTTCGGATACAGATGCAAAAATTGCATGAAGCAAGAGCTGATCTTGGCGAATCCAAGTTGTTGCGGCTGGATTTGGCACCGTTTGATTTCTAGTTGAAATGGTGAGAGGTGGATAGACAAAAGTGCCGTCAACAAATCCCATTAAATCATAACCAATGAGTAGCGCCAGAAATTGAGCACGCCAAGAGGGATAATTGGCAGCAGAGAGCTTGAATGGCAATTGGACGGCGGCTGAGATCGAGATCAGACCATTAGGTGCAATTGTTATGATGGAAATAGAACTAGAATTCGAGATGGTGCGAGCTGATTCTGAAGGGACTTCCATGGCTAAAGGGTGCAGAAGATTGCAAAAAAAATGCAGAACAGTCGGATCACAAAACTCTTAGGAGCATAATTGCTATGATACCATGAAGAAGCTCACAATTTGTGGATGATTTTTCATATCATAATTTACAGATTGTACACGCTTATAAAGAGAAGGAAAAATACAATCTTTGACAAAGCAAGAATCATGGAATACCAACTCATCTACAGTTGGTATGCTAATATGAAAATCAAAAAGATATCAAAAGATTTCATATTCAAAAGATAATATCAGAAAAGATTTCATATCTTAACATTTCAACATGTTTGCCATTCGTAAAAGCTGAAGAAGGAAGCTACACGTGACGCTGTCCTTCTGCGGAGGAATTATACTGATAAGGCTCTCTATGATCATCCTCTGGTCTTTGGCCTGAACAGTCGAAGGTTCATCCTTAGCTCCGGCCACGACCACGTGGAGCTCGCCTTTCCAACCACTGCTTCCACCGCTGCTTTGGTTGTTCCCACTGTTGCTTCCTTCATCTCTGTTCCTGCTCCATCTTATCAAACTTGGAAGCCACTTCGCAGCTGGCTTCCATATTGATGCTTAGCTCTTCTAGTCCTTCCTTCTTGATGAGTTTCAAAATGCCACATTTATCAATCTTCAACTCCTCAAGCTGCATTAGATCATTCGCTACTAAGGCTGGAAACAGAGAGGTGAGGCTTTCGCACTAAAAAGCTAACAGAATGTAGACATTGGAATTTAACTTGACGGTGGAGTTACTTATCTCATATACACTTTAGCTTATTGCATTCTTGTACCAAAAGCAATGTTGGTGTGTCTGCCAAAGTGGCTAATGGAAAACGGATTTGTGAAAAACGAACTGATACTTGAATGATCAAATACCGAAAATAAATGCGAAAATGGGCCTGAGGATACATGTAACACTGATCGAGAGGCATATCACAAAGATAAACATACCTTATTTGTTACAGATTAAATACTTGATGCAGTCTCGGAGGAATTGATCAAAGTTTTGGAGTTCCGTTTTTCAAGAGTGTTCACAGTTATTAAAGGGAAAAAAAGTACGTTCTATCTTTTATAGTTAACGTTCCCCTTTTCCTTTTTCCTTTAATATAAACACTTATTTTCACTTAAAAAATAACTACTCTCTCTTATCGTCCTTTCCCTTATGGGCCGCGTTTAGCCCAACATGGGTGGACGGGGCTTGGCTTGGCCTAATCAATAAAGAAACTCATCATTTCCTACTTATATATGGTAGGCCGAACACAACTCTTTTTTCTCCTCTCTACAATGTTCATACCAGTAAATAATTTGCACGATCAACATACTTCGAGAGCTTATTGCTATACATCTATTAGGAATATATAACAACTCAAAATGGGATTACGTTTTCAAGTATATATAACATGTAGTACTCTAGATCAATCAATTGTATTTATATTTCCCTCGGTCTCTTTGCAATTATGATGTATTGTATTCACAATTATGATTATCCTAAAACAATCATAATCAGTCAACTAATGAATACAAGACTATAATGTAATATCCCAAACTCGATTTTCCTCTTTCCTTGAAACTCTCAATTTCAATTCAATTTGTTTTTCTATAATTGTTCCATTATTGAAACTTTTGCTACTCTTATTGATTATCTTATACATACATAGTATGAAATACGTACTACGGTATTAACTCATTTTCCATAGAGCATATGTCTTTGCTTTTAATACCGTGTAGATGATAGTTCAGATATACCTAATGTCTAACTTGAGTTCACGTATCTACTCTTTTAAAGAATCCATTAGAGCTCACATCTAGCATCAAAGACAGATAAAATAAAATACATGGGTTATTTAATTTTCGGACATAATAAATATTATGTTTTCATCTTAACACTTAGTTAAGTTGACATATATATTTTAAGTTTGAGCTTTCGATTATTATTTAGATAATAAGCTTAAAAATTGTCTCATTTTTATTTATTACACAGTAAATAGAGGCAATTATCTATGTGAGTAGGCTAATAATCTCTTAGCATTATGATACATAAACGTCAAATCAAAAACTCATAGACATCAATAGTGAAAGACAAATTTATTAAATGTGAACATTTAGAAAAAAATATAATCAGCTTCTACATAGTTCTCGAGATTTTACATGGCCATTGAACACATCTTTAGATATTGGTTTCGGCATAGGATCTGCTATTATTTTATGCATAAATATACACTGCAAGTTCACATCTTTTCTTACAATTATATCTTTAACAAAGTTATACTTTGTATCTATATGTTTGGTCGTACCATGATACTTCGGATCCTTGGTGCACGCTATCGCTGCTTAGCTATCACAATTAACCGATAATGAGTTTACAACATCCTTTGTAAAACCTAAATGATCAAAAAATCTCTTAAGTCAAACACATCTTTGCATTGCTGTTAATAATACCACGAAATTAACTTTCATTGTGGACAAGGCTATACATATTTGTTTCTTACTACTCCAAGATATGGTGGCATTATTTAGTAAGAAAATAAATCTAGAGGTAAATTCTATTTCATCTAAATCTCCTTTCAATTAGCATTTAATAACCTTCAAGCCCCAGATCCTTTCCTTGATAACTTAGTGAATAATCAGTAGTTTCTTCCAGATACCTTAGTATTCCTTTGACGGTTGTCCAATGTGCTTGATTTAAATTGGATTGGTACCTTCTTACCATTTCAACTGCAAAACATATGTCAGGTATTGTATACATCATAGCGCACATTAAATTTCTAACAATATTAGCATGAAGAACATGTTGCATTTGTTCATTTTCTTGTGAAGTTTTTGGACACAATTTATGGTTCGATCCTTTATTTTTTGCAATAAGAATATTTATGGGTTTACAGTTTTACATATGAAATCATTTAAGAACATTGTTTATATAAGTTTCTTGCAAAAGAGATAACAATTTCTTCGAATAATCCCTGAAATCTTAACTTTAAGAATATATGTAGCCTCACCAATGTATTTCATCTCAAACTTGTAAGATAACCAACTCTTAACAGTATTAACAAACTCCATATTACTTTCAGCAATCAATATATTATCAACATATAATGATATGATCACAAATTGATCTTTGAATCTTTTGATATATACGTAACGATCTTCATCAATCATTATAAATCATATGCTATCATGACATTATGAAAATGTATATACATTGAGAATCTTTTGATATATACGTAACGATCTTTTGATATATTATCTTGATGACTACTTAAGGCCATGTATTGATCTCAAAGTCGACATATCTTTTGTTCTTAACTTTTCGAAATGAAACCAACGAGTTGTTCCATATAAATTTTTTATTTTAATTCTCCATTGAGAAAAACAATATTTATATCCATTTGATATAGTTCAAAATTCATACTAGCCATCATTGCTCGAATAAGGCGAATTGAGGTAAATCTTACTATAGGAGAAAATATTTCCTCATAATCAATTTCTTCTTGTTAATTATCTTCTTCACTACAGGGTGAGCCTTATATCTCTCTATTGAGCCATCAATTTTACGCTTTATTTTTTAGAACCCCACTTATTCTTAATGGTTTTGCGTTTTTTTGGAAGATTAACTAGTTCCCAAGTATGATTTGATTTCATTATCTCAATTTCCTCTTCCATTGCATGTATCTATTTTTCCTTATTTAGGTAATTTAGAGCTTCATTTACATTCCTTGACTCATCTTCATCTCGTAGAGTAATCATGAAAGTTTCCCCTTCAATATCAAAACGTCAATGAGGAATGTTTT
This sequence comes from Eucalyptus pauciflora, assembly GCA_007663325.1. NCBI lineage: Eukaryota > Viridiplantae > Streptophyta > Magnoliopsida > Myrtales > Myrtaceae > Eucalyptus > Eucalyptus pauciflora. Next base: position 1,239,164 of record VMYD01000100.1, on the reverse strand, counting down.
TGCGACTTGTTCGCCATACGAAAGATTGTATACTTTGCACATTATTCTCCATTATGCTCTCATTCAAATTAGATAATGACAATATCGTTTTATCATGTGGTTGTAATTAAGATTAAGTCGAATTTAATCCATCATTCTCATGTTACTGCAATTTGGACGGACTCCATTAAATTCATTATCTTAATCCAAGGTTTCAAATAAGTAGTAATCTTCACCTATTTCGCCATTCTTAGGAAATTTATTCTCTAAGAATATGACATCTCATGATTCAAATTCAGTTATACTCTCACTTTCTCACTCACCTGTAAATGCATATCCTTTTGAATATTTCGAGTATCTTATGAAAATATTATTTTTGCCTTTGGAACCCAATTTCATATACCCATGAGAGGGTCATGAGTATAGACAACACAACTCCATGGTTTAAGAAAACTTAAATAGGGTTTTTTACCTATCCATAACTCATACAAAGTAAAAGTAACATATTTGGAAGGCATACGGTTAAGTATAAAGACAGCAGTTAACAAAGCATCACCCTAAAAGGCAATAGGTTAGTTAGCATGAGCCATCATAAATTTAACCTTTTTTAGCAGAGTTCTGTTTTTCTTTTCTGCAACACAATTTTGTAGAGAATAAGTAACTATATTTCTATTCTTTTTTTATCACATAAATTTCTGAACTAATCAAATATATATCTCGATCTCGATTAGTATGAAATCGAATACAATTATCTATAAACGTGATGAATAAAAAGCTCCATACATTGCTCTCATATTCATTGGATCACAGATGTTAAAATGGATTGATTGTAAAGAAAATTTAATTCTTGTACATTTTTCAAATGGTTTCATTGTCGTTTTTCCCACTAGGCAATACTCACATATGGACAAATAATTCATTATTGGCCAACAATCCCTTTTTGACTAGTCTATTCAGTCATTATTGGCCAATACAACCAAGTCTAATATGCCACACATTCATATCATTATTATATGAATTAGAAGACGTGAAGAGGGTAAAACAAACATTAACATTATCATAGTCAACATCCAATACAATAAAACCATATAGATTATAACCACGACCATAATAATTTATATTCAAATACAAATCCGCATCGATATTATGGAAGTTTAATTTGAAACCAAATTTAACCAATACTAATATAAACACTAAATTCTACCGAATCCTCGAACCATACAATATATCATGTAGGAACAAAGTGCGTCCACTACGCATATTTAATTGGTAAATAACAATCATTTTTACTTTAGCTTTGGATTTTTTCCCTACATAAATCTATTCCATTCCAATCAAAACTTATCGAAACTCCACGAAGACATCTCTATCATTTGCTACATGGTATATTACTCATGAATCTATGTTCCACAAAGGATTATATTCAGTTAAAAATACAAAATTTGATATATAAGCATAGCTCTAAAGAATGCAAAGGGTATTTACCTTCTTTGGCTCGCTACAGTCGCGAGCATAGTAACCATTCAGCCACGGTTGAAACACTTTACCCTCGACATTCTCTCCACACGAGGACATTTTCCTCTCTTATGTTGGCCAACTCTTGGTTTCTTCCTTAAAGAGCTCGATCTCTTACATTTCCACCTTTTAAACGAATTGAGGCTCTTATGCTTGGAGCTCAAAGCCCCTTACGAGCTAGGAACTAGCACAACATATATCTATTTTTGGCTTAACCACCAAGATGCGATCCTTTACCAGCTCCAGGTAGCGCATAGCATTCTCAAGCTATTCCATAACTTTATTAAAAGCTTCTAGTACTTCTTGATGTTCTTGCTTATATTGAATTCACATTAAATATCTTATAATTCTTACCGTTCAATATCTCACTTGTCCAGTTCAGCTACTATGTTCTTAAAAGCTAAAGCCATTATATCTGAACATTTTAGACATATTTGCGCACATTATTAATGCCTAACATTTATGCATCTATTATGCATAAACTAATCATATCAATGAATAAGATCAAATACGGCTTTAGAGTTGAAAAGCCACTTTGTTCCCAATCATCATCTAAAAATCCTAACTTGAAATTATCATTAATATAATCATATGCAAAAATAAATTCACTAAAGTCACTAAAACTTTCTTGAACTTCTCACAAATAATTATAAATTAAAATAATAATTTACAACAGTAAATAACGTGGAACTTTCATTAATTAAACATGTCATTTACATAAAATAATATATTTAGTAGTAAGATATCAACGGCAAGATGGAAAGAAATATTTACACTTAAAATATCTCAAATCAATATAAGAAAAAATAAAAAATATATTTTTTCAAAGATACTCATATATATCATAAACTGGGAAATTCTTATAATTTCTTAGAAAATTCCTCAAAGAATTTTAAAAGTACATTGGGTAATCACGCAAAGACCTTTGGAGAACCCTTATGGCTCATCTAAGGTGCACTCATTCAGCGTCAAGTGACACTCAACCTGAGGGTTGAAATTTTTGTTGCCTCAATTCTACAGTATTCTCACACAAAAACCACTATAAGCTTCTTATAATTTGGGATCACGTTGACCTCTTATAACCAATCTAACACTACTTGCCATTCAGATGGAAGAGTGTTCATTAGAGTTAGCATATTCTGATAATCCAGCATAAGATAACCATTCCAGATGATTCATTATATCATCTGGTTGACCTTGGCCATATGTGACACTATATCACCGCCATTCCACCGATAATTAACTAATTCTATTATTAGCCCTTCGAGTCTCACCTTCTATTAATCTGTTCTCAAGAATATAGACATGCGTATGAAATGCATCATTGTCCCTATAACAAATGCAAAACAAAAGAGATTGCATATAACCCATAGAGAATATAATTGAAAAACATATATATATATATATATATTGGTCAACATTCGATCAATGCCGATCAACAGCATGTCAACGGTCAAAGAATGACCGGATTGGGTTAACGAGTCAGCTGGGTTGGGTCAACAAGTCAAGTCAACCAAGGGGCAAAACCGTAACTTTTTTAAAAATGAAGGGGCAAAAGAGTAAATTCATTGTAGGCATGTGCTGCACAGATGCCTAGGAACACACACGTGCCGACGTCCCTACACTTTCTGGCTGCGCATGGAGGGGGCCGTCCAATGACTCTCAGTGGCATGCCACCCATCGTTTTTCTTATCTCAACTAGAACTACGACTTTGCACTTTCAAAAATAAATTTTGACTAATGCAAAATCAAAAAAGAGGAGCGTATAGTACGCAAGTGTTGGGATTTCCGTCTCCAAGCGTTCATTGGCGACGATTCTCAAAATTTCGACCAAAAAACTAAATATAAACGTCAACAATGATCGGGAAACATGAACATTGTAGCTCTAATACTAATAATGGAAAATGAATTTCTAAAAAATAAACCGATACTTGAACGATCGAATATTGAAAACAAATACAGGAACGGGCCCGAGGATACATGTATTACCAATCGAAAAGCATATCACAAAGATGAGCATACCTTATTTGCTACAGATTAAATACTTGTTACAATCTCAGAGGAATTGATCGAAGTCTTGGAGTTTCATTCTTTGAGAGTGTTTACTATTGTTAAAGGAAAAGGAGAGTATGTTTTGTCTTTTACGGGTAATGTTCCTCTCTTCCTTTTTATTTTTATATTTAACAATTATTTTCATTTTAAAAAATAACTCTTTTATGGGTCATTCTCTTATGAGCTTGGTTTGACCCAATATAAGTGGATGGCCCTAGCTTGGCCCAACCAATAAAAAACCCATCAGTGGTAGAGTACCTAGTGGCTTCGATTGGTTGTCAATGCTGCTATGTATTCTCCAACAGTCACGTTCGCCAACTTAAGGATGAAGTTGAGAAGCTAAGGTACGCAAGGGATAGGGCACAACATTCCATCGATGCAGCTCGAAACAACATGAAGCGGATTGCAGCCAACGTCAAGAGATTGATGAAAAACGTGGAGACCATCGCCAACAAGGTGCGCGATGTGATGCATTACGATAGAAGAGCTAAGAAAACTTGCTTTTGTGGGTGGCTTCCCAACCCAAAGGCTTGTTACCATCTCGGCAGGGAGGCAAGGACGACTGTCCAAGCCATCTAGAAACTCATTCAAGAGGCTTGATTCAATAGGGTCTCTTGCGAGGGTGTTCTGCTAGGGCACATCGTTGACACTTTTGACGTGGATACGTCTGCTAGTGATTGAGGTGACACTATCAAGTCAAGACCTTCCTTCCTAAAAAAATAATGGATATGTCAAATGATGAGAAGTTCAAAGTGATTGGGGTCTTCAAGCCTAGTTGCATGGGAAAGACTACCCTGTTGGAGGAAGTCGATGAGAAACTCAGGAGTGAGAAGAGATTGTTCGACATGATCGTCAAAGCAAAAGCATCGCAGACTCAAGACTCAAAGAAAATCCAAGACGATATTGCTTATGCCTTCGGTCTAAATCCGAAGGACGAGCCAAGTGAAGAGGGAAGAAAAGACCGTCTATTTCAGAAAATACAGAGCAATTTGATGAAGAAGGTTCTCATAATACTGAATGATCTAAGGGACGAACTTGATTTGAAGGCGATCGGAATTCTCTTAGGAGATGAGAGCAACAGATGCAAGCTTTTGCTCACATCGAGATTTGAAGATGTGCTGAAGCGAAAGATGTGTGCCAATGAAACATTTCATCTTAAAGGTTCAGAGAATGACGAAGCTTTCAGATTATTTGAAAAGACAGTCGGCGACAGGCTCAAAGACAATGAGGAATTGAAAGCAATAGCAGCTCAAGTGGTCAAGAAAGTTGCAGGTTTGTCTCTTTTGATTATCTCTATCGCGCGCAACCTGAAACATAAGGGTTCCCATCGTCTCTTTGCTTTATCTATTGTAGAACAAAAAGAAACTGAAGATTGGATGTAAACTATGGGTAATCAAGGCCTAATAACACCTCTAACCTCCAACACGTAACCGAGACTCCGCTACCAACCCACCACCGCCCGCAGGCCGCCCTCCGCCCACAACACGCTCGCCACCTGCACGCTTGTCGCACGCCAAGAGGTGTTTTGTATAAATCCATTACTTCTTTGGTAGAATAAAGAAGTAACTTATGAAGCATCTGTCGAGAGGTGTCCCAACCCGATCTCGCCGCCCTAAATGTCAAAGGGGGGAAGGTCAGGTTTAAGAGTACTTGATCATAAGATCACGAGCTCTCCTAAGCTCGTACCCCGCATGACAGTGAATTTTGTATGATCTAGTTATTTATAACAACCTAAAAATAGACGGGAGTCGCCACTAGCCTCGTTTTGGGGGTCGGCTAGAAAACCCAATCGAGGGTTGGGAGTGTTCCTTCGATTCCTACGCAACCAAATATCTAAGTTCGGAGACTTGGGTTACGCTGATATTTCTATTAACGCCCTTTCGGTACCTAACGGTATGTTGTGTTTTTCCTAACATGTCCATGCGTTTCTTTATACATTTTTGGGATCATCAATTCTATACTAAGTGATCATGCGTGGCTGTTTACTTTTCATTCTATTCTATTGCCCCAGTGTGGGGAGATAATCATCACCTGGGGTTTCGAAAGAATTGTATGAGGCTCAAATTGGCTAAGTAAAGGGTAATTGTGTTTGTGGTAGTGAACGGAATGCTCTTCGTCACTTCGAGATGCTTCGAGTTTCTATAAGAAATCACTTGAAGCTAGCATAAGAAGATTGATGCAAGTGAAAGCAATACAATCTTTCTTAATCTTTTGCTCCATAATTTTCAACCAAGACTACCCTGGGATTGGGGAGGGTCTCCTGCGAGGGTGTTCTGCTAGGGCACATCGTTGACACTTTCGACGTGGATACGTCTGCTGGTGATTGAGGTGACACTATCAAGTCAAGACCTTCCTTCCTAGAAAAAATAATGGATATGTCAAATGATGAGAAGTTCAAAGTGATTGGGGTCTTCAAGCCTAGTGGCATGGGAAAGACTACCTTGTTGGAGGAAGTCGATGAGAAACTCAGGAGCGAGAAGAGATTGTTCGACATGATCGTCAAAGCAAAAGCATCGCAGACTCAAGACTCAAAGAAAATCCAAGACGATATTGCTTATGCCTTCGGTCTAAATCTGAAGGACGAGCCAAGTGAAGAGGGAAGAAAAGACCGTCTATTTCAGAAAATACAGAGCAATTTGATGAAGAATGTTCTCATAATACTGAATGATCTAAGGGACGAACTTGATTTGAAGGCGATCGGAATTCCCTTAGGAGATGAGAGCAACAGATGCAAGCTTTTGCTCACATCGAGATTTGAAGATGTGCTGAAGCGAAAGATGTGTGCCAATGAAACATTTCATCTTAAAGGTTCAAAGAATGACGAAGCTTTCAGATTATTTGAAAAGACGGTCGACGACAGGCTCAAAGACGATAAGGAATTAAAAGCAATAGCAGCTCAAGTGGTCAAGAAAGTTGCAGGTTTGTCTCTTTTGATTATCTCTATCGCGCGCAACTTGAAACATAAGGGTTCCCATCGTCTCTTTGCTTTATCTATTGTAGAACGAAAAGAAACTGAAGATTGGATGTAAACTATGGGTAATCAAGGCCTAATAACACCTCTAACCTCCAACACGTAACCGAGACTCCGCTACCAACCCACCACCGCCCGCAGGCCGCCCTCCGCCCACAACACGCTCGCCACCCGCACGCTTGTCGCACGCCAAGAGGTGGTTTGTATAAATCCATTACTTCTTTGGTAGAATGAAGAAGTAACTTATGAAGCATCTGTCGAGAGGTGTCCCAACCCGATCTCGCCGCCCTCAATGTCAAAGGGGGGAAGGTCGGGTTTAGGAGTACTTGATCATATGATCACGAGCTCTCCTAAGCTCGTACCCCGCATAACAGCGAATTTTGTATGATCTAGTTATTTATAACAACCTAAAAATAGACGGGAGTCGCCACTAGCCTCGTTTTGGGGGTCGGCTAGAAAACCCAATCGAGGGTTGAGAGTGTTCCCTCGATTCCTACGCAACCAAATATTTAAGTTCGGAGACTTGGGTTACGCTGATATTTCTATTAACGCTCTTTCGATACCTAACGGTATGTTGTGTTTTTCCTAACATGTCCATGCGTTTCTTTTTACATTTTTGGGATCATCAATTCTATACTAAGTGATCATGCGTGGTTGTTTACTTTTCATTCTATTCTATTGCCCCAGTGTGGGAAGATAATCATCACCTGGGGTTTCGAAAGAATTGTATGAGGCTTAAATTGGCTAAGCAAAGGGTAATTGTGTTTGTGGTAGTGAACGGAATGCTCATCGTCACTTCGAGATGCTTCGAGTTTCTATAAGAAATCACTTGAAGCTAGCATAAGAAGATTGATGCAAGTGAAAGCAATACAATCTTTCGTAATCTTTTGCTCCATAATTTTCAACCAAGACCCCCTATTTTGCCCCCAATGTGGGGTTGTTCTTGACAGAGTTATTTTGGAAATGCTCCATATTTGACTCAAAGTGGCTTGCAAGGGATATCAATAGTGTTTGGGATTGAGAAATGAAATGCCTTTATCATATCAAATCATGTATTCACCGTGAATGAATCCTATGCCCTAAGACATGGTTCTTTCCACTCAATTCTCTCAAGGAGTGTATAAGGACGTATTTGGTAAAAAGGTTGCCTCTCATCATTTTAGGCATTACCACCTAGCATATTTAACAATCCTTTTCAGGTTTTCCAAAGCAACACTTTGGTTAGATTCAACTTCATAGGGAATGAAAATGTACTGAAATTTTGTTTGGAAAGACATGCTTCCTTGACCCTAGTGGGGAGAGTTTCGGAAATAATGTTGAATAAAATTTGTGAACAGAACGGACTTTGCTCAACATAGGGGTTCACTTTTAGAGTTCTGGCTAACTCTAGAATTCTAACTGACTCTTTTGGAATTCTAAAGGATAGGGTCACTTCTAAGTTCTACAGAAGAATGGACACTTTTGAAAGTTTTGCACTCTTGAGATGAACCTCTTGTGGATAGGTAGAATCTTCATCAGAGATCCTGCAAAATGAACAAACATGCATATGGAATATGTATGCATGAAATGCATGATGCAAACATCTTAAAGTGGCTCAGATTCAATCAAAAAATGGCTCAAAGGCCTTTCCATTTATTCATGGATAATATTTCTTGAAAAAATATTTTGAATGTGAATCCGAGCCATGCAAATGACTATCGTGATGTGAAATGTCGTGCCTAAGATACAATCGAAAAATGGTTGGTATGTATACATATAAATGAATGCAATGTATGTAAATGTCATGAATTTTTTTTTTCAAATTTGGGTTTTTGAAGAAATTTATTGGGAACTAGCTCTCATGTCATTGGACGTCATCGTTCCACTAAAACATTTTGAAACTATAGATCGTGTGAAGGCTCAGGCCTCAAAGCATCATCATAGGACTGATTTGGGCCTCACACATCTATTAACAAAACGTGAATTTTATTAATGTGCAAAAATTACATTACAACGTATATCGTCTTAAATCCATAGAGTTTATGATCCAAATTATTACAAATACAAACGAATGAAATGAATGGAATTCCCTCGTAGGGGAGAAATGGATGAAATTCCCTCGCAGGGGAGAAATGAATGAAATTCCCTCGCAGGGGAGAAACAAATGGAATACAACTAAAAATTAAATGCGAAAACTAAAAACATCCCTTACACAGTGAGAACTGAAGGCTCTTCATTTTCACTAAAAGTGCCAATCAGACCATCTTCAGAATGCTTTGGAAGGGGATTTTGTTGGACATTCGGCACCAAGTCCTTAAAGGTGAGCAACTTTTTATCCAGCAAATTCTAGATCTTAGAACGGAGCACCATACAGTTGTCCACATGATGACCTTTTTCACCCATATGGTAATCACACGTCTTGTTAAGATCAAATCCGACAAACTTTGGCGGATTATCCCTCGGGACCTCTTTCGCCACAAGATGATTGTCGATCAGCATTGGAAGTAGTTGTGACATTGGTCTAGGCAACATAGTAAATTGCCTTTAGGGGGCTTTTCCTTTGCGATCAAAGTTTTGAGAAGAATTCCCTACCTCCATGGCAGGTCTATGAGTCTGAAGATCATATGGCTTCTGAGAAGAGGAATTCTCTATATAAGCAATCTCGACAGTCGATTCCTTATCCCTTTTTGAGGCATATCGACGATTCGTGGTCTCAATCAACCTTCCTTCATGCATGATCCCCTCGATGCGTTCACCTAACTCCACAAATGTGGCAAAGTTCATATAGGTATGGTTATATATTTTCTCGAAAAAATCACAAGGCATAGCTTGAAGCAGTAATTTCATGGTCTCTTTCTCAGACAATGGCGGCTTTACTTGAGATGCAGTAACCCTCCATCTTTGGGCATAGGCTCTAAATGTTTCAGTCCTCCTCTTCTCAACCCGGACTAATTCTTCTTGATTCAGAGCGATTTCAGTATTGAACTTGTATTGCTGGAGGAATTCATCAACGAGATCTTCCCAAGTACAGATCTTCTCCATGTCCAACTCTATAAACCATGTTAATGTAGGACCAACCAAGTTGTCCTGAAAGGAATTAATTAGGAGTGGGAGATTATCTGAGTAGCGGGCCATCTTACCCAGATAGTACTTCAAATGAGTCTTAGGACATCCGATGCCGTCGTATTTCCTTGTGAACTCAGGCTCCTTGTAGTATTCGGGGACATTAACTTTGGTAAAAGGCGACAGCTTATCGAACCCTTGGAGTTGATAGCCCTGTAACATGCAAAGGCGCTCCTCAATCTTTGCAAGGCGCCTTGAATTTTCTTCATCGAAATGCAGAGTTGGAGTCTCCTTAGATGAAGGCTCTAGACCCATAACTATCGAGATTACAATGGGAATTTCTTCAGCAGGCCTTTTCCACACGGGCTCTACCACCGGCGCTTCAGGGGGCGCGGTAGGAACATTCATGGTAGAAGAAGCAAGAGTTACAGACGTCAAGTTTTTGACTTGGCTAGAGAGATCAGCCAATAACGCCATCATCTGCGCCATTTGATTCTCCATGTTAATAACACGGGCTCGGGTATCTTCGTTCTCCATCTTTGTTTGGCAACGAGTACATAGAACAAATCTTTCTTCAGCCGTCTTTCAAAACTTCCTATAAAAAGAAAATTACCCGAATTAGTACAAGTTAAAAGAAATCGTTAAAATACAGATCCTATTCAATTTTATATTTTCTTGGGATAAAATAATGATAAGAAGTGTATATGATCCCAGTATCATATAACATCCTCTTATCAAGATTTCTTCAAAAGAAATTATACAATTGAAAGGGAACGACGACAAATATTTAATCAGAATGCCCCATTTTTCTAAAAATTACATGGAAATGCTCATGAATTTTATTCATTTCAATCGAACAATTACAAGGGAAACAAAACCTTAATAGAAATGAGGATAACACAAAGGAAACAATTACAAAGTGGTTCGATTTTACATGTAATATGAAAATGAATATAGGGAAACCTTAATAGAAATGAGGATAACACAAAGGAAATCTCTTTACAAGGAAAGAATATGAAATGAAAACATAAGGAAGAGGTGGAATCATGCGGAGACGCTTGTTATCATGGGCCAAGCGTTCCTCATCGGTCAAGATATTGTCTTCTTGCTCCTTAACATGAGCTCGCCGAAGTCCTTGAGGCTCGAGAATATCAGGCAACTGAGCCTTGAGCTCAGGTTCTACTTGACGGTATACGTAGTCAATGGTAGCTTGGTGAGTCTTCATCTCTCCTTCCAAATCAGCTTCATCGACGGCAACTACGTAATGCGAGGAATGGGAGTACCAAATTCCAATAGCAGCTTGAATCGCGGCCTTGATATGGTCAACTTGGTTTTCCTCGATGACTTTATCATGATAATCAATACGATATAACCCGAGCTTGAGAATTGGCGGGATTGTTTGAAGCGCACGATATTGGCGAAGCACCCTTAAAGGGCAATATGACGTTAAACCCGTCAGTCCCACGAGGGGGAGTCAGTTGTCAACTCCACTAAAAAGGCGCACTTCGGGATTCCCAAGCCACCGAACATGCCATTGGATTAAGCTAGGGTTGAGGCTTTTGAGGAAATGAAACCAAGTAGAGAAAGACCGTGATGGAAAGAATTCATTTCTTTGGCAAAATTTAAGAATGGGATGATGATGTTTTGTGACATCAACAATTTTCATGTGAGGAGCAGACTCTTTGATATGTGAAAAGAGCCAAATTTGGAGAATTCCTAATGGGGCTCTAAGAGTTCCTCGACCATTTGCTTTGAAATGATTAAGAGAAACAAAAGTTTCGGCAAGGATCATGTGTGTAAAACAATTAAATGCACACACTTGATTGACAATGTGAGTGACTAAAGGATCCATTGTTTTTCGGGTATATGGGAATATCACGAAGCCAAAGAACATGAGTAAGAAGACACGAGGAATTTGGTTCCCAGATTTAGGCTTAAGGCTAAGGAAGTATTGTTCGAGGAAATTATAAGGCATACCATGAGAATTTCCATTAAGAATCACTTTAATTTTATCAGTAGGGATATTAAGGAATTGACTTAGAAGAGAAATTGGATTTTGACCAATAGGAGGAGTGACGAAACCTAAAGAAGCTTTACCTAATCCAATGGCTTTCTGGAACTCCTCAATTGTAGGGGTCAGTTCATATTGATTAAACATGAAAGTGGAAGTCATGGGATTCCAAAATGAGCCATTGCTTTCACCATCGCAATACGTGGTTCGAACTTTAAAAGAATCGGGAGGAAGCCTATGCGGCTTTCCACGTAGTCTTGATGTCTTGGGTCGAGATTCTCCCATAGTCTTGAGATTCACGGGCACGGGGAGCACGTCCATTCCGGGTTTACCCATCTAAACCTAAACCTAAAGCGGCACCCATGATTAAAACATATCGTCGTTGAAATATAAAGTGCATAATTGAAATATGGAGAGTAAAAATATAAGAGCGATAAAAAAGGAACGATCTCTTACCCACCAAACACATGGCAAGCACAAATCACATATCGCATGAAACTATGAGGTTTCGATGCCTAAGGTGAGGGTATTAAAGGCTCAAGGTCCTCATCCCAAAGGATAAAAATAGTTTACCCACCGCTACTATCATCAGTCAGTGCTATCTTTATCAGTTGGGGTAAGCGGATTTATGTAAGTAATGGATTACCACGAGTATTCACTCGCAGATTCCACCCATAAACCCTCCTAAGGTCCTAGATTGGGCGATTGGGGTTTTAGACCGCAGTTGTGTGTGCGGTGTCGTGCTAAAGCTTGTAAACATGCATTTAAATTTAAACATCCAACACTTCAATATAAACCCTCATACATTCATACATCCTTACATCATCTGCAAAACAAGGGGTTTACAAGCATGCCTCCCCTTATAACTCCCACCTACAAGACCATTTAACACAAGGTTAGCAACTAACCTGATTTTCCACGCGACTTTGACATGCAGGCGATCCTACACGAGACATATTAGTTAAAACACAACAACCATTTTAAAATGGCTTCAAGTCCTCTTAATCTAGTAACCACTCCCCAGTGGAGTCGCCAAGTCTGTCGCGACTCGATCTCGCTGCCCTCGATGTCAAAGGAGGAAAGGTCAGGTTTAGGAGTACTTGATCATAAGATCAGGAGCTTTCCTAAGCTCGTACCCCGCGTGACAGCGAATTTTGTATGATCTAGTTATTTATAACAATATAAAAATAGACGGGAGTCGCCATTAGCCTCGTTTTGGGGGTCGGCTAGAAAACCCAATCAAGGGCGGCGAGATCAGGTCACGACAAGAGGTGATATATGCAAATCTGTTGAATAAATATTAGTACTTTGCGCCTGAGCACTGCAATATTATAGTAGAAAGATGGTACTCTTGACGAATATATTGGAAAGGCAAATATATTGGAAAGGTAGCTGTGATATGCTTTTATTTAGGCCGTTTACTTAGGAAGTTTTGTGTGCATATATTTTTTATTTATTGTGTTGTCCTTGTTTTTTTTTTTAATAGTTTAGCCTAATTAGGAGTTTGTTTGATAGCTGTATCTTCTTATATATATGTTGCGTTTCTGTGGCAATGAAGGACATAATTCTTATTCCAAAATTCCTTAGTTCTTTTACATGATATCAGATCCATGGCTAATGGAAAAAAAAGGTGAGTAGAGTTCTAGAACGGACAAGCAAACCTCTAGCTCTTACACACTGCATTCGAATGACAACTCGAGTAACTTGATTACCCAAGTTCAGTTGAGGGGCGAGAATTATGAAGAATGGGCGCGAGCTATGCGGACTGCATTACGAGCCAAGAAGAAATATGGTTTTATTGATGGAACTGTCAAGCAACCAGCAGATGATTCGCTGGAACTTGAAGATTGGTGGACGATTAATTCCATGTTGGTTTCTTGGGTGTTTAATACCATTGAACCGACACTTTGCTCGACTATCTCTCACATGGAGAACGTGAAAGATCTGTGGGAGGGTATCAAACAGAGATTCTCAATTGGGAATGGTCCATGGATGCAGTAACTAAGATCGGATTTGGCCAATTGTAGGCAGGATGGTCAACCCATCGTGTCCTATTTCAATAAACTCAAAATCTTGTGGGATGAAATAAATAACTATGATCAGATACCAGTTTGTGTTTGTACAGGTTGCGGATGCAATTTTACCATTGAATTGGAAAGAAAGCGTGAAGAAGAGAGAGTTCATCAGTTTTTGATGGGCTTAGATGAAGAAGGATATGGAACAGTGCACGCTAATATTTTGAGCACCGAACCTTTGCCTAATCTGAATCGTGTCTATGCTATGGTTGTTCAGCAAGAGCAAGCGCGAACTATGACATGAACCAAGGATGAAAGAGGCAATCCCATGAGTTTTGCAATCCGGGCAGGTGGTCAAAATTCAAGGGAGGATAAAGATAAAATCATGTTTTGTTCTAATTGCAACCAAGAGGGACATGATGCTGAAAGTTGTTTCCAGCTGATAGGATATGTAGAATGGTGAGGTAATAGACCACGTGGAACCTCTACTAGACAAGGTAGTGGTCAAAAGCATAGTAATAGAGGTGGACGTAACAAGGGAGGAGGTGCTAGTGCCAACGTCTCACAGGCAATTGGAGTTGATGGTGGGCGAGGAGTTGTGACAGATTCAGATCGAAAGGGTCTTAGTGGATTAAATGATGAGCAGTGGGCAACTTTACTGAGAATGTTAAGTTCTCATCAAAATGGTGCCCATGAGAGGCTAAAAGATAAACAGAGTATTTTTCCTTGGATTATTGACACAGGAGCTTCCCACCATATGACAGGAATGTTGGCATTTTTTAGAGAATTGCGTGACATTGTGCCATGCTCAGTTGAGTTACCTAATGGAGAAAAGACCATGGCAGTGAAAGAAGGAATTGTGTTTGTTGCTTTGAGGAGACTTGAAATTGTGACGAGTTCTTTTTGTGCCCGATTTGAAATGCAATCTGATTTATGTATCACGACTTCTTAATGATTCAAATTTGGTTATCCAACTCCCTAACAAAATATGTGCTATACAGGACCTAAATTCAAGGAACTTGATTGGAGTGGGTGAGCAACACGAGGGGTTTTACTTTCTCAAGGGAGTGACTTCGGTACATGCTTGCACGATGGCTGATATGGAATCCTTTGAGCTTTGGCATAAAAGAATGGGTCTCCCTTCTTCTAAGGTGGTGGAGTTAATTCTAGAATCTGGCAAAATGGTTAGGAAAACCAATAAAACTTGTGAGGTTTGTTTTAGAGCAAAACAAACAAGAGCGATTTTCTTGACAATAGAGCCAAAGATTATTTTGAATTGATACATTGTGATTAGTGGGGACCTTATAGAGTTCTAGCTCCATGTGGTGCAATTTATTTCTTGACAATTGTTGATGATTATTCTTGTGCTGTGTGGATATATTTGCTAAATGGAAAAAATGAAGTGGCTTGTGTTCTCAGGAAGTTTATTGCGATGGTTAGATGCCAATTCGAGAAAAATGTGAAAATCGTTAGAAGTGATAACATAAGTGAATTTTCGTGTTTGATAGAATATTTTGATGAACACGGGATATTGCATCAAACTTCTTGTGTTGGAACACCTCAACAAAATGGCCGAGTGGAAAGAAAGCATCGCATATCCTTAATGTTGCAAGAGCTTTGCGTTTCCAAGCAAATTTACCCATAGAATTTTGGGGAGAATGTGTACTCGCAGCTAGGTATTTAATTAACAGGACTCCATCTATATTATTGAATGGTAAAACCCCATATGAGATTATCTTTGGCCAACCTCCTTCTTACAAACATATTCGGATTTTTGGTTGTTTGTGCTATGCGCATAATCAGAATCGTGATAAAGATAAATTTGCTAGTAGAAGTCGTCAGTGTGTTTTTGTTGGTTATCCGTTGGGAAAGAAGGGGTGGAGATTGCATGATTTAGAAGCTAGTGAATACTTTGTATCAAGAGATGTAGTGTTTGCTGAAACAGAATTTCCATATACTTATGAGAAAACAGTAAGTGATGAACTCATTAAAAATAGGGTTATGGAGTTGGGTGATGAAGTTGATGATTTAAAAAGTGACTTGAGAGAGGAGCACACCGAAAGTGTAGATAGAGAAAATGAGGTGAATCATGAAATGGAGGAATTGATCCACACAAACAATGAGGACATGGAAAGAAGTGAAGTAGTCGAGAGCAGCTAGGCAGGGGACAAAGGGTCAAGTAACCGTCTATTCGTTTGAAAGATTATGTGACAAACGCCATCAGAATAAGCCCCTCGACATGCTCATCTACCCCCATCCAATTCCTCAAGTACGCCTTATTCTATAGCGCGTTATGTGAGTTATGAAAAAATTTCCACGCAACACCGATGTTTCTTGCCAGCAATTACTACGGGACATGAACCAAACTCTTATGCGGAAGCAATTAATGATGAATGGTGGAGAGAGGCCATGAGTAAAGAAATACAGGCTTTAGAAGATAATGGCACATGGACAGTCGAAATTTTGCCGCCTGGGAAGAAAGCAATTGGGAGCAAGTGGGTGTATAAAATTAAGTACAATTCTTATGGAAGCGTTGAACGATACAAGACGTGGTTGGTGATACTAGGAAATAATCAAGTTGAAGGCATAGATTATTGGGATACTTTTGCTCTTACGGCAAAAATGTGCACAGTAGGCACCTTTCTTGCTATTGCGGTTGCAAAGAATTGGGAACTTCATCAGATGGACGTTCAAAATGCTTTCTTACATGGTGATTTAGAGGAAGAGGTTTACATGAAGATGCCGCCTAGATTCGCCTCTCAATCATTAGGGAAGGTATGTAGCCTTCGGAAATCTCTATACGGTTTGAGGCAAGCACATAGATGTTGGTTTGCGAAATTGGCTGCATCTTTGAAAGCTTATGGATTTCAGCAATCATATTCAGATTACTCCTTGTTCACTTTTCCAGTTGGGACTGCTCAATTGAATGTGCTTATTTACATTGATCATCTCATTATCTCCGGTAATGATATTTCCGCTATGCAAAAGTTCAAGAACTATTTGAGTCGTTGTTTTCATATGAAAGACTTGTGGAAGCTAAAAATTTTCTTGGGGATTGAAGTGGCAAGAAACTCAGATGGTATTTTCTTATGTCAACATAAGTATGCATTGAATATGATTTCTGAGGTCGGATTGCTGGGTTCCAAGCCCATTAAAACTCCTCTTGAACAAAATCACAAGCTGGCCCTTACTGAGAGTGATAATGTAGACAACCCTGCTTAGTATAGGCGCCTAGTGAGTCAGCTTATTTATCTAACAATAACTCAACCTGAATTGTCTTACTGTGTGCATATTCTTGCACAGTTCATGTGACGGCCAAAGAAA
Source organism: Eucalyptus pauciflora (assembly GCA_007663325.1). Taxonomy (NCBI): domain Eukaryota; kingdom Viridiplantae; phylum Streptophyta; class Magnoliopsida; order Myrtales; family Myrtaceae; genus Eucalyptus; species Eucalyptus pauciflora. The sequence goes on along the minus strand of VMYD01000100.1, from coordinate 1,222,255 downwards.
GCTCATTGGGAGGCAGCTATGAGAGTTCTGCGTTATTTGAAAGGAAATCCAAGTCAGGGTATTATGTTATGTGCCAATTGTGACGTCAAATTGTCTGCTTGATGCGATTCTAACTAGGCTAGTTGTCCTTTGACGAGACGATCTTTGACTGGTTACTTTGTTCTTTTGGGAGAATCACCTATCTCGTGGAAGACTAAGAAGCAACAGACAGTGTCTCGCTCATCCGCTAAAGCTGAATATAGGATTATTGGATTCTCTTGGTGCGGTACATTCTCAACCTATGCACCTGTATTGCAACAATCAAACAGCTTTACATATAGCCGCCAATCCTATTTATCATGAGCGTACCAAGCATATTGAAGTGGATTGTCATTTTATTCGTAATGAGATACTTAATGGTAACATTCAAACAAATTATGTACGTAGTTCAATGCAGCCGTGGATTGTCATTTTATTCGTAATGAGATACTTAATGGTAACATTCAAACAGATTACGTACGTAGTTCAATGCAGCCATATGATATCTTCACAAAGGTGTTAGGAAATGATCAATTTAATTTTCTTCTTCACAAGCGCGCATTCGAGATCTCCATGCTCCAACTTGAGGGGTATTGGAAAGGCAAATTTATTGGAAAGGCAGCTGTGATATGCTTTTATTTAGGCCTTTTATTTAGGTCGTTTACTCAAGAAGTTTTGTGTGTATATCTTTTTTATTTATTGTGTTGTCCTTGTTTTCTTTTTTTCTTTTTTTGCTTTTTTGTAGTTTAGCCTAATTAGGAGTTTGATTGATAGCTGTATCTTCTTGTATTTATGTTGCGTTTCTGTGGCAATGAAGGACAGAAGTCTCATTCCAAAATTCCTCAGTTCTTTTACAGTAGAGTAGAAAGACGGTACTCTTGACGAATAAAAAATGAATGTCTTGTAGGACTATATGGAGTTACAAAAGTGAGGGATTTGTTTACATTGAACCGAATGAGAAGGAAAAGTTTTAGAAATATTCTACGCTTTACCCAAGTGAAACTCATTTGCTTCTCTTATCCTCTGAAGGTTGTTCCACTATATGGCACCTGTCCTTCTTCGAGGAGCATTGAACATGAAATTTCAGTTGGCTACAACTCTGGGCTACAACTCTGTCCTTCTTCACTGAGAAGCTCAAGCCTTGGGGATGGAGGCTCTCTCTAGGCCTGGCTACAATGCCCGCTTTGTTGATGACGGTTGGAGGACTATTCCTGCCAGAGACACCCAAAAGCCTAGTTGAACGTGGAAATATTGAGGAAGGGAGACAAGTTGTACAAAAGATTAGAGGAACCGAGGATGTCAATATAGAGTTTCAAGACATTGTCAATGCTAGTGAATTAGCGAAGGCGATCAAACATCTGTTCTGAAATATTTTCAAGAGAAGAAACAGGCCTTAGTTGATTATGGCTATTTTCATGCCCACTTTTGAAATCCTCACAAGCATAAATTCAATTCTTTTCTATGCTCTGATGTTATTTCAGAGCATGGGGTTCGGAGGAAGAGCATCCCTTCACTCCTCTTCTTTGACAAGTGTAGTGCTTGCTTCATCCACTTTTATTTCCATTGCTACAGTTGACAAATGGGGTTGAAGAGCTTCTCATTTATATTTGTTGTTTTGCCACCCTTCCAACATGGAAAAGGGAGGTGGGAGGTTCAAATCTCACCTTCTCAAGAAAGGTTGGGGTGAGGACGATTTAGTTTCAAATGTGGATTTCGACTCTCATGCCCTACAAGGAGGCAGAGCAAAAGTCTAAGAGTGAGAGTTAAAGCAGAAGTAGAGTATAACCGACCAAAAAATAAAAAATAAAAATCTATCAATCTATCTATTTTTTTTTCCTTTTCTATTGTTTATTTTCATTAAATTGTATGCCCAATGCCACTACCTAGGTGTGCCGCAGGCCCATCACTCGCCCACCGACACTTGGGAGAGAGAAATTTTTGTATCGTTATCAAACAGATTTTTGTTCAAAAAAATATAAATTGTGTTGTTATCAAACGAATTTCTATTTCGAGAATAAAAATTTTGTGTCATTATTAAACACATATTTTTGCTCACGTCACCCCCTCTTCCTCTTCATTCAGTTGTGAGAGAGGGGCCTGAGAGTCGCCTGAAGCCCTATGAACATAAAACATATATGTGTGTACGTGGGGTGCACCATTCGGATTGTGTCAGACGCGTAGGCAGAATCAAAGTTTGACTGTGGGCTCCTCGAGCCTAGCTTGAGCAGCTCGGCTCGAACCGAGTCTGAGCTTATGTTGCAATTGTTAGCTAACCGAGTCAAGCTCCATAAAAAAGCTAGTTGAGCCGCCGGGGGAAGAGCTTGAATTGAGTCAAGTGGAGCCAAGCTTGAGAAATTTAGCTCTATCGACTCTATTACGCTTCGGTAATTGTACTTGTACGAGTCATTTGTGTCGTTTCTTATTACAATAATAACACATAAGTTCGATCGAATTAAATGAATCCAAAATTATACGATTAATTCGTGTTGAGTCATATCATTTTTTTAATCAGGGGATGTTCATATTAGGAGCACAATTGGATAATAGATTATGCTTGCTCTTGCTCCCCGCCATTTATCATCTTCAAGTTTCTTTTTTAAATCAAAGGAAATTTGCATTCATTGCCAAAATGATACATGAAAGGATTCATAGAAAATCCCGAAAATCATCACAACAAAGCAAGCTCATATAGTTGTAAAACAAACTAAAATCCAGAAATCAAGGTATATCGTATACATGCACTCATCCTACAAGTATAGATTTTTGAATACATCCAAGCAAAAGAGTCAATAAAACTTTCAATTTGATCAATTTAATTTTGAATCTTATTATATTGATATCAATTCATTTCATTGGGCTAATTTAGGCTTGGAACTGAATCACACATCATCATCATGTTAAATGAGAAAAGTACCAAAAAAAGTCATAAACCTATTGTATTTGTACTAATTCAATTCTAAAATTTTCAATTAGACCAATTTAGTCTTGAACCTTATTCTACATAGCACGGCTAGCTCTGACACGAACATTTTATTTAATTTAAATATTTTTTTGAATTTTTTTTATTAATCTTTCTTTTCTTTTCTCTTCTCATTTAATTCTTTTATTTTTTTTTTCCTTATTTCCCTTTGAGTCGCCAACCTTTGAGATGTCCCTCGCCCTTGTCGGTCACAGGCAAGGCCGGCCATCGCAGGCCTTAGTAAGGGCCAGTGAGGGAGGACCACTGATGATTGGGCAAGGCCACCCCTTGCTAGATCTAGCGAGGGCCAACCTCACCTAGGCAAGGCCCCTCGCCATTGCCAGATGCCGGCAAGGGTTGGACGAGGGTTTAGTTCTCTAAACATAGAGTAGAACATTAATCAAGTTGGATAGACACAAAGGAGACCATTGTGGCAACAACAACAACAACAACAACCAAGATGCTCACGGCTACCCACCAATCTAGAGGCCCCTCCCCCTTGCCATCGCCAAAGGCCGGCCAGGCCCTTTGTTGGCCTTTGGTTAGGGCCATGTGGCAACCTCTATCAACCATCATGAATAAGAGTGAGCATGGTTCCAAGTTCAAAAAGAGATGTTTTGGTTCCCGGTTCCACTTTTATAGAAACCACTTGAAAAAAAGCACCATCCATTTAAAAAAAATAAAATAGGATGGTGAAGTTTCAACCAAGAAATTAAGTGGAAACCATAAATCTAATTTCAGCCACTTTAGCAAAGCAACTTTTAGCAGAATTGAATTGATATATCCCACATATTTTGCCCAATTATAGGGGGACGGAGATCACGATTTTTCTGGAAAAGAGAGGGCTAAAAATCCGTGAGTTTTAGGGCGTGAACTGAAGAAGCCTTCTGCAGAATAAAAAGGCGGGGAAACACGCACTCACGGGGCATCATCGCATAAAAAGAGAGCGTAGAGAAAAGGAGGGAGCACGCTACTTAGGATACATGTTCAACCAGAAGATACATGCTGCATCATTCACGTCGCCATTGTCGTGGGTCTATCTTGTTAAAATGTATGCTAATTTGTGTTAGAAAGAAATTCCAATAAGAGAATATATAATGTAAAATGGTTAATGTATTATAGTTGACTCAGAATTCATTAACTTGACTTAAGCTTTTAAATGAAAATACATAAAACAATTGATATGATGTAGAGCGATTAATGTATTTTAGTTGACCATAACTTATTAGCTTAAGCTTTTGAGTGAAAGCTGTTCCAATTGAATAGGTTGATGAGTTCCAACTTGGGCTCTTTCTTAGTAATCTCTTGAGTGAAAGCCGATCCAATTGAATCGGATCAGTTGAATAGGTTGATGAGTTCCAACTTGGGCTCTTTCTTAGTAATCTCTCCAACTAAAGGTATCTATGCTGCGCGCTCCCAACATATTGTCTCAAGCCCCTACGTTGCCTGGCTGTTCCCGAATTTGATAGCCTAGACAGCAGTTCCTCAGCGACAAGGCATTATTGATTTGTTCCCTCTTAATCCTCAGCGATAGTGCAATTTGTTGTACCTATTGTCCAGGTTTGGATACTTAGGCTCTATTTATTTAGCAGAAAATAAAATCACTTAGGCCCCACATCACATGCAGGCATATCTCCATTTATTTCGCTGAAAATGAAAACGTTTAGGTCCTACATCATTGAAAGGCATATCTAGAAAATTCATGAATACGTAAGTATTCAAACTTGGACAACACGTATGGCAAATTGTATTAGGAATTACCATCCTGTAGGGGAACTTATGCAGATTGGCTACATTCATGAAAATAAAAATCCTTTCGGATAATTCAAGGATAGTTATTGAGTTTGCAAGAACTGAGGTTTACAAATCGAAAACGTATTCTGCTCAGAACTCATATTTACATCGCTCCATGACTTTCCCTTTGACAATTGCAGACCATTTTTGTTAGGCATTTTCCTTGATAATCATCAACTATAAAAACCTTAGATTCATGAGCATCCTAATCCCTAGAGACAATCTAAATATAGAATATTACAAATAAGAATGGATTGCAAAGCCTCCACTCATGTCGAAAAGAGACGACACTCAATTGTGTCGCTAATAAGTGGATTCAAGTAAACATGAAACTGCATCCACCCTGAAACTAAACTTTCTCCATACAGCTAATTGGAGCTTAAGCTCGGTGCCAACCGCCTCATAAAGGTCAGACAGCACCTCACACATACTGCTTAAAAATCTAGTCCAAGCTCTCACATGCAACAAGAATGTTGGTCTGCTCGTCACACATCAGTCTCATCATACTGCTAATTCAGTCGTCTCAAGTATTATCATCCTACTTTCAATTTGATGTTACAAGCATGCAAGACATGGGTTGAGGTTACCATTGAGCTCCCCAAAGTGTATCCCTTTTATTATAAGTTAAATTTTCCACAAAAATATCATCAACAAACCTTCAGACACAATAGTACCAAGGACTCTCAATGACGAAACATTATGTGTAGAGGAAAACATGAGTACCACAGTACCAAGGGACTATCTTAGAGCATATCAGGTCTTGGCTTTCCTCCTCAACAGATCTTGCAGGGGCAGTCCATTGATCTTAGCAGCAAGTATGAAGTCATTTTCTGTCAATCCACCTGATAAAAACACAAGCACAATTTCATGCATGGAAAACTAGGCACAAAAATGGCAGAAACCCAAATTTTCAGAAAGCCAACTTAAGGTATGCCTTGGGTATTTCAGCAGACAAGATTAATGAAAGATAGGAAGGCATTTCATGTATCTTGAAATGATTAAACTTTCTTGAGAAGATCTGACAATGGAAATAAAATTCAACTTTTGGTTTATACTGACTGTACAAATCAGGCAACATATTAATTGTCAATTATTTTCCCTTTCATACCAAAATGAAGAATTCTCATCAAGTTTAAAGAGGGGAAAGAAAAGTTCACCATTAATAGAACGATGAATTTCACACAAATGAATTCAGCAGAATCAGCACAAGAATGTAGTATTACACTCACAAAAATCTTAAGGAACCAAGCAAGATAAAAGCAACATTTTCCTTCACTGACAAGGTTAAAAATGCAGCTCTAACAAAAAGAGAAGAGTCTTTTGGTTACTGTTGTTCACGCTGTTGTCAACAACTCAACTAATGCCAGTACATCAACATGGAAAGCACAGAGAGAGCAAAAGAGAGGAGGGGAAAAAGTAGAAACAAGAGCGAGTTCTCACCAGCTGCATGCGTCCATATTTCAATAGTAACATTATTCCATCCAACAAGATGCAGATCTGGATGATGACCTGCATTAATACATCAAAGTTACTCACATGTCAATAATATTGTCTACTCCACAGCAACACTAAATAATAAAAGCATAAACTCATTATCATTTAGTCAACATCAGAGACCTTCTGATTCTGCAACTTCAGCTACAAGCCTGAACAATTCCAGTCCTTTAAGGAAACTCTTCACTTTCCAAGAACGATTCAGCTTCAGAACACCACTTTCATTCACCAGGTTCCAATCAGGTACCTATCGACAGAATCAACTACTAAGAGGATTCCTTGGGGCAACAATACAGAAACGGAAAAAAAAAAAAAAAAAAAACACACCAAAGAAAACCTTAGAAATTAGTTCATTGGCAGTTTCTTCAGTCATGGGCCTCAGGTCCTTTGCCTTGCATGGTACACACTTTTTTGCCGAAAAATCTATGCAAAGATCACAATATCTTAGAGAAGAAGAAACTGTATAAACTATCATATAGAGATTATAACAGATAGAAGTGAGGCATTTATAATTGCAAGCAACTTTTTAGATGGTGCTCAATTCAGTGCTAATTGTAGTGCTTCACTTTTCCTCTAGCTGGCACAAATTAGGGGAACTCTTCCCTTTGAAATTTTGCATTGTAGTTTTTTGGCACTAATATTCATCACATACTACACCAGATGCAAGAGACTATTCAATATACATGAAAGTAATATCCAGTTTCTGATTAAAAGATACAGCCCCTCAATCGATAACTTGAAATTGCTCGATGTAAATGGTATATGAAAACAACTGTTTTAAAAAGTCATCTTGTATCATCCCGATAGTCCAATACAAACAGTAGCTTACTAGAAGCTTCCCTCCCTCCCTCCCTCTCTCTCTCTCTCTCTCTCTCTCTCTCTTTTTCTTTTTGGAAGAGTTTTAGAAGAAGATAAGTACTGTAAAGAACTAGAATGCAAAGCAATTGAAGTATGAAGCTTATGCACACACCTTCACTAGTAGAAAAAGTTCTAAATCCACACTGCAACTTCCTACTTGACGATAGTGCCACATGATTCTGGAATATCTGGTTTACTTGAGTGATTGTGCTGTAAATAAGTACGTCTATTCATTCAAAAATATCACTTCCCCAAGTGGTATGAAGAAATATTTCAAAATCACACCCACCTCCAAACTGACAGAGGAGGAAAAAGGCAAAATGGTCATTCAGCAAGCCACAACCCTTTGTCTCAAGGAAATATGAGGATGAAGCTCCAGAGAAATGACGTTTTATAAATTGTTACTAGGAAAATTTATGCATACATATATGACATCTTTGTGCCTTGGCAACTGAAACACAGGTAAATGCTAATTCTAAGCATTAATTATAAGTTACAACACTCTCAAACTCAACAAAATGAGTAAGCAACTGATGGAAGCTTTCATGTGACATACTAATCGAGGATTTTAAGCCAACTTACTCGCAGCTTTCATTCATGGTAATATAGAGATGCTAGGAATTCTCACAAAGAAATGGATAGTCTTATTTTAGGTTTTAGGAGAGAAAAAAGGAATTGACAGGTTATTCAACTGCTATAACAGAATAACACACAAGAAAAGCATTTTGTCAGAAGTCAATCTACCTGCTGCAAATACGAAGTTCTGACCAAGAAAATTGACACCATCTCACCCACGCTATCATACAAGCATCATTCAGCGAGTTTCACGCCACCAACATTCAAAGTTGCCACAGTTTGAGAAAGCACAGATGATGCTTTTTAAACCTCAAAACACAATTTGTGACCCAAAAAAAAACAAAAAAAAAAAACACAAAGTCATCCTATGTGCTGATGGTGCAAAAATGGAAAATAGGAAATCTTAATAAAAAATTTTGAACTTGTATAGAAACCAGATTGCAGAGGGCAACATAAGGTCAGATGGTTCTTGACCACCAGATATCTTATGCTTTACATTCTTCTTTATTTGGAGTGTGAGCTTTCCATAAAAATGACCTGGAAAACCAGAATTTCCACTAGGAATAGGCAGCACCAATACCACTTATGGAGGAAGCAGTCCAGCCAGAGTTCCCTGAATGCTATTTTACAAGCTGACATCTGCAGAGGAATACCTGTTTTTTTGGAAAGAAATACAGCCTCATTCGATTAATCACCTCTTAATGCTCTGCTTTGGGATGGGACAGCTATGGGAACTGCTTTGGCACTCTCTTTTGGACATATAATGGTAGAGGATTTGTCAATCTCATTCCCAAATTGATCATGGGCATGGAAATGAATTGGTGATAAATAAAAAGTGTAATGGCTATAAATTATAAGCTTCCGGATTACCAAAACAACAAGGCACCCTAGCCATTCCCTGTTAGAACTAATTGATTCCTTCCCTTGTAATCAATCATATCGGAGCAGTAGTTCTCCATACCTATCCAACGAAACAAATCTCTAGCTGCAGAATTGAGGGAAAAAAAATGAAAAAAGAAAAAGAAGGGAAGCTAACTCACATCTCCCTCCATCCAAAAAGCATCCATGGGAGAGACTCCATCTTAGAGGGAACCATCACAAGACTGGCAGTACACAATAAAATGCCTCGGGGCTCGCTCTCCACACGCACCAACACAAACCAGCACAAGTACATGTGTCTGTGCGGGCACAGACAAATGCACAAGTATAGACACTCTGATTTGCATTCACATCCCACATGCATATGCATGCAAACTCTCTCCCATCTCCAAGCGAAGAGAGTAAATAATGCGAGGAAACTAACTCTAGTCTAGACTCGAGACCCGGTTCGCAGACAACTTATAAGGAAGGACACTTGAGTTTGACAAGGACCCATCCAAGTACAAATAGTTGCTCCTCTCTCTCTGCCCCCAACCAAACAAGCAATCTTCTACAAGTAGTAGTAACCCGATACCAGAGCAAACTTCAGTGGCGGAAATACAACAACCAAACACAGTTCAAATTCGGTGAAAAGCGATTGCTCTGCCCAGCCTAGCCTCCAAAATCAATCCACGAATAAAAACGCAACGCACGGCTCTCATCGACCCAATTCTCAGCACAAGACATCATCAAAACCCACGAACCGAAAAAACACAAAACGCGGGACGAGCACAAGAAAGAACAACCCACGACGTTCGATTGCAACTCCAAGAGAGAGACAAAGAATCATAGTAAATAAGGCACCGGAGAAGGAAAAACCCACCATCCATGACCCGCTCGCAGCCGCTGGAACAGTGACGCCAGCCTCACCTGACGAAGAAACGAAGGCACGAGACGAAGAAAGAATCAGTAGAAAGAATGAGGGAGGAAGGACGCAAGAAGGAGACGCACCTGAGCTTGAGGTTTAGAGAGAGTGTGGATCATTCTCGACATGACACGAGGAGACGCATCGAATCGGTTCGGGTGTATCGAGTATAAATGCACTATAAGTCGTAAAATTTATTATAAATATATAATTGAATTTTAATTTTTTTTAAAAAAATAATACCAAATTCTAAAACTTGTTAATTTGATATAATTAATCCCTTTCATTTTCTTCATCTAACTTTGACAAAAGAAGAATGCTAATAAAGCCTTATGACTCCATTACATAAACTTGACAAATTTTATGATTTAATTATCCCAACTTGATAAGTCTTGAAATTGATTGTACTTTTTAAATTTAGAACTTAATTATACTTTCGTGACAAATTTTAAAAATTTTAGTGTCCTTATCCTTATAAATAATTAAAATAATAGCTTAAAAAATATATTTCAAGCAAGAACATATTACTCACATTATTAATGACTAAGAGTGAATTCGTCATAATGGTAGCTATATGTATATACAACTAGAATAGTAATACAAAAATTTATTAATTAAAAATACTTTTTAGTAGTTTCTATATTTCTTCTTACATATATACATGATATGCGACTACTTTTTTCTTTCATAACTAATACATGATAAAAATTTAGCTAGAATCAACGTTAGGGGACACATTACCATCTATTTCAAATGGTCAAGGGGGTTACCTGTAAGAATTGAAATATCATAGGACAACTTGTCATGATCCCAGAAAAATAAGTGGTGGAACATAATTACCCAAAAATGAGTCAAGAAAGTCGTAAATCTTATTATAATATATAGATTATATGAATATTTTTTTAAAGACTCTCCTTCAGTAGGGTAAAGTGCAATCTCTATTGTCAACTCTCACCCATCCTCACACATTTTTTATTTCATCTTTCCCTTTTTTTTTTCAAACTTTTTACCCCCACCATGTCTCACTTGCATCTTAATTCTCTACATTCTACAATCTTTCTCCTTTTCACTTTTGCTTTAATCTCTTTTTTCTATATCTATTCTTACCTTTTCCCATTCATTAAGACATATTTTATGTCTTTATTTTAGGTTTCTTCATTTCTCGCTTCTCTATTTAATTTTTTCATTCTCTTCCCAAATGTTTATTTTATCACAAATTAATACATATATAAATTCTTAAAGTTTTTTCTATAAAAGACTTAATATATGACACGAAATTCGACGTTTTTATGTTCTATCCCTATTGAAGGGATCCTTGTTGAAGAGAAAGAAAAAAGAAATGGCAGAATAACATAATACATATCTTTTTAATGATGTCAATACGAAAGAATTCGATCAAACCTGAATTTCGCCACATATTTTCAGATTTCGTTCTCTTTACTTCGGTTTTTAATATTCTAATATCCAAGATAATCAAGTGGGGCTACGCGCGCGTGCGTGGAGGTTTAAGTCCTTCAGGCACATTCCAGTTTTCTTTTGTTCTGCGTCCGGTTTCTTCCAGAAGTCAGCACTGAGCTTAGGCGGAGGTTTCCGACCGCGCGGGTGTTCCGACAGTCCTCCGTCGCCGAGAACCTGCGAGGCGTCGCGTCATGGTGTGTTGGGTCTCTCTGTTTCTCGGCACAATCTCATGTCGCTCATCGTTTGATCGAATTCTTTCATATTAAGTGTCTTATGGTAGCTCTCTGGGCCGTGAAAGAAGTCGTGGGTTCTTGTACTCGCGCTGATCAGTGATCATCTCCATGCATGTGCTTGCTGCTGGAGAGGATTCTTGTATCTGGGTATCAAGGGTTTTGATCTGGGACTGCGTGTTTTGGTTTCGTTCTTGAAAGTTGGGACCTTGTATGTAACGAGATAGTTTCTTTTCTAGTCGACTTTAGCTATTAAATTTTGGTGGGGGTGATCCGAGGCTGTTTTTGTGAGCATTCTTGCATATGGGTATTAAGGGTTTTTTGACCTGGGACTTTGTGTTTTGGTTTCGTTCTTGAAAGTTGGAACTTTGTATGTAACGAGACTCTTTTTTTTTGGCTAGTCGACTTTAGTTATTAATTTTGGTGGGGGTGATCCAAGGCTGTTTTTGTGATCATTTAATCAATTTGACAGCATTGTTGATCTTGGGTTTTTCTTTTCTTGAGAATTCTTTGATGGATTGTAGGAGCTGTGCCCTTCTGTGAAGAATGTGCTCTTGCTAGATTCTGAAGGAAACCGCATTGCAGCTAAGTACTACTGTGATGACTGGCCGACCAACAGCGCGAAGGAAGCTTTCGAAAAAGCAGTATTCACTAAGACCCAAAAGACCAATGCGCGGACTGAAGGTAAAAAGAGAATAGAAACTTCTGACCTATTTGATGGGTTCGGTGCATAATTGTGTATATACCATTGGATCAGATTAATGCTGATATCCAGTCTATGATGCCCTTCTTTGGTATTTGTTTTAGTTGCTCTTATATATGTGCCGATGTCCATTCAAGGATGCTCTTGTTTGGTAATTATTTTTTACACTTTTATATGTTTGAAGTCAATATTATTTTGTTTCTGTCTAAATCATGATAAGTCACCCCTCCCTGCTGTCTTTTTGCGGTTCTCTTGAGGACAAGTGGAATTGCATACCTTAAATCGGGCGCAGTTATTAAAGCTTTGGAAACGATTCACTCATAGTCCTATACTTATTCACGATTGTGGTGACTGCAGAATCCTTTTTTTGTTCTTGTAATTTCCATCCCTCGTATTTTTCAATTTTCCTATTTTGGATATTTTTGTATTGCCTACATTTTTGTTATAATCCTCCATAAGATGAAGTTGTTGACTTTGACTGCCTCCAAGAATTGAAAGATTGCTACCGTATTTACAGCTGAAATAGCGATGATCGAAAACAACGTCGTTGTTTACAAGTTTGTACAGAATCTTCACTTTTTTTTGACTGGAGGTGAAGATGAAAATGAGCTCATTTTAGCGACAGTTCTTCAAGGATTTTTTGATGCAGTCGGCATTCTATTAAGGTCTTTCTTCTTGCTCCTGTTAACTCTCATACATAGTGTGTCTCTTCAGAACTGGTCAATTCTGATGTCATCTGATAGCACTTGTTCCAGGGGCCAGGTTGACAAGAGGGAGGCATTAGAAAATTTGGATCTGATACTAATGTGCCTTGATGAAATTGTTGATGGCGGGTAAGTCATAATAAGCATTCATATTAAGTATCACTGCCCTAAATGGAGAGGCATTGTGGATAACTTCTGGAGTATTCTAAAATTTTCTAATTTTGTATGTCTTATTAGAGCCAAATCTCGTTCATGTAAAACCTACTATCCTCAGGGGATTAAGGAGGAGTACTTATTATTACAATATGTGCAAGGGCTATGGCTGGTGAAATTTTTACCTGGGTTTAGGAATCTTATGGGTAAAGTGGTTTCAATGAGTTTGAACTATGCTATTTGATCACAATATAGCATCTGTTGTCCCTAGCGGGGAAGAGTGTTCAAAAGTCCGGACTATGCCGTGTTTAATGAATCATTTTTGGGAATTATGGTTATTGTCTTCCATAAAGTTCGTGCTCTGAGTTTTACATGAACAAGTACTAAAGAGAAAAGTGCACTTAGTTAGCATTAATCATTCATTTGAGTGATTGATGTTTTCGGCAAACTTACCAAAATTGCATCTCTTCCAATTGCACAATCAAAGCATTAGAAATGCGACTTTAAGGATATTCAAAATCAGCCAATTTCACTTCTCTTCCTCCTTCTCCTCCCACTTTTCCTTGCCCATGCAGCCTTGAACAGGTTGGAACTTGTTGGGATATATCATTGATTTCTCTCCAGGTTGAATTGCTTAGGATAAGACTCTCAATACTATTTAATAAGGATATAATTGGTAGATTTTAGTAATATAACTGGTAAGTTCTATGTATCAATAAATGTTTTTCCATCTAGAAAATTAAGTGACCCTTTCCTTGGTTACCTTATCCAATGAATTCATTACTGAACTAGTTGGCATCATCAAGCATGCTTGATCTCATTAATTGTTGAATGTTTCGATACCAACATTTCAGATGGTTATAAAAGCCCTAGTTGCTATTTCTATTATTCTATCTGAAGTAGGATTCTGGTATCCGTTGTTCACTTGAATTAGGATTTTAGTAATCTATTAGTACAAATACTTTCAGTCAAAATTTATACTTGCCACCTTCACAGTCTCTTTATAGTCTCCATTATAGTTCAGCATAATAGTAAATGAACTGTTCATGAGTGCCATACATAGTCCTGAAAAATTACTTCCAAAACCTGATTTACATCTGGTCAGTTTGTGGTGCCTCTTCTTCACCTTTCTAATTTTTGTTCCGCTTTTCTACTGGAAGGGGGATTTGGTCCTGGGGTGGGGAAAGGGAGACTAGCAGGTCGTCATTTTAAAAATTGTGCTGATAAGGTTTCCTCAATTTTGTTTGCTGTATTGTTTCTTTCCATTTCATGTTCCCCTCACTATTTATCTCGAGGAAGGATGTATCAGTGATGGAGGAGATTGAGCTCTTGACATTCTCAGTTTATTATTTTTGTATCTGCACCTTTTATTGGCTGGTAAAAGAGCACTAATGTTAAATCTACCTCGTGCAGCATTATTCTTGAAACAGATCCGAATGTGATAGCTGGGAAGATTGCAAGTCAAAGCTTGGATGCTGGAGGTCCTTTGTCCGAGCAGGTATGGTCAACCCGATTTCCATATGTAACAGAATGGCTCGACATATTTTTCACTGTTTGATTTCTCAATCTTTCCCGCCACTTTCTGCAGACAATAAGTCAAGCACTGGCCACAGCGAGAGAGCACTTGACCAGATCTCTCCTGAAATGATTCTTGCACCTCACAGAACACATTGTGTCTTCTAATCCATCATAGCTTAGGGTCATGTCCATATGCAGTTCGTTGCTATTGATTTTCTTGTCAATTGAACTATCAATGGCGATTTGGATTCTGGATTTACTGAATGATGTGGGTGGGCTTTTGTGAAGTTTTTGGTGGCTGAGAAACTGAGTGTACTCTGTAAATCAAGTACTAAACTGACCACTTTCAGCTTAATGGAAAAGATTCCAGTAAAAAGAGGATGTGGTGTACACATTAGAGTTGTGTTTGAATCTGATCTTTATCGTCCTAAGCCGTCAAATTTTGCTATAACAGGAGGAGGTAATTTCATGGACATTGATTAGTAATCGACGACCTTCCCATGATGACAAAGCTTATGCCGAAGTTTGTCTTTCTAGTTTCTCTCTTCACTTGGCTGACGAAACACATGGAGGAAGTACTTGGCAAGCTTAAGTTTCGAGGGGAACTTTGGATTATTCTCGTTTAAGTCGATCAAAGACGAGATCTGTAAACAGCAACATCTGATAAAGGTAGAGAACCAAGGTCAAAAAGTCGAAAATTAGTAGGGCAATATGCGTGGCCTCATTTGAGATGAAAAGAGAAGTTGACTTCGTATGGTGTAGACACCAAATATGGCCATCATGGGATGCTCAAGAAGAAGATGATGCTCTATAACGATGGTGCTCAAAAGGCTTTATGACCAGAGGGAACGCCTGAGTAAGGGTAGAGGAGGTGACCTGAGTTAAGATCTCACATATCTTAATCTTAGAAAAGGTAGGTCACTTCTATTGTTCCCGAAGGACCATCCCCGAATAAAACTTACCGTAACTTTTTACATTTTTCCTTTTAGTAACTCCTATATAAATATCGGAGCACAAAAAATTTAAATGATTTGTGATCAAGATATGAGAGTTAACTCTCTTTTCTTTTTTACCCAACAGTCATCGAGAGATTAAAGATCCATTCTTCAAGAATCCTTACAAATCTTCATAAAGGACAGAGACAAAATAGACGAGTAGGTTTGAGCATGGATCCAAATTAGAATCGGGAACCGAAGAACCGGATCGGTGAAAATTGGTCTAGTTCTAGATTTGAAGATTTATAGAATAAGTTCTTGATTTCAAAAATTGAAAAACATGTTTCAACGAGTAGATTCTAAATAACAAGGTGAAGCTAAAAACCGGGAACACATAACAACTATTTGTGTTTTCTTGTCTTATGTCTTTTGAGTGGTCTTACTATATTCCATGAAATTTTTATGATGAGTGTGTAATTTGAAACCACCAATTGGAGCTTCAATATCTTGTGATATCTATGACTAAGATTTTTACTTTATTATTATTCGATAATCTCCATGTGTATAAATATAAATTGTGATTAGTGAATCGTAACAAATTGTGCTCATTAGAGTGCAAGTGAAACATAAGTAGAGCTTGAAACTTGTCACGGAGTAAATTTTAAATTTATAGGTATGTAAGATAAGTTCTAAGTTTAAAAAACTAGCGAACCTATTCTAACGGGTAGGTTTCAAATTTCAGAAGAAAATCGAACAAAACCTAAACAGAACTTGAAATCCCTCATCCTTGGACAGTAGTGCCTTAAAAACATAGTGGACATCAATTGATGAGATGAGATGAGACTTGTATATATATTTACCTGTAGTTATTATGAAAAGGGTAGCCATGAACTATCTCAAACGTTAATTGTGATGATAATAAGTCATGCGGCCTTTGATGAGTATGAACCTTTAGGACCATGAATTACTATAGGAAATTAACTTGAAGGCGTCGATTCGCCTCAAGGGACAGAATTATAGCAATACATTAAGAACGAGACAAGGTATGGAGACCTTCATAGCTGAAGCCATTACACCAGAATAGTCAGATAAAAGAGCAAGCCCTTCGGCCTACGTTGTTCTAAGTGGCGTGTAACTCACATGTATTCCTGATTTAAGATATAACTCGACACACTGCACGGCTTAATCTACAAGAGAGCTCAGAAAATCATCCACACCACTTCGATTTCCATTTGGATTCACGTGGAAAAAAATTTATGAGATTGAATTATCAGCTCGGCCAGTTCGACTAACAATGACCCCGATCTGCAGCCAATGAATCCGGACCTGCCACCAGGCACCGAATGATCATCGAGCACCTGCTCCCAAAGCAATAGTATCAACTTATTTCGGAGAGAATTTCATAATTGACATCAATTCTCTCTACCTCGATTTACTTCGTGGAGATTTTTAACAAAAGCCAGACATCAGACCCCAAGAAATCAAGCACCATTGGCATCCATCAGGAAATTTAGTGTTTCAAATTGTACTTGACATACAAATCTATAGGAAACTGTGTAACTCTTCAATTTATCTGGCACAAACCACTGGACGTTGTTATCTCCACACACAGGAAACTTTCTTTTTTCCTTGGTCTTCCATGTTCCGTAGCTTTCCCATGAAAGCAAATATAGTCATGGACATTCAGTACTTACTATAAACCTAAGTTTACAGGTGATCGCTAATTTCCCACATAATGCTAGCAAAAAAACCTTTCAGATGACATAAAATACTTGCATACTCCCACAACTCCCCACAAATGCACCTGAGATTGATTCTAATTGAGGTGAATGATTTCAGTTTTCACACAAATTCCACTTGGAACTTAAAATTTACCCGCAGGAACAGATTTCCTTTTTTTAGGACTTCAAACCTATCCTACATACTCTCAAACTTGAAACCTACATTGTCATAAGTTCTAGGGCCGATTCCAAGTTCTACCCAAGTGCCACTTATATTATTAGTTAAACAATTACATTGAATCATTACATCTAATGACCGCGATAAATTGACCACAACTTATATTAGACACAGAATTTCAAACATTAACAAAATAAAAGTTTCAATAAAATGAAGTTTAGACTAATGGTTTCAAATTATACTCATTATTGAACGCTATTGGATACTATAGGATCACACCCAAAAATAAACCAAGAAAAACACAACTCATTTCAAGTTCCAAATTTCAACTTCTAAGTTCCACACATCTAGAATCTAAAACCTACTTATCGAAACATGTTTCTCAATTTTTGGAAACTGAAATCCACCCTACATACTTTGGAACGTGAAACCAGACAAATTCCCAACCGTTTGATTCTTTGGTTACAAATTCTACCCTCAAATCATGCTCACTTTTAGTTCTAAAACCTTTAGTTCTAAAATCAATTGTACGACAAAGTACAATCGGACAACATGCTAGTGTCTAGTGGTGCAACACATCTAATGAGGTTAGATCATGACCATAATAGCATAAGAATTACACAGGCTGGTACATATGGAGTAAATGCAATTTCTCTATGAAAGGAACGAAACACAAGGACGGTAAGGAGGCAAAAAGCAAAGCAAAACAGAACGAAACAAGCAGACAGAAAAATCCACCATTCCGAATTAGCACCGGTCCTACGTCAACCTAACTCGAAAGGGTATCTGTAAAATACAACCTCGTGGCACAGAGAGGCATCCAGCCAAGGTCCTTTGAGGACCATCAAACGAAACACGATGATTCTGCTCTGCGCATGGATGCTTTTCATTGGCCACTTTCAAACCGAGAACTTAAACCCTAAAAAGACGGGAAGGAATAAGATTAGTAGGTGTTCTGCCATATCTGAGCGGACTGTTTAGCTTGCTGGCTTTGTGAGCCACCGAGCGAACTGTCTCTAGCAATTTGCTGTTGATGTTCCAGTGAGATCCCAGCTGACTGGTAAAAGTTTGGGTAATTAAGAGACCCAAAGTGCTGAGAAGGCTGCTGCCCTTGTCCTTGTCGGAGACCAGTAGGTTGTTGAGTTTGCCCTTGGAAGTTGTAATATGTATTGGCAGCCACTGTAGGCATTGTACGCCCACCAGGTCCTTGAAGCCACAAAGCTGAATTCTCATTCTGAGGAACATATGCAACAGTTAGGATGACATCAATATGAATGAGTTAATTAAAGAAAGAAACTTTATGGCATTCACAAGTTCATGATAATAGATGGTGAACACATCTCAGCAATCCACACCTCCTCCTTCCCTCCCCCCCAAAAAAAAAACAAAAAGTGTCCATTATAAGTATCTTGAAGAATGATTGGTTGATTATAAGGGACTGTGAAGACAAGACATGAACTAAGAATGTTCTGTACAAGGCTACAATTACAGCTTTTAGAATGGTTTTTTCTACTTTCAAAAGGTAGTACTAAGCAAACACCTCACAGCAACACCCTTGCAGGTTGCTACTTGTCAATCCCAATTGCAACACGTCATGTGCATCCAGCTTCAAGGTATTACACGTTAACACATGTTACCAAAACTACAACCGATTCCAGTAGAACTGCACCAAAACAAAACTAAAACACAAATATAGCAATATCAGACAGACCCTAACACATTGTTTCGCTGATTAAGGTGAATGGAAGTGGGAGAAAAATACCTACAGAAGCACCTTCATCATGGAGAAAAGAAATGAAAGGAAGTGAAAAAAATTACTTCCCTTTGACCCCCAAGAGAGCAAAAAGTTCCCAGCATTGGAGAGAAATGGGAGGAAGGGAAATTGTGTCTAACTCGGTTACACACAAACTACGCCCTTCATAAAGATAATAAAGTGCAAAAGACAAGATACACTTGGGTAACTGGAGGTGATAGGAAGTGGGAGGAAAAATACCAACATAAATGCCTTCATTATTCGGTTATCTTGGAGAGAAGAAAATAAAAGGAAGTGAAAGAAACTACTTCCCTTCAGCACAAGAGAGGGGAAAAAAATCCTCCAAGTGCTATTGGAGAGAAAAGAAGATGCTCTTATGAAAGCATACAAAAGGCAAGAAGTGTTTTAGACCGTCAATTAACTCAATTTCCCTCATCATTTTCCATTACCATTAAAATAACCAAGAGAGACAAATTACAATCTTCTTTTCTTCTGCCTCGCTTACTTCCACTCTCGTTCCATTTACATCCCTCTTAATTCAGGTAACACAGGATAAAACTCCTATGAAAGAACAGAAGTGGAGTACAAACAGCTATATTTGGCCAGTGTAAAAACCCTAACCAAGGCAGATTGCTAGCAATTGAAACCAGAAAAGGTATTTATTCTTAAACTAAAGTACCAAAAGGTTTCATTATGAATTTCCCATCAAATTAAACTTAAACTGACTACATCAGGCAATCACAGGGGGAACATTCACTTCATTGGCCCACTACTTTGAGCAAATATTATCTACTGCCACAACAGCAGTCAATAGACAATTACCTGCTGAAGAGACAGCAAGCTGTTGGCATCCTTGTACTGTGAGCTCAAAGCATCATCATATCCCAAAGTCGTGGTCGCAGGTGCACTTGGTGGATTTAGAGAGAAATTCCCTCCAGGAATGCCAGTTGAACCATTAAACCCATAACCAGAAGGAATTGCACCAGACTGAGGCAAGCTGCTAGACGATAGGCTATTTTTGTATTGGGGAAGAAGGGCAGCTAAAGATTGATGATATGTGCTATTGCCAGTGAATGTTTGCTGGAAAGCTGACGGCACGTATGAGTAGCTCTGAGGCAAAAAGGGGTAACTGACCATATTTGCAAAAGGGCCCAGAGGAAGCGTAGGCTGCGAATAAGGGTGCATTGCAAGGTGCTGAGGAAGAGCGGGTCCTGTAGAGAGGCCAGCATTGGGGAGGTTTTGTGGGTTTTGCTGAGCTCCAGAGATATTAGCTGCTCTGAAAGCCTGCCAAAAGTAACAAACAAATATCATCTCCATGCCATATCAGAAGGGACACAGAATAACATTTCTTTTTTTCCTTCTCTAGGTATTCTTTTTTGGCATCTATTCTGAGAGAGAAGTGATGGTGGGGAACATTGGTATCAAGGATAGACAAGTCAAACCAAGAGCAAATAATCACACTGAAAACAAGGTCATCAGTCATCCAAATTTTGAATGGAAATGTCCCCCCTAGTACTCCCCCCCCCCCACCCACTCCCTCTTTCATTTTTCCCCCAGTCAAAAAAAAAAAAGTAACTATGATCTGTCTGTTAAAAGCAACACCCTGAGTTGATAGTTTGGCCCGCAGCCTCTCCTAGAAATACTGAACTACAGTTTTCTGAAAACCTGAAATTGCTACTTCTGGACCTATAACATTTCCCTGGTTTGACAAATAAAACTCAGCGGTTCAATGGAACCATCTTCACATTCAATATGAAACTGTGATATTGATTGTAGAAACAACATCCAGAAGTTATACCACACCCCCTTGGAAGGATTTCACATTCACTACTTCTTCCTTCAAGAAACAATTGTTCATATGAGATTTTCTTTTCCTTGCAAACTAAACATTACAATATTGTGAGTTCCATAACCAAGACAAAACGGAAATGCAAATTGTAAGAGTAGTTACAATAAGTTCAAAGGACACAAGCATCCACTTGGCATTCTTTCTGCTCAAGTCTAAGCAGGAAAAAGGTGGAAGGATGTGAAGCTTCACAAATTTAATGATTCCTATGAGCAGACAATAGCAACAATTTCAGCTGACAATTTTACCAGCTCAATTATACCTCCATGGACTCCTATAAATATGGACATCTTAGCTATTAGTTCACGTATAACAAATCCTGTGCCACCACTAAGCATCTGTGCACGTGCGCATGCGTGCGTGCGTGTGCAGTGAATGCCTTCTTCTTCATAAGCTTAAGTTGTTAAATAGTTGTCCAATATTCAAATGAGCTAACAGAGATTTATAAGCTTAAGTTGTTAAACAGTTGTCCAATATTCAAATGAGCTAACAGAGCACCTTACTTGTAGGCTACAATACAGCCAAAGTATGGATATTATTATAAATTGGGAGGCAAACAAGGGCTGGAGAAATTCAAAAATATCAACATGCTGCTCTAATTATCACGTAAACTATATAGACCCACTACCAAACTTATCTAAAATATTGAGCCATTGGATCAAGGTTGATTTAATATTTACTCTCAAATAATATCAATCATATAAAATGGTTGTCTACAATCACAGTCCCAAACTGCTTGCCAGCCTTTCAAATATGATGAACGCAAGCTATGTTTACCCTTAAAGGTAACTAATGAAAAAGAGCTCAGAAAAGGAAGAAAAGGGCAATAGTACCTCTGGCGTAGAAAGGACTGAACTACTCATTGAAGAAGTTGGGTTGCTGAATTTTGTGGGCATCGACTGTGTCACTGGGAATGGCAAGTATGGGAGCTCAGACTCTCTTCCTGTCTGAACAGTTGAAGCTAACAAAGCACTGGGTAATGAACTTGAATATGATGGCTGCAATTTGCGACACATGAAAATGAAAGTTATAACTGTTGATTGTCAATGATGCAAAATGTGCAGCAACACCCGCATGGTAAAGCTATAGCAACTAATACCAAAGAGGGACTAGCACAATAGAAGCTCAATCACAAAGGTCCAATTTACACTTGTCCAAACATCCTTTTAGAACGAAAATAATTCCTAACAAAAATTCAGTGGTCTATTCATCACTCCAATAAGCCTTGCCCTCCTTAATCAAATCAAGCACTTTTCATACATTTTATCCCTTCCCTCTCCCTCTCTCCAAGAAAGGAGAATTAAGAATTCTGTCACAACTTTACCCGTCAGCAGTGACATTATGTTCTAAATTTTGCTTGAATTCTAGAACAGGATCACTGGCCTAATAACTTTACTCCTTCATTTTGAAAATTACGCGGAAGTTAAGTCTTAATGGTTTTCTCACTGTCTCAAACTTTCCAAGCTCTGAGGCATCTTGAAAAGAGCAGGGGAAGTTCATTAAGAGTACCGGTCATTACATAGGGTCCTCACAAGCTCTCAGCAGACTACACAACATGCATTGGTGTTTGCTAATGCAGTCGCCCTTCTACCCACCCGTCAATGCCTTATCTGAAATACAACTTAGGTCTTATAGTTCTTGTGCACATAAACCCCCACATGCACACTTGTATCCCAAGATCCTAGTTTTCTCCAAAATTAGACTGGGAAGGATCTTTTATCTTACCAGTACACTGGAGAAAGAAGCAAGGTTTTGCAACTGTGAGCTAGTTTGCTGGTGACTAAATGCAGCATTTAGGTGTTGGGCATTATCATAACTGAAACCAGGTGCTGATGATGGGAAGGTGTATTGATTCCCTGAAGCAGTTTCAACTGACTGCTGCTTCAATGAGTCTGGTTGAGAAGCTGAAGGAGCTTCATAGCTTCCAGCACTTGCAACAGTAACATGAACATCATCTCCATCTGAAGGGGGTCTAAGATGCTCATCACCATAGTGTTCTGTATTTCTGGATGTAGCAAAAAAAGGTATCAGTTTCAAACCATAACATGAAAGAGGATGAATAGATTTGATTTATAAAATGGACCTGGTGTCAGACAGGGCTACTGAAGAAGCATCTGTAACTGGTTGTGTTTCAGCCAAATTACTTTTCACCGTCCTAGCACCAGCGCCAGAGCCAAAACTACCAAAACTGAGGTGCTGGCAATCTGGTGTATGGACTTGCAAGTGATCGGGAATTACTACAGCAGGACCATCTTCCTCAGACGCTGATTCCTCATCACTGTTCTGTAAATTAAGTTGTTGCAAGTTTGTAGCAACCGTCGCAGCATCTTCAGCTAACAATTGCAAGTACAAATTAACATTAGCATTGACCCACAGGACCAGATAATGAATGGCCCATAACACGGTTGACTGCAGAATATTCAGATCAGACAATTTCAGCTACAATCAATAATGCAGATTAGAGACACACCATGCAAAACTGGTATTATTAATATGTATCTGCACAATATTTCATCACCAGAACTTTTAACATCCTTTCTTGAGAATATAAGCAGATCTTAATTAGCTGTGCCATAAAGTAACTCAAGACAATAGCTTTTAAGTCACATGATACTGTTCAGTAGAGCACACTCGGATTAAGGGATCATAAAGCAGAAGAATGTAAGGAAAATAAGGGGAGGCCAAAAACCACACGACTGACCAGTATGAAGTAAACATCAAACTCAGCAAGATCATACGAGAGAAAATATCTTGGCTTAAAAGCAAAGGCCAACAGTTTGTCATGTAAAGCATAGAGACATTAAGAGCCAAATGAAAAAGAAAGACGTCAATTACACAGACTGAGGTATGCCAATAGTAATAAAGTGCACAGAAAGACCCCACCAAGAACATGAGCTTAATCAATGTAATCACCTTCATTATGCTCATATGAGTGCATGTGAGCCTGAAAAGCACTGATGTTCGTATAGACATTGTTCTCCAAATAGGATGTCTCTACATCATCATCGTCCTGAATGTTTCTGTTGGATACCGAAGCAAGTCCCATGTGGTTTGCACTATTTTCCAAAGATCCATCTTCCAAGATATGAACATTGTCAAGCTGGGATGTCAAATGCTGGCTGGTTTCATCCAAGGGCAAGTCAGACGGACCTCCATACAGTTTCGACTCCACCACTTGTGAATCCAAAGTAGAGGATACCGCAGTCCGTGAATTCTCAAATGGAGGCCACTCATCACTAGGAGGAGGTGCCTGCTGCTCATCCAAGGGCCAGTCATCATTGGGATCTGACATATATACTTTAGAAGATTGATCCAATTGTTGAAAGTCGTCATGTGAAACTGCCGAAGAAGGCGGAAGGACACCTTGATGAAGAGGTGCATTCGAGGTCCCAGAAACCTTGCCTTGTGGCCTACCCATCTTCACTATATCCGCCATAGATACTTGACCAGGGACTCCTGCCCAAGCTCGTTGCAATCCAGGTGAAGGCTGAACTGATGAAGATATGAGATCAGTTTCACCAACTGCAGACACCTTATTTTCCCAGGCCGAAGCGTCACTGAGGAAAATTTCAAATAAAATTTAGATTATCCAAAGCTGCAGTTAAAAATTAGCAGCAAATCTTACAACAAAGAAAGACATTATCAGGCCATGGTGTCTTCTAGGACAATAAAACATACAGAAAAGTTTGCAACAATGGCTTTTGAAAGTCCTGGGGGAATGTAGCAATTCTACATGTTTCATTCCCAGTTGATATTCAATACATGAGATTATAACTTAAAGTGCTTCACAACCACGTTCAAACATTCCTAATAATATACTTATAATCAAAATATTAGGTCGTTATTGAGAAGTTAAGCAGTCAGAGAAGCATACAAAGAAGGGATAAAACAATATCATGGCGTGGCAACAAGAAAAAAGTAGCAAGACTCCCAAAATAAGAGAGGAGAAAAACAATCCTTTTTAACATATCTACACAGATCATGTAGAGATGATCAATAAACAGCCACACAGATTAATTTCCTAAAAGCCAATTAGACAAGTAGAAAGACAGTCTGGAGAGTCTGGATTGTAAAAGGAATAACCTGTGCGCGATTTGCCTGTTCACACTATTTCCCAACATATTATAAGCAGAACATGTAGAACCTGTGTAAACATGTGACCCATTTTCCTTCTTATACGGCTGTTGTTTACCAGGCTCTGCCAGAAAGGTGAAATGTAAGGAACAAATTAAGAAACTTCACTTAAACGATAACATAAAAACCAAAGTCTTAACAAATTCATAAATTCAGATACCACTAGAACTTGGTACATTTGCACGACCACGACCAGCATAGCGTTCCACACCACTCCGACCACCACGAGTTGATGTGGTAATAGACCCGCGAGGTCTCACCTCTGTTGTGTCTTTGCTCTGAATGGTGAATTACATTGTAAAACAAATCATTCAAATGATCATAAATAAAAGAACTGATAAAGATAAGCAAGGGAGCTCCAGCAACGACAGATTGACTAAAGAAATTAAGACAGAGGAGAGGACTTATGATAACTATTACCATGACCAAAGATAAATACTTTGATTTGTCACAATTACAAAAGTAACATAAGCATTGGATGAATAATAGCCTTGACAAACAAGAAACCTGCAACTTAATTTATTCGGGAAGGAAAGAAGCACGAGCCAATAATGGTAGAGGCAACCAATAGACACAAAGATGCACTAATACTCGAGCTCAAGCACAACATAAAACTGAAATCACGACCAATACCAATTTATTAAGACAGAATTCATATATATTCAGAATATTGATATGCTCCAAACTCTTCATTTTGTCATCCAAATAATCAAATCACGGACTGGCATTGGAAATTGCTCAGAGTATCACCCAAATGTTTGCAGACAGTATTAAAATGACACACAAATAAAAATATTAGCATCCCCACAAAATACTATGAACAGCAAGGGCAATCACCTCCTTTTTCTTTTCTCGCTTGCTCTTCACCTCATGAAAAGGATCTACAAATCAATAAGCTCCACATCAGAAAGGAACTCAAAATGTCACCAAATACTTGCTATATTAATTAATTTAAAGTTTGCAATAGCGAACTATTTTTGTAAAGGAGTACAAAAGTCAAACATTATATCAAAACAAGTCAGCATTAAGGCAGTATAAAGAGACAATTCAAAGTGGCAAAAGCTTGAAGCCCATGGCCAACAAAAGATAGAAAACAATCAGCAAGAGAACTCCTCCCAATTCCCAATGTAACACTAGCAAGACACTTTCAGACATTTATTTTCGTATTACACACATCTCTCTGTTGGTCTAACTAGAAAATGGCAGGTGCAAGGATACGGATGAGAAAACATGGTCCAATGATCCAAATTATTTCTGTTATAAAGAACATCAACACCTTCAATGCTGTGCTCTAAAGACAAGATATCAACCCTTCCGAACCTTCATCATGTAAAGGGGGACAGGCTGTTCTAATCCATTTTTGGGGCAAAGGCAAAAAGTGGAATGAGACATCTTAACTTGTATATCATAGCAATAGAAACATAGAAAGAGCTTCCAGTGCAACACATAGACAAAATAACAAAACTAAAAGCCATAATTTGATCTAAGATGAACCACTAGGGCACCGCCCTCGCTGAATAACGCCAAAGTGACATACATCCACATGCAGTTAACATGGAGATGATATACAGCAGTGCCACCTTGAATTTCAAG
Source organism: Eucalyptus pauciflora (assembly GCA_007663325.1). Taxonomy (NCBI): domain Eukaryota; kingdom Viridiplantae; phylum Streptophyta; class Magnoliopsida; order Myrtales; family Myrtaceae; genus Eucalyptus; species Eucalyptus pauciflora. The sequence goes on along the minus strand of VMYD01000100.1, from coordinate 1,195,847 downwards.
GTCTTTCCATGACAATATTTGGTTCCTGAAGTCACCAAAAAATTAGAACAGTACCACAGACAGCTAGGATCGTGTTTCCCCCTCCTCAGGCTGGCGATCCACTCACTCAAACCAACTCCCACGCCGAGTCAGATCATTCAATGCTACACCAAAACTCGGTCTGTCGACTCAGAGCTGCCTAGTACAACTGAAACTCCTAACTAGACACAGTGGGACGTTGGCCTTGCAACAAAAGTCCAACGCTTTCTAAGAATGGGACGTCAAACAATGACAACAAGCAGACCAAAAGGCAACAAAAGACCAGATATGTGCCTCAGCCGACATGCAAAACGCAGCAGCTCAAACTCAGTGACGACAAGAACAGAAAGAGGCCAACAATCAACACCCAGATGCTCTCGAGAGCAGTTCGAAAGAGAACTCGGAGCTCCCGAAAAATTCAAACTTCCATCATCCGAAAGCTAAATTTTAGCAACCCAGGCCAGAAAACACACAAGAAGAGCTTAAAAAACCCGCCTTTAAAGCGACCCTAAGCCCCATCACCAGTCCCCACCGACGCGAAAACCCCCCCCCTCAAAAAGACCTAAGATTTCAAAGCCCTTCCTGCCCTACCACCGCCACGCTCTGCCCTAGAAATAAAAAAGACGAAACGAGCCCCAAGAAAAGCAGACGACCTTGCGTGAGGAGGCGATTGACGGCTTCGTTAGGGTCCATGCTGCACTCCTTGAGCGCCGTGTAGATCTCCAGCTCCGAGCAGTTCACAATCTCCTTCAGGCTCTGCACCATCTTCCTCGACCCCGTGGGGATTGTCGAAATTCCATTGCCCCCTCCGCCGCCGCCGCCCTTGCTCCCCATTCTCTCCGCGCCGCCGCCTCTCGCCGGAGCAGAATCGGCAGATCCAATCAATCCGGGTCGGGTTTTTCCCTCTCCTGCGGCGGCCCGATATGGGAGGGTGGGGGCTCTTTCGCCTTTCTCTGTCTGCAGAAACTTCTGCGGCGAAGAGGGGAAGAAGAAGATGAAAGATATCTGTATGCGCGTCTATCTCTCTCTCTTCTTTCTCTCTCTAGGGGCGGGAGTCGCAGTGTTGTGTGTGTCGCTTCTCTCTCCTCTTTCTCTCTCTTCGCGAACGTAAAGCAAAACCCTTCTCTCCACTATCGCTCGGTGTCTCTACCCCTCTCGTTGGTAGCGTGCAAATCCCCCTTTTATAGTCGCCCCCCTCCCCGGCCATGATTTTGCTTATTTCTATCCCTTTTGAGATTAGAGACTCTCTGTTGCCCAAAAAGAAAAAAAAATTAGAGACTCTCTCTCTCTTCTGTGGATTATAATTAGGATTGATTTCTTTAACCAAAAAAAAACCTAAATTTTAAGGACAATCCTAATTCTACTTGAAACTTTTCTTGGAAAGTTCAAAAAAAATATCAACTTTCACTCTAGTCTCGGATATCTTTTGCAGATCCTCCATCCAAAAAATTGCCACGATTTTTTTTCAAAATTATCGATATCAGGGCCGCTTGAAAATTAATTATCAGAACCCACATCTTCACCAAAACCATCACCATCCTACAGAACAATGGCAAGAAAGCCAATATTTCTTCTTCTTTTTTGTAAATTAGGTCATCTGATAATACCATAGTGAATTAGAGGCAAAATTATAATAAAGTTAATTAAATTTCTAAGGCGCTTATAATTTTTAAAAATTAAACTTGTAAGGCTTAAGTTGTGATTCAGTAATCCCCGACACTTTTCAAATTTAAGCTATAGGTTGGGTTTGGCAATAAAAATTCACATATGATAAAATTTATCCTACTCTACGTTGGATGCCCGTTCAAAATTAGGATAAAGTAAGATATATGAGGAATACAATCTGGATAAACTATCTTATAAAGATATGGATAAAGGTTAATAGAATTTTTAATATCCACAATAGGCAAATTATCTTTCTCGAATAATAAATTTTTAAATTAATTAAATTAAAATTATATTTCAATATAAATATAAGAAATTCAAAATGACAAAAAATCAGAATTTAGTTTCGAATTTAATTATATTTTATAATATAATTTTAATATATTATATATTATATATATTACATATTTTAGGCATATTAGTACAATTTACAATTTAAAATAAAAATTATTAAAAAAGAGAAGAAAAATAATTAAAAAAGCAAATAAAAATAGGCAGGAGTGTCACGGGAGATTTTCACCATCTCCGTTTGTTAACTTTTACATTCATTCACACTGATATGACATTCATACAAAACGATATACATAATATGATGTAAATATAATTGATTTTATTTATTATGACCCACCAAACAGTGGATAATATAGCATAATCTTTGGATTTTATATCCTATCGTACTTAGTTTTATTTTGATTATAAATTCAGACGACCAAACGTAAGTATTTTTCTCATCTTTTCTAGCAAGTTTATACCTCTTATTTTACAAAAATCGAAAGTACTTTTTTAAAAGGTTAATACCACAAAACTTTCCATACTAGAACACTCATATCACATTTATTCCATACTAATTTTTGCATTATAAAAATTCTTAAATTTTCCGATCATTTTTTATACTCGAAAGTTAATATTAGGTAAATGTTGTACATGTATAGCAATTTGAGTTTTCCATAACTCAATAATTAATATGAGATAAATGTATTATGAGTATACTAGTTTAGGACTTGTGGTGATATTGACCCATTTTTTAAATTGACCGAGTTTCAAATGTCTGGATTTTTTTTAATGATATTTGTGTTTTTGTGCTTTATCTTTGTACGCATTGCTTGTCACTCTTTTCCTAGTATACTAAAGTTTCGTTCCTTTTCATTTTAATAGCAAAAACATACTTAAAAATTAGAAATTATTTTGGCCTTAAAATAGAATAGGACACCAACAATACTATAATTTTCGCATGACATTGACCTTGATAACATAATTTTTCAAGCAATCATTTAAGTGTGATAACTTTCGAAAAACATTCACTTAAGTTACATTAACAAGTTCTCTTATATGAAAATCCTAAGGATGTCACGCCTCGGACCCTAAGCTCGTGAACATCCCACGACGGTCGATTAAATTGCGACGTCTCAAGACGCGTCGCCAACCCGTTATTTTTATTTTTTGATTAACGCATGCGGAAGCACTTAATATAACCACCTAGTCAATCAACAAAATAGGGATAGTAAAACACAATAGACGATTTCCAAAAGCGGCACTTTTATTTATCCACTTGTTAACCCCAACAAGTTTGATATTTACAAGTCTACCTCAAAAGACAACTTCTTAATGACCAATAGGCAAAAAGGGTCAGAGAGGGGCGGGGTAGCTTAAACTTCACTAACGACGAAGCCAAACAAAAGTAATGCCAGGCACGCCCGCGTCTTGGTCCATCGAGATGCCAATCCGCACGTGATGATTCTCCATACTACGGATCTGAAAATATTTAACAACAACGAGATCAGATATAAATCTCGGCAAATTAACAGCCTAAACCTCAATTAGAATGCAAATTCGTCTCGAAGGCAGCCTAAATACGTATTACATACAAACTTACCTCGACTTGGCACACTCCTGTATATTAGCACATCTCACATGGCAATAATAGTCCAACACGCATAAATAATAATCAGAACACATTCTAAAAATTCAATGCGCATTGCAAACACACTTATTTTAATTATTACGACCCCTCAGGCCATAGCCAACACAAGAATCGGCGGTCTTCTAGCATGACCAGGCATCGTCCCACCCCATCGGGCACGACATTTGTTTAGAATCCCTACCTAGACGGCATTCCATAAAGGAGCATCGGTCCGACCTCAACTGTGACTTGATATTTGGACCTTTGCCGAGCATCCAATAAAAATTGGGCATCGCCCCCAAACTCTCATTAGGTGACGGATTTGATTAAATGACCACTCAAGCACACCATTAACCAAGCCAATTGTTGTTGCCTTTAATTAGCCAAAAACAAAATATTTCATTTTCAAATCATCATTTTGACAATTTTTCACATTTATAAAATCCTAGTAAAATATTCGTACGTAATCACTTATTTGAAATCAACCCATCAAATTTTGCACACTTCTATTTTAAAACCCTACTTTTTTATTTAGCATGTAAAAATTCGGCGTCCAAACCTGACACCTTATATTTTTCTATTTTCTTGCCCAAAAACCTCATTTGAGAATACTAAATAAAAATATATAATTGAGCAATTAATAGCATAACATCACACTGCAAACAACTGAAATTACGCATAATCTCATTCAAAAAAACAAGCTTAAATTTATACTTAACGGCTATTATGTCATTAATTACACTAATTGATATTAATTAGGCTAATTGTAATTAATTAAATTAACTATGTTTGATTATAATTAATCGCCACTTACAATTAATTAAAGTAAACTCGATTAATTAATCTAATCGTAATTACTTAAACTAATTGCATTTAATCGCGATTAAGGCTAAACCAACAATAACTAATATTGAATGTAATTATCCCTAAACTAATCTATCCCCTAAATGTAATTAACATCATAATACACTATTAGGAAGTTAACTCATGAATTTCCAATGACAGCGAGCTCGCAGCGACGGCATTGAGAACTCGAGTCTCATGGCACCAACGGTGGCACGAACGGCACGATGAAGGTAGGGGCTCAAACGGCAACACGGGTGCGGCAATAAGCAGCGGTGATCCGGCGGCAAAGAACGGCAGCCAAAGATGGTGGTTCGGTAAAGTTGAGGAGTAGCCAAGCTTGGTGGTTTGGTGGTGAGGACGGCTAATGGCACGGCTTCAAGCGACGGACAAAGGTGGCATGAGATGGTGATGGTGGCGTGGTGGTGGATGGCGGTGAAGATGATGGTGGTGAAAATGGGATGGATGGTGAACGTGGGGAAGAAAGGGAGGAAGGAAATGGAGGAGGAGAAGAAGATGGATTGAGGACAAATGGAGGGGAAGGATGCGGCAGAAGTGAGGGAGAAGAGAAAAGAGAGAAGGGAGAGAGAAGAGAAAGAAATAATAATAAAGAAAAGGGGCTGTTCTGCAAAGAAGTGGCGTGAAGGAAGAGGAGAAAGAGAGAGACAGAGACAGAGAGATAGAGGGGAGAAGTGAGAGGAGTGGGTGAGTTTGGCAGAAGGGAGGGGAGATGGACGTGAGAGAGGGGAAGGGAAGAGAGAGAAAATAGTGGGAGGGAGAGAAGATTTTGGGGAGATTTTTCCCCCAAAAATCATCATTTTCTTCACACCACCGCCCCTAGATCCCGCCCCCCGCCGCCACCCCCCCTTTCTTTTTATTTCTAATTTCTTAAAACAGGCTTTTTGGTCCAAAAATTTTAATTTTGCCACTTGATCCAAATTTCTTTTAATTTTTCCGGTCTCCAATTTTTCGTCCGATAATTCTTTTTCCGAAAATTCAGTTGTCATGTAATCACGAGGGTTCAATTATATACTATGAATATAAGATTAATGGAAAATCGGTTTATCATCGTTTGACGCGAATATCGTAATCATGCGAAATTACTCGCAAACCAACTACGTACTTTCGTCGAATTGATTTATATCCGTTCGCTAATTGACTTATAACAGTGTAGTATTGACTCTTGTCGATCCTTATAGTCGAGCGGTCAATTTCTAATCAAATTATCTAGTCTTTCGCGTTTTAACCATTTACAGCCTCACTTAATGATTAGTTCACTCGTAAGTGGTCTGTTCAGAGTAAAGTAACTATAAATGTATCGACGAAATAACTATTTCATATATTTTGAAATAGGGCCAAATTTCGGGATATCACAAAGGAGTTGGACACTTGAAGTGTCAAAACTTGGCACTGGAAAATATTTAAGTGCCAAAAGTTACGAAAGCGACACTTAAGTACCATTTCTTTTTAAAATTGGGACATTTGAGTGCCAAGTTTAGTTAAGGTGATTGGAAATCCTATGTGGTAACTTTTTAATAATATAACTTGTCTACGTGGCGTGCTAGAGAGCTGAGTCAACGATGAAGAACCAAAACGATGTCGTTTTATCTTTTTTTATTGAATTTCAATATAAATATTAATTAAAAATTAAAAATTAAAAAGAAAAAGGAGGAGGGGGTGGCAAAGGCTCAACCTTTAGCCGCCTACAATCTTTAAATATTTAATTAGTATATAAATAAATTCATTTTTAAATTTAATTTAATCAATATTTATATTAATTATCTAGCTATGTCAACAAAATATTTTTCTAAAACAACATCATTTTGTACTTGTCTCGCCGAAAAATTGCCATGTTAGGATTTTGACTGGATTTTCTTGCCGTTGGCACTTAACTAATCTATTTTGTTTAGATTTTACCACTTAACTGTCACTTTTGTAATTTTTGGCATTTAAGGTTTCCATCATGCCAAGTTTTGACACTCCAAATATTCTTTTGCTGAAAATCCTACATGGGAATATTTGATATTAAACCATCTAACTTGACTCATTAGGGAGATGATGACAATGAAAATGCTTTAAAACAACATAGTGTAAAGCCTTTCTTGTTTGACAACAAAAGGGGTTAATACCACGAAAGATCATAAACTGTTCACATATGAAAATTTACTCCTTTAAACTAACACACTTATGATAAATTTACCTTTCAGTAATTATTGTTAAAATTTATTGTCAAATTACTAAGTTGGATGACGCGTGACAATTGATGGGTGTGTCGATTTGGAGTTTTACTTTTTGTTTGTCATAGATATATTGATTTATGGTTTATCATAGTATTAATTTAATTTAACAAAAACTAACGGATGACGAATTTGGCACAAATGTAATAGTTTAGGGTTTTTTATGGCAAAAAAAACAATTTAGGGTAAATTTATTGTGAGTGCACCAATTTGAAGTTTTTGACTGTATTGGGGAAAAAAAAAAACCTTTCTTGCCCCTAATTTGAGGATGTCGGACCAAATTAGGTTGCAAGTTATACCTCCACCCACTTTTACTATTGCAAACTAAAATCAATGATTCACTTTAGACCACCTTGTCTGCTAGCTCCTTCGGCTGCCACCTCCAATCATTATCTAAATCATCTTTCTCCAGGTCCTCGATGCACACCATTCCTCCCTCCACAAGCGGGCCTTGATGCCGAACTTCTTAATGCGGCTCGTGTTTGAAATTGTCAACACCTTAATTGCCGCCCAAATTAGACGAATAGTCTTCATGCTGAACAATTTGTTCAAATTGAAACTGAAATTCGAGGCTAGGGTTTTTTAGAAGATAATCAAAACCTAATTTCTCAACTTGAGGGAAGATTTCAAGTTTAGGTTTTGTTTTATGGAGCAAATTTAACCTAATTCCTTAATGTCAAGCAAATTTATGTTGTTAAACAACATTGTTTCATCTATATCTCGAGTGTTAAAATCTTTGACGAGACACATCCAATTATTCATTTTAAAATGTAAAGATAGTCTCTAAGTTTGAGCATGAGTTTCACTTATCCTTTAACTCTAAGATAGCATTTGTATTTGTAGAGTTTATCTGCTAGCTATTACAATAATTACATGGACTAATTCAAAATATTTTGAATTAGTCCATTACGGATAATAACTAAATGATAAAAGCATTAATTAAGCCATGCGTTGTTATTCTTAACATAAAACCAACACCACATGTGATTTTCCGTTGACATAAGTGAGTCACTTTTTTTTTTGTCATCTAAGTGTGCCACTTGAATGATTGATTTTTAGAAGTTGTGACATTTAAATGATCATTTGGAAAGTTATGGAACTAAAGAATCATAAGAAAAATGGTTAATATAACGAAGAACCCCAAACTGATATCATGGTATTAATCGTAAGGAAATGTGACACAATGAGTATCCTTTTTCTACCTTAGAAAAAGCATGGAGAAATTTTACATGAGTGCACAGTCTTGTTTATTTTGCCTTATTTTAAGTGACAAACTGCCTATTAACTATCTTACCGAATATAAAATATTAGTTTACTTTTATTATATGTGATTACATATGACATTTGTATGTTATAAAAGGATTTAGGTCTTACCGTGTTGAGTGAAAGTCAAATACGAGCCATAAGAAAATAATTAACTCACCCATGTGGATGGAGGTAGGCAAACTAAATGAGAAGAAAGGAAAAGAAAAACCAAGAGGGACTGGTGTAGATAATTTTTTATAAGATAAATGCAACAAATGTCATAAAGTTTGCTATCAAAATATAGCCGAGTCCAAAAATGATAAAAAAAAAACCGTAATTAAGTTTTAAAATTTATTCAATTAGTAATATCAGATAATTTCGTTTGTTTAATCTGATTTATATGAAGAAAAAATGCCGACACGATATTTTTTAACGTTTTGCTAGGACATGTAGTGTTGACGTTATGCTGAGCGAGGGTCATCCCCAAAAAATTAGTGTCAAAAATTAAATTGAAAGCAAAAAATTATAAAAGGTAAAAATAAGACAAATAGGTCGTCGGGTGGGGAAGTTAAAAGGGTTGGTTGCTGAGCCTCCATCGACGACCCTCACCCTACTGTATGGGCTCCTTATCACCCAAGTAAGTTGCTGTCAATTGCCTTTCTCCTGCCACAACAGCTAGTACTCAAAGCTCATGAGCTCAAGCAAACTTGAGCCTTCCTTATGCGATTTGCAATCCGATAATGCTCATTTTCGACCTTGCTAGGTCTATATATATATATCTCTCATACACTCTATGTGCGATGTTGGCGTTCTTTTACTCATAACAATCTATTCTGATTATCCACGAGTGCTTGTCCTTGTTTTTACTATGTCTATGCATGTATGTGTGTTTTTCGGCTTTCTTCTACTTGAACAATCTATTCGTATGATACTAGATCCTTCATCTCTGTATGCTTCAAATCGAATGAAAATTATCTAGTATGCTTGATAAGAAACTTCATCGAGATTGAAACCTAGTTCTTCCAACTGAGATTTTGTGGTTTGTGAGTTGCAGCACTATCCCTACTTGCTTAGATCTCGAGATCTCTATTTACATATTTGGTATTGACAATTTGCATGCCATTTTTGCCAATTATGAGACTTTCTTGAAGTAAACCAAAATGTTGCATGCCCAATGCTCGCAACAACTAGTCTATTGTGGGCAAGGCTCATCGGCGGGCACAACTAGGGATGTGCAAAAGAACCGGAATCCGCCCGGACCGCCCGGAACTGGACCGGAACCGCTCGGAACCGGCGGTTCTTGAGGGAACTAGTCCGGTTCCCGGTTCCATGGGTGGATCCGCCTGCCCGCCCACCTGGACCGGACTGGTTCCCTTTTAATATTAAAAAAAAAATTATTGATATAATGAAGGTGAATATTGGGAAATTCTTATGCTTTTTGGTTGTTTAGTTTATTTATTGATATAATGAAGTTGATGTATTCAATAAAGTCTTATTTAGTTGCACTTCCTTTGTTTTCCTGTATTTGGATGGTGCCTCATTTCACCTCCTTTGATTTGTCTGTGCGACTTGTGATATTTTGCCGAACTTGATGAGAGATATGTCCAGTTCATAGCGTTAAGAGAGACCCATTTTTCCTGAACACTCACGACTCTCTCCGCCTCTATATCAACTTACATACATCCATTCCTTCATTGGTTGCCTATCATGTTATTCAGGAGTCGGAGTCGAAGTCGGAGGAGGACTCAGTCACTCATCCATTCTTTGAACGTGTATGATGAACATTCCTCTGTCACTCATTAGAACCTAATGGACGTTCTAGCAGGGAGAAAGACTAGTGTCTCTAGACAAAACAAACAAGGAAGCAGGACAATTGGGAACCTTTACCTTTGGTCAAAGAAAATTTAGCTATTTGTGGTTACTTGCAAGCAGGAAATGGGAGAATGTTGCATTCCATTTGTTCGCATTTTTTTTTTATCTACGAGATACATTTATAGTTGCAACAAATGAATCTTTGTTCCACGTACTTAAATTTGGTTTTTCTTTCTTTGGTTTGCTTTGATGTCACGTCATCATTCTATGTTGAAAACCAAAATTGTTTCACGTCAAGATCGGTTCCATGGATCCACCTGGGAATCAGACCGGACCGGTGGTCCGGTTCCCGGATAGATCCATGCAACAAACGGGTGGATCCCAGTTCCAATTTTTTGGAACCGGTCCTTAGCAGGCGGTTCCCAATTCTAGGTCGAGAACCGCCCACCCCGACCATGCACACCCCTAGGCACAACCTACTTAATCTACCCAATCTCTCTCTCCCTCCCTCCCTCCCTCCCTCCCTCTCCATTATGTTTATCTATTATTTTGTTCATCAAGGTCACATGCCTTCGGAAAATATTAAAAGAATACAACCATTACATTTTGGTCACTCAAATTAAATGAAGTTACTTGATTGTACTAATTGGACAATATTTAGAATTAAATTGCACTTCTTCAATATTTTAAGACTAGACTGCACTTTTGCAATTTTAGATCTTTTGGTGCATTTATAATTTTTTTAATGCTTCTCAATCAACTTGAATGTAGAAAATTTTAGGGGATTGGTCCAATCAACTAAGAAATTTTTTCTCTTCCTGGAATTTTGTTTGATCTCTACTTCTTAGTGCATAGAATGATGCTTAAATCATCGTACATTTCTTTTCATTCTTTCCCCTTGTCAACATCCAAACAACAATATAACTTAAATCTCTTTCTCCTATCTCTTCTTTCCGATATTTGATTATTCTGAAAGACCTTCGCTGATTACATTGTAGGATATTTTGAGAAACTAGTTTCTAAAACTAGCACAGAGCAGCATGTCCCGGTAAGTACCTCTGAATTTTAGTAACGTGTTTTTTTACATGAGTTCATATATTGTCTTCATGTTTACTGTTCCTTCATAAAAGATTTTCTTAAGAGCATAGGATCAATAATCCCTTCTCCACTTTTGGACTCATTTATTCTTAGTCGAGGGATCTATTTTTGAAAAGCTTAGAGTCATCTTTGTTATTCGGTGTTTGGACTGTATCTTGCCTCGTTTATGCTCGATGAGATTGGTCAAATCAATCATATTGTCTTCCTTTGTTAAGACGTGGATTCATCAATCCTTGCTTGTATTTTTTCTATAGGATTTATTAATTCATCATGTCATTTTCTTCAACGTGGATGTTAATCATTGCTCATATTTATAATCAGTAGGATTTAGGATTCGTAAATCCACCTTACTCCATCAAGGATTATCTAGGGTACAAAAATGCATGCATTTAGAAGCCATGGCCTACATCAATCCTTTACATTGTCTTCCTTTGTTAAAGAGCATCTAAGCATGGCGTTTGTCACCCCGGGCTTATGTTTATGAATGATAAGATTTATCAGCCCGTCATGTGGTATGACAAAAATCGTCTAAGAAAGGGGTTCAACAAACCCTGTTTGTGTTAGAATTGATTAGATTCATCAATCCATGCTCTTTGTCAAGGAACATCTAAGCATGGGAGTTCGTCAATTCCTGCTTGTGATTAGAAATGATAGGATTTGTCAATTCATCATGGGGTGTTCTTTCATCAAGTATTGTTTAAGCCTGAGATACGTCAATCTTTGCTTACATTTAGAAGCGACGAATTTGTCAATTTATCATATGATGTTCCTTTGTTGAGAATTATCTAGGCAAAGGATTCGCTAACCCATATCAGTGTTTAGCAATGATAGGATCCATCAATCCATCATGTGATGTCCCTTTGACAAGGACTAATTAGGCATAAGATTCATCAGTCCCTAGCTATTCCAGGATTTGTCAATCCGCCATATGATTTTCCTTTGTCAAGGATTGCCCAAGGCAAAGGGTTCGTCACTCGCTTTTATAAATCATAGTACATATGTCTTTCCTTCATCTAGGGCATAACAATGGTCAATCCTTACCCATGCTTAACAATAGTATGAGTCATCTACCCTTATGGGGTTTTTCTAATATAGGGATCAATCAAGGCACAAGATATGTCAATGTCGGTCACCATTTAATCCATTAAACTAACTTCTGAAGCTTGATAAAGTTGGATCGCGATAAAGTTATAAAGAATTTCACTAACTCCTTCTTGTAGATTGAACCAGTAAGATCATCCCAACTACGCAAGTAACAAGCCAAGTCCATTAACGCATATGTTTCTCTTGTCTTGTATGATTGCTCAAAACAATGACTATAAGGAGAGTATATAATAACAGTACTTGCATAAGCCCCCATCTTGAGTTATGTGTTCAGCAAGTTTTAGAGATCGGAATTTCCCTAAGTGAGTTTCAAGAATCGAGATCCCTTTAGTGGGTTTTAGTGATCGTTGTTCCTTCAGCAAATATAGGGATCCTTATCCCCTTAGTTCTAAGAATTGTTATCCCCCAAGTAAGTTGTCAGTATCATCACTCGCTCATAGTTGAGGAATTGTTATGGGCCATTTTAGATGAAGTATAACACTATAAAGGATAAATGAAATGTAAATGAATTGGCCGATATGCTTGCTAAAGAAAAAATAAGGAAAAGAGTCAAAATGCCCATTTTATTTCAAGATTGTGATTGTTAGTAATATTGTTAAGCTATTGAAAATTCATTGTGATAACTTTGCAACGGTTTTCTTCTCTAAGAACGACAACTATTCTAAAAGTGCCAAACATATGGAAATTAAATACTTGTCATTGAAGAAGAAGTTCAAAAATAAAGAGTATTAATTGAACACATTAGTACCAAACTTATGTTTGCAGATCCCATTATAAAAAGACCGCTGCCTAAAATATATAGTGAATATGTTGAAAAAACCACTGAAGTTTACTCTAGTGACCATCCTTCCAACTTGGAAGGGGGAGGTGGGGGGTTCGAATCCCCACCTTCTCAGGGGTGGGGACGTTGTAGTTTCAGGAGAGAGTTTCGACTCCCACACCTTGTAAGGAGGCATGACAAAAGTTTGAGAGTGAGCGTTAAAATAGGAATAGAGTAGGACCGACCAAAAAAAAAATGTTGAAAAAATGTGCATTATTAGATGTCATTAATGATATTGTATTACGATTCCATTAAGTTTATTAATTTGACACTTCAAGCTCATCTATGTGTTTATGATATTTCATGTTTTCTATTTAATATACATGATGAAAACAGATGAATGTTTAACATAATAGTTTCTAATAATGACGTTATAGTTGGATTATTACATACTTTTCATTTGTGAATTATGCTAAGAAGAGAGTTATATTTATAGCACAAAAAATGGATTGTGTCGATTAATAACATACAACTATTATGAATGTGTGGGAACAAGTTTGGAACAGAAATTCATTTGCTAACGCAATTTCATTTTTCTATTTATGGAATAGATTTTCATTCCAAATAGGTTTGTAACAGAAATAAAAAAAATTAAAATTTTCTACTTTCCAAAAATAGAAATGATTTCTTCCTCTTCAATAGAAGAGACTTCGGGCACCAAATAAAAAACACATTTCAGTATTCACTCTTCTCCATCAACAGAATGACACTTCAACCAAAAACTTTAGGCACGTTGTCACTCACCTCGCCGTCAACTCTAACTCCATCCTCCCTATCGTTGTCGACTTCGACTCCATCCTCTTGCTGGATTCCACTATGTCCTCCTCGTCAACCCTCTCTTCGCAAGGCCCTCATCGATTACACGAGCATACCTTCTCAATACATCTAGGTAATTGCAATTAACTAACTTTCCCACTCAATCGATGGGCTTTGCCTCTTTGTCTCGCTCGTGCTCTCACTTTAAATGGAGCTAGGAGTTTCCATGGTCGCTTGAATAGGGTGTGATTTTAAGCCTTTCTATGATAGGGCTTTTAAACAGTAAATATTCACTAATTGAATTGTTTGCAGCATCCGGACACATGATTTTCATGTTATCCAAATCATACTATGTGATTATGAGCTTATAAGTGTGATGTTAAATATGTATTGATATAGTTTTTCCTAGATGGTCCATTCGTTTTGACTCTTCCATCTTCAAAATATGCTACTGGAATATTTCGTGACAATATTCTTATGTTTGGCCTTGTAAAGGCAAAGCCAAGAGTTAAATACTCTAGTGATGATCATGAAAACTCCACTGCAGATGATGTGTACTTCTTAGTCCATGTGTAGTTCCCTCTTGTCCTCCATTTCTCCATGTGTACCACACTCTAATTATTTTCAGAAATTGTCAAGCATAAATGATTCATTTCATATCCTTGCATTTAGTACCTCTTTTTACGAACACGACAGATTTGTATTCTCCTAATTAAACTTGTCTTTATTGTTGCTTGATGTGGTTTACCAGGTAAATTGATGCATATGTTCAGCTCACTGTTTACCATGTGAAACTCATCATCTTTGTTTTGTCTTGGTCACTGGATACACATTTTGGGTATTCTTTTTCATCTTTGCTTCAAATGCGAGAGAATCATTCGTTTTTTGTACTAAAGAAGTACATCTTGTAGTGTTCAATCACATTGATTACCATACAAGAGCACAATCCTCTTTTGATTATGATCGTTGTATCATAATTAGTGGGATGATATGATAAAAGGTCGATCTGTGATTAGCATTTGAGTAGAATTTATCCTCCAAAAAAATTTGTATTTAACAATTAATCTCCCTTGGTAAAGAAATGACTTTGTTATTACTTTTGGTACTCTTGTTGCCATTATGATTTTTAATGAGTATGGTTACCACAAACCTAGTACTACCATAGTCTTAGATTATGAGAAATGAGTGAAAGATAGAGGACGCATTTCCCTTTGAATGACGTAATTGCTCGAAGTTTGATTTTGTATTAATATCACAGGCTGTGCATGTAGCTCTGGACAGTTGGATGGATTTGCCTTAAGTGTTTTGCTCATTGATTTTTTGTTATGGATTGTGATTTCTTTGATTGTGCTAATATTGTTTATTTGGCATTGTGCCTGTAGTGTAGATATCGAACACTGTGATCTAATGTTATCCTTTGGGGTGTGGTGTCATTACATGGAAAAAATATGTGTGGGACATACTGTTGTAATTGACATGTACGAGAGTCCTTGTGTTTTTTTTTCATAATTTTAGGATGTGTATGGGCTGTACATGTATGCTTGGGATATATGCTTGCTTGCATAATCTAATATGATGATGTTCTCTTTCAATTTTCTTCATGCATTTTGTTTTAATAACATTTATAGAACATTACATTGATGTGATCTTGACATTAAAGTTTCTGCATTGAATTAGTACATCATTTGATATGGCTCATTTGATACTCAATGAGTTAAAGTTAAATGACACCCCACAAAGAGGCATTTATGGTAAAGTGGACTGAGCTTTTGACTAATTTGCTTGTAAATTGTTGGTAAAAGAAGTAAAAAAGGGAAATTGCACCACTCGTACCTACAACAAAGTAGGGTGGAATAACATACATGTCGAATTCAATAAACAAATAGGATTCCACTTTAATGTATTTCGATTGAAGAATGCGGTAAACAAACTAAAGAAATAGTATAGTAGTTTTAAAAAACTTCTTCCACAATCTATAATTTTGATGGGATAGTGTAAACAAAACGGTTACTATGGAAGATCCAAATGTTTGAGAGTTACATCAAGATATCACTTTACTTAGGTCTATTTGTTCCTATTGTAGATGTAAGCTTCAATTATGTTGCTAACGTATGTCATTAATGTGAAAATTGAAAGATAATAGTGAATAGGCTAAATTCAAGAATGATGGACTTCCTTAGTCTCTTGACCCCTGTATTGTGTTTCTTTGTGTTTGGTGATACATATGCTACTAGAGAATATGTAGCAAGAAATGCAGAGGACTTAGTGGTGTTGGAGGGAGAAGACGGTGGATTTAGTGGTGACAATGGTGGTGGTACTGCGGTAGGTGATCTAGAAGAATTTAATAAATACTATGTTGATGAGGGAGTCTTTACACCTGACGTGACTTCTAGTTTGTGAGAAGTTTAAGTTGGATAAGACTCCAAATTCTAAGATGAGGAGAAAGAATAACACCAATGATGTTAGTGGCACCTGTAAAGCTATTCAAGAAATGATCAAATTTAGAACGAGTCATCAATCAACAAGTGGCTCCATCACCTCACATGCCCCACCACCTATAGACCCCTACTCCATAACAGTTGCAGTTGTCATCCTAAATGACATGTTTGACTTGGAACAGAATCTTTACAACAAAGCTATGAACCAGGCATGTCTTAGTTACACTTAGAGAGAAGCTTTCATTATATCTCTACCTAAAAAGAGAGGCGGATTTCTTGATTTTCTTTCAGTAGTTGTTAGGAAATATATTATGGATTTATATTTGGCTTAGTTTCATTCTATGACTTATGTATTTAAGACTTTGGCTTTTTTAAGTTACAATTATGATGACAATATCGCTATTATTGATTTCTACTAAAGTCCTTATCTAATGGGTTTATGTTCTTATTTTGTATGATGGCATAGGTAATATGGAGTGGGTGAAAGTAAAGTTTATAATGGTTAGGTAGCATCGGTTGAATCAATTGAGCAAGATCTTGATGTTTTTTTATCTCGATATACAGATAGTATGGTTGTGCACTGTTATAGTGAATATGTCTATGCTCATGAAAGAACTTATTAGGGACAGCTTATCATTAGGACAATGATTAAATGAGATTCCTGATGAGCCTTCAGATAGAGTATATGAAACTTTTAGAATGGAAAGATGTGTTTTTCTTAATCTCTGTGATCTAATGAAGACAAAAGATTGTTTAGAAGATAGTCGATATATTAGGTTAGATGAACAAATTAGGATTTTTTTTCATCTATAATTTGTTATAAAAACTCAAATAAAAAGAGAGATTCCAACATTTGGGGCAAACTATTAGCAAATACTTCACTAAAGTATTGAAAGCAGTTCCCAAACTAGTAAGAGAGGTTATTGTACGACATTTCTTTGATGTTGTCCCATATAAGATTCTTGTGGATCCTAACCATAAACGTTACTTCGAGGTAGAATTTTCATACTTTCCTTTACAACATCAATTTTATTTTGTTGATAATCTTTTATAACACTAGTCTTTAATAAAATGACAATGCTATGTAGGTGCTATTAATGGAACCCATATTTATGCTTTTGTACCCGTGTTGAAGCAAATCCCATTAAATGTAGAAAATGAATTATCAATCAGAATGTGATGTATGTTTGTTCGTTTGATATGAAATTTACTTTTTTTGTATATTGGTTGGGAATGCTTTGTTAACGATTGTTAGGTGCTCTCGGCAATACTTGAGACTCCTCACTTAGAATTTCCTTGACCATCACTTGGTATTTACTTGTATTTTAAGGAGTAAATTTCTAAATGATTGTATTACGGTTACAAATCATGACCAATATATGAATACCTTGTTATAGATAAATATTATGTGATGGATTTTGGTTATGCAATAAATTTGGAATTTTTAACTCATTTAAAAGGTGAATAGTATTATTTAAATGGTTATATGGGTAGAGCGAGATGGCCAATAACAATAAGAGAATTATGCAATCATAACAATAAGAGAATTATGCAATCATAGGCATTCTTCGCTAAAGAACATCATTGAGAGATCATTTGTGGCATTAAGTAATTACTTCTTCATTTTGACATACATACCTTCATTTACAATTTGAAAATAAGCACATATTTGAGTGCATCTTATGCTATCCATAATTACCAAGACAAGATAGATAAAAACTTTTTCCCTATATGAAGATCTGGAGTACCAATTTGAACCTATACAAAATAAGGTTACAAATAATACATTAACTGAGGAGGGAATCATGATGAACATGCTTAGAAAAAGTATTGTCAATAAAATGGCAATGGATCACAATATGCCGGGTATTCAATAAAATTGTATTTTCGACTTTTGTAATGTATTTTTGTTATTTTATATTTGAGGATTTCCTATGTTGGCTATAACATCATCGATTCAAACCTCTATTTAAACTCCAAGGAATGGACTAAGGATCGATAAATCGGTAGCGAGGATAGGCCGTGACTCAATCCCTGAAATTGTTCACAAGCCGACTAGCTTATTAGAGGCAATGTGATTTATAATCAAAGTTGTGATAGACCAAAGCACTCGATCATGAAAGGACCGTTTGACTATAAGGATCGCTATGGATGATCACATGTTTTTACGAGTCAATCAATGTACTGCTCGTGAGCGACCATGAGTTAGGACAGACTAATTGATCATGCTCGATTACATGACAATCAATGGTTATTCATGGATTGATCAAGTTTAGCTAAAAGTCACACATAAAACCTTAGACAAGTGTCAAACTCAATTCGAGTTTAGTCATGTGAGTTTTGCCAATGCCGCCTAAATTTGCATAGGTCGCATTGAAGCCGTTTCTAATCGAAACTTATCTACAAATCCCGATCCGATTTCAGGTATTGACTGTAGATGTTATCAATGCATTCCTTTCTAATTAAAATGATTTTAGCGAATTCTGTGGCACCCCCCGACGGCCCTCGATCCGTTAGGGTCGCCACACTTCTTTCCTCGTCCTGGATGTCCTTTTATTTTAATCAATGGACTTCAAAGAAGTCATGTGGGGGTCTTATCACACACTTCTTTGGTCCTTGCGCAATGTATATGGCGGAAGCGTATCCAACAACTCCCCTTTCCCTACACACTGAAATGATGCACACACTAAACACGTTTATAGATAATAGCCGGACTCTTTTATTTACACATGTCTACTAGATGGACATTGTTTGTCGGTACATCCAAAAGGCCATAGTTTCCTATACCTGGCGATACTTCAAATGTTACCTGACATCTTCAACAGCCATTTACATAGAGTCCATCCTTCAGTGCCGACATCCAAAAATTCTCTCTCTGCTATCCTCCCTATTGTGGTCACTCCACACCACTCGGTCTCTCGTTGTCATCTTCTGGCGGCGGCGGCAGCGGCCCTAGAGTTTGCCCATTCTGACGGGCGAATAAGACGACATACTGCTAGAGTACAGGACCGGTGGGAAGACCAGTATCAAACATCATAATCACTCTCACCCGTACAAACGTTAGTCCTTGTATCTCAGGGTCTTGGTATTCCGACCGCTCCCATTATAGGTCAATCGAGAATCCATAGAATGCACCGGGAGGTGCAGGCAGCAAAGGCATCTTGTCTAGTCTGAAATGTTAGTCCTCAAAAGGGGTGAGTACAACCATCCATCAGCGAAAGATCTACTAAACTATGCTATGTTGAACCATCATCATCAGATTTCATGCAAGATAGACAAAACATATCACTGGAAGAATCGGTACGCATCAAATCAATAGAGTTTTTCAAAGTAATAGTAAATGCAGTTTCAAAACCAAAACATATCATTTCAATCACAGGGGTCCCAATTATAAGACCAAACTGTTATGACACGTCCCGTAAAATAAATGTTAGTCCCCAAAGGGGGTGAGTACAACCACCCAGCAGCGAAAGATCTACTAAACTATGCTATGTTGAACCATCATCATCAGATTTCATGCAAGATAGACAAAACACATCACTGGAAGAATCGGTATACATTAAATCAATAGAGTTTTTCAAAGTAATAGTAAACGCAGTTTCAAAACCAAAACACACTATTTCAATCACAGGGGTCCCGATTATAAAACCAAACTGTTATGACACGTCCCATACCGTTATACACAATTTTGTCCCATAATCAGGCACAACTCAACATCACAATCACTTTTAAAACTCAAAAGATTTTTCTCCCGGAGGACTAGTGTTTGCGTCCCTTCGGGCATTCGCACCCAACTTGGCGTCGCGAAAGCCTTTGGTTCCATATTTCAATCACCAGGCATCCGGAGAGTGTCATGTCTCACCTCCAGGCATCTCGCACCCCACCTGGCATCACGAGGAATCGCCAGGGCTCGCCATGTAAATGGTTACCCCTACCCTCCGGAGTGTGTATCATAATATAACCGGGCATCCCGACACTTCCCGGGTACCTTTGGGGCTCTGTAGACCCCAGGCATCTAGAGCGTGTCATGTCTCACCTCTAGGCATCCCCTTCTCCCAGGGGCTTCGTTGACCCGAGGGTCTGACAGCAGCAATCACATCTCAGCCGTGGTATAGCAACCAAATCATTTTCAATGCCGAAATATTTTCAAAACAACATCTGAAATCCTTTGGATTCCTTTTGAAATTCCATGTTCACAACTTACAGCATTTTCAAAATCCATCAAAGGTAACCCGAGAAAGGTACTCACACTTACGATAAATCATTTATCAAAGCAATAAGTAAACTTGAAAACTCACAAGGTAAGTCCAAAATTCAACCCGATTTTCAATGGTTTAGAAAATTGATATAGAAT
Organism: Eucalyptus pauciflora; assembly: GCA_007663325.1. Taxonomy (NCBI): domain Eukaryota; kingdom Viridiplantae; phylum Streptophyta; class Magnoliopsida; order Myrtales; family Myrtaceae; genus Eucalyptus; species Eucalyptus pauciflora. The sequence goes on along the minus strand of VMYD01000100.1, from coordinate 1,175,557 downwards.
TCGAAATTTGAAAGCACCGTACATTTTCTTAAAATATTTGAGGTCAGTGCCAAGGTAAATATAATTTCTCATACCAATCGGGAGGTTTTTCTAACTCAATCTACAGTCAAATTTTTCAAGGTTTCATAGTCACCAAAATTCTATTTTTGATTGAAGTTCAAAGGAATTGAAAACACACATAGAAAACCCGAGCATTTTCTCAATCCCTTAATCCCAATCTACTTCAATCATTCTAAAATTCAGCATCCAACAACCAAACTCAAATATTTCCAATCTAACTGCACTACATCAGACAACAACGACATTGCATTACATAGGCTAGTAGACTTTCACTTGCCTTAAATCCGATGGTGTCGACGGCGAGAAACCGGGAAGCTCGCGGTCAAAGACACGGCTCGGCAACGGCAAGTGCGAGTGGCGTCGGCGGTGTGCGTGCACGGGCGAAGGGACGATCTCCTTCCTTCCCTCTCATCGTTCACTTGCTCGCTGCTCTCTCTCTCTCTGACTTACTCCGCTCGGTCATTCTCTCTCTTACTCGTGCTCGCTTGGTTTTTCTTTGATTCACCAACAGTTGATTATCCTAGTCAACTAAGAATTCAGTGGCAACAAGGGAAGGAGATGAGTGGAGAGAAACATGGCCCCTTGCATGCGGATTCCACCCCCCTTGCCAATCCAGCATGATTTCTTCGTGGGTTTCTCCTTCGCTGGCAGCCAAGTGCGGAAGCTACGTGGCTTTTACTGAGTGCCCCTCGGTCAACATTTCCCCTCCTTAGTTGACTCAAGTGTCAACTAAATATGGAGAAGGTTGGGGCGGTTTGGACGTAGCCAACCTTCCCCTCCCCATGCATGCATGGGAAATGCATGGTATGGCCTGACATGGCCGTCCATGAAGAAGAGGGCAGCGGCAATGGGGCGCACGCGAAAAATCTTGGGGTCTTCGACTCGATTAGTTGGTAAGACGGCTAGGGATTAATATCAGGCGTGTGCATGGCCGCGCACGGAACAATTTTTTTCTCTGAAAGTTAATGTTTCGGGATGTCGAGTAGTGATGAAATGGGGTCGGATGTGGTGCCGACGATGATGATGATACAACGGGGTCCAAAATCGGTGCCGGTGACGAAATTCGATAATAATTTCGTCAATCCGCGACGTGTCGGTATTCTTCCGAGGTCGGCAAAATATGGATGCCACAAATTCGTTAGTGTATTAATTGGAGATGCGCTAATTTGAGGATATAGACTTTAATGGACCTAAAGGGGAGACCAATTTAGCCTATTAAGATTTAAATTAAGATGAGAGAAATTTTGTGAGGTCATGAAAAGGGAGTAGGCACCCAATTGGAGGAAGACAAGGAGGAATAGACCATTTTGCCCTTCTTGAGTCTAGCTAATAATTGAGAAGCCAAGAAGCAATCTTGACCCTTGATCTTGGATAATGATCTTGGCAAGATGGAAGGCTAAGATCTCTTCTTGCTACTCAAGTTTATAATCATCATGGATAAAGGATAATAATTCGAGAACCATTATATGTGAAAGATCCCATTTCTCTTTAATCTCCTTTCTCCTTAAATCTTCTTCTTCCTCTTCTCTCTCTCCCTCACCCCCCTTACGTCGACCCCTCCTCTCCTTTTTCCCTCACCGTTCACTGCCTGTTCGCTCGCCACCTTGCCATTCGCCACTGCACGCTATTCGCCATTCGCTACTGCACTGTCCACCTATCCTTATGCCACATCGTTGCTACCATCACCACCCAACTCGTCGCTGCCTTGCTATCCACTAACCAGCACCATTTGATCACCCCTTGTTCCATGTCGGTTGTTTGTAAGTAGATTTCATAAACGTTGATTAGGCCGTTGAGTTACGCAACTCGGATTGAGGATCGTCTCTAAAGTTGTAGGACTATCTTAGGTTAAGAAATTCATGTGATTAATTTTGTATGGTTTTCTTATGATATGCTTGGACTATAAGAGTCAGACCCCTTGTCCCGTGTCGGTTGTTTGTAAGTAGATTTCATAAACGTTGATTAGGCCGTTGAGTTACGCAACTCGGATTGAGGATCGTCTCTAAAGTTGTAGGACTATCTTAGGTTAAGAAACTCATGTGATTAATTTTGTATGGTTTTCTTATGATATGCTTGGACTATAAGAGTTGGGAATGAGCAATAAATGAGTATGAGATTGTCGAGGTTGCTCATGTTGGTGTGATTTGTGGAAATAGTTTGTTTAGGCTTAGGCTGCTGCTTGGATTAGGAGGTTTGCTGTGATTGTTGTTTGTGGACTACTCGTTATTATTGCTTAGGCTAGATTTTTATGTTTGAGTGCCATGATTGGTTGAATAAGGTTATGTGATGTGCTTTATTATATGTTATGACTGATGTGGCATAATCGTCCATCTAAGTTGTTACAAGATTTGTTATTCAAGCATTATGGTTGTGATATGGATGTGATTTTTGCATACAAAAATCCATCGGTCATGGTCAAAGCTTGAGCTCACAGCTATCAAATTGAGAATGGCGTTGGTTCGTGGACATGTGTGGAAATATGTTAGGCCGGGTCATTCTCTTGATTCGGTGATATTGAGACGTATCGTTCGATATGAGTTTGACTTAGGCCAGTACTCGAACGTCACGGGTCAAGCCATGATTTTAATTTTGTGCTCGATATACTTTATTGATGCACTTACGATAGACCATGAGTTACACATCGCTTAGCACACCTTTGGGGCATTCATACTCTGACTAATATGGAAAATAATACCGATTGCTTGTATGCTTCATTCATGTGGTCACACAAGGAATTTTGTTACCGAGGTTTCAGGAGACGATGCCCTCACAATAACGGGATGCTTTGTTAGTGAGAACGATATGATGCCCTAATGTCAACGAGATGCCGTTCACATGATGCGTGATATCATAACGATGCCCAAAAGAATGCCTGATGGGAGTTTGAATGCCATGCTCAACGAAGTAAGACGATATCCCAGAGGTTTCTAGAAGAGCCGTAAAGTTTTGGTTATGTGTGATTAATAGTTGGACTCGAGATAGTATGGTAGTATGGGATACCATGTGATTCTAGAGGTGCTAAACATGTGCAAATCATTTAAGTGCTATGTGCATACTTTGGAAGTTGTTTTATGGTTCGTGCATGTTTGACATGGACTTATATGAGATGCGTGGGACACATGCATGGTTTAAATGTCATTTTAATGACTTAGAATACATGTGCATGCTATAATTGTCATTGTTCATGAAGTGAGAGGCATGTGAGTATTCTAAAGGTTGTTGTTTGAGTTTTGAAGGTTTTGATAATGTCATGGATGCTAATATCTGACACGTGTGAATATTTTGGCTATTATTTGCACTATTTGTGACACGTGTGGACTTATATGCTTTTATTTAGGACTCGAGCGACTTAAGTTGAGATTAGGTTCCATCATATATATAGTTAAGACAAAGCTTAAGCTTTGCTATAGATCTATCATCAGCACATTTGGGTTAGATTATCGTAAGTTTCGATGCGAGACATCCACCTATATGAGATTTAGGATCTTTACTTATTGAGTTTTCAACTCATTTGTTATAGTTTAACCTTTTCTCAGATTAATAGATATGGATCTCTTACCTCACTGTTTCATGCGTTTTGGGGTACCTGTAAGCATAAAGGTTGCGGTGATAGATGTGTTTAGGGAGGACGCTATCTTTCGAAAGATCACCATCACTATCCGGATCGACAAGAGATATTGCGACCTCGTTCCATAGTGCCACTGGCCATGGTATGAATGGTTTGATGGGGACCTCTTCAGACCCCTTTATGAGTTCCTTGATCCACCTAGATCAGACGGGGACGTAGGCCTGCCAGACAGCCCTATGGATGATGCCTAGGTAGTAGGTCTTGTAGAGGAGCCACTTTTTATTAGATCTTTTTAGAGGAGATAGGCTCCCCTTTGCAATTTTGAATCCCCCCTTTTATATCTTTTTTAGTGGGGATGACCAATCAAAATGGTCCTAGTGATGAGGGCTTGTAAATTTTAAACATTCTGAGTAAATAAATAAAGCGTGGAAGTTACGCAGTATGTGTGTGTTGTTTTTTCTCACTACCCATTGTTGTTATTGATTGGGTGTTAGAGATTGCACACTTCTGCATGTGCTCAATGGAAAGATAAAAATCCATGGGATGGCAACGCCTCCTAGGATGTCACAAATTGGTCCCGTCACGAAGGATGTTGTGTTCTTGTGGCCGAGGGAAGGACCGGGGCGTGACATTGGCTCTTGTAATGTGACATGGTATTTGACGATTATAATTATTTGTATTTTAAGATTTTTTTTATCAGATTTGAAAGATCATCATTTTTTTGGCAACCCAATGGTGTGTTTCAGAGAACATTTTGTTCCACACTAAATGAAATGAACGCTCGAGATCAAAGATGAATCCAACATTTCGAGAGGGAATATGATTATCTGGCTTATGGAACCACTTTAATGGTTCCAAGAGTTATCGCGATCCCGTGAGTTGTAGTTATAGTGGTTGACGGCAAGCAAAATCTTGTTAGCATTGCCTCTTTAACTTATGTTGGCTTTTGTAATGTGTTGTGGTTGAGGATTTCCATTATTTGTATTTAAGGAATTCCTATCAGTTTCAAAAAATTATCATTTGTGGTATTAAAAGAAAAATCTGCCTAACTACCCTCTTTCCCGACATGAGGGAAATATAAATTTTTGTTCTAGAAATAGAACAGAAAATTATCATTTGTTGGCTTTTATTCTGTTATCAAACTAATTTCTGTTCTAGAAATAGAAATTTTAAGTCGTTATCTAACGCATTTTTTTGCTTAAAAACTCCTCTAGAGAATAAAAATTAAAATATCAATTTCTAGTCAGAAATTGATTTCTGAAACATAATGGTTATCATTCGCGTCATAAAGAAAACTACAACATCATATGCCTATTTTTGGGATACACTTCAGTCGCGACCAACTTCATCTATTCCCTCCAATTTAAAATGCGTGAGAGAGATTTCAAAAAATTTAGAGGTAAACTCAATACAGTCATTAAAACATATTCCTATCGTCTGCTTTTTGAGTCTGAAATGATTTTAGTGGTATGACTGAAAGAATTGCAAAAAAAAAAAGTGTAAGGAATTTTGGCGATAGCATTGTTCCCCCTCCTCTTGCAATGGCTGTTTTATGTGTCATATACTAATTCCTCTATTTGCATTTCTGATTGTGGTGAAATTATTTCTTAGAATGCTTCATTTCCCTTATAACATCATATATATGCTTCTTTTCCAAAGACAACCATCTAGAACCATTGGTATCATTCTCGCAAGATGTTATTGTTATGATTTCGGATACAATTCCCTTACCTATTAGCATGTTTGGTAACTAGCCAGATAGTGCCTAATTCTATTCGTTTATTTCTTAAGATAAAAACAAAAAACAAAAATACATTTGATAACTTTTTTGTTTGTGAGAATTTATTTTCGAAAATAGATTCAGAATAGAATTAAGTAAAAAAAAAATTACTTTTTCTCGAGAATAACTCCAAAATCAAGTCTCCCGTTTTGAAGGTCTTCTTGCACCTTCTAACCTCTCTACTCTTCCCTCGGTCCAAGAAATCCGCTCGGTGTTGGTGCATTCTCTTGGTGATGATCAGGTGTGTCTTCTCTCTAGGCCTATTTCAGAGCTAGAAATCCATGATACTTTGTTCTCGTTACCTTCTGTTAAGGCCCCTGGTCCTAATGGATTTGGTGTGGAATTCTTCAAGCATAGCTGGGACGTGGTTGGCCCGTCGATAATCTTGGCAATTAATTACTTTTTTACTTCGGGCAAATTCCTCCATGAGATTAACAACACTATCATAGCCTTGGTACCGGAATGCCCTAATGCTACCTCGGTCAATGATTATAGACCTATTGCTTGCTGCAATACCGTCTATAAATGTATTACTAAGATTATGGAAAATCGAATGGCCTCTATCTTGCCGTTGATCATTAGCCCTCCATAGAATGCTTTTATTCAGGGACGACGCATTAGTGATAATATCCTTTTAGCCCAGGAACTTTTTGCAAGCTTTCGCTTGCAGCCTTATTTGCCTAAATGTGTCATCAAGGTCGACTTTCGCAAGGCGTATGATACAATGAATTGGGAGTTTATTGAGCTAACAATGCAAGCATTTGGTTTTCCCACGAACTTGATTAAGCTGAGTATGTTTGCATTCGGATGCCTAAATTCTCGGTCTCTCTCAACAGGGAGCTCCATGGTTTCTTTCCCAGTGGCAGAGGAATCAGACAAGGTGATCCCATGTCGCCTTACCTCATTACTATGGTGATGGAGGTATTTACATGTATCCTTAACTTGCAAACTACCCACCCAACTTTCAAGTTTTTTAGGAGATGTAGGCTATCGGCTTTTCCATTTATTTTTTGTGAATGATATCCCGCTCTTTGCTGAAGCAAATATGCATTGCTTATCTCTTCTGAAGACTGCAATTAATAGGTTCTCACTCTGGAGTGGTCTAATTCCGAACGAGCATAAGAGTGAGAGTTTCTTTTCTGGAGTCTCCCCTGAAGCACGTAACCTCTTTACAGACTTCCTTGGCTTTCAGGTAGGCTCATTGCCATTCCGGTATTTGGGTGTGCCGATTATTCCTTCAAGACTTCGCAAGGCCAATTGCTCTACATTGGTCAATACAATCACATCAAGGGTGCAGCTATGGACATAGCGCTTTCTCTCATTTGCGGGCTAGCTACAACTTATCAAGTTAGTCCTACATTCTATCTAGGTCTACTGGGCTAACGTCTTTATTCTGCCAAAGTCAGTACTTGATAAAATTGAACAAATCCTGCGCCAATTCCTTTGGAAGGGTCTAGACCTAGGGACGGGAGGTGCCAAAGTTGCTTGGAATGATGTTTGCCTCCCAAAGAATGAAGGAGGCCTGGGTATTAGGAGATTGTGTGAAAGCAACAAGGTGGTCATGCTTAAACATATCTGGTTCTTATTCACAGATAAGGAATCTTTGTGGTGCAAATGGATACACACCACCTTTTTGAAGAATAAGAATTTCTGGATAGCTGCAAAACCAACTTGCTAGTCTTGGTCATGGAAGAAGTTGCTTGACCTTCGGCAGGACTTCCACCAATTCTTTTGTTGGCAGGTAGGTAATGGACGATCCATATCATTTTGGTTTGATAATTGGCACCCTAGAGGACCCCTCAATCTTATCTTCTCTGACCTAGACATCTACCACTCGGGTTTACCAAGGAAAGCTTTGGTCGCTAATTTCTTTTCTGGTGTGGCTCCTGAACTTATGATTGATATCACTTCATGGAACAAGCCCCTACTTGTTCTTAATCAGGTACATGATCGTTTTTGTTGGTTGCCCCATCAGACTGGAGTTTTCACTACTGCTTCAGCTTGGGATGTCATTCGACTGAGAGGTCAATCCATGGTTTGGGCTCCTCTTATTTGGAACAGCTCACTAGTTCCCCGGCATCAGTTCCTTTTGTGGCTGATTTCCAGGAATAGACTACCCACTCAGGTTATGCTTCTTGCTTATGGCAAAATCCCCGATGCTAATTGTGCTTTTTGCTCTTGTCAACCTGATTATGTTGATCATCTCTTCTTTGGGTGTCGTATTACTGGGGCTCTTGCTCTTTTTTGGGCTACTAGATGCAATCTTCCTTGGTGAAACAACTCGTGGAGGGATAATCTTCAGTGGGCCATTAAGTATTTATCTAGTGATTCCTTTCACATCATCATCTCTCGATTCGCTTTTTCACTTTATGTGATATTATTTGGAAGGAAAAGGATAATATCATTTTCTGTAATCAGACGCTCTTCATGCCGGCTATGAAGAAACGGCTTGACAGAGTTGTTAGGGATAAGGCATTGACCTTCCGTCAGGTGCCGGATTCTCTTGCCAATAAAAGATTACAGCAGTCGCGGAGCCTCAACTCATCTATCTTTTTTGACTGAGTTGTTCTTCTTCTTTCTGTATTGTCTTTGTTTTGCGGAGGGGGTTTCCCTTCCTTTTGTTCTTGATTGGGTTACCATGACACCCTGCACTCATGTTAACAGTTCTTTTGCCATACTAGGGTGCAAGGCCTTCTGTTGGTGTCGGGTCTCCTATCTTTTGTATATTCCTGTTTCGTGTGAAAGTTTATATACACATTACCCTTACCGAAAAAAAAAAAAAAAAAAACTCCAAAATCAAGTCCATTTTCTTTTTCTTTTTTTCTCCTTTTCTTCTTCTCCTTCTTCCCAAGAACAACTCTCCTACAGCTAGGTGACGTTTGAAATTTTAGACAGTTACCAAACAGGCTCTTACTGTCCATACTAGCGCTAGTTCCTCTTTTCACTTTTTGTATGGTTATCACTTTATTGCATTTCTAATCTAATCTACTCTTATATTCTTTAAGTACCATGTCAAATATTTATTGACATAGCATGAGCTTATTAAACTTTATTGAAGTTAGCCTCCTCAAGCTCGAGAAGTCAAAGCTCAATTGAGCTTGACTTGAGTATTGATTTGAGGATATTTGAGTGGAATTGAACTTACCGACCAAAAAAAGGAGTGAAGTTGAACTTGAGTATTAAACTTTATCAAGTTGACTTGACTTAATTCTAATTCATACATCATTTTTATAATTTAGTTAGAATACAGGTTGGTGTGCACAAAGAATATCGAGAACAGCCACCTCCATGGACTATGCACAATCTTCAAACACTTTCCACTTGTAACACACTGCATCCAAAGATGCACGGAGCATGTACATTTTCATGACCAACTTAAAATATGAGTCCTATAGCAATAAAAAATAAACAAATCTTACCATAAAATAATTACTCAGAATTATAAATGTTTAGCGATCCTACATCTGCATGTGGAACAATTTTTGGTCCAATTGATTTAGTTCAAGAAACCTTGTATGGAAGAGATGAAGAGAGCTGATAGGAATAGCGGGCGAATGGGCGGGATTGAATCACGCTTTCTGTGCAATTATCCTTACCCACAATGCCAGTCTTGTCGTTGGTAATTTTTTTTTAATGTATTGTGATGTAGTTTGTGTTAGTAAAAAAAAAAAATTGTACGGAGTTTTTGATGAGATTGTTATTACGAGAGAGGTAAGTGTTGCACAGGAGATATGGCAAGTGAGATGAAGTAGAGTGCACGTAAAGGAGAAATTGATAATCCTAGGGATTTGAGAGGTGGGAATTTTTTATTTTTTATTTTGGTCGGTAAGAGAGGTGGGAATTGGCAAATGAAAAATGAGTAGTAATCACCACAATAGAGAATTTCATTGGTAATGTTCTCGATGTGAACCCCTGACCCGCAAATGAATGATTCAGGGATATTTATAGTCCCACACATGAAATGGTCCTTGAATAGGACGTGTATTGAATCAATGAACAGTCTGTCACAAGTTGAGAGGACATAAGCTAAGGTTAGGTTGGATATGTCGCTTTTGTTTGTGTTTTTTTTTGGCTGATTAATGATGCACTCCGATATTATCACTTTTTCCCGGCATCTAACAAGAATTTACAGAACGCTATGATAGATCACGGAAGGACCTTATTGTATAAAAAAAAATTAATTCGAAGACTGATCACATTAATCAAGTAAATCGATGGATTTAATCGCATAACAAATCAATGAACCCAATCGCACATTTGGTATCCTTTTGCGGACTAAAATGCACGTAACCCCGATGATGAGTTTTTGGGCCCAGAACTGAAACAGCCTTATGAAATGTCCTAAACATCTTGACTTACTTGCAGACGCATTGGGCTCTGCAATTGCAATGTTCATCATGCAAAAGAATCTCTCTCTCTCTCTGTAATTGAGTCAAATGCTTCTTCTATCTCCATTCTGTAATGTGAAATCTCACAATGGCGTTGGATGGTATCGACCCCCTAAGTTCCTAGATCGCGTGGCTGTCCTAACATTCCCGATGAGGGCTCTAGATCGTTGCTGCTGTCGATAGTTTCTTTCGCCGCCAGTGAGTTTGCCTCAGCTTTTCATCTTCAATTTTCATATTCGTCTTCCGGCTGCAACTTCACACCTGATTTCGGGAAAATTACGAAAAAAAGTTATAAACCTATTGCAGTTGTACCAATTCAGTTCTAAACTTATTTTTTTGATTAATTAAGTCCTAAACCTTTTTACAATTATTCTTTATTAGTCCATCCGGCCAAAATTGGCCAGCCAGTACTGACATGACAGCCGGTTGGCGCCGGAGACATTTTTTTAATAATAATTTATTTTTTGAATTTTTATCATTTTATCCTTTTTTCTTTCTCTTTTTTTCCCCCTCTCTTTCCTCATCCCTCCTTCTTCCTTTGGCTCCAGTGACTAGCTAGAGGGGAGGGCTGGCCAGTCGCAAAAACTAAGGCATCGGGCGAGCTCGCCTCACCGGATCTGGTGAGGGCTCGCCTTGCCAATCGGCGAGCTCGAGCCTAGCGACGGCAGGGCAAGCCCCCATCGGATTTGGCGAGGAGGGCTCGTAGTTGCATCTGGCAAGGCCCTCCTCACTGGGTTTGGCGAGGGCTCGCCTCGCCCGATGACTGCGAGGCGAGCCTCCGCCAGATCTTGCCAAATACGGTGGGGGCTCACCCTGCAGTCATTGGGCGCAAGCTCGCCGACTGGCAAGGCGAGTTTGTCAAATCGCCTCAATCCATCGTCGCTGGGTGCAAGCTAAAGGAAGAATGAGGGAGGAGGGAGGAAGAAGGAAGAGGGAGAAGGAAAAAAAAAAAAAGGAAAAAGAGATAAAATTAATTAATAAAATATTTCAAAAAATAAAATATTATTTAAAGAAAAAGGTCGTCGGTGCCGGTCAACTGCCACGTCAGCTTTGGCCGGCCAATTTTGACCAAATGGACTGATCAGGAATAGTTATAAAAGGTTTAAGACTCAATTGATAAAAAAAAAAAAGTTTATGACTGAATTGACACAATTACAATATGTTTAGGACTTTTTTGGTAATTTTCTCCCTGATTTCCATAAGCTTATTTCGGTGGCCAATGTCCTTCTCTTAATTTTAGCTCATTTTAGGTGTTAGTTCTCCATCTTCTTCTTTTGGCAACGACGATGAAACTGGCAATTTTAGCACTTCCTTCGCACGATAAAAATGTACAAAATAATTGAGAATGAAAGGTGACATTGTAACACAAAGCAGCTGATTGCATTACTGTAGATTCAACTAAGAGTAGGTTCAAATGGCAATGCTATTTTTTCCATCTACTTAGCTATGTGAGTCTATGAGTATGTTAATCCCCGTAATACCTCGAACTGCCATATATCGATACATCTTAGTTGGAGTAAACTTAGGCATTCTCGAGAATCTATTGTTATTGACAATTTCTATCGACACAATTCATGAGATGTGGCGTCTACACTGTCAAGCCTATTGCATGATAGAGTGCGTTGCAACGTCACCTTTCGTTCTCAAGCTGGGAATCTTTGGCTCATGATCTCTCGCAAATCTAATTTCCCGTGTAAACCCTTCAATAGGGTCACTTGATTCACAGCTGGAATGGGAAATTACTTCACATTTGAGCCCAATCTCACGGATTCAAATTAAACTAATTCTTGTTCCTTCAATGCAAGATTTATTAAGGATGATCGTTGAAGGATGATACTATCAGGTAAGTTTGACGTTATATACTCAAAAGGGAGGGTTTCGACCTCGAGGATCCATGTTGCAAAATGTGATCATATTGTAAAAAGTGCATGTGGGCACGCAAAAGGGAAAGCAAGTAATGAATAGTGTAAAAAGTGCATGGGGGCGTGCAAAAAGGAAAGCACATAATGAATCATTGGGATAGCAAGAGGTGGACAATACATGTTATCACTAAGAAATTTGTGTACTCGTGGATTCATTCTAAAATTTACAATGGTTGCCCTGCTTTGATGAAACTTTGACAAGAGTTAATGTAAAATTTGACATGCAAGTTGTAACGCCCTGGGTCTCCATTATACACACTAAGAGTGTGTTTGTTTCAAGGAAAACGTAATGTTTTTGGAAAATGTTTTCCAGGAAACCATTTTCCAAAAAAATGATTAGTTTTCTTTTGTTTGGTGATATATGACTGAAAGTATTTTCTGGTGTTTTGATCGTATTTGAAAAATGATTAAATGACATTTGGTCATCGTGACCGGCGGCTAGCCGAAGAAGAAGAAAAAAGAAAAGAGAAAAGAGAAAAAGAAAAAATAATTATTAAAAATTAAAAATTATATTTTAAAAAAATAAAAATAATTAAAAACTATATTAAAAATTATATTAAAAATAAAAAATAAAAATTATATTAAAAAATTAAAAATTCGATTTTTAAATTTTTTTTAAAGAATTATAAAAATTTAAAAAATATATCTTTATAAAAATAATTGGTTGTAAACCAAGCAACAAATCTAAGCTTTGGTAGATTCGGAAAACGTTTTCCGGTCTTTTCAAATGAGAAATCATTTTCCTGAATTTAAGTTTTGTTAGGAAAACGTTTTCTGTTGACTAGGAAAACGTTTTTCGTTGACTCATTTGCGCCAGAAAATGAGGAAAACGTTTTCCCTGAAAATGTATTCCGCGAAACAAACACACCCTAAGTTCTCACGGTTTTGTTCTTCTTAGCACAGCCTATACTACCCTAAGAAAACGTGTATGTATAGTTATAAGGCTCATTGCCTTATAAAGTAGCCCAAAACTCCCTCCCTAGGCGATGTGGGACAGGGACCCTTTCCTTGCGCACATTCGGGGACCGAGGCGCAGATGCACCACCAATCCTTCTCCCCGCGCACCGCCGCTCGGGCCGTCACACAAGTCAATGAGGGTTTCTACAGCTTGAGAGATTGGGTTCAAAGAAGAAAAAGAAAAAAGGCAGTGACAGCAGTCTGTCTTCTCAATTACACAAAGGGAAGCAAAACACATCGGGACGTTGCAAATTGAAGGAATGAAAAACAAGGAGAAAACTTGGTCAAAAACTGAAATGAGTTTTGATACTACAATTTTACTCCCACTGACCTGACAATTCCATGGTTTTGATATGAATTCTTGACTTTTTGTGGCAACAGCATCTATCGCATAACATTCCACTAATCTCCTCACTTTATCAACATTAACAAGCCACGCTTTTTAGCTATAAGTTAAAAGCTTGGTTTGATTGAAAGCAAAGGAGGAAAATTGCGATAAGATTTGCCCCCGAACTGCGGCTCCATTATACCATCTTAGAGGTTCCCATGTCTTTGCCGCCTCCATCTGTCATGGGCCAGGACGATGCATTTCATCTATCTCCAATGAGAAGGAAGAATTCCAGCCTAGGAAGAGGGATGTGTTCTCCAAGCTCTTGACTTTTGTCCACATTCCAGTATCCATGTCAATGGCGAAAACATGAAGTCAAAAGGTTCCATTAGGTTTTTGCTGTCCTCGTCATGACACTATAGAAATTCTATTGTTGATTGCACTAGATTGCGTATGATAAAATTTCTATTTCTCTGTTTCTCTGTTTCTTTGTTATCCGAAACAAGTTTGGAATAAAAATCCGTTTGGTAACGTAATTTGATTTTTCTATTTCTGGAACAGATTTTTATTCCAGAAATTGATTTGAAGAAGAAATCAAAAGCTAAAATTTTTAACTTTTCAATTTCTGAAATAAAAATTAATTTATGTTCCAGAAATTTTATCATGCGTACCCTAAACAGCTTGCTCACGACCTATGAGTCTTTGCCCCATTCTGAAAACTAACGAGCTTCGAACAGAATTGGCAATCCAGGTCACACCTCAATATGCTACCCTCACAATTAAGAGCAACAAAGCAACCCTTACAGAATATATCGAAATTATAATACCTCGGGAGGTCATTGCCGTCCATTCCTCGTCGCAGCTTTTCCAAAACCCTAACTATCCATGGTTCTTGTAGATTACCAGGACCCTATGATCTGGAGACGTGGTGGAGCAATCGAATCGGACGAACTTAGCGATAGCGTGCCCTTTCTGTCCACGGGCATCAGCCGCAAGATGTCACTCATCTCTTCGACCAATGTTTTTTGTCCGCGAGCATCGACCACAGGATGTCTCGCTCATATCTCTGACCAAAGGTGTCCGCTTTTAGTAACGTGTATTATTTAAATATTCTGTCAAGTGCTGCACACCGCTCGAAACGCGGATAAATCCTTCCACAAAGGTGTTGCTTTTAATATTTAAATATTCTTTATGCTTAATTTCATTTTTTGTCATCATACTAAGCGTAACCACTGGGGTTCCACTCTTCCATCTTAGAAGGAGGAGGTTGGGGGTTCAAATCCCCACCTTCTCAGGGGGGATTGGAGCGGGGACGATTTCATTTCAGAAGTGGGTTTCGACTCCCACGCCCTGCAAGGAGGCAGGGCAAAAGTCTGAGAGTGAGTCTTAGAATAAAATTAGCGTAGGACCGACAAAAAAAAATCATACTAAGCGTGGACATATTTAATTGATGAGGTAATTGGAGTCTAGAAAAATTGAACTCAAAATCTCCTGCTTTAATTTTGTAGGATTTACATTAAAAACTTAAGCCATTAGATTTAAACGTGATTTGTTATTTAAATATTTTAACAATTTCTCGTCATTCTCAAATTTATGATATTTTGACGAGGGAAGAGAGTAAATCAATTTCAAGAATGATAATTTATTGACCACAAAAGCTGTGTGTGTCTATATATATATAGGAATTTTTATTTGCTAAACCATAAAAAAGAACATTTAATATGAGATGGCGGACGGAACTAGATGCTGAATTAGTGCTAAATGACGTTGTGTATCACATTTGTTTTCTCCATATTTACAAATTAGGGCTAGAATTGTCGTGTACTTCAAACCCTAATCCCACAACTGATGAATTGGATCGAAATTGTTTTTCATTCTCGTCCGCTAGCAGCTACAATCCCAACTACAAAGTCCTAGAGAACAACATTCGTCTCGTCACCGGAATCTCTGTACAAGGACATCTAGAAATCTTAACGAAGAACAAACACTTCATTCGCCTCAACTTAAGCGACAAGAACAGTAGAATGCCGCGCCCAAATCCTAGTGCGATGCTTGGCAGTTGGCACTATTAAAGACAGGGCACACCAACATCGCGAAAGACTCCTTCGTTTTCGATCCCGCCAAACAGCAACAACACCTTAAGAATTCCAATTGGGAATTGGTTCCATGTCCTCCCGAATGAATTCCCATGTACCAGCCAGAGCGCCAATTTCCCCACCCAAGAAATGTTGGAGTTAACACAGCTTGAAGCAAAAATAAAATTAAGCCATGCAAGTATTTCTATAGGCGTTGTTCGTGCATTTTAATAGAAAATCGGAAGAACAAAAGGGGTTAAACAGATCACCACTCGTAGCGTGCCCAAAATGATTTGATTTAAATGTGTTTCAATTCTAACCTCACAAACGTTGGAACTCTAGTTTAGACACACCATTAATCGCACTTTGCCATTATAATTGTGCTACCAATCCTGTAGAAATAATTCTTTGCACTGTTGATATTTCAGTCACTGTACCAACATTGCACACGCTAATATTAGCAACAGTTGCTGGTCGTGCACGCTATGCAGTGCACACGATCAGCAGTGGTTGCTCACCATGTGCAGCACAAGGTCAGCACACGATCAGCAACCGTTTTTGACCGTGTGCAACTTTTTTCTTAAAAAATAAAAATAAAAGGGCACGACCAGCATGTGTACACTTTGGGCACATTATCATCCTCCTTGACGTGCGTGTGCATCACAGGCACGTACGCTTTATGACCAAAACCAAAATAAAATAAATTTTCATTTAATTTAATTTAAACCCGAATCACTTCGATTCCTGTTAGTGCAAACATATTTGCAATCTCCCCTTCAACATTATCCTGAATTTGTTATAGTGTGTCGTATCCTTAGGTTTATCACTGAGTAATAGTAAGACTTGCACCCACACATTAGTACTCCAAGAGAGTTGATTGTCTCGATCAACCTTTAAGTCCTATTATGTTAAAAAAAAAACCCTTAAGTCCTATAAGTCATAATGGACATCTAACGATATATCGTGACCATCCAGATAGTATGAATGCTTTAAAAACATAATGAAACTATCAGCTTTAGGTACAATATCATTCAATCCCTCTCTTACTATGTATTGATCGAATAGAGACCATGGAATATTTGTTAAATCACAAATTCGATTATATGCACAAACTGATTGACATGCATTTTATACAAGACGTAAATAGTTCATTCTTAGTTACAACCTCGACCGAAGATTTTAATGCTGGGTCATAATTAGATTTCATAGAACATCATTATTATACCTTGCACGTAACAAGGAGGAGGCATATTTCATTTTGCGCATACATGTAACTTCATATATGAATGAACTATAATCATCAAGTATGAAGACGAATCAACAAACCAACAATATGGGCACATGTGAACCATAGCCATCCAGCACACAAGTCAACAATTAATGAATGATTAGACATTGAAAAAGCTAAAAACTTCCAAGTAACTAATCATTATATTTGTGTCATGTTCAGAAAACTTATTTGGTACAAGCACATGTGTTCAAACTTGGGCAACACAGTACCCAATGACTCGTGACTATTATTCCATTAAGCATCTAATACTTAATGGTGAAATTACGAACACACTTATCATAACAAAATCATTAATATCCATTCAATGATCCATTAATCAGGAATAGTTATTGTCACACATATTCTAAATGTCTCAATAATAGGTTCAGTCACAATTGATTTTATGACATCATTCATATATATTACATAATTGGATAAATGAATGGATATGTCTTTGCCATTAATTAAATAATAAGATTGATTGAATAATTGAAATCCCTAACATGTAATTATGTCTTAAGGCATACACCCAACAAGAAACACCACCGAGGTACCGCTCCTCTCATTAAACCAGTATGACCATCCTCCAATGAATAGACTCGACACATAGGTGAATCGGGCCATGTTTGGGCCGAATAAAAAATTCTCCGACTCAAATTGACCCATTTTTATGCAATACAAATCTAGTGACCTACACCCAACCCATTACTTAAATACTTCCATATTTAACTCCATTAAAAAAAAATCATACTCAAACGATGTGAGAGCATAAAGTGAGCAAGGGTAGGATCAAGTGAGAGCGAGAAAATGTGAAGAGAGTTATTCATGTAGGTTGAGTTTGAGTAAGTTATGAACTCACCAACATCCATATTACTTTTTGTTTTATTATTTTAGACCCATTTATGATCCATTCACTAAATATAACTAATCCATATAACAACTCAACCCATCAAATATGCGTTAATAAATGAGCTGATGACCTATTTTGACATGTCTACCCACGAAATTCATGATCCCTACACCCAAAAGAGAACAAGAGAGAATTAGTTTTCCCTCATACGAAGCGGCATCATTTTAGTCAAAAGTGCCATGTCATCTCATTCTTTTTCCACGTCGAACTTCAATATTTTTAAATGCCACATCAAACTTAAAACTTCCATAAAATTCGATTTTCCTCCGACGTGGTACTCAAGTGACCGAAAAAAAATATTTTGGCAATGAAGTGAAACTTGTATGAAAATTATAACACTTATGGGGTCCTTTTCTATCCATACTTTAATTGATTTTGTCAACGGTTGGTGTAGTAAGCTATTCTCATACCGTTGAGACATGTCTCGACTCCCCTTTCAGGCCCGGACTAGATGTCGCCCGGCCAGACTGTCCTCAGTCCGAACAGTGGGCATCCAACCCACTTTCGATCCGTTTAAGACCTTCCGAGCTTGTCCTCGGTGGTCCCTTTGATCCATGGCCATCCCTGGGAACGGGCTGAACGTACATTAACCGGATCATCCATGGTGCGTAGGCAACGGGTGTCGACGTTTGTATTTTAAAGTTGCTCATGGGGATCCCGTCCTAGGGCATTATAACAAGGTCTAGTTTAGATATCGCCCGATTAGTCTCGGGTTGAAATCTTTTCCTTTCTTTATCTTCATTATTGATTGTGTTCTAAAAATTGAAAAGCCGGAAGAGATTGCAAGAAAAAACAAGCGATATCGTGGCCGACAGCCAATAACTAACGGTGTTGTTGGCCCCTTTAAGTGGAAAAATTTTAGTGCAGATAATAATTATGATGAAATTTCCATAATTATCGTAGATTTTACATCGTTCACTATTGTAAAATCGAACGGAAGCACGAGCACAACCCCAAATACCATGAGTTGGACGAAATACAAATACAAGCGAAATGGAAGTTGGCCGTTGGCCTTAGTCTCCTTTAGAACAGAAAAGTATAATGAGTGAGTTAGGAGGCCCAAAATGTTTTTGTTCCCCTTGAAATGGCTAATATGGTATTTGCTCAGCACCTCTTTTTTCAAAAAACAATAACAAATACCACATCGGCATTTTCCACACTCAAATCGGACGGAATTAATGGAGATATCCGATTGCCACGTTTTGATAAATTTTAAGACTTAATTGCACTAATTAAAAACTTTAAAACATAATTACACGTTTGCAATAAGTTTCAGAATTTCCAATGCACTTATCTCTAAAACAAAAGCTACAAAAGGTGTATCACGATCAGCATGCCAGGTAAAAACTTCTAGGCCTGGTCGGTGGGCGAGCCGAGCCTTAAACAAGGCCCTCAAGCACTTGCGGAGTGCACATATTGATTAAATTAATTAATGAATTACATTTTCATTAATGAATTTGCTTTGGCATTTAAAATTTATTAAATAACAATAACCCCAAATTTCTAACGTAGCATAAAAAAATAGTGTATAACCCGTAAATAAAGTAATAAAATAAAATACCACAAATCCCCCAAAAAAAATCGTTTTTCCATACTTTTTTTAATTTTTAAGCTGGAATTTGAAAGAATAAAAAGCACAAAAGTGGGCCTTTGCCCCAAACCCACCTGTTTGGGCCTAGGCTAGCCTGGCAAAACGTCTAGCGATTTGGGCCCAAGAAGGCCCGACCCGAGCCCTCCCAGGCCCGCTCATGGAAAAAGAAAATAAAAAAAAAATAAAAAAATTCTCACGACCTCCATCATCGTCATCTTCTTCTTCTCCTCGTTGCTTCGGTGACAGGAGAGAGTATCACAGCGCCAACATGGGGCCGTTATCGCTCCTCTGCAGCTCCTCCGTCGCCCACTCGCCGCCGCCGCCACCGCCACCTCCGGCTCAGCTTCGCGCCGCCGCCGCCGCCGCGACTCCCGTCCCCCGCGCCTCGTCCGCCCGGAGGAAGCTCACGTCCGCCGCGCTGGCCGGGGCTCTCTCGTTCGGCCTCCTGCTCTCGCCTCCGTCCATCGCGGCGGAGTCTTCTCCGGCGCGGACGACGAGGTCCGAGCCGCCGGCGGTGGAGTACTGTCGCGGGGAGGAGGGAGAGGACGGGGCGGCCGCCGTGCCCGAGAGAGTGACGAACGAGAGAATCGTGGAGGAAGCTTGGAGCATCGTCAATGAGAGCTTCCTCGGTACCGGTCGCCGTCGCTGGTCGCCTGAAGCGTGGCAGGCAAACTCTCTCTCTCTCTCTCTCTCTCTCTCTCTCTCTCTCTCACTCTCACTCTCTCTCTCTGAATGCTTGTGATCTTTTGGTTTGCTTTTTACCTCTCGATTTTTTTATGCTGTGAGTGGAGTGGAGGATTGAGCTGTTGTGTTTGCTTAATTTGCAGCGGAAGAAGGAAGACATACTGAGTACTTCAATTCCGACGAGATCAAAGGCTCACGAATTGATACGACGAATGTTGGCGGGTTTGGGCGATCCTTACACTCGATTTCTTTCTCCTGATCAGGTGATTAGCTCCCTCTTTACCCTTGTAAAATTTGTGGTAAATTAATGTTTGTGGATATGGCGGTTACTGGGATGGAGGAGTCTGACACTGCTTTTGCATTTCATAATCTTTTTGACCACCAATAAAAAAATTTGCATTGCATGTAAACTTGCATACATTTTCTTTACGGCCCACAAAGTTGCATTATGTTAACATACTTAAGTCTGCACCTTTCCATAAAATGTCCAGATCAGTGACAATTTATCCATATCAGAGAAATTTTTTTAAGAAGTAACTCAGAACTCTGTCCTTGTTTGAACTCATCTTTCTAGAATTATTTAATGGGTCTATTAGTGTCCTCCATATAGTGACTGCCCTAATCGGCAGTAGTATGTTGATGAATATCAGTAGAGCTTTTTTCCCTGAGTTGTTAGTCTAATCCTGTCCACTACATTTAGAGAGATTTGTTGAAGATTATGGCAAAGCTTCAGCAGTCAATTTGTATACCTGTCAGCATGAAATTTACTTGGTCATCATCTTTTGCTTCACAAACTTCATGGACTTCCTTTCACAACCAAAGAATCATTCTGCCTTAGGTGTCTTGTATTTACCTTCTCATTTCTTGTGGAAAATGATGGTTTAGACATCATCAATTTGTAGAACTAATTTAACAAGCTTTCACCATTAGAGCTTTGGTGCTGATATTGTGGGAGTCCTGTGGAACTTGTGCTGTTGAATTTGTTCAGTGGGGCTTTCGTCTAGTCCCTCAAGGGACACCACTTCCCTATCATACTAGTCTTAATCCAAGTTCTTTTTTTTGTCATAACTCCTATACGAATAGTCATAACACAATTCTGAGTGTTTATGTGTTAAAACACGTTGTATAGGAGTTATGACAAAAGTAAACCCGGATTATGATGGGTACACTGGGGATTAGTCCCATCTGAGGGACCATGGCCAGGCCCAGAAGTACTGTTTTCCAACATTTAGTACCACTTAGCTCTGCTTATAGGATGTCTTGGATTATTTCTTATAATAAACAAGCTTGATATATTTGAATATACTTAAAATTACAATGTATAACACTTCCCAATTATAGTACTTCTTCTTAATTACGCTGAGCCCAAGATAGTTCTTTTTGCTTGAGCTAAGATTAACAATAAAAATTCATTTACTTCAGGTTGACGTCGATCACTTACATAATAGTAACATAATCGAGAGCTGACTGTAACAAGCATCTTCCCCTTATGTGGGGTCAGCCACATGGATCCTCCTACACTAGTCTCCTCTTGTTGGTTTCAAGTGTTAGGTAAGATTGAAGTGTTCAAGATCTTTCTTTAAACCTTCTGTCGACATCTTCAGATGTCTACCACTCCCTACTTCAACCTAGGTCAAAACTCACATATCATCTCTGGACTTTTGATGCATAATCTTGATAATGAAAGTTTTTTTTTTTTCATTGATAATGAAAGGTTTGCGGGGTCATTCTTAGGGGGCGACAGTAGGGGACACTTGTTTTTTGGTTCTAGGCTCAAGGCCTAACACGTGACATGATCAAGCATTTTTTATTAAGCAATAATCCTATTCCCATTTGTTAATGTATTTATATGAGAAATTTATTGATCTTAATTTTAATTCTCTGTTATGTTAGCTCAATCAATTGAATGGAGTTCTGCATAATTGACTATTAAAAAGCAACAACTACATCTGCCATATTCTAAGGTAGAATAATTATGTCATTTGAAGATCCATGTCGGCAACTCTACTTAGCGGGAAGAGGCCTGGTAGTTGTAACTTATAATTGGAGGTTTTGGGAGACTGTTAGTGGCACATATGTAGGTAAGCATTTTGGTGCTGTCTTTTGCACTTTTGCTTGTTCTTATTTTATGCCAAGTACTTGTTCTCTGGGAGATTGTTTCTCCAAGTCCCCTAATCATAGCACCTTAAACTTCTTGAGAGACCAAGGGAGAGAAAAAAAAAAAGAGAGAAGGGGAGTCCACTGCCATAACTAAAAGAACCAGGGAGGGGGAACATACCACCATTTGGATATTGATTTAATGTGTAAGTCATGATGACCATCTGTTTGCCTACAAATATAGTACATTACTAAATTCTGGTGGTTGTCTTTTTCATTTGGACGGAATAGACGCTCCAAATTTTCAGCATTTACTAACAATCTGTTCAGTTTCTACATGTCGTTATGACGAAAGTTCTCCAAGATGGCTAGGTATGACATGACGGGTATTGGGATAAATCTAAGGGAAGTCCAGGATGATGATGGAAAGGTCAGACTGAAGGTTTTAGGACTTCTACTGGATGGACCAGCCCATGCTGCTGGTGTGAGGCAGGTAAAAATATATCTAAACATAGATGTACAACTTAGTAGTAAGTGCACATGTTCATACTACTATAGATACTTAAATTTAGTCTTTTCAATTTGCTGTTACAAACTACAAACTTCAATTTTGTTACCTCTTTGATGAGTGCATGTGCATGCTTGTTACAGGTTGTTTTGACTCTCCAGTCTTCACGGGTTCATTTGTCATTGGTAGTGGTCACATTGACCAACATTTACATGTGAATGCTTATTTTTCCTTCACTACGTGATGATTAAATATGTCTTTCACACTCACTGCTAGGGGTTAGTGAACTTTATTTGAGTATATCTGATCTCAGCATGACTCAATGCTAGGCCTTAAACAGAGTTGTTGTGTCATTTTTCTTCTAGGAATAAAATTCTTCTTCCTCTTGTCATGATTCACTTAAATTTACCATGGAAATCTTTGCATTTCCATATCTGGGCTTTGTTTTTTACACATTAAAGAACTTCTCTGTCCTTGACTGCTTTGTAGTTTGTCATGCATTGTTTGACAACTTAATGTACAATTTATCGTATTGTATGAGTAGTATTTCCTCGAAGGACCCTATTTAGTTTAAGAAAGCCTCTTAATAACTTACCGAAAGCCTATCTGATAGCTTTAGTGTTTTGGTTTAAGAGACTGAGCGGAACTCCTCAAGAAAGAATTTTATGTCCTTTTATCATGCTATAGGCAGAAGGCAGAGGACGATTTCTCGATGGGAAGGTTCTTATACTTTACAGCCCTTGTTATGAGCTCGTACTCTACCAGTTTTAGTTTCACCTAGATATATTCAAACATGAGTATTTGGCATGGTTAGATTTGCTTTGATTGATTCTCTTATAGCAATTGCTGTTTCAAGAGTTATCATATTCTGAAGTATCCTCTGAAAAATATGCCTCACGTTTGTCAATTTTGCCTTGAGTATCATCTTGTGATAGTCTTATCTCTTCATGCCAGGGAGATGAAATACTGACGGTTAATGGAGATGATATCAGAGGAAAATCAGCAGTCGAAGTATCATCCTTGTTGCAAGGACCAAATGGAACTTCAGTAAAATTTGAGGTTAATATTCTAAAGCAATTTTATTGGGAGCATTGTTGCTTAGTTTGTTCTCTCCTTTCAAGTGCAATACATGTTAAGAAAGATTATCTTCTTTTTGAATTCTCATATTTAGAAAAATTATGACAGGTCAAACATGGGAATTGCGGACCTATTCATTCCTTCGAAGTCCAAAGGCAACTTGTTGCACGAACCCCGGTTTTATATCGGTTGGAAGATGCAGAAAATGGCATGTCTGTTGGTTACATACGTCTGAAGGAGTTCAATGCATTGGCCATAAAAGATCTTGTTACAGGTGAACATTCATTATTTAACTTCTTAAATCCCTTTGCGATATCTTGGGGATTCTTTTGGTGATTTGAGTGGATGATACACTCTTCTTTTAGCCATTAAGAGAAATATAAGAAGTTACGTGCCATGAGCAACTTAGGTATTCTATCACTTACTGGTAACTGTAAAGCTGGATATGCTTGGATGTTATTACAGCTGGTTCGTTTTGCTATTTCTGCTGATGAGCATTGATGAGCCAATGCTTGTCTCTTTTTCTCATATTCAGAAGTCACATTATTAAAAAAGCAAACATGAGGAAGTCCTAGGGCCTGTTTGTTTACACTTAAGCAAAAGCAAAAAGTGCTTTCCAACCCAAATCTAAAATATTATTCAAGTTTAAGAAAATTATGAGGAAATCATATGTGAATTTGTGTGTCAATATTTGAAATTTCAGGACTTTTGGATTTAAAAAAAAAAATATCGAAATGGTTGAGCCACAGGGTTTACATTGAGTAAGAATTAAATAGTAAGAGTCAACCTGACAACCCCTTGCCTTTTGTGAGTGAGGTTGACATGTGTTAGAAGGCAGTAAGGTCAACTATTCTTGATGAAGATAATATTGTTTACAATTCTTCTGAAATTGAAAATGCTTGAGGTACTTTTACAAGTTTGGGATACAAGGAATCTTTCATAATAGTAGTTGAAGTGATCAGCCTTTTCCTTCTTTGCTAAAAATGGGCGATAAGATGTCTGTATTGCAAATTTGTATAACTTTACTTTGAAGAGAAATGCATGCTGGATGTAGAATTTGTTGTTCTTGCAAAACTATGACAAGCTTTCTATATTTTTGTTATGATCTATGTTTTGCGTGTTTAAGTGAAGCTTACATAGCAACTGCATGTTGCCTCATTTGTTATGGGGCATGGTAATTCGCAATCAAAAAATGAAGTGGATTATGTAAATTGTGCACTGCCTGATTTGTCACCATGCATAGAACGCAGTATTATAAATTTGGGATAGAAAGAACCTTCATAGTAGTAGTAGTAGTGATCAGCCTTGTCAATACTACTAGAGTACTTTCAATATCTCTTGTTTGCAACTGTGGACTTTTATGTCCTTCTGAAGATTCTATGTAGTGTTGTTGTTATAAATCTGAAGGATGTGATGATGTTTGTAGCAATGAAGCGCCTTCAAGAGATGGGTTCCTCGTATTTCATTTTGGATCTCAGAGATAATCTTGGGGGGCTTGTGCAGGTATGTGTCTGATGTCGACAGATATACAGTTTTGCTTTAAGTATTCTTATGTTGTGTTTTCCTAGAGTTACAAGCCTTTGTTCTCTCAGATTCTTAAAATTCTTAAAATTCTTTCCGCACTGTAAATCTTTACTATGGTGAGTCTTCTGGACTGAAAAAATATGCTTGTTGGCATGGATGATTTTTTTGTGAGAAAAATGTGTTTTTGTTTTTCTAATTTCTCAATTCATAGAAACATTCTACTGTAGCAGCATAGATTGAATGAGCATAAGTGGCAACAAATTCTATGTCTTTTCTGACACTGGCAATATTGATTCAGACTTGACCTGTGTACCTGCATTCTTTGCTGTACACTAACTTTTTAGGTTCTTCTGATAGCTATACAAGATAAGTTGCTGGCAATGGTTATTCAGTATTGTACACTCAGTGAACAAGTGTGAAAAGGAAAAAGAGCTAAGAGCACGTTGGCCATCCCTGCTAGCATAGAGAAGAGGAAGATGTTTCTTTTGATCCCTCTGGTAACTTTTTAGCTGATTTTGAGGGAGAGAAAGAGGAGATTTTTCAATAATTCTAAGAGCCATTTAGTAAAAGCTAGGGGCTCTTGCCTTTTTACTGTGAACTTTTGGTATGCACAGCACATGTCTTGATGTAAATGCTATCCTTGATGGATTGGACTCCTTATTTTTTAAATGGGTTGGCATCCCCTTGGTTCCTCATCTAAATTCATTTTATTGGTTACAAAAATATAAAAAAGATTCTTGCCTGACCATGCCCATTTGCGACATTCCAATAGAGTTAGGAATGACATCAACCAAGCAAATACACTCCACTGTCTGACCCACCATGTCCACTAAAAAGACGAACTATTTTTCAGCATTAGGTTTCTCAAGAGCATGAGCTTATTTGATCTTAATTTTGTTCATAAGGGCACTGATGCTATAGGTTATTTGGAGTTATTGAAACCAAGTATCTTATGCTGTTCTATAATTGTGTCCATGTTTGTTATTGTTCTGGCGAGAGTGTCCTTTTTTTTTTTCACATCTGAAGCTTATGACCCGTGCCAAGACTTAGGTCAACTTTGTAGACAGTATCTCTTGATGAAGGAATTCCAATACTCTCTTAAATGCAAATGAAAGAAATATTTCTGTCTCCTTCTTGTTTTGTATCTTTGTATGTGAAGTGTGAGGTTGCTGAGTCCTATACATAGGTGCAAAACAGCTCCAGCTTTTTAATTTAGCAAAAAGGTCATTATGTAGATTTTAAGAGGAGATTTGTTTTAACTTGATGATATAGCATCAGATTCTTCTTATGTAGGTAGAGGCCAGAAATAATCTTATACAGTCAGGCTGAGGGTCATTGCAATGATCATTACCAAGCTGTTTGCAATCTGAGCTGAAATATATAGGATCAGCAGACTAGGAGGAACTCAAAATCCATATGTAATTGATAGATGGTTAAACAATACCTCATGAACTATTAGATATGCATAGTTGCATAGTTTGGAAGTAAATGCAGTATGGTTTAAAGAGTTCGGTTGGTAATGCTACTTTTACCTCTTCTGATCTTTCAGGCTGGAATTGAAATTGCTAAGCTCTTCTTGAACGAAGGAGAAACGGTACGTTATATCATGTGGACTTTCCAGAGTTTAGTGACTCTTGTGCCATGGTGCTTATTTGTGATTTAAGTATTTTTCCCCCTATATGGTTGCTAAGAGATTGTCCACACAAACTTGTATGATCTGTTATCGATATTGCTGCAATTGATTAAAACAGATAGCTGCAAACAGCAAACTTTTCTTCTACAATAATTTGTCATTGGAACCACTTTACATTAATATGTGCATGAGCATGTCTTAATTGATCATTTAAAATTGACATATTTGACATAAGGGTTAACGGCACTCTCTACATTGCATGCTTAATTAGGTGCTATGCGTAGAAAGAAAGTGGGTGCTATTTTTTTAATAGGTGGTTATGAAAGATATATGGTATTTATGTAATGGAAGGGTAGATTAGGAAATCTTAAGTGTGACAAAAGTGAGATTTTCACTTAATGACATTCTGTTCTAGAGATTGTGAGTGGAGGCATTTTTTTCCGGCCAGTTGACTTTTTTGAACATTCTCCTCTTGGTGGTGATTTTCTTTCTTTGATTATCAGAATCCTTTTTCTTTGATGAATGGGAAGTTCATCTAGTGATGGAGTACAATTATAGCACAGGGGTATTTTGAGGGTCAAAATGATATGTTAACTTATGCATCAATCTTTGTATTTTGTCTTGAAGTTTAAAAAAAAGAAAAAAGATCTTGAAATTTATTTTTAAATACTTAAAATTAACAAGTACCTTATAGCACCCATTCCTTTTATATACATAATGAGTTCTTTGAAGTTAACCATGAAGCAAAACCTGTAGAGTATCTGGGACACAGAGAAAGGAATCCTAATCACATAGTATGTACTACTTGTTAATTAAAATGGCTAATTGTTTCTTCTCGGCTCAAGCTTTTATCCTCCAGTAAGTGTTATCCTTTGGATTCTATTACCGAGGTAATTTTTTTCATTTTTTTTTTAATTATTATTACATGGTAGCTTTCAAAAGAGTTGTTGATAGTAACCTTTGTTAACCATGTATATTGATTACATAATGTGTTTATATTGAATCCCATGGAGACTGTGTTAACCATATTTTGTCCTGTTGATGCAATTAAACAGGTGACTTATACTGTTGGAAGGGATTCCCAGTACCAGACAACAATTACTGCTGGTGCTGCTCCTTTGGTCAAAGATCCAGTTATTGTATGTAATAAGAGTTGCATTAACTTATTACTAAGAGGCTTAGAGACGTTTCTCTGATTAAGAAGGATTTCCCTTCATTTCTGTTCCTTAGAAGAAGACAATATGATGGCAATATTGACTGTGGAGAAAATAAGTCTCTTCTCATGGCACAGTCATTTGGGACTGATACGAGTCTTCTTTAGACTGACACCCAACTTCTGGTTCCAAAAGTCTCTCAATTATTATGCGAATTCATTAAAAAGAAAACCTCTATTTTAAATCCTTCAACATAACAATGATTTTTGTTAAAAACTACTGTAAAGGCACTTGTTGAGCAACTAATTGATATAACTTTGCCGAAACCAATGCACTGACTATTATTGTGTTCTGTGCATAACAAGGATTTTTGTTAGAAACCACCCTAATTGATGAAACTCTGCAGAAACCAATGCACTGATTGTTCTCGTGTTTTGTGTAATCCCTGCTTAACAAGTTTCTTTAGGTCACTCATTAACGTGACTTGCATAATGAGGAGAGGCATGAAGAGTGGTGTTTTTCTTCTTGCTTGGGCATACTACTGACTTCCGCCAACTTCCACTGAGTAGCTTGTTATAACTAGAACTCTACAAGTTTTTTTGTGCCAATTCTGTGGACTTTTATTTCATGGTTACACATAAATCATCATTTTAACAGTTTAGCCTCTCATGCAGGTTTTGGTAAACAACAAGACAGCTAGCGCTAGTGAAATTGTAAGCTCATTAATCTAAAATATGAGCAACTTATTATGAGTTCTGTCATCTCAATTTAAGTTGAATTATTATGACCGTTTGACTTTTATTTTAGGTTGCCTCTGCTCTTCATGACAACTGTAGGGCTGTTCTTGTGGGAGAAAGGACTTTTGGCAAGGTACTGATGTTGATCTATTTTTGGTAAAATCCATTGGCCATAATTTTTCATGGAGGATCTGGAATCAGGTCATCTAGCAGACAACACTTACTGATTTTTATGATCAGTTTCATTAGGTTTATGAGCCACTGTGGTATTATCATTAGCTTCTCAGATGAGACAGACGGATTATCAACTGTGTTGCATATTATTTGAGGACTCAAATAGAATGAACTGTTTCTTTAGGGGGATAAATTATACTTAGGAGGCGTTTATTTTTGCTTAAGAAAAAGAAAGCAAGCAACTTTTTACTTTCCTTCCATATCTTAATTATATTAACTAATTTCAGAATATTATGAGAAAATGATATGTTAACTTACACATCAATCTTTGTATTTTGTGAAGTTTCAGGTTTACCAGGTCAAAAAAAAAGAAAAAAAATGTGAAAGCACGTGAGCCACGGGATTTAGATTAAACAAACAGTAGCAAGTAGAGTCAATTAAAGCATGCCTTTAGCTACATTATTTCATCTGATTAAGTCATCTTAGGAATCTTTGCGAAGTCATCTTCCCTTTTTATTTGTTTGGAATCTTTTTTGTACTCTTTATGTGAGGAAATCAAGTACAGAAATATTTCTGTATAGGAGTAAGTTGCTTCACCGTGATTATTTTTCAACAACTGGCTTAAAATAATCTGTTCAAATTGCTGACAGTGAATTACTACAAGTCTAAACTTAGAGTGAGATAAAGATGATTGAGTACCTATTCTTCACAGGGTCTGATCCAATCCGTTTTTGAACTTGATGATGGTTCTGGTGTTGTCGTCACTATTGGGAAGTATGTGACCCCAGATCACATGGACATAAATGGCAATGGAATAGAGCCAGATTATCGAAGTCTCCCTGGTACATATACTTTCTTCCTTTTTTCTAATGCTCCACCCTTTTGCCGATGTTGGGGCAAAATCTTGGTTAGGCTGGTCTATTAGGATAAGCCATATTGGATCAATGCAAGCATGGGCTCCATGCCACCTGATCAGATGGCTCCTGAATTTATCTTCAGTAGACCAAGCGAAAGCAAAAATTGCTCCTAGCGAGGAATAATGTGCTAGATAATTGGTAGGGCACATCTAATCCAATAGATCCCTCGTGCAGCTTGGAATGAGGTCAACAAACACATTTCTCAGTGTAAAATGCTTAGACAAGGATAAGCACGTGTGCCGGCCGCCCTTCAACTTCCTTTGTCGGCCTTCACCGGTAAGTTTTTGCTTCGTGTATTTCTTAGCTTATATTTCCACTCGGGGCATCAATTTGTGAGCGTGAATTATTCAGCAATAGACTACAGCTTTATCATATTCTTCCATTTCTCTTTAGGCATTTCACCTTTTACAGGAATACAACATGCGACTGTTCCATAAAGGATATCACAAGTTATCTTTTATCAGCTGCATCAGGTGGATCACGGCTTTGATGGAGTATGTTAGGGAAATTATCGATTAACCTGATTGCATTGGACCGTGAAAGGGCGACTTGTTTGCATCGGAGGAGGATAGTTTTTCTCTTCTGGATTCGAATTTTCTAGCCAAGGTGGAGTTTATGACCATATAACTAAAACCCCACTGATGATTGGATTACAGGTCCCGATTTAGAGAGTCCATAACACATGTTTGGGAATGGCCAGCTTTGCGATGTTCTTCTGTAGATGATTTCAAAAGTGTAAATACGATATCATGATGAAGTATACGTGTTCTTGTCATCTTTGAATTAGATGATGTAACAAAAATTAGAAAAAGAAAGAAGCAAATCTTGCTATTTCGGAGAAAAGATCGGTGCAATTCAGTCGACAAAAGGGTTTAGATTTCTCATGAGGTTTACGCTTTCTTTCTTTTCTTGGGATGAAGTCGAATGCTAGCTATCGGCTCGATTGGTGTTCTCGCTCTAGACAAACTTGTTTGCGGCGAAAACATTCCAAAGTCTCTTCGATCCCCTAATTCCCAATCTGTCTGTTAAAGTTACATTCTCGATCCGCCTGGTAAAACAGCCTCGGTAGTTCCGAATTTCTTTTCCCCTCAAATCGAATGCGAATTCGCTTTTTGTCGCCACGACAACGCGTCGAGTACTCCCATCCTTTTGCCTTTGTCATTGTGGAATGGAATCCGCGCCAAAGTTGACGACGTAAACCGGCTCGCGTTCGAAAAGTAGCGAATTCGGACGGTATAAAGACGAGTAATCGAGTTCGGGTGCTACCTTGTCCAGCTAAAGCACGACAGATGTGGTTTAAGACACAAGTTAGGGACCTGATCTGGCGTTCGTTATTTGCTTTTATTAATTTAATCGGGCCTCGGAATCGTTTCCCTCCCTCCCTCCTTTTGTTAACTTCTGAAAGCAATCCTAGAAAACTCCTTAAAGTCTTTTTATTTCTAGTTGCTGCTTTATCAAAATTGTTAACTGACAACCGGCTGCGGATATATGTGTCGATACGTCTGTATCTTTTTCATATATGAGTACATATATTCTCCGACATGTCCAATGAGATTCTCAATCGAAATAAGTACTCCCTTTATTCTAGTGCCACAGAGAAAGAGAGATCTAACGCAATATAACTCGGCCTATATCAAATATGGCGGCGGATATAATCACAAAAATAAAATGAAATAGAAAATTTAAATAATTACTTTAAGAAGTAAAGGAATAATAATAGGCCGAGAGGGAGGAGGACCGTGGCTTTTGGACCACCACCGAGGTGACAGTGGTCTAGCCCAATCGTGGGTGACCGCTACTATGGTGGTCACCAGTCTGCCGTGACCATTGCGATAGTCGTACCACAACATAGAGAAAGAACTCATTGCACAGGCCACGTTGATCACGATGGTTGCTTGTCAACTAGTAACCAGTTCACAATCCCGCCTGTCGATGATGACCTCAAGGAGCAAAAAGAGAGGGAGTCGTGTTAATTGAAGGGTTGAGATCTTAGGCGACCATCGGAACCATTCTAGCAAGGTCAACAAGGGCGTGATCACAGTGCAGCGGTAGTCAGCAACACCAATGGCGGCGCTGCCATCTGCGGTCTCTAGGATGATTCTTCTAGGATTTGCCTCTTTGTTTTTGTTCTTTTTCTTTTGTTTATTTTTATTCTAGGTCAAGTGAGACAAGGTGGGATAGAATTATCCCACACCCCTTAGGGCTTGGATAAGTTATCCGGGCTTTCGTCGGGCTTATCCTAATCTGAAGATGTTTATCCAACATCAAATAGAATTAGTTTTATCCCATCCGACATTTTTATCTAAGCTATCAAATCCACCTTTTTATCTATTATATTAGTAGGTTGAACTACCAAATTTTGAGGTTTAATCTGTCTCTTACTTTTTAAATAGTAAGAATAGACCGTCATGTCAATCCGGCTTGGCACACCATTGTACGGACAGGACAATAGACATGAAGAGTGGAGCTCCTTTTAGCAAAGAAAATCGGTGTCCATTCAGAGCCGTACCGTAAGGCCAAACCGGATTGGTGGCCGTACACGGTTCAACTGTTTATACCAAACAGTTTGAAAAGGTGAACCATAACAAAATACACATTGATGTATATATCGTAGAGACGCCATATGTGGCACATGAGCTTAGTCTATTCATGGAGAGTGCCTATTCGAATTTCACCAACACGGTTCTTGCTTTTCAATTTTTGAAGGATGTAAAAAATTAAGGAGTTGAAATTATTATTACCAAAACAAGTCTGAGATTGCTCGAGCCTTAGTTGGTTGAGCATATAATAACATATTCCAAGGGAGATTGGGGCTCAAATCCATACATAAGATGTCACATTTAATGAATCAATCATTAATCGACCCGAGCCATCGGACGTAAAGACAGCTAGTGAGCTAGAGAAGTCACCATGCACAAAGACAAACCGTGAGTACTTGCTAGCTGTGCACTTTGAGCTTTTAGCTGACCTTGTACCACAATGACAAAAGAGAATATGTGTTCCTCCAAACGTTAGTGTCTTTACTGTTGTGAGCAGGTATGAGTAATCTTAGAAAGATATTGGGAAGTTGTGAAATGGATTCAGAGGTTGCTAAGAGGAACAAATGACGTGAATTTGACCTTTGGGAAGAGATGGGCTACGTGAGGTGCAACATATTATATGGATTATGATTTTGTTGATGATCGTGACATTAGTTGGATAGTTTAATCACAGTCAGTGGTTACTTTATCGACAATTGAAGCAGACTATATTGGTGTCGATCGAAGCAATCAAGGAAGCTAATTGGCTCAAAGGTTTGCTCATTGATCTATGATTACAGCAAAAGAAAATTGCATTTTTAGTGCAACAATTAGAGCACAATAATTTGACTAAAAATCAAATGTATTGCGAGCAAATTAAACACATTGATGTCACATACCACGTTACACATAATATTTTGTCATAGGAAACCCCATCCGCCAAGAAAGTATATAGAAGATAATGCGGCAGATATGCTCCCATTCTGCATTTGTTGAAAGCTAATTTTGTAGTTTTATTTGGCGAGATACTTGTGAGAACCTAAAAAAGTTTTCAAAGGCGTCATCCAAAAGAGTCGAAGTGTGAGAGAACTCTTTTTTCGTGAGCGATTCTTGTGGATTTGGGCGTATCTAGCATCGGGAAAAACGTGAATGTAAGAATTTTCAAGTAATCTCCTTTTTACTTATTATAAGAGTAGCCACACCACCAAATCACGTAAACATTCATGTCAGATTTAGTGTCTAAAATTTAATCCTTGCTCTATGTTTGTTGTAAACTGCACCATTATCAACTGGAGAGTGGCCCCTATGTGCCAGCCCATTTTGCCTCACTTCTCTCACAATTCATGACAATAAAATGCAAAGTAACCAACAGGAATTACCAATATTATTCTCTTTGCCCTTTCCGTATTGTCCCATGATGCAGGGTAACGTAGGAAGGAATCCTTGCCCCTAACATGAGCTGTGCCTTAAATGGTAAATCTAGAATCCCAAAAACACCCAGATTTAAATCCCCAAGCGGATCACTCTTTCGCCTTTTTGCCTTTTTGCCCCTCGCCTTTTGCCGCTTCCTTAGGCCCCTAAACCCTTGCTTGCGAAATCCACCAATTCCCAATGCCTGCTTTCTCAAGTTTCCTAAATTCCCCACCTTTCTTGTTTGGGGTCTCTCTTGAGCCCAAGAAAGCTCTGATTCCTTCCCTGCCTTCTCTCATCTACAATTCCCTCCTCACTATTCTGAACCGATGCCTGAAGCCTTCTCTGCAATAAAGCCCTCGTTGCTTCTCTTATTTAATAAACGCTGGCTTCTCTATCATTGTTCCACAGACAGATACATAGAAGAAATTCCAAGCCCTCATCGCAGAAGCAATGCCTCCTTCGGTTCTCCATTGCCACATACTCTTCCTCTTGTGTCTATGCCTCAATTCAGGTAAGTTGCGCTCGATTTCGGCGACTTTCCAATGTCCCGACGATGAATTTTGGAGTTTTGAAGTCCAACCATTTGCTGCTGATTTGATTCTCGTCATGTTCCTCAGGTTCAAGAGCTGCACAGCAGTTGAAAGAGCATAGTGAAGTACTACTGTCAACTTACACATTTGCTGTGCAGCGAGACACTGCTCCTGCAAGTATTCCTATTGTCAACCCGACAAATCCAGGTCCTTCAACTCCCTTTGTGAACCCAGCAGCATCACCTCCCCCGCCAGCCTCCACGTTGCCAATCCCAAGTCAAGTCACGCCTCCGGCAACTACCATGCCGACTATCACGCCTCCGGCGACTACCACGCCGACTACCACGCCGACTACGCCGACTACCACGCCGACTACCACGCCGACAACATCAAGCGGACAATGGTGCGTCGCGAACCCGGGCGCGTCTCAAACAGCTCTGCAGGTGGCTCTTGACTACGCTTGCGGTTATGGAGGCACGGACTGCTCAGCAATACAGCAGGGCGCGAGTTGCTATGATCCTAACACCCTGCAAGATCATGCCTCCTATGCCTTCAATGATTACTACCAGAAGAATCCGGCTCCCACTAGCTGTGCCTTTGGAGGAACGGCACAACTCACTTCAACTGACCCAAGTAAGATACTTCTATCAGACACTTTCCTTTTCTGGAAAACTGGGATCCATCATATATTTCTTAAATCTGGTACTGTACAAATTCTCTGAGTCATTAGCACTGGAAATAACTTGATTAACAATCCCACAAAAGCTCTAAAATGAGCTTTTCAATGACACTAATCTAAATATCAATGAAACTTCTTGACCTTAGAAATCCCAATACCTACAGAAAATCAATTTTAGGCAGCTTCAATGCGCGTAGCGAATTAGCATTGATCTTTCGTTTTGCTTCATTTATGGCAGGCCATGGAAGCTGTCACTTTTCATCTTCCGGGTAATCCTCAGAACCTATTATTTTTATCACTCATTGCGATATACTAAGTGACCGAGAATGACAAGGTTGAACTTTCCAATACAGCGGAACTTCAACTCCACCTTCTCTTACTCCACCGACTGCTACTTCACCACCTTCACCGACATATAGCACACCAGTTTACCAAACCCCACCTTCAGTACCAGGGTCACCAGACACCTTCGGGGTTGCAGAGCCGACGGGACTTCCCAGCTCAGCCACCTCCATCACATGCAGCTTTGCGGTTCTACTCATCGCAGCTTGCCTATCGTGGTCGCTTCCCGCATGTGGTCCCTAAGCCAAGGCAAGGAAAGTTGCAGCTAGCGCTACTATGAGACGGCAATTCAATCGCTTCCTTGCATATCTCATGGTATTTGCACCTGAAGGAGACAACCAGGATACGCAAGGAGGCATTTTGATTTATCGGAGCCTGATCGACCTTCAAGGTGGCGCTCTCTTCCTACAGAAGCCGACCTGGAAGCAATCAAGATGCACGAGATCTCTTGTATTCTTGTCTTTTACATCAACACCAGAATAGATGCAGACCCAGAAGAATAAGTTACAATACAGGAAATCAGAGTAGTCATATAGTGTAAGAATCATCTACACACAATTAGCCAACACAGATAATAATTCATTTAGTTTTCTGGATGAGCAAGATGTCTCCTTGTCTTTCATGGACATCGCAAAGCCCGATTGTTCAGATGCTGATAGCGGCATGCGGAACATAGCAAGCTGAGTAAAGGGGATAAGGTATCTACAGATTTCTGCAGTAACCACATGAAACTTCAAGAACACGTTCCCTCTAAGACGTGAAATCGTTATTATCCTTCCTCCTCCAATGCAAGCGAGCCATGTATAACACCTTACACTATCGAAAAGTAAGTATCGCTCGAGATGATAAACTCAACTTTAGAGGCTCTTGATTTTCTTTGTAAAAATGGTGGGTATCGAAAACACAAAATTAACAATATGCTTACATTAACTGACGAAATAATTTGATCCGTCGACAATCAAATCTCACTCTTGAATTCTCTTTTCGTCAACTTCAATATTTAATTTTCAATAGGGCAAATACCACAAGAGCCCCAAACTCGTCTAATGTGATACGAATATTTACAAAAAACCCTAAACTTGCTCGCTATGACACGGATACTCTCAACTTCTTCTTTTTTGTCATAAAAAAACCCAAACTTATTCATATGCGACATATATACCATTTATTTTAGTTTTGTCCAAGGTATATTTGTTACAACGGTGGAAGTTCAGAATTTTTTATGACACACAAAAAAAAACAAGAGGTTTGAGGTATTTATTTCACAATGGGCAATTTTAAGTTTTTAGTGACACAAAAGAAAAATTTGGGATATTTGTGTCACAATCAATAATATAGATTGGGGTTTTTTTTTTATTATTGTATTAGTCATTTCCGTAACTATTTAAACCTGCAGAAATAAGCATTTTGAATTTTCCTCGTGCAAATACGATTTTCCTTTGCATTTTATGGGAATGAACACCATAGCCATATACATTTATAAAATCTGTTTATTTGTTGAGGTCAATATTCAGCGAAGTTTGGCAATTTTAATTACATCTTGTAATAATTAGCGATGTATTGAAGTTATGTTTGTCCACTGAGGTTGTATGCGTCAAATTTCTTGTTTGCGAAGAATGCCTTCATCCGATCTACTAATATTCAAATTTCAACGAAAATCACATAAACCTTATGCTAATTTGGGTAACTGGTCTTATTTAAGTTGATTATTCCATAAAGATGCCATTTCGAACTTCAACTTCATGAGTCTTTGAGTGATCCTGAGTTCCTGACTTAATGATATTTTAAGTTTAGCTCTAACATTAAATTGTAGGGTTTAATTTTGAGCTTTCATGGGATCACTTGAATTGTAGTTTCGATAATATCAATCTGTCAACTTTGTATGGCAGTCGCACTTTTGCTTAATATGCTTCTCATACTTAGCTGTAAATCATAATTTTAATTAAAAGATTTTATTGGAAATACAGCCTTCTATAATGCACTTACAAATTTTCAAGTTTCATATTTCTTATTTTATATTAATTTTTAATTTACTTAATTTAGATTTTTATTTAAGAACTTTCTTATGTTTTTTCCTTATATTGTCCTTACTCAATGCAACTTGTGCAAATCTTTCAAACTTAGGGCTGGCCAAAAGAAAAAATCTTTAAAGCTTGGGCTTTTAATCCTTTGAGGGATTTGATTTAGTTCCCGTTGGATCACAAATAAATGAAATAATTGCACAAATGATTCCTAAACTTTGATTAATGTATAATATCATCCTTGAATTTTAGCCGCATGTGTAATGTCATTCCTAAACTTTCGATAAATGTTCAATCTAGCCTCTAGATTATATGAAAAATTCCAGTTTTATCCTCCCTTTAGTTCAAATTAACAAAATTTGATAATTTGGGACTTACATGGTAACATTTCTACTCTTTCATTTTTTTTTTTTGTTCTTTTGTTCATCGGAATGGAAAAAGAATAGAAATCCATTTGATAACATCCACCAATTTTTCTATTCCCCGAAATAGAAAAGTAGCAAGAAAATAGATTTGGAATAGAAATAAAAAGTAGAAAATGTAACTTCTTATTTGCGAGAATAATTTTTAGAAAAAAGTTTTTTTTTTCTTTTTATCTTTTGTTTCTCTACTTCTTTCCCGCCATCCGCCGCCCCCCCTTTCTTCGGCCACCAGCCGCCGCTGGTCACCGATTGCCGCCGCCGCTCGCTAAAGGAGAAGCAAGAAAAAGAGAGGAAAAAAAGAAAAATCTATAAAAAAAAAAAAAGAAATTCTACGTTATAAAAAAAATTATGAGGCATACCAAATACATTTCTATTCTTTTTCTATTCCAAAAATAGAAATTTTGTATAATTGTTAAATGTGTTCTTTTACTGAAAAATTGTTCTAAGGAATAGAAATTTAAAAAAAAAAACTATTTCTATAAAGAAATTATTCTCCAATATAGAATTATTACCAAACGTACCATTCGCATCCAATCAAGTACATTTGAATAATCAATGAAAAATTAAACCTTACATGCAAATTATCTACGTAAGATATTTAACTCGAATCAGGATATAGTAATTTAAGTCATCCAATAACATGGATAATCATTTTTACAAATTAAACAAATTAAACAAATTAAACATGTTAAAATAACTATTATATTCTATTCTGAGTTGAATTTCTAACCCAAAAAAATCTATTTGTAAGTTCGTTTTTGCCCACCGTTTAAATGTACCAGATTAGAAGCCAAATCATCAAAGTCCGTTAATTTGAATTAATGAAATTATTTTAATTTCATATAATTTAAAAATTAAATTAAATATATACAAAAATTTCGAGAATCATACTAAATAAATCAAAAGTTCATAGACGAGGTTATATGCCGGAATAAAGTTGAGAAATCATCTAATATCATTTTCTCCCAAGAAATAGATCTCGTCTTTGCATTAAAGCCTGTGTCTTACGACGAGTTGTACTGGAGTTCTGACAAAAAGACATTGAGATAATACGCAACATGACAGCGGACCGGGCCCCTTCGGGCACGACAGAAGCCCCTTTACACTTGTTCCCCCCATACTTCGAAAAGTTACATGCACCTCTTTCTTACAAAAGATATAGATATAGATATAGATATAGACGTGGATACATACATATAGACATCCTTTCTGCATGCACTGGAGGAGCAACTCTCACCTTCCCCTCTCACTTCAGACCCCAGAATGAAAATTGCCCAGAAATACAAGAAAAGAGATGAAATCTCTGATCGATGAGGCAAAGGCATTATTCCGTATACAAGAAGTCCAAAGTCCACGGGAAACATTAAAACTTTTCAATTACATAGAGAGAAAAAGAAAAGACAAGAACAAACAAATCTGCTTTTGTATACAGCTCAACCTATCTTAGAAAACTATACTGTCCCTGATTGTATGGAACATCTCCCAGGACACAGACAGATGATTATTCTACAATCTTCACGGCACAACACATGACATATCTATTTGTAACCTTTTCCATGAAGTTCAGATTAGAACCAACAGGGAGGCAACTGCAATACAAATGATGGCTATGGTGGCGACAATTGAACCTTGCTCGAATGATTTCTGCAAGCTGGTGCGGGAGAAGTGCTGAAAGCCCAGATACACTGCTATTAACACTGCAATAATAGCACCTTCTTGCGTTCCCCTGTACATTATATCATGGAGGTCGGGAAATAGAAGATAACTACAAGCCTGACATATGGTTCCACCAAAAGAAAGATTCAACTTACCTCAAGTTCATAACTTGATAAGGAGACACTATCACCAGTAGCAATGCCATAAATGGCAACTCGAGTTCACCTAGGACCAGAGCATAAAATAAGAATTCATGCAAATTAGCCGTCATTAATTTGTAGCATAAAAAGTACAAGGCAGCATTAATAACAGAACTGCATAGAAATGTACAAGAAATTTGTGATTATTTCAAGGGTGTGCCATTAATTTTTATGCTTTGTTTGGTAACATAAGGTGGAGGGGAAATGAGAAGTGAGGAGAGAAAATAGGAAAAAATTCAAAATTCATTTGAGTTAAGAGTTTCTGCTCCAACTTTCTCCTCCCATCCCTCAACTTCCCCACTGCCCCTTATCTCCAAACAAAACCTTGTTTCCCTTAAACCCTCAATAGATTGTCAATTTACTGTGAATTTAGGTTTGGTGGTGACTGGTGACAGCCCACTGGAGTACAATAT
This sequence comes from Eucalyptus pauciflora, assembly GCA_007663325.1. NCBI lineage: Eukaryota > Viridiplantae > Streptophyta > Magnoliopsida > Myrtales > Myrtaceae > Eucalyptus > Eucalyptus pauciflora. The sequence continues at coordinate 1,136,008 of VMYD01000100.1, read as the reverse complement.
AGCTTATTCTGATATGTGAACTAACAAAATAAGTAGATAAATTCTCATTAAGTATGCCACAGCCATAATTTGCCCCAAAACCAGGGATATGATGAATAAACTTGTACAGGAGTCTAGCAAAACTACCATTTAGAAACCAGATAAACATCAGAATGCTTCGTAAGTAACCTAAAGGCGGTGACTATGCCGATATATCTGCAAGTTTCCTAGTTATGCCAAAAAAGAAAAGAATTAAAAATATGCATAGCCAGTAAGTCAACAGTTCAGGGCAGTATGTATGATCCTGCCTAATTTGGAAGAGTGAAAACGCATACCAGTCGCAAATCAAGCATAGGTAGTCAACATACCTGGAATATAAAAGAAAATACGAACAAGAAGTGCCAGGAAGGCAGCCCAAATGCCATATTCACCCCTGCAAAACTCAAATCACCAGAATTTTACCAAAGATGCAACTCTGAAGAACATTACAGACTAAGTATTTCATAAAATCGATAATAACATGATACTAGGGCAGAGACAATCTCGTGCTCCATCCAAAGGACAAATACTTGGGCACAGATTCCATCAAGAACTTTTGACCGAAACAAATCCATCACCACCCCATGAAGGATAATGCTGGTTAGATAGCATGGTTGTGAAGAAGGTTGAGATCAGATATGGGAAGATATCTTACTTCATCCATGAGATGAGACTGGATGGTGCTTGCAGAGCAAACAGCGGAACAAGAAAGGACTTCTGAACAGGAGTCCCCTTTGCAAGCACAAGTACCCTGCATCAATACAAGAATAATCTTGAAAAGCAGAGAAGTAGCACCAGGAAGAAACCAACAACTGCTCCTCAGCTTCTTCATAGACCATTAAGAAGAAAAGGCAAACTTGACTGGTCCACTGAAAGGATAATAACACTACAGGTTACCGCATTTTCCAAAAAGCATTAGTGAAGTCAGATCACACTCTCCATACTCTCGTGTCGGATTAAATCAATGCTTATCTGAACGGTGAAATTTGAAATTCATTGGGTGCAACAAATTTCGAAAGAAAAAGCGAAATACTTCATAGAACCCGAAATTACTTTGCCAGCTCACACGATCTGAAGTCTCGGCAACAAGTCGGCAACATTCAGATCGAATGTCACATTGGCAAGGACTGGTGACTCCATTTCGCTGATTGAACTGTCCCCTATGACTCAGACGAACCCATGAACCATCTCAACAACCCCTAATGCATTTCAAGTCAAAATTAACTAACACTGAGTTGAAAATGAATATGTCGCAGCATTCATCACACGAGCCATCATCACAGAGAGACGGTGAGAGAGCCTCACGCGGAAGAGACGGCGGAGATCCACTGGATATTACGGGCAGTGAGAGGCGCGGCATAGCAAACAGCCCCAACGCCTCCGCTCCTCTTCATCTTCCTCCTCGTCAAAGCCGTCCCCTCGCGCTCGACCGCATATCTAGCAAAAAAAAACCAATCGGACAAAAACGACCCGGCATCAGTTTCGAGACCAGCTCGTCATTGGGTACGTCCTCAAGAACGACGGGCGACCGAACAGGCGAATTCAAGACGGGCGAGACGAGACCTGAGAGGGTTGTAAGCGAAGGAGGAGCTCGCGCGGCGAGAGAGAAGCGACGTGCGGTCGCGGACGCCGCCGCCGACGAGCGGAGGTTTCGAGGAGATGAGCTGGGGCTTCTTGCTGATGCGGTGGAAGAGAGAAAGCGCGTTCGGGGAGGAGAGAGAGAGGGTCGCCATCTCTGCCTGCTGCTTGCTTTTGGGTTTTGGCTGGCCAAAAGCTTGTAGGAGAGTGATAAGCGAGCGGACAGAGAGAAGAGAGTGCAGAACTGACTAGAAAATCTAGAGAGAGGGAGACAGAAACAGAGGGGACGCGTGTGTATCTGTATCTGTGATTTAGTTTATTTCGTGAAGATCCTTTGATATTTTTTCGCGGACGATGATTGGGGGTTAGCTTCTTTTTCAGATAAGCAATCATAAAATTTGTCAGGATCCGACTTTTGAACTTCCGTTTATTTCACGAAAAAAACTCGCTTAAAAATATTAATCTAAGGGAAAAAAATTTCATAATCAATGAAAAAATATATAACCACCGGGGGTTCGCCCCAGTGGCCACCATTCCATCTTAGAAATGGGAAGTTGGGAGTTCAAATCCCCACCTTCTCAGGGGATTGGGGTGTAGAATATTTCATTTCAGGAGTGGGTTTCAACTCTCACGCCCTGTAAAGAGGCAGGGCAAAAGTCTGAGAGTGAGTAATAGAGTAGGATTAGCGTAGGATCGACAAAAAAAAAAGAAAATATATATACTTAAATTCAGAAAAAAAAAAAAAAATTCGTACTGAAAAATTGGAAATCATTTTTCAAATATATAACAAGGTATTATTAGCACTTGAGCCTAAAACTCCATGCTTAAGCAGGCAAATCCTGACGTTGGTTCTCAAGTTGCATGCATTTAGGTATTTAGCACCCTAGCGTTGGCCCATGACCTTAGTGCCGGTGCATGAACCCCCAACACCCTCGATTAGGTCCATTAAGGCAAAGCTTGAGATCCAAATGCCAGGGCTTAGGCCCCCAGTGTCCACACTCGTCCATTGAGATTGGGCTTGAACCCTCGATTCCTATGCCCAATACCCTAACACCTGGACCCCACCCCGTCCACAAAGGTTGAATGTGGAATCCTAGTACTCAAGCTCAGACCCCCAACACCCAAGCCTCCACAATGGTCGTAACAGGGTCCACCAAGGCTAGCCTCAAGATGCCAGTGCTCGCACTCGAATCCATTGAAGTCGGGCTCGAGACCCAAGTGCACGTGCCTTAATCCCCGTGCCCAATGTGGGGTCCATTACAGTGAACTCAAGACTTTATTGGCCATACCTAATTCCCTGACTATCTATATGCAAGTTACTGACCCACCAAATGGTATTTGTCTATTGAGGAAAATCAAATCAAATTTTATATACCAAACGACGAAAAAAAATTTAGTTCATTTTCAAATTTCAACCGAACGATAGAAAAATATTATCATTTTTCTAAAAAAATAAATTAAATTTTTTTTTTCTGAAATGTCATATATTTCTCGAAATAAACAAAGCCTATATCTCATTACATTTTCTTTCCATTCTATTTAAATCCTAACAATTGGATGGGGAATAGTTTTAAAATTTCTGTTAAGTCCGTCCATTATTTGTGGTAGGGAAATCTCACATGAGTGTCAGTGGATGGCTTTAAAGAGGAAAGAAAGAATATCAAATCAATTTAGCGTATCTTTTTGTTAAATCATGAAATAGATCGAGATAAAATAAAATACTCTAAAGTCTGAACAATTGTGTAAGTGTTGATACTTATGAATAGTACAAAGATCGGTTTGATTTTATTGCGAAAAATTGAAAGACTTAGATAGAACAAACTAAAAGTGTAAGGACTAAATTGAACATTCAGAAATAATTTAAGGATCAGATTTAACTGATAAAAAAAAATCCAATATTGATATGTATATTGGGTCAAAATTAAAAACTAGTACCTCTGACTTTCCCTATATTCTTCAAAAACCTCTATCTTTGAGAAGTAAGAGATTATTTGTATAAGGCCACGAAATTTATGTGAAATTTGCAAGTATGATTCCAAGTAACTAATGCATTTTCCTGAACTTTTGCCTTTCCAAGGCAATACGCTAGGGATGGAATCCGATACGCTCTCGGTTTGGTCGTTTGATCATGATGATGGATTCAGTATGCCAAAAGCAAAAGCATGTGATCGAAAGTTTTCTTTTTCCTTTTCTTTATCTTTCTTCCGAGCATGTGATGGAAGGTCGCTTGGCATTGAATTTTGGCTTTATCTTGACCAATTAGGTGCTGCCACGTCCTTTGGTTTTAATTCCTAGATGATTCTCAAGTGCCTAGGATCGTCCAATTGTACTTTTTCACTTACAGGTACTTGACCGTTGAATGTGATCTCACGCAATTTGATTATATTTATTTATTTTATTAATACCATTAAAGAATCCCAAAACGATATCTCCAAGGTAGATTAAAACGAATTTTCATCTAAAAAAATATGTCAAATTGGTCTTCACGACATATTTATCCTAAATTAATTTTTTTCTTGTGAAAAGTGTCAAAGCGATATCTTATAACATATTTATCATAAATTAATTTTTCGACTCACAAAAAAGTTCAAACCGATACCTAGATTAGGGGTACCGATTTGAGTATGTCATAAAGGTAGTGGTTTTAGACTTTTCATGAAACGAAAATTATTTTGGAGTAAATAAATGTGTCATGATATACCAATTTGAGATTATTCATAGGCTGAAAACGGTATGGCACCATCATGTATGTTGACTTAGCTCTCTCACTATAAATTAATCATTAATTGATTTGTCAAAACGTTGGTACGTTTGGACTTGGCCACTTCCACGGTGATGGCTTTTGAACGCGTTCCTCAACTTTTTTTTTTTCCTTCAAACTTCATAATTTCGGCAATAGATCAAATCATGGACATACGCAAAAACCTTTGCCTTTACATCATTTTCCTAAAAATAATTATTTATATCGCTTAAAATAATTATTAAATGAGAAATATTTTCATTATTTATGTCCAAATATTTGCATAGACGATGAAAATATTTTCCAAATTAATTATTTTTTGTAAAACAAACGAAATCTAAAAGAGTAAAGATGTCCGTGGTTGATACAAATAAATAAATGCTACTCCTCAAACTTTTCAGGCTTTTAATTTGTAAGAACATTAATTTAACTATATATATTGTAATCCTTAAAAAAAATTTCAACCCAATAAGAAAAATTTCTACATTTGTCACTTATTATAACTATTTCTTATTGAACACCGACAACTAAAAATATACATATGCCTATTTTTTCTTTCCCATTACTAAAACGGCATTTTCCTCTTTCAAGCTGACCATTTATCTCAATATTTCATTTCAACGACTAAAAAAAATAATATAAGATTCAGCTTTTGGGATTGGGTTTTAGTCCACAATTATTCTGCATCAATTCAAAATAACATTACTCTCGTTACGCCAAACTTAAAAAGAAGATCATAATCTTGGATTGAACAAGAAGTTCTGCTCAATTTTGAGGTATTTGAGGACCGTGTCCCGAGATTTGCAGGTGAAATCTTATTGTGATTTGGCTCACTAGCCGCCTAAGTAATTTGCTGGCGATCTTTTATAAAAACAAGAATAACAAAAATCCTTTAACATGAAAGAATCTGACTCGAGAGATTGAGTCAAGTTAAAGAATATTTCACAATGTCCAAGATGGCATTGATCTAAGAACTATGTCCAAATTTTTCAGCCTCATTTTCATGCTTAAAGACATCTATTGATGTTTCCTCCCCTTCCCCCACCCCGCAAAAAAATAATAATAATAAAAAAAAAAAATTCAAAACACAAATCCCTTTTTGGACGGAGTGGGTTTTAGGGTGTGCATGATAACACTTCTGTTTCTCTATTTCTCTGTTTCTCTGTTCCCCGGAACAGGTTTGGAACAGAAATCCGTTTGGTAACGCAATTTGATTTCTCTATTTCTGAAACAGATTTCTACTTCAGAAATAGAGAAATCGAAGAAATCAGAAGTAGAAATTTTCTACTTTTCTGTTTCTGAAGTAGAAATAGAAATTTTTTTTTTCTCCATTTGAGCATTTCTTCATTCACGGGCTTTAAAAAATCCTTAAAAATGAATAAATAATAATAAAATTTATTATAAAAATATAATTTATTCATTTTTTATTTTTATTTTTATTATAAATATTATTTTTATTTTGAAAATAAATATTATTTTTATTTTTAATAAATAAATTTAATCGAAATAAATTTATTTATTAAAAATAAATTTAATTAAATATCATTTATTAAAAATAAAAATAAATATATTCATTTTATTCATTTAAAAATAAATATAAATTTATTAAAATAGATTAAAAATAAATAAATTATTTTTATTTATCAATTTATTTTTAGTTTATTAAAAATAAATTATTTATGATAAATAAAAATAAATTATTTTTATTAAAATAAAATTATTTTTAAAATAAAATTATTTTTATTTGTCTTGAGTATTTTGCCAAATAATTTTTTTTTATTTTTTTATTCATTTTAAAATAAATTTATTCGTAAAATAGAATAAATAAAATAAATTTATTTTTAAGGATATTTTTATTTTAAAATGAATAAAAAAATAGACTAAAAATTATTTTTAAGGATATTTTTATTATTAAAATAAATTTATTTTTAAGGATATTTTTATTTTTATTCATTTTAAAATGCAAATAAAAAAATTATTTTGTATTTGAGGATGTCCTATGTTGTTATCTAATTAATTTTTATTCCTAAAAATATAAATTTTATTATGTTATCAAACGGATTTCTGTTCCAGAAATAGAAATTTTGTGCCGTTATCAAACGGGTTTTTTTGCTCAGAAACTTGGCCGGGGAATAGAAATTGAGAAATTGAGAAATCAATTTCTGGCCAGAAATCAATTTCTGGAACAGAAATTTTGTCATGCGCGCCCTTAGTGGTTCAAGACATATATTCAACTGGAAAAGACAAAAGCATGAGCTAGTTCGTGATTAACTATAGGCCCAGCTCTCCACCCTATATGAATAAATGCGAGTAGGCTTGAGCAAAATGGCTATGATGGGAGAACACAAAAGCATGAGCTAGTTCGTGAATAACTATGGAGCGAAGGAACGAACAAAATGGTGGATTCAGATTCAGTACCGAGAGAATCATTTGCTTGCCAAATTTAAAACGAATATTCCCCCTTAAGTGAAACCTAGAGTGAGGGCGTCTAGGGGTGAGAGAGCAGGGGTTCTTTGGTGATCTACCTAAGATGGAAGAAGAAGAAGAAGAAGAGAAGAAAATGAGGAGGGAGAGAGAGAGTAGAAAAACGGTTGGAAAAGAAAACAAAGGAGGAGGCATTAGGAAATATTAGGTACTGCTCTGATTCCACCGTATCAAAATCTGAATCCATTCACCAAGCGACATGTGTCACCCGACCCGCTCTGATTCCACCGTATCAAAGTCTGAATCCATTCACCAAGCGACATGTGTCACCTGGCCCCACCATGTCAAAAGTCCTCCTCATTTCATTTCAAATAGACAAGACTCTCTCTCCACTTCGCTCTTCATGGTCTCTCTCTCCCTCCCACTCATGCGACCTTTTCGCCTCATGTCCGAGCTCTCCTCCTACGAACCACTGCCCCACCTCGACAGTTGCCTCTACCATCCGATGAACCACGCCAAACGACATCGTCTCTCTCTCTCTCTCTCTCCATTCTCCATTTGTCTCTCAACTCACTCTATTCTCTCCCTCTCCACCGTCTGACGAACCACGCCGCCGCCCCCTACTCTGAACATGCCATCATTTTTGTTAGAACTAGTATTAGCACCTAGAGGGGGGTGAATAGGTATTTAAAGCGATTTTAACAATTCAAATCAATTGAGATATAAATAATTTAAAATCAACGATTGCAGCAAATGAAAGCAGTTAACAATATAAAGGATTAGGGATAGAAAACCAAGACTCCGGATTTATAGTGGTTCGGCTTAGATCAAGCCTACGTCCACTCTCCCGCACGGACAGCCCTTCTGGCTGGATTTCAGTAAGAGTGATTACAGTCTCACGCTCTTGAGTCCACAGTGTAGATTACTCTACTACACTTCCTCAAGGTCTACAATATGATCTCTCTTTTGATTACATGTAACGCTCAAAGAATGATATCGCAAAATAGTAAAGGAGATTTCAGACTTTGGAATTCTTCTATCCGCACCCTTCAACAACTAGAGCATCTCTCTTATATACTTCTTCATGCCTTCAATACCGTTGGCACCTTCCAAAGAAGTTCTTCCAATCAACCCGTTGGACAGAATCAATTAGAGAGATCTCGAGCTCTTTAAGGTAAGTGTTGATAGCCCATCAATCCTGCTCGCCCATACAATCAGGATCTCGGTTTCCATAAGTGGATCCTTCCAAATATAAGTTGCGAAGTCGTCAAAGAATCTAAACATATTCCATATAAAACTTATATCGTTTAGAGCTGAATCCAGTAGAAAGATATCCATTAGTCGTTAGAATAAAGATCGTATAAGATCAGAATAAACGTCGTCCTGGAAACTGTCCATGTGAGTAGACTTTGAAATATAAGTTTTGAGTCTTGCTAGCTTCAGACTTTAATCTTCAGACTTTGATCTTCAGACTTTGTTCTTCAGACTTTGTCAAAAGAGTCTGTAAGTCTTCAGACTAGACTGATAAACCTGTTTTGTCAACTTCAAAATACCTTAAGGGATTTCATCCAACAATCTCCCCATTTTTTATGGTGACAAAACTTTCCTGCAGATTTAAATATTATCGCCCTGCAATACAACTTTTAAGCAAGCATATAAAAGATTAAATAAGATAGTAGAAGTTATCTTGTACACAGATATCCTGTACACAGACTTTCCCTGTACACAGATCTGCATTCACCGAAACCTCATTAGTCATAAACAGACAGTACTATCTAATTTATAAAGCTTAAGGTATTGCCATAGAGAGCACACATTTCAAAAAACTGCATACGTTTAAAAACTCAAGTCAAGTCAAAGTCAAGCAATCAAAAGATAAAAAGATAGGATTTGGTTTGGTTTGAAAAAGTTCAAAAATCTGCAAAGTCTTCTCCCCCTTTTTGTCAGCATAAAAAAAAATCAAGGAGCTCGAGGAATGCGAACAAGTTGAAAGTCTCCCATAGACTTGACAGTGTCTTCCAACTTCCTCAAATCTTCCTGAACTTGGGTGAGAGCGGTCCCCTTTGCAGTATCCTGAATCTGATGCTGAACATCTTTAATCTGATCATGCAAAGTGATGAACATTACATGATTTTCATTATGCAAGGTCTGAAATTCATAACCCATGGCATAAATTTGACCTTTAAGTTCCAAGATGATCTCAAGCAGCCTTTGAAAATTTCCAGAGTTGTCAGTCTGAGTGCTTGTTTCAGCTCGGTCTGAAGGTGGAGTCAAGCCAGTATGAATGTCAGCAGGAGGTTCAGTGTGTGGAGATGATGCCTCTCCTTCAGGAAACTGTGCAGCATGAATATCCTCAGCAGCAGGAGGTGATCGACTAACACCTGTTTGAGCATCATCTTCTCTGAAAGTCGGCTGAAGAGGTGTGTGTTCTCTTTCTTTATCTCCCCTTGTCTCCATGTCTTCTGGTGGAGAAAAGAATTCATCTTTCTGAGGCGTTTCCTCAGTGACAGGGTGTTGTAAATCCTCCTTTTCTGCTGGAGAATCTGTTCTTTCTGGTTCATCTGCTTGTTCTTTTTTTCCTTCTTCCTCTTCCTCTCTTTCTTCCTCTTTCTTCTCTTCCTCTTTCTTCTCTTCCTTCTCTTCCTCTGTAACTTGATGTTCTGGAACAGTTGGAATAGATGCAGCAATTTGAGAAATAAGAGTAGAGATGGGTATTGCATCCTCATCATCTTCATCTTCCAGGATGACTGCCCTTCTCTCCTTGGTAGAACTAACCACAAGTTCTTTCCCTTTCCTTTTTGCTGCTGATGAGTCTGGTCTGAGTTTGATAGGAGTCTTTTCCTTGAATTGCTCCAGCTTCTTGCTAAGCTCTTTTAGACGCATCTTGGTAATCATCCTCAGCCCGATGACCATTTTATCAATAGTCTTCACTGTGAGAATATGAGGAGATTGAATGTTGAGATGTTTGAGGAGACGAGTAATGAGAGCAGCATAAGGAAGCTTTCCTTTGTCCTTAACCATGCATCTATACATGTGAAAGATGATGGTATGTGGCAAAGAGAAGTTCACACCTATCTTGATGGCAAACATCAACTTAGCTTCAGAAATTGATACATCTGTCTTAGATGTCGATTTTGGTCTTAGACAGTTGATTACAATTTTATGCAGCAAAGTATTTGTTGCATTCATTCTGGAATAAGATAGTCTTCCTTCTGCAATTCTGTCCTTTGCTAGTTCAAGCGTAGCATGACTCACAGACACACCGATTGGTTGGAAAGCCCATCTTTCCACACCAAGCACATCAGCCAAAATGTCACAATCAATGACATACTCCTTATCTCTCACACTGAAGGTAAAGCTGTTTGCATCAATGAAACTGATATTGGAGTAGAAATAGGCCGTCAATTCAGAATGTGCCGTGTCACAGTCTGTGCAAAACTGATAAAGTTGGAGCTTTTCGAATTTCTCTCGCAGATGTATGCTCAACAAGTCCAGAAAATCGAAATCCACAGTTCGTGGGTTCATCACCCCACGCTTCAGCAATTTTTCATATCTCTTCATGTGTCCGTCTGAGCGGAACAATTCATCCTTCTTCCATCTTAGGCTCGCAGCCACACCCATCCATGGTTTGAAGTGTATGAACATCTTTTCATCATCGTCCTTTCCCTCAGGCTAATTCATACTACTAAACCTAGGGTCACTCGGGAAATTTGCAAATGCTCTTGTAGCCGTTCCTTCAGGCACAATTCCAGACCTTTCCATAACAGTAAGAAAGTGCGTCTCGTTTCTATAACCCTTCTCTTTCATAAACTCATCCACAAAAGTCATAGCAAAACCTTCCTTTAACGCAGAGTAAAGCTTGTAAACAAAGGCAGGTTTTAGAGTTCTTACCGGTTCGATATCTTCATAAATCGTTTCATCTTGAGGGCCCTGTTCTTGAGGTCTAGTTGGAGATGACCGCTGTTGAGATTGCTCAGTAGGAATGTCGCTTTCCTCAGTGAGATCAAAATGCGTAGGCCCCTCACCAGAACCTTGTGGTCCCCTATTTGCTATTCTGGTAGACTTCCTCTGATACGACATTGTGCTTTTCTTTGGAGAGACTTTCTCACTTGTGTCGCAAGAAAGTTGAGAACTTTGAAACGAAGAAGTTTTTGAGAAAAAAATGCAGAGCAGTGAAAAGCTTTTGATCTAGGGTTTCTGAGTAAGGTGAAAACGAAGGAGAAGAGATGTATAAAAGATAACAGGTACGGGGAATAACCAAGCGTCGTATATTTTGGAAATCTTGAATTTTCCTTTTTGAAAAATAACTGCCTTAATAAAACGATAACCACTTCTTTTGAAAATAATAACTGACTTAAAATAGACAGATAATCTTACTTTATCAATAAGACAGTTTAAGTAAGGAAACTTACAGTCGTGTCGATTCGTATTCTCAGTCTTTTAACCTTTGAGTCTGATACTCTGTCAGACTTTAGTTACTGAGTCTGAACTTCAACATTCTTCAAGAGATAATATATTGAGTCTTGAGCGAATAGACTCAAACAAGCTTTTCTCAAGAGGCTTTGTGAAGATGTCTGCCAGTTGATTCTTTGAGTCTATGAATCGTATCAAGACTTCTTTGTTCTGAACATGATCTCTTATAAAGTGATGTCGAATCTCAATATGTTTTGCTCTTGAATGTAGGATAGGATTCTTTGTAAGATTGATTGCACTGGTGTTGTCACATCTAATTTCTGTGCAAGAGTCTTCAATGCCAAAGTCTTGCAGTTATTGTTTTATCCACAATATTTGAGAACAGCAACTCCCAAGAGCAACGTATTTTGCTTCAGCTGTTGAAAGAGCCACAGTACTTTGTTTTCTTGAAAACCAGGATACTGCCCTGTTTCCAAGCAATTGACAAGTACCTGAAGTGCTTTTTCTTTCAACTCTACAACCTGCAAGATCTGCGTCTGAATAGCCAAGAAGTGTAAAGTCTCCTTCTTTGGGGTACCAAAGACCAATCTTAGCAGTAGTAGCAACATATTTAATAATACGTTTAACAGCGCTTAAGTGAGATTCTCTAGGGTCAGATTGAAACCTAGCACATATGCAAACACTAAATAATATGTCAGGTCTGGATGCACTAAGATAAAGAAGAGAGCCAATGATACTCATGTATAATTTTTGGTCAATTTTCTTCCCTGCTTCATCTTTGTCTATCTTCAAAGAGCTTGACATTGGTATGTCAGTCTTTTTGCAATTCTCCAGACCGAACTTTTTAACAAGTTCTTTTGCATATTTCTCTTGATGAATGAATATTCCCTCCTTTAGTTGTTTGACTTGTAGACCAAGGAAAAATGATAGTTCACCCATCATGCTCATCTCGAATTCATCCTGCATAGACTTAGAAAATTTCTTGCACAAAGTCTCGTTAGATGATCCAAATATGATGTCATCAACATAAATCTGAACAAGTAGAAAGCTTTTACCTTCCTTTTTAATGAATAAAGTGGTGTCAACCTTTCCTTTAGAAAAACCACTATGAATTAAGAAATTACTTAGCCTTTCATACCAAGCTCGAGGAGCTTGTTTCAGTCCATATAAAGCTTTCTTCAGTCTGAATACAGAGTCTGGTTTCTTCGAATCTTCAAAACCAGGAGGTTGTTCTACGTAGACTTCTTCTTGAATAAATCCATTCAGGAATGCACTTTTGACATCCATTTGAAACAACCTGAAATTCTTATAGCAAGCAAAAGCAAGTAATAATCTGATTGCTTCTAACCTTGCTACTGGAGCGTAAGTCTAATCATAGTCTATCCCTTCTTCTTGCGTGTATCCTTTAGCTACGAGTCTTGCTTTGTTTCTCGTTACTTTGCCTTTTTCATCAACTTTGTTCCTGAAAACCCATTTAGCTCCAACAACTTATTTACCTTTTGGTTTGGGAGTTAATTCCCATACGTCGTTAATACTGAATTGTCTGAGCTCTTTTTGCATTGCTTCAATCCAGCTTTCATCAGCTAAAGCTTCTTCGATATTTTTGGGTTCTATTTCAGAAATAAGAGCAACAGCACTAGACTCTTCTCGCCTTTTGGATCTTGTTCGAATTCCCTCATTAATGTTTCCAATAATGAGTTCTTCAGGATGACTGGACTTGTGCTTCCAGTTACTGTTCAGTCTGATAGATTGTTGATCTTCTTCTTGAGTAGATTCTTCATCAGTAGCTTGTTGTACTGATTTTGAATTAGCAACTGCTTCAGTGGAGTTAGATTTAGCAGTGTCTGGAGCAGATTCTGAGTCTTCAGTCTGTATCTGCTGAACTTGTGGAGAGTCTTGAAATTTGACATTCATTGATTCTTCCACAGTCTGAGTCTTTTTGTTGAACACTCTAAAGGCTTTGCTTGTTGTAGAGTATCCAAGAAAGAATCCTTCATCTGATTTTTCTTCAAACTTACCAACACGATCATTTGCATTCTTTAGAATAAAACATTTGCAACCAAATATTTAAAAATAAGAAACTATTGGTTTCTTCCCTTTAAAAATTTCATAAGGAGTTTTCTCAAGAATTGGTCTTAAAAACACTCGGTTTATAATATAGCAAGCAGTTGAAACAGCTTCTGCCCAAAACTTTGAAGAAACTTGATTTCCAATTAAAAGTGTTCTTGCCATTTCTTGTAAAGACCTATTCTTCCTTTCCACAACCCCATTCTGTTCTTGTGTATATGGAGAAGAAAATTTATGTTGAAAACCAAATTCATCACATAAATTAGCAAAGTCTTGATTTTCAAACTCACCTCCATGGTCTGTACGAATGCTTATAATAGTGTGACCTTTCTCATTCTGCACCTTTTTAGCAAATTTTGAAAAGAGAGAGAAAGTCTCTGACTTACTTGTTAGAAAGTAGATCCAAGTAAATCGTGAATAGTCATCCACTATTACCAGACAAAACCTTTTACCACCAATGATTTTCGTTCTGGTAGGTCCAAACAAATCCATGTGCAAAAGCTGCAATACATGATTAGTGGAAACTCTATTTATTGATCTGTAAGAATTTCTAACCTGTTTACCCAGTACGCATGGTGTACATAGATCAGACTTTGAATAATTCAGATTAGGCAATCCTCGAACAAGTTTCTTTGTTGAGATCTTGTTGATTTGCTTCATGTTGATATGGCCTAGCTTTTTGTGCCACAGATTTGCTTCATCTTGTACTGATATTAAGCACTGTGATCTTTCTTGATTCACATCTAGAAGATAGATATTTCCATGTCTTCGACCAGTAAAGGATTGAGTAAGGTCTTTACTGATTCCAGAGCACGTTTCTTCCTGAAAGTTGATCTTGAAACCAGAATCACACAACTGACTTATGCTAAGCAAGTTGTAATTTAATCCTTCAACTAATGAAACATTATTGATAGACAAACTTCCAATCTTCACTGTTCCTCGACCAGTAATCTTCCCTCTGTTGTTACCACCAAAGGAAACTTTTCCTCCATCTATCTGGATAAGTTTTATGAAGCAGCTTAAGTCTCCTGTCATATGTCTTGAGCAGCCACTATCAAGATACCATTTTATCTTCTTTTTGATAGTAACCTGCAATTAACAAGAATTCAAGCTCTTTTTGGTACCCATACCATCTTGGGTCCAGAAGTGTTAGTACAATAGACAGTCTTAGCCCAGCTCTTTTTAACAGGTCTCCAAACTAAAGGACATTCTTTCTCGAAGTGTTCTAAGCTTTTACACTTGGAACATCTCAGAGCATTTCTACCAACAGGTTTTACAAAGACTTTCTGAAAATGATTCTTGTAAACAGTTCTAGCTGGTCTTTGTTTAATTCTTTCTTTTACCTTTGGAAAATCAATCAGTGGAATAGTTTCAGAAGTCATACCAAGACCCAACTTGTCAAAATATGGTCTTTGTATCGAAAGAATCTTATCCAGCTTTTCATAACCATTTGAAAATCTCTTTGATATGTTAGTGATATCATTTTTCAAAAGATTATTTTCATTTGAAATACTGTCTGAGTTTTCTTTTACAACAGCAAAATCTTTTTCCAGTTTTTCAACCTTTTCTTTCATAAGTTTATCCTGATGTTTCAATGTAGAATTTTCCCTTTTCAATTCGGAGATCCTCTTAAGAGAGGTTTTCAGACTAAGACAAAGTTCATCAATGTATTTAGAAACTTTAACAGGAATTTTCAAGTTACTTACCTCAAGTTCGCTGTTTGAGTCTGTGTCTGAATCAAGGTCTGAGTCTGAGTCTGATTTTTCCATTAAACAAATATTGGCATAATCATTGTCACTATCTTCACATTCAGTATCACTCCAAGTCTCTGCCTTGAGTGCCTTCCTGTTTTTCTCAGTCTTCCCTTTTCTCTTCTTTAACAGAGGACAGTTAGGTCTGATGTGTCCCTTTTTCTTGCATTCAAAGCAAGTCACTTCTTTATTCGTATCATCTTCCTCTGTTGACCTGTTTTGAAACCTTTGAGAATTTTGTTTCTTCCAATTGAATTTCCTTCCTTTTCTTTTCAGCTTTCTGAATCTCTTTATCATTAGTGCAAGTTCTTCATCATCTAGGTCTTCTTCAAAGTCTGTAACATCAGAATAGTCATTAGACTTTAAGGCAATAGATTTCTTACCTTTTGAGTCTTCCTCTTCGTTGGTCTATTCTACTTCATAGGATTGAAGAGTTCCAACCAATTCATCTACAGAAAGTGGAGCAATCCTCTGTGTCTCTCTTATTGAGGTTTTTATATAATTCCAATCTTTTGAGAGTCCACGAAGAAGTTTGTTGACTTTCATATGTCCTGAGATTGGATGTCCCTGATATTCAAGACCATTCACAATTTCAGTAAAGCGACTAAACATGTCAGTAATTGATTCTCCTGATCTCATCTTAAAGACTTCATATTGTCCCAAGAGAATGTTGATCCTTGTTTCTTTCACACGATCAGTTCCTTCATAGGTAATGTGAAGCTTGTCCCATACTTCTTTTGCTGTATCACAAGAAGATATTCTATTATATTCAGTAGGGGATAAAGCACAATATAAGGAGTAAATAGCTTTGGCGTTGAGAGTCTGTCTCTTGGTGATTTCTTCTTGAGTCAAAAGAGTAGGAACAGCAGGTTCTTTTCCTCTCTCTGAGTCTGATGCAGCATCAGGAATGATTCCTTTATCAACCACTTCCCATTCCAAAGGATCTTTCGATCTTAGGAATGCCTTCATCTTATTTTTCCATATGCTGTAATCCTTTCCATCAAAGTATGGAGGTCTGGTATTGCTTTGACCTTCAACCAACCCTGTAGGCAGCATACTAGCCATAGATCTTTTACTTAGAAGTAAAGACACTTCTTATAAACAAGTACACAAGCTCTGATACCAATTGTTAGAACTAGTATTAGCACCTAGAGGGGGTGAATAGGTATTTAAAGCGATTTTAACAATTCAAATCAATTGAGATATAAATAATTTAAAATCAACGATTGCAGCAAATGAAAGCAGTTAACAATATAAATGATTAGGGATAGAAAACCAAGACTCCAGATTTATAGTGGTTCGGCTTAGATCAAGCCTACGTCCACTCTCCCGCACGGACAGCCCTTCTGGCTGGATTTCACTAAGAATCAATAAGAGTGATTACAGTCTCACGCTCTTGAGTCCACAGTGTAGATTACTCTACTACACTTCCTCAAGGTCTACAATATGATCTCTCTTTTGATTACATGTAACGCTCAAAGAATGATATCGCAAAATAGTAAAGGAGATTTCAGACTTTGGAATTCTTCTATCCGCACCTTCAACAACTAGAGCATCTCTCTTATATACTTCTTCATGCCTTCAATACCGTTGGCACCTTCCAAAGAAGTTCTTCCAATCAACCCGTTGGACAGAATCAATTAGAGAGATCTCGAGCTCTTTAAGGTAAGTGTTGATAGCCCATCAATCCTGCTCGTCCATACAATCAGGATCTCGGTTTCCATAAGTGGATCCTTCCAAATATAAGTTGCGAAGTCGTCAAAGAATCTAAACATATTCCATATAAAACTTAGATCGTTTAGAGCTGAATCCAGTAGAAAGATATCCATTAGTCGTTAGAATAAAGATCGTATAAGATCAGAATAAACGTCGTCCTGGAAACTGTCCATGTGAGTAGACTTTGAAATATAAGTCTTGAGTCTTGCTAGCTTCAGACTTTAATCTTCAGACTTTGTTCTTCAGACTTTGTCAAAAGAGTCTGTAAGTCTTCAGACTAGACTGATAAACCTGTTTTGTCAACTTCAAAATACCTTAAGGGATTTCATCCAACAATTTTCACCTTGAAAGGTACAGATTTTCTTAGAGTTACTCCAAAAATTGTGTAATTTTTGCATTAGATTAGTAATTCTAGTGTTTTATTTTAAAGCATGAATTTGGACATCATGCTTCTCATCGAACTGCAATGTTCTTGTCTTGTTAAATGGGTCTCATTTTGATTTTTTTTTTCCTCTTTACATTTCTCTCTCTCAACTTCCTCTGAGTCTCTCTGCCTCTCTCTCGACTCACTTTCTTCTCACCGTCTGACGAACCACGCCACTGCCGCCATGCTCTATCTACTACATAGCCACCTCCGCCTCCGTCTCCACCTTAAAAGGTACAGATTTTCGTAGATCTACTCCAAAAATTGTGTGATTTTTGCATTCTTTTGTAATTTTGGGGAATTTGGGGGCTTGAATGAAATATTTTCATTTACGTATGTCGTTTACGTATGTCGTTGTTGGTGCTTACATCCCTTGTTTTGGTCTGTTAGAAGATATGCAATATATCTTAGGAATTGATTTTATTCTGTACATATCAATTCAATATCAGATCTAGATTTAGATTGATACATAGAATTCTTTATTTCCATTAATTGTACAAACCTAGTTCTATATCTTTAGGACTTGTACATTTTACAATCAATTAGAGGAAATACAGTAAAGAGCTTCGTTCCTCTCTTCTTCACCTTCGACTTCTTACATGGTATCAGAGCCACGAGGCTTCTGATTTGCTTCCGCTTTGTTCCCTTGCCAAAAGGTCTTCCACCTATAAACAAAAAAGGGGAAGAAGTTATTCTTTCGGCATTAGAATTATTTTTCGAAGGTTTTTTTTTTTTTTATCTTACCATGACATCCCCGCAAGCTAGCTTCTCGGCTTCTGGAAATCCACCGAGTGAAGAGATGTTGCACCAAGATCCGCAAGATGAAGATCGATCTACAGCGACTCCACCTGCGATTCCACCTGCAACACTTCCATTCACAAGTCAGCAGACACAAATACCGCCCACTCAGTGGTGGCCCACGCAGACTCAGTTCAATGCGGGGCAACCCTTAACGGGTCAACCATACCAATGGATCCCGTATCCATTTCTCTTTGGGGCAAACCCAAATCCATCATCGTCTGCATCTGTGGGTCACCAGAGCCACGTCCGACCCGATGGGGATCCGCCAACCACGAATGGGGGCAAATCCAGCCATCGGATCGGAGCAGTTAAGCGGGTCGGGTCAGCCGGGTATGGGAACAAATCCCTACCCGGGTTTCTATGCGGGTTATCCGATTGGGGCGAATGAATCGGGTCAAGGCACAAATACCTACCCGAACCTCGCACCGGGTTTCCTGCCTTTCCCAGCGGCGGCGCTCGCTGGACGACCAGAACCCGGCGATCCATTGTTCGTTTCCAACGCCAACGAACCAGAATTACGGCTCATCAGCCAGCAGCTAACTGGCCCAGAAAATTACACAAGATGGTCGCAGGAGTTCCGGCGCGCCCTGGCAACCAAAGACAAAGATGGTTTCCTCGACGGAACCATTCCAATACCCATGGAGGAACGTCTGGCCCGACTCTGGAGGAAGAGCAATCGCCTGATCCGAACCTGGATCGGCAATTGCGTCTCCTCCGAGGTCTCGACTGGACTACCACCGACAGAAGATGCAAAGGAGATGTGGGAAAATATACAGGAAATGTACGGGAAACTAGATCAGGCAAAAAATTTCAATTTAATGCAGGATCTCAGCGAATTGAAGCAAGGCAACATGACGGTCACGACCGTTTTCAACCGGCTCTCGTCTCTGTGGAACAATCTCGAGGCGGCCGAGGAGAAACTCGTGGGACCAGAACCCACGCTCAAACAATACAGATCTATCAAAGACAAGGAGAAAGCTACACGCTTTCTCCTCATCTTGAACGAAACATACCTCGGATTTCGCTCACAGATCCTTGCCATGGATCCGATGCCGCCGATTGGGCGCATATTTCAACTGGCCGTGCAGGAGGAGAGTCAGCGACACGCGATGCCAGAACACACCAGGAGCAGTGAGAGCGTCGCTCTCGCCGCCCGCGGCGATCGGCGAGACGCGGCCACCAGGACACAAACCCTAAATCGAGAAAGACGAGCGGCCAAATTGGGGCTAGGGTTCGCGGAAGAGGACTCCCGCATATATAAGACTGACCGAATGGACGGTCAAGATGTGTTACGAGGATCCGACGGCTTCGATCATTTGATCGGATCCAACGGTGGACAGGAATTCGCGGGCAAAGGATCGGACGGCCAGATCTTCAAAGCATCGGACGGTCAGATCTTCAAAGCGTCGAACGGTCAGATCTTCAAAGCATCGGACGGCCAGATCTTCGCTGCGATTAAAGGCACGGACGGTCAGATCCTTGCCACGTCAGCAAAGAATTTCGGGAGAAATTTTAAAGGCAAGAATAAATTGTTTTGTGATTATTGCAAGCGTGCTAATCATTCCATTGATAATTGCTGGAAATTACATGGAAAGCCCGGTGAAAAAGAAAAAAGAATTTCAGCAGCTTATCAAATTACTGGTTCGACCGGTAAACAGGGTGACCAATCTATCACAACTAATCAATATCATCAATTGATGGAGGCACTTCAGAAAATGGACACCAACAAAGGAGCAAGTTTCTCAGGTATTACACATTGCTTGATTAATTCAATATCCAAAAAATCATGGATAATTGATTCAGGGGCAAGCGACCATATTATATGTGACAGGGCATTTTTCTCAAGTATCAATCCTAGGTTGGATTTCCCTATTTCTGTGCAGTTGCCTACTGGGGATATTACTCATGTCCATGAAACAGGGACAGTAAATCTCAGCCCAAAAATTACTCTTAGAAATGTTCTCTGTGTCCCAGAATTCCAGTTTAATCTAATATCTGTGTCCAAAGCTTGTCAAGAAAATTCATGCCGGATCATTTTCAATGCTGATGCATGTTTCTTTCAGGACCTTTCGACTGGGAAACTGATGGGCTTGGGTAGTCTCTCTGAAGGCCTTTATTTATGGAATATTTCCTTGAGTAATTTTTCTTGCATTCCCTTGAATAAATCTTCATTGTGTAACTTGACTACCAATGATAGAAATTCCATTATGCATTTAAGATTGGGTCACAGTGCCTCTTTTCCATATCCACAATGTTCAATATGTCCTCTTGCTAAACAATCTCGTGCTCCTTTTCCGTCTAGTAGTACTCGCACTAATGCAATTTTTGCCCTAATTCATGTCGATATATGGGGACCATATCACACATTTAATCATGATGGGTCTCGATATTTTCTCACTATAGTCGATGATTATTCTCGTGCGACTTGGATTTTCTTGATGCAATCCAAGAACCAAGCTTATTCTCATTTGAAAAGTTTTCTCTCACTCTCAAAAAATCAATTTGGGAAATCCATACAGCGGATTCGTACTGATAATGGCAGAGAATTCTTCAGCCATGACTGTTCTTCATTATTCACTCAACATGGCATACAACATGAGAGCACTTGTGTCTATTCACCACAACAAAATGGCGTGGTAGAACGGAAACATCGTCATTTATTGGAAGTCGCACGAGCCTTAAAGTTTCAAGCGTCAGTTCCGGACGATTATTGGGGAGATTGTGTGATCACAGCTGCTTACCTAATCAATCGTATGCCGACTCGCATACTTAAAGGAAAAACTCCATTCGAGTTATTGTTCAAAAAAGGGCCAGAACTTCAACATCTCAAGGTTTTCGGATGTCTCTGTTTTGTCACAACAATGGGACCTAGAGACAAATTCACTCCTCGAGCTCGACGATGCATTTTCATGGGATATCCCAATTTACAAAAAGGCTATCGAGTTCTCGACATATCTACAAAGGAATTTCTAGTAAGTCGTGATGTCATCTTTCGTGAGGACATATTTCCTTTTTCTGAGCAACCCACTACAGCTACAGATACAGGGATGACAGCTCCTTCTGGCAGCATTGATGAAGCAATACCTCAAGACACTGCCTATATACCATTGGCAGAATTGAGGCCCATTCCTCCAACTGCTTCATATCTTCCGGAATCAATATCAACACCTGTTGATAGGGCCATTTGCCCAGAAGAAATCTTCCAGCCACGACTAGAAAATACCAATGCTGTTGAAGACAGTCAGCATATTGAAACTACATCTACCAATGGAACTCCCACAGACATTATTCATCCAAGGCGTTCAGGTCGCAGCACACGACCTCCCACATGGACCAAAGACTATATCTGTGCCACTCGTCACTCTCCAGGTACTCAATACCCAGTTTCATCATATGTTTCCTTCCATAGATTATCACAGGAACATAGATGTTGTGTTAGTCGCCTCTCAGAAGAACAGGAACCTCCTAGTTATAAGGAGGCATCTACTGACCCAAAATGGCAACAAGCCATGAAGGCAGAACTCCAAGCACTTATCGACAACAAGACATGGGATCTTGTCTCTCTTCCCTCTGGTCGAAAGCCAATTGGCTGTAAATGGGTCTACAAGATCAAGTATCGTGCTGATGGTTCCATTGAACGATACAAAGCACGATTGGTTGCCAAAGGATTCACACAAAGGGAAGGTTTTGATTATCACGAGACCTTTTCTCCTGTTGCCACTGATGTCACTGTTCGTTCTTTTTTATCTGTTGCTGCTATTAATAATTGGAGTTTACATCAAATGGATGTACATAATGCTTTTTTGCACGGGGGTCTTAATGAGGAAATCTACATGGACATTCCTCAAGGCTTACGGAGACAGGGGGAGAATCGGGTATGTCGTCTCCGTAAATCCCTTTACGGATTAAAGCAAGCATCCAGACAATGGTATGCTAAGTTTGCAAATGCTCTTATAATAGCAGGCTTCAAGCAGTCTAAGTACGACTATGCTTTATTCACACGGACCGAAGGTATGTCATCTATTTATCTGATGATATATGTTGATGACATACTTGTTATGGGAAACGATAAGGCTGCTATAGACAATTTCAAGGATTATTTACATGCTACCTTTCACATTAAAGATTTAGGAGCACCTAAGTATTTCCTTGGAATTGAAATTGCACGATCTGATCAAGGGATTTCTCTTAGTCAAAGGAAGTTTGTCTTAGAGATTATATCAGAAGCAGGTTTATCAGGATGCAGACCAGCCGCGATCCCTATTGAACAGAACATTAAGTTGACTACTGCAGAATATGATGAGGGCATTTCACAAAATGATGACCCCATTCTCAAAGATCCGTCAGGATATCAAAGACTTGTCGGGAAACTCATTTACCTGACAATGACTAGACCTGATATCTCTTATGCAGTACAAACACTTAGTCAGTTTATGCACAGTCCAAAGCGGTCTCATTTGGAAGCAGCATTTAAAGTTGTGAAGTACCTTAAAGGGTGTCCAGGACTTGGAATTCTTTTATCCAAGAAATGTGACATGAAGATGAGGGCATACTGCGATGCTGATTATGCTACATGCCCTACTAGCCGAAGATCAGTCACTGGATATTGTATCAAATTAGGAGATTCACTTCTATCATGGAAGACCAAGAAGCAACCTACTGTATCCTTATCTTCAGCTGAAGCTGAGTACCGAGCTATGGCAAAAACTACATGCCAAGTAGTATGGATACGAGGGTTACTTAAAGATCTCGGAATACAGGTACAAGGAGCAACAACATTATATTGTGACAATGATGCAGCTCTCAAATTGGCAGCAAATCCTATAGTGCATGAAAGAACTAAACACATAGAGGTGGATTGTCATTTTACACGAGACAAGATTCAAGAAGGAGTGATTGAAACAGAAGGGATTGGCACAACAGAGCAGCCAACAGACATCTTCACCAAGCCTTTATGTCATCGACAACATGCATATCTATTAAGCAAGCTAGGCGCCTTGGACATATACAAGCCACCAGCTTGAGGGGGAGTGTTAGAAGATATGCAATATATCTTAGGAATTGATTTTATTCTGTACATATCAATTCAATATCAGATCTAGATTTAGATTGATACATAGAATTCTTTATTTCCATTAATTGTACAAACCTAGTTCTATATCTTTAGGACTTGTACATTTTACAATCAATTAGAGGAAATACAGTAAAGAGCTTCGTTCCTCTCTTCTTCACCTTCGACTTCTTACATGGTCATGGTTAACTGAGTGTCAATGCCTTGTGTTCTCATGCATGGTTACCTATTTTAGAGCAAATCATGCTGACAAAATCTCATGTTTAAGAAAGCACCAAAAAGTGACTCTCCCATATATGAGTAGGCAAGAGAGAAAAATAATCCGGGTTTTTTAATACCTTAGGATGATTACTCTGTTAAACTAACAGTTTTATGAGGAATTTTCTATTGGAAATTAAATTTCATTCTAACATATCTCTGCATTTATGTTTGTTTGTGTAATTTCATGATTTTTATGGAGCACTTGAAGCAAAACTCTGGAGGTGCATTTAATCTGCTTTATGTTGTTTATGTAACTAGGTCAAATTGCTATTTTGGTCATTATTTAAGTTAAACCTACTCCGAGATTGATTTGATGTAATTTTAATCTCAATTTGGTACAATTCGGGTGCAAATATGCATGTGTTAATTTATCGAATAGATGAATCAAAGGTAATTCTTCACTCAAGCTAAGTAAAACATATTTTGCTTTCTTAAGTAACGAATGAGATATTATTTTGCTTGTAAAAGCACTATAATAATTACTTTTTGTTCTTTTAATTGTAGCATGAAACTTCCCATCTTTCACATGTAATACTTGATAGGGAAAATTTTGAATTTGCAATAGGAATGGTATTTTCAAATGAACTTGAACCATATCATTAGTATGTGACATACGCAACCGATAAAGGATTTGAAGTGAGGAAGGGTAATATGTTTAGAAATAGTAAAGAAGAACTAACCCAACAAATTTTTGTATATAATTGTAAGGGGCATGTTGTCAGCTCATACGGTAAAGAAAAAAATACAAGAGGTATGAAGTTAGATATGGCTATCTTCCTCGTATCAAATTTAAGGTTGACAGTGGTGTTTATGAGTCACAAAGTATGTCTCTGAGCATGATCATGCATTTATTCCGGAAGATTAAAAACATGTGATTAGATGCGATGTCTGATACTTGTAAGAGTATTTTAGTTGACATGAATAAAGTCAGCACTAGGGGAATTGCGGCCTATGAGTTTTTAGCAAATGGAGTCGGAGGAAGCAAAAACTTGGTTTCAATCTGTGTGATTGTCAAAATAATTTGCATATGAAAAGATCCAATGATATTGGTGGGGGAGACTGCCAAAGTCTTCTAAAAATAACAGAATATGTGTACCTTTTATTAAGATTAAACATCATTGGAAGAACATCTTGTTCGAATGTGCAATTTTGTTAGACAAGACTGCGAAATCATTTATTTGGTTATATGAGTCATTTTTTTTAAATCTATAAGAAATAAGGCTCCGGAAACGATATTCATTGATCAAGATGCAACCATGGCAAAAGCCATTGGATTAGTGTTTCCGAATATACATCATCATTTATACACTTGGCACATCGGGAAAAATGTCAATAAAAAAATTACATAAATTTATCACAAGCCAAGGTTTAAGGATATTTGTTAGAGTTTAGGTATATACGCAAATTGAAGGACGAATTTGAATCTACTTGAAGGGAGGTTTTTGAGAATAACAATGGCTTTGGAAATTATAGGACCTTAAACATAAACGGAATTTAGCTTTTGGTTGTGATACTTTTATATGTGGTATAAGATCAAGTCAAATGAGTGAGAGCACTAATAATGTCTTTCAACGTATGTCAATGAAGACATAGACCCTTGTAGAATTTGTTCACCACTATAAAAAAAAAAAAAAACAACTAAGTACGTAAGAGAAATTAAAAGTCAAAATGATTATATTCTTGTGGGAATCCCAAATTGCAAGTTTCGAATAATGGGATCTTGAATCATACCGCTTCAATGTATACTCGCATTAATTTTAAAAGGTTTGATAAAGAATTTTTGCAAAGTCTCTCCGTGCATATCTCAAGTGCTACATTTGATGGGTTGGCTTATTTATATACTCTCAAGTGTATGGGGGATTCAACATGAACATATTGTCAAATTTGACCCTGTAGACTTTTTCACTTTCTTGTGAATGTAAATTATTTTGCATCAAAAGGTGGTTGTATCGTCATGTCTTGAAAATGTTGATTGAGAACATATCGGTCACGAGCATTCTATCTGTTTACATTTTGAAAAGATGTACTAAAGGGGCCAAATAAGGGATTGTGAATGATGAATCTTGTCAAATGTCATAAGATCCTTCTAAATTTAATTGATTTTTCCACATTAATACAACGATCTTTTGAATTGATGAGTTCGAGAGCCAAAAATGTAAACACTATGAGAATAGTGACGAAGCATAGCATGGCGGGCATATGCTATGATTTTTTTGGGTTGCTTGATCGATGGTCATGCTAGTGTTGTCCAAGCTTTGTCGCCTCTACAGGTGGAGGTATTGGCTCTCTCTCAAACCCTAAGATTTTTTATTCATACAAATAAAAAGTCAAGAGAACCTATTTGTTGTGTCAGGCAATCTTACGGTGCTAAAAGCCATAAGCAATCCAATTTCTACTCCATAGGAGATTCATGTCCTCCTCTCTAAGTGTGCAGAGTTACTACCGTCATTCCCGAAGCTCCGAATCTAGCATTGTAGAAGGGATGCTAATTTTGTTGCAAACTAGGTCACTAAAGTCTATGGACGCAAGTCTTTATCTTCAAATTGGGTTATTTCACCTCCTCAAACCCTTTTGGACTTTTTACGTACTAAAGGTCATTTATTGGGCTGATTTGTTTTTCCTAGTTGAATGAAAGTTCCATCGTTCTAACCCAAAAAAAAAACAAAAAACAAAAACAAAAACAACAACAACAACAAGGCAATAACATGGTAGTTCAACGAGAAACATGACATCCAAGTCCATCTTCAAAATAAAACCCTAAAATTACAAATCAAATGCAAAAATTACATACTTTTAGAGTAACTCTAAGAAAATCTATACCTTTCGAGGCGGAGGCAACAGCGTGTACAGAGGAGGGGGCGGTGGCATGGTTCGTCGGACAACAGAGAGGGTGAGAATAGAGTGAGTCGAGAGAGACAAAGAGAATAGAGCAAGTCGAGAGAGAGAGAGACGACATAGTTTGGCATGGTTCTCCGGACAACAAAGGCAACGAACAAGGCAGAGGCAAAGGTGGTGGTGTGGTTCTTTAGAAGAAAGCTTGATCATGAGTCGAAAGGGTCACATGAGTGGGAGAGAGAAAGCATGAAGTGAGAGAGGGAACGCGTGAAGAACGAAGTGGAGAGAGAGAGTCTTGTCCACTTGAAAATGAAATTAGAAGGGCTTCTGACACAGTGGGTGTGACATCCCAACATGTCACGCACGACACGTGTCTTTTCAAATTATATCTCATAATTAATTATGCATGTCGAAGTAACAATAAACATTCTCGACATTCCCTTCAAGAAAATTGCATGAGTTTATACATATACTTATGCCTTTTCTTTATACAAACACCAATAGTTATTATCACAACATAATATATAGTCCTAAAAAAAAAGATTCTCATATTTTTCCACAAGCGAGCTATCATCCAACTCATCAGTTGATGACCTCATCCCCTCCACTGTCATGTCTAATGAGACCATCCTACATACCAAAAAAAAAAAAATTAAGGATGAAACCTAGTAAATGAAATCTCGAAATCTAAGATAAAAGAACGGCTTAATACTCAATCCAATACCAATTAGACAACATGAGTTCAAGGCAACAGGAAATAACCATGCATAACTAAGTTATCTTTCTTTTCTATCATGATATTCCAATTAAAATCATTAACCATAATATAAGTTCATTCACTCATAAAAAAGCAGATGACCTATCATTTCATGATGCACTGATATCACCTAGTGACTCACCACTGTACATGGGGCATATGTATTCCCTACTGATCGTGAAGCTTATCGATATACATAGGTAAGTCCATACTTGTCATGAAGCTCATCAACATTCACACAGGTGACTTCATACTTGTAACTAGCCGAGACCTTCTCGACTCATAAGATATCTCAACTTAACGAGGCATCATCATCACCAACTCATAGGAGATAGAATCATATATACTCTTTGACAAACCTCAGTCCATTTATCACAGGTGTCCTCTACATTCGTGAAGATAAATGCACCACTATAGATCTACATTAGGATGGTCATTTCTTAACATCATACCATGAATATATGAACCATGTCATATCATGACTACACAAGCTATGTCATAATAGGATTTTATATCATCGCAACCTTATAGAAAACCATAATATATGGTAAAATATCTTGTTAACTCCAAAGTTTTATCTATATACTCATAAAGGGAATTCACTAAGAGGCAAATAGGCCATGGTAAAGGTCTTAATTACATAGTATCATTCACATGCAATTTATTATAACATAACAACTGTCATGTTCATAACTATAATTTTTTGTTTCTCATGCACTCTAACATCCTCTTTCTTATTTCATATCAAAGAGTATATCATATTCAAAGAGCATATCAAACTCAAAAGTGAATCAAACTCAGAGAAGATTAGACTTAGAGAGCAAATTAGACTCAGAGAGCAAATTAGACTCGAAAGCAACTCAGACTCATAGAGGTTTAAACTGAGAGAACATATCAAACTCAAAAGTGAGTTTGACCTAGAGATGATCAAACTCAGAGAATAAATTAGACTCGAATAGCGAGAGGATCAAACTTAGAGAGTAAATCAAACTCCGAAAGTAATTCAGACTCAGAAAGCGACTTAGATTCAAATTCAATAAGTGAATATTACCAATGACAATTAAATATGAAATTAGAAAAGTAACACTTCCAAATTCATATTTATCATTTACACATACCACATGCCATCACAATTAAAAGAAAACAATCAAACACATTCTAGTCATGTACAAAATCCGCAAAATAAATTAAACTATCACAACACATTTACGTCCCTATTTCACATACTTATACTCAATTTACATGTATCGACCAACCAAATCAAAGTACTAATTAGATCAACCCAACTTAGCACCTAGGATTTTCACTACCTCAAAAATGACTTCAAATTTAGAGCTTTAAATCACCTTTAAATGGAACAAACCAAAATTGAAAATCAAAAAAGCTTGATTTGAAAATAACAAAATCCATCAGTCAAAATCAATAATATACCACGTCCAAACCTAAAAGATGGAGATAGAATCTAATATTTTGAGCCTAAGACCTTTGCTTCCAATTATGGATTCTTGAAAATAAAAGATTTGGAGAAAGGAGTCGGTGATTGGTAGATGTTGGAGTAAATGTTTTTATCCTTGGATGTTGAGTATTCTCAAGGGTCCTTTTTATACAGCCAAAAAGTTGTGAGAGATGAAAGGTGTTAACCATGGTTAAAGTCATGATAGGTTTGGAATTAAGATGCCAAGCGTTCCAATAAAAGAGCTTCAAGTGGCCCCTATGAGAATAGCTAGGGCAATGGCCCACTCAAAATTTGCTACAAGAATATACTTTGATAGAGATGAAGATGAGCCTCTCTCATTGGCCAAGTGTATGCAAGAATCATCAAGGTATAGGCATATAGGCATGACTTAACAAATTATTAAAGATTATAGAAATGAGTCACCCAAAGCATTAAATGAATCATAGGGATGAGTCACCCAAAACGTTAATGAACAATAGTTGAAATTGGATGATGTTAAAACTACCAAATTCATTGTCTCAAACGAAGGCATAGGTTTAAAAATTTTGGTAGAGAAAAGATAAGTGGTGGGCCAATTGAAGAAAAATAGAGATTTGGGAAATCAATATTCATTCTGAACATTGGTGAATCTAAAAATATTTTGAATCTACTAAAATCATAAATGAAGGATATAAAAAATTAGGAAAATCTCAATTCAATAAATTAGAACTTGAATATCATAATATATGAAACTCATAATATACCAGCCATTCTCTATAGCTATTATGGCGCTAATTTAATTATTTTATTCTACTCACTAATATAGTGGTGATTTCTATCAATATAATCACAAAGCATCGTATTTTAGGCGATTATGATTACGAAAATCATATTAAATACTATTGTCGAGTGTAGGAAATTCAGGATGTTATAGTGGGTACATATCTCCCGATGAATGGACTCGAATTTTGACTCGGTAGAATCAAAGGGTACTTCATATTTTCTCGGCATTTCAAAAGGAGAGACGGAGTAACGATAGGAAATTGAAGCAACAAGGAAGAGGAGGGATTTAGAGAATTCTGAAGTGGGGCCCACCTGTACACGTGGCAAGCCACGGTGGACGCTCAATAATGCCCCGCCACTCCGTGCCCAAGTGCTTGAGCACTCGAAACGAAAAACGCTTCACAACACGCATCGTTTGTTGTCGGCGTGTTCTTCTCGAATCCTTCTGTCTCTCCTAATCGTCTGCAAGGCTGTCGTCGCAAGCTGCCCCCACCCCGCGGGTTCGGAACCTCGTCGGCGCCGGCTCTTAACTGGAGAGAGGTCCGGTAGTCCCTTTCTTCCATCTCTTCTTCTGCACGCGTGGTGTTTGTCAATTTGCCACCCGTTTTTTTACTGCCGTTTTTGCTTCTGGGGCTGCTAAAACCATTCCGTATTTCGTTTCGCATTTTTTCCCCATTTCAGAACTTTGCAGAACTCTTACCGGCCCTGTCCGTCGCGCTTTTGATGCTCCCGTCGGGTGCTTCGTCTTGAGTCGCGCGTCATGTTCAGTATGTGTTTGTTGAAATGTCTCGTTAGAACTCAATTTGGGTTCTCCTGCTTTCCGATGTAAATGGCACGACTGGGCAGGCACTGTGGTTTGAATATATTCCTAAGCTTCGACATGGGCAAACTAGTTCACGAGTATTCTAAAAGAGAAGTGACTGCTCGGACTTATGTTGCGATGCATGTAATGTATTCCTTTCATATTGAAAATTTTCAATTGTTGTGTCTTCTAGCGTGTACTCGGTTTGTTAAAAGAGATGTATATAAGCAAGTACAGTGAATGAGCGACAACTATTATAACTATATCAACTAAATAAACCTGTTAAGAAAATTGAGTTGTGGCAATGAGGGTGAATGCTCTATTGTGGGTGCACCCTGTGGAACGACGGCATCAGTGCAATACCCACTTTTTTTAATATAATACATATATTCAGTAGTAAAGAGTCTCCGTTTGATAGATTGATTCGACTGCAGGAACAGTGTAAAATCAATACTAAATATACCTTTTAAATGACATTTGTCAGTGCACTCCTATGGAGATCTTGCTGAGTCGATCTACCTTTCTAGTTTCAATGAGCATGTGTTAACTAATTAAATTGGCGCTCATACAGTGTTTATTTCCACTCTATTTATTGAGTATTTTTCATTTGGGTATGTATTTAATACAAGTAATCTTGCATAAAGTTTACTCTTACCCCAGTATACGTAGAGGTAAAGCAATACTTATATGAAAGCTGTTTATCTATATTGCAGAATCATGACTATATTATGATTTGAGCATTGAATTTGCTATGCGTTCGTGCTTTAATGCGTGCAAGAGAAGTTGTAATTTGATGAGAGGATTTCATGTGGGCAAGCAATTCTCCAACTTCAATTCTGAGGATGTTGTCTTAAAAACAGTTTGTGCTCAGTTGAGGCAAAGGAAGTGGAAACATGTGGAGCACATTTTGCCAAATCTAAGTAGTTCGTTGGTAAGTCGTGTTATTTGTGAACTTCAAAACTCCCCCCAATTAGCATGGGAATTTTACAAATGGGTTGCAGGCAAGGAGAACTATGCACATTCATTAGCTTCTTCTTGTTCTATGATTCATGTCTTGGTACGTGGGAAGAGGTTTGATGATGCATTATTACTAATCAATGATTTGCTCTGTGCAAAAGGCATGTTGCCGTTGGAGATTTTGCAAGCACTGATTAGTAACTGCAAAGTGTATGATTCAACTCCAGCTGTGTTTGACGCATTGGTTAGGGCATGTACCCTAAATGGGGACACAAAAGGTGCTCATGAGATTATTCAGCAGTCCAAGCAGGCTGGCTTTATGGTTACCATCCATGGTTGGAATAACTTTTTGAGTCATCTTTTGAAGCTGAACAATATTGTCGATTTTTGGAAGAACTATAAGGAAATGGTCTCAAATGGGTATCTTGAGAATGTGTACTCTTTCAATTTGGTAATATATGCTCTTTGCAAGGAATATAAGTTACTGGAAGCAGTATCAGTTTTCTATCAAATGATGAAGAAAGGAATTTGGCCTAATGTGGTCACTTTTAACATGATCATAGATGGAGCTTGTCGGATGCATGATATGGAACTTGCACTGAAGATTGTCAGGAAAATGGGAATAATGTCGAGAGAGTGTGTTCAGCCTAATTCAGTCACATTCAATTGTATCATTAATGGGTTCTGCAAAACAGGGAGGATGGCTGCTGCAAAAGAAGTTTTCAGTGAAATGATTACTCTAGATATTGAACCAAATGTTAGAACATATGCAACTCTAATTGATGGTTCTCCACGAGTGGGGTGTTTGGATGAGGCATTCCGATTGTGTGATGAAATGGTGATAAGGAGATTGATGCCCAATTCTGTCGTCTACAATTCTTTATTATGTTGGCTTTGCAAAGAAGGAGATTTGAAGGGTGCAACTTTATTGTTATCCGACATGATTGAAAAAAGTATACGCCCTGATAGTTTCACCTACTCTATCCTTTTAGAGGGACTATGCAGTAGTGGATATATGAATGAAGCTATCAAAATCCACAAGCTTATGCTAGAAAAAAACCTGGCAGAAGATAATGTTTGTTACAATGTTCTAATCAAATATCTTTGTAGAAGCAAGCAGGATTTGGGAGCCTGGCAACTTGTGGGCAGCATGTTTGTCCGTGGTTTAGTTCCTGACATTGTAACATATGGCACTTTGATTGATGCGTACTGCAAAGAGGGGAATATAAGACTGGCAATTGAAGTTTATGATAAAATAGCTAAGTTGGAAAAACATCCTAACCTCATTATATACAATTCTGTTTTAGGTGGTTTCTGCAACATGGCATTAATGGATGCAGCAGAATCTCTGGTGGATTTATTGGAGAGCATGGGATTGCTTGATTCCATAACCTACAATACTTTGTTACACGGCTATTGTATGAGTGGGAATGTCGACATGGTATTTACTTTGGCTACAAAAATTGGCGGTGTAAACAGTATGGTGAATATAGTGACTTACAACATACTGATAAACTTTCTTTGCAAATTTGGCTGCATGTCAAAGGCAAAGGAACTTATGACAGTAATGTTTACTCAAGGAATGTTTCCTGACTCTGTAACTTATACTACTCTTATAAACAGTCTGAACAAAAATTGCTGTCCACAGGAAGTGATTGAACTCCATGACTACATGGTGCTCCATGGAGTAATTCCAGATTCCTATACATATGAAGGAGTTGTGAAGCCATTGCTTGAAGAGCTTAATAAAAATGCTGGAAGTTAGCATGGTTGAACATGGTTTAGTAATGCAAGCTGCATGCACAACTTCCCTGTGGAAAGATAATTACCTAAATGTTTGGACTAACGCAAAAAATTCTCTCCCCTCAATATTGACCAAGCTGCTCTGGTCTTGTGTAAATTTTTCACTAAGCAGAATGGTTTGCTTATGATCCATACCAAGACCTTCTCTCTTCCTATGTTGATCTTCCTTTTGCCCATTGGATATGCTCTTCTTGTTTGATCTGTACAGGTAATGTCAATTGTGATACATGTTTTGTCCCATTTATTCTTTTCATGTGTCTAGTTCTTTAACTTCATTGTTTGTCCATGGGTCTGTCTATCTGAATTCTCGACTCATGCCTTCTCTCTCCATCCCAGGATCAAGGCTTCTTTCTGTTGCTGTTCTTTCTGATTCATTTCCTTGTAGAGCCCAGAGATGGGATGGCGACACTGGGACATGGACTGAATTGCGAGATAGATCGGGTTTGTAAATTCAGGTTACAAAATTTCTTGGATGAAAGTTGCTGCATCTGTGCAAAATCGTTTTACCTTGTTTGTTGATACAGTAAGTTTGATGGGATTGAACTGATATTAGATATTTGAGATTTTAATTACTTTGTGATCTATAATATTATGGCTTCAGCCTTACTTTGGTCTCATCTCCAATTTATCTTACGAGTCCAATCTCTGATAATTAGACAACACCGCCATTTTGCTCTGGCTTTGACCTTTTTCTTTTCATTTTGTGGTTGTTTTTGGATTAGATGTTCAGTTTGTAGTTGTGTAGGTCTCTTTGAAATTTCTAAGGCCTTTTTTGTTTTCTGGTAAGTCAAACCTTTATTTAAAACAGTCTAGGTCGAATCATTACTCAATTTGCTTGGATTTAATCTACGGCTACTTAGGCGCTTTGGAGCTGGAAATCTTGTCAATCTAGCTGCGTTCTTCATCAGAAAGGGACCTCTTCACCCCTCCCCCCATTATAATGCCCATGCAACTGCTAATGATGATCCTGAAGTTCTGCTGGATCATTTATTCCACATAATGATCACCGGTGAGATCATTGGTGCAACATCTCTATTTGTTGACTTGGTTTGGAAGTAAGTTGCACATGTCATGCTGTAATTTTTTTCACTAGCAGGAAGCATCTTTTTTGGTAAAGCGAAACCCTGACAGCTCCAAAGAAAAGACTTTCTAGTTGGATTAGTGATTTATGTCCTGTTATACTCTTCCTGCAACCATGCTTCAATGCTTTGTCTCTTATTTACTGCTTTTGTATGCTGTTTTCAGCTTTAAAGATCTGATCATAGCATTTAGTGTTGTGTTTCTGTTTTTGCCATCTTTGAGGAATGACTGTTAAATTAAACTATCTTGGAAATGATCTTTTTAGAAGTTTCAGGCGGAAGAAATAAATTCTCGAGATGAGAACCTTAGTCTTTAATCTGCAAGAGGATCTTCTTGGAAAATGATGGATTTGTTTGCCCTGATGGCTTCTTCATTTGCCTGCTGGTGCAATTAAAACAACATTCTATTTTGCCATTTGTCCTGCAAGAGATTACAATGTAATAGATGCTTGATAATACAGTCATGCAAACTTACTAGAACAGAGTCAATGAGGGATCAACTTGCTAGAGCCATGGAGATATTTCATGCTAGCTTGATTACATTGTTCTGGCCTTCAGGCTCAACTTTGGTATATGCAGGTCTGTGCACCTTTGACTAGGTTAAAAGCTGCCCCTTTCACATATTATCCATGCAGAATTACTGACATTTTTTTTCAGGAGCATGTACTTTTCCTTTAGTTCAGTTTTGTCTTCTCGTCACTTCTCTAGTTTCTTCTACTTCAAAGGTGGCATGAAAGCACTGATTGGTTGTGGGGAATTAGTGCAATTGTGGATATAGTTATTGTTCCAAAACTGAACTGGACCATTCTGTTGGATCGTAAAATGGACTGCTAAAATTATTTCATTTTCTTTTCTTGTCAAGAAAGAAAAGAACAATCTTTTACATATGACTATTTTTACCCCCTCCCTATTCTGGCTTTGCATAGGGTTCTAAATTATTTTATTAGTGCTACTGATAATATTTTAAATTGTAAACTTGTTTTGCGATGACCCAGCAGAGCATTGTTATTTAGTCTCTTTGCTAATTTCTATGTTGACTTCTGTTCTCAACTCCTCCACTCCAGGGAAAAGATGGGGACGGTCAGCAGATAAGAGGTCAACAATATGATCGATCACATGGTGTAGGGGCTTCAATGACCAAAAGTATGGTGCATTGTGCCCCAAATGCAGCGTGGGTGCCTCTTTGTACAGACCTGGGTACACTGGCTTGGTGCAGAACCGTCAACGAATTGCTTTCTTGGTCTTTCTTTGTGTCGACATCAAGGGGTCAATGAATCCACGACTTGTAAATAAGAAGGGAGTAATTCTGTGAGAGAAACGACGCGTCCTTCGTAACAAGTTCAAAAGTTTAAATTGCTAAGACTTTCTGTATATGTCGACATAAATTATGTGAAAGCTCAGTGGTTCTCCGGTACATGTTGAGGATGACAGATCACCATAAACGCCAAAAAACTCGGATTAGTGATCTCACGGTGCCAATTGTTCTTGGACCGTTGCCGAATTCTGGTCCTATGATGGTCACGTTCGTAGACCGTATTTTCTCTGCAACATTTATCAATTCTTCGTTGATTGAAACTCTTGCTGGTGAAGTCATGGAGCCTCTTGGTTAATGGAGATAGCATCTCATTACTCTGCTGTCCTTGAGTGGATAGATCCTTTGATCAAAGAAAATAAAAAAGAGAATTCTCACTTGTGATTCTTATGTTCTCTTGGGTGAATATCTCCAACCATTCCATAAAATAAGTCGAGTGAAAAAAATGTCACCCTCAAGCTATAGGAAATCCTTTCCAATAAATTCGAAGCGTTGCCACGACAAAAAGTGAAAATGCAGAGTGCTTTTTCGTTTGACCACCTCAGAGCAAACTCGTGCATATCGATGGTGAAAAAGGAGCTTACGCTACAGGCAATGTGGCTAAGAAAAAACTAATCGAATAAAGGGTGAAAATATCATGTTTCGAAGGTAAGTATAACAGACATTCCAGGCGAAGGAGGGAGAGGCATCCTTCAAGAATGACGGCAAATGACGCATCGCAACCCTTAAATTGCTTTTGTGTAGGCATATAACTCTGTTCTTTCACGAACGAGGAGAGTCTGATAAGTCCATTTAAGGCACCCGAGTACATGATGTTTTAAAATGGATTAACAAAATTCACAGATAAAATACGAATTGCTAATGAAATGTAAGGATAGTAAAAGCTCGATGGGCGTTTCTTATAATTTAAATTATAGAAAGTTCCCCGCTTCCATACAGAATCCTCAAACAATTGTACCAAGAAGACTGGATCTTTTTTCATAAAACTAGTGTTAGGAGGAGAGTCTGAACATACATGGAGGCCAACCATCAAATGCTCGCAGAAAAAGGAACGGAAGTGCATAGAAAGACAGTTCTAAATCGCAATTAGCAAATTCATGTTGCATGATAAGCAAACATTAGCAATGAGAGTACCAAATCGGAATTACACAATTTCACTCCACGTAAAAGGGTACAGTTACTCGGTCAAGTTAACACATAG
Source organism: Eucalyptus pauciflora (assembly GCA_007663325.1). Classification (NCBI taxonomy): domain Eukaryota; kingdom Viridiplantae; phylum Streptophyta; class Magnoliopsida; order Myrtales; family Myrtaceae; genus Eucalyptus; species Eucalyptus pauciflora. The sequence goes on along the minus strand of VMYD01000100.1, from coordinate 1,099,780 downwards.
ATTCAGTAAAAGAAGCATGTCAGCATACACTACAGCAACTTTATTCTTGACTCTTGAGGACCTGCAAGTTAGGCATACAAACATTTGGAAGAAAAAGAAATTACCGCTATAATTATTAAACATATATCAGACCAATGATTAGATCGGCAAAAACCGTTTATACCATCTGATTTAACACGTCTCAGCTGTAGCATAATTGACTATTGGTACAATCATCGACACATCTCAATTTTGCCCAGTAAGGATTTAACGGGAATTTATCATGTTCAGACAACAAAGAGTTTGCTCCAATTCAAACTATTCCTAACAATTAAATGGACATTGCTAAATTCTTAATCTTAGATGCATCTCCCCAACTCCTAATGCTCACCCATGAAGTCCCTTGTATATCCCAATTCAACTCGAGTATTTTAAGCCAAATTCAGCTTCTATCTTGTGATCCTGGTCCCACCCATGGTTTTAAACTCTCTTCCAGAAAGGAAAATAATGCTGAACATTATAAGCTTCAGAAGAGCACAGCCTTATACTTTCAGTAATCTATAGTGGCATCCAAGACGTTTTCAGCAGAAAATGAGACCCCAAAATTTGATTCTCTAAGAATAATGATATCCTATTCCTCAATCAAGACAGAGGGGAGAGCTAGCCAAGAGGTCAGTGGAAAGAAACATCTTTCTAAACAGCCAAAAGATCTACAATCATGTGTCTTAGACAGCCACTTAACTTCTCTTCCCCTAAGACCAAGTTACAAATAAAGGGTTATATTTATCATCAAATATGCCGAGAAAATAAATACAAGGAAAGTATGATGACCATGGAAGATTATTCACATGTGTTCTGTAATTGCTCCAATGAAAGGTTAAAGGTAGAGGATGCCCAAAAATGTTACAAATGCTCAGTAGCAATATGAAGTACAATGCATAAGAAAATCAATTCACTTGGAGCGACAAAAGCAAATGGGTGGATTTATGTAGCTAGCAGATGACAATTCTGAGAATCAAAAACAAAAGAACTTTACCTGAGCTCACCCCATTCTACTAAAGTAAGATCAAGAACACCCAAATGGAACCTGAGACAGAGGCAGAATACCAAATCCTAACAGGAGTCATCCTTAATTGAATCCTAAGAGTGATCTATTAATCCAAAATAACACTTGATTGATCATTTTTTTTTCCAACATTTCATTATTCAGCAAAGCAACTATTCTGATGAAGATATTCTCACATGAATTTACTTTCAAATTAACATCATGAAGGTTGCAACTTTTACCTGCTTCTGCAATATTGATCAAAGAAACAACCATGTCTAGTGCCAGTTGCCACTCATCACAGCAACCCTGTCTCAATCAATATGGAGCTGCAACTCCATCACCTTTCTAAAAATTTACAACTCTGGCATAAATGATGATTGTTCTTGCCGATCCAACAGTAAACAGAACCAGATCTGGTGCTACTGTCTCCATGATCAGTCACGTTACCAAAGAAAGTGAGGAAACAAGCAAAATTAATTTCTCCACAACTTATAGACCTCTCAAAATTAATTGTCCTTCAAAAGTACACTAAGATAAGATTTATGCTAGATGAATACACATGAATGTTGTTTTTGACTAGATAAATTGAGTCTGAAATTCTTTCACTATATAGAGTTAGAGAGATATCTGCAGCACATAGTACAACAGAAGATCAGACCTGAGAACAAAAAATTCGCAATAATCACTGATTTATCTTCATATCAAATGAAGAATGTTATAACTCAGTAACACCCTCTCTAACCATCATGAAAGGGTCCAGTATTCCATAACTACTCATAACTAAATTTCCATTAAATTCCTGCACTTACACTTTTTCACATATTTGATTAATCATACAGTTAAGAACTTCATAATCCTCGTTTGAAAAGGCTAGACAGCACCATTTCAAGGAAATAAACCCTGCTTCAACTAGCAATTTCTCACTTTTATTGCAATCTCAATATCTCCTAGGAGTCACAAATTACAAAACAACACTTTATGGAGCTATAAAATAGTATTAACTAAGTTTAGATCCTTGTAACCAATAACAATAATGTCAAGGCTTATGCATCCGAATCCAGTTTTAATTGAAGATGTTCTCTGATCTAGTGTCTTAGTTATTTCTGCTCATAAACCTATATATTAAGTCTCTTTTCTGCTTAATTCCCCCAAATATTATCTTCAGCCGATGTTTCGGTCAATCAGACTGTTATACTAACTGCTGAAGAGGCGTAAAAAAAGAGTATTACAACGGAAAGAATTTCAGGCATTAATTTCAATTCCTTTATACAGGGGAAAAAGTCTCAAGACATTACAAAAATTTAGCTTCCTAGCCAGACATAAGAAGCCAGGATCAGAATGCTGTAATCAATAATATAAAGTTTCCTTACACACCGCCATGAAGAATGCTATATAGCTCATTTTTTTAACCACAGCAGAAATCGCCAAGCTCTTTCTGGAACTATCTTTTTACAAAATTAGCCAATACACTCCGTGGAACTGTCAATAGGAAGGGAAAAAATGGAAAAACATCGAAGCAATAGAAGGAGACTAGGAATATGACAATCTATGATTTGACCTATAACAATTATCTAAACACCAAGTAAAAGAAAACAACAGTAAGAGGGCAACCAATAGGAACAAGGGACTGCTATTTAAGAAATGTAGATCACAAGGGTTTTTATTCCTTGTTACCGAATCTTCTAGCAATTATAGGACGTACATCATCAGCCTCAACCAGAGTCTCTAAAAAGGGAAGGAGTGATACTAATGCACAATCTGATGGATCATCAAACCAACTCTTAATAGGAATTCCATTATTCACTTGCAACCGGAATACCTGAAATAATCAAAGTGGAGCAACCCCAAAAGTGAGAATTCTATGTAAGGCAGAAGATTTTCTATGTTTCTTCACAACACTTCTTTTGCAATTATAGCATGTATCATTAGGATGAACTTGCACAAAACACACTGAATTTACACTCCCCTCCTTTTTCTCTAGATTTAAACCTATTGTGTCCACCCTCAGCAAACAACTAATTGGATTCCCAAATCAACACCTTTTTGACCTGGACCATAAATCATAACTGAGTTTCTTAACTTCATATAGTCCAAATATTCAGACAGATATGACCAATAGAACTACTCACAGTTTCACAGAGAATTATTTATACTGCAGTCGAAGTTCATTTCTCAGGGTGAAAACCAGAAGCTTTTAAACTAGACAAAATAGAAGGTAATTAAATTAGAAGTACAAGGTAAAGCACAACTGGCACCACAAAAAATATGAGGACTCACAGTAAGCACGACAAGGAAAATGAAAGTAGAAGTCAGCAAGAAGCAAAAGGTAAATAAATGGGAAGTGGACGGGAGAGTACCTGTGGAGAATTATCAATAATAGCAACTTTAGCCAAGTCAACACCTAAGATGGTCAAATCTTTCGTGTAAGTGCCATCACAAAAAGTACATGATTCACGATAAACTCGACGTGATATTAGCTTTTGGTATGGATCCAGTATGTCAAGCAGTTGCTCTGCATAGATGCTTTGGCTGGCTGTAAAGATAACAACATTGAACATGTCTGCAACTCTCTCCAAGAAGGATTGCAGATAAGGCCGTTTTTTGACATATACAATGTGCTCTTTCATATTGAAAAAGACAGTAAAGGTAAAATCAGCATCATCACAGGGCTCCAATGTAGAATGAACGAGTGTTTCTGCAACAACCACAACCGAGTGCAATGGCACTTCATGATTAGATGTCATTCATGAATCTGTATCATTGGCTAAGCAAATAACAGAATCTAACCAAAGCAATCAATTTCACCGGCAGATGCACTTCAAAGCATTTTCTCAATAGATTAAACATGGAATAGACAAGAAGAGAGTATGAAGGACACATAATTATCGGAAAACACCGGCTTTTTTATGCCTGTAATCACATGCAAGAAGCCAACCATGAATATTTCTCTGTCAATCCTACGGAGCTTTTTAAATTTTTGGTTAATTCTATTAAACAGACACTAATTTGCTTAAAATGGGTTAAGACCTTGTCAGCAAGCTTGTGTCATTGGTGCACTTTTATCTTCTCGCTCTTCGTTTCTTTTTTCGGTGCAAACACGTAATCTACCTCACTTCATTTGATCTTTCTATCACTGGCTGTTACTGACATTTAAAACTGTCAAATGGCTGACATTGTCGAAGATTGACATTTTATGCAAATGCAGTTCCCCACAGTCATTGAGAGGGGGGTCACCCAAGACAATGCATCACCAGCCCCTGGCCAGCCACTTATCACAGTCCTGGCACACCCTCTGATTGTGTCAAGCTGTAGTGATGCCCCTCCCTCCCACTTACCACAGTCCTGGCACACCCTCTGATTGTGTCAAGCGGCAGTGACCCTCTGATTGTGTCAAGCTGTAGTGATGCCCCTCCCTCCCACTTACCACAGTCCTGGCACACCCTCTGATTGTGTCAAGCAGCAGTGATGCCCCCCCGGCTTCCCCTCCTCTTCCCTCCCCCTCTGATTGTGTCAAGCGGCAGTGATTACCCTCCTTCCCTCCCTCCCTCCCTCCCTCTCTTTTAACTCCTTTGTAATCAGATATTGATGTCAGCACTTGTTAGTGACAATGGATGTGCTCTATAATTGCAAGTGAAATAGTGGAAAGCATCCCTAAGTGTTCGAGAAAAAAAGGTTTACCTGTTTATTTTCCAGGGAAAAAATCCAAAATCTTTTAGAAAAAGAATAGTTTGACAAACGGGTGCCATTCACATTCACAGGTGCCAGTCATTAGAGTTCTGAAACTTCTCTTACCAAACATAAAACAGTTATGGCGGCAACAAAAAAGAACAAGACAGCTACAAACTCATGCTTACCTATTACACTTATATGATCCTTTTTATTGTACTTAAAATTTGTGCTCAAATTGCAAGAATTCCTAAGTCTCATACAAAATTGTGCTTATCATTGAAAATGATATAATAATGTCTGGCTCTCTGCTTCTAGAATAGACAGCTAACATAAACATATTCACAACATTGATTATTTCTGATAGGAAAAACCCCGTCATGGGCTTTCATAAGACAACAAAACTAACAAGAGATATTGATAAATGATTATGAAAGGTTATAATTAGTAGAGGATAGGCAACCCCAGATGAATACTGCATTCTCTTAGTAAGTAGCGTTTGACTGACTAATCAGTTCAGAAATTGACATTAAAAGTGACAGAACAGCAGGTGCCATAGTACCTTCATCAAGTCATTGACTTTGGATTCTGACGCCTTTCTTTATTAAGGAGAAAATGGAAGAACGAAATATGAAAGGGATAAGAAACAAAGAGGAGAGGAGTGTGCAGGATCAAAAGTTTCTCCCTAGGCAACAAAAATTGTTCTCTACAGATTTTCCTCAGTCTACCTATCCATACACACAGATAATTCTAATGTTTATTTACTTAAACCAGAGAGGGACGGAGGGAGGAGGGGTGCAAATTATAAAATAAGCTTCTTACCATCGAGATCAAGCACCAGTGTCACAGACTTCCTTTTCTGAATTTCCTTGTGCGATGCTGTGGGTTGAAAACTCGACACTTCATCGGACAAGTCCGGTAATGTTCTGATGAACAAATGTGGATCAAAGCACTCGGCTTCATCCAAATCAGAATGGCATTCTGATTCAGAGTTGTAGCATCTCATCTGATCAATTGACATATAAAAGCTGGGTCCATCTGGATCAACTGTCCCTTGTTCATGTGACTTGGTATCTTCAACTGCACTAGCAATAAGTGTACTCCCTAGAAGTGGTACCATCATGTATTTGTCAGAGACATCAAACAGCATACTTGACTCATCACCCTCATACCCAGTTAAAGGTGTTAATCCAGTTGCATCGTCATCATCCATTGTAACATCATCAGGTCGTAAACCTGTGATAAACATGTCAGAGATGTAGAAATCTGATATACTGCAGCTTTGGTAGTCACATGACCCCTTGTTTTGAAAGCTTTCATCTGCCTCCAACAATGCCACACCAAAATCACAAGTGCTACCTGCCAAGTCTGCCAATGAAATCAGGCATTAGAATTAAGCTCCTCAAAACTAATAATTCTATGAAGGCATGCACACCAGAAAATAAAATAGCCCCAACTCAACAAGCAGAATAAGTAGCACTCATTAAACAATTAATGTTCATACACAAAAATATTGAAGTGACCGTGTGATCTGACAAGTAAAAGACAACGAAGCCTGCTTCCATTTAAGAAGTGAGAATTTTAAGGATTGAGACATGGGATAAAATTAGTGGAGTGCAGATGCATTAATGAAAAGAAACATCCTGTGGAGGATCAAACACACTATCAGGTAAAATTAAGGCATCCTTGGCAGCAAAGGATGCTTACGCCAATGCCATATCCAACAAGAAAAAAATGGTGCTCAAAAGAAAGGTATGGGGGGAAAACAGGATATTAGTCACATCAATTTAGATAAACAACAGTTACACGATCTCTCCTACAAGAATTAGTTCTCTCCCTCACTGCAGTTGCAGCAGAGTAACAAAAGGAATATAAACAGATAACTAGACAAGAGATAGCACAAAAGGTACTTCTAGAAGCAGAAACATTTTTAATGGATGAGAGTCAAAACAGTACCAAAGGAGACACTTTCTATGCTAAGTAGTTCATCAGGCTCCAAAATGGGAGAAAAAATAGTCTCCAAATTAGTTGGACTGGAATGGGAAGGTTCCTGCAATTAGCAAACTCCAACTGTTACATTAGCACAGGATACACGACAGTAATGACAATTTCAGAGCATATTGAAGAAGCAAGCTGGATTCTGCAGATTGAATATACAATTAGAAATTGCTGATAAGTTTGCCCCACTGAAGACAAAATTTATGGAATTTGATTATTAAAAAAAAAAGACTGCTTTTCCAAAAAGAATCAACTTTTTTTATTGCTGAGCCAATTTCCTCGGTTGAATATCTGGATGTTTCCACTTTTAGGAAAAGTTTCCAATTCTGATTCTTTTCAATTTCACTTAACAAGATTGATAATATGTCATGTTGTTTGCGCCCACTTAACTAATCATACTAGTCCTCCCTTTGTTTTCATACTTGAACATATATTTAATCAGAAATGAATATAAAAATAGATGCTTCGCACAGGTAACCAAAAGGAAAAGCTAGCCCTATAGACAATATGACCCAAAATAAATTAGAAATATAATTAAATTTTAAAAAGTTTTACACGTCAGAGAAACAGACAGAGTGATGAAATCCAAAGAGTAAAATACCATTTTGCCTGAAGAAGATGAATCAGCAAGAAATGACACCTGCTTCTCTATATAACTCTTTTCCTCATCAAGTTGTTCCGGTTTGGCAATGGCTCCATTGCAGTCACTATCTTGAGTAGCCACTTCTCTGTCTGAAATAGTAGGCACAGAATACAGAATGCTCAATAGAGAGAAGCTGATGATGCAACTGATTACAAAATTTGCTGCCTGTGTAAAATACATTGGTTGCACCTCATTGTATCAAGTGTAACTAATGCAAGATGCAACACATCAATTGTGTTCATATACAATAACAAGATGTGACACATCCAATTGGGTCCATATTTAAAACATTCAGTATGAGGAAAGTTCTAAAGTTCAACATATACAATAATCAACGACTTGTGGGTAACTGAATTTGCCATCAACTGTTACATCATGGGAAATCGCATGGAAAATTTAATGCATTGAGACAGTTTTATTTTCGTCAATGCTATGAACACAATGCAGTCTATAAAAACAAATATGAAATAATTTCCCCTAGATTCCATATTAACTGGGAAAGGAAACTGAATGAACAAAATGCAGTTATGAGAAAGGTCATTAGCAATTCACCTGATATTTTAACTTGAGGACACATCAGAGGAAGCAACAGAAACAGAGATAAACTTCATGCAGTTGGTAAAATAACAGCTAAAGAATAAAAGACAAAAGATTGTGATTGCGTACCAGCGAGGAAACCCAGAGAAGAAAAGTCAGATTCTGCAGTTTGTTGAGTAGTTGAAAAATCAGAACATGATTTTTTTGAAACTTTACATGATTTAGGACATACACAAAGACCATTTGCTTCTCTTAAAGAGGCTTTGCCTGGTGTGCTTTTCATTCTTAATGCTGGCATTTGATTGACAGTTCTGGTATAAATGACAATCTTGACCTAGAAACATCAGCTTAGGAAGCAAGCCCCCTTCAATCAACCAAACCGCAGTCAAACCAGCAGGAGAAGTATGAAGACTATGAAAGCCTGCATAAATAATGAAAAACGCATGTTGGAAAACGATGGGGAAGAATTGTATGAAGCATCTCTAAGTCGTGCAACAAGCTAAAGGATAAACATCAAATCCACAATGAACCATTCACCCAAGGCAATCCTTTTAAAGACTAGTAGAAATTTCTCATAGGAAATTTTTCTAATGATAAAGAGAATGCAATTAAGAAAATACCAGGGGTTACTGCCCTTATACAAAATGGCTTCGAGAGGGAAGTCACCCATACACAAAATTATACACAAAAGAGAGTTTCTAACAATTTGAACAAACTAGAAGTACCCAATCCAATATACCCACAATACCTCGAGTGAAGTGCATAAAAACTAATTATTGCTAGGAGAATCCCAAGATGATTCATCTCCTTGAAATGCCCTCTTGTTTCTTTCGTCCCAAATGGGTCAAACAAGAAGGGGAATCATCTACGATATTTCTTCTTTCCAACACACAAATCAATGGCCCCTCTGTAAGCCCAAAGTTCATGATGGAAACTGCTTCAGTTAACACATTTTACTAATAAAATTGCAGAAACAGTATTCCAAATCTATCAAATCAATTTCAATGGAAAAATAAGTGTTTCTCCCCGTGAAAAAATAATCCTTCTTTTACAGCTTCACTGACTTAATCTCTTCTCAGTTTCTGGATGATCGGGTTCCAAACACTCTTTTCTTAGTATGTGGATCCCAACAACAATCCAGATATCTTATAGGTAACTTGGCTTCCTTACACCCCAGAATTCAAGCAAACACTTGCACATTTATATTCTTGCCCATTTTCACTCTCTCGGAAATGCAATCTCAGTCCAGATACTACTTCAAGGATAACACAATGCACGATCTCTGTTCCCGTCACACCAAAACCCAGTCCCAGAAGATGGCCTACAGTTGACCAGTACCCAAGGCTAAAAAGTATTCTCAATATGAAGCAAAGATCTAAATTTATTCATGGTTTGATCATATTATATATCTCTCAGAACCAGGGATAGAGGCTTAGACCCCATACATATATCCCCAAACATGATATATTTACACACTTGGTGAAAAAGACGAACAACCCATTTCTGTGCACCCAAATCACAAACAAAGATCCACTACTTGGAACACTGAGTAATGCAACTGCCTAGTTTAAGAAGGGTTAAATTGAAAGAGAAAATTAAAAACCCACCCTTTAGTTGATTCCTTTGAATGATAAACTCAGGATAGACCAAAACCTCAGAAACGTCAAACTGAGAAATGAAACTTCCCAGTCAATTCAACAACTACATACTCAGCATACATTCTGTTTTTCACTATCCACCTAGCTGCGAAACAGGACTACAAAACATCTACAAGAAGAACAGACACAATATCACAAAAATTCCCGAGGAGACCAGACGACCATACACATCGACGAGACGACCATACACATCAACACAACTCTAGAGGCTCACAAACATAGAAAGAGCAAAAAGAAACGATAAAAGTTCGAAATAAGCCAAGCGTGGGTTACGATACACCCAACTAGAAGCGAAGTCGACCAGCTCACGAGATTCCACCCCCAGACCAAGTCAACTCAGTCAAACCACCGTTCATCCTCATCGAACGAAATTCGCCAACAAGAAAAGCAGCCAAAGAACTCGTCGCGCCTCTCACTTCAGCCGTCACGTCCAACAATCAACAGGGTCGAACAAAAGAGCAGGTAATTAACAGCGAATTAAGGAAGAAAAGAACAAAAAGAATAAAAAAAACAAAAGGGACAGAGACATCGTTCCCAAAAAAAAAACCAGAAACGACAAGATCGCACGAAGCGCGAGAATCCTCAAATCCAAAAGAATGAAGACGGCCGGAGTCACGGAAGTCAAACAAAAGTCGTCGACGCCAGCAACGGACGCGGACTCAACCGAAGACGACACGAGAACGACCGCAGGCTCCGCGGAGCAGAGCGAGAGGACACCGCGGGAAGCACGAATTCAGCAGCCGCTCGTGCTCACTTATCCGAACGAGAGAGAAAGCGAGCGAGAGAGAGAGAGGAGTCCATACGACAGCTCTGCAACAGGCCCGACGAGAAGCTCCACAGTCCCCCCGCGAAGAAGACGCGATCACGCACCGAAGCTCGAAGCGAGGATGGATTCGGAAGGAGAATTCGGAGGAGGAGCAGCAGCAGCAGAGCCGGGCATACCTGCAGAGCTCGATCTTAGAGAGAGAGAGAGAGAGAGCGAGCAGGAGAGAGAGAGGAGATGAGACTTTTGTTCTGTTTCTTTCTCTCTCTCTTAACTTCCACGAACGGTCAGCAGAAGGACTGGAGCTGTTCCCGCGAGGGACAGGTGGACGGCTGGGATCGGATCTTTCGGGGGAGGGGCGAGCGACCGGTAGGGTTGCGCCACGTGGGAGGAGGGGCCAGCTCAGCGTGACGCGTTCGGCACGTGCGGCGTCGAGGAGAGGTGGGGACGGCGTGCGTGTGGTCCGGAGGCCGCCCTGGCCCAACGCCTGGGTTTTGGCTTTCCCTCGCTTTTTTGCTCCTTTTGTCAGCGCGGAAGTTTCGTCGATCGTTCGAAAGAAATTCGAGCATGACATGATAGAGGAGGTGATCACCGGACGGGTTCAAGCCCGGCCCTAGGCCGAGCTTGGTGCGTTGCCATAGTTCGCCCACCATATGTGACTTATGTAGAGACTTCTAAGTCGAGCTGAGCTTGGAATGAAGATGGGCGAAACGGGCTTTCTCATACACGTTGTTAATATGTAGTTATCGTCATATGTCAAGTCCTACAAATATAGTAATAACGACATGGTCATCTTTTTACTCGAAATAGGCAATCTCAAACACAAACTTAATATTAATATATATATTGTGAGTTCCAGAATCTGTTCAAAACAATATATATAAACTCAACAAAACACAACAAATATTATTAGACATATCCAACTATCTTAACTCATATCCAAAACACAACCGCCAATAGCATCATCATCCGACTTGCTGCTAGTTAAAGAATTTGAAAAAGATTTCAAAAGGAATGATATGAGAAATCCTAGCTTAGAGAGTAGTACAAATCTCTTTTAAGTGGATCGAACATTTATTATGCATTTTTATAAAACAATATCAAAGCTAACCTATCCCATAAAATATCAAAAAATTAAAAGAGAGCTATACCATTTCAACAATAGCTTTTTACACATCAAAATTACTTATCAAATCAATCATCAATGATTTATTCTATTGATCAACCTCTGTCAAATCAAACATTAATGGCATATTTCAATGAGTAATCTAATGCTCCATATTAAACTATGGTCATGCTTAACATCCATAACAAAGATGACCAAATTCCCACTCGGCTAGATCTTCACTAATATCATTTGGGGATTTAACCCAAAAGAATGTCCTAACAATAGTATGCATACTTATCCTTTTATTGGGTTCTAATCATAGCGACATGAGCATAATCCTAACATCATTAACCAATAACCCACAAATCAAATCCGTAATCCATCTTAAAACTCAGGTATGCATACTCAAAAGATACTTTGCCATTTCAAATAGACATTAAGGACCATAAATATTAATCTGATTTTATGCATTAGATATGCTATAAGCTCAATTTTATCTTTTCGAAGGAAATCAAACTCATAATCCCTCTTTGAGTCATAATATTTATGTCATTTTCAAGCCATGAATTTTACAAAACCAAACAAGAGATAAGCATTACTCAGCCGATTGCAAGACTAACAATGTAAGTTGCCTAAGCTGACCAACTAATAATCCTATCTATTGAGTGATAAACCATATCAAAATCAAACAAAACACTAGTTTAACCAACTACTCAATCAAAGTATGCTTATTAGTGATCACTTGACTCCTAGACAATAATGAAAGGCTCAACTATAGTGAACACATATTGATACTTACGTGTTGAATTTGTTCGCATAGTAACTATTTCCATTGAATCTCATTTAAACTGAGTTTACTATCAAAATAAAGTTTTTTCGAAGTACTAATAGATTCTAAACTTCACCAACACAAAAGACAGACTGAAGATGGGCAAAAACAAAATTTGTAACCAAGTCCAATTGTGCGCATAAAACTTCAAAAATTCACTTGATCAAACCATAATTCTTAAATGATTCCCTACAAGCCCCATGACTCCACAATGCTCTAGACTTTCATTTTTCCATAATTTTACAATTTAATTACTCTTAAATAGAATGCAGCAAATAGATTTGAATTTATGCGTTAATTTCAAAAAATTCCTTTAGTTAAATGGGATAAAGATTTCGAATTTTTACAGGGTACTATAAAACCAAGTTGATTTGATGACTCGTCGAGAGGCCCGAGCTTGCATGCAAAGTTCAAGCAGTCCAGCCTTTTCAGATTCATTTGGGCCGAGGGTATTGTGGGCTCAGGGCTTGGGGCCTTCTATTTTAATAAATTTGGCCCGGCCCAAAGCTTACAATTGCACAATAGAGCTTTGAGAATCGTGAAGCGTTTTGTGGCAAAGGAAACAACTCACAAATGAGAGGATTCACTTGTCGAAGTATCGAGACCAAATTTCACTGAAATTTACATACAATTCCAATCGTGGGAAACGACTATTGATCGGTCTTCATGCTTTGTACGTCGATTGACTTACTATATCCTTGTTGGGCAAGTAATGAACTACCGTCATTTTGATAATTTCATTTGATAAAACAATTGCATTTTTTTATGAGATGATTAATTGAATGCTATCTTTTGATAATTTTCACTTTTTTAAAAATTAAGTGAATAAGCTATTATATGAACGTGTGTTTGTTTGAGTGCAAGTATCTTTCAAAAAATAGATTTTTGGATTTTCACTTGTTTGATTTACCAAAACTGACTAGTCAATTGAAATTATTTTTTGATTACTGAAGATAGCACACATAAAATTAGAAAAGTGAATTTCTTAATTTCAAAAGGTGAAAACATTTTCTAAAATTGCTCCTCTCGAAATTATTAATATTTTAAATTTTTTTTTTCTTTTTTTTCATTTTTTTTTATTCTACCTCCATCGATTGTTGGGCCTCGGCAATGGCCAATAACCAGCCACAAGGGTGGACGAATGAGGCTTAACCTCACTAAATCCCTATGAGGTCAAGCCTCACTTACAGCTTGTTGCCGGTCTCATCAAGGCTTGGCGACCATTGAAGGAAGCAAAGAAAAAAATAAATAATTTTAAAAATCAAGTTTTTTTTAGTATGAGATAAATTCATAAAATTAAAATCATTTGTTTAAATGAGATTCAAAAACATAAAATATGTTCAATCACATATCACCAAACAAAAAAAAACTATCCATTTACTTTGAAAATGATTTTTAAAAAAGTTTTTTTTTATTTATTATGAAGTTTTCCCCCAAATAAAGACACCCTCAACATATGATTATGTAGTTCTCCCTATTAGTGTCTCTAATGAGTACCTCGTGGCTTCTAATTAGTGAGATGTTGATCATTCACTTTGCAAGAAGAGTTTTCTAGCACTCTTCACTCATTTGGCTTCCAACTAGGATCCCTCGGGTGCTTATTCATTCAAGCTATTGGTTTTAATGAGTTTTAAATGTTATGAATTAACAATGCAATTCTTTCTATTAAGCATTTCCGTTGATGATTTTTATTATTTTCTCTCAACGTTATATATATAATGTACATGTGTTGCAACGACATTAAGAAAATGTAATTCTTATCAAGACACACTGTTTTACATTAATATATGGTACAAACTAAGAATTTTTTATTTTTTATTTTTTATTTAAAGAGAAAGGTTCATGTGGATGAGATGCGATAATGAAATACAATGATTTACATATAGTTTGATTTGTCCACGAAATAGATTAATGATACAAACAATATATGAAGACAACTTTTTATGAATCCATATGATGAAAACTGCTTTAACAAGGAAGAATAATCTTTTATCAATAAATCAATTTGTTGTATTAAACATTAGCTGTCTCTTATATATACAAGTTAAGCTCTTCATATAATGAGTAATTCTTGTTTGTATAGCTTATTTTTAGTGAATACAAATTTTTTGTTTCTCAATTTTCTTAAAAGAATAATGGAGCACTCTCAATAATGACTATGATTCACAAAGTTTTACCATGGGGGGATAACATTCATCTTGAATTCACACACTTGAATGTTTTGAAATTATTTGGTGTCCATCCCTTAAATGTCAAAATAGTTATATTCTCATTATTACATTCCATGATTTGCCCTTTGTAGTGAAGGTACAAACTAGTTAAGAGAGTATTTGCTATGGGAGAAAAATGTCAATCATGTTTGTCTTCATTAGGTCAATTCTTAATTTTTATGGCAGCTTTCTCAACCACGTTCTTCTCCACTCTATGACATTCCAATTGATGAAAGAAACTACCAAAAATATAGAATTTAGTGAAAACCATTCAAGTTTACCCTCAAAAGCAATTTTTTTTCTTCTATTGAAATTGACAAAGGTTTCGACCCTTTTTTTTTGTTGTTGATAAATATACTTTATTTTTTCTCGGTGCATAAATCCTTCCTGTTTTCGGCATGGATCCCTACAATGGTTAAATTGAATATTAGCTAAGTAATTTTTGATAGTGTGATTAAAAAAAAGACAATTAAATTTAGCGAAGTAAGTTTTAATAGCGCGATTTTAATTGTCTTTTCTTCTCGCATATAATGCCTACATCTCTTATAGGTTACTTAAAATGAGTACATTACGAAAATCATATATTTTCGATAATAATGAGTCATTTCACTTCGCAAAAAAATATTTACTTTGAAAAATGAAATCAACTAGAAAAGTTCGCTTTTTGTTGTTCAGAAATAAAGTTCACTTTATTTATAATGAAACTGATATATATATATATATATATATATATATATAGTATATTTTGGCCGGTTTGATAATAAAAATGATTTACAATAAGTGAGTTCTAGCCAGAAAAAAAAGATTTACTATAAATTAATTTATACTGTTCTAAGTAAATTATCACCCCTTAGGCATATTGTATCCCACCAGCCAAACAGACCCGCAAAACAAGAAGAGTTTCGCCGCAAACGAAACCCTAGCAGGGACTCCGAGTCTCCTAGCGCCTATATATAACCTCTCTCTTCCAACTTACTCGTCCACTCCTCACCTCGTCGGCCTCCTCAAACCCTAACTCTGTCGCCGCCGTAATTTCTCTCTCTCTCTCTCTCTCTCTCTCTCTCTGTGGAGCTCCATAGCTAGTTTCTGTGTAAAGGGTTTGCTTGATGGTGTTGTTGTTTTTGGCCTATAGGAGCGCTCCCTCGCTTGATCGGAGTCGCTGTAGTGAATTATATGCGTGTGTGAAGATGGGTTTGTTCTGGGTCTATATGTTAATGGTGATTCTGACATGGGTTTTATTTGTCGTCGACTGATGAAGCAGGTTGGAGGGCGAAAATGGCGGTGCCTTTGCTGTCGAAGAGGATCGTCAAGAAGCGGGTCAAGCAGTTCAAGAGGCCCCAGAGCGACCGCAAGATCTCTGTCAAGGTATAGGCTCTCTCGCTTCTAGTTGGTTTTAAGTACACGTCCTGATTTTTTCTTGTTTCCCCTGTTTTCGCTTGTTTCTTGTGATTTCCCTGGTTGTTTTCTTTTTCCGAAAATTGCAATCTTGGAGGTTTTGTTTTTTGCTTGGTCTCGATGATTTTCGATGCTTTTGCCCGCCTTTTTATGGGCTTGGGGAATTCCGTATTGTCGATTCGGTCCGACGTTGTTTCGCAGAGATAGATGATGATAGTGTTTTGTCGCCCCAGTCTTATGTGCATCTGTTGATGCACGGTGGTGATTGACATTTTTTATCTGATATCCAAAACATCCGTTGCTTGAAACTGAAAGGTTTTTTATTTTTTTTCCATTTGTGCTTTACATTTTTCACAGCCGATGATTATTTTCTTATTTTCTAGCCTTCCTTCTCGAGTTGTTTTTGTTGCCGTAAGATTAATTTTGCTTGAATCTGGTCTTATTTTATAAATATATAGTGGATGCTGGGGGAACGTGATGATAGATGTTTTGACACCCAGTCTTACTTGCATCAGCAGATGCATTGGTGGTGATTTACAACACTGTTCTGATTCTTGATTACCCTTCATCCAAATTTTCATTAATTTTTTGAGTCACTTCAAAATTTCTGTCATGCTCTTCCATGCGAGTAGTATCGTTCAGATTTTTTTTTTTTTAATGTGTCCTACTTCTGAGTAGATCTTACTTTGAATCGTGGCTCAATGAAGAAACGTTAAAGGATTTGATGATAGATCTTTGACACCCAGTCTTACAGGCATCTCTTGATGCATGATGGTGATAAGAGATCGACTATCTGATCCCTAGCTTATAGTGGTGAGAAAATGGTTAATGGAGTGCTCACTGTAGAAATTGTTTATCATTTTTTTGAATGGACTATTTCCACACTACAATGCAGTACCCCAATTTTATAGACCCCTTTGGGGCATATGCATTGACCAATCATGCGTCTCATATGATTAAATGAGGACATGCAAATGCTTTGCACATTACTAGTGTAAAATTAGTCGCAGTTACATTTTTTTGTTTTTGAAACTGAAGTATTTGTATGCTTTATTTTTCCTGGACAAGGTTTTGTCTAAGAATCTGCAATGGGACATGATGATTTGTACCCAATAATTCTGCTGTTAGATGATGAATATTAACATGCACTACCATCTGATCCCATTCAGTACTAGAACTTTGTCTTGAAGTGTTTTAATCATTTTTTCACATAAACTCTCCGACCGAGTAAGTTTTTTAGTCATTTATTTTTTCAGTTGTCCTGTCTAGATATTCTGGGTTCCTTTCTTTCTGCAATCTATGATGCAAAACGTCCTATTATCATGATTTTGCAGTGATTATAACTAACATTATCACCATCTTTCGGCTGAGATTGCAAACCTTATTATTTTCTCGTTTCATTTTTTTTTTTTTTTTGATTTTGGTGTCGATTTTCTTATCTTTCGCAAGAGTTTCTGCCCATGGTATCTGATGTCCAGATTTAAATTCATTATGTAGCTGGACATTTCGTTTTTCCGGGCAAAAAGAAAATACATGAACAGGTCTTGCGACACCGTTAGCTTCATATCTAACTGGCTAACAGTTACTTTATCCCTGATCACATTTCATATCCATTTCACATGGCCATGCCTAGTTTTTAACTCTTTTTGTGTTTCGAATTGTAAGATTTTCTTGATTGTCTTGTCTTGTTAACCATGTAAGATCTGTGGGGCTGGTTGTTAACCATGTAAGATTTTGCGGGGTTAGTTTTATTGGCTCTCATTATACTGTCTGTGTTATTAACAGACAAACTGGCGTCGGCCCAAAGGTATCGATTCCCGAGTAAGAAGAAAATTCAAGGGATGTACTTTGATGCCAAATATCGGTTACGGATCGGACAAGAAGACCCGCCATTATCTTCCTA
The DNA here is from genome assembly GCA_007663325.1 of Eucalyptus pauciflora. Taxonomy (NCBI): domain Eukaryota; kingdom Viridiplantae; phylum Streptophyta; class Magnoliopsida; order Myrtales; family Myrtaceae; genus Eucalyptus; species Eucalyptus pauciflora. Next base: position 1,082,043 of record VMYD01000100.1, on the reverse strand, counting down.
ATGGTTTCAAGAAATTTGTTGTGCACAACCCGAAGGAGCTTGAATTATTAATGATGCATAACAGGTACTAGATGACTCCCGGTTGCATAATTGGCTTGTGAAGCTGTTACTCTACTTTTCCGTCTTAACATTAATAAAGCTGATCTGTTTGCCCCAATTGTTTAGGACGTATTGTGCGGAGATTGCTCACAATGTCTCCACAAGAAAGAGGAAGGAGATTGTCGAACGAGCTGCACAGCTCGATGTCGTGGTTACGAACAAGTTGGCTAGGTTGCGCAGCCAAGAGGATGAGTAGATTAAGACTCTCGATTGTGTTGGAATTATCCAGAAGGAGAATGTTCAATTTGTTTTGCGGCTTTTGCCTTGGTTCTCCTCAGGAGTAATTTTTGTTCGTTTTACATGTAACAATACATCTGGATAACGGGTTCCTAATTGAGTTCCATTGCCATATAAGTATGGCTTTCTTGAAGATCAAGTTGCAGGAGTTGTAGTAGTTAGGGATGAATGTGTAAAGCTGATGATTTATTAATTCTTCATTTGTGCGTGCGGCTCTAATGCAAAGCAGATGAATTCAACAAGTGAGAAAATGCCAACTCCAGGATAGTCGATGCGGAGTCCAGTTTCGCAACAGTTAGCTCTTCTCTGCTCAATATATTCGCCTCTAGGATGTCTCCAACCGCACGAGGAAATGAATTACTCGACCCAGCGATTCAAGCGTTCTTCCACCACGGCCAGGGGCTCTTTCCCGTGAAAATTTCCATGAGCAAGATTCGATAGCTGTACACATTGCCTTGCCTCTTGTGGAAACAAATCGGCCCAAACCAAACTCTCCACTTGAAAACGTAAGGTGCCATGGTTCGCCATTTAATAAGACATTGCTTGGTCTCAAATCACAGTGAACAATGGGAGTCGAATACCCCTCATGCAGATATTCGGTTCCAGACGCAACATCCATTAGGATATTGAGTTATCTAAGGGATGTCTAGGTGGTACTTGTCTCAGTGTAACTAGTTCCAGAGGCTTCCATTTGGCATGTATACTCCAGGATCAATGCTCTGAAATCAAGGTTACAACAGCTGCTAAAGATCTTCACGAGATTACGGTGGCGAATGTCCTCAGAACCTCACGTTCTGCTTCGAAACTCTCCTTCTACTTCCAAATCAAAGACCTTCACAGTGATGCTTAGGCCATCCAACAAGTTGCTTGGACTTAGACCATTTGTCGCCTGTAGAACTTCGTAGTAGCTTATCCTTCTTCTCGTTGTGAGGGCAATCGAAGCTTCCTCTGTTGAAAGCTTTCAATTTCTCCTTGCCAAAACAAACAAGGCAGAAGAGTTCTTCGCCGACGTGATTTTGTAGTCTGTGATCTATGGATGGCAGTGACAGAGCACGGAGGAACTTGTGGACGAGGGTCGCCACAAAAAGCTTCATTTCCTAGGAATGATTGAGCCGGAAAGTTTGCGAAAGGGCCACGTGAAGGAATCTCCCCAGATAAATGGTTGAAAAAGAGGTTCAGGTTTTTGAGGTATGACCAACGACTTGGGGCTCGGCCCGGTCAGGTTATCACTTTGATAAATCTAGAGACTCCAAGCTCACCAGCTTTCCGAATGATTCTGGAATATCACCTCGAAACATATTTTGTAATAAAGAGAAGTTCAACATTTTTTGAAGGTTGTCAATGGAGTTAGGTATTTCGCCCATTCGCCCAACAGTTGGTTTCCTGATAAATCTACAACGGTCACTGCCTTCAGATTTCCTACTCCAAGGGAAAGATCGCGGCTCAGAAAATTTCTGGACATATTTAAACATCATTATGTCATTTAGACTCCATAGGGAATCGGATATGGTGCTCGTGAACTGGTACGAGCCCAAGTGGAGTTCTTTTAAAGAAGTAAGGTTACCGATGCACAAAGGTATTGATCCATCGAGCTCGTTGCTGCTCAAAGGATAAGAAAGCCAAGCTCGGGATGTTACGGATGTCTTCAGGAACCGGTCCTTGCAGCTTGTTGTCCTGATGATAGAAGCCTTGAACTTTCCCTGTCCTTACGATCATCATGGGAATAGGGCTGGCTGTCAACTCATTATCTCCGACATTGAAGAGGGAAGCCACTTAAATTGCCGACCTCACTAGGAATGCCACCAATGGATTGGAATTCCCCATGGAAAGCCACTCCAGATTACTAGAGAGATTCCCTATCAATGAAGGAAGGAAAGCGTCCAGCTTGTTCTCCGGTAGATTGATCCTTCTCAAATATCTGCAATTACCTAAAGCAGTGATAATGCTCAATTTATCACTTGAAGGTTCACTGGTCAAATTATTCCCAGACAGGCTTAACCATTGAAAATACTTGAATTTGCCGAGTGAGGAAGCAATGGAGCCAGAGAATGAGTTCTGGGGCAGGTCTAGAGAGGTTAGTTGGGAACAGTTGGAGAAAAAGCTTGGGAATGGGCCTGGTAATTCGTTCCTGCAGAGGAAAAGTTGCATAAGATTTGGAATAGAGAAGCCGATGCTCGATGGCAAAGTACCAATGAGAAGATCCAAAGTCATTGTGCTCACTTGAATTATCGATATGCTGAAGATCGCCAGCAGGATGGGCCCGGACAAGCTATTCTTTGTTCGGCCCAGGACCTGCGAGTTTTGCAGGTTCCCAATATCCAGCAGTATTTCCCTGAAAGTTCAAATAAAAGAGGAAAAAATCACGGAATTCATTAACTAACATTGTTGAAGATAACTTAGTATCTGCAAGTTGGCTTGACTGGTGATGCTGACAGGACAAATGCAATGGAATTTCCTGATTATTGATGGGTTGAATTGCAACTTCAAGACTTGAAGCTAGAGCAAGCAACACTATATTAAATCTTAAAATGGTTGTTTGGTAGGAGACACGCCAATCAAATTGTTCGTGCCTAGATGTAACCCTTTAAGCATAGTCAAGTTTCCTATCTCTCCGGGTATGGTTCCTGAAAAATTATTCACTGAAAGGACAGAAGCTGAAGCTGCTTGCATTCAGACAAAATGGATGATATCTCTCCATTAAACTGATTTCAGACAAGAACAGTCCTAGTTAGTTCGAAAGATTCCCACAAATGTTCCAGGGAAGGTCACCAGATAAGCTGTCATAGCCAAGATTGATGTCCAAAAGTATTCACTGAAAACAGAGGACGGCATCGCACCTGAGAGCTGACTGTCACTGAGGTCGATTGCTTTTCAGCAGTGGGATGTTGAAAATCAGTGGCTGGATTGTGCCTGCGAGTTGGCTTTTGCTGATATCAAGCTTCTGCAGTGTGGACACATTGCAAATAGACTCCAGAGAAGCCGTTGCCGTTCAAGAACAGGTACTTGAGCCACGGTAATGAGGTGGCCCACTGTGGGACCATTGGTGATGTGCTGTTTCAGCGCAAGAAGGGAGGGCTGGTCTGTGGTGATGCTGGGCTGTTAAGCATGGCTGGTCCAATGAGGCATTGGAGAGAGAAGCAATAGTGCAGTGATGTTGTTGATAAAGGGTCTTGGCGTTGTCTCCATTAGTTAGGTTTCTTGATGGTGGAGAACTGGATGAAGCAGAACTGTGATAAATATTGTGAAGGACTCTATAGTACGCTGGCCAGGACGTTATATTGTAGGAAAAGTTGAAGCTTTTTCTTGTTAAAGAGTGCCCCAAGTCATCATGGAAATATTCGATTTTCAAGATATTAATTGTGTATGTCATGAAAAATAAATGGCTAAATTTCCCTTATTTGATTTCTTAATGTTCATCAAGTGCTCGGGTGGGGGGATTTTTTTTTTCTTTTGGGGGGATGTTGTGACACTACTGGTTTTATTTCTCATATTATACTTAAGTTTGTCACGTGCTTCGTTATAATTAAGAGTTTGGTTTGGAGAAAGAGACCGGGGATGAAAATAGACGTTGGAGATTCAAGTTGATATAGAAGAATAATTGAATTTAGGGGGAGCCAACCTAATACTGAGTTCACACGTAAGGTAGAGATTTGTTGAATTGCACGTGTGGTTGTGTTAGAAAGAAGCCTCACATCGGTGTGTAGTTGTCGATCTCCTCAGTGAATGTATTGGTCTATTGTTGCACGCACCCAACATTCTAAACTAACACAACTCGACCAATATTCATGTAAATTATGAGAATGAGATTAAAAAAAAGGGGGAAAGTGTAAAAAAAGTCCTAAATCTTTTGAATTTGTGTCAATTTAGTCATAAACTTTTTAATAGTGCCAATTTAATCATAAACCTTTCGATTTGGTACCAATTCAATCATAATCTTTTTAACGGTGCCGATTTAATTCTAAACTTTTTGAACTAGTGTTAATTTAATCCTAAACCTTTTAGCTTGGTGTCGATTTAGTCATTTCGGCTAATTTTCGTAGGATTTTGCTAATGTGACACCGGCCTGCATCACCGGCGCTGACGTGGATAATTTTTAATAATTTTTCAAAATTTTAACTTATTTTTCTGATTTTCTTCTTCTTATTTTTTTTTCTCTTTCCTCCCTTTCTTCTTCCTCTTTGCAGTGGCCAGCCGGTAGGTGATGGCCGGCCACTGCTGAGAGAAGAAGGCAATGGCCAGATACCACCAAGAGGAAGAAGAAAGGGAGTAGAGAGAAAAAAGAAAGAAAGAAATCTGAAAAATAATTAAAAAATCAAAAAGTAATAAAAATTGAAAAATTATTAAAAATTATTCATGTTAATGCCGGTGGTGCCACATTAGCAGGCCAGTATCCACGTTAGCAAAATCCAGCTAAAATAAGCTGAAATAACTAAATTGGCACAAAACTAAAATGTTTAGGACTAAATTAACACTATTAAAAGATTTAGGACTGAATTGGGGTCGAATCAAGATGTTTGGGACTAAATTGGCACTATTAAAATGTTTATGACTAAATTAACACAAATATAAAAGGTTTAGGACTTTTCTAACACTTTTCCCAAAAAAAATGAGATGACCAATCTAATGAAAGGTAGGATAGATTAAAAAGGGGAAAAGTACTAAAAATGTTCTAAAACTTATTGTATTGGTACCAATTCAATTCATTGGATCAATTTAGTTCTAGATTTTCTCACATTGGTATCAATTCAGTTAATCTGACCAATTTAGGCAGGAAATTGCTGACGTTGACATTTTTAAATATTTTTTTTTTCGATTTTAGAAAATATTTTTACATATTTTTGTATTCTTTTTCATTGGACCGTGGTCGGTATTAGCCATGGTTGGTGATCGGCCACAGTCCAAAGGAAAAAGTAGAGGAAAAAATAAAGAAAGAAAAAAAAAGAAAAAAAAGGAAAAAAAGAAAATAAATAAAATATATTAAAATTATCTAAAAGTGTCCGCGTTAGCATTAATTGTGCCATGTAGGATAGCTGGTGTCCGTATTAATGATTTCCGGCCTAAATTGACCGAATGGATTGAATTGGTACATATATGAAAATGTTTAGAATTAAATTTGTATAATTGAAAAGTTTATGACTGAATTAGTACCAATGTAATAGGTTTTAGACTTTTTTGGTACCTTTCTTGATCAAAAGGTACATCATGCAATTAGTCTTAAAGTCCACGATGAAACACTCTGCATTGAAATCTTCATCCGGTAGAAATCTCTAGTGCATGGCCTCTACACTTTCAATTAAAACGGAACTATGATGTTTATTTAAATTTTTAAAATGTGCCATGCAATACTAAAGACCAACTCTGAGGCAATAAAGTGGTAAGGAACGTTCACTGTATCACATATCATGCGAGAGAACTCAAGATATCGATATGAATTAGCCTTCCGATAATCAAAGACATGGATATCCGGGTAATGCCTTTTACCAAGACCATTGTCTCCCCAACCACAAATCCAATTGTGACAGTAGATGGTGAGCCAAAGTGTTCACTCTCAATTACAAATCCAAGTTCCTCCTCCTCATTATCACCATTCAAGAATCTTGCATCGACTGGGAAGTCGGTGCCTTCAAATTCCAAACTGATGTCCAAATTACTTACCCCAAAACCTAAATCATCCAATATAAATTCAGCACCCTCCAGGCCAACCATATCTAAAGTTTCCTCGTGCTCATCGACTATTCATTGTTCACTTATGTTCAGTGCAAAAAAAAGAAAAAAGAAAAAAAAAGAGCACTTGCAATGGCAATTAACTGAAAACTCAAATCCAAAACAGTCTTATTCTTAAGATTAGTTGATACCCAGATTAGGTGTTGTAAATCCGATATATAGATGAGGCGCAAAGACAACCATTTGAAGATTCCTTTCAATAGGACATTTCTACTTTAGAATTGTATTTATCATGCATAAAGACGCACGAGACGAGCTTTAAGAATGTGCACAAATGCTTGACTCACGCGAATTATGCTGATGTTGATTCGAGATCAAGCAAATTCTTGCGTATGTAAATTCGAACAAGATAAAGAAAGGCTCTCTTTTTTCGCTACCCAATCTGTGTAATTCTTTGTTTACATAAGTCATCTCCATCAGTGCTGATGGATAGTTTTATAAATTTGGGAAATTTAACTAATTATTCAGATCGACGATAATAAAGATGGCTTGTTTGCGGAAAAAAAGAGAGATTAATGTGTCCGGATAACAGTTTCCTAATCGAATGCCATTGCTATGAGTATAGCTTTCTTGAAAATCAAATGACAGGAGTTGCAGTTAGGGATGCACGTGTAAAATGATCATTTATTTTTCTTCATCTGCGTGCGTGCCTCTGATAATAAACTAAGTTCAACAAAAGTGGGAAAATGCGTCATTTGGTCACTCTTCAGAAGTCACCTTATTCTTTATTGAAAGTAGCTGCTGTTGAATGACGAATCCTAATCAACAGTATCAGCTAGTCTAAATTTTTGGTGAAACTCGAATCAAAATTTCGCTTTTGTATGAGGCAGAAAGCCAGTCTTCTCGCCACAAGTAGTGTGCATAACCAATTTCTAGCGGATTATGTCCTTTGTTTATACAAGCAATGCTTTTGCCTGCCTGGCTCTAATTGATCATCCGGAAGCAGCAGTTTCAACTTTCGAAAAGCAGAACTTCTATTTCACACCATAGGACAGGAGGAGGAGTGAACGATCATCTCATGTTCTCAAGAACTGTTTTGATCTTATTGAGTTTCGCAAGGACATCATTCGTGCGCATTCTTTCTTCAGGCAACTCAGCACAACAATGCACAGCCAACTCCAGGATTGAAAACAGGCAGTCCAGTTTTGTAGCACTTAGCTCTTCTCTGCTTAATAGATTTGTATCTAGGATGTCTTGAACTGCATGAGGAAGCGACTTCTCAACCCCCTGCTTCAAGCTTTCTACCGCAGAAAACATCTTGTCTGTCGGCCTCTTTCCTGTGAAAGTTTCGATCAGCAAGATTCCATAGCTGTACATGTCGCCTCTTGTGGAAACAAATCCACCCGACCCATACTCTACACACAAAAACATAAGGTGTCATAAGGCATAATACCAGTTTTTGTATCTCTATATAGGTGTATATGTATCCGTATGTTCAGTTCATTCATTATGTCGGTGCACTATATGGCAAAAGTGGCAGCAGATAATCATCACCTGGTGCCATGTACCCAATGGTGGCGAGGGTCTTGGTTTGAGTCATCGACTTCTCTTCACCTAGAAGTTTGGCGATTTCAAATACGGTGAACAATGGGAATCGAATACCCTTCACGCAGATACTCGAGTCCAGACACGACATCTATCATGATATTGAGTCTCTGTAGGATGTCTAAATGGTACCCCTCACGGTGTAACCAACTCTCTAGGCTTCCATTTGGCATGTACTCCAGAATCAATGCTCTGAAATCAAGGTTACAAAAACTGCTGATGATCTTCACGGGATTACGATGGCGAATGTTCCTCAGTACCTCACTGGCGAGTGTTCTTCAGTACCTCACATTCTGCTTCGAAACTCTTTAGAGCGCCTTCTAGTTCTAAATTGAAGACCTTCACTGCGATGCTTACACCATCCGACAGTGTTCCTTTGTAAATCGAGCCGAAACTCCCTGCTCCTAGCAAGTTGCTTGGACTTAGACCATTTGTCACCTGTAGAACTTTGTAGTAACTTATCCTTCTTCTTGATGCGAGGGTCATCGAAGCTTCATCTGTGGAAAGCCTTCTATTTCTCCTCAAATACCTCACCTGAACAAACAAAAGGCCTAAAGCAAATATTGCTGCCAAAATAGAAGGTAGAAGAATTCTTAGCAGACGCGATTTCTTAGTTTGTGATCAATGAATGGCAGTGACAGGGCACAGAGGAACTTGTAGACGAGGATCGCCACAAAGAGCTTCATTTCCTACAAATGACTGAGCTGTAAAGTTTGCAAAAGATCCTCCTGAAGGAATCTCCCCCGATAAGTGATTGAAAGAAAGGTTCAAGTATTTGAGGTATGATAGCGACTCCAACGACTTGGGAATTGGCCTGGTCAGGTTATTACTTGATAAATCCAGAGATGTCAAGCTCATCAGCTTTCCCAATGACTTCAGAATATCTCCTCGAAACATGTTATGTGATAAAGAGAAGTTCAACATGTTTTAAAGGTTTTCAATGGAGTTAGGTATTTCGCCCAACAGTTGGTCACCCGACAAATCTACAACCGTCACTGCCTTTAGATTTCCGACTCCGGGAGCAAGATCCCCGCTCAGAAAATTTGTGGAAATATTTAACACCAATATTTTATTTAAACTCCATAATGAATCGGGTATGGTGCCCGTTAACTGGTTAGAACCCAAGTAGAGTTCTCCTAACGAAGTAAGGTTACCAATACACAAAAGTATTGATCCGTTGAGCTCGTTGCTGCTCAAGGATAAGAAAGCCAAGCTCGGGAGGTTACAGATGTCTTCAGGAACCGGTCCTTGCAGCTTGTTGTCCTGAAGATAAACCTTGAAGCTTCCCTATCATTGCGATGGTCGTGGGTATAGGCCCGGTCAACTCATTACGTCCGACATTGAAAAGGGTCAAGCCACTTAAATTGCCAACCTTGCTGGGATGCCGCCAACGAGCTTAGAGCTCCCCATGGAAAGCCACTCCAGAATACTAGAGAGATTCCCTATCTAGGAAGGAAGGAAAGCGTTGACTTTTTCTCTTTCATGGAAAATATTTTCCCTTATGAATTCATTTTCCGTGAAACGAACACCGGAAAATCCGGAAAACATTTTCCCGGAAAATATTTTCCGCGAAACGAACGGAGCCTTAATCTATTGTTATTTATCTCTACTATATGTAACCATTTTACAATAACCAAAGTACCCTTTTATCATCTCACCATATAAAAGTAGAGAATGTTAGATATCAATTTATAATTAAGATTTGATATTTGTATACGATTACATAACAAATCTTTCATTTTGATTTTGTGCACATATTCTTGAGTTTGAGATGTATATCCGTAATCTCCCGCTAAAAACATCCCAATCCATGTCGTGCCAAGAAATTAGTCGATCAAAAATTAAAATCTAAACTAACACTCACAACTAAAATATGTTCTTCTATTAGCGAAAAAGTTGATCCCGTGGGTCGCCCGTGTAGGGCCCTTACGATCAAGGGTGGGGAGAAAATATTGGCTGGGTTCGACACTCCACGTCAGCGAGATGTAAGACCATTCAAAATTCGACACGTGGCTCCAAGTGTAAATGGCGTCAGAGGTCCAAAATTCGCTCGGCTCGGCGCGCTCTCTCCTCTGCTCAAGAGAACGCACGGAGAAAAGACAGAACAGTAAAAGCGCACTCCCGCTCAAGAAAAACCTCTCTCCTTTTTTCAATTTCCAAGGGCTCTCTCTCTCTCTCCTCACGTTCTTTCCTTCGCACTCCCGCTCAAGAAAAACCTCTCTCCTCTTTTCAATTTTCAAGGGCTCTCTCTATCCTCACGTTCTTTCCTTCGTCTTCCTCCCTCATCGGCGACGACCCAAGCGAAAAGCTTGCTCAGAATCAGCAGCAACGGGCTCCGGCCATCAAGGAACGCGATGGTGACCCTAAGTGGAAGCACGGGGTGCAATTCTACCTGGCGGAGATCTCCCTCCGCGGATTCCTTCCTTCGTCTTCCTTCCTCATCGGCAACGACCCAAGCGAGAAGCTCGCTCAGAGTAAGCAGAATCAGCAGCAACAGACCTTGTCCATCAAGCAAGGCGATGGCGACCCCGAACGGAAGCACGAGGTGCGATTTGACCTGGTGGAGATCTCCCTCCGAGGACCGCGACCCCTTCTTCTTGCCCGTCGGTCTGTCTTGACTGAGATCTCCCTCCGGGGACTGCGACCCCGTCTTCCTGCTCGCTGATCTGTTTATGTTCCGCAAGGGGTTAATAGATCGTGGTCTTTTTTTGCCATTTTAGTTTGCAGCTGACCATCTCTCTCTGCGCGTATCTGGGCAGGCCACACTCTCCACCATCTTTGCCCATCTCCCCTCCCCTCCCGCCTTCCTCCATACTTTCATAACTTCCCCTTTCCTGCTTGACCCTTTCCCTCTCTCTCTCTCTCTCGAAGCGAGCTTGGGACGCATAACAATGGAAGCCGCTGACAAGGCCGCGGAAAAAGCAAAAGCCGATTCCGTCTCACATGAACTGAACAAAAGCAAGATGGGGTTCAGTTCATGTGAGACGGAATCGGCTTTTGCTTTTTCCGCGGCCTTGTCAGCGGCTTCCATTGTTATGCGTCCCAAGCTCGCTTCGAGAGAGAGAGAGAGGGAAAGGGTCAAGCAGGAAAGGGGAAGTTATGAAAGTATGGAGGAAGGCGGGAGGGGAGGGGAGATGGGCAAAGATGGTGGAGAGTGTGGCCTGCCCAAATACGCGCAGAGAGAGATGGTCAGCTGCAAACTAAAATGGCAAAAAAAGACCACGATCTATTAACCCCTTGCGGAACATAAACAGATCAGCGAGCAGGAAGACGGGGTCGCAGTCCCCGGAGGGAGATCTCAGTCAAGACAGACCGACGGGCAAGAAGAAGGGGTCGCGGTCCTCGGAGGGAGATCTCCACCAGGTCAAATCGCACTCGTGCTTCCGTTCGGGGTCGCCATCGCCTTGCTTGATGGACAAGGTCTGTTGCTGCTGATTCTGCTTACTCTGAGCGAGCTTCTCGCTTGGGTTGTTGCCGATGAGGAAGGAAGACGAAGGAAGGAATCCGCGGAGGGAGATCTCCGCCAGGTAGAATTGCACCCCGTGCTTCCACTTAGGGTCACCATCGCGTTCCTTGATGGCCAGAGCCCGTTGCTGCTGATTCTGAGCAAGCTTTTCGCTTGGTCGTCGCCGATGAGGGAGGAAGACGAAGGAAAGAACGTGAGGGTAGAGAGAGCCCTTGAAAATTGAAAAGAGGAGAGAGGTTTTTCTTGAGCGGGAGTGCGAAGGAAAGAACGTTGAGGAGAGAGAGAGAGAGCCCTTGGAAATTGAAAAAAAGGAGAGAGGTTTTTCTTGAGCGGGAGTGCGCTTTTACTGTTCTGTCTTTTCTCCGTGCGTTCTCTCGAGCAGAGGAGAGAGCGCGCCGAGCCGAGCGAATTTTGGACCTCCGACGCCATTTACACGTGGAGCCACGTGTCGAATTTTGAATGGTCTTACATCTCGCTGACGTGGAGTGTCGAACCCAGCCAATATTTTCTCAAGGGTGGAGATGGGCCATTGCAGTGGACCCAGGTTTGACATCAAAATCTTCATATCAAGGAAGAGAAAAAACTCGAACATTCAAAAATCAGGTTGGAACCAATCGGCATCAACGACGCGACGCCTAGTTGCATCAAAGGGACAATTGCTAGTAGCATCAAAGAGACAACTGCTAGTTGCATCCAGGTATGTCTCGAATTTTCTGTCCTCCTCGCTGTAACTCTTGATCTTCTCTTCTTTGCCATCATGACAATAAACGTGGTTTGGCTTGATCCCGGGAAGGCAAGACTCGGCGTTGAACGCCACCGAGAAGGAAGAGCTGCCATTCAAGAAGAGAGACACGTTCCCCAAGCTTTCGACCTCTTCCTCGGTTCCCTTGTCCAAATCAACTTTGAAAACTCGAATCTCTTTCACGGGTCCATCATACTTTTTGCGCCATATCTTCCAAGCCACTAGCAATGAGCCCGAACATTCAACAAGATAAGGATCACCGTCAACATTACGATTCGTCCCTAGAAATAGTCGCGATTCCATGCGACTCTTTCTCTCCTTTAAAGTCATTATTTGACTCTGCTCATCCAAGCCCACAAATAGCCCATTGTAATAAATCAGTTCAAGGACGGTGCACCGACGCCGAGGCCTCGCACGATTCGCTGCCGTCCACGCAACTTCTCCTGATCTGAGAAAGGCAAACCCTGGTGATGGGAAAATCATGACCGAGTAGCTCCTGGACAAAGAAGGGTTTGAGGACATCGCGATCGCATAAATGAGACGTAACTCAGGGTGAAGCTCTTCCAAGGCTGGGACTTCGATGCTGATGGACGAAAATGGATTGACGATACGGTATTCACTGTACCTCTTTGACACAAGTATCCGTCCTGGTGTAGGCAAGGTCTAGTCAGAAGATCCTGGCAACTGTACCGGGTAAATTCTCCCCGTAGAGGGGTTGGATAACTCATCAATGACCCTTGTTGGCTGCGGCTGCCTCACCCTCAGCCGTGAAGATCCTAGGTGAGGTTGCAAGGGCCGTCGTCAGCTTTTGGGTGACCGTGGGCAACGCTGCCTAGAGAGGGCTAGCGTGTGACAACCCAACTTTCTGATTCTGCTTTCAATTAAATGAGATGGACTTTTCATCGACGCGCTTATAGTTCAATTCTCCGAGCTGATCACTCACGAGATAACTAGTCTATCAGGTGAAGCCGTTAAAGAATTTAAATGCAATAGGCTTGAGAATCTGACCATGAATCGGCTGCTCAACCGTATTAATCTGCAAGGATCATTATGACACTGTTAGAATCGAACAGAGATCAGTAATAGATTGATTCAACTGAGATATGTTATTAGAGGGTGGGTGATTCCACCTGATTTCAATATCCTCGTTGATGGGCACTAAACCGATTCTTCTGTCGTTTTGGGTACTCTGTGTCCGTAATTGAAATCTCGAGATTTTTACAATAACCGAGAGTCGCCAATGTGTCGAAGATTATGTAATGGCTTGAAAATAATCAACCATGGGTCAATAGTACTGAAAATTTCTAAAAGCTACCTAGTAGATTAGGACGCGCTCAAATTGCGCCAGATTGAAATTAACCATGATTTAAACCCGAATTCATCACAATTCATTTTAGGAACGTCAACTCATCTTCAGAAGATTTTTCTACAAACCGAGATTTTTGGCAGAAAAAGCAAAGTAAGGCCGTTTTTGATCGGGAAAGTCAGAGGGCCATTTTTTATCGCATCTTTGGACATCAAGTTGGATCAATTGACAAGGAAAAGTCATAAGAGAGACAAGGACACATAGGCTGATTTGTTTGAGCTTCAATTGAATTGATTTGAGTGAGAATTGATTGGAATTGAAGAGGATTTGAGAGAGAAATGTCCAAAATTCGTAGCCCCCATGTTACACAACTTGTTGGACCATTTGGCAAGCTTCTTGAGCAAGCTAAGGTGAGGAAAATGGCTGAGGGTGAGGGCCAAGAGTGGTGGGGGCATGAGTGAGGAGAGTTGGACAAGTGTTGGAGGCTAAAGAGCCCTTGAGGACCCCCTCTCCTTCAGCAGCTTCTTCTTCCTTGTTTGGTGGCTTTCTCCATTGTTGAAGAGCCTTGAGACCTTGAGAAAACCAGAGGAGATCAACCAACAGGACCTCTTTTTCCCCTTGTTTTCTCCTCGTTCCAGTTTCTGCTCCAGCCGACCTCTCGTCAAAGATTTGAGTTAAAAGTGGACTTCCAGGTTGAATCAGAGAACGATCCACCTATCGCCATGAAGAAGACATCCAGAACGTTCCAACAAGCTTGACCTCGCCCCGAACGGAGCCGCCGTCCGTCCGGTACGTCGGCGTTAAGTTACCGGTCGCCGGACCGTCTGGCTGCGCGCCCCTGCACTGTTTTGCGATTTTCTTCGTTTTCTCCCCATTTTGACCCTTCCACTGCCCGTCCCAACCACCAACACATCCACCCTTGACCTCGGGAGCCACCAGTTGCAAACCATCCTATCACCAGAGCTCCGATCGGCCCGTTTCCTCGCCGTTTCAGCCATCGGTTCAGCCTCTGCAGTCCATGAACAGAAGCAGAAAACCAGCAAGGGTCTTCAATTGTCGTGGCCCGTTTTTAAGCCCTTCCCGGTCTCGCTTGGTGTCACCACTTTGGGGTTTATTGACCACCTTGGTGTCGTGGTCGCCGTGAACTCACCGGCGCGCAAAACTGATGAGTTTATCCTCTAAATCTCACTTAGTAAGTTAATCATGCTTAAGGGGCATTTAGATTAGTCTAAATAGGTTTAGGTGGTTAGATTAGATTATTTAAATGTTAATTAGATTAGTTGTATGATTAGTTTAATGGATGTTTAATTAGGGCTAATTGTATGTTTAAATTAGTGTAATCTAGTTTAAGCCATAATTAATTATTTTTAATTAATTAACTATTTCAATTTTATAAATATTATTTTATTAAATTATATTATTATAATATAATATTTAATTATTTAATTTTCCAAATTAAATTAAATTATTTAATTTTCCAAATTAAATTTAATTATTTAATAATTTCGAAAATTTTGTCGGGATGGCCGGTCGTTATCACACTGATCGCAGTAGTGCGGTCAGTTTGTGCTTATTGTATGTTTAATTGAGAAATTGAGTAAAAATGATAATTGTGGATAATTATTCTAAAAGTGTGGAATTGAGTGAAATTGGAGAAGTTTTGGTATTTAACTTGAAAATACCCGGTGCTAGCTTCTAGCATCGTGAGTGGTTTGTATGACTAGTTGAATTGTTGGTTGTTATTGGTTTGATACCCAATTCTTTGGTTTATATATATATGTACAACTTGGGCGAGCAATTATGATATACATACATACATACATACATACATACATACATACATACATACATACATACATACATACATACATACATACATACATACATACATACAACTTCAACTTGAGCGAGCTACCGTCTATATATTACAGCTTTGGACAGCATATGTCGTATTAACGACTTGTTTGTTAGACGGTATTGAATGATAGATAATATTGGTTGATAGATGGTATGAATTGATCAACGTATGAATTGTACTAACGTGCATGAATGGACTGGGGCAAGGTAAGTCCTTAATCCTCTTTGTGTGGCTAGAGTGTCCTGGGGCTTATTTTCTTCCTAATCAAGTTTTAGAGGGTAGGACTCGCTGAGACATTGTCTCACCTCGTTATGGGATAATATTTTCAAGTCCCTAAATGGAGGATCCGACGCCCCCAGTACCGGTGGAGACTGAAGAGCTAGCGAATGGATCTGACTAGCTGGTCTTAGGACAGCTTAGTTTTTGAGGACTGATCTTCTATAGATCTTTTGTTAATAGCCTAGTCGTGTAACTGAACTGGTTCGATGTGTATAAAAGTATGTGGTTTGGTTTTAAAAATGTGGTCCTGATTTTCTATCCCAATTGAGTTTTGTCTAGGAATTATTTACCTGCTTCCGCATGTGCATTAAAATGAATGGGTCAGCAACGTGTCCTGGGAAGTCGCTTTTCTATCGACTGTAATGGGATGTGCACGTGCTCGAGGTTCGGGGCGTGACATAGGGTCGTCGCGGTCTCACTAGTGATCGGCGAGGCCTCAACGGCCTCACCTAGGACTTTTACAGCTAGATCTAGGCGAGGGCCACCTTGCCCTCGATATGAAGGCCTTGGGTGAGGCCATGACAACCTTTGCCCGCTTTGAGCGGCGTTTAGCTCTAAGCAGCCACGAGCGACGCCACTCAAAGTGGGTGAAGGCTGTTGCGGTTGAGGGTGAGGTGGCCGTGGCTAGCGAGGGTCGCCGGTGATCCTTGCCGACCCTAAAGAAAAAGCAAAAAATAAAAATCCCATTGATTTTTAGAAGTGACACTCAAGTGATTGATTTTTCAAATTTGTGGTACTCAAGCAAGCAAAAAAAAGTTTTGGCACTCAAGTGAGTGCCATACAAAAGTATTATCACTTATACTATTCTCCATTTTCAAGCTTTTATGAATAAGTCCCATAGAAAGCCTATACCTATTATATAAGTGGATGATAACCATGCCACAGTTAAGGATGCATGAAATTATAATTAGAAGGTAAATTGACTTATAACACTTAAACACAATTTCTTATAAATTTAACACTTTTCATTAAAATGATTGTACATACCATTTGGGAAAATTGTCTAAAAGGTCCCAAACCTATTACACATTTACCAATTGAGTTCTAAATTTTTCAATTTTGCCAATTAAATCTTAAACCTTTTCACTTTTTGCCAATTGAGTCAATTCGGCCAAATTTAGCTTGAAATTGTTGATGTGGACAGCCTATGCTGACATGACACTTTTTAAAATAATATTTTAATGATATTTTAACAATTTTTTTGAATTTCTATGTTTTTAAAAAACTTTTCTTAGTTTTTTTTAAGGGTTTTTAGAGAGAGTGTTGGGGACCCTCGCCAGCCATAGGCAAGAGCCCATCTTGATGAGAGCACTGGGGCCCTTGCTGGACAAAGTGAGGGTGTCGCGGCCCTTGCCCAGAGTTGGTGAGAGCCTCGACACCTTCCCCCAGGGTTGACAAGGGTCGGTCGGTCCTTGCTTGCGACTAGTGAGGGTCATCAGCCCTCACTTGTGGCCGGCGAGGGTCCAGTGGCCACCCTCCTTGGCCTACTCTCCGAAACCTTAAAAAGAAGAAGAAAAAAGCATAAAAAAAATTCAAAATATAATTAAACTATTATTGAAAAGTACCACATCAACAACAAGTATCCACGTTAGCAATTTTTGACCAAAATTAGCCAAATGGATTCAATTGGCAAAAGGTGAGTTTAGGACTAAATGAGCAAAATTAAAAATTTTAGAATTGAATTGATAGAAGTGTAATAAGTTTAGGATTTTTTGGAAAATTTTACCCATACCATTTTAATAAGAAACTTGTTTTCCTTAAGAGCAAATATATTGCAATTCCTATTTTGAATAATTCGAGTTTTATTCAATGTTTGCGATCTCTTTCGGCATCCACATTAAGAATATGAATGATTTACATAAAAAATATATGGGTTTAATAATATAATGCTAAAATATTTATTGTTGTGTCTGTATTGGATTAGTTATAATATAATTGTTCAGTATCGTTTGTACTTATAATAGTCAAGTTGGAAATAGCTTGTAAGACAACATAAATATCAAAAAGTGTATTTAAAATAAGATATGTCAGTTTCTCTTCATTAATAAAGTCATTAAATCATATCAACTATTTTAAATATAAAATACAAACGGTAATTTTAGATAAAAATTATTGGCCATAAAAATTCCGTGTTAGACAGTTTCCGCTAACTTACGGACGAGGTTGGCGAGAGGCAGAGGGTGGCAAGGGAATGGAAAGTTGAAACACAAGGACAGCGACATGCTTTTCCGAGGACATTTTGAACCTGATCCAATCAAAATCTTCAAGACCACGAATATACATGGAAAAGAATAGTCAAAAACAGTTGGAGCTCAATTTGGACGACCATTTTAATCAAAATACTTCCACAAAAACTACTAAATATAAATGTATTTTGCAACTAAAATATAAACACACTGACAAAAAAAAAAAAAAAAACTAATATATAAACACAATCGTTCCAGGGCGGATAAGGCAAAAACTTCAGCTTCTGGGAATGTTAGTTGCCAATCCATAGTACATAGCACTCGATCCAATCGTTCTTTCACAAAGTCCTCTCCATCTCTATTATTGACCCAAATAAAAGCACAGCCCTTGCTTTCCACATCCATGAGTGAGCAGTTATTTAAAAATATTTGTACATAATTTAGTCAATATGTATTAGTGATATCATGTTGTTAGTAGAGTACGGCTTACGAACTGCCATCAAATTTTTATTTTTTAAATACCTAATGTAACTTCCTTGAGGAAAGTTGACTAACAAACTTCAGCTTACCAGAAATCATTAGAGTGTCTCCAAGTGTCAGATTTTGCCTTGATAAGCCTTTGTGAATAAAGTGAAAAAAAAAGTTTGAATCCTATTACGATCGATAAGCTATAATTTCCTTATCTTTGATTCTTTATTTTGGGATATGTTATACACAACAATCCTCCGGCAAGTAACTCAAGTGTGTTTGCTTCAATTTTTGAGAGAAAATCTAAGTGAGAAATTGGGAGATTGATGCTATATCTATGGTATAAGATTTCAAGGAAACACTCCCAGTGATGGTGTAGTTCAATCACTCTATGACACCATTGGGGATAGCGGATCTGCACCCTATGACGCCAAGGCAATTGCATGGAGACAACGATTTCCTAGTTTAATTTAGGTCATTATCTAGATTTACACAATTTCCTATTTTAGTTTCCAAAGAAGATTTAAGAAATATTGCATGTCTATCTCATCTAAAATTAATTAGTTTCATAAATTCCATTTACGTGTTACTTAGTAGTCATATGCTTTAACCACTGGGGTTTGCTCACCCCAGTGGCTACCCTTTCAACATGGAAGAGGGAGGTGGGGGGATCGAATCCCCACATTCTCAGGAGGGGTTGGGGTGGGGACGATTTAGTTTCAAGTGCGGGTTTCGACTCCCACACCCTGCAAGTAGGCAGAACAAAAGTCTGAGAGTGAGAGTAAGAGTAGGATATGACCAACCAAAAATAAAAAATAAAAAAGTCATATGCTTTAGAGTCATGTCATAATTGCATCTCATGCATTGCGTACAATTTAATTTCTATAAAAAGAAAACACACAAATAAAAAATAATCTCACATGGTTGAATAATTGAATTAAGTCATGATTAACCATATATCACGTCATTAGAATGACATATAGGTTGCATTCAATCCAATTTAATTAACTTAGCGTACATATCACTTAGATTTCATTTTAGTTCACAAATGCATATTAATTTTGGACATATAAGTCAAATTGCATCTCATGTTAGAGCCGTTTCATAATTCTTTTGTCCATCATTAGGATTAGTTTACATATAAGGTGCATTTGTTTTATAGAAAATGAATGATTTGGAAAATGTTTTCCTAAAATGATCACTTGTATCTTTACAAAAATGAATGAACAATTTTTTTTATTGTCCATGAAAATGTTTAGACATAAACCATTGTCATTAATGAAAACATTTTGAGTAATTATTTCAAAAGATGTAAGTAATCATTTTTAGGAAAATATTTTTCTAAATTATTCATTTTCCCCAAAACAAAGGAAACTAGATTGAATTTAAAGTCATGTCACATGTCAATAGTTTAAATTAAAATTCACATAGATATTGTGGTGGCTAAAAATATCACTGAGAGGGAGGTGAATTGGTGATTTTAAGAAAGTTTGACTAACTTACAGAATTGTAAAAGCCAAGTTTGATATAAGTGGAATAAGTTGATGTAAAAAGAATTAAATTAACATAAGCAAGAACAGGTGATTATATCAAGTGCAATGCACTTCTATCAAATAGTAAAAGGTAAAAGGAGAGACATATAGAATGATGTATGCAGAGCTTTATAGTGATTTTGCTTAGTGTAAGCTTACATTGATTCATTGAGACCAACAGCTTGGTCGTTGGATTTCATTGGCAATCTTAGGAATTACAATATGACGTGCCGCTTATACTTAAGCATTTCTTCTCGAAGGAGGTTTTGCTGCTCCGAAAGGAAGGATGGTAATTGGATCATTTGCTGATCTGAATCGGATAAACCCTCTATCTATATTTTTTCTCTTTCTTAGATGGAAATGGAAGATAAAGTGAATTCCATTGTATAGCCGTATGCAATGCGCAAAAGATGCCTGTACGGTTGCTCAATTCTATCTTTTTTTTTTTTTTTATTCTTTATCTCTTCTCCTCACCTCATCATGCGAGATAGAGGAACCATTTGTTATATTATCAGGGTAATGATACATCAACCTGCGAGTTCTTTTTATGAGGCACAAACGGGAGAATTTATCTTGGAAGCAGAAGAACTGCTGAAACTGCGCAAAACCATCACAAGACTCAAGCAGATAGATTTCACTATCACACACCTAAGCACAAACTGTAATACCGATACACTGCTCAACTAGATTACACTTTCAATACCTTCAAAGGAAATATTCTCTCTATTGGTTCTCTTTTTCATGATATGTTTAAATTGCTAAACGTCCATCAAATATTGACTTAAAAGCCAAAGATATTTATTTTTACAATCATAGTCTCAATTAAAAGGACGAAGATTATTTCGCAGTAACATGAACTATACTTGTACCGATTGCCGAAAAAAAAGTACTTGCTAAAGGCACAAAATCCATCTTTCTAACTTACCCAACCATGGAAGAAAAGATTCCAAAGAAATCAACTTGGCTATCTATCATAGCAAAAGATCAGTATAAATCTTCCAGAAAGCAAAACATACCTTTTACAGATCGGTGTCTCAAACAAAGGATCGCATCCCGACAAAGCATACAAAGCAATATAGAATTGAAAAATGTCATTAAGTAGAAATCAACTTCACAAGGGTCTTGAAATCAGCTTGAACACTTCCTCCAGGCCCATAAGCATCCACCAATCTCTCTCTAAGCTCACGAACCTTCTTCCTCATCTCCTCCCCGGCATCACTCCTCAACACCACCTCCAATGCCTTCACCATTTCATCCTTTGTAATGGTCCCTCCCCCCACTCCCACTCCAATTTTCCACCATTCTTTCACCAGCCTTCCATTCATCATGTTGTCTGCCCAGAGCGGCTTGCATATCATCGGCACTCTCCCCGCCACACTCTCAAACACCGAGTTGTACCCACAGTGTGTCACGTGCACCCCGCACGCCGGGTGGCTCAACACCCTGCTCTGCGGGGCCCACGACACTATCTTCCCACGCTGCCCCGTCCTCTCCAGGAACCCTTCGGGCAAGTGGACTATCATGTGCTCCTTGATAGACCATAGGAATGGGGTCCCAGTGGATTCGAGGGCCTCGGCAAGAGCGGATAGCTCAGTAGGTGACAGAACAGCTACCGTCCCAAAGCACAAATATGCCACGGTCCGAGGTTCTTTGGTGTCTAGCCACATTAAGCAACCGGTAGGGTCTGAGTCTGAGCTTGTTAGCACCGGTAACGGTGAGAAAGACACGGTGGGGCACCCTGCATGGAGGAGAATCTTGAACTTGGACTTGAGGTCTGCCATTAGAGGTGACGGGATCGCTTCCACGTAGGAGTTCATGATGACGGCCGTAGCACATGACAGCATGGGCACCAACTGGTGGACAAAGTTTGACACTGGCGACGTAGTCGGGTCTTGTAGAATATTGTCTGGGATATCTGAAATGTGAAACAATGATAATGCTGGAACCATTTCCAGGGCCTTGTCGTCGGCCTCTGCCACCGCCATGCCAGCGCAGGAGTTTCTAAGGCACAGCTGACGAAGGACCTCGATGTGGATGTAAGCGGACAGAAAGCATGGAGACGGGATCCAGAACGTCACCCACGGAACGTGCATCTGCTCGGCCATTTCGCCTGCGGGAAGTAAGAAAGCATCACTAAATAGACAACTCACCTTCTTCCTTGCATCTCGCTCCGCGGCATTGATAGCAGCTCGAAAACTCTTTGGAGCTTGTTTGAGGAACATAGTTATTTGCTCTGTCAGTTCCTCCGTTGTCGCTCCGTGATGACCAGCCGGCACTTCATTGTTGATGTCATAGACCACGATGTTGGGCGGCAGCTCAGCTCTCGACGAAGGGGGGAAGAGATCGCGGTTGGACATGGCCGTGCTCAAGAAAGAGAAATGGACGTCCGTGACAGTTTCCGCTAACTTACGGACGAGGTTGGCGAGAGGCAGAGGGTGGCAAGCGAATGGAAACACAAGGACGGCGACATGCTTTTCCGAGGACATTTTGAACCCGATCCAATCAAAATCTTCAAGACCACGAATATATATGGAAAAGAATCGTCAAAAACAGTTTGAGCTCAATTTGGACGACCATTTTAATCAAAATACTTCCACAAAAACTACCTAGTATAAATGCATTTAACAACTAATAATATTTAAACACAAGAACGAGTTCACTTACTATCAACAAATTTCGAGCACAAAAGTCACTTCCACAAACTTCTCTTTTCCGTGTTTTTCTTCCGGATCTCTTCTCGGCCTCCTTTGAGTCAATGTTTTCTCTGTTCTTCGGTCCCGCTTCTTCAATTTTTTTCTAGGACTTCTTTTTAAGTCCCAACGCTGCCATAAAAAGACCAGAGACACCGTTCCTTTACTGTAATATTACAAGCCCAACCACTTCAACAAAACTATGTTTGACGTTCGTAAATTTATTAAAATGTGGTTAACATTCTAAGGACACTTGAGAAATTTGACAGATATCTCTATCTTACTATTTAATTTAACATTTGCAAATTTACTATAGTGCGAGAAATTTATTAGCCATACTTGTAAAATTTAGAAGTTGGTACACTATTGATTAGTTTTTACTTTGGTAAATCCATTAAATTGTTGGCAACTTACTTACGGATCACACTTATACAAATTTAAAAATTATTAATTTATATAAAATCAATAATTTTATTATAGGGTTGATAACTTGCTAATTAATTACCTGACAAGTATATTATTAGTCATATTTTTTTAAAATAAAAATGGTTAATATCCTGAAAAATTCCAAACTGGCACACGTATAACAAATTTACAAAAACTAATTTTTTGATCATGAAAAACCCCAAATTGGTACATCTATAACAAATTTATCCCAACTGATCATAAAAAATGTCAAACTGGTATGCTTGCGACAAATTTATCTTAAACTAATTTATTCAACCATAAAAAATCCTAAACTTATATATTTGTGACAAATATACCTTACGTTAAATTGGATTAATATCACAAAAAATTACAAAAATTGTATAATCATGACAAACGTAAAATGAAATCTCAAATAGGTACACTAATTAACTGTCATGTGTTATTTAACTTAATTATTTGACGGAAACTAACATAAGGTAAATTCATCACAATTATATTAATTTGGGGTAAATTTGTTAGAGGTGTATCAGTTTACTGTTAAATTAGTTTGGAATAAATTTGCTGTAGATGTATCGGTTTGGAATTTTTCAAGGCATTAACTCAAATAAAAAAAATACTTGAAATGGGCCATAGAATTTTACGCAGTTCATATAGAAATAGGAGCAGCACAACTGCGCCACCAAGACCAACCAATCATTGTCCCACCCACCCAAAAAAGAAATGATAGTAAATGATAAAGAAATGAACAAACAGTGATAGGAACAGCATGAACAGCACAACCGCGCCACCAAGACCAGTTGTCACGACCAAATCTCGGGTGCACCACCTAAGGTTTAGTTAATAGATTACTACGCCTAAACTTAGCTCAAACTCTCGCAAGCCCACACCAATTTGTAACTTAGGTTCAAATTTTTAATATGCAATTGATTTTTAATTAGAAGTCACCACTAATTTATTTTTGGTGAGTCGATTAGAAACCAAGTAAAGTAGCGGGAGAATTACTTTACTTTTATGAACCAGGGATTATGAGTTTGGGGACTTGATTACGCTAAATCTCTCTAACGCCTTTCTCTTTTATTTTGAAAAAATATTTTGCATGGAACTTGAATTAATTTTAATTTACCTCCCTAACATATGAGGATAATACGGATGCGCAAACCATCAATTTAACACCCAAGAAAGCAAAGAATAAATTACGGGACTTATCTCGCAGTAACAAAAGCATATGCAATGTTAGTTCAAAATTCACATCAAAAGTTCTAGATATAATTCCTAATTAACACACAGTCACTCAATCTTTTTTTAATGTTTTTCTCTTGTTTAATAAAATCTAATCTATGTGCAATGCGATTTAACCAAATGACCTAATTTTAATGACGGATAATTTCTAATTAAATGGACTAAGCAACATTCAATAAATGACATGCATTTCATGAACCTAATTCTATATGACATGCGCATGATATTTTTTGTATATTTATTTTTATAATAGAAATTCATAATTAAAAATTGCTAAAAATAAAAATCTAACTAAAGTGAGATTTAAGTTAGGAAATAAACTAATCTGAATCCTATCTTAACTTAGAAATTTATCTCGACATGCAATTTAAGTAAAGGTACTATCTAACCTAGATATCATCTAAACATGCTTTCTAAAAATAATCTAACTATTCTATCTTGCAATTATATCTAAAGAATCAATTCTAATTTACATGATATGCAAATGCAATCTTTTTTGTATTTTTGAGATAAACAAAGTAATTAAAAGATAAGTACCAAATCATTCACGGTCATCAAAGATATTATCAATTGTTTGAATTTGGAAACGATATCTAATCAAACTTGATTATTTCGCTAATAAAATTGATAAATTGATCTTAAGTCTTAAAGATCAAGATATCAATTTTATTTTTGTGTGATTAATTATTCCCTCTAAAATCTTATAGTTGTAGTAAAAAAATGGCTAATACCCTGAAAAATCCCAAACTGGTACACATATGACAAATTTACTCAAAACTATTTTTTTGACCATGAAAAACCCCAAACCGATACATCTGTGACCCCCGACTGACTATAAAAAAACCCTAAACTGGTACATTTATATACAAATTTACCTCAAATTAATTTATTCGACGGCAAAAAACCATAAACTGGTAAATTTGTGACAAATATACTCTCCGCTAAATTGAATTAATACCACAAAAAAATATAAAAAAAATTGTAAACTGTGATGAACAGACCGTAAAATCCCAAATTGGTATACCAGTTAAAGATCACATGTCATTTAACTTAATAATTTGACAATAAAATTTAATGAAAATTAACATAGGGTAAATTTGTCACAAATATACCAGTTTGAGGTAAATTTGTTAAAGATATACCAGTTTGGTATTTTTGGAGATCAAAAAAATAGTTTGAAGTAAATCTGTCACATGTGTACCCGTTTGAGGTTTTTCAAGGTATTAACCCTAAAAAAAATCCGTGTGTGGTTGTGAATTATGTAGTACATTGGGAATTTTAATAATGCATTAAGAAATATTTCAAACAAAGAAACAAAATATTTTAATAGTAAAAAAAAAAAAATCTACCTTATTTGAATTTTGGCTTCCAAATGAGGCTTAGCAAACGGTGGCTCGTGACCCACGATGGAGTCTCGGCGTGCTTCGACGAACGGGCTGCTGTGGCGACGGGCAACCATGGGCAGTGGGCGTGGTCGTCGAAGCTCGGGCGAGGGGCAGCAAGCTCGCAGCGGGCAACGAGCTGCTGTGGTAGCGTCGCTCGGAAGGGGGCGGCGGCTGGCGGAGCTAGGCGGGCTCGAGCGAAGGTGCTGCTGCGACGGCGAGCAGCGGCGTCGGGCAGAGGGAGGCGCGGCAGCAAGGGCGGAGGCGGTGCTCGCGGGATGCTGCAGGTCGTGGGCTTCGGGGGCGCGGCGAAGCAGGGGCGGAGACACGGCAGGGCAAGCGTGCGGAGGCGGTGACCGGCGGAGGCGCGGAGCAGGCTGCTGGCGTCGGCACGGCGGAGGCTCGAGTGCTGGTGCTCAGGCAAAGGTGCTGCTGGTGCTCCGGGCTGCTGGCGTCTCGGCGATTGCTGCAACAGGGGTGCGGTAGCGGCAGAAGCACGACAGAACAGGAACGGAGGCGCGACGGAGCGGGGGGGCTACTTCTGGCGTCGGGCTGCAGCAGCGTCGCAGGAGGGGAGTGACTCGGACCGGCGTGCAGGGGGGTCGGTGCTCGGTCGACGGGCGGAGATGGTGGGCCGCGACGAGGGAGACGGAGTTACGAGCAGGCGGGTCGCGGGCCGGCGCGGGCTCCAGGCGAGGCGGGCCGCGGCGATGGTTGGCGACTGGACGCGGGCGGCGCAGGGGGCGTAGGAGCAGTGGCAGCCGGCGACTCGGGCAGAAGGCGGGGGGCAGGCTTGCTGAAGAAGAAGAACAGTATTCTTCACTTTTTCTTTTTTCTCTCAGCTCTGCCTCACGTCCCTCTCTCTGCTGTTTCACTGTTGCTGCTGTCCCTTCTTGCTGACTTTTTCCCCTCCAACGAAGGAAAATTTTCTCTTATGTGCTTGAAGAACAATATTCTTCACTTTTTCTTTCTTCTCTCAGCTCTGCCTCACGTCCCTCTCTCTCTGCTGTTTCACTGTTTCTGCTGTCCCTTCTTACCGACATTTTCCGTGGAAGGAAAATTTTCTCTTTTATGCTTGAATTTCTTGACCTCAAAATCGAGATAAAGCCCCCCCTTGCCACACGCGCACGGCCTTTCACAGGGGAAGGAATTAGGTTTTTGTAGCTTATCCGAATATTTCTTCCCGAATATTCTCCATCTATTTTATCACACATTGCTAAAAGAAATGATAGTAAATAATAAAGAAATGAACGAATAATCAATAATAATTTCAATTACAAAAAAAAGGAAGCATTATTACGACCGCCAACAGCACCAACTTTTCTCGTCCAATAAATGAAGCGTTTCAAGTGTCGAAATAGCGAGTTAGATTCTTTCTTTTCTTATTTAACAATTTCATTTGCAAATAATTACTATAATCCTGGCAAAACCAAGGGACTGATCAAGTAATAAGTGTGTTTATCTTCCTCGTTTAAAATTTATAGTTGATATACTGCAGTTGCATATCTTTCTAGGGCCAATAGTAGGAGCACAAATATGTGCATCTTCCACATTTATTAAGTATGTATTTTTAAATATATAAATATTATAGCACGATTTCATTTAATAATTTAAACTTTTTAACAATTAATAGTGATCTCATAAAATCTTACATAATAACAGAATAAGAGGTTCTCTAACTCAAAATAGAAACCACACAATTCTTCAATTGAATCAATTCATTAAGGTGATTCTTTTAACAAATGGCATTCGTGGAACTTCATAGCCAAATATACAAAATATAATAAAAGAAAATAATTGATTAACTAAAGAAGAGACTGAATTCGACACTACTTATTGTACTTTTAATATTGGTGTTGTCTTATACCCTATTTCTTAATCTGGTTATTATATAGATAAACAGCTAAAACATTGATTTCAATTAGCTCGATTGAAGTTGCGAGACTTTAAGAATAATTGTGAAAAGATTCTTTAAGGGAGATAAGCTCGTCTAAAGTACTTTTGTCTCTTTCAATATTTGATCAATGCTCGCTCCGAAAATTCTAATGAAATCAAATCTCGATTCTTATTGACCTTTTGTATTGACTGACATTATGTTGCACATGTTTGCATTTTGGGTCCGTAGAAGCGACTTTATCTATGGTGTGTTTGTTTCACGAAAATTAGTTTGGGATATACATAGCACAGTGTACTGATTTGAGATTTTTTGTGACATAAAAAATAATTTAAGGTAAATATGGTATAAACGTATTAATTTAGAAATTTTGATAATATTAACTCATTAATAAATGATGTGATAGATTCTTATAAGCATGTTGAACATGACGTATTGGAACGTATCAATCAGACAATCTATGAATTTTTTATGTTGTTCAATCTTTTTAAATTCCGAAGGAGTCATGTGAGATCAGGAATGAGAAAAGTCAAACTTTCAATTTGTTTTTCCTGTCCGACTTTAACTGCCTACTAAGTTGCCTATGTTCCTATTATCCACGTCTCCTTGATGAGGCACCGTGACTTGGGACGCATGATTGCGGCAATCAGATTGAAGCAGTAGTTGTGGGGAAAAGAGGCTGGGAGACAATCACATGGCCCGGTATAGATGCAAGAACATATGTCTTAGATATAAAGGAAGCCCGTCTTATTAAGATCAATCTCGAGCGCATAAAATGCCCCACGGGCCATATCAATATTAATTCGCTGGAGGAACTTAACAATGTCTATCGAATTTCCTAGAAGAGTGCAGTGAATGATACTCTTGCCAATCGGTTAGTCAACTTCAAAATGCCATATCTTATTTTATTGTTGGTGCTAGGGTCAACTTGACCCCGGTGATGCTGACTTATGCTATTGGTTCATTAAAATAGTTAAAGTTATTTAATTATATCTCAATCATGCACCAATCAAATCTAGATGGTCAGGTTTGATTGAGCTCAATGAGTCGTCCCCATGAAACCTATCATTTGTAATGGTCTTGAATCAACTTGTCCAGTAATATTGGGTAGAAACAAACCACATCGTAGCCGTAGGGCATGTTCATATGTACCTTAAGCCTGACGTGGTTATTTGAAATGAGAATAAGTTTTTGAGCTTGTCTATATTGACTTTTACTTTTGACATTTGTCCTTCACTGAAATCTTACAATGCCTTCGTAGATCTATGGATTTCACCCCAACACACGAATGTCTCACTCAGGTGAATTGATTTTGAGTGCATTCTGCCACTTTTTAGCGACTTTCACTTTCAACCCGATTCACTGCCTATGTGTCCCTTACGCCCAGGCCTTCCAAAGAATACTTCTCCCCTAAGCTGGTACAGAGTTAGTCGGAGCTTCTTCCTCAAGTGCTGATCGTGCACTTGATGATAAGAGCTTTACAAGTAGCATTGCCCACACTTCAACATTTTTTCAACCCTGAACATTTGAAATTTTGATGACATATATATCTTGACATGTAATGTCTGTCAGATATGATATTTTAATTTTTTTTTTCAAATTTTGGATACTTTTTAAATTTTGAAGGAAACACGTAAAAGTATTTTGTACGTATGTTTAATGCAAGAACAAACAAGCTCTTTGTGATGGTAGTTAACTAAAAACTCAAACCCAATACATTCCTAGGATTAGTCAACACTTACTAGGTGTTTTATTTCCATAGTCTATTAATGGGTTCTTTAGTAATTTTTTTTCTAAACAAAGAAAAAACCTTAGCTCAAAGACAACCATTCGAATATCTTTTTCAGTAATCATTAGGGGTTGCTCTAGTAACCACCCTTTTCATGTTGGAAGAAGGAGGTGAGGAGTTTGATTCCCACTATCTTAGGGGGTTAGGGGTGAAAACGTTTAGTTTCACATGTGAGGTTTGACTTTCACGCTTTGCAAAAAGGCATAATAAAAATCTAAGAATAAGTTGAGGATTATAGTAGGACAAAATAAAATAAAATACTCCTTTCAGTAAGCTGTTTCTTCTACTTTAGAATTTTATCTATCATGTATTGAAGAAGTGCTAGATGATATCTAAGAATGTGCGTAAACGTTTGACTAATGCATATTATGTAAAGAAAGGTTTACTACACAATCTGTGGGTCTCTTTTATTGCACAAGCCATCTCCATTACAACTGATGGATAACTGTAAATATGGGAATTTTAGCTAATTATTATCAACAATAATAAAAATGGCTTGTATTTAAATGAAAAAGGGGACAAGATCACAGAGCCCGCGTAGCCTATAAAAGTTAAAAAAGAAACAAGGTTTCACTTCCAACAGCCATTTTCTTGTCCTCCAATTTAGGCCAACGTATGACTCTGTTGATTTATCTATTATTTATGAGGGATCATCCGTATGTATCAGCATTGTAAGATTTGATATGATTCAAAATGCTAGCGGTATCTCTTAGCCGAATCACTTATTTCCGAAATCACAAGCGAATCTTTCTGGTAAGGAGAGCTCTTATCTAACACATATGTTCGTCTATAGAACAGGGTCATCTACAAATAAGCAACCTTTTTCACAACCTTTCCCTTTAACCAGACAACTGGGGAAATTCGGCCTTGCGATTGATTTGATGGCGATTTAGCAAACACATCGGTCTGGGAAGGTCACCACTCGAGTACCCTTTTTGAAGTCTCCGTCTAGTCCATGTGAATTATCCCGGACCTTCACAAGTGTGTATCAAGAGCTTTGCACCGACTGACGTTAAATGGTGCGATAATAAGTTTGTACCGTGTTTGGATTTGGTAAGCTTGAAGTAGGGCACCAACCTATTCCCAACCCTCTCTAGTGGCTTGGGATAAAATCTAAAAATATTACTCAAATTAAAAAAAAAAAAAAAATAGGAAAAAGTAATTGCATAGGAATCTACATATGTCTGCTTGCATGAATTTCAACTGTTGCAAGTTAAAAAGGAAAATCACAGACTGCGACTAATTGTATGGGCTATTATTGGGTAACTGTCTGTCTCTTAAGTAATTATCTTTGCATTTACAAGAGTAATTTAATTAAGATCGTAATGTGCCATGGGTTGCAGTACAAGACGAGAAATTCGGAAAGTAATTAGGTCCTTTTTGTAGATTCCTCTCTAAATTAAGAATGGCAATTAAAATCAATCAAAACACCGAGTTATAAATCTAGGCGATTTCCCAACAAATCTCCCAGTTTGGTATTACTGGGCAGACATCCTTTATTTTGAAATTAATATTTGTAATCTCCTCCTAAAAACATCCAAATCCATGCCGTGCAAAGAAACTTGTCAATCAAAAATTAAAAGCTAAATAGATGGTTACCACATACACTGAGAAGTGTCACTAAATAATGATTTCGTGGATCACACGTGAAGGGCCCTCGTGATCAAAGGTGGAGAAAGCCCCGCTCGAATACTTTTATCTGTGAATACTGCACCAGCTCTGAAGTAGATTCTTCTTTTCATCAATCGAAACTCCTTCCCAAACTGGACAAGCTCCTCTCCACCTGGCTTTGACATCAAAATCTTCATATTGAGGAGGAGAAAAAAAATTAATATCAAGAAAGTTCAAAAATCTGGTTGGATCCACATGGCTCTATGGAAGTAAACGCTAGGTGCATCGGAGTATATCTCGATTTTTTCATCTTCCATGGAGTAATAGTGCATCTTCTTATCTTTGTCAGGGAGATAGATACGGTTTGGCTTGATCCCGGGAAGGCAACTCTCGGAATTGAACTCCGCCGAGATCGCAGAGTTGCCATTCAAGAAGAGAGCCACGTTCCCCAAATTTTGGACCTCTTCGTTAGCTCCCTTCTCCAAATCCACTACAAAAACTCGGATGCTTTCCACGGTTCCATCCTCTTGGTCCCATATCTTCCAAACCACCAGCAATTCGCCTGAACATTCCACGAGATAGGGATAACCCGCGAAATTGTGCCCAAGAAAGATTCCCAATTGCATTCGGCACTCCCTCTCGTCGAGGGTCATGATTCGGCCACGCGAATCCAAGGCCACGAATTGCCCGTCGTAATGAATGAGTTGAAGGAAGGTGGACCGAGGCAGGTTCGCGGCCGGGCTCACTCCCGTCCACGCATCTTCTCCTGACCTGTGAAGGGCATACCCTAGTGATCGAAAATCCCGATAGAGAGTGACCATGACAGTGTAGTCCCCGGACGAAGAAGGGCTCGAGGACAACGCGATCCTGTGGATTCTAATGGAGCCGCTGCCCCGGTGCCTCTTTAGCGGACGGAGACGCGACTTGTGGCGAAGCTTCGTCAAGGCGGGGAGTTCGATGCCGACCCGTGAGAGCGGATTGAAGATGCGGTACTGATTGCCCCACCTCGACACGCGTTGGTCGAAGCCCCACCTCGACACGAGTATCCATTGTGGTGGATTCAACGCCAGGGGTCGAGATCCTGGCAACTGCACTCGGTGAGTTCTCCCTCTAGAGGTGTTGAAGAACTTGGCTGGGCGGCGGCTGCCCACATAAATCATGAGCCACGGGGATTTTGACTTCGTGTTGTCCGTGTCTCTGATGGCAGCAGACCGCCACGAGGTGCACACCCCTCGAAAAGCTAAAAAGTCTTCCATAGCTAGCCGTCCAGCGATGAGTTCTAGGATCTCTTGCGGGAGTTCTTCCCAATTCCCCATCGGTTGAATGATAGATTTGCTTGGTGAGCAACTTCTTGATGGGTTTATCGCTTCGTAACATGAGGGAAGTCCTATATAGGAAAGACGATCTATAGGATTCAGTCTCTTTCAACGAATTTGTTTTACGAATCTTATAGCTTATTTTCTTTATCTTGAATGAATATTCTTTTGTCGTGGCTAGCAAGATACACTGCCCCTCGGATTTGATGTTTTAAGATTTAAAT
This sequence comes from Eucalyptus pauciflora, assembly GCA_007663325.1. NCBI lineage: Eukaryota > Viridiplantae > Streptophyta > Magnoliopsida > Myrtales > Myrtaceae > Eucalyptus > Eucalyptus pauciflora. Next base: position 1,050,027 of record VMYD01000100.1, on the reverse strand, counting down.
CTTTTTATAGAATACAGAAAATCTTAAAGGTAGTTTCCTTTTCAAGCTTTTACGAATAAAATCCCATAGAAAGCCCGTATATATTATATAAGTGAACGATAACCACTTCATAGTAAACGATGCATGAAATTATAATTGAAAGATAAATTAAAGTGATGATGCTTAGATTAAGAAGACGATCTGTTCCTCTTAAGGTAGACCGGAATTGATTATTAATCAAACCAAAAGATCATCACACTGAATGAATGTAACAAGATGACCACAAAGGATCATCGCTGACCATTAATCAAATCCACAAGTAAAGCAGAAGCACAAGCGGGCAACAAATGGGGCAAATAAAGATAGTAAATTTACAGTACCATCTTTGTAAATGATGGTAGTTATTTTAAATTTTGAAGGAAACGCATAAAAGTAATTTGTACGTATGTTTATCAAGAACAAACGAGCTCCTTGTGATGGTAGTTAACTAAAAACTCAAACCCAATACAATCCTAGGATTAGTCAACACTTACTAGGTGTTTTATTCCTATCGTCTATTAATGGGTTGTAGTAATTTTTTTTTTTTTAAAGAAAAAACTTTAGCTCAAAGACAACCATTTGGATATTCTTTTCAGTAATCATTGGGGGTTGCTCCAGTGACCACCATTTTCATGTTGGAAGAAGGAGGTGGGGAGTTTGATTCCCACCATCTTAGAGGGTTGGGGGTGAGAACGTTTAGTTTCACATGTGGGATCTGACTTTCACGCTGTGCTAAAATGCATAACAAAAATCTAAGAGTAAGTTGAGGATTATAGTAAGACAAAAAAAAAAAAATACTCCTTTCTATAAGCTGTTTCTTCTACTTTAGAATTTTATCTATTGAAGAAGTGCAATATGATATCTAAGAATGTGCGTAAATGTTTGACTAATGCCTATTATCTAAAAAAAGGTTTACTACACCATCTGTGGGGCTCTTTTTTTACACAAGCCATCTCCATTACAACTGATGGATAACTGTAAATATGGGAATTTTAACTAATTATTATCAACAATGATAAAAATGGCTTGTATTTAAATGAAAAAGGGGACAAGATCACAGAGCCCGCGTAGCCTACAAAAGTCCAAAAAGAAACAAAGTTTCACTTCCAACAGGCATTTTCTTGTCCTCCAATTTAGGCCAACGTATGACTCCGTTGATTTATCTATTATTTATGAGGGATCATCCGTATGTATTAGCATTGTAAGATTTGATATGATTCAAAACGCTAGAGGCATCTCTTAGCCGAATCACTTATTTCCGGAATCACAAGCGAATCTTTCCGGTATACTAACCAATCCACAATGTGATATGTATATGTTGACTGAAGCGATTCAGTTTCTTTATTTTACCTCTAAAAAAGGGTAACGTTTTCATATTTATGGATATGCATTGTGTTTGGATTGTTAAAGAAATTTTAAAATAACTTTTGCACTTTATAATGCAACGAAACATGAAATGACATATACGGATTTTGTGATTATATTTGGATGTAATCTTTCTTTCAATATAACAATCAGAAATCATATTTTCTTATACACAGCAATCATCTGATGCACGCGAAATTAAGATTTCTTTTTCCAAGATTATAATTCCCACTAAAATTTTTATATCTTATAAGATTATTGATAAAATTTACAAGTGTCCATGACACAAAATACTAATTTTAGGGACCTTATCAAATCTTATTATTCAATTCAATTCTCGATTCATATATTTGAGATTTGGACTTATCTCAGTTTAACAACTTACGGGATCATCTAAAATATATTCATGGGTATGTAATCACCTTAGGAAAGTTCATCGTTTCCTTCTCTATTTTGACTTTCAACTTTTATTGGTAAGCGAAACATGCTTTGTCTAGAACTTAAGGAAGCAATTATAACGTCATTTTCACTTTGTGTTTATGCTCGAGTTTCCCACATCATGTCACATGAGAATATTTCCATGTCATGTCATCTTCTATTCAACTTTGCATGTTGCATCTAAATTGACAATCTTGCATGTGCACGTGCACACGTGAATCTAGTAGCGCCACTGTGCATGACGAACAATTTGGTTGATCAATAGCGAAAATGACCAAGTGTTTTGGCAACATTTTTTATTTTAAAACCAAATATCAAGCGTACTAGATATCTAAAACTTTGAAGTAAAAGTATGCTATCTACACTCTACAGCCCTATATTTCATTGACTCTAAATTCATCCAGCAATAATTGCACTTAGCACGGATTACCTTAATCGCAGCAGTGCGCAGAAACCTGTGTTGGTCATATCTTATATTCGTTTGTTTTCTAAAATCACTTGGTATACGTAATGAGCTGTGATTCTGCTTGGCGATATGTGCAAAGGAACGCCTCTCAAACATGTACGTCCTTATGAGCCAAAAAAATAAAAAAATAAAAAAAACGTGTACATCCGTCTGAATAGATAATATAATTAAGCTTATATCACCTGCGCGGACCTCCTTCGTGGGAATACATATAGAAAATCAGCACGACGTTGGATAATTAATTGGGTAAGGAGAACTCTTATCTAACACATATGTTTGTCTATAGAACAGGGTCATCCAGAAATAAGCAACCTCTTTCACAACCTTTCCCTTTGACCAGACAACTGGGGAAATTCGGCCTTACGATTGATTTAATGGCAATTTAGCAAACACATCGGTCCGGGAAGGTCACCACTCGAGTGCCCTTTTTGAAGTCTCCATCTAGTCCGTGTGAATTATCCCGGACCTTCACAAGTGTGTATCAAGAGCTTTGCACCGACCGACGTTAAATGGTGCGATAATAAGTTTGTACTGTGTTTCGATTTCGTAAGCTTGAAGTAGGGCTCGTTTGGGATGGACCAACCTTTTATTTACTGACGCCCCAGCTTTGGGTGCTGCTGGAGTTTCTCCGGTTATAAATAAATAAAAGATCTTGTTCGACCAAAAAAAAAACAGGAAGTTGTTTTCCCTATTTTTTAAATTTGGGTTCACTGGTTAACTGAAATCATTTGACCAACTTATTTTCTCACACGGAAAAAAAATGCATGTTTCTTTGGTAAAATAGTTTTCTCTAAACAAATCAAGTCTAAGTGAACAACTTCAAACTTAGGTACTTTTCTATCTTGTGTTTAGCGACTTCCAACAATCCCGGGGGATAACACTCTCAATACCCAATTGAATTCTTGTGATCTAGATGCAAATTAGATGGAACCTTGGAATCTCCTTATGGTTTCAGAGTATGAGGTTCAATCTCGAACTCCATGCTAAAATAAATTACAGACTGCGACTATTGTATGGGCTATTATTGGGTAACTGTCTGTCTCTTAAGTAATTATATTTGCATTTACAAGAGTAATTTAATTAAGATCATAATGTGCCATGGGTTGCAGTACAAGACGAGAAATTCGGAAAGTAATTAGGTTCTTTTAATAGATTCCTCTCTAAATTACGAATGGTGATTAAAATCAATCAAAACACCAAGTCATAAATTTGGGCGATTTCCCAACAAATCTCCCCGTATGGTATTATTGGGCAGATATCCTTTATTTTGAAATTTATATTTGTAATCACCTCCTAAAATCATCCAAATCCATGCCGTGCAAAGAAACTTGTCAATAAAAAATTTAAAAGCTAAATAGATGGTTACCACATACACTAAGAAGTGTCACTAAATAATGATTTCGTGGATCACACTTGAAGGGCCCTTGTGATCAAAGGTGGAGAAAGCCCCACTCGAATACTTTTATCTGTGAATACTCCACCAGCTTTGAAGTAGATTATTCTTTTTATCAATTGAACTCCTACCCAAACTGGACAAGCTCTCATAAATAAATAAAAAAAAATCAAAATTTTCATATTGAGGAGGAGAAAAAAAGATTAATACCAAGAAAGTTCAAAAGTCTGGTTGGATCCACATGGCTATGGGGAAGTAAACGCGAGGTGCATCGGAGTATATCTCGACTTTTCCATCTTCCATGGAGTAATAGTGCATCTTCTCATCTTTGTCAGGGAAATAGATACGGTTTGACTTGATCCCGGGAAGGCAACTCTCGGCATTGAACTCCGCCGAGATCGCAGAGTTGCGATTCAAGAAGAGAGCCGCGTTCCCCAAACTTTCGAGCTCTTCCTGAGCTCCCTTCTCCAAATCCACTTCAAAAACTCGGATGCTTTCCACGGTTCCATCCTCTTGGTCCCATATCTTCCAAACCACCAGCAATGCGCCTGAACATTCCACGAGATAGGGATAACCCGCGAAATTGTGCCCAAGAAAAGAGTCGCAATTGCATTCGGCACTCCCTCTCGTCGAGGGTCATGATTCGGCTACGCGAATCCAAGGCCACGAATTGCCCGTCGTAATGAATGAGTTGAAGGAAGGTGGACCGAGGCAGGTTCGCGGCCGGGCTCACTCCCGTCCACGCATCTTCTCCTGATCTGTGAAGGGCATACCCTAGTGATCGAAGATCCCGACAGATAGTGACCATGACGGTGTAGTCCCCGGACGAGGAAGGGCTCGAGGACAACGCGATCCTCTGGATTTTAGTGGAGCCGCTGCGCCGGTGCCTCTTTGGCGGACGGAGACGCGACTTGTGGCGAAGCTTCGTCAAGGCGGGGAGTTCGATGCCGACCCGCGAGAGCGGATAGAAGATGGAGTACTGATAGCCCCACCTCGACACGCGTTGGTCCAAGCCCACCTCGACACGAGTATCCATCGTGGTGGATTCAAGGCCTGGGCTCGAGATCCTGGCAACTGCACTTGGTGAGTTCTCCCTCTAGAGGTGCTGAAGAACTCGGCTGCTCCGTTTCCCGCATAAATCATGAGCCACGGGGCTTTTGACTTTGCGTTGTACGTGTCTCTGATGGCAGTAGACCGCCACGAGGTGCACACCCCTCGAAAAGCTAAGAAGCTAAAAAGTCTTCTATAGCTAGCTGTCCAACGATAAGTTTTAGGATCTCTTGCGGGAGTTCTTCCCAACTCGCCATCGTAGGTTGAATGATAGATTTGCCTGGTGAGCAACTTCTTGATGATTTTATCACTTGTAATATGAGGGAGGTCCTATATAGGAAAAACGATTTACAGGGATTCAGTCTCTTTCAACGAATTTGTTTTACGAATCTTATAGCTTATTTTCTTTATCTTGAATGAATATTCGTTTGTCGTGGCTTGCAAGATACATTGCCCTTTCGGATTTGATGTTTTAAGATTTAAATCTTTCCATAGAAAACAGGAAATCTTAAAGGTAGTTTCATTTTCAAACTTTTACGAATAAAATCCCATGGAAAGCCTGTATATATTTATCATATAAGTGAACGATGCATGAAATTATAATTAAAAGATAAATTGACTTATAACAGTTAAACGTAATTTCTTAAATATTTAACACTTTTCATTAGAAATTATTGTACATACCATTTTAACTAGAAACTTGTTTTCCTTAAGAGCAAATATAATGCGAAATAAACATGGCTTTGATAATATAATACTAAAGTATTTATTGTGGTATCTGTATTGAATTTGTTATAATTTAATTCTTCAGTATCATCTGTGCCTATAATGGTCAATTTGAAAATAGCTTGTAAGACAACATAAATATCAAAAAGTGTATTTAAAATAAGATTTGCCAGTTTAATCTCTTCATTAATAAAGTCATTAAATCATATCGACTATTTCAAATATAAAATATAAGCGGTAATTTTAGTTAAAACATTATTGGCCATAAAAAGATCCTCGTTAGAAAATTTTAATGTAGCGAATTGAAAAAAATTGTAGCCATATTTTCTGTTTTTTTCCCACTTTCTCCCCTCTTCCGTTATCTCCACTAATTTGAAGTATTCTCTTCATCAACAGTCCTCACAGAACTTGTTGAAGGTGAAGTCAATTTGTATTTGCACTTGGATCCCCTTTCTTTGTTAGGGAAAAATTTCTACCCTTTTCCATGGCCATATCCTGTTTTTCACATGCAAACATTTTTCGATTACTCAGGCCAAACTTCGTTACAATATAAGGAAATACTTTAATTCGATCATTCTTATTTAATTTCGTACACATTCAAATGGATTTATGTGACATTAGCCTAAAAACTTAGGAAAGTATTTTTGATCAATGCCATATAGTTTTGCATTTTTATCGCCTTCACTCACTCACAATATGAAGAAAAAAAAAGGGATGGTTTAGATAGTGAGAGAGTGGACAAAGTTATTGGAGAAACATCTTTAAGTGATTTTGATTATTTCCAAATTGTCCTTAGTATCACTTTTAGTATGGTATCGTGCAGGTGTTTATGACATTGTGCAAAGAACAGAGGTGATGTTCGTAAAGGAAAAGTATTACAAGTTTGTTCTAAATTTACTAATAATTGCCCTTGTTAGGGATTTGCGCAGTTTTACCTGCATGGGAGTTGCCCTTGTTAGGAATTTTTTGTTGCTGAGTCCTCTTAATATATTGTTATCTATATCTATCTCTACTATATGTAACCATTTTACAGTAACCAAAGTACCCTTATATTATCTCACTATATAAAACTATAGGATGTTAGATATCAATTTATAATTAAGATTTGATATTTCTATACGATTACCTAACTAATCTTTCATTTTGATTTTGCGCACATATTCTTGAGTTTGAGATGTACATCCGTAGTCTCCCGCTAAAAACACCCCAATCCATGTCGTGCCAAGAAATTAGTCGATCAAAAATCAAAATCTAAACTAACACCCACAACTAAAATATGTTCTTCTGTTAGCGAAAAAGTTGATCCCGCGGGTGGCCCGTGTAAGGCCCTTACGATCAGGGGTGGAGACGGATTCCAGTGAACCCAGGTTTGACATCAAAATCTTCATATCAAGGAAGAGAAAAACAGTGAGTTCAAAAATCAGGTTGGAATCAATTTGCATCAAAGATGCGAGGCCTAGTCGCATCAAAGAGACAACTGCTAGTTGCATCAAGGTATGTCTCGAATTTTCCGTCCTCCATGCTGTAACTCTTGATCTTATCATCTTTGTAATCATGGCAATAAACGCGGTTTGGCTTGACACCGGGAAGGCAAGATTCGGCTTTGAACTCCACCGAGAACGAAGAGGAGTTGCCATTGAAGAAGAGAGACACGTTCCCCAAGCTTTCGACCTCTTCCTCGGTTCCATTCTCCAAATCAACTTTGAAAACTCGAATCTCTTTAACGGGTCCATCATACTTGTTGCGCCATATCTTCCAAGCCACTAGCAATGAGCCCGAACATTCAACAAGATAAGGATCACCGTCAACATAACGATTCATCCCTAGAAATAGTCGCGATTCCATGCGACTCTTTCTCTCGTTAAAAGTCATTGTTTGACTCTGCTCATCCAAGGCCACAAATAGCCCATTGTAATAAATCAGTTCCAGGACGGTGCACCGACGCCGAGGCCTCGCACGATTCGCTGCCGTCCACGCATCTTCTCCTGGCCTAATTAGGCAAACCCTGGCGATGGGCCATAAAAAATCATGACTGAGTAGCTCATGGACAAAGAAGGGCATGAGGACGACGCGATCGCATAAATGAGACGTAACTCAGGGTGAAGCTCCTCCAAGGCCGGGAATTCGATGCTGACGGACGAAAATGGATTGATGATACGGTATCCACTGTACTTCTTTGACAGAAGTATCCGTTCTAATGTAGACAAGGTATAGTCAGGAGATCCTGGCAACTGTACTGGGTAAATTCTCCCTGTAGAGGGGTTGGATAACTCGGCTATTCGGCTGTACGTATAAATCACGAGCCACGGGGCTTTCGATTTTGCATGATACGTCTCCTTGGCAGCAGCAGTCCGCCATGAGGTGCACACCTGTAGAACAGCTAAAAAGTTTTCCATGGCTAGTTGTCGAACGATGAGTTCTAGGATCACTGGCGGGAGTTCTTCCCAACTCACCATCGTAGGTTAAATGATAGATTTGTCTGGTATGCGACTTCTTGATGAATTTATTTCTCGTAACACGAGGGAGGTCCTAAATAGGAATGACAATCATTAGGGATTCGGTTTCTTTCAACAAATTGTCTTACAAACGTTATAGCTTATTTTCTTTATCTTGAATGAATATTCCTTTGTCGTAGCTAGCGAGATACACTACCCTTTCGGTTTTGATGTATTAAGATTTAAATATTTCTATAGAATATACAAATTTTTAAAGCTAGTTTCATGGTATAAGAACACTAGGAGTGCCAAAACTTTCATATGACACTCATTTGAGTGCCAAAACCTTCTTTTTTACTCACTTGAATGTCACCTCAGAGAAAAATTGATCACTTGAGTGCCAATTCTGCCCAAATGTCCTACATAGAATTTTTTTATTTTAATTTTTTTTTGTGAATTTTATATTTTTATTTGTATTTTTTAATTTTTAGGGTCCGCAAGGGTCATCGGCAATCCTTGTCGACCGTGGCCGCCTCACCCACAGCCATGAAGGCCCTAGGTGAGGTTGCGAGGGCCCTCGTTGGCCGTTGGACGACTGTGGGCAACGCCACCTAGAAAGGGTGAGGGTCGTTGCGGTCTCGCTAGCGATTGGTGAGGCTTCAACGGCCTGACCCAGGACCTTTGCAGCTAGATATGGGTGAGGGCCCTCGCTACGAAGGCCTTGCCGCGACAGCCCTCACCCGCTTTGGGTGGCGTCACTTGTGGCTGCTTAAAGTTGGATGCCACTCAAAGCAAGTGAGGGCTATTGCGGCCGAGGGTGAGGTGGCTGTGGCTGGCAAGGGTCCTCAGTGACCCTCACCAACCCTAAAAAAAAAAAAAAAAGCAAAAATTGAAAATAAAATAAAAACAAAAATATTTAAAAAATTTAAAAAATTATGGGCGGTTACTTCAATTTTTCAAGCGGCGCAAATTGGAAGTGGCACTCAAGTGATTGATTTTTTAACTTTAAGATACTCAAGTAAGTGAAAAAAAATTTTGGTACACAAGTGAGTGTCATACAAAAGTATTGGCATTGGCACTTATACTATTCTTTATTTTCAAGCCTTTATGAATAAATCCCATATAAAGCTTATACATATTATATAAGTGAATGAAAACCGAAGTAGTCCGAAGATATGGGGTTAGAGACAATGTTAAAGGTGGACTAACAGTTGTTGATTGGCATGAGTTTTTCCAAATCCTTATCTCGCGAGCGTTGGTATTTTTAATTTAATTGTATTAACCTTTGACAATTCTATGTGAATGAGTCACCATTAGTTTATTGGAGTCAATTTAGAAACCAATTAAAATATGAGAGGATAGCTTGCTTCCTAAGCAATTAGAGAATTTAAATATGTGGACTTGATAACATTAGTTATTTCAACTAATGCCCTTCTGATGCCCTAAATTAACTAGTTTGTTTTCTAAGTGTTGATGCGGACTTTATCCAATTATAATTACTCAGGTTCCTTGTCCATTATGTGATCATGCCATGGTCATGTGCGATCATTGGGGCCCTAATATTTACCCTAACCATTTCACTAAACTAGAAAAGGGACAATCAAGAACCTGAAGGAAATTAAGAGCCCAAAAATATTATTGACGTGATAAGATGTTACAGTGCCATAGTTTGCTTGAAAAGAAGAAGGGGCTAGTTAAAGATCACGAGTATTCTCCAAGCTCGTATATATATATTTTTCACTTTGGCAAAATAAAAGTTGTCAAGTCACCGTCATGTTCGAATTTTTTTAATTCAAGTATGATAAAAAAAATCAATGATTAGTGGCATGTGATATTTAAATGTACTTAGTTCATTCTATATGTATTAATGATATCATGTTGTTAGAAGAGCATGATTTATGAACCGCCATCATGTCGTTATAAGAGTACGATTTACGAACCGCCATCAAGTATAAAAACAGAATAACTAATGAAAATTCCTTGAGGACCGTTGAGTAAGAAACTTCAGCTTACCAAAAACATCATTAAAGAGTGTCTCCAAGTGTCATATTTTGTCTTGGGTTTGAGTAAAAATTGATTCCATAAGCAAAGTTTGAATCCTATTACGATTTGCCCCACATTTATTCTGTCTTCTTATTTGAGGATGAATCCGATGGTGATTTAGTCCCTTATGATGCATCACTAATCTACTAGTGTGATCGCATAAAACAATAACATTTGTCCAGTTTCGGATAAAAATCACGTGGAATTACCTTTTTCTTCTCAAACAATGTGAAAATCCATCTTAACTAGGGAAAGCGTTCGTCAAAATAGGATTGTTTGTATTTGGTGGTAATGGAAGCAAAACCAATGCTATGTTCCTATATCTATACAGACAAATTTATCCCTGAACCGCTAATTTGACCATGGTTAGACTAGGTTTGACTTTCGCCATCTGAATAGTGGATATGCCAGCGAGGAATCCAGTTGGTTCGAGATTCCCACGATTCCCTCTCCGTGTCTCTTTCTCCTGCAGAATACTCGCTTTTCGTCTTGTTAAGAAAGTGATGCTAGATTAGCCGAAGTTTAACATGCGAAGGTCGGCAATATCAAGAAGCGGGATATGTGCATGGCCATGTGTGATCTGACAAGGGCGTGTAATGAAAGACCGGACGCAAGGTGGAGGAAGTAGTTACACGGAAATTTGAGCCGAATTTCAATTAAATATGAGTAACTTGGCCCGCGCATACAAGAAGGCCACGGGATTGAACGGGGACACGCACGCGTCGACTTTCATTCGCATTTTACTTTCGCGTAATTTTTAGTTCCTAACATTAATTTTGGGAGAAGTGCCAAAAAAGTCCTAAATCTTTTGTATTTGTGCCAATTTAGTCATAAACCTTTTTTTGGTGCCAATTTAGTCATAAACCTTTTTATTTAGTGCCGATTTAGTCCTTTTGGCCGGATTTTGCTGATTGGACGCCGGCCGGCTGACGTGGACAATTTTTAATATTTTTTTATTCTTTTTAAATATTTTTATTTTTATTTTTTTTATTTTTTATTTTCTCTTTATTCTTTTTTCTCTTTTCTTTTTTTCTTTTTTCTTTTTTTTTTCTCTCCTCCTCCGCTCCGGCATGCTCGTCGCCAGCCGGCGCGCAGGATTGGCGAGGCTCGCCTCGCCGGAGAGGTCCCGCGTGGACAAAACTCAAGGCCTCGACTGCCTGACGGGTGAGTGAAGCCTCGCCGGCCGTCTCCTCTGGCCGGTCGCCGTGGTTTGGCCAGCGGCCGGAGGGAGGAGGAAAAATGAAAAAAGAAAAAAGAGAAAAAAGAAAAAAGAATAAAGAATAAAGAGAAAATAGAAAATAAAAAAATATTAAAAATATTAAAAATTGTCCACGTCAGCCAGCCGTCGTCCAATCAGCAAAATCCGGCCAAAAGGACTGAATCGGCACTAAATAAAAAGGTTTAGGACTAAATTGGCACCAAAAAAAGGTTTAGGACTAAACTGGCACAAACACAAAAGGTTTAGGACTTTTTTGGCACTTCTCCCCATTAATTTTCTTTTCAATGTACTGCGATTCCAGATTATTGCAGTTCCAGTCAATTAAGATATCCTTACACCTAGTTCGATGGAGGATTCACGTTCCATCCAAGCCCCATTTGATCGGTTTGTGCTTGAGCATGAAATAATGGAATGATCTTCATTGCTTTTCAATCGCTTGAAGTCGGATCACCTTGGCGCCTCATTGATTCATCGTCAAAACCTCTTTTGGCATAACCAAACGGATTGATTTTCTCCAACACAGAAACAAATTTTGATACACAACATTAGAGATAATTAGAGGATTCTTCATATTTTCCTTGATTTGGCATGTCTTTGATTTATGTAATTTTTTTTTTTGTCATAGTAATAGTTTATTCATTTCTATAGAAATACAACAGAAAAACATCGCCGTCCAATTGAAAACCAAGGCAAATTTCAGACAACTTCAAAACAAAAGCAGCTCTTGATAACTAAAGGAGTCATCCAAACAAGGTTAAGAGTCACGTTCAAAGAGCATATTTATGATTTCTTCAAACTAAAATCGGTGGCCGATTACCAAATTCATCTTCAGTAATGAGTATATACTGAGATCCCCATTTAATGTGACAGTTTTACCTTTCGGTGGTGCATGCCTAGATTCATTATTCCCAACATCATCGTTGTTTAGAGAAACAACGTTGAATGAGGATAGATTTGACATTTGTGAGAGCTAAATATTTACAAAACTCCTCTAATTTTCTTTTAAATTGCACTAGTATACTAATGAAATATGAGAAAAGCGAAACCCCAAAATCATATACGCAAAAATCCCAACATCTAGATTAGATTGGGAGAGAAACCTCTCGAAATGAGAGTAAAGCTCCTAAATGTAGACTAAATCAAAAGAGAAAAACTCCACAAAATGAGAAGAAGGAAAGAAAAAGAGAATGGAGAACCAACTTAGTCAAAAAAAAAAAAAAGGAAAAAGGGAGGGGTAGGAGAGATCTAGCTCAAACCCTCCCCCATGGAAATTGAAACAAAAAGCTGTGTAAAAATTAAAGTGAAAAGAGAAAACCCTAGAGTTCCATATTGAAGGAACTAGAGCATTTTAATTTTTTGATTTATGATAATTGATTATTATTAATATTTTAATATATCTTCATAGAAATAATAAGGGGATTGTCCTTATGTCCTTGAGTATCTCTAACATACAAATATAGAGATTGTGAGATTCCATTGATTTTGACTTGTTAAATGTATGATCTACTTATTTGAATACTCGTTAGTAAATACAATGTTGAAAATATGTCTCGAGTTTGAAGCCGTAATGAAACCGGACTAATGAGAATACATGAACTCGACCATGTGTGAGTCAAAGTAGTGCATGTGAATTGATCAGCCGAAATTGTCAAAAGAAGATTGCATGCGGATTTCATCTATGATCCGCAAGCGTGAAGAGGCTAATGTGCGGTTTCTTTTGTTGTCTTATACCCATCTTTGCAAGTTGGACTTTTGAATGGAGGAAAGTGGACGGTGGCCCACTTGCATGCAAGGATGGGTGTTCCCTTTCTTGTCTTCTGCCAAAGCCATCATTGTTGACTTTGAGAGAAGAAGAAAGAAAGGTTCATACGTCCATTTTCTTCTCTCCTTTAATGCATGCACATGCATGGACATCCATGGATTATGATGGGCTTGTTTTGTCTTTTCTTTCTCTGAAGAAGACTTTCAGCATGTTGCAATAAATGATGGAGACTTTCTTTTGTATTATAAAAGAGAGAGACGTCCAACAGAGAAGATGCACCAAGCTCCCTTGGTGGCCGAGCAGGGTGCCGAGTTATTTTGGTGGCCAAGAGAGAGCTCTGAGACTATAGAAGAGTGCAGATAGTTCTCTTGGGTGAGGGATTTTCTCGTTGTAATTATACTCGAGTGTTTTAGCCAGTTAAATTCTTGTGAGTATAATTTGTTTAATTCCTTGAGTGAGGTTTCACTAGGAATTATAATGGGCTAAACACTGTGTAAGTTTTTTGGGTGTAATTTGGGGCTGGGAAACACTGAGAGTGTGTTTGAGTGCTCGAGTAATTGTAATCTCCGGTGTATCGCTTGTTTCTATAATGAAATTCTATATTGTTCTCCCTGTGGATGTAGGTTCCGATAGTCGGACCGAACCATAGAAATCTGGTGTCCGATTTCCTTTCCTACCTTTCGACTATTTTATCCGATTCAATAGTTCTTATTCCGCGCAACAAGTGGTATCAGAGCCCGGTTTGGCTGACGTGAAGTGAATCGGTAACGATGGAAGAAGGAAAGGTGAGAATCGACCAATTTGATGGGAAGTATTTTGTGTGACATTTTGATTTTCAGGTTCTGATTTCGATTGGATAAGTTGGGCTTTTCATCGACGCGACTATAGTGCTTTTCTTTGAGATGGCCACTCACGAGATAACTGGCCTATCGGGTGAAGCCATTAAGGAATTTTAACGCAATAGACTTGAGAATTCAATTAGGAATCGACTACTCGACCGTGTTCATCTTTAGAGGTCATTGCGGCACAGTTAAAAATCGATTAGAGATCAGAGATAGGTCAGTTCGACTGAGATGTGTGGCTAAATGTAGGTGACTCCACTAAATTGGAAAATTCTCATCGATCGGTACTAGACTGATTTTTCTGTCGTTTTCGTACCCTGTGTTCGTATTTGAATCCTTGAGATTTTCATGACAACCGAGAGTCGCCAATGTGTCGAAGAGGTACGAGTGGCTCGAAGAAAATCGACCATGGGTCAATTGCACAAAAAATTCCTAAAAGCTACCTGGTAGGTTAAATTACGCTAAAATCATGTCAGATTGAAATTAACAGCGAATTTGAATTCGATTTTAGAAATTGAAAGTTCTGTCATGTCACAATTTATTTTAGAAACATCTACTCATCATTCAAAGAATTTTTGGAGGTTCCAGGATTTTTATGGAAAATCGATCGGACGTTTCGGAAAACGAATGAAAATTCAGATTGGCCGAATTGAAGGGATTTTTGGACTTGCAAACTGAGCTACTTGGCGAAAGGGGATTTTAGAAATTATGTGGGCTTTTCCTTGGCAAAATCGGACGTTGAATTGGAGAGAATTGCGAAGAAATTGAAACCCAAACTTGTTAAATTCGGAACCTTGGGAGGGGCAGCATTTTTTTGGCTTCAAATTAGGTTATTTTGGCTATTTACTTTACAAGAAAGAAATAAGAGACCAAGGGATAGACATGGGTGCTTTTAGGGGACCGAACTTTAATGGGGATATTTTTTGGCTTTGACTTTTTGTTCCTCTCTTCTTCGATCCTTCCTCCGCACGCCTCATCCATTCCCTCATCTCTTTCGTTGCTTCTCACCGATCGACAGCCGCACAAGCCCTTCTCTATGCCGCATCCCTTGGTTATGCCTTTTTGCCAGCAACTTCATTTCTTCTTTGCAGCTCTCCACCATCGATTTCCCTCCATCTCCACACCACTATTCCGTGAGCCAGCCTTCTTCGGTCAACAGCATCATCCATAGAAGCTCCATTGTAAACCGCCTGCACCACTTGAAGACTTGAGCAACCCCTGCAGCCATTATTGCCTCCTTCGAGTAGCCCAAAGCCACTGAAACCAAGCCCATCCCCCTGCAACTGGCTGCCCTTCGTTCGTGGCAAATTGAGACTAGTACTCCATCGAAACCAGCTCACCGAAGTTCGAAGCCCTTCTCTCCGCAAGATCAGCTGCGCAGAGCTGAACCGACATCAATTTTTCAGCTGGCATAAAGTTGCGAGCCAATTTTCGGGCCCGAGTCGTGCCCCGTTGGCATCGCCACTTTGGAGAAGATCGAGTCCCGTTGCGTCCCCGTCGATTTGAGCCGACCAGATCGCTGAACAAGTGAGTTTAACTCACTAATCCTCGCTTAGTAGGTTAATCACGCTTAGGGGTTGATTATTTTAGACTAAGCTAGGATTATGTGGTTAGTTAGATTAGATTAGTGAATTTAATTAATTGCCTATGCATGTTAGGTGGATCGTTAGTGCAATTAGCAAGTAAGTAGACTCTACTATTTATTTAACGAGTCTCGAAAATTTTTCGGGCCCGTTCCGGCATATAATTAAGCATTACATGCCTAAGTATGGATTTATTGCATTTATTAATTATTTTCCGTAATTATTTAATTAATTAATTAATTATTTTCTGAAAATTAGACGGGGATGGTCGGCAATCGGAATTTTATGTTGATTGCAATGGTGTACTCTGTTTATTTAATTGAGCCCAATTTTGTACTGATTTGGTGTGAATTGTGATTTTAGGATATATTCCTAATTTTATTTATTTTCAGTATTTAATTGGAAAATAACCGAGCGTCGGTTTACAACCAAAAATATTTTGGTGGACCATATAAAATGGTGGGATTTATGGAAAGGAAATTATTATATTTTGGCTAAGACCAACCGTGTACCCACACACGACTATTTTATCGGGAATGATAAAAAGTGAGAAATTGTTGGAGAACAAACGTCGGCTCGATGACTCGGTATGTCATCTCAGAGAAAGACATATATTATATCGGCTCGATGACTCGATATGTCATCTCGCAGAAAGACATTATATTATATCAGCTCAGTGACTCTATATGTCATCTCGGAGAAAGAACGCTATATTATGTTTGGCTCGATGACTCGGTATGTCATCTCGGAGAAAGAACGCTATATTATGTTGGCTCAATGACTAAGTATGTCATCTCGGAGAAAGACATTATATTATATTGGCTCGGTGACTAGGTATGTCATCTTGGAGAATGAACGTTGGCTCGGTGACTCGATATGTCATCTTGGAGAATGAACATTGGCTCGGTGACTTGATATGTCATATTGGAGAATGGATAATATTGACTAGAATAACCGGGAATGGTCTAATTGACATGTAATCGACTAGGTCGATTGATCGATGAGTCGATCTGAATGAATGATTTGATGTGTTGATGTGACTTGATGAGATTATGAATTGTGTTGACTTCCAGGAAGGAAACTGAGGCTAAGATAAGTCCTCTGACTCGTGGTTGTGCTTAGGTAGCCCTTAGGGCGTATTTTCTTCATAATCGAGTCTTAGGGGGTTGAACTTACTGAGACATTGTCTCACTGGTTATTGTATAACCATTTTCAGGTCCTTAGATGATGTTAGTGGAGGATCGGAAGCCCCGGAGTTTGAAAAGGTGGATAGACCAGAATCGGCGAACGAGTCTGACTAGTAGGTTATAGGACCATTTCTTTTGGAATGAGCCGACCTTTTGTAAATAGTCTAGTTTTGTAAAAGGTTTGTTTTGGTTTGAAAAATTGGTCATACTTTTCTATCCCATTAAATTATTGTCTAGGGATTATTTATCTGCTTCTGCATGTGCGTATTAAAAATGAATGGGTCGGCGATGCGTCTTGAGACATCTCTATTAAATCGACCAAGGAGGGATAGGCACGCGCTCGGAGGATTGGGGCGTGACATTTTTCTTTTTGGAAGATGCATATTGAAGATTATGTATACCAGAGAAATTTGCACTTGCCCTTATTTGGGGAGAAACCAGACTTGATGAAGGATGCCGAGTGGGAATTGCTGGATAGACAAACGATGGGTGTTATTCGGCTGACGTTGGCTCATAACATTGTATTTAGCATCGTGAAGGAGAAAACCATTGCAGGACTGATGAAAGCCCTGTGGAATATGTACGAGAAACCCTTTGCGATCAATAAGGTCTATTTGATGCGACGTCTGTTTCATTTAAAGATGGGTGAAGGTACGTCAGTAGCTGAACATATCAACGAATTCAATGAGGTCATTAACAAATTGAGTTCGGTTGAGATTAACTTTGAAGATGAGGTACGTGCGTTGATTCTATTATCCTCATTGCTTGCTAGTTGGAATACTACTGTCATTGTTGTTAGTAATTCCTCCGGGTCAAGAAGTTTGACGTTTGATGAGGTTTGCAATTTGATTCTAAGTGAAGACATTCGTAAGAAAGAATCTGGTGAACCCGTGTCTACTGCGTTTGTAGGTGAAAGTAGAGGAAGAACTAGCACGCATGTAGCAGAAACATGAACAGACGAAGTCAGTCTAGGATTGGTAGAGTTGTCTATTGGAATTATGGCAATAGTGGGCATCATAGAAGATATTGTTTTAAGCTGAAAAATAAAAAGGGTAAGGGAATTAGAGTTGAGTCTATAGATAATGTTGCAGTTGTAACTGAGAATGATTTTGATGGTGTCGATTGTGTCTTGTCTGTCATTGAGGATTTGTCATTTGACGGATGGATAATGGATTCTGGTTTTTCATTTCATGTTACACCAAATAGGAATTAGTTTATCACTTATCAGTGCATGAATAGCGGTAAAGTCCAGTTAGGGAACAATGCTGAGTGCGATGTTGTGGGTGTTGGTGATGTCAAAATCAGAATGCATGATGGTATTGTAAGGACATTGACTGGAGTAAGACATGTTCCATAATTGAAAAAGAACTTAATTTTCTTGGGTACGCTAGATTAAGCTAGTTGCAGGTATTCTTCAGAAGGTGGAGTTCTGAAGGTTGTTCGAGGTGCCCTAGTGATAATGAAAGGAATCAAGTATGGAGGATTGTATAAACTTCAGGGTGAGACAATGACAGGTTTTGCTCCAGAGACGTTAGATGCATCTGTTCGAGGGTCTATTGACTGCTCAAGGAAGACCTGGGTGTTTGTGTCGATGCACAAATTTGATGCTGGTGTCAGGATCACGCGGTCAAGAGCTTTGATCGAGACGAAGATTGGTAAGTCGATCAAGCATGTGCGGACTGACAATAGCATGGAGTTATGCTCGGAGCTGACAAATAAATTTTGTATGAAAGAGGGCATAGTGAAACATCGCATAGTGCTAGTAAACCACACTAATTTGCAGAATGATGAGCATAATATTACTAGAGACGACTCATAAAATGATCTCTAGTGCTGGTGTTGCTAGGAGAATCTTAGCTGATGTGCTTAGTACGGTAAGCTGCCTGGTGAATAGATCCTCATCAACTGCTATTGAATGGCATACTCCGGAGGAAGTATGGTCAGGTAACGTTGCTGGTTGTTCTATTTTTAGAATGTTTGGTTGCCCGTGTTATTTTCGAGTGAGTGATGGTAAGCTCGATGAGAGGGCAAGGTGCATATTTATGCACAAGGTGAGCAGGGCGATCGGTTGTGGTGCCCGGATATAAATTCACTTGTTGACAATAGAGAAGTTACCTTTGATGAGTCTCCGGTACTTCTAGCTAAGAGTGTTTGTGGTAGTGTTAATACAGATTTGGACAGTGTTCAGCTCAAGGTGGAGTTGCAACCAGAAACTCTTGAGGTAGCGGGTACTAGCGAAATAATCAACACGGATGATGCTTGTAGCGAGGTGGAGCAGATAGAGCTGACAGTTTTTGTAGCTGTTGAATTTGACAAGGTGCGTGTTCGACCTTCTATCAGATATGGAAGCAATAATGGTTTTGCTTTATTTGTGATACAAGAGGTTATGTTAGAAAATCCTTGTGGAGTAGCTAATTATGCAAGTGGAGTTGGTGGTCCACGCTTATGGGTAAGTTCAAGCGTGGCTTGAACTTGGAAGTACTCTGTGGCGGTTGAGCCCGTTGGGGCTGTGGGAGAATAGTAGTGAGGTGTCCACTGAAGCGATTATGACTTGGCTTAAACGTCGAGCCAAGGTGGAGATTGTTGAAAATATGTCTTGAATTTGAGCACGTAATGAAACTGGACTAACGAGAATATGTGAACTCGACCACGTGTGAGTCAAAGCAGCGCATGTGAATTGATTAGCCAAAATTGTCAGAAGAAGATTGCATGCGGATTTCATCTATCCGCAAGCGTGAAGAGGCTAATGTGCGGTTTCTTTTGTTGTCTTATACTCATCTCTGCAGGTTGGACTTTTGAATGGAGGAAAGTGGACGGTGGCCCACTTGCATGCAAGGATGGGTGTTCCCTTTCTTGTCTTCTGCCAAAGCCATCATTGTTGACTTTGAGAGAAGAAGAAAGAGAGGTTCAGACGTCCATTTTCTTCTCTCCTTTAATGCATGCACATGCATGGACATCCATGGATTATGGTGGGCTTGTTTTGTCTTTTGTTTCTCTGAAGAAGACTTTTAGCATGTTGCAATAAATGATGGAGACTCTCTTTTGTATTATAAAAGAGAGAGACGTCCAACGGAGAAGATGCGCCAAGCTCCCTTGGTGGCCGAGCGGGGCGCCAAGTTATTTCGGTGGCCGAGAGAGAGCTCTGAGACTGTAGAAGAGTGCAGAGAGTTCTCTTGGGTGAGGGATTTTCTCGTTGTAATTATACCCGAGTGTTTTAGCCAGTTAAATTCTTGTGAGTAGAATTTGTTTAATTCCTTGAGTGAGGTTTCACTAGGAATTATGATGGGCTAAACACTGTGTGAGTTATTTGGGTGTAATTTGGGGCTGGGAAACACTGAGAGTGTGTTTGAGTGCTCGAGTGATTGTAATTTCCGGTGTATTGCTTGTTTCAATAGTGGAATTCCATACTGCTTTTCCCGTGGACATAGGTTCTGATACTCAGACCGAACCATAGAAATCTGGTGTCTAATTTCTTTTCCTTCCTTCCGACTATTTTATCCGATTTGCTAGTTCTTATTCTGTGCAACATACAATGAATTGGCCTATGGAGTCTTCTTTTATATGAATATGAAAAGATCATCATTCTTTATAATGCATCCATAGGCGCACATTACTTGATGTATTTGGACCGGGGGATTTGCTTATCCTATTCATCGGGGTTCGTTGAGTCAAAAGATTTGACTAACCCCCTTACTCTGAAAAATGAAACTAAATGATTACTGACGTTATATAATGTAAAAAACTCTATAGTTTACTTGAAAAGAGAAAAATAGGGTAGGTAATGATCACCGAGAAATCTCCAAGCTCGTATAATTTTCTTCCTTTCCTGGTCCCTCGCAAAATAGACGTTGTCAAGTCGCCTCCATGTTCATATTTTTTTAATGCCTGAAGAGCGAAAGATCCGCGACTAGCGGAATGTGATAATTAATTGTACATAATTTAGTCAATATATATTAATCATATCATGTTGTTAGTAGAGTACGATTTACGAACCGCCATCAAGTGTTTTTTTTTTTTTTAAATAACTAATGCAACTTCCTCGAGGAAAGTTGACTAAGAAACTTCAACTTACCAAACTTACCAAAAACCATTAGAGTGTCTCCAAGTGTCAGATTTTGCCTTGGTTAAGGCTCGGTGAATAAAGTTAAAAAAAAAAGTTCTGGTGATTAGATATAATTTCCTTATCTTTGATTCTTTATTTTGGGTTATGTTATGCACAACAATTCCCTGGCGAGTAGCTCACGTGTGTTTGTTTCAATTTTTGATAGATAATCTAAGTGAGAAATATTGGGAGATTAATGCTATATCTATGGTATAAGGTTTCAAGGAAACACTCCCTGTGATGGTGTAGTTCAATTACTCTATGACGCCATAGGGGATGGCGTGTCTGCACCCTATGACACCAAGGCAATTGGATGGAGACAGCAATTTCCTAGTTTAATTTAGGTCATTATCTAGATTTATGCAGTTTCCTATTTTAGTTTCCAAAAAAGATCTTAGAAATATTGCATTATATCTCATCTAAAATTAATTAGTTTCATAAATTCCATTTACATGTTACTCAGTAGTCATATGCTCTAGGGTCATGTCATAATTGCATCTCATGCATTGCATACAGTTTAATTTCTATAAAAAGAAAACACACAAATAAAAAGTAATCTCATATAGATGATAATTGGATTAATTCATATTTAACCATATTTCATGTCATTAGAATGTCAAAGAGGTTGCATTCAATCCAATTTTAATTAACAGAGCACACATGTCACTTGGATTTCATTTTAGTTCTCAAATGCATGTTAATTTAGGACATATAAATCAAATTGCATGTCATGTTAGATTAGTTCATAATTCTTTTGTCCATCATTAGGATTAGTGTACATCTAAGGTGCATTTGTTTTATTAAGAATGAATGATTTGGAAAACATTTCTCTAAAATTATCCTTATATCCTTACAAAAATGGATAAACAAATTTTTTTATTGTCCATGAAAATGTTTAGACATAAACTGTTGTCATTAATGAAAACATTTTTATTGACTAATTATTTCAAAAGATGCAAGTAATCATTTTTAGGAAATTATTTTTCCAAATTATTCATTTTTTGCAAAACAAATGAGCCATATTGGATTTAAATTCATGTCACATGTCAATAGTTTAAATTAAAATTCACGTATATATTGTGATGGCTAACAATATCGCCGAGAGGGGGTGAATTGGTGATTTTAAGAAAACTTCACTAACTTACGAAATTGTAAAAGCCAAGTCTGATGTAAGCAGAATAACATAATGTAAAAATAATTAAGTTAATATAAGCAAGAACATGTGATTATATCAAGTGCAAAGCACTTCTATTAGATAATAATAGATAAGAGTAGAGACTTATAGAATGTTGTATGCAAAGTTTTATAGCGGTTTGGCTTGATGTAAGTTTACATCCATTCATCGAGACTAGTAGCCTACTGGTTAGATTTCATTAGCAATCTTAGGAATTACAATAGTTTGTGCCACTTATACTCAAGCACTTCTTCCCAAAGGAGGTTCTACTTATACCCAAATAGATAGATCTCACTATCACACACCTAAGCAGAGACTTATAGAATGATGTACATAGAGTTTTATAGTGGTTTGGCTTGATGTAAGTTTACATCCATTCATTGAGACTAGTAGTCTACTGGTTGGAGTTCATTAGCAATCTTAGGAATTACAATAGTTTGTGCCGCTTATACTCAAGCACTTCTTCCCAAAGAAGGTTATGCTTATACCCAAATAGATAGATCTCACTATCACTCACCTAAGCACAAACTATAATACCGACACACTTCTCAACTAGATTACACTTTCAGTACAATCAATGAAAATATTATTTCTATTGGTTCTCTTTTTCATGACATGTTTAAATTGCTAAACGTCCATCAAGTATTGACTTAAGCCAATGATATTTATTTGTACAATCATAGTCTCAATTAAAAGGGCGAAGATTATTTGGCAGTAACATGAACCATATACTTGTACCAATTGCCGAAATTGAAGTATTTGTTAAAGGCACAAAACCCATCTTTCTGACTTACCCGACCATGGAAGAAAAAATTCCAAAGAAATCAACTTGGCTAGCTATCATATCAAAAGATCAATTTAAATCTTCCACAAAGTAAAACAAACATCCTTTATGCAGACCGGTGCCTCCAACAAAGGATCACATCCCCACAAAGCATACAAAGTGAAATAGAAATGAAACATGTCATTAAGTAGAAATCAACTCCACAAGAGTCATGAAATCAGCTTGGACACTTCCTCCAGGTCCGGAAGCATCCACCAATCTCTCTCTAAGCTCACCAGCCTTCTTCCTCATCTCCTTCCCGTCCTCACTTCTCAACACTACTTCCAATGCCTTCACCATCCCACTCTTTGTAATGGTCCCTCCCTCCACTCCCACTCCAATTTTCCACCATTCCTTCACCAACCTTCCGTTCATCATGTTGTCCGTCCAAAACGGCTTGCATATCATTGGCATGCCCCCCGCCACGCTCTCAAACACCGAGTTGTACCCGCAGTGTCACGTGCACCCCGCACGCTGGGTGGCTCAACACCTGGCTCTGCGGGGCCCACGGCACTATCTTCCCACGCTGTCCCGTCCTCTCCAAGAACCCTTCGGGCAAGTGGACCATCATATTCTCCTTCATAGACCATAGGAATGGGGTCCCGGTGGATTCCAGGGCCTCGGCAAGAGAGGATAGCTCGGTAGGCGACGGTACAGCTACCGTCCCAAAACAAACATATGCCACGGTCCGAGGGTCTCTGGTGTCTAGCCACATTAAGCAACCGGTAGGGTCTGAGTCTGAGCTTGTTAGCACCGGTGGTGGTGAGAAAGACACCGTGGGGCACCCTACATGGAGGAGAATCTTGAACTTGGACTTGAGGTCTGCTACTAGGGGTGCCGGGATCGCTTCCACGTAGGAGTTCATGATGACGGCCGTGGCACATTGCAGTATGCGCACCAACCGGTGGACAAAGTTTGACACTGGCGACGTAGTCGGGTCTTGTAAAATATTGTCTGGGATATCTGAAATGCGAAACAATGATAACGCTGGAACCATTTCCAGGGCCTCGTCGTCGGCCTCTGCCACCGCCATGCCAGCGCGGGAGTTTCTAAGGCATAGCTGACGAAGGACCTCGGTGTGGATGTAAGCGGACAGAAAGCACGGAGACGGGATCCAGAACGTCACCCACGGAACGTGCATCTGCTCGGCCATTTCGCCTGCGGGAAGTAAGAAAGCATCACTAAATAGACAACTCACCTTCTTCTTTGCATCTCGCTCCGCGGCATCGATGGCAGCTCGAAAACTCTTTGGAGCTTGTTTGAGGAACATATTCATTTGCTCTATCAGTTCATCCGTCGTCGCTCCGTGATGACCATCTGGCAGTCCATTGTTGATGTCATAGACCCCGATGTTGGGCGGCAGCTCAGCTCTTGACGAAGGGGGGAAGAGATCGCGGTTGGACATGGCCGTGCTTAAGAAAGAGAAATGGACGTTCGTGACAGTTTCCGCTAACTTTCGGACGAGGTTGGCGAGAGGCAGAGGGTGACAAGTGAATGGAAACACAAGGACGGCGACATGCTTTTCCGAGGACATTTTTAACCCGTGCCAATCAAAATCTTCAAAGACCACGAATATATATGGAAAAGAATCGTCAAAAACAGTTTGAGCTCAATTTGGACAACCTTTTAATCAAAATACTTCCACAAAAACTACTTAGTATAAATGCATTCAGCAACTAATAATATTTAGACACAAGAACAAGTTCACTTACTATCAACAAATTTCGAGCACAAAAGTCACTTCCACAAACTTCTCTTTTCCGTGTTTTTCTTCCGGATTTCTTCTCGGCCTCCTTTCAGTCAATGTTTTCTCTCTTCTTCGGTCCCGCTTCTCTCTTCTTATATATTTGGCCGTGATCGTCAATTTTTTTTCTAGGACTCCTTTTTAAGTCCCAACGCTGCCATAAAAAGACCAGAGACACCATTCCTTTACTGTAAAATTACAAGTCCAGCCACTTCAACAAAACTATGTTTGACGTTCGCAAATTTATTAAAATGTTGTTAACATTGTAAGGACACTTGAGAAATTTGACACATATTTCTATCTTACTATTTAATTTAACATTTGCAAATTTACTATAGCGCGAGAAATTTATTAGCCATACTTGTAAAATTTAGAAGTTGGTACACTATTGATTAATTTTTACTTTGGTAAATCCATTAAATTGTTGGCAACTTACGGATCACACTTATAAAAATTAAAAAATTATTGATTTATATAAAATCAATAATTTTATTACAGGGTTGATAACTTGCTAATTAATTACCCGACAATTAAATTACTAGTCATATTTTCTTTAAATAAAAAGTATTAATATTTTGAAAAACTCTAAATTGATACACGTGTGACAAATTTACCAAAAATTAATTTTTTTACCATGAAAAACCCAAAACTGGTATATCTATGACAAATTTACCCCAACTAATCATAAAAAAGTTCAAACTAGCATGCTTGTGACAAATTTACCTTAAACTAATTAATTCAACCGTCAAAAACCCTAAAATTGTATATTTGTGACAAATATACCATCCGTTAAATTGGATTAATATCACAAAAAATTACAAAAATTGTATAATTATGACAAACGAAAAGCAAAATCCCAAATAGGTACACCAATCAACTATCATATGTTATTTAAGTTAATAATTTAATACTAAAATTTGACAAAAACTAACAGAGGGTAAATTTATCACAATTATATCAGTTTGGAGTAAATTTGTCAAATGTGTACAAGTTTAGGGTTTTTTGTGGTTAAAATATTAGTTTTAAGTAAATTTATTATAGGTGTATCAATTTGAAATTTTTCAGGGCATTAATCCAAACAAAAGATACTTGAAATGGGCCGTAGAATTTTACACAGTTCATACAGGAACAGGAACAGCACAACCGCGCCACCAAGACCAACCAGCACCACCACCAACCAAATCTAGAGAGAGAAATCAGATCGAGCTCCCGAACGCGAAGCATCACGACAATCGCGAGACCGCTGCGTTTCCATGCACGATCGACGGGCGCGAATCCTAGATCCGGAAAAGAAAACGACCGAACCAGGAAGAAGGAGAAGAAGAAGAAGGTGAAAAACTTCCCCGAAATCGCGAAACGAAGATCGAACCTGTCATTGTCCCGCCCACCCAAAAAAGAAATGATAGTAAATAATAAAGAAAAGAACGAACGGTGACAGGAACATCACGAACAGCACAACCGCGCCACCAAGACAAACCAATCATTGTCCTGCCCACCCAAAAAAGAAATGATGGTAAATAATAATAAAATGAACGAACAGTCATTAATAATTTTAATTACAGAAAAAAAGAAGCATTTCCTTATCTTTGATTCTTTATTTTGGGATATGTTATGCAGAACAATTCCCTGGCGAGTAGCTCAAGTGTGTTTGTTTCAATTTTTGAGAGATAATCTAAGTGAGAAATTGGGGGATTAAGGCTATATCTATGGTATAAGGTTTCAAGGAAACACTCCCAGTGATGGTGTAGTTCAATCACTCTATGACGCCATAGGGGATGGCGGATCTGCACCCCATGACACCAAGGCTTTTGAATGGAGACAGCGATTTACTATTTTAATTTAGGTCATCATCTAGATTTACGCAGTTTCCTATTTTAGTTTCCAAAGATCTAAGAAATGTTGCACGTATATCTCATCTAAAATTAATTAGTTTCATAAATTCCATTTACATGTTACTTAGTAGTCATATGCTTTAGGGTCATGTCATAATTGCATCTCATGCATTGCGTACAGTTTAATTTCTATAAAAAGAAAACACACAAATAAAAATCTCACATAGTTGAATAATTGGATTAATTCATATATAACCATATTTTGTCTCATTAGAATGGCATATAGGTTGCATTCAATCTAATTTAATTAACGTAGCATACATGTCACTTAGATTTCATTTTACTTCACAAATGCATGATAATTAGGACATATAAATCAAATTGCATGTCATGTTAGATTAGTTCATAATTATTTTATCCATCATTAGGATTAGTTTACATATAAGGTGCATTTGTTTTATAGAAAATGATGATTTGGAAAATATTTCCCTAAAATGATCACTTATATCGCTTAAAAAATGAATAAATAATTTTTTTTATTGTCCATGAAAATATTTTATTGACTAATTATTTCAAAAGACGCAAGTAATCATTTTTAAGAAAATATTTTTCTAAATTATTTATTTTCCGCAAAATAAATGAAGCTAAATTGAATTTAAATTCATGTCACATGTCAATTGTTTAAATTAAAAGGGAAAAAACCACCAAAAACCCCAAACTTTGCTCAAAGTGGCAAATTTACCAAAAACTTTTTTTTTTATGACATGAAAAATCCCAAATTTTGCCAATCGTGACACATTTATCCCAAACTTTTTTTCGTGATACAAAAAATCCTAACTTATATCTGTGTGACACATTTACCTTAAATTATAAGATATTTTCAGCTTTTACATTTTAATTTTTTTTTCTTCTTCTTCTCTCTTCCCTCTACTGCCCATGGCGGAGGGAAGCTAGACTTAGGTGAGGGTCGCCCTTGCCTAGGCTAGCTAGGGCCGCCCTTGCTGGCATCGGGCGATGGTGCCCCTCGACTGGGTCAGTCGAGGGCCTCCCTCGCCTAAGTCCAGCAAGGGGTGACCTCGCCAGGCCCTCACCTCCATTGGGCAAGGGTTGCCCTCACCCAACCCAGCTGAGGTTCACCCTCGCCCGACATTGGCGAGGGCGGCCTTAGCTAGCCTAGGCGAGGGTGACCCTCGCCTGACGCCGACGAGGGCCGCCCTCACCTGAGTCTAGCTTCCCTCCACCATGGCTAGCAAAGGGAAGAGAAAAGAAGAAAAAAGAATAAAAAAATAAAAGAAAAAGGAAAAACAGAAAAAATAAGACGAAAATCCCCTTGGTGGGGTAAATGTGTCACAATTAGTAAAGTTTAGGATTTTTTATGTCACAAAAAAAAAAGTTTTGGGCAAATTTGTCACTTTGACCAACATTTAGGGTTTTTTGTGATCTTTTCCCAAATTAAAATTCACATAGATTTTGTGTTGGCTAACAATATCACCTAGAAGGGGGGTGAATTGGTGATTTTAAGAAAACTTATATAACTAACATAATTGTAAAAGTGAAGTTTGATATAAGCGGAATAACTTGATGTAAAAATAATTAAGTTAATATAAGCAAGAACAGGTGATTATATCAAGTGCAATGCACTTCTATCATATAGTAATAGATAAGAGCAAAGACGTAGAGAACGATATATGCAAAGCTTTATAGTGGTTCAACTCTTACATTACTCATCAAGACTAATAGTCTGTTGGCTGGATTTCATTAGCAATCTTAGAAATCACAATAGTATGTGCCACTTATACTCAAGCGCTTCTTCCCAAAAGAGGTTCTACTTTTACCGATATACTTCTCAACTAGATTACACTTTCAATATGATCAATGAAAATATTCTTTTTATTGGTTCTCTTTTTCACAATATGTTTAAATTGCTAAAGGTCTATCAAGTATTGACTTAAGCCAATGATATTTATTTGTACAATTATAGTCTCAATTGAAAGGGTGAAGATTTCGTAGTAACATGAACTATATACTTGTACCAACTGCCGAAAAAAAGTATTTGTTAAGGGCACAAAAACCATTTATAACTTAACCGAACCTGGAAAAAAAATTCCAAAGAAATCAACTTGGCTATCTATCATATCAAAAGATCAATTTAAGTCTTCCACAAAGTAAAACAAACATCCTTTATGCAGACCGGTGTCTCCAACAAAGGATCACATCCCCACAAAGCATACTAAGCAAAATAGAAATGAAACATATCATTAAGTAGAAATCAACTCTACAAGGGTCTTGAAATCAGCTTGAACACTTCCTCCGGGTCCGGAAGCATCCACCAATCTCTCTCTAAGCTCACCAGCCTTCTTCCTCATCTCCTTTCCGTCCTCACTTCTCAACACCACCTCTAATGCCTTCACCATCCCACTCTTTGTAATGGTCCCTCCCTCCACTCCCACTCCAATTTTCCACCATTCCTTCACGAACCTTCCGTTCATCATGTTGTCCGCCCAAAATGGCTTGCATATCATCGGCACGCCCCCCGCCACACTCTCAAACACCGAGTTGTACCCGCAGTGTGTCACGTGCACCCCGCATGCCGGGTGGCTCAAAACCCGGCTCTGCGGAGCCCACGACACTGTCTTCCCATGCTGCCCCGTCCTCTCCAAGAACCCTTCGGGCAAGTGGACCATCATGTGCTCCTTCATAGACCATAGGAATGGGGTCCCAGTGGATTCCAGGGCCTCGGCAAGAGAGGATAGCTCGGTAGGTGACAGTACAGCTACCGTTCCAAAACAAACATATGCCACGGTCCGAGGGTCTCTGGTGTCAAGCCACATTAAGCAACCGGTAGGGTCTGAGTCTGAGCTTGTTAGCACCGGTGGCGGTGAGAAAGACACCGTGGGGCACCCTACGTGGAGGAGAATCTTGAACTTGGACTTGAGGTCTGCTATTAGAGGTGCCGGATTCGCTTCCACGTAGGAGTTCATGATGACGGCCGCGGCACATGGCAGCATGTGCCCCAACTGGTTAACGAAGTTTGGCACTGGCCACGTGGTCGGGTCTTGTTTAATATAGTTCGGGATATCTGACATTCTGAGCAATGATAACCCTGGAACCATATCCAGGGCCTTGTCGTCGGTCTCGGCCTCTGCCACTGCCATGCCAGCACAGGAGGTTTTGTGGTAGAGCTGACGAAGGACCTCGGCGTGGACGTAAGCGGACAGAATGCACGGAGACGGGACCCAGAACGTCACCCACGGAACGTGCATTTCCTCGGCGATTTCGCCTGCGAGAGGTAATAAAGCATCACTAAATAGACAACTCACCTTCTTCCTTGCATCTCGCTCCGCGGCATCAATGGCAGCTTGACAACTCTTCTGGGCTTGCATGAGGAACACATTCATTTGCTCTACCAGTTCCTCCTTCGTCACTCCATGATGACCAGCCGGCAATCCATTGTCGATGTCATAGACCTTGATGTTGGGCGGCAGCTCGGCTCTCGACGAAGGGGGGAAGAGATCACGATTGGACGTGGCCGTGCTTAAGAAAGAGAAGTGGACGTTCGTAACAGTTTCTGCCAACTTATGGAGGAGGTTGGCGAGGGGCAGGGGGTGGCAACCGAATGGAAAAGCAAGGACGGCGACGTACTTTTCCGAGGACATTTTGAACCCAATCCAGTCAAAATCTTCAAGATCACGAATATCTATGGAAAAGAATCGTCAAAAACAGGTTGAGCTCAATTTGGACGATCTGCTGAATATAAATGTATTTGCAACTAATATATAAACGCAAGAACAAGTTCACTTACTATCAACAAATTTCGAGCACAAAGTCACTTCCACAAACTTCTTTTTCCCGTGTTTTTCTTCCGGTTTCTTCTTTGCCTCCTTTCAGTCAATGTTTTCTCTCTTCTTCGGTCCTGCTTCTCTCTTCTTTTATATTTGGCCGTGACCGTCTATTCTTTTTCTAGGACTTCTTTTTAAATCCCAATGCTGCCATAGAAAGACCAGAGGCACCACCCCTTTACTGCAAAATTACAAGTCCAACCACGTCAATAAAACTATATTTGACGTTCGTAAATTTATTAAAATGTTGTTCACATTCTAAGGACACTCGACAAATTTGACAGATATTTCTATCTTACTATTTAATTTAACATTGGCAAATTTACTATAGTGCGAAAAATTTATTAGCCATACTTGTAAAATGTAGAAGTTGGTACACTATTGATTAATTTTTCCTTATATTGTTGACAACTTACGGATCACACTTATAAAAATTAAAATATTATTAATTTATATGAAATCAGTAATTTTATTACAGAGTTGATAACTTGCTAATTAATTAGCCGACAAGTAAGGGGGTGTTTGTTTTTTTTTTTTTTTATGAACAAAAATCTTGTTTTTTTGTTCCGAGGAACAAAAAAGGAACAGAAACGCGTTTGTTTATGTTTTTGCTCCAAATCTATTTTTTTGTTCTCGGGAACACATTTTGGAACACTTTTAAGAAACAAATTTTCTCTTTCTTCTATTTTTCTTCTCTTTCTTTCTTCTTCTTTTTTCTTTGGCTGGTCGCCGACCTCGGCCATGGCTGGCGACCTCACCAGAGTGTCGTCGGCCCCTGGCAAGGCTCGGCCTCGCCTTGGCTAGGTGAGCTCGGGCTCGAGCCTCGTCGGATCTGGGCGAGCCCGAGCTCGCCCAGCCAAGGCGAGGCCAAGCCTCGCGTCGGCCGGCGATGCTCGGCCTCGCCTTGGCTGGGCGAGCTTGAGCTCACCCAGATCTGACGCCGCCTGGCGAGGCTGGGCCTCGCCGGTGGTTGGCCGAGGCCAAGCCTTGCGCTGGCCGACGATGCTCGGCCTCGCCTTGGTTGGGCGAGCTTGAGCTCGCCCAGATCCGGCGAGATCGAGCTCGCCGGGCCATCGCCAAGTCGGCGTCGCCTAGCGGTGGCCTGGCGAGGCCGCCGGCCCTCGTCAGCCAAGGCCGAGGCCGACGATCGGCCACAAAGAAGAAAAAAAGAAAGAAGAAAGAAAAAAATGAACAATAAAATAAAATTATTAAAAAATTAAAAGAACACAAATTTACCAAACATGTTTCTGTTCTTTTTTTATTCCAAAAACAAGTTTATCAAACGCGTTTTTCTGGTAAAAAATTGTTCTTCGAAACAGAAATAGACCTTGGAATAATTTTTGAACATAAACGTTACCAAACACATCCTAAATTATTAGTCATATTTTCTTTAAACCAAAAATATTGGAAATGGAACCACCCACCGTGGTGGCGTTGCTGGCTTCGGGCCTTCTCCCCCTCACGAAGGGGAGGGGTTCGAATCCCCAGTGCGTCATTTGGTGATTTACCCGGTGGCACGTGCGTGGTGGTCGTGCGTGTCGCCCCCAGGGTTTACCCGCCGGCTGCCGGCTGTACGGGGTTCCCTGGGTACCAAAAAAAAAAATATATTGGAAATGGGCCGTAGAATTTCACGCAGTTCATACAGGAGCAGGAGCAACACAACCGCGCCACCAAGACCAACCACTCATTGTCCCGCCCACCACCGACCAAAAAAAATAAAAAAAAATTGTCCCGCCCACCCAAAAAAGAAATGATAGCAAATAATAAAGAAATGAACGAACAGTCATTAATCATTTTAATTACAGAAAAAAAAAAAAGGAAGCATCATTATGTCCGCCAACAGCACCAATTTTTCTTGTCCAATAAACGAAGCGTTCCAAGTGTGGAAACAGCGAGTTAGATTCTTTCTTTTCTTATTTAACAATTCAATTTGCAAATAATTACTATAATCGTGGCCAAACCAAGGGACTGATCAAGTAATAAGTGTGTTTATCTTTCTTGTTCAAAATTGATTGTTGAGAGACTGCAGTTGCATATCTTTCTAGGGCCAATCATAGGAGTACAAGTATGTGTGTCTTCTGCATTTATTCAGTGTGTATGTTTATATATATATATATATATATATAAATATTATAACACAATGTTATATAATAACTTAAGGTTTTTAAACAATTAACAGTGGTCTCATAAATTTTAATATGATAATAAAGCAAAAAGTCGTTAGATCAAAATAGAAACTACAATATCCTTCAATTGAATCAATTCATTAAGGTGATTCTTTTAACACATGGCATTCACGGAACTTCATAGCCAACTATACAAAATATAATAAAGACAAATAATTGATTAATTAAAGAAGAGACTAAATTTGATACAAGTTAATATTGGTGTTGTCTTATACCCTATTTTTTAATCTGGTTATTACATAGATAAACAGTTGAAACATTGATTTCAATTAGCTCGATTGAAGTTGCGAGACTTGAAGAAAAATCGTGCGAAGATTCTTTAAGGGAGATAAGGTCGTATAAAGTACTTTTGTCTCTTTCAATATTTGATCAATGCTCGCTCCCAAAATTCTAATGAAATCAAATCTCGATTCTTATTGACCTTTTGTATTGACTGACATTATGTCGTACATGTTTGCATTTTGGGTTCTGTAGAAGCAACTTTTTCTATGTCTGGAT
This sequence comes from Eucalyptus pauciflora, assembly GCA_007663325.1. NCBI lineage: Eukaryota > Viridiplantae > Streptophyta > Magnoliopsida > Myrtales > Myrtaceae > Eucalyptus > Eucalyptus pauciflora. The sequence continues at coordinate 1,017,302 of VMYD01000100.1, read as the reverse complement.
TACTTTTCCTTTTTTTTTTTCTTTTTTTTTTACACAGGAGTTAAAACTTCTACTTATTGTTAATTCATTACTTTCTTGTTTCTGTATGCATTGTCTGCTAAATAAAAGGAATAATAGAAAGAAAAATAATGACTCAAAAAGTGGATACATCAAATTCGCACGTAATGACTGTTGGAGTACCGTGAAAAGCAATAGATTAGCTGTAGGTAAGCTTTTATCAAAATTATTCACGGTAAGCCCTCACTACCTCCGTTCATCGTTAAGGTTGATTTATTTACATATCAAGTATTAAAAATCAAAAACAAAATATACATGACACGTTAATAAGAAACTTATTTTCCTTAAGAACGAACGAACGAACGAACACACACACACACACACCTCCGTTCATCGTTAAGGTTGACACCTCCGTTCATCGTTAAGGACACACACACACACACACACCTCCGTTCATCGTTAAGGTCACCTCCGTTCATCGTTAAGGTTGATTTATTTACATATCAAGTATTAAAAATCAAAAACAAAATACACACCTCCGTTCATCGTTAAGGTTGATTTATTTACATATCAAGTATTAAAAATCAAAAACAAAATATACATGACACGTTAATACACACACACACACACACACACACCTCCGTTCATCGTCAAGGTTGATTTATTTACATATCAAGTATTAAAAATAAAAAACACACACAATGAAAATACACACGCACACACACACACACACAATGAAAACACACACACACACACACACACCTCCGTACACACACACACCTCCGTTCATCGTCAAGGTTGATTTATTTACATATCAAGTATTAAAAATCAAAAACACACACAATGAAAATACACACACACACACATTTACATATCAAGTATTAAAAATCAAAAACACACACACACACACACACACACACACACACACACACACACACAAACAAAAACACACACACACACACACACACACACACACACAATCAAAAACACACACAATCAAAATACACACACCTCCGTTCACACAAAATATACATGACACGTTAATACACACACACACACACACCTCCGTTCATCGTCAAGGTTGATTTATTTAATTATCAAGTATTAAAAATCAAAAACACACACTGTTGCGATAGGGCGAGCGATCGAACAATAATATAGACAGAAAAGAAAAATAAATCGGACACCAGATTTACGTGGTTCAGTCGTAAAGACCTACGTCTACGGGGAGAGCAGCAGCGAATTTCACTATAGATCAAGCGATACAAGGAGATTACACACTCAAGTCACTCAAACACTCTCTCGGTGTTTCCCAAACCCCAATTTATCCCAAACCCAAAGTGTTTATAAATAAACAACTCACTTGGTATAAACTCAAGGCACAAAGTTACCGCGCGTTCAAGCTCAACACAATACGCTCTACGTACGGCTTCGCGTATCTCTTCAAAGCTTCGCGCGGAGGACTTGCGGCTTCTTCGGAAACATGGACGCGCGGCTCCTCTTTTCGTCCGTAGGGTTTTGGCCGCCTTCATGCAAGCCACCGAAAAAGAAATTAGATCATGCTTTTATACGCGTGTGTGTGGGCCCCACCACCTCCCTATTTTGACTTCACACGGAGACGAATGATGCTGCAGAGACTTCTTCACGCGTGCAGGGAAGAGGACTTCTTCCTCTTACATGCGTGCGTGCCCAGAACTTGGGCCCACCTATTTTACTAATCTTCACGTGCAAGAAGTTCACTTTCCTTTCTTCAATTCGGAATTCGCAAGCTTCACAACAAAGAACTTTCCTCCTTTATTTTTTTCTTTTCTTAATTATTTCAAAAAAACAACTTTTCGCTTCGGGCTTAAACTCGAGACATATTTTAACAATCTCCACCTTGGCTCGACGTTTGAGCCAAGTCGCAATCGCTTTGCAAAAATTCAAATTCTACTACTACTTTCCCATAGCCCTCGATGGGCTCAACCGCCACAGATATTATCCAAGTCCAAGCCTTGCTTGAACTTCGCCATAACTGAGGACCTCATCAGAATACTAGCTCCACATGCACATTTAACTGCTCCGCAAGGATTTTCTGACACAACCTCCTCAACCGCAGATAAAGCAAAACCATTGTTGCATCCATATCTGTCAGGAGATCGAATACGTACCTTGTCAATATCAGCAGTTACAGCATCCATTGGCTCTATAGGCTCCACCTCGCTATGAGCACCATCTGTGTCAATTACTTTGCTAGTACCTGTATACGCTACCTCAGGAGTTTCTGGTTGCAACTCCACCTCAAGCTGAACACCGTTCAGATCCATTTGAATACTGCTATAATCACTCCTAACCAAAAATATTGGAGACTCATCAAGGGTAACTTTTATGCTGTCAACAGGTGAATTTATATCCGGGCACCACAACTGATTGCCCCACTCACCTTGTGCATAGCCATGGAATATGCACCTTGCCCTCCAATCAAGCTTACTATCATTCACTTGAAAATAACACGTGCAACCAAACATTCTAATAATAGAATAATCAGCAACGTTACCTGACCACACTTCTTCAGGAGTCTGCCATTCAATAGTAGTTGATGGGGATCTATTCACCAGGTAGCTTACCGTACTTAGCACATAAGCTAGAACTCTCCTAGCAATACCAGCACTAGAGATAATTTTACGGGCCGTCTCTAGTAATGTTCTTCTCGTCAATTCTGCAAATTGTTGTGATTTATTGGCATTAGTGCGGTGTTTCACTATGCCTTCTTTCATGCAAAATTTATTTGCCAGCTCCGAGCAGAACTTCATGCTATTGTCAGTCCGCACATGCTTGATCGACTTACCAGTCTCCATCTCGATCAAAGCTCTTGACTGCGTGATCCTGACATCAGCATCAAACTTGTGCCTTGGCACAAACACCCAGGTCTTCCTCGAGCAGTCAAAAGACTCTCAAACAGATGCATCCGACGTCTTCGCAGCAAAATTTGTCACTGTCTTACCTTGAAGTTTATACAGGCCTCCATACTTGATTCCTTTCATTATCACTAAGGCACCTCGTACAACCTTCAGAACTCCACCTTTTGAAGAATACCTGCAACCAGCTGAATCTAGGGCACCCAAGGAAATTAAGTTCTTTTTCAACTCTGGAACATGCCTTACTCCAGTCAATGTCCTCACAATACCATCATGCATTCTGATTTTAACATCACCAACACCCACAACATCGCACTCAGCGTTGTTCCCTAACTGGACTTTATCACTACCCGTGCACTGATAAGTGATAAACCAATTTCTATTTGGTGTGACATGAAAAGAACAACCAGAATCCATAATCCATCCATCAAGCGATGAATCATTAGTGACAGACAAGACATAATCGGCACTATCTGCTACAGCTACAACATTATCTGCAGAATCAACCATAACTCCTTTACCCTTCTCATTCTTCAGCTTAATGCAATCCCTTCTAAGATGCCCCCTCTTGCCACAACTCCAACAGACAACATTAGCAGTTCTAGACTGACTACGTCTGTTCATATTAGTACTACTATTACCCACACGTGTTATAGATCTTCCTCTATTTTCACCTACTAAAGCAGCAGATACAGGTTCGCCAGATTCTCTTCTACGAATGTCCTCGCTCAAAATTAAATCTCGAACCCCATCAAACGTCAAACTTGTTGACCCAGAGGAATTAAAAAACAGCAGTAACAGTAGTATTTCAACTATTAGGCAATGAGGATAACAGAATCAAAGCACATACCTCATCTTCAAAATCAATCTCAACTGAACTCAATTGACTAACAATCACATTGAATTCATTGATATGATTTGCAACTGACGCACCTTCGCTCATCTTCAAATTAAACAAACGTCGCATCAAATGGACCTTGTTGATCGCAGAGGGCTTCTCATACATATCCGACAGGGCTTGCATTAGATCAGCAGTGGTCTTTTCCTTCAGGATGTTAAATGCGACGTTACGAGCCAACGTCAGCCGAATAACACCCATAGCTCGTCTATCTAGCAAATCCCAATCAGCTTGCTTCATCGTCTCTGGTCTCTCCCCAGATAAGGGCAAGTGTAGTTTCATCTGATAAAGATAATCTTCAATCTGCATCTTCCAGAAACTAAAATCCTTCCCATCAAATCTGTCGATTCTCACTTTTACTTCTTCTGTAGCCATCGATTCGCTTCAACTTAGCCAAGCCTGGCTCTGATACCAATTGTTGCGATAGGGCGAGCGATCGAACAATAATATAGACAGAAAAGAAAAATAAATCGGACACCAGATTTACGTGGTTCAGTCGTAAAGACCTACGTCCACGGGGAGAGCAGCAGCGAATTTCACTATAGATCAAGTGATACAAGGAGATTACACACTCAAGTCACTCAAACAGTCTCTCGGTGTTTCCCAAACCCCAATTTATCCAAAACCCAAAGTGTTTATAAATAAACAACTCACTTGGTATAAACTCAAGTCACAAAGTTACCGCGCGTTCAAGCTCAACACAATACGCTCTACGTACAGCTTCGCGTATCTCTTCAAAGCTTCGTGCGGAGGACTTGTGGCTTTTTCGGAAAGATGGACGCGCGGCTCCTCTTTTCGTTTCGTAGGGTTTTCAGCCGCTCACGTCGATCTCTCAAAAGAATATGTTTCTGCTCCTTATATGCGTGTGTGCCCAAGCTTTGGGCCCCACCGTGAATTAAAAGAAATTCAGCACAAATCACGTGCATCCAAATCGGCGGATTCTCACTGGACTAAAGAAGACCTGCAAAAGATAAAATCTTTTATACGTAGGTTTGCGCCCCCAAGGTCAAACTTTTGACCTTGGGCCCCACCTCCTCCGTTTGGGCTTCACGTGCAGGACTTCACGCGTCTTTTCTTCAGTTCGGAATCCGCGGGCTTCGCAATAAAGAACTTTCCTCCTTTATTTTTTCTTTTCTTAATTATTTCAAAAATTCAATAATTCACTTCGGGCTTAAACTCGAGACATATTTAACACACACAATGAAAATACACACACACACACACACACAATGAAAATGCAAGTTTTTGGTTATTGGTTATTGTTTCCAATTTCACATTAAACATATGAATGATTTATATTAAAATCTACATGGCTTTAATACATATGATACTAAAATCTTATTATGAAATATGTATTCAACTATTTCTAATTTAATGTCCCAGTTTCATGTGTACTTAAAAATTGTCAAGATAACATAATTTTACCGACCCAAAAAATAATAATAATAAATAAATTTTAGAAAGTGCATTAAAATAAGACATGCCAATTTCATCTCTTCAATAATTGATTCATTAAATTGTATCAACTATTTTGAATTAATTATAGATGGTAATTTTAGTTTGAAAGTTTTGGCCATCAAGTATTAAAAACCAAAAACAAAATATACATGCCATGTTAATAAGAAACTTATTTTCCTTAAGAACGAACACACACACACACACACACACACACACACATATATATTATATCACATTTTGAAAATGCAAGTTTTGGTTATTGTTTCCAATCTCTTTCAGTTTTCACATTAAACATATGAATGATTTATATTAAAATCTACATGGCTTTAATACATATGATACTAAAATCTTATTATGAAATATGTATTCAACTATTTCTAATTTAATGTCCCAGTTTCATGTGTACTTAACAATTGTCAAGATAACATAATTTTACCGACCCAAAAAAAAAATAATTAGAAAGTGCATTTAAAATAAGACATGCCAATTTCATCTCTTCAATAATTGATTCATTAAATTGTATCAACTATTTTGAATTAATTATAGATGGTAATTTTAGTTTGAAAGTTTTGGCCATAAAAGGGGAAAAATTCAAATAAGGGCATGAAGTGAGGTCATTCTTTCAAATGATAATTTGAAGTGGACTTTATTTTAAATAATTATCTGAAGTTGTTACTTTATCTCAAATAAGGGTTTGAGCTTGTCGGCTAACTAAATCTTTACCGAGCACTTGATTTTTCGAGCAACTGAAAAGGGGCATTTTCATCGTAACAAGATTTGGATAAAGATTAAAAAGAAAAAAGACTAAAAGAAATTTGAGATTGGCACCATCTCGAGCAAACTCTCAAAAAGCTTCATTTCTTATTCTTTCTTCAGTGCCACGGTCCAATTAAACAAATTTGCAAAATAAGTTCTTAATATTGGTAGGGTTCTCTTGCTTCTTTTTCCTTTTTGGTACTCATCTTACATGGGATTAGTTCTTGAATTTCTGCAGAAGCATGCCCAAATCAGCTCGGGCAAAAGTGAATGGAGAGACCTAGCTTTGTTATCGGCACATCCTATCTATTACTTCCGTCGCGACTTACCTCTTGGGTAAGGGAATAGGTTTATGGGTATTGCCTAAAAGATAGGCTTGTGGGTCATGATTAGGCACGAGCTCTCCCAAGCCCATACGTCGCGTGACATTGGAGGATTCATGGGAATTTTGTAACAAAGAGTTGCCACTAGCCTATTGGGGTCGGATAGAAACCAAGTGAGACATGAGAGTATACCTCACTTTCTACACAACCAGAGAATCTAGGTTCGGGGACTTGATTACACTAATTAATCAATTAGTGCCATTTCAGTACCTAATATTGTTCATTTAAAAAAAAACAAAAGATATTTTGTCAAGCAATTCGGATTAATTTTAGACCAATCCACTAACATGCGAGGTGATCGTGCATGTATATAATCATTAAAATAACAACTAGCAACCAAGGAAAGCGTTTAAATAAATTGCATGAGAGAGCAAATATTTAACATTAAGGAAAAGATAAATGCTAATATTAACTGGACTAAAGGGATTAAAACAGCCAAAGCATGCAAACAAGAGTAATTGTCTTTGACGACAATTGAAACCCTAAGGTAGAGCCCTAAGGGCTTACTCCATTTTTTAGTACACTTTAGAGTTAAGAAACTCCCATTTTTTAAGCAAATAGCTCGGAAAGTCTATTTTTAAAAATTTTCAAATGAAATTCTGAAATTTCTGACAGTTTTTTGATTTTTTTTTCAATTTTTTATTTTTTTTATTAATTTTATTTTTAAAAAAGGTCGAAATTTTTTTATGTTTTCTGAGTTTTTGAATTTGCGGAATTTTTTTTGAATTTTTATTATTTTTCGAAATTTTTGAATTTTTAATATTTAATATTATTATATTCAGGAAAACAAGTTCGGACTGGGTAAACCCAATCCGGCCCGCTGATTCGATTCGAGCCCAGGTCCGACCCACCTCGGATAAAAAAAAGATTTGTTTTTAGTTTAGTTTTTTAAAAAAATATATTTCTTTTCCTCGTTCCCGAAGCCAACTTTTGCTCTCTTTTTCCTATTTCTTTTTTACTTTTTGCTGCACTTTTCTTTTCTTGCTTTTTCTTTTGTTTCTTTCTTTCTTTCTTTTGGTCTTCTCCTTCTCCATCTCGTCTTTTTTCTATACTTACACGTTCGTTCCCCCACCTTCACCGAAACAGCCATCCTCCGGACGAACTCTCACCGGAAAGTTCTTTCGCCTCAACACCAACCGCTGACGCGGACCTACGCGGCCGCGAACGAGCGGTGCGGTCGCCTCCAGCGGTCCCCAAACTCCGGCAACCCCACTGACCCAATCCGGACTCGGAGACTTGACGGACCCAACCCCACCATTGGTCAAAACAGGCGACAAGGAAATGCCGACTAAGCAACCACGAACGAAGGAAACATGGAATCACAACTAGCATTCCGAAAGCAAAGCAAAAATCGGTGTAAGTGTTCACAGATCTAACTGAGACATTTTCACAAACAGTTGACGTGCGCCAACAAATCCTAAGGTTTCCGGTTCCGCCGGGACTCGAATCCATGCCGGTGACCTCGACGCACGACGTATGGGGACTGTGGAAACAAAATATAAGGACGACAAGGGCCGGAGCTCGCGCGAGCCGGACGGCCGCAATCTCCGACCCGGTGTGCCCAAAACAGAATGCAAGCAGAGCCGAGCGTACCTGTTCGCCTTGAGGACGTCGCCGGGAAGGTCCTCGGACGGGTCTGCGCAGGGCCGAGGCGCCCTCTCTTGCTCTCTCAATCGCTTGGACCTTTCACTCTCCGTTTACCATCTCTCTCTCGGACTCTCACCGAAGAGTTCCCCTTTGAACATCTCTCTATCGGATCTCTCTTGGTCTCCCTCTCCAGCCCCCCAAAACGAACCCACTCTCACACTTTTAAGCACCGGCGCGCATAGCCTCATGCCGTGCCAGCTGCTGCTGCCGGCCTCCCCCCGACCAAACGTCTCACGCGACGCTTGCCTGTCCTCTCTCTGACCTCTGTCCCTCCTCTTGCTCGCATACCTCCTCTTCTCTGCAGAACGCGTGAAGGACAAAGACGGAGAGGAAAAGAAGGCTGGGCTCATCTTGGGCAAAATAAAAGAAAAGCGGGCCGGCCCAAGCGAAAAGAAAGAAAAGGGAAAGAAAGAGGCCGGGTTGACCTCGGCCCGGTCTCATTTTTCCCATTTTCCTTTTTTTTTTGTAACTAATTTCTTTAAATAATATTTTTAGATTTTTTTCCTTTTGATGACAATTTTTTTTTGGAATTTTTAAAAAAAAAACCATTCAATATGCAGTACAATAATGAAAACACAATACCTTTTAATGAAAATTTTTTATTTTTCATTTTTTTAGCGACTAGTTCCTAATTTTGTACATGATTAAATCCTAAATAAAATTATAAAATTTATATGTCAACAATTTCCTCTCCAACTTGATTGATGAATAAATAAATGAATAAATAAATAAATAAAAAGACACTTGATTGATATCACCACAAGCACACACACATATTCATGGATAGACTTTCAGTAAAAGATAAATGAAGAAGGATTGAAAAAAAGAGAGAAAAACGCAATCTCAAGTTCCTCGATCGATCGCTTTTGCTACCCACGGGCCACGGCCATCTGCCACCCCAATCACCTCCACACGAGCACGGGTAGTTGCTGGCGTCATCTTCGGCAGACTCAAACCAAGAAGTTTGCGGCCATCCCCATGACTGCAGATCGGAAACTGAAATTTGCGCTTCATCTTCACGTCGATTAAGCCAAAACATTGATTGAGAAATAAATAAGAGTTGAGAAACAAAGAACAGTGCGATGTTCTCTATCGTTTCCAATAGTGAGAGAGAGAGAGAGTCGAAGATCCAATCAAAGCGGAAGCGAGGCAGTGATTTCGTAGCCTTAGTTCGTTAGTTAGTGTGGTTTGTCTCCCAGTTGGCAAGCTGAGGCTTTTATTTGAGACAAAATGACAACTTTAGACTTTTATTTGAGATAAAGTCCACATCAAACCCTTTTATGAACCATTGGGATTCGCCCTAGTGGCCACCCTTCCAACATGGAAGGGGGAGGTAAGGGGTTCAAATCCCCACCTTCTCAGGGGATGGGATGGGGACGCGTAAGTTTCAAGCGTGGGTTTCGACTCCCACGCCCTGCAAGAGGCAGTGCAAAAGTCTGAGAGTGAGTGTAGCATATAAATAGAATAGGACTGACAAAAAAAAAACCCTTTTATGAGAAAATGACCTCACTTTAAGTCAATATTTGGAATTTTCCCCATAAAAATTTCGGGTTATGCTCTTTACTATAAAAAAAAATCACTTTAACGTTTTGAAAGATTTTATGCTTTTTTCACTTTCTCCACTTGTTCATTATCTCCATTAATTTCATTTTATCTTTCACTACAAACCTCCCATAAGTGGTAGGATGTTCTTTTACTTTGGAAATGTAATTTCTTTTGTCGGACATACTTTACTCCTATTCTAACTATCAATTTCAAACTTTTACCTTGTCTCTTTGAAGGACGTGAGAGTCCAAACTCACATTTGAAGTTAAATCATCCCCATCCCAACCTCTTAAGAATGTGAGAATTTGAATCTCCCACCTATTTTCCCTTCTTATATGGGAAGGGTAGCCACTAGGGCAAGTAGTTTAAAATTGTAATTGTGATGTTGTAAATTTGGAGAGAATTGTCCAAATTTTTTTAAACTTAATGTGTAACTGCCAATTCAGTTTTAAACTATTCAATTTGGCCAATATAATCTTAAATATTTTGACGATTTTTCAATGTAATCCCTTTGACCATTTTACTTCGGAAATCGCTGACTTGACGATCTATTTAATATCGGCTATGCCATGTAAAACAGCTAGTGGCTGACATGGACCATCTTTTACAAAACAATGTTATTTTGCAATTTTTTTTTTTAAAAAAAAATTAAGAACGTTTTCTTTCTTTCCCTATTCTTTCCTTCTACTATCCATGATTTTCCCTCCGTTGGTCGCCGGCCACAACAAAGTCCTGCAAGCCCTAGCCCAGCGTTTCTGTAGTCATCAACGTCCTAATTGAAGATATTCTCTTTGAAACTCACGTACTCGTCAAACCAACTCGGAGCCAAGCTCCATAAGTCGAAGAAATCGTTCAGGAACAAGCTCGTCAAGTGCCTGGCGAGTCCTCCGACCACACGACTCGTCGCCACATGCTTTCTGATAGCAACGGTTATGACTCCCTCGCCCAACGTTGCTGATGTACTCGACGATGCTCTCTCCGAAGCTCGAATATTTGTTGAACATACTCAAAGCAAGCTCTGGATGTCAATAACGCACCTCTTGAAAGCGAGGGCTTCAAGCCCTCGCCTATGGCTGACGAGGGTCTCGGACCATCACCAAGGCATCCTGCCAGTTCTTTTAGAAAGATGAATAGTGAATAAAAGGATAAAAGAAAAGAATAAAAAATAAATAAAAGTAAAGGAACTTTAAAAAAAAAAAAAAAAAAAAAGATCACTGCAGGCTTAATATGGGGCATGGTAAGGGGAACGAGCGCAGTTATGTTAGTGCCAACCGGTCGGTTCAATTTTTCGGTCTCAATAATCGGAGAGGGTACGATTTCCCATTCAACCTTTAACAAAATTTAGGTACTTGTAAGTAATAATATTATTATTCCCGTTTCAAATTAATGGTCCGTTCGTTTCGCGAAAAATGGGTTATTTTCGGAAAATATTTTCCTAGAAGTCATTTTCCAGGAAAATGACAATATTTTTTGGTGTTCAGCTAAAACCCGAAAATGTTTCGGAAAATATTTTCCGGTGTTCTGTAAGGAAAATATTTTCCGCTCACTAGATTGGCGAGCGTGAGCGTCAAGCTCAAGGCTCGCCAGATCGACGAGCGCGAGCTCGAGATCAACGAGCTTGAGGTTTACTTGGTGATAGCCGACGACTAGTCAAGAAAGAAGAAGATGAGAAACAAAGAAAAGAAAAAGAAAAAAATAAAAGAAAAAAAATAAAAATAAAAATAAAAATAAAAGAAATAGAAAAGAAAAAGGAAATTAAAAATAATTTGAATTAAAAAATAAAATTAAAATTAAAAAATAATTCGAATAAAAAAAGAAAAGAAGAAGAAGAAAGGGGAGGAGGAAGTGACGATTTGTAGATGTGTGAGATAACGACTTTTTCCCTTTTCATAGAAAACATTTTCCCCAAGGAATTTATTTTCTGTGAAACGAACGCCGAAAAATCCGGAAAACATTTTCCGCGAAACGAACGGAGCATAACTATAAAATCATTATTAATAAGTTCCGTTTATTTTGCATGAAATTCAACAATTTTGAAAAATCTTTTTTAAAGATGTTATTTGTCAGAAAAATGACAATCTTTTCTAGTATTCAACTAATTTTTGGAAATGAGCTGCATTTTTTTTTTTTTTTTGCGTTGTTTGTAAAGTAATACATTGTTTACTTTACAAATCACGACTTCCGTGAATTAGATTAACTAATTTTTTTGTTTGTTTCTTTTTCTAATTTATTACATTGGATGAAGTATATTATTGTCGTTTCCTTATTTATTAGTATAATAGTCCATATTTGAAGCGTAAATGTTTAATGTTTGATCGTTTATACATGTGTTGGCACTAAAAGTTGGCTTATTAGGCCCAAAACTAAAAAGGAGTTCATTGCACCCATTATGTAACAAGGCCGCCAATTATAAAAAAATACTGAATCTTCAGGATTAGTAATGAAAAGATAAGAAGGGAGACAGTTCTGAGGATCAATAACAATGACAAGTATGGAGCAAAACAATTATCAGTGCAGTACTGGAATCTCTAGAAGCAATTTAAATTCAAAAAGCTGATAATTGCCAAGGAGCGGTTATTCGTAGATTAACCTAAATGGAGCAAAGTTGTGAAGACCTTTTGACAAATCCACGAGAACAAGAACAATTATCTTCTAGCTATTTTTATTTTCATTTATCGTGGATTTATTTTATTGCAAGTTTATCTCCTATTTATCCTTTAATTTATTGCAAATAGCGTAAAACTTTTCACTTCCGATCCAAAACTACATAGAACCTTGTATCAACAACCAAAAATAAAAAATAAAAAATCAAAGACTCACCGCTTTGGTGAAAGATATTCGCAGGTACACTTTCCCCATTAACATCTTTTACATGCCAAATGCATCCAAATATGAATCCAAATGTCCTAATCAGAAAGGGAAACTCTTAAGTTTCCACTCTACTTGTTTTTAATGATGGCTTATGTTTATGGACAGATCCATTAAGTTTTGCCAGTGACCGTATGGGCTATAATTGAAAAAATCTGTCTGACAGAACCAAATCCATCCCATCTCTCTCCTGATAACACCTACCAGGGCTGTTGAAACCATAAGCAGATTACCATATTCAACTAATAATATGTGCAATTCTATTAATCGGATAAGATTGGGATTAACGATAGTAATTCAATTTAGATCGCAATGTACCATGGATTACGGTGCGACATGAGAATGCAGACGAAAAGTAAGTCGGCCTTATCGCTGTGATTTTGAAAACGTATTAGGTGCTTTTAGTGGCTTTCATTCTGAATTACAAATGGGCATTTTAATCACCCAAACACCGACTTTGATATTTAAGATTTTTCTTTTATCATTCCATTTGGTTCAATTTTTTATGTTCAAAGATATTCTACGTTTTCCTCTAGGATTAATTAGAAAAATTAGATAAACGTTGTAGTGAACTAAAATAAGGTAGTGGTATCGAAAGGACATCTTGAACATCTTAAGATGCTAATCAATTTCAGACAATCCGACTCCATGCGGAAAAAAGGTTCCCAGACAAATATTCTCAGAAACTAATGATGCCGGATTAATTATCTTAAAGTAACAGCATGCTGACAATCTACATTCTACCGCCCTATAGTTCATTGAATCCAGATTCATCCATTAAAGAAGAGAAAATTGTTCTGTTCACACATTAATTTTCTGAGACCACATGGTATACATATGAGCGGTCATTTTCTTAGGATCATATTTTCAAAGAAACACCTCTTAAACATGTATATCCATGCGGAAAGAAATTAATTAAGCAGGAGAATTACCTAATCAGTCCTAAACTCGTTGTATGTATCTCAATTCAATTATAAATTTTTTAATTTTTCCAATTTAGTCACAAATGTATGCACGAAATTTTCTAATTTGTGGGAGCACCAATAGAAAATCTGGATTGACAGCTTTACACTGTGATGTTACATGGTACAACAGTAAGTGTATACTACGTTTGCTTTATCCTTAGTAAATCGAAGTGGAGAAACAACAATAGGAGTAGCGATGTGAATCCTCCATAATAGGATTTGGTATAGAAAAAGGCCGAAACAATTGAATGAATGATATCCAAGAACAGACGCAATTGCTTGACCAGATGCATATTTTATTGACGTTTGGGTCTTGAGTATTTATGAATGGCAAAAAGAATATGGAGTAAGTTGACCAGGCTGACGCAGTCTGTGGAGGTATAACAGTACGGGTGTAAATGGTTATGTTCGGTTTGGTTTTTTTGAAAAGCCGAACCGAACTGAACTGATAAGGAATTTATTGAACCGAACCAAAATCCGATCCGAATTGAATCAAAATCCCGGTTCGATTCGGTTCAGTTTTTCGGTTTTTATTTTTGTGTTTGTTTTCTCCCTACATACATCCCTTTCTATAAATTATTTATTTTTTAAAATCGATTTTGTAATTTTTTTATTCTTTTTATTTTTTTTTCCTTTTCTTTCTATTTTCTTTCTTTTTCTTCTTCTTCATCCAATGAAGAAGAACAAGAAGAAAAAGAAAAAGATTTAAAAAAAATTGAAAAAAACTTTAGATTTTATCGGTTTGCCGGCCAATGAAGAAGAAGAAAAAGAAAAAAAGAAAAAGAAAGAAAGAAAATGATTTTAAAAAAAATGAAAAAAATTTAGATTTTATCGGTTTGGTTCCGTTAACCGAACCAATAAAAACTGAACCGATTAAAAAGTTTCGATTTTTAATGAGAACCAAACCGAATAAGAACCGAACTGGAAAAAATTGAATTTTTCGATTCGATTTGGTTCAGTTTTCGATTCAGTTTTTGACACTCCCAGGAATAAGGGGATCAGAAGTTGAAGAGTCCTATCAACTTCGTTTAGACTGCTTGGGGTGACGATTGCACAAGCGACGATTTAAATTCAATTGATTCTTGAAGCTTATAATTGTTTCACGATCCTCAGGGTAATTGAGTTATTGCACTCACACTTCTAGATTATATATCGCAAGTTTTAATTCCAAGCATTTTTGGTGCCCATTACTCAAGGTTAACCCATGACTTTCTTGATTTGCTTGTTCTTTGGGGAATCATCTAAAATCATGCGCGGCTATTCACCAAGGCTTAAAAAAATAAAAATAAAAAAATTCAGAGGCGAATCTATGGTGTGGCAAGAAGTACTGGCAGGGCCCGAAACTGCATCATTTACTCTGCTGCAAGCAGCTTATTGTGCATCACCGAAGCTCCTGCTCACCACTGGAGGCCGTTCCCAATCTGGCAATGAATAGCTTTATGGCTTCCTCTTGGCTAGAGGGAATAATGTGCCATTGGGAATCTAGTTATCTGTATATAGTTCGAGAGAAAGGAAATGAACATCAGTATTCAGCAAAACAGACAAGAAGGTAAAAAATAACTGGTAATGCCACATAACATGATGAAGGAAATGATATGCAACTATTGCGGAGAAACTCAAAATAGTACATTCTTTTGCAGGGTAAGATAAATAATATGTTGTCTTATACATGCCGCACAGAATAAGGGCTTCAGATTCAAATTGCCAAATGTGACATAAGTGGCCAACCCTTCCCCCAGTCACCTTGGAGTATATGTAACCTCCGGAAAAATGAACATCAATTAATTTACATGGACTATACTCACTCTTTTGGTATATAACGCCACATAGTTTGGATTGTGGATTCTCCATGATTTGTCATTTCGCCCCATATGAATTGTATGGTATATATTGCCAAATCCCAATTATTTAACAATGTGTGTTCGTTTTATGAAGAGTGAACAATCTTTTCATGTTTCAATATTAAAAAAGAAAAACGAAGTAATCGCTGGGGATATTTTTGCTCCGCAGGTGCACACCTGCTCCCGAAGATATTATAACTGTTGACACCCCCTCGCGACGATACCCAAGCGATAACGTGGATTTGTTACCGAAAGGGAACAACTTTCTTTTTTTAAAATAAAATATCGAGAACGAAACTTTTGGCTGTAAAGCATCGAGGAGACGACATAGAAAGTGATGACATGCTTCTACATGTTTCGGTTTGATCCTCGTTTGGTTCGGCTTTGGGGAAAATGCCCTTAGGAGAATGCAAATACCTTTGAGATAAATGGGTTTTCCGAAATGCTAGACTGTTTGGTAAATTATAACTGAAAAGTGCTTTAGGGAAATGCTAGACTGTTTGGTAAACATATATTTAAAAAGCCCTTTAGTGTAACCAAATTAAGTTTTTTAGTTTTAGTATTTTTAAAATTGTAAAAAAAAAAACAATGACTATATAACCTTTTACATTTTCATGTTGAGAGTAATATAAAAGATATATTAGTAAATTTATTTAAAAATTATATTAAAAGAATTTGATTATAGATTAGATGCAAAGCTCAACTTTTGGCCTATGATTTTTTTAGGTTTGTTTTCAACTTTGAATAATTTTTTTTAATTATTGTAGTATTAATCATCTTCGTTAATTAATTATCATTCTAGTGTATTGATAAAAAGTTAGCTATTGATTGTCAAAAGATAAAAATGACAAAAAAAAAAAAAAAAGGTGAACCCAACATTTGCAAAGGATTTTTATTATTTTTTTAAAAAATAAAAATAAAATACGATGAAACTCCGTTGCCGATCAACGGCGGTTGGGGTATGGGGAAGATGATCAGTTTAAAAAAAAAAAGTCAACGGATGAATAGTAAATGCGGACTTGCATTTCCGAAATGCTGAAAGCCCAAAGCAGGTCCGGACCTGCTTTGGGCTTTCAGCATTCCAGAGCATTCCAAATGCTAGCATTTGGCCAAGGATGCCTCGGAATGCTGAACCAAATAGGTAAAATTTTCCCCAATGGGCTTTCAGGGCTGAAAGCCCCTTGGGAATGCTGAACCAAACGGGGCCAAAGCAAGGGATTGTATCAATAACTGAAGAAGAGAAAATGAAAGTGATGAATATATTGGGAAACTGGAGAAAGTGTGAAAATATAATCATTACCACAATATCCATCAATTCAATCAACTCATTAATTAAAGTGATTTTTTTTTTTAAGTAAGAGCACAACATTTGACCGAAAAAAAAAAAAACTACGAACATAGCACGAAATTTTATGGCCAAATCACGAAAAATGGTCGAAATAATTTAATTGATTTACTTCATCCAAACTTCATTACGATAAAGAAAATATTTTACTCTACCATTTTTGATTTAATGTTATATATATGATTTCATTTGCATGTACATAAAATTAAACAAAAACCTCTAATATTTTTTGTCAAAAAATTGCATTTTCTATGCATTCTTATCCTCTTCACTTACTCACAATATCATGACCAGAAAAAAATTAGGCGCAATATATATTAAAAAATAGATTTAGATGGTGAGAGCGAGTGAAGAAGTACAGGAGCGCATCTTTAGTTGATGAAAATAAAATGAAAGTAATGAAGATAGTGGGAGAGAGGAGAAAGAAGAAAATAGAAAGATTGCCATAATATCCGTCAATTTAATCATTTCATTAAAGTGATTTCTTTTAACGCATGTCTTAGCAAGGAATGTTATAGTCAGATATACAAGAGTCAATTGTTACAACCTCACATAACGACTCTCTACATAACGACTATCTAAAAGAACAAATTAGTATTAATCGAAGAAAATATACGGAATCATATAATAATATATAGAATCACATAATATCCTAAAGACATCTCTAATAATAATAAACTATTTCAACACGATCTTCATTTCTAAGGAAAGCCTTTAGCCACCATGGACACGATCTAGAAACGAAACCCTTTGGCCACCCTTGGGCATATCATTGGCGTTCTCGAGTGAAAGCCTTTGGCCACTGGGGCAACACATGGTAACATTTATGTTTCTTTGAATTTCTATTATTTTGTTTCCCGGAACACAAAAAAAAAAAAATATATATATATATATATATATAGAAAAAGCCAAGTAGTTTTTCTGTTCCCCAGAATAAAAACTTAGCTTGGGAATGGTTTTGGAATAGAAACGAGAAACAAAAAAAATTGCTTAAGTTCTCGGGAATAACTTCTAGAAATAAGCTATTTTTTTTTTTCTTTTATTCCTCTCTCTTGCCACGGCCACCTCCAATCGCCCGCCGCCGCTGCCGACCGCTTCCGCCACCGCCGCCGCCGGTCGCCCGCTACAGCCGGCTGCCGCTACTGATAGCCGACCGTCGGCAGCGGCCGCGGCCGCGGCCGCCACCGTCGGTCGGTGATCCATGAGCAAGAATAAAAAATGAATAAATACAAAAAAGAATCGTTGCATTATCAAACACATTTCTATTCTTTTTCTATTTCAAGAGTAGAAATTTTGTGTAGTTACCAAATGGGTTCTTTTACTCAAAAATTGTTCCCCGGAATAGAAATAGAAAAGAACTATTTCTGAAAAAAAAAAAAAAAAAAAAAAAAAAAAAAAAAAAAAAAAAAAAAAAAAAAACCTCTTCCCCAGCCAAGAAGCGTTGTCATGCGCAGCCTAAAATGTGGTCTTAGAAGGAAAGCCAGTGGCTGCCAAAACCCGTACCGTTAGTGCTTTTGAAACAAAAGCCTTTGGTCACCTGGACGCAGTCTTGGAGGGAAAGCCACCGACCGACCCAGGCCTTATTATTATTGTTCTCAAGTGAAAGCCTTTGCTTGTCGGAGCACGGTCCCGGAGCGAAAGTCACTGGTCGCCCGAGCCCATATCAAGAGTATTCTCAAGCGAAAGCCTTTGGCCGCTTAGTACATGATGGAGTAGATGCTTCAACCGCCTCGACTCGCAGAAAATTATTGGTGAAAGCCGGCGGCTATGCCGTCATGGTTCTTGGTATATGCATATACATACATATATACATATATATATATACACATGAAAAATGCGTTATAAGGACACACATGAAAAATGCGTTCTAAGGACCGGGGCTTAATCAAGCTAAGAAAGAGAAAACTTTTGAAAGTAAATAAATAAGTAAATTATCTTCATATTGTAAATAGCACCGCAAGCACTGTAGTCTCCGATGCAATTAACTCTCAGGCTCCTAGAGGACTCACCTAGTCTAAGGTGTTCTTTATTGATTTTTGGATAGGAACTAAAATGCAAGAAATTGAAAGGTACGACGTAGGCGAAAGACTACTAGATCCAAAAGGGTAAACAATAGACGTGGTTAAGTCATTCTTGTTTCGAGTGGACCTGTGTTCCTTAAACTGATCAAATGCCTCTTCGGCGGAGTTTTCTCCTCGAATGAGGGTGTAGGATCAATCAGCATCCAAATCTCTGTAGTTACCCAATGCACAAATTGGGTCGGGTTCACTGAAAACATCCTTCCTTTCCTTACAAGAATAGGGGACATTTCCATACCCTGTTTTGACAGAAACTTGTGAATGTCTGCAAGTATAATTGGGAATGGAAAATACAAACAATATTTATGAGTTTTCACCTACATATCCAAACCTTAATAAAGCACACATGCGCAACACTTGCTCTGCCACCAGGCGAATCGCCTAGCCTTCTCTGACATCTCCACAACCTCAGGAGGGGTCGTTGTGCTCAGTCTCCTTGCCGATTCAATCCCTGTCTCGAACAAAGGCAAGCCGCCGCGACTTGCCTGGAAACCTCTGACGGCCATAGTGACCTCAGATCACGGTCGACCATGGCGTCGTAACCTCGATTCAGGGTCGCAACTGCCACCGTGGATCTCGCCGTGGCTGGCGGTGACCTGCGAATTAGAGAGAGAAAGCTGCAAACCAGATTTGAGAGGGGTAGAGAGAGAGAGGGTGGAAGGAAGTACAAAGGGAAAGGGGAAGAGAGAAATTTAGCTACATTGGGAATCTAGAGTTATCTGTATATAGTTCGAGAGAAAGGAAATGGGCATCAGCATTCAGCAAGACAGACAAGAAGGTAAAAAATAACCGGTGATGCCACATAACACGATGAAGGAAATTATATGCAAATATTGCGGAGAAACTCAAAATAGTACATTCTTTTGCAGGGTAAGATAAATAATATGTTGTCTTATACATGCTGCACAGAATAAGGGCTTCAAATTCAAATTGCCAAATGTGACATAAGTGGCCAACCCTTCCCCCAGTCACCTTGGAGTATATGTAACCTCCGGAAAAACAAACATCAACTAATTTACATAGACTATACTCAGCCTTTTGGTAAATAACGCCACATAGTTTGGATTGTGGATTCTCCATGATCTGTCATTTCGCCACATATGAATTGTATGGTATATATTGCCAAATCCCAATTATTTTACAAGGTGTGTTCGTTTTATGAAGAGTGAACAATTTTTTCATGTTTCAATATTAAAAATGAAAAACAAAGTAATCGCTGGGGATATTTCTGCTCCGCAGGTGCACACCTGCTCCCGAAGATATCATAAACCGTTGACACCCCCTCGCGACGATACCCAAGCGATAACGTGGATTTGTTACCGAAAGGGAACAACTTTCTTTTTTTTAAATAAAATATCGAGAACGAAACTTTTGGCTGTAAAGCATCGAGGAGACGACATAGAAAATGATGACATGCTTCTACATGTTTCGGTTTGATCCTCGTGTGGATAATGGAGTTAAAAGGACACATCGTAATCAAATCATCATGACCTTTTTTCTTTTTCTTTTTTTTTTTCCTTTCTTCTGTCCTTTGCAATGCAATCTGCTATGAGAACGAGAGGCAAGATTACAAAGAGAAAGCCAAAAAAAAAGGCCTAAAAAAACAATCGCGTGAAATTATTTTATGTTCACTTTTGTTAAGCAAAGGATCCAGTATACAAGTAGGAGTCTAGGACTGTCATGAGCTAGTAGATGAACGGTATTGACCCAAACTGGGCCACGGTGGCGATGGCGGTGATGCCACATCCATGCCGCCGCTCCCCTGATCTTGATTGCCCGGCAGCAACGGCTGCTGGCTCCAGTAGCTGGTTCACTGATGCCTGCCAGAGTAAAGCAGAGGAAAAGCAGAAGGTGTTGGAATGGAGGCTGCCTAAAACGACCTCTGCCAAGAAGATGATCGTGAGGATGAGGAGGATGATGATGGAGTGCAGAATGAGATCGAGAATGACCTGGGAAGCATCCAGCAACTGTTCCACAATGCCTGCAGATTGTTGCTGAAGAAGTCTTGCAATTTACCATTAATCTCTGAACACATCGGTAGCCTGAACAGGTGGATAGTCTCCTGGCGGCAGCAGCGGCGGTGGCGGCGGCAGCTGCAGCGGCCACTGCTGCTGCTGCACTGTCATTTCAAAGTTATGCGAGCAATGAACAAAGAAAATACAAATAGAGAAATCATATTTTCTGATGCAAAGCAAAATGGGCCATGTTTAATGCATTGACATAGATTTCAGTGATCGTATTGATACAGCTGAGCACAATTTAAAGTTGAATACCACATTCTCTTATTCTAATAAAATCAAATCCGGACACATCATAACATATCTAACAAGCTAAAATGACAATTAAAGTTTACTAAAGTCAGCTTCCTTTAAACAATAGTCACCATCAATTCAATGGCCATGAATGCTGTCAAGGTGATTCCATTTTCAAAACTTATTGCTGACGCAACTGGTTCGGAAAGCACACTAGAAACACCAAATCTATTTTGTTTGTTATAGGTTTCATGAGCTCAACTTCACCGAATTAGAAAATAAAGATAGGCAAAGCACCGTCTGCTCATTTTTTGTTGTTCCTTTCAAGCATACCCATTTCCAGGATTATGGATTCCGCAAACAGCAACCAAACCTGAAATTCAGACAACTACGGAGTCTGCTCTGCTCTAAAATTGTTTTAAAAAATCAAAGCATACTAGATTCTGATTAAACACAGTACTGCTGTTGCAAGTCTCTTAGCCTAGTCTATGTATCTTATTATGTGGTTCCAGACATGTCAAGAAAAGAAAAAACAGAAAATCTTAAATGTCATCAAGTGTCTAAACCTGAATCACGACTTAACATCCCCAACAGTGAAGGCCAACGAAAAAAGAACATAAAAGCTGTCATCAAGAGTTTAAATTTGAATGACTCACCATCTTCCACAGTGAAGGCATTAGATGTGCCCTCAAGGACACGGATTCCCTCACAACAACCCAACGCAGTTTTGACTCCAAGCCTGAATTCTCCACTACTCGTCCAGCTCGATACATCTTCGAAAGCGATAGCACCCAATGTCCCCAACCCTTTTTCGAGGGTCACAAAGAGATCACCAATCAAGAGTGGCATATTCCCTTCTCGCCCCTTTAGTTCATTGCTCCCAAAGAACTCTTTAGTCCAATTTCTACCAGCTTTGTCATCGAAGTCACTTCCAATCACTGTCACCATCAACTCTTGCATTGACAAAGGTCCAGATTGCACAACCCTACCTGTACTGGAATCTACCAAGATGACATGAATAGGAACTCCTCTCCAACCTTCAATCTCGTCACCTTTAACTAGGCTCGATGGTAGTTTAGTTATAAATTGAAGACGTAAGTGCTTTTCGCTATCACCGTCTTTACTCACCGATGCAGACCTGTTAATAGAAAGACGAATTTAAGGATTCATCGAGAGACATTAACGCTGCAGAAGATAGTGCCTAGTACGCCCACTATAAGGACAGCCTTCTCGCCAAACAGCAGTCTTGCAAAAAACAAAATCATGCTGGGGACCAAATCCAACATATGAAATCATTCTAGCAGGTCATTCGGATTACCATAATAATTGGATTCAATTGATTATCAAAACCTACGACCTTTTAGCAATCACTAGCTTGAACACATTGATCTCACTCAGTCTTCGAAGTACGGAAATGAAGCACAGATACTCATACTCATGATAAAAAGAAACGATGCCATCGTCCGTATCTCTGTCATGGATACATAGATATACTTGGTATAAATTCACGAATTCAAACAATGTTGCAAATAAACTAAAGGTGAATTCCTGCGGAGGATCAATAAAAAAAATGCAGAAACATTCTCAGTGATATTATCATTCACCACTGTCATATTTGATTCTAACTCTAGTAAATCATCCTGCTTTGTTTGTGAATCAGCTTGGCACGCATTTAAATCGCAATATCTCTAAAGTTTCTCAACAAAAAAGATTCTTACCAACAATTTAGCTTTCCATCTAATAAAGGAACTTTGGTCTCATTCAGTAGACCATGAGTGAAATTCTCATTCATAAACTCTGTAAAATCAGGAAGTTCACCAAGTTTCTCAAGATCAAGTGGCTTCCTAATTTTTTCTTTCACTGTGTTGAAATTCTCCATCAGTAACGCATTTGTCCTCAAATATAGATAATCGTCCATCACTGCAGGCACGAATTGCCCCAACTCCTCAGTTTGAGCAGTTTCAATTGCACTCAAAATCTGCCTGCAGAAAGAAGTGCTGCAGGGTTGGCTTAGGATTCGAATTGCGTACTTCTTCAATACAGGAAGGACATCACCGCAATAGTCCCACCAGTCACCTTTACAAGCAACACTATTAGTATACAATTTTCACATTGAAAACAAATAAAATATGAAACTAAATCAACACGGTTAATTGATTAAAGAACAGATGCTTACAAGGATGAGATGTTCCTAACATTGTCTTTGCTATACTAGTGAACAACTTTGGCTCTTTGTTACGATAGAGCAGCATTTCTTGCACAAATTTTTTCTTTTCTTCAACACCCACCAATTTTTCCAATATAAAATTCATGCCATCTCTCATTGCATCATTCTCTATGAACTTCTCGCCACACATGTAAGCAGGGTTAAGAAAAGCAGCAGCAGCATATAATGGATGCCTGATTTTATCCCGCCAACCCTTGAATTTACACCATAAAGTCTGATACCTAGGAACATTAGTCTCATATATTCGTCTAATAGCCTCCTCTGCCATTTCCACAGCTGCATACAAGAACCCAAAAGTAGCGCCGTAGCCATCAACTAGATTGAGTACTCGAAATATTGGTTCTAGAGCACGCAAGACTTCTTTCCCTTCACTCCAAAATTCAGAACTGCGAATGATTTCACCCACTTCTATGCCTGATTCATCCTTCTCAAAACCCAACGAAAGCCACTCAGATGATGAAACAAGAGATCGCAGCTCAGTTTCAAGTCTCATGATTGATTGAAGCATATAATAGTCAGAGTAAAATTCCATCATTGATGCTTGTTGCAACCCTACGTAGTCTGGGAACTGCTTCATCGATGATAAGATGCCATCATGCTCTTGAATCTTAGTGACAACTGCTCTTGCTTGATCAAATGCGTTTCGAATCCATGATATATCGTCACATATTTCCTCGAGCGAATGTTGTGTTTTATAGGCAACACATGTAGTCTCGTACACATAGGGATCGTCGTCATTTGGCATACTTTTAAAAAAATAATTATCATTTCCGGATATGTGCTGCACGACGTTGTTGGCCCCAATTTCTTGAGTGATGAAATCTAAAATCTCTTTGGGAAAACGTAACACTGAATAATAACAGGGCATTTCCAACGCATTGAATAGGACCACCCCTTCAATTGAATAAGCAAAGATACAAATGAAGAATCTGTCCTCATTCTCCCAACAATCATAGATGAGTGTGCAGCCAGTTCTAACCCATGATTTCTTCACATTTGCCACATACTCTCCGATTTCCTTTTGCAAATCAGGCACTAACTTTGTTTTAACCACCGAACAACGTGGCAACTTATAATGAGAACCATGTTTAGCCACAGCATTCACAAAGTCAATGAAGGATGGCCTCTGCACAATGTTGACATCACCATTAAAGAGGATGAACTTAGCGAGCAATTGATCCGGCGTAACACCATCCTTACTGATAAGCATTTTTGGCAAAGTCTCCTCGGTCTTAACTGAACAGGCTTCAGCCTTGGCTCTCTTGTGAGGATTAGCAGAAATTGCTTCAGCAGCGGCAACTCGAACATCTTCAGAGACCTCGGTGCATATGTCTATACCGCCGCCTCTAATCCCAGATAAATGCGACTTAAGTCTTGAAACACCGCCGGGAAATGTCTTGTGGCAGAAATTGCACTTAAATTTGCCATCTTCTTTCTCTGCACAATCCCAAAATTGATCTCTCTTTCTAACCATGTCGACTTCCTCAGCCTATATACACAAAAGAAGAGCAATTAATTGTTTTCCCACGGACGTGAATGAAGTTGTTGATAGTCACATTATTGACAACAGCGAGAACTATAACCCACGACTTCCAATCTATGCAAGTAGGTTTTAAGGTTTAGCGGCCACATACTCCCTTAACATCTTCACTGAGCAATAATTAAACCCCTTGCAATGAAATATCATGCAATCGACATTCACGCTAAAGTCCCTCCTTCATCAAAGTAAGGGAGTTTCACCAGAATTATCCGTGGGTCGACAAGACCTAAGCAAGCTTTTTTTACCACTACTAGCATACACACATATTGCTATGAGAGCTCCAAATCATAACACTAATATCTAAGCTGACCTACAATTGAACAGAAATAAAACATTAAGTATCTCGACAGATAAATGAAATTCATTGTTTTGAGATCAAACTCAATAAGAATTGCTAACTATATAACTCTATATATATTCTGGGATATTCAGAAGAATGGAATGGACAAAGTAGTCAAAGGCCACTTTACTCAACAATTGTTAAAATCGAGGGGTATTTATACCCAAGAGAACCAGCTACCTTGGAAATAATCAAACAAATAATGCCGTCAAGATCAAATAATATCTCTAACAAGAAATTGTCTGCTATCCATAACTTTACTTCAACGCTGTACACTAGCATGCTTCCTAAGAGAGAGAGAGAGAGAGAGAGAGAGAGAGAGAGAGAGGATGTGACCTGATTATAGCACGAAGAAGATGCAGAGGGGAGCGATATTTCTCACGCGGCGTGACGCCTGAAGAGGGAAGAGTGACCAAATCACAAACTTACACTGAATCGGAAGCAGAGGGAAGCGAAATCTCTCACGCGGTGCGACGCCTGGAGAGTGAAGAATGACCAAATCACAAGCTTATGTAGTGTCGGGGAGAACGAGAGGGAGCTTGCATACGGTGCTTGAGTTTTACCAGTTTATATAGGCGCTGTGGGTCAATGTTCTGTTTCTTTGCTTTTTCCCGCGGTCGGCGTCTAATTGGTAGGGCACGTTTCTTTGACTTGCAGGTGTGCGTACGCGAATTATTGCCAAAACAAAAGTACGCGTTCTTATCAATGACACGTCTTTACGTTTAGTCAATTGTCCCGAGTCCGAGATGATGATATGGTGGGTTCCAGGTACATAAATAAAACAATTGCGGTTCGAACAGTATGAGGGCAATAAGTTAAAGAGCACATTTAAATCCATAACTTGTGTAGTTGCTTCCTAAAAGATTAATCGCTAATTAGTTTTCCAAACTTTCATACATTTATTTTGTTTGAAATGGTTAGTTAATAGAAAAATATTTTTGACTAAAAAAATGCATAAAAAAATTAGGAAAATATGATCTCGGTCATTAAATCTGAATAGGTTCTTAAAAGGTTTAAGGGGGAAAAATAGATAGAAAATCCATCTTAAAATGAGAGATCTTATGTTCCTATTCTCTTCTGGTCTGTTTTGGAGTGTTGCTTTGCGGTCAATGTTCTACTTTTTGGCTTTTTGACTTTTTCCCACTATCTGCGTCAAGTTGGCACGCATGCCTACGCGAACTATTGCAAAAACAAAAGTACTCGTACTTTTCAAAAATTCGTCGTCCCTTACTTTTTATTTGCCTGTTGCGTCCGAGGAAAACATATGGTGTGTTTCAGTATATGAAAAGAACAGTTGCCATTCGAACAGTATTAGAGCAACAAGTTGAAGGGCACATTTAAATCCATGGCTTGTATAGCTGCTTCTTAAGAGATTAATTGTTAATTAGGTTTTCAAACTTTGGTGCGTTTATTTTGTTTGAAATAGCTAGTAAATAAAAAAATATTTTTTGCTAAGGAAAACTCATTCAAAAATTAGGAAAATATAATCTCGATTACTAGATTTAAGTAGATCCTTAAAAGCCTTAAGGAGAAATGATAAGTGGGAGAGTCATTCTACGGCGAGAGATCCTACGTTCTTTTTCTTTTCTGTTCTTTTTGGGGGTGTTGTTCTATGAGTCAATGTTCTGTTTTTTTGGCTTTTTTCCCACGATTGACAGCACACGTTTCTTTGACTTGCACGCGGGCATACGCGAATTATTGTGAAAACAAAAGTACGCCTTCTTTTCAAAGGTACGTCCCTTTGGTTTTATTTAATTGTTATGAGTCCGGGAAAAGCATATGATGTGTTTCAATACATGAAAAGAACAATTGCGGTTCGAACAGTAGCAAGGCAATAAACTTGAAGAGAACATTTAAATAATCCACAGCTTAAATAGCTGCTTCCTAAAAAATTCATTGCTAATTAACTTTTCCAAACTTCCGTGCATTTATTTCTTTCGAAAGGGTTAATCAATAGAAAAATATTTTTGTATAAGGAAAACACATACAAATATTTGGAAAATGTAGTAGTCTCGGTTGTGAATTAAGGACACCAAACATAACAAGCATCTACTCACAAAAACTCATCAACTTCTTCACTTTCTACTTTACGATAACATGCTTTTCAACATGCCACCAAATAAAATAATAATAATAATTTTCCTTTAAAAAAAGATCCACGGAAAGCATTTATTTTATCATGAAATTTACTGCAAAACAAATGTACCCTAATGACTTTTCATCTCTGCATTTTTTGAATGAGGAAGAATCCAAAATCTACTTTCAATTTTTAGACTAATAGATTAAAACGTGTCGGCAAGTTCGTGACTTCTTGTACAAGCCTCCATCCCTTTCTAATTTTAACTGAGTACAACAAGAAGTTTCTCACTTGAGTTGGGTAAAACTTACTCCCTCGAATATAAAGTTTGTAACATATACACATATTCTTTAATACCCACACACACACACTACTCATCATGCATGAACATTACTTGTAGATGAAAAGTAACTAGCCACAAAAATTTGTTATATCTCATGCTAGAATTTATTGAAAAATTAATATTGAATTCAATGGTCAATTTTTTCTTTAGGAAATAGGGTCAAACTTACTTTATCGTATGAAAAGGTAATATCCACATAGAAAATTTGCTAACCATTGAAAGGTCAAAGATTAATTTTTCTAGTTTTGAGTTACTTATCACATAAAAGAATACTAGGTATCAATAGGCACTTTGATTTCAGTTGAAAAAAGTGCCATGCAAATGGGAATTCAAACATGTGAATTGAAAACCTGAAGCCAATGAATGATGCTATGCTAAAAGAATTTGAACGTATATGTACCTAGATCGTCCAAATTGAAGGGGACCATTGATGACCGAATTTTTACCAACAAATCGAATATATGTTTGTGATTCTATGGGTCAATGTCTATTTCCTTGCTTCCCGCGGTCTGCGTCTAATTGGCAGGGCACGTTTCTTTGACTTGCAGGCGTGCGTACGTGAATTATTGCAAAAACAAAAGTACCCGTTCTTATCAAAGACACGTCTTTTCGTTTATTTAATTGTCACGAGTCCGAGGAAATGATATGGTGTGTTCCAGTACATAAATAGAACAACTGCAGTTCGAACAGTGTTAGGGCAATAATTAAAGAGCACAGTTAATATTATGACTAGAATTAGCACCTAGAGTGGGTGAATAGGTGTTTAAAGCGATTTTAATAAATTAAACCGAATGAGATATAAATAACTTAAAACCAACAATTGCAGCAAATGAAAACAGTTAAAGATATAAATGATTAGGGATAGAGAATCAAGAGTCCAGATTTATAGTGGTTCGGCTTAGACCAAGCCTACGTCCACTCTCCCGCACAGACAGCCCTTCTGGCTGGATTTCACTAAGAATCAATAAGAGTGATTACAGTCTCACGCTCTTGAGTCCATAGTGTAGATTACTCTACTACACTTCCTCAAGGTCTCACTACAATATGATCTCTCTTTTGATTACATGTAACGCTCAAAGAATGATATCGCAAAATAGAGAAGGAGATTCAGACTTTGGAATTCTTCTATCCGCACCCTTCAACAACTAGAGCATCTCTCTTATATACTTCTTCATGCCTTCAATACCGTTGGCACCTTTCAAAGAAGTTCTTCCAATCAACCCGTTGGACAGAATCAATTAGAGAGATCTCGATCTCTTTAAGGTAAGTGTTGATAGCCCATCAATCCTGCTCGCCCATACAATCAGGATCTCGGTTTCCATAAGTAGATCCTTCCAAATATAAGTTGCGAAATCTTTAGAGAATCTAAACATATTCCATATGAAAGTAAGATTGTTTAGTGCTGAATCCAGTAGAAAGATATCCACTAGTCGTTAGAATAAAGATCATATAAGATCAGAATAAACGTCGTTCTGGAAACTGTAAATGTGAGTAGACTTTGAAATATAAGTCTTGAGTCTTGCTAGCTTCAGACTTTGATCTTCAGACTTTGTCAATAGAGTCTATAAGTCTTCAGACTAGACTGATAAAAATGTTTTGTCAACGTCAAAATACTTTAAGAGAATTCATCCAACAGTTAAATCCACAACTTGTATAGCTGCTTCCTAAAAGATTATCGCTAATTAGTTTTTCAAACTTTCATGTAATTATTTTGTTTGAAATGGTTAATCGATAGAAAAAAAAAATTGGCTAAAAAAATGCATACAAAAATTAGGAAAACATAATTCCAGTCATTAGATTTGAACATATTCTTAAAAGGCTCAAGAGGAAAAAATAGATAAAAGATCCGTCTAGAGTGAGAGATCCTATGTTCTTTTTATTTTATGTTCTTTTTTGGAGTGTTGTTCTGTGGTCAATGCGCTGCTTTTTTGCTTTTTCCCATGATCTGCGTCAAATTGGCAACGCACGTTTCTTTGACTTGCATGGGTGCATACGCGAATTATTGCAAAAACAAAAGTACGCGTTCTTTTCAAAGATACGTCCCTTGCATTTTATTTAATTATTATGGGTCCAAAGAAAAACATATCGTGTGTTTCAGTGCATGAAAAGAACAATTGCGATTTGAACAGCATTAGGGCAATAAGTTTGAAGGGCAATCCACAGCTTAAATAGCTGCTTACTAAAAGATTAATCGCTAATTAATGTTTCAAATTTCCGTGTATTTATTTCGTTTGAAAGGGTTAATCAATAGAAATTTTTTTTATCAAAGGAAAACATACAAAGATTAGGAAAATATAGTCTTGGTTATGAATTAAGGATGCCAAACATGACAAGCATCTATTCACGAAAGCTTATCAGCTTCTTCAGTTTCTATTTTACGATAAAGTTTGGCATGCTTTTCAATAAACCGCCAAATAAAACAAGGCTAACAATTTTCCTTATAAAAAAAAAATCACGCAAAACATTTCTTTTGTCATGAAATTTATCGCAAAATAAATGCACCCTAATCACTTTTCATCTTTGCATTTTTCGAATGAGAAAAAATACAAAATCTACTTTAAATTTTCAGACTTATTGATGAAAACTGGTTGGCAATTTCGTGGCTTCTTGGAGGGGCATCCATCTGTATCCAATTTTAACCGGGTATAACAAATTTCTCACATGAGTAGCATAAAAATTACTCCATCGAATAAAAAGTTGCAACATATACACATATTTTTAATATGTATACACACACACTACTCATCACGCATGGACATTAAAAGTAACTATAGCCACAAAAATTTGTTATACCTATGCTAGAATTTATCGAGAAATTAATATTTACTTCAGAGTTCATTTTTTTCATTCAAGACATAGAGTCAAACTTACTTTATCATATGAAAAGGTAATATCAATATAGAAATTTTGCTAATTTTTGAAAGTTCGAACATTAATTTGTGTAGTTTTGAGTTATTTATCACATAGAAGAATACTAATTATCAGTACGCATAAGTTTTTCATTTGAAGAAAGTGCCACGCAGGTGGGACTTCGAACATGTGAATTGAAAATGTGAAGCAAATGAATGATGCTTTGCTAAAAAAATTCAAACCCATATGTACCTAGGAATTCAAATATGGCCATAATTGACACGTTAGGCAGATTGTCCAATTGAAAGGAACTGTTGACGTCTGAATCTTTACCAACAAATCGGATATACATTTTTTTGTAAAAAATTAATATAATAAAATAAAATGAAATAAAGAACATACATAATAGATTATAAATCACCAATAATTAAAAAAAAAGATTAAGAGAAAACGAGAGAATATAATAAAAAAGGGGGGCTCCAATTCGGTCAATTCCGAAAGGGGAATTCATGCTCGAGTTCTGGACAATTCGTGGACGATTATCCTCTTCCATCGCCTTCAGACGTCCGCGCCACCGCCGGTCCACACCATTGGGCGCTCCTCATCTTGCTCTGTTGAGCTCTGTATATTGGTCGAGGAGCTCGAAGCAGTTCATTCTCATGTGAAGCTCCTTCGCGGGTATTGATTTTCAACGGACAGACTTCCAGGACTTCCTCTTGTTAGTTGAGCAAACCATCGTGACCGATACGCGCTCCTCACTATGGTAGTTGATCGATGCTCTGTTTCGGTTATTCTTCACACATAACAGAGGCCGCGACTTTAGGTGTGTTTTGTGCGAAAATACGCTTTAATTGACAGACTATCTTTTATGGCAATCTGCTTCGATAATGTTTCGGTATAAGTGCTGTGAATCCTTTGATATTCTCCGGGATCTGGAACATTGGACTGAAAATGTATATCATGTGTTCGATGGAATTCTTGAACGATGTGTGTTTGTTCAGGTTCAAATCTTACCGAGATTGAGTTCTGTGTTCTAATTTGTTTGTTTGT
Organism: Eucalyptus pauciflora; assembly: GCA_007663325.1. Lineage (NCBI taxonomy): Eukaryota > Viridiplantae > Streptophyta > Magnoliopsida > Myrtales > Myrtaceae > Eucalyptus > Eucalyptus pauciflora. The sequence continues at coordinate 985,945 of VMYD01000100.1, read as the reverse complement.
TTTTATCAAATAAGTTTTGTTTAAATTTGGTTTCCCATCGTCCAGTAGTCGTTCGTGTTGCAGCTCATTGACTTCTAAGTTTCAGTTTAGTTCAATAGCCGTGAATCACTCATACGAAATAAGTTTTAATCTGACGTGTTCTGTTGATCCCAAATGAAGCCGAGTTTGATTTCAATGTTCAAATTGTCATTTCTGAATTAAAGCATGTTCTGTTCATGATTTCCTGATTGATTTTTGCTGGATTAATGTTGAATTCTGAACGTAAGAGTTTATAGTGCTTTTCACTGTGGATGATGCTGAATGTGTTTGCAGACCATGAATGAACAAAAACAGGAGTTTGTACATAAAAGAGATGGAGGGAGCTTAACTGATAATAATATCATTAACTTTGGAAGTTATGGGTGTGGCAATAGAATGAAGAAGATGATGGCTGATTCATCTCAATGGAGAACATAGGACTGTAGAGTAGATTCAAGGTGTTTGGGCATGTGGAATGAAAGAAAAAAAAGGAAAGGGGAAGGTTCAGTGCATTTTGAGACGAGGAACCGAATGAGAAAGGAAAATGGAAAGTAAATAATAATAACAATAATAATAAATAAATAAATGAAATAGATGATAAGAAATAAAGTTCCTTTGGAAAACTAGTCTGATCAACAAGGGTTGAAGTGTTCTTTATTGATTTTTGGCTAGGAACTAAAATGCAAGAAAGTGAAAGGTATGACATAGGCAAAACACTATTAGATCCAAAAGTGTAAGCACTAGATGTGGTTAATTCTTGTTTCGAAGTGTAGCTGTGCTCCTTAAACTGATCAATGCCTCTTCAGTGGAGTTTTCTCCTCGAATGAGAGTGTAGGATCAATCAGCATTCAGATTTCTATAGCTCATCAGCGACCCAAGACAAACATGAAGGTTCAACAGAACTGTTAAGAGGAAAATGACATGCAACTATGGCTAGGAACTCAAAACATGATCGACCGATTTTTCTTCTGATTTTAGGGAGCCATACAGAACGTCGGTATCTAACGAGAAAACAACGCAACTGTGGACACTGGACAGGATCATAGTGGGGGGATGACACCATAAATCCCTAAACTGCTCACCATATCTCTTCACAACTTCCTTCTGTTGACAAATCCTCGGACGTATCAGTATCTATAAAAAGGATTTCGGCTGGACAAATATTTGGATAAGCCCTCCTGCCTGTGATTACACAAAAAGAAAAAGAAAAAAGACAGTGCTCAAGAAGATTCTTACTTATCAATTCTAATGATTGGACACCATAACTCGTATATCTAGTTGTTTGTATGCATCAAAAAAGTAAATGGATAAGATTACAGTGTTTCAAAATTAATCATACATTCATAACTTAAGCTTTTAGATCAATTGGCATTAATCTTACAAAATTTCACATGATATCATAGCCTTAGGTCCCGTGTATGAATCACTTCAAGCCCCTTATTTGCTTGTCCAATGATTAATTCCGGGTGAAGGCTACATTATCTAGATAAAAATCATTGCTTTAATCTAACAATTGAAGTTTTGCATCAATTAACAATGGTCTCATAAAATTCTACGGTCACAAAGTTTCCAAGATATTTCTCATCCAAAGTTATGTGACCGATTAGCAAAGAAAATACAAATAGATAAATAATATTTTATGATGCAAAGTAACAAAAAAAAAGGCCATATTTAATGAATTGACATAGATTTCAATTAGTCATCACCGTATTGATACAACTAACCACAATTTAAAGTTGAACACCACATTCTCTTTAATAAAATCAATCCGTACACATGATAACATATCTAGCAAGCTAAAATGACAATTAAAGTTTACTAAAATCTCAGACGAGACAAGCTCAAAAGACAGCTTCTTCTAAGTAAAAGTGACAATCAATTCCATGGCCATAAATGCTGTCAAAGTGATTCCATTTTCAAAACTTATTGCTGACGCAACGGATTCGGAAAGCACAGTAAAAACACCAAATCAATTTTGTTTGTTATGAGTAGGTTTCACGAGTTCAACTTCACCGAATTAGAAAATTCAGATCGGCAAGGCACTATCTGCTCATTTTTTGTGGTTTCTTTTAAGCATACCCATTTTAAGATTTATGGTTCTGCAAACGGCCACCAAACCTGAAATTCAGACAACTGCAGAGTCTGCTCTGCTCTAAATTTTTTTTGAAAGAATCCGAGCATACCAGACTTTGATTTAACAAGATACCGATGTTGCAAGTCTCTTAAGCCAGTCTTTCAATTCAAGTCCCTTTTTGTAATTTTTTGAAAGAATCCGAGCATATCAATTCAGGCCCCTTTTTTGCCTTTCCAATGATTACATTTCGCGCTTTAATCTTAGGTCACATTTCAACTGATGCATGATAGGAAGGGCTACAATAAACAAAAATCATACTTTTATCTAACAATTTAAGCTTTGAATCAATTGATAGTGATATCACAAAATTCTAAAATGTTGTCTTTCTAGCTAAAATCCTATTTTTTTAATCAAAATCTTATTAAATAAAATTATAAGATAAAAAGGCATTTTTTTTGCAAATACAAGGAAGAAAAAACAAAGCAAGGGCAAAGGCAAGGGCTGCCGCCGTCGCCCCACACGTCGCTAGAAAGTGTCAACTAGGGCTCAATGGGAGCTGGCAGGGGTCGTTGGCCCTTGACTAGACAGCAGCAAGGGTGCCTCGCATTGGCTAGCCCTCATCCCGATCTAGCCGAGGGCCGCCTGATTTGGGGGAGGGCCGCCGATCCTCACTCAAATCTGGATGAAGGGCTATGATCGCTCACTCTAGGCGAGGGTTAACGCGACCCTCGCTATGGGCCGTCGCCAACCCTTGCCGGCTCATTTTGGCAATGGTGGATATTTTGTTATTGGAGCAACTCCGGCCAAACAACTCCCTTCTCTGTCGTCCCTTTCTCTCCCTCTCTGCGAGAGTTCTGCAATGGTGCTCTCGATGTAAAATGGAGAAAATGTAGTCCCCAACTCCTCAAAATCGTTCCCTGTCGCCACCGTTTGTCTCCCACCTCCTGAGAAAAACCCCCCAATTTCTGAAAGAAGACAAAATGGGCTGGGGTTTTAGTGTGTGCACTGGGCTGGTTAGGGCAGCTGCTTCGAGGGCCTATTTGGTGGATAAAATGGGCTGGAGGCGACGGGCTGGACGAGCTTTGATGGGTTAAACGAAATTTTATCTTATCAGCCGAGAACCAGAAAGGCCCCCTTGTTAACACGATCATTTTGTTTTTGATATTTTATATTTTTTTTTATAAAAATGAACACTTTAATTGTTTGACATGTACATATTCGAATGGTCGTGAAAATTAAAGAATGTACTCTTTTTCAAGGTTACAGTTCTTCTGTTTGTTTCGTTGTTGCGTATTGGAGAAAATGTAAAATATATGTTTCAGTACATGAAAAAACAATAACGATGATCAATTGCAAAATTTAAACCAAAAGTCAGATCATTCACTTGTCATCTTTGCATTTTTCAAATGAGGAAATAATGCAGAAAATAAATTTCTATTTTCACACTAATAGATGAAAACTTGTCGGCAAGTTCGCGGTTTCTCGAATGGACCTCCGACCGTATCCTATTTTGACCGCCTATAACAAGTTTCTCTTTTGAGTCTTAATAAAACTTACTCCACCGTATAAAAAGGTACCAACGTACACATAAACTCAAAATTACTTTAATATATATAGAACTTACATATTACACATGAACATTACTTGTAGATGAAAAGTTACTGGTCACATAGAATTTGCTATTTCTAATGTTAGAAATTTATCGAGAAATCGATCTTATGAGAGAAAATGTCACAAATGGTCATTGAACTGTTGATAAATGTCCAATTTGGTCCATGAACTTTCGATCGACTCAATTTGGTCCATAAACTATTGATAAATGTCCAATTTGGTCACTAAACTTTCGATCGGCTCAATTTGATCCCTGAATTATTGATAAATGTTCAATTTGGTCCCTGAACTTTCGATCAGCTCAATTTAGTCCCTGAACTATTGATAAATGTCCGATTTAGTCATTCGTTACTATTTTTCCTTTTTTTTTTCTTCTTCTCTCTTCCCTCCGTCAGCATCCGGCGAGGGTCGCCCGACGCCGACTCCCTCCACCGGCCGGCTGAGGGAAGAGAGAAGAAGCGAAAAAAAAAAGAAAAAAAAAGGAAAAACAGTAACAAAAGACTAAATCGGACATTTATCAATAGTTCAGGGATCAAATTGAGCCGATCGAAAGTTCAGGGACCAAATCGGACATTTATCAATAGTTCAGAGACCAAATTGAGCTAATCGAAAGTTCATGGACCAAATTGCACATTAAGTAATAGTATGGGGACCATTTGTGATATTTTCCCATATTATGACTATTTTCGTGACGTGCCCATCCATAAACGATTTGGCCAGGTCCTTTAGTCAGGCCGCTTTACGCACAGCATGTGCAGCTCCGCCATTTGAAACTTCCGCGTACCGACTCTCAAAAGCTCTTCATCAAGACGCATTCCGTTATAGAGAAGACATGCTGGCCCAATGGCTCTCCTTGACCTCTTCCTCCGGCGACTTGGACGGGGTAGCAGCATGCTTGCCCCCTTCAGGGACGCGACCACTACTTCACCGCTGCCATCGTTCCTGCCAGGGGACCCGCGAAAGCTCGAAGACTTTTCGATCGTGGGGCTTCTTCTCCAATCCCCTGCTCATAATCCCTTTCACGAACTTGCGCTCCATCTTCCTAATCTTATTCGGCATTGCGACTTGTTGCAGATGAAGTCAAACTTGATGGAATTCTGAAATGAGATAATGCGCGCATGCGGATCAAAGGATCTAGGCTCTTCCCACTGCGGAATTTGAGCAACCTTTCGAGGACCATGATTTCCGCACTCTAGCTCTAGATGAGCTTAAATTTGACCGGCTCTTCCCGGTAGGCAGAACCAATCACCGCCGCTCTTCCTCGCCCTCCTAGTGGTTGAGGACTGGCCGGCATGGTGACTTGCTAGACAGTGCTGGTCACATCTTTGAGTTGGGAGTTGGACTTGGGAGACTATTCTTATTCTTCGCCCTTCCTCACCCTCAATTAAAAAAAATTTCTTGATTTGATGAATCGGATATTTTGCACCTGGGGCATAATTTTTATGTCCAATGTTTCATTGACTTGATTTTTGCCTTAGGGAAATCTGTGACCTGATTTTCCAATCAATCTAATTGGGGGAAATTTTTAAAAAAATTTATACATGTGATTTTGACACAAATTTGGCAAAACTTCTACGGGGCTAACTTTTCCATCAAACATTCCATTAACTTGATTTTTTCACCTTACCAAAAAAAAAAAAACCGGGAACCGATCTTTTCAATTCATGAAATAGTGAAAGTTTTTTGAAAAATTATATTCATGTGATTTTTACACAAATTTGGCCAAACTTTTAGGAGGCATAATCTTTTCGTCACCAACCAAAAAAAAACCTTTTTGTCGAACGTCCCATTGTTTTAATTTTGACTACAAAAAGCCTGTGAGCTGATGTTTTCAATTCATCAAATTAGGAAACATTTTGAAAAATTATATTTATGTGATTTTTTACTCAATTTTTTCATCTATGGAGAGCTGGGCTACCCACTTGGAAACAGCATGATTACAAAAATGAGGGAAAGGACTTGAAATAATTGAAACGCCCAGATTTCTTCAACCAACTAACGTCACTCGTTAGTTGGAGCGAGCGCCAGAGAGAGAGAGAGAGAGAGAGAGCTTGCACTATGTTGAAACTGAATCTTGCCAGTTTGTTGTACACGGTCGGTTTTTTCTGTTTCTCTTTTTGGGAGATTTTTTATATTCCTTCAATTTCTTTTTTTTAATTTCTTGATTCCATGGTCCACGTCAAATTGGCAGGGCACGTTCTGTTCATTAGCAGGCGTACGTCTGTGAAGGGTTGTGAAACCAACGTCCGCGTTCTTTTGAAAGTTGCGTCTCTTGCGTTTGTTTCGTTGATTTCGTGTCCGAGGAAAATATATGAGGCGCTGCCAGTGACACGTGTTTTGGCTTTCCGACAGTGTTGAGCTATTTTTCTCCTGTTCACACTCAATTTTTTTTTTTTTTTGGGTAAAGGTAAAGATGTATTGAACTTTGAACCACTAATTACATAAGAACCGGCACCACAAAACTTGCCCTCCATAAGACAAAAGTCTACAAGAGAGGAAGGGTGCCGGAAGCAAGAGAAACCGCTGAGGCGGCCAAAGCAAGCAAGAGCCTAAACAACAGGCGAAACAGAAGTGAAGAAAACAGCGAAGAAAGAAAAGGCCACGCAGGGCCGGAGAGACCAACCACACAAGACAACAGAGAAAAAGAACGAAAAGCAAAAACAAATACTAAAGAAACAACTCAACCAACCGACCCTCCAATCCAAGAAGGAAGGAAAGGGACAATTGCGCAAAAGGGAGCTAGCACGAGCATCCTAGGGCAGCACCACCAGCCTACAGCGAATCAGGAGGAGCCGCAAAGATGGAGGGATGAAGGTCCCAATTCCTTTGAAGACGCCTGTTCCGCGGAGAATCCATAATATTGAAGAAGGTTAACGCTTTATCCTTCACAAGCTTGATAAGATGGTTCTTAAGAGCAGAAGGCACAACCGGGATACCTCTAAAAATGCAGTCATTCCTTTTTTTCCAGATCAAATAGCATAGAGCACCGAAGGAAAATCGAGCCATGCGATGGTAAAAGTCATTACCAGATAGAAATTTAGCAGCCCAAGAGAGAATGTCGTCCCAGGTCCTGGAACGCCACGGAAGGTTACACCTTGTGGCCCAAAAAAAGGCAAGAGAGGCCGGAATGTGGCAACCAAAAAAGAGGTGGTCAATGGAGTCAGGGATTCCATTGCAAAACACACACAACGCAGAGTCAATTCTGCCAAAGGAGAGAAGAAGCTGCTGGGTAGGCAACCGCTTTTTGGTGATAAGCCATAGAATAAATTGAAATCTTGGAGCAATGTCCATATTCCAAATGAGGGGATACCAAGGAACCCGAGTCCTTTTTGATCTAATACAATCCCAAGCAGAGGAAACCGAGAACAAACCCGAGGGATGAGGTGACCAATAAAATCTATCCGCCCCTGAAGTCGCCTCCCGGAGAGAGATGCCCCTAGAATCCAACATCATGCGAACCGAAGACCCCAAAGGGGAGAAGAGGTCCGCAACGGCAGCATTCCGAGCAAGAGGGGAAGAGTCCATAATCGATTCTGAAAGCAGTAGATGAAGAGGTCCCTCGGGGAGCCAATTATCAAACCAAGCAGAAACCGAACGACCATTCCCAGTTTTCCATGCAAAGAATTGCCGAAAATTAGTTCTTAAGGCCATAATTTTTTTCCAGGTCCACGAGCAAACAGTAGGAGATCGCACGACCCAAAAATTATCCTTCTTTAAAAAGTTTGAATGGATCCAACGGCACCATAAGGCTTCTTTGTCCGTGAAAAGAATCCAGATATATTTTAACATAGCAGCTCTATTGCAATCCTTTAACTTACAGATTCCAAGGCCTCCTTCTGATTTGGGAAGGCAAACATCATCCCACGATACCTTGGCTCCACCTTTCCCAAGGGTAGGGCCTTTCCACAAAAATTGGCGCAAGATTTTTTCTATACTAGCAATAACCGAAGCAGGCAACGTAAAAATACTGGACCAGTAATTTTGAATCGAATGTAATACTGACCTGATTAATTGTAATCTCCCAGCAAAGGAAAGGAACCTTTGAGTCCAAGATTGAGCTTTGGCAGTAATTCGCTCCACAAGGGTGATACAATCTGCTTTCCCGAGCCTAGCAAATATGATCGGCACTCCTAAGTATCTCACTGGGAGGGTTCCTTCCCGAAACCCAAAAGCCATGACGATATAATTGCGCATAGTCTGAGTACCTCCTGAAATAAAGATCTCACTCTTACTACGATTCGGTAAGAGCCCACTCCAAGAGGAAAAAAGGTCAAGAGCCTTTTTAAGGATGGTAATAGAAGACCAATCCGCTTGGCTGAATAGAAAGACGTCATCGGCAAAGAAGAGGTGAGACAACCGAACAGGTTTACACCTCCAATAGAAATTAAACTCCTTCGAGGTAGTTCTTGTATTTAGTAAGCCCAAAAGCACCTCCATAACAAGTGTGAACAGATATGGAGACATCGGATCTCCTTGACGAATACCACGTCCCCCAGGGAAAAAACCATGGAGCTCACCATTAACTGCAATAGAATACTTAGGAGTCCGGACACAAGCCATAACTAGCCGAATAAAAAAATCCGGAAATCGAAAGGCTTCAAGAGTAAGCTGGAGGAAATTCCAATCAACCGTGTCATAAGCCTTTTGAAAGTCAACCTTTACCGTGCATTTCGGAAGATAGGGTTCACGATGAAAACCTGCGAAAAGCTCTTGAGCTAGTTGAATATTATCTCTAATTCTTCTTCCTTTGACAAAGGCGTTTTGTGCAGGATCAACCAAGTCATCCAAGACTAGAACCATTCGATTTGCTAAACTTTTTGTAATAAGCTTGTATATAACATTACAACAAGCAATGGGTCGAAAATCAGTTACTGCACAAGCATTAGGAGTTTTCGGAACCAAGGCAAGTATAGTGTTATTTACCTCTTTAAGAAGGCACCCAGAAGCGAAGAATTCTTGGACAGTGTCAATCACTAGAGAGCCGACAATCTCCCAGCTCTTAATAAAGAACTCCACGGTGAATCCATCAGGGCCTGGGGCCTTGCCTTTGGCCATAGAGAAAAGAGTGTCTTTGATTTCAGCATGAAGAATCGGTGCCGAAAGACGATCGGCTTGCTCACTGGAGAGAGGTCTATGAATGACTCCTTTAAGTACCTGAAGGGAAGGCACAGATGCAAGAGGCCGAGGAGACAAGAGGTCAGCAAAAAAGGAGACAAACACCTGCGGAACCAAGGATGATTCGGAATGCAGCACACCCATCGAGTCTTTAACCGATAAAATTCTATTCCCAAGTTGCCGTCTCTTTACAGAATGAAAAAAGAACTTTGTATTTCTATCACCTTCTTTCAACCAACGAATTCTCGATTTCTGCCTATAGAAAGATTCTTCATCCCTTCGCAAGTCTACAAAGGCCTTACGGCAATTAATCTCAAGAAGTGCAAGATCAAGGTTATTGGGATCAAGCATAAGATCAACTTGGGCAATCCGAAGAGCTTCCCTTGCAAGGTCTGTCCTTTCTGTAATATTGGAGAAGGCTTCTCTATTGAGAAGCTTTAGCCGAGCTTTTAGCAATTTAAGCTTGGAGACAAGACGAAAGCTGGCATATCCTGTGGCCGGTTGATTCCAAACTTGTTGAACAATATTGGAGAACTGAGGATGGTCCGCCCAAAGATCAAAGAACTTGAAGGGTTTATTCTTCGGTGTAGGGTTGAGCACCCTAACCACCATCGTCGAATGATCAGAGATACCCTGACTCAAGAACGTGGCTTCCGAGAAGGAAAATTCCGATCTCCACTTGGTATTAACCAATACACGATCTATTTTACGCATTTTCCTAGATGCACCAGAAGAGGTAAACCAGGTAAAGCAGAGGCCAACGTACCTCAAGTCGTCAAGATCCGAGTGAGTCAAACAATTTGCGAATTCGTCGAAGTACGGAATCCAAGTATTCGAACTTCCAAAGCGATCTGACGGATCTTTGATGGCGTTAACATCTCCTGCAACCAGCCACGACACATCTTGCAAAATAGTATTCATTCGAAGGAGGTCATCCCATAACGGACGTCTCTTTAGGAAAGAGTGCTCCCCATAGACTATAGAAATACAACAAGTCATACCACTCAATAAACACCTCAAACGGCCATGAATCGCCTGATCATTTATAAAAAGGGTTTCGAAAGTAACCAAATCCGGATTCCAGCCCACCCAAATTCTACCTTTGGAAGAGAAATCATAATTTGCAACCCAGAGCCACCCATTTAGCAAAAAGGAAGACAAGGCATTGAAAGAGACTTGGGGCACCTTAGTCTCAATGAGACCAACCAAACACAATTTGTAAGAGGAAACAAGTCTCCTCACCTCAGCTCGACGGATCGGATGATTAAGGCCTCTAATGTTCCATGCTCCTATATACATATTTACAGGGGAAGAAAAATTACTTATGCTCCGTGGCCTTCTTCCGACCAGCAGTCGAAGTCGGGGCCACCGAAGGAGGAGGGTCAGGATTAAGTTCCAAGAATCTGTCCTGAAGAACAGCAGGGGCTTTGGATGAAGTACCTTTTCGAGGAGGAGCATCAACCACTTGCACCACTTCATTTGCCGAAACATCAGCATTATCAATCTCATCCGAGCATTCTTCCACTACCAGATGGGCATTTCTGGTTTTCGCTGGTTGAGAGGTCCCTGCTCCCTTTTTTAAAACGAAAGCAGGCTTCACCAAAGAAGAGTCTTTAAGTTTGAGGGAATGCCCTCCTCCCATGGGCGGTGCAAGGCTAACGGAGGCAGCATCCTTCGCATGAGCCTTCTTCTTCTTCTTCACGGGTTTCCAGTCTAATTCAGCAGGAGCCAAAGGGGCAGTAGCACATGCCACCTCCTGGCTCTGTTCATAGATTATCGCTCCAGTAACAGCAGGATGAAGGGACTCCCCAGGATGAGCCGGTGGGTGTACCTCATGCTGGGTCGCAACGAGAGAAGAGCCTAGATCAATCCCCTTGCAACCAATAGGTCTCTGAGCCCGCAAGGGAGCTTCAACCATTGCAACCTGCTGAGAGAGGGCACCCATCATAGCCTCGGAAACAGGAGCAAGTTCCACCTCCTGTTCACACTCATTTATCTTTCATATGCAACCAAACCAATGCTCGTACAACTTCATCCAATTGTAACGAGCTACAATAAGTTTCTCGCACTAGTCAAAAAGTTTTTGATACGTCCATGCATACAAAATTATTTTGATATATATAAAAACTTGAATTATCTGTCACACATCAATATTACTTCTAATGAAAAGCTACTAGCCATATCATTTTTTGTTCTCATGCTAAAATTTGTTTGAGAAAGGTCAGTTTTTATTTTATTTGGAGCAAGGGTTCCCTACTTTATTGGTATGAAAAGTTTATATCAACCTAGAGAATTTGCAAACTATCAAAAGGTCGAGGATTAATTTTGGGACTTACTCATCGCATAAAAGAATACTAGTTATTAGTAGGCACATGCTTTTTAATAAGAAAAAATACAAAGCAAATGGGAATTTGAACATGTGAATTAAACACGCAAAGCAAAAGAGTGATGCTATGCAAAAAACAATTTGCGGAAATTGGTACCTGGGATTGCAAATATGATCCTCTGGAGTGGCATCGTGCACAAACATTGATAACCATTTGCCTTATTACATCTGATATATGATGCACGATACAATTGGTCATCTCTTTCTCTTGCTCCTTGAGCGACCTTCTCATTATTCTCATCATGCTTCGATTTGGTTTTACTTTCTTAACTGTTCTTCAATGAGATGCCTAAAAGATCAATTCCCTTGCATTGACCTTCTCTTGACGCTCCACCAATGGCTGAAAACTCAAAATGTGCAGCTCGTCCATGGCTACGAGTAACGGTGGTCGACTTCCAGATCTGCAACTCCGTTGCTATGGATGGCCAGATTTCAACATCTATAGAACGATGAGACGGACAAAATAGAGGAAGCCAGCCATGCTCGGCTTAGACATAGCAAGAGTCAGCCTATCAAGGTGCCGGTGACTTTGCCATTGGCAACAGCGGAGGAGGGACGGAGGTCGGGCGGCTGTGGATGAAGGAGGGGGAAGAGAGGGCTGAAGAGAAGATTTTTTAATTTTTTTTTCCTCAAATTCTACATCGACATGGATTTACCAAAAGGGAGCGTGCGGCCGCAAGAGGAAAAGTCCAAAATTGCTACTTGTATTTAATGAAAATAGAAGGTCTTTGTCTTTTGTTATTTGGCTGAAGTGCAAAGAAAGAATAGTGCTCAAGTTGGACTTCTTCAAGAGAGCTGGGGAGTTTTTTTTTTTTTTTTGGTCGGTAAGAGAGCTGGGGAGTTGGCGTGCATGAAGAAAAGTGCAATGATGGCATTCATTGCATTGATCAAAGAGTGAAGAAAAGTGCAATGATGGCATTCATTGCATGGATCAAAGAGAGAAGAAAAGAAAGGTTCATACGTCCATTTTTCTTCTCTCCTTTAATGTATGCACATGCATGGACGCCCATTGGATTATGGTGGGCTTGTTTTGTCTTTTCTTTCATATGAAGGATGATTCCAACGTGCCAAGTCAAAAAAAGGAAGCCGCGAGAAGCCCATCTTAACAGATGCAACATTGAGACGGATTCTCTATAAAAGGTAGACGAGCGAAGGAGAAGATGGCGCCAAGTTTCGTTGGCGGTGGTCCACAGAGAGAGCTCTAAGACTGTAGAAGAGTGCAGAGAGTTCTCTTAGGTGAGGGATTTTCTCGTTGTAAATTATACCCGAGTGTTTTAGCCAGTGAAATTCTTGTGAGTAGAATTTGTTTAATTCCTTGAGTGGGGTTTCACTAGAAATTATGATGGGCTAAACACTGTGTAAGTTATCTGGGTATAATTTGAGGTTGGGAAAGACTAAGAGTGTGTTTGAGTGCTTAAGTGATTGTAATCTCCGGTGTATCGCTTGCTTCTATAGTGGAATTCCATACTGCTCTCCCTATGGACGTAGTTTTCGATATTAGGACCAAACCACGTAAATCCAGTGTCCGATTCCCTTTCCTTCATTTTAACTATTTTATCTGATTCACTTGTCCATATTCTGCAACAATTGGCGTCCCCAGATCAAACGCTGCATGTGTTCTTCTTTTGTGGGCAGAGTCTTACTTTCCTACGCCTCGCCTTAGGTAAAAAATATACTTGGAAATTATCCATGTTGTTGATCACCCGTCGACTTGCGGTGTTGAAGAGCTTTCCGTTGTAGTTAAAAGTATTAAGGGTAACGTGGTGTCTCTAATCCTTTACTATTGCTCTTCATTTGAGGATCTGTGTATGAAAAATTTGCCACTTCATGGACATCAGAGGCAGTGGTTGGCATCATCTTAAGTCCTCGTCCCTCGACTCCTCGTGACTGTAACGAGGTGGTGAGTAGAATTTTGACGGGTAACCTTGTTCTTGAGTACCTTAAGTTGGAGGAATGTTGGGGTCTAACAAACACCAAAGTCCATTTGAGAAGTTTAGGGGAGTTGGCTTGGTTTTTGTGACATCCTCGATTTCGACCCTTATTTTGGTCTCAACTAGGAGGCTTATGTATCCCAAATAATTAATGAAAGGGGATGACTCATGGCCTAAGGGAATGATGACAAGTGATCTCGCAAGCCAAGTAGGGCGCCACCTCTCTTCCATAGACTTGACATGTTGAGTTTCATAAGTTTTGACTTCCTAGTTTTTCGAAACTATTGGACCTTTACTACTTTCCAATTTTATAGAGCTCTTACTTCGAATTTTGAAAAACTTCCTTCATGAAAGTTGTTTAAAACATCTTAATCTATAACATACGCAAATTTCATATTTTTATAAGGTGAAATAGTTGGGACGAATGTCCAATCAATTACCGTATCGAACTTGCCCATTATAGTGAAAATGGTAACCTTTCTAATTTGGACATGCTTTATTCACAAAATTTTTAAATGAAATATATATCTACAACATATTAAAATTTCAAAGAGTTTTGTAAAAAATCGGATTTTGAAATGAGTCTCTCTCTCTGACCGTTGAATTTGCTTGACATATGAATTTTTGAGTTGTGTTCAATGATTTGTTGCTCTTTCCATAGAACGAATTTGGCTTGAATTCCTCATGAAAAATGTTATGTAAGATCTTCTTTATAACAAATTAAAATTTTATAATTTTTCGAGCCTATTTGATAAGGTAATGGTACTGATTTCGAAAATTGCTCAAAACTGATTTCGCCTCAGAATGAGAGAACCACACACCCAACTTGAAGGGGAAGGGGCCATACGCCTGACTTGAGGAGCAAGCTAATCTAGAAACTTCTTGGCTTGAAGATAAGAATGCATTAAATGATTTTGGACCTTAGAGTGTTAAAGGGAAGACACTTAGATAGAAAATTGGCTTAAGTAAACCATACCATGGAAGGTTCTAGAATGCTTGGCTTAATGAGCAAGAAAACCATGAAAACTGTGCCAAAGATCCAAGACTTATGATGGTCATATCTTAAGCATTAAATGAAGGGAATAATCACTAGCTTAGGTGGCCATTTGAGGATTTGATCATCATTGCATAAGATTTTTCTTGGAGATTAAGTTAGGTCAAGTAATGATGAAATGGTGACTCACAAGCTTCGGTGGACCAATTAGTAGTGGCTTGGAGAATAAGTAGCATGTGTTCCTTGGAGGCTAGTCATTAAATGAAGATATGACTCACTAACTTAGGTGGCAAGGAGGAGATTTGGTAATCATGACGATAGGATCTTCCTTGAAGAATAAGTTAGGGCCATTAATGAAAATTGGCCTATAAATAGGAATATCACCCCTATTCATTCTCAACCTTTGACTCACTTCTTTCCCTCCTCCTTTCTTGCACGTCCTCTCCCTCTCTCGGCCTTGCTCGCCCACCACCTCACAAGACGACCCTCTCTTGGTAATACACCTATAATACATCTTTAACTCTTAGTTAGGGCGATAGCCTACAGCGTTGGGTTTAGTGGTGTGCTCACCCATGTAAACCGTGTGTATGTTGTAATGTTCTTTTGTGTGGTTTGCTCATGTTTGCTTGCTTGAGTGTGTTCACGCCTTGAGATGAGGTTGAGGTTCTCTTGGCTTGGAATCGACGTCAAGTCACGATGGCCTAAGCATGCTGCTCAAGCCACGAATCAAGAATCGTACCGACATATTATATAATATGATGTTAAGAGTCATGGCACACCTACATGACTGAGCACACCTTCAAGCCTTGCATATGTCGGCTAAGATAAAAGATGAAAAACCGGCTTGTGTGGTGCACTTTTGTGATGCACTTAAAGAAGAAAAAGCGTCCATTGTCATATAGTGTTGGCAGTGATGCCTCGTTCATTGAACGAGATGCCCTAGTTGAGCTAGAATGCTTGGGTTGAGCTCGGATGCCTTGGGTAAGCTAGCACTGAGATGTCTTGGTTGAGCCAAGATGTCTGGGTTGAGCCTGGATGCCCTAGTGACCTAGCGCTAGAATGCCTCGGTTGAGCCAGGATGCCCTGGTTGAGCTAGGATGCCTAGCTTGAAGCTGGATGCCTTGGTTGAGCTAGAACGACGGTAAATAAATTTGCATAAGTGCCGGTATATGCATAAGCATGATATGTTAATGTGTTCATTGATATGCTGAAAGTAAGTATGCGTTGAAGTATGCAGTAATGTACATTTGTGCGTAGTCGAGGATAGCAAACTTTGCTATTGATTTGTCATTGACATTGCACTGTGAGTGTTGCACCTACTAGATTTTGATGATGAGATGTCATCCTAATAGAGAATTATGGGTTTTACTTATTCAATCCATGACTCACCCCGTTATTTTTCAAAATTGTAGGCATGAAGGAGTTGTAGTCTCACTAGAGGAGCTAAGGTTTACCTTGGCCTTTTGATTGTGAAAAAGTACATGAAGGAATTGCAAAAGCAGCACGAATGTGGACTTAGACAATGTCCAAGCATTGCTAAAAGAATGTGTCGTAATGTGTTCATCAAATATAACCCAAACATTTCCTTAACTACGGCTATTTTCATATAATCAGGTATTTAAAATATTAAACGACTATATAATCAGTATGACAACGATATATTGGTGAGACGACGACGACGATCATTGACTGAGCAAGCGAGAGCAGAGCAAGTGAAGTCTGAGCTTTTGGAGGGTTGCAAGATCTACCCAGAATGGCAGAGCATTTGCAAAGCATCACATCGCTTGATGTTAAATGGGTTTCGGATTCCTTCTCCTTCCATTCATATGCCAATCAAATGGCAGAGTTCCTCTGCGTCTAGAGTACATCAGCCTCTTGCCCAATTGCCTCAACCACCACATCTTCTCCCTCTTGCCCACTAGAGACGTCGTCATGACTTGCATATTGTCAAACAGGTGGCGGATCCTCTGGAACACCGTCCCGAATCTTTCCTTCTCCGTGCTGCGGGACGGTCACAACTTGACCCTTTATCAGCGTCCCAGATCAAACGCTGCATGTGTTCTTCTTTTGTGGGCAGAGTCTTACTTTCCTACGCCTCGCCTTACGTAAAAAATATACCTGGAAAATGTCCATGTCGTTGATCACCCGTCGAACCGGGGGGCGAAGAGCTTTTTGTTGTAGTTAAAAGTATTAAGGGTAACGTGATGTCTCTGTTCCTTTACTATTGCTCTTCATTCGAGGATCTGTGTATGAAAAATTTGCCACTTCATGGACATCAGAGGCATCGGTTGGCATCATCTTAAATCCTCGTCCCTCGTCTCCTCGGGACTGTGTAATGAGGTGGTGAGTAGAATTTTGACGGGTAACCCTGTTCTTGAGTACCTTAAGTTGGAGGAATGTTGGGCTCTAACAAACACCGACGTCCATTCGAGAAGTTTAAGGGAGTTGGCATGGTTTTGTAGATTATTCGGAAATGGATTTCCCTTTTCAGGATCTCAGCGCCTTATTTGCTGCTGTTGCGCATAAAGGGGTACCCGTATGAAGAGGATGAAGATAATTGAAGCGATGTCCCTGGTCGGAGCCAAGTTAGATTTCAGAATGGTTTTTGATCAGGGTCATTTGTGTGGGGTATGTTGCGATATGTTCGTAGAAATGCTTGGCAAAATTTGGAATGCTACTAAAATAATTGTTGCTGGTCAGTGCCTTCAGGTGACTAAAATAATTTTCTTTTGGGCATATTCCTATTTATGGTCTCACTTATCAAACTGGAAATCTGCTCATAGTCATGTAAATTTAGGTCTTATATTTGTACATTGCAGGGTGCATTTACGTATACCGAGACTTTGAGAAGTCATTGGCATGTTGCATATTGATTCATAATGATTAATGCATGGCTAAGTTTTTAGTGGGAGAGTTTCTTTCTTTCCTCTTCTATTTCTTTTGCTGGGACAAGTATTGGAAAATTCGTGGTTGGTTGGAATCAGTTTTTTCACTCATGAAAGCTTTATCACACTAAAATTGTCTGCTGGCAGAGAAGCAATATCCATTCTATGATATGCTATCCTGCGGAAGATTTTACTTCCCAAGATCTTTACCTTTTTATGAGACGGTTGCTTTCTTCATTATGAATGTGGCTAGGTTCTTCCGTTTGTGGATATACATACGGGCGCCAGTTTTATTGCAGAATTGCAGGTCTCTAATACTAGACATTTGTGTTACGAATTTGGAGGGAAGAAGAATAGCAGGAGTGCCACAACTTTTATATAACATTTACTTGAATACCATAACTTTTTTTTTTTTTGCTCACATGAGTGTCACATCGAAGTAAAATAGATTACTTGAGTAATCATCCTACGTGAATTTATTTCAAAATTTTTCAAAATTTATAAAACTTTCTTTTTTTTCTTTTGCTTTTTTTTCTTTTTTTTTTAAGGGCCAACAAGGGTCACTGGCGAGTCGGCGACCCTCGCTGATCAGAAAACCCTCACCCTTAGCCACAAAGGCCCTAGGCTAGGCTATCGCAGCCTTTCCCGGATCTGGGCGATGCTGCCTTTGCCCAAGTCTAGTGAGGGCCTTCGTGGCTAAGGGCGAGGGTTTCGCGGCCGACAAGGGTTGTTGATGACCCTCGCCAGCCCTAAAAAGCAAAGGAAAAAAAAGCAAAATAAAAATAAAAAATTCAAAAGAATAAAAAAATGATTAAAAATATTAAAAGATATTAAAAAAGTTATTCAAATTAGCGCCGTCGAAGCCACATAGGATGACCAGCTATCATGTCCAATTTTCTAACGAGACAAATTGTTGATAACACTCAAGTGATCAATTTTTCAAATTTATGACATTCAAGTGAGCGAAAAAAAAATTATGGCACTCAAATGAGCACTGTACAAAAGTTATAACACTCTTATTATTCTTATCCAAGTTGGAGTGCCACTCCTACTATTCTTACCCCAACTTGGATTGTCCTGCTTTAGCATATAATGCTAGCAAGTTCATACTTGGAGAGCTGGTCATATTTTTTAAGGCATTACGTTGTGGCTTCATCTTGGTTTTCCTTACTCTACTCCTTGATATATTGATTTGGGTATTGCATGTGAAAGAATTGACCAGAGCTTTTATCAAAAGGAACTGGACGTGTTCCGTCTTTATCAATTATAAAAGTTACGTTTCCCTCACTCCCTCCATGCTTTCCCAATCTAAACTTGTGAAACTCGGTATTATGTTTTCCTTTTACATGAGAAACGAGAATATTCCGGAGCTACAGAGCGAGTTATTAAATCGTTAGCAACGCATGAAAAATTCCTCCAAGAGTAGCCATTTAAAGGAATAAGAGAAATTCTATGATAGCGAATTTTGTACATTCAATATACTCTATGGATAGAGGATTGATCTATTCCCTCACCATGTTAGAAATATTGCTCGTAAGGAGTCCTATTGTTCGACCAAAAAAAAAAAAGGAGTCCTATTGAAACCAAGAAGTATAGGCTTGCCATCGACATTAGAATAAATGGAGTTTTTCGAAAAAGAACTTATCAGTGAAGGAAGACCTTCTAGGGATAGCAGACATAGGGCTAAAGAGAGGACCTTTGCAACCTTGTTTGCAGCCGGTGAGGTGGCCGTCACGCAAATTGGGCGAGGGTTTTGCGGCTTGACCCTCACCGGCCCTAAAAAACCAAGGGAAAAGGGAAAATAAAAATGAAAACAAAATAAAATAAAAAAATTTATTTATTTTTTACAAAAATTAAAAAAATCCATGTAGAATGATTTACCCGAAATGATACTCAAACGATCGATTTTACTCTAATGTGGCACTAAACTGAGCGGAAAAAAAAAGTTATGACATTTACGTGAATGCCGTATGCTGTTCCTCTCTCGAATAATTGCAAGTACAAAGTGGCCTCTAATTTCTTATGATACATATGTTAAAGCAATTACAGCAAAGTTAGCCATGAATAAATTTTATAGCGACGATGGGCCTACTCCAGTCGATTCCTCAAAATCTTCACTTTCAGGAAAAGAAAGATACAATTGATCATAAGAAAGTACTAAAATCAGGTTGGAACCATGCGGCTGCATAATCGTGACAGCTAGTTGCATCGAAGTATGTCCCAACCTCACCGTTGTCCATGCTGTAACTCTTCTTCTTCTCATCTATGTTATCTATGAAATAGACGTGGTTTGGCTTGACCCCAGGAAGGCAAGACTCGTTGTTGAACTCCACCGAGAACGAAGAGTTGCCATTCAAGAACAGAGATGCGTTCCCCAAGCTCTTGACCTCTTCCTCAGTTCCCTTCTCCAAATCAACTTTGAAAACTCGGATCTTTTTCACGGTTCCATACCCTTCGCCCCATATCGTCCATGCCGCCAATAATGAGCCTGAACACTCAACGAGATACGGATGACCTTCGAAAATATTCTGCCCTAGAATTAGTCGGGACTCCATGCGAAGATTTCTCTTGTTAAAAGTCAGTATTTGCTTACTCGCATCCACGGCCACAAATAGCCCATCGTAATAAATCAGTTGAAGGACGGTGGACCGACGCGGATACATCGCTGGACTCACTGCCGTCCATGCATCTTCTCCTGATCTGTGGAAGGCAAACCCTAGGGGTCCAAGACTCTGATGAATATGGATCATGACTACGTAGCTCCTGGTTGAAGAAGGGCCTGAGGACAACGCGATCCTGTTGATTCTGGGATGGCGGCACTGGAGCCTCTTCGGCCCATCGAGTTGCACCCTGAGACGTGATTTGCGGCGAAGCTTCTTCAAGGCAGGGAGTTCGATGCCGACGCGCGAAAGCGGATTGAAGATATGGTACTCCCTGTTCCCCCGCGACGCGAGTATCCATCCTGGTGCAGACAAGGTCCGGACGTGAGATCCTGGCACCCGCATCGGGTAAATTCTCCCTGTGGTGGGGCTGCTGAACTCAGCTCTTTGGTTGTCCGCATAAATCATGAGCCACGGGGCTTTCGACTTGGTGTTGTACGTCTCTTTGGCGGCAGTGGACCGCCATGATGGGCACACCCCTCGGAAAGCTAAAAAGTCTTCTATGGCTAGTCGTCGAGCAATGAGTTCTAGGATCTCTCGTGGGAGTTCTTCCCAATTCACCATTACTTGGTCATAGATTGAATGACCAAGTCGCGTGGTGTGCAACTTCTTTGATGAATTCATTCCTCAAAACATGAGGCGGGTCCATGCTTATCTAAGGCGGGTCATTGCTTATGTAAGGAAAGACCACTATTGAGAATTCGGTTTCCTTTTTAGTGTAAGATTACCCCAATCCGACTTCCTCTTTCAACAAATTGCTTCACAAAACTTATAGCTCGATAATTTCTTTTTCTTGAATGGATATTCCTTTGTCCTGGTTGGCAAGATAAAGCTTCCTCTTATTTGATGTTATAAGATTCAAATCTTTCTATAGAATATGGCATATCTATGAGATAGTTCATCTTCAAGTTTTTACAAATAAAACCCCATAAAGATCTCATACAAAATATGTTTAAGTAAATGATAATTGTTTCATAGTAAACGACGCATGAAATTGTAATTTAAAAGTAAACTGACTTGTAACACTCAAAACATAATACCTAAAATATTTAATACTTTGAAAAAAAAAACTATATGTGCCATTTCAATAAGAAACTTGTTTTCCTCAAAAGCAAATATATGATAATTGTCACATAATAAATGATGTGTCCAAAAAATAAAGTGTGAAATTATAATTTAAAGATAAACTGACTTTCAAAACGCAAATCATAATTATCACATAGTAGGGAATTCATGAGTGCACTCCGATAAAAAAAAAAAAATGGCACTTGTGACATGGGGGGAAACAATCACTTTTTTAAATTATAAGAACTTAATATATAGACCACTCTTTTCTTTTATTTGTGCACTCTTTGTACAATTTAATTATATCTATATCCCCACTATAGTAAACTATAACCTACTGTACCACTTAAATTGGAGCCATATGAATTTAATATAACTCATTTATAGTTTTGTCTCCTTACTCTCATTTTCAATATGCTTGGTGTAAATACTAAAGGAGATACGAATCATTAAGTACTGATCCAATTTCTAAAAATAATATTCTTGCTCTTGAGGACCATAAGATTCAAATCAAAGCCGAGTTGGATTTCGAAATGATTTTTGATTAGGGTGGCCTGTATGGAGTATGTTGCGAAATGTTCGTGGAAATGCTTCGCAAGAATCGGAATTCTACTAAAATAATTGTCGCTGGTCAGTGCCTTCAGGTGAGTAAAATCATTTTGTTTTGGGCTTCGTATTTATGGTCTCACTGATGATACTGGAATTCCCATCATTTTGTCTTGTTAGCATTTGAGGCATGAAACGATGTCATTTAGTATCTTTTCTCCAAATAAGAAGCTAAATCACCAAATTGAAAGAAAGGCCCAATTTCAAACCCTAACTGCCATTGAATGAATCCTCCCACCTCAATCCGCCATCTTTCGGCAAGTCACGAAGAAGCTGCTCCACCGGTTCACTGTGAGGGCCCGTCCCACCCCTTCTTGAGAAAAGAGAAGATCAAATCTCAGCTTCAACTTTGCTTTGAACAGAACAAAACGAGGGGTCGGAAACTACCTGGTATATGGATGATGATAGAGTTGCAATCTGTGATGAGATCAAGGACAGAAAGTTCGTCTATAACTGCCGGTGGGAATCAAAGCCAACAAATAGATTTCGGGAGCGATTTCATCACTTCGTAACCGGCCGCAAAGTAGAGTAAAACAGAGCACGCCTCGCACTCTTCCGAAATCAATTGTTGGTGGCGGCGAACGAAGGAAGATTCTCGGTGACTAGAGCTGTTAAACGGGTGGGTCGAGTCGGGTCGGGTCATTAATTATCTGACCCAAATTAACCCATTAACCTATTTATGACCCATTTATGCCTAATGTAAATTTTCCGACTCATACCCGACCCGACTCATACCCAACTCATGCCCGACCCAACCCATATTAATAAAATATTTTCATATTTAACCAAATTTAGAAAAACTTATTCCTATGTTTTTTTTTTTTTTTAAGATTATATAACTAAATATTTCCAAGCTTATTTCTTATATATATGGTATTGCTAAAATATTTTTATACAACACAAATTTAATGGACAATTTTTAGAATTTTTAGAATAATTATTTAAAAAAATTGAATTTTAATTATTTTTTATATTTTACATTTTTTTGTAATTTATTTTTTAAATATAATTTTCTTTTTCTTTTTTTTTTCTCTTTTCTTTTTTCTTTTTTCTTCTTCTTCTTCTTCTTCTTCTTCTTCTTTGGCCGGTCGCAGGCCATGACAACGGCCGGCGATCGGCCACAGGCGAGCTCGAGGCTTGAGCCTCGCCTGACGCTGGCGAGCTCGAGGCTCGCCTGGCCGGTTGCCGACCATCGCCGTGCCGGCGACCAGAAGGAGGAAGGAGAAAAAAAAAAGGAAAAAAAAAAGAAGAAAAAAAGAAAAGGAAAGAAAAAGAAAAGAGAAAATTAAAATAAAAAAATTGCAATTTCGATTTTTATAAAAAAAATATTTTTTATAAAGTTAAAGAGGGAAGAGAGAGATTATAAGGTTTTGGTTGAAAATGGGTTCTCAATCCAACCCATTTAAAATCCATTTAAGACCCACCTATCTTAAGTCTTTAATTGTGAAACTCATCTAACTATTTTTTGTAAAAAATAGTTAATCCATATATGACCCATTTATGATTTAAATGGGTCATAAATGGGTCTATGACCCATTTTAACACCTTGACAAAGAAGCTGAGAATCAAGCCAGCAATGGTGTGTCAAGCCACCACCGCCTGCGGTGGCCCAATTGGTTAAGGCTCTCCAATGAAACTAAACGATAGTGGAGGGGGTCGAATCCCGCTGGCCGCACGGGTTCTGAAGCGCGATGTGGGGGTGGTGGGTCCTCCGCTAGCATCGCTCCAGGGTTTACCCGCCGGCTACCGGCTGTATGGGGTTCCCTGGGTACCAACAAAAAAAAAAAAAAATGGTGTGTCAAGCCGGATCCGAGTTCTTTAAGTACTCGGATCGCAGAGCAGAGAGTAGAGCAGGACAATTCACGGCACATTGATAATGCTCCGACGATTGAGAGGGGATGACGATTTGGGAGCTCCATAACATGGAGAGCTTTTGCTTCCTTTTTCATGCGAAAAATGTGTTTGTGGAGACTGTACCCCTCCCTCCTTCTAAGTTTTCTGTGACGTGTCTATATACCCTAAAAAAGGGAATCCTACTCCGTCAAAACCCAAAATCGATTATGCTATATAGCTTTTCAAGAATCTTCTCGAGAGGACATTGCTTCGCCCTGCCACATGGAAGAGGTGCAGGACGTACGTTTGAGGCTTCGGGAGTGGGTGAACAGAGATTCAAGACGGACAGGCGAGCTCTCTAAAAGCGAAAATTGAAGACACGAAAAAAAGGCCTCTCGGCCAAGCTTGCCGGGGACAATAGGGGTGGCTCGCGCGCGACACCGACACTCATCCATGGATGAGCAATTCGCGAGCGTCGGCATCACTCGACCAGATCTGGTGGAGACTCCGCTGGTGGCAACGATGGAGAAGGGGTGGACGTCGAACTCGGAGAGAGGGACGACCAGATGGGTTTTTCGAGCAAGAGGGAGCAAGAGGGACCGGAGGCGTGCGGGTGAGGAAGAGGGCTGACACCATTATTGCAGAGAGCGAGCTTACGTAGAGGATAAAAGAGGAGAGAAAAAAAGGAAACAAAATTGCCCATATTTCTCTTCTTCTTCGTTGGACAGCAGCCAAAAAATACATGGACTGTCTTCTTTTTTTTCAAAATCCTAAGTTATATTAAATTTTTAATTATAAAAGTCACGTAATTTTTTGTTAGAATTTCTCATTGGAGGCACTTAAGTGATTGTTTTTTCTTTGATTTCACACTTAAGTGAGTCGGCGAAATTTTGAAACTAAAAAGAGTGCCATACAGAACTTCTAGCACTTTTAGTGTGCTTATTCTGAGCAAAAAAAAAAAAAGTTATGGAAATGCTGGAGAGTGGAGAAACTGTGAAATAATGAAAATTACTCCAATACTCTTAAATTCATCAAAAATTGACAAGGGCGTAGCATGGAATTTTACGGTTCAATTATTTTAGAAGAACTCGCCACCTATTTTTTTTAAAGGAAAATAGAAGAAATAATTTAACAAACTCATTGATAAAGAAATTAAAATGACATATCTGATTTTAAATGCACTTTTTCCGTGCTTATGTTGTCATACAACTTTTTTTTTTTTTCTATCTTCATAACCATACATAGATGCAAAATTGAGACATAATTATCAATCAAATATGTCACTGTTATATTTTAATACTATAAAGCCATATGTATTATAGATAATACTCTTATGTTGGTTTATTTCTTATATTTCAATATGCTTGTTGTGGATATTGAAAGAGATTGTAAACATTTAATAATGTTCAATTTTTTTTATAATATAACTTATGGTATATTTCTCTTGGATATCACAAGTTTTCAGTATTAGCTGTTTAGTTTTGCTAAAATTTAATAAGAGCTAATGAAAGCTAATACTCAACTTCCCTTACAGGGATGCAAAGCCCTTGCTTGATCTGGTGAGGCCTGTAGGGCAAGCTAATTTCAATAGTTTACATTAACATTTTTTTTTCTTTTTTTCCCCCAAGGGATGCGAAGACCTTGCTTGATCTGGTGAGGCAAGGGTTTGAAGCAAGGGTTCGCAGCCCTTGCCTAGAGGTAATCGTCAGCCATTGTGGAAAAAATATGCCAAAAAAGAATGGAAAAATTAGAAAATCTTGAAATCTTTTGAAAAGGGGGAAAAATGTCCAAGTGTCAGTAGCACCATGTAATATAGTTGGCGTCTAGATCAGCGATCTCCATAAAAAATCAGTCTAAATGATTATATTGACAAATTATTAAAAAGTTTAGGTTTAAAATAGTATAACTATAAGGTTTAGGATTGAATTAGCTGTCATATAATATATTTAAAATTTTAAGATAGTTTTCTTCATGTCGTGTCATTGTTATCATGTTTGTAGGGGGGAGCTATTCTCGTGTTTGCTAGGTTTGAGTTAATTATTTTCACGAAGTGCCGAAGTGAAGAAAATCTTAAAAAAATAAAAAAAATAGAAACTGTTGAAAATTGACTATATGCAGCATGCACATATCTATACCACGAGTGTCTTGCCACAAAAGGGGCATAATAGGAGCCGTTTGATAACCATCTTGTTTTTCTATTTTTCTATATATATATTTTGGTTTTCAGAACATAAAAAGAATATAAATCCATTTGGTAATATCAACTAATATTTATATTTCCTATAATAAAAAAGTGTCCGGGGAATAGATTTAGAACGTAAATAAGAAGTTAAAAAAAATCTCTAAATGAAAGTTATTTTTTAGAACAGAAATGTTACTAAATGCATCCTAAAGGTCACAAATATAATTTTTGTTAATGCCAATTCAGTCCTAATACTGGAGAGTGTCAAATTTCCATTTCTCAGTTGTGTTCAGCAACTTCCAACAATATTAGGGATAATACTCCCGAATCTCAATTGGTTTTTTGTAATTCAGATGCAAAATAGATTTAAGCCTGATGATCTATTTATGGTATCTATCTTATTATCAAGCCAATATTATTTGCTTTTACGATGATAATTTAGTTGAGGTTGTAGAGCACGAGGAATTACAATGCCAAACGAGAACACGGACGAACATAAATTTGACCTTTTTTTTACCGTGACTTATAAAGGTAATTAAGTCCTAGTGGTTTCCTGTATTATTACAAATGACAATTTAAATCAACCATACACCTTGTTATATATCCAAGGTTTCTAACTATCTTTCCATGTAGTCTAATTTCCTTGTTCAAAGAGTATTTTATATTTTCTTCTAGAATTAATTAGAAAAATTGGATAAGCATTTGGAATTTTTCCAGCGGGTTGCTAAGTTCTTTTAATCTATTGTTATCTATATCTATCTCTACCATATATAACCAATTTTCCCTGACCAAAGTACCCTTATATCACCTCACTATATAAAAAAACAAAGAGAATGTTAGATATCGATCAATAGTTAAAAGTTGATATCTCTAGATGGTCCCTAACTAATCTCTCATTTTAATTATGCACACGTATCCTTAATTTTGGGATTTTTTTCTTTAGGACATAGGGTCAAACATACTTTATCATATGAAAATGTAGTAGTCTTAGTTGATGAAAGTGCCATGCAAATGGAAATTCGAACATGTGAATTTGAAAACATGAAGCAAACGAATGATGTTATGCTAAAGAAATTCTACCGTATGCGTACCTAGGAATTCAAATATAGACATCAATAACGTATTAAGCAATTTTCCAGATTAAAGGGAATTGTTGACACCCGAATTTTTACCGAAAAATCCAATATATATTTTCATAAAAAAATAATATAATAAAATTAAATTAAATGAAAAAAATACATAATAGATTATAAATGACCAATAATTAACAAATAAAGATAAAGACAAAAAGAGAAAATATAATTAAAAAAAAGGGGCTTCAATTCGGTCAATACGGAAAGGGCCTGATCTGATTACTTGGGCCTGCTCCAATCCTCGCAGCCCACTAATTCAAATCTGCGGCCCTTTAGTCCAGTTCATGTCCGCTTCAGTGGGCTTTGCACTGTCATTCAGTTTATCTCAGCTCTCTCTCGTGCTACCCCGGGAGCGAAGCGAGCAACTCGGATTGAAGTTGACGAACGGAATAGTGATTCCTCTCTCTCATCAAACCAACCGGATTCCCTTATAAAGAAACGGAATTCATGCTCGAGTTCTGGACGATTCCTCTTCCATCGCCTTCTGATGTCCTCGCCACCGTCGGTCAACACCAATGGCCACTCCTCATCTTACTCTGTCGAGCTCTGTATATTGGTCGAGACGCTCGAAGCAGTTCATTCTCATGTGAAGCTCCTTCGCGGGTATCGGTTCTTAACAGAGAGACTTCCAAGACTTCCGCTTGTTAGTTGAGCAACCCATCGTCACCGGTAAGCGCTCTTCACTAAGGTAAATGATCGATACTCTGTTTCGGTTATTCTTCACACATAACAGAGGCCGAGACTTCAGGTGTGTTTTGTGCGAAAATACTCTTTAAATGAGGTCCTATTTTTTTATGGGAATCTGCTTTGATAATGTTGCGGTTATAACTGCTGTGAATCCTTTGATATTCTCCGGGATCTGGAACAATGGACTGAAAATGTTTATCATGTTTTCGATGAAATTCTTGAGCGATGTTAAGTATCTGTTCAGGTTCAAATCTGACCGAGATTGAGTTCCGTGTTCTAATTTGTTTGTTTCTATCAAATGAGTTTTGTTTGAATTCAGTTTCCCTTCGTCCAGTAGTCGTCCGCGTTGCAGCTCATTGACTTCTAAATTTAAGTTTAGTTCAATAGCCGAGAATCACTCATACGAAATAAGTTTTAATCTGATGTGTTCCGTCGATCCCAAATGAAACTGAGTTTGATTTCAATGTTCAAATTGTCATTTCTGAATTAAAGCATGTTCTGTTCATGATTTCCTGATTGATTTTTGCTGGATTAATGTTGAATTCTGATCCTTAAACTGATCAAATGCCTCTTCAGTGGAGTTTTCCCCTCGAAAGAGAGTGTAGGATCAATCAGCATTCAAATATCTATAGTTCATCAGCGACCCAACGCACAAATTGGGTTGGGTTCATTAACAACATCCTTCTTTACCTTTCAAGAACAGGGGACATTTCCATCCTCTGTTTTGACAGAAACTTGTGAATGTCTGCAAGTATAATCAGCAATGGAAAATAAAAACAATATCTATGAGTTTTCACCTACATATCCAAACCCTAGCTAATAAAGCACACACCCAACACTTGCTCTGCCACAACAGCCCCACCGTCGCCATCCGCCACAATCCACCATCAAGATCTCAGGCAAGTTGCACAGCTTTCACTGACGTCGTTACAACTATGTCAAATCCTCCAGAATTGTTTTCTGTGAAATAATCTGCAAGCAGGTGTGGCAAGAAGTACCGGCAGTGACCAAAACTACATTGTTTACTCTGCTGCAAGCAGTTTCTTGTGCAGCCCCGAAGCTCCTGCTCACCACGCAAGACCTGTTCCCAAATGTGTAATGTGGCCTTGACGACGATTATTGCTTTACGACTTCCATTGATGAGGGTTCAACTGATGAGCCTGCTCTACACTTCCTAGTCCTCCACGTCAGTCAATTGAGGATAGCGAAGCCTGTTCCTAGTCTGAGAAAAAAAGGAAATGGGCATCAGCAAGACAAACAAGAAGGTTAAACAAGAAGGAAATGACATGCAATTATTGCCAGGAACTCAAAATGGTACATTCTTTTGCAAGCTAGGATAGGTTATTTACTGTCTTATACAGGCTGCACCGAATAAATGCTTCAAATTCAGATTGCCAAATGTGACATAAGGGGCCAACCCTTCCAAAATGACCATCAACTAATTTACATTAACGATATTCAGTCTCTTGGTATATAATGTCAAGTTTGGCCATTAAAACTATTGAGGAACTAAGATATTCCCGGTGGCTGCAAGGAGGGACACTCTCAGTGACAATGTCCTTGACACTATGCTAACACATGATCGACCGATTTTTCTTCTGATTCTAGGAAGCCATACAGAATGTCAGTATCTAACAACAAAACAATGCAACTATGGACAGGATCACAGTCCGAGGATGAAAACAAAAATCCTTAAACTACTCACTACCTCTTCATTACTTCCTACTTTGAGCAGCTTCTCGATTACATCAAAAGCTAGTGGCGAATCAGCCCTCCTGCCGGTGATTAAAAAGAAAAAATGTGCTCAAGAAAATTCTTACTGATCAATTCAAATGATTGGACACCATAACTCATATATCTAGTTGTTTGTATGCATCAAAAAAGTAAATGGATAATTTTACAATGTTTCAAAATTAACCATACATTCATTAAACAACTCCAGCTTTTAGATCAATTGGCATTGATCTCAAAAAATTTCACATGATATCAAAGCCTTAAGTCCCGTGTATGAATCACTTCAAGCCCCTTCTTTGCTTGTCCAATGATTAATTCCAACTTATGCATGAGGGGGAGGGCTACAATATCTAAATCAAAGTCGTTGCTTTAATCTAACAATTCAAGTTTTGAATCAATTAACGGTGGTCTCACAAAATTCTACAGTGACAAAGTTTCCAAAGATATTTCTCATCCAAAGTTATGTAACCAATAAGCAAAGAAAATACAAATAGAGAAATCATATTTTATGATGCAAAGTAACCAAAAAAAAAGGGCCATATTTAATGCATTGACATAGATTTCGGTGCGTCATCACCGTATTGATACAACTAAGCACAATTTAAAGTTGAACACCACATTCTCTTACTTTAATAAAATCAAGTCCGTACACATCATAACATATCTAACAAGCCACAATGACAATTAAAGTTTACTAAAATCTCAAGCAAGCTCAAAAGACAGCTTCTTCTAAGTAAAAGTCACCATCAATTCCACGGCCATAAACGCTGTAAAAGTGATTCGATTTTCAAAACTTATTGCTAATGCAACTGATTCGGAAAGCACACTAGAAACACCAAATCTATTTTGTTTGTTATGAGCAGGTTTCACGAGTTCAACTTCACTGAATTAGGAAATTCAGACAGGCAAGGCACTATGTGCTCATTTTTTATTGTTCCTTTCAGGGTACCCATTTCTAGGATTATGGATTCTGCAAACAGCAACCAAACCTGAAATTCAGACAACTACAGAGTCTGCTCTGCTCTAAAATTGTTTTAAAAAATCAAAGCATACTAGATTCTAATTAAACATCATACTGCTGTTGCAAGTCTCTTAGCCTAGTCTATGTATCTTATTATGTGGTTCCAGACATGTCAAGAAAAGAAAAAACAGAAAATCTTACATGTCATCAAGTGTCTAAACCTGAATCACGACTTAACATCCCCAACAGTGAAGGCCAACGAAAAAAGAACATAAAAGCTGTCATCAAGAGTTTAAATTTGAATGACTCACAATCTTCCACAGTGAAGGCATTAGATGTGCCCTCAAGGACACGGATTCCCTCACAACAACCCAACGCAGTTTTGACTCCAAGCTTGAATTTTCCACTACTCGTCCAGCTTGATACATCATTGAAAGTGATAGCACCCAATATCCCCAAGCCTTTTTTGAGGGTCACAGAGGGATCACCATTCAAGAGTGGCATATTCCCTTCCCGCCGCTTTAGTTCTTTGCTCCCAAAGAACTCTTTAGTCCAATTTCTATCAGCTTTGTCATCAAAGTCACCTCCAATCACTGTCACCATCAACTTTAGCATTGACAAGGGTCCAGATTGCACAACCCTACCTGTACTGGAATCTACCAAGATGACATTAATAGGAGTTCCTCTCCAACCTTTAATCCTGTAACCTTTAACTATGCTCGATGGTAGTTTAGTTATAAATTGAAGACGTAAGTGCTTTTCGCTCTCACCGTCTTTACTCACCGATGCAGACCTGTTAATAGAAAGACGAATTTAAGGACTCATCGAGAGACATTAACACTGCAGAAAATAGTGCCTAGTATGCCCACTATGAGGACAGCCTTCTCGCCAAACAGCAGTCTTGCAAAAAACAAAATCATGCTGGGGGCCAAATCCAACATATGAAATCATTCTAGCAGGTCATTCAGATTACCATAATAATTGGAATCAATTGACTATCAAAACCTACGACCTTTTAGCAATCACTAGCTTGAACACATTGATCTCACTCAGTCTTCGAAGTACAGAAATGAAGCACAGATACTCATACTCATGATAAAAAGAAACGATGCCATCGTCCCTATCTCTGTCATGGATACATAGATATACTTGGTATAAATTCACGAATTCAAACAGTGTTGCAAATAAACTAAAGGTGAATTCCTGCGGAAGATCAATAAAAAAATGCAGAAACATTCTCAGTGATATTATCATTCACCACTGTCATATTTGATTCTAACTCTAGTAAATCATCCTGCTTTGTTCGTGAATCAGCTTTGCACGCATTTAAATCGCAATATCTCTAAAGTGTCTCAACAAAAAAGATTCTTACCAACAATTTAGCTTTCCATCAAATAAAGGAACTTCGGTCTCATTCAGTAGATCACGAGTGAAATTCTCATTCATAAACTCTGTAAAATCAGGAAGTTCACCGAGTTTCTCAAGATCAAGTGGCTTCCTAATTTTTTCTTTCATGGTGTTGAAATTCTGCATCAGTAACGCATTTGTCCTCAAATATAGATAATCGGGAGCAAGCATGAATGGCTCCCGCTTCTTAGTTTGAGCAGTTTCAAATGCACTCAAAATTTGCCTGCAGAACGAAGTGCTGCAGGGTTGGCTTAGGATTCGAATTGCGTACTTCTTCAATACAGGAAGGGCATCACCGCAAGAGTCCCACCAGTCACCTTCATACGCAACACTATTAGTATACAATTTTCACATTGAAAACAAATAAAATATAAAATTAAATTAACACGGTTAATTGATTAAAGAACAGATGCTTACAAGGGTGAGATGTTCCTAACATTGCCTTTGCGAACAACTTCGGCAATTGGTCACGATAGCGAAGCATTTCTTCCTTAAATTTTTCCTTTTCTTCAACACCTACCAATTTTTCCAGCATGAAATCCATGCCCTCTTTCATTGCAACATTCTGTATGAACTTCTCGCCACACATGTAAGCAGGGTTAAGAAAAGCAGCAGCAGCATATAATGGATGACTAATATCATCCTGCCAATGCTTGAATATCTCCCGTAAAGTCTGATATTTAGGAACATTAGTCTCATATATTTGTCTAATAGCCTCATCTGCCATTTCCACAGCTGCATACAAGAACCCAAATTTGGCGCCATAGCCATCAACTAGACAGAGTAGTCGAAATATTGGTTCTAAAGCACGCAAGACTTCTTTCCCTTCACTCCAAAATTCAGAACTGCGAATGATTTCACCCACTTCTATGCCTGATCCATCCTTCTCAAAACGCAACGAAAGCCACTTAGATGATGAAACAAGAAATCGCAGCTCAGTTTCAAGTCTCATGATTGATTGAAGCATATAATAGAGGGAGTAAAATTCTATCTTTGATGATTGTTGCAACCCTACGCAGTCTGTGAACTGCTTCATCGATGATAAGATGCCATCATGCTCTTGAATCTTAGTGACAACTGCTCTTGCTTGATCAAATGCGTTTCGAATCCATACTATACTGTAATATATTTCCTCGAACAAACCTTGTGTTTTATAGGCAACACATGTAATCTTGTACACATGGGGATCGTCGTCATTTAGCGTACTTTTTAAAAAATATTTATCATTTCCGGCTATGTGCTGCACGACGTTGTTGGCCCCAATTTCTTGATTGACGAAATCTAAAATCTCTCTGGACAAACCTAACACTGAATAATTCGGGGGGATTTCCAACGCATTCAATAGGACCACCCCTTCAATTGAATAAGCAAAGATACAAATTGAGAATCTGAGCTTATTCTGCCACCAATCATAGATGAGTGTGCAGCCAGTTCTAACCCATGATTTCTTCACATTTGCCTCATACTCTCCGATTTCCTTTTGCAAATCAGGCACTAACTTTGTTTTAACCACCGAACAACGTGGCAACTTATAATGAGAACCATGTTTAGCCACAGCATTCACAAAGTCAATGAAGGATGGCCTCTGCACAATGTCGACATTAACACCATTAAAGAGGATGAACTTAGCGAGCAATTGATCCGGCATAACGCCATCCTTACTGATAAGCATCTTTGGCAAAGTCTCCTCGGTCTTAACTGAACAGGCTTCAGCCTTGGCTCTCTTGTGAGGATTAGCAGAAATTGCTTCAGCAGCGGCAACTCGAACATCTTCAGAGACCTCAGTGCATATGTCTATACCACCACCTCTAATCCCAGATAAATGCGACTTAAGTCTTGAAACACCGCCGGGAAATGTCTTGTGGCAGAAATTGCACGTAAATTTGCCATCTTCTTTCTCTGCACAATCCCAAAAATGATCTCTCTTTCTAACCATGTCTACTTCCTCGGCCTATATACACAAAAGAAGAGCAATTAATTGTTTTCCCACGGACGTGAATGAAGCTGTTGATAGTCACATTATTGACAACACCGAGAACTATAACCCACGACTTCCAATCTATGCAAGTAGGTTTTAAGGTTTAGCGGCCACATACTCCCTTAACATCTTCACTGAGCAATAATAAAGCCCTTGTAATGAAATATCATGCAATTGACATTCACTTTAAAGTCCCTCCTTCATCAAAGTAAGGGAGTTTCACCAGAATTGTCGGTGGGTCGACAAGACCTAAGCAAGCTTTTTTACCACTACTAGCATACACACATATTGCTATGAGAGCTCCAAATCATAACACTAATATCTAAGCTGACCTTCAATTGAACAGAAATAAAACATTAAGTATCTCGACAGATAAATGAAATTCATTGTTTTGAGATCAAACTCAATAAGAATTGCTAACTATATAACTATATATATTCTGGGATATTCAGAAGAATGGAATGGACAAAGTAGTCAAAGGCCAATTTACTCAACAATTGTGAAAATCGAGGGGTATTTATACCCAAGAGAACCAGCTACCCTGGAAATAATCAAACAAATAATGCCCTCAAGATCAAATAATATCTCTAACAAGAAATTATCTACTATCTATGACTTTACTTCAACGCTGTACACTAGCATGCTTCCTGAGAGCAATACAGAGTACCTAGAATAGCAACTATCCCTTCAGAAACAGCATAATTACAAAATGACGAAAAGGACTTAAAATAATTGACATGCCCAGAACCTACTAATCGTTGATCATATTCACATACACGGAAGTGGAGAGAGAGAGAGAGAGAGGATGTGACCTGATTATAGCACGAAGAAGATGCAGAGGGGAGCGATATTTCTCACGCGGCGTGACGCCTGAAGAGGGACGAGTGACCAAATCACAAACTCACACTGAATCGGAAGCAGAGGGAAGCGAAATCTCTCACGCGGTGCGACGCCTGGAGAGTGAAGAATGACCAAATCACAAGCTTATGTAGTGTCGGGGAGAACGAGAGGGAGCTTGCATACGGTGCTTGAGTTTTACCAGTTTATATAGGCGCTGTGGGTCAATGTTCTGTTTCTTTGCTTCTTCCCGCGGTCGGCGTCTAATGACTTGCAGGTGTGCGTATGCGAATTATTGCCAAAACAAAAGTACGCGTTCTTATCAATGACACGTCTTTATGTTTAGTCAATTGTCCCGAGTCCGAGAAAATGATATGGTGTGTTTCAGGTACATAAATAAAACAATTGCGGTTCGAACGGTACGAGGGCAATAAGTTAAAGAGCACATTTAAATCAATAACTTGTGTAGTTGCTTCCTAAAAGATTAATCGCTAATTAATTTTCCAAACTTTCATACATTTATTTTGTTTGAAATGGTTAGTCAATAGAAAAATATTTTTGACTAAAAAAATGCATAAAAAAATTAAGAAAATATGATCTCGGTCATTAGATCTGAATAGGTTCTTAAAAGGTTTAAGGGGGAAAATAGATAGAAAATCCATCTTAAAATGAGAGATCTTATGTTCTTGTTCTTTTCTGGTCTGTTTTGGAGTGTTGCTTTGTGGTCAATGTTCTATTTTTTGGCTTTTTGGCCTTTTCCAACGGTCTGCGTCAAGTTGGCACGCATGCCTACGTGAATTATTGTGAAAACAAAAGTAGGCGTTCTTTTCAAAAATTCGCCGTCCCTTACATTTTATTTGATTGTTGTGTTCGAGGAAAACATATGGTGTGTTTCAGTATATGAAAAGAACAGTTGCCATTTGAACAGTATTAGGGCAACAAGTTGAAGGGAACATGTAAATCCACAGCTTGTATAGCTGCTTCCTAAGAGATTAACTGCTAATTAGGTTTTCAACTTTCGTGCATTTATTTGGTTCGAAATAGCTAGTAAGTAGAAAAATATTTTTCGCTTAGGAAAACTCATACAAAAATTAGGAAAATATGATCTCGATTACTGGTTTTAAGTAGATTCTTAAAAGGCTTAAGGAGAAATAATAAGTGAGAGATTCGTTCTATAGCGAGAGATCCTATGTTCTTTTTCTGTTCTTTTTGGGGTGTTGTTCTGTGAGTCAATATTCTGTTTTTTTGGCTTTTTCCCACGGTCTGCATCAAGTTGACAGCGCACGTTTCTTTGACTTGCACGCCGGCATACACGATTTATTGTGAAAACAAAAGTACGCCTTCTTTCAAAAGGTATGTCCCTTTCAAAAGGTATGTCCCTTTCGTTTTATTTAATTGTTATGTGTCCGGGGAAAGTATATGATGTGTTTCAATACATGAAAAGGACAATTGCGGTTCGAACAGTATCAAGGCAATAAAGTTGAAGGGTACATTTAAATAATCCACAGCTTAAATAGCTACTTCCTAAAAAATTCATTGCTAATTAATTTTTCCAAACTTTCGTGCATTTATTTCTTTCAAAATGGTTAATCAATAGAAAAAATATTTTTGTATAAGGAAGACACATACAAATATTTGGAAAATGTAGTAGTCTCATTTGTGAATTAAGGATACCAAACATAACAAGCATCTACTCACAAAAACTCATCAAGTTCTTCACTTTCTATTTTACGATAGAGTTTTACGTACTTTTCCACATACCGCCAAATAAAACAAAAATAATAATTTTCCTTTAAAAAAAATTCACGAAAAGCATTTATTTTATCATGAAATTTACTGCAAAATAAATGCACCGTAATGACTTTTCATCTTTGCATTTTTTGAATGAGCAAAAATACAAAATCTACTTTCAATTTTTAGACTAATTGATGAAAACGTTTTGGCAAATTCGTGACTTCTTGTCCAAGCGTCCATCCATTTATAATTTTAACTGAGTACAACAAGTTTCTCACTTGAGTTGGATAAAACTTACTCCCTCAAATATAAAGTTTGTAACATATAGACATATTCTTTAATACCCACCCACACACACGACTCATCATGCATGGGCATTACTTGTAGATGAAAAGTAACTAGCCACATAAATTTGTTATATCTCATGCTAGAATATATTGAAAAATTAATAATGACTTCAATGGTCAATTTTTTCTTTAGGACATAGGGTCAAACTTACTTCATCGTATGAAAAGGTAATATCCACACAGAAATTTTGCTAACCATTGAAAGATCGAAGATTAATTTTTCTAGTTTTGAGTTACTTATCACATAAAAGAATACTAGCTATCGGTAGGCACAAATTTTTCAGTTGAAGAAAGTGCCACGCAAATGGGAATTCAAACATGTGAAATTGAAAACACGAAGCAAATGAATGATGCTTTTGTAAAAAAATTCGAACGTATATGTACCTAGATCATCCAAATTGAAGGGGCCTGTTGATAATCGAATTTTTACCAACAAATCGAATATACATTTTTCTTTAAAAACATAATATAATAAAAATAAAGAACATACATAATAGATTATAAATGGACCAATAATTAACAAATAAAGATTAAGGGGGAAAATAGAGAATATAATTTTCTTTTAAAAAAAAAGGCCTTCGATTCGGTCAATACCGAAAGGGCCGATCTGATCATTTGGGCCTGGTCCAATTCGCGCAGCCCACTAATTCAAATTTTCGGCCCGTTAGCCCAGCTCATGTCCGCTTCAGTGGGCTTGCCCTGTCGTTCAGTTTATCCCCAGTTCTATCTCTTTTATCTCTCTCTCGTGCTACCCCAGGAGCGAAGCGAGCAATTCAGATTGATGGAGGTGACGAACGGAATAGTGATTCCTCTCTCTCATCAAACCAACCGGATTCCCTTATAAAGAAACAGAATTTATGCTTGAGTTCTGGATAATTCTTGGACGGTTATCCTCTTCCATTGCCTTCTGACATCCTCACCACTGCCGGTCAACATTATCGAGCTCTGTATATTGGCCGAGACACTCGAAGCAGTTCATTCTCGTGTGAAGCTCCTTCGTGGGTATCGATTTTCAACGGAGAGACTTCCAGGACTTCCTCTTCCTCTTGTTAGTTGAGCATCCCATCGTGACCGGTAAGCGCCCCTCACCAAGGTAAATGATGGATGCTCTGTTTCGGTTATTCTTCACACCTAACAGAGGCCAACACTATAGGTGTGTTTTGTGCGAAAATAGGCTTTAATTGAGGATCTATTTTTTAATGGGAATTTGCTTTAATAATGTTTTGGTATAACTGCTGTGAATCCTTTGATATTCTTTAGGATCCGAAACGTTAGATTGAAAATACATCACTTAGACTTGTCAAACGGGTGTGTTGAATCGGGTTAATGCAAAATTTTTTATCCATACCTAACTTGGCCCATTCTCAATCCATACCTGATTCATTTAACTAAACCTAAGAAAATTTATTTCTTATGATATTTTTTGGAAAAATGGTATTGCTAAAACACTTTCATGTAATACAAATTTAGTGGATAATTTTTATAATTTTTTTAAAAAAGTAAGCCTTCGTTTGTTTCCTAAATATTTTCCAAGAAGTATTTTCTTAAGGAAAATTACAATATTTTTTTGTTTTTGCCGGAAATTTGAATATAAATTTGAAAATATTTTTTGTTGTTTGGTATGAAAAGCAACATCAAATTTTCCTCCTTGACTCCTTTTAATATTTTTAATTTTATTTTTTAAAATCGAAATTTTAATTATTTTTATTTTTAAAAAATATAAGTTTTAATTATTTAGTATTTCTTTTTCTTCTTCTTAGGCTGGCCGTTGGTGACAAGTGAGCTCAAACTCACCTGACACCGATGAGCTCAAGGCTTGCCATATCAAAGAGGTTCGAGCCCCACTAGTCGTTGGCAAGGCCTTAACCTCGTTAGATCAGCGAGATTGAGCTCACTTAATGTCGGTGAGATTGAGCCTTGCCGATTAGGTGTTGGCGAGGCCTCTGCCTCACTAGATTGGCGAGCTCGAGCTCTCCCGACGCTGACGAGCTCAAGTCTCACTAGATTTCGGTGAGGTCGAGGCCTCACCAATTGTTAGTGACCTCAAGCTTGCAAAGTCTGGCGAGCTTGAGCCTCGCCTGGTCAGTCCAGTAGTTGGCCGTTGCCATGCCGACCACCGACTAAGGAAAAGGAAGAAAAAAAAAGAAAGGGAAAGAAAAAAGAAAAATAAAAAATAATTATAATTATAATTTTTAATATATATATATATATATATATATATATATATATATATATATATATATATATATATATATATATATATATATGTATATATTTGTGTAAAGTTAAAGTGAGAAAGAGAGAGTGTGAGGCTTGGGTTGGGAATCGATTCTAAGTTCAAACCATTTAAGATTCGTTTATCTTTTTTTTTTTGTCTGTCCTACGCTAATCATACTCTAACACTCACTCTCAGACTTTTGCCCTGCCTCATTGCAGGGCGTGGGAGTCGAAACCCACTCTTGAAATGAAATCGTCCCCACCCCAATCCCTCCTGAGAAGGTGGGGATTTGAACCCCCAACCTCTCCCTTCCAAGATGGAAGGGTAGCCATTAGGGCAGACCCCGGTGGTTTAGATCCATTTATCTTAAACTTTCAATTTTTGAATCCATTTGACTAGTCTTTTCAAAATATAAGTGATTCATATATGACTCATTTATGATTTAAATTGGTCATATATAGATTTAAGGCCCACTTTGAAACCTCTAATCATGTCTTCGATGAATTTTTTAACGATGTTAGTGTTTGTTCAGCTTCTAATCCGACTGAGATTGAGTTCTATGTTCTAATTTGTTTGTTTGTTTCTATCAAATAAGTTTTGTTTTCGTCCAGTAATTGTCCATGCTGCAGCTCATGACTTCTGAGTTTCAGTTTAGTTCAATAGCCGAGAATCACCCATGCGAAATAAGTTTGAATCTGATGTGTTCTGTCGATCCCAAATGAAACTCAGAGATTAATTTCAATGTTTGAATTGTCATTTCTAAATTAAAGCATGTTCTGTTCATGATTTCCTGATTGATTTTTGATGGATTAATGTTGAATTCTGAACGCAAGAGTTTATAGTGCTTTTTACTGTGGGTGAATGCTGAATGTGTTTGCACACCATGATGGAACAAAAACGGGAGTTTGTGCATCAAAGAGATGGAGGGAGCTTAACTGATAATAGTATCATTAGCTTTGGGAGGCATGGCCGTGGCAATAGAATGAAGATGGCTGATTCATCTCAATGGAAAACTTAGGACGAGACAGTAGATTCAATTCAAGGTGTTTGGGCATGTTGAATTTAAAAAAAGAAAGGAAAGAGGGAGAGGTTCAGTGCATTTTGAGACGAGGGACCGAATGAGAAAGGAATGGAAAGTAAATAAAAATAATAATAATAGAATAAATAAATAATAAGAAATAAAGTTCCTTTGGAAAACTAGTTTGATCTAAAAGGGTTGAAGTGTTCTTTATTGATTTTTGGATAGGAACTAAAATGCAAGAAATTGAAAGGTACGACATTGGAAAAAGACTATTAGATCCAGGTGTAAGCAATAGATGTGGTTTAAGTCAATCTTGTTTTGAGTGGAGCTGTGTTCCTTAAACTGATCAATGTCTTTAGTGGAGTTTTCTCCTCGAACGAGAGTGTAGGTTTAATCAGCATTCAAATTTCTATAGCTCATCAGCGGCCCAATGCACATATTGGGTCAGGTTCATTGACTCTTTACCTTGCAAGAACAGGGGACATTTCCATCCTCTGCTTCTGCACAAACTTGTGAATGTCTGCAAATATAATTGGGAATGGAAAATACAAACTATTTATGAGTTTTCACGTACATATCCAAACGCTAGCTAATAAAGCACACACCCAACACTTGCTCTGCCACAGCTGCCCCACCATCAAGATCTTAGGCGAGTCGCCCAGCCTTTACTGACATCGCCGCAACCTCAGGAGAGTATGTCAAATCCTCCAGCGTTTTTTTCTGTGAAATAATCTGCAAGCAGGTGACGCTCATTAGACAGAGGCGGATCTCTGGTGTGGCAAGAAGAACCCACAGGGATTGAAACTGCATCAGTTACTCTGCTGCAAATGGCTTCTTGTGCATCACCGAAGCTCCTGCTCATCACTGGAGACGCGTTCCCAATTTGGCAATGTGGCCTTGACGACGATTATTGCTTTACGACTTCCATTGATGAGGATTCAACCGTGATTAGAAATAAAAATAGGGTATACTACCGGAGACGTGTTCCCAACTTGGCAATGGCGTAGGTTTAGACACATTCACGGGAGGGTTCAATTGATGAGCCTGTACATAGTTCGAGAGAAAAAGAAATGGGCATCGGCAAGACAAACAAGAAGGTTAAACAGAACTGTTAGTGCCACGTAACATGGTAAAGGAAATGACATGCAACTATTGCCGGAAACTCAAAATAGTACATTCTTTTGCAGGCTAAGATAGGTTACATACTGTCTTATACATGCTGCACAGAACAAGTGCTTCAAATTCAGATTGCCAAATGGGACATAAGGGCCCAACCCTTCCAAAATGACCATCTACTAATTTACATTGACGCTACTCAGTCTTTCAGTATATAATGTCAAGTTGGGCTGTTAAAACTATCGAGGAGCTATGTAATCAAGATATTCCCTGCGTGGCTGCAAGTAGGGACAATCTCTGTGACAATGTCCTTGACCCCATGCTAAAACATAATCGACCGATTTGTCTTCTGATTCTAGGGAGCCACGGAGAATGTCATCATCTAACAAGAAAACAACGCAACTATGGGCATGTTCACAGTCCAAGGACGAAGGCAAAAATCCTTACTCTGTTCGCTTCATCTACAAGTGCATTAGCTGTTTGTATGTCCAGATCCTTGGACTTATCAGTTCCTTCTGGCATCCGGATTCTACACACAAACACTTCGATCAGCCCCACTTCCTGTGGTTACAAAGAAAAAATTTGCTCAAGAAAAATTCTTACTGATCAATTCAAATGATTGGACACCATAATTCATATATCTAGTTGTTTGCATGCATCAAAAAAGTAAATGGATAAGATTACAGTGTTTCAAAATTAACCATACATTCATTAAACAACTTAAACTTTTAGATCAATTGGCATTGATCTCACAAAATTTCACATGATATCAAAGCCTTAAGTCCCGTGTATGAATCACTTCAAGCCCCTTCTTTGCTTGTCCAAAGATTAATTCCAACTTATGCATGAGGGGGAGGGCTACAATATCTAAATAAAAGTCATTGCTTTAATCTAACAATTCAAGTTTTGAATCAATTAACAGCGGTCTCACAAAAGTCTACAGTGACAAAGTTTCCAAAGATATTTCCCATCCAAAGCTATGTAACCAATAAGCAAAGAAAATACAAATAGAGAAATCATATTTTATGATGCAAAGTAACCAAAAAAAAAAAATGGGCCATATTTAATGCATTGACATAGATTTCGGTGCGTCATCACCATATTGATACAACTAAGCACAATTTAAAGTTGAACACCACATTCTCTTACTTTAATAAAATCAATCCGTACACATCATAACATATCTAACAAGTCAAATGACAATTAAAGTTTACTAAAATCTCAGGCGAGCTCAAAAGACAGCTTCTTCTAAGTAAAAGTCACCATCAATTCCATGGCCATAAACGCTGTAAAAGTGATTCGATTTTCAAAACTTATTGCTAACGCAACTGATTCAGAAAGCACACTAGAAACATGAAATCTATTTTGTTTGTTATGAGTAGGTTTCACGGGTTTAACTTCACTGAATTAGGAAATTCAGACAGGCAAGGCACTATCTGCTCATTTTTGTTGTTCTTTCCAAGGTACCCA
Organism: Eucalyptus pauciflora; assembly: GCA_007663325.1. Lineage (NCBI taxonomy): Eukaryota > Viridiplantae > Streptophyta > Magnoliopsida > Myrtales > Myrtaceae > Eucalyptus > Eucalyptus pauciflora. Next base: position 943,942 of record VMYD01000100.1, on the reverse strand, counting down.
TTTCTAGGATTATGGATTCCGCAAACAGCAACCAAACCTGAAATTCAGACAACTACAGAGTCTGCTCTGCTCTAAAATTGTTTTAAAAAATCAAAGCATACTAGATTCTGATTAAACACCATTTTGCTGTTGCAAGTCTCTTAGCCTAGTTTTTTTTTTTGGTCGGTTCTTAGCCTAGTTTATGTATCTTATTATGTGGTTCCAGACGTATCAAGAAAAGAAAAAACAGAAAATCTTAAATGTCATCAAGCGTCTAAACCTGAATCACGACTTAACATCCCCAACAGTGAAGGCCAACGAAAAAAGAACATAAAAGCTGTCATCAAGAGTTTAAATTTGAATGACTCACCATCTTCCACAGTGAAGGCATTAGATGTGCCCTCAAGGACACGGATTCCCTCACAACAACCCAACGCAGTTTTGACTCCAAGCCTGAATTTTCGACTACTCGTCCAGCTTGATACATCATTGAAAGTGATAGCACCCAATATCCCCAAGCCTTTTTTGAGGGTCACAGAGAGATCACCATTCAAGAGTGGCATATTCCCTTCCCGCCCCCTTAGTTCTTTGCTCCCAAAGAACTCTTTAGTCCAATTTCTACCAGCTTCGTCATCAAAGTCACCTCCAATCACTGTCACCATCAACTTTAGCATTGACAAGGGTCCAGATTGCACAACCCTACCTGTACTGGAATCTACCAAGATGACATGAATAAGATCTCCTCTCCCACTTTTAACCGCATTACCTTTAACTAGGCTCGATGGTAGTTTAGTTATAAATTGAAGACGTAAGTGCTTTTCGCTCTCACCGTCTTTACTCACCGATGCAGACCTGTTAATAGAAAGACGAATTTAAGGATTCATCGAGAGACATTAACACTGCAGAAGATAGTGCCTAGTATGCCCACTATAAGGACAGCCTTCTCGCCAAACAGCAGTCTTGCAAAAAACAAAATCATGCTAGGGGCCAAATCCAACATATGAAATCATTCTAGCAGGTCATTCGGATTACCATAATAATTGGAATCAATTGACTATCAAAACCTACGACCTTTTAGCAATCACTAGCTTGAACACATTGATCTCACTCAGTCTTCGAAGTACGGAAATGAAGCACAGATACTCATACTCATGATAAAAAGAAACGATGCCATCGTCCCTATCTCTGTCATGGATACATAGATATACTTGGTATAAATTCACGAATTCAAACAGTGTTGCAAATAAACTAAAGGTGAATTCCTGCAGAAGATCAACAAAAAATTGCAGAAACATTCTCAGTGATATTATCATTCACCACTGTCATAGTTGATTCTAACTCTAGTAAATCATCCTGCTTTGTTGGTGCATCAGCTTAGCATGCATTTAAATCGCAATATCTCTAAAGTGTCTCAACAAAAAAATTCTTACCAACAATTTAGCTTTCCATCTAATAAAGGAACTTTGGTCTCATTCAATAGACCATGAGTGAAATTCTCATGCATAAACTCTGTAAAATCAGGAAGTTCACCGAGTTTCTCAAGATCAAGTGGCTTCCTAATTTTTTCTTTCATGTTGTTGAAAATCTGCATCAGTAACGCATTTGTCCTCAAATATAGATAATCGTCCATCACTGCAGGCACAAATGGCTCCCTCTTGTCAGTTTGAGCAGTTCCAATTGCACTCAAAATCTGCCTGCAGAAAGAAGTGCTGCAGGGTTGGCTTAGGATTCGAATTGCGTACTTCTTCAATACAGGAAGGACATCACCGCAAGAGTCCCACCAGTCACCTTCATACGCAACACTATTAGTATACAATTTTCACATTGAAAACAAATAAAATATAAAATTACATTAACACAGTTAATTGATTAAAGAACAGATGCTTACAAGGGTGAGATGTTCCTAACATTGCCTTTGCGAACAACTTCGGCAATTGGTCATGATAGCGAAGCATTTCTTCCTTAAATTTTTCCTTTTCTTCAACACCTACCAATTTTTCCAGCATGAAATCCATGCCCTCTTTCATTGCAACATTCTGTATGAACTTCTCGCCACACATGTAAGCAGGGTTAAGAAAAGCAGCAGCAGCATATAATGGATGACTAATATCATCCTGCCAACGCTTGAATATCTCCCGTAAAGTCTGATATTTAGGAACATTAGTCTCATATATTTGTCTAATAGCCTCATCTGCCATTTCCACAGCTGCATACAAGAACCCAAAAGTGGCGCCATAGCCATCAACTAGACAGAGTACTCGAAATATTGGTCCTAGAGCACGCAAGACTTCTTTCCCTTCACTCCAAAATTCAGAACTGCGAATGATTTCACCCACTTCTATGCCTGATTCATCCTTCTCAAAACCCAACGAAAGCCACTTAGATGATGAAACAAGAGATCGCAGCTCAGTTTCAAGTCTCATGATTGATTGAAGCATATAATAGTCAGAGTAAAATTCCATCATTGATGATTGTTGCAACCTTACGTAGTCTGTGAACTGCTTCATCGATGATAAGATGCCATCATGCTCTTGAATCTTAGTGACAACTGCTCTTGCTTGATCAAATGCGTTTCGAATCCATGATATATCGTAACATATTTCCTCGAGCGAATGTTGTGTTTCATAGGCAACACATGTAGTCTCGTACACATAGGGATCGTCGTCATTTGACATACTTTTAAAAAGATAATTATAATTTCCGGATATGCGTTGCACGACGTTGTTGACCCCAATTTCTTGAGTGACGAAATATAAAATCTCTTTGAACAAACCTAACACTGAATAATACGCGGGCATTTCCAACGCATTCAATAGGACCACCCCTTCAATTGAATAAGCAAAGATACAAGTGAAGAATCTGTCCCCATCCGCCCAACAATCATAGATGAGTGCGCAGCCAGTTCTAACCCATGATTTCTTCACATTTGTCACATACTCTCCGATTTCCTTTTGCAAATCAGGCACTAACTTTGTTTTAACCACCGAACAACGTGGCAACTTATAATGAGAACCATGTTTAGCCACAGCATTCACAAAGTCAATGAAGGATGGCCTCTGCACAATGTTGACATCAACACCATTAAAGAGGATGAACTTAGCGAGCAATTGATCCGGCATAACGCCATCCTTACTGATAAGCATTTTTGGCAAAGTCTCCTCGGTCTTAACTGAACAGGCTTCAGCCTTGGCTCTCTTGTGAGGATTAGCAGAAATTCCTTCAGCAGCGGCAACTCGAACATCTTCTGAGACCTCGGTGCATATGTCTATACCGCCGCCTCTAATCCCAGATAAATGCGACTTAAGTCTTGAAACACCGCCGGGAAATGTCTTGTGGCAGAAATTGCACGTAAATTTGCCATCTTCTTTCTCTGCACAATCCCAAAATTGATCTCTCTTTCTAACCATGTCTACTTCCTCGGCCTATATGCACAAAAGAAGAGCAATTAATTGTTTTCCCACGGACGTGAATGAAGTTGTTGATAGTCACATTATTGACAACACCGAGAACTATAACCCACGACTTCCAATCTATGCAAGTAGGTTTTAAGGTTTAGCGGCCACATACTCCCTTAACATCTTCACTGAGCAATAATAAAGCCCTTGTAATGAAATATCATGCAATTGACATTCACTTTAAAGTCCCTCCTTCATCAAAGTAAGGGAGTTTCACCAGAATTGTCGGTGGGTCGACAAGACCTAAGCAAGCTTTTTTACCACTTCTAGTATACACACATAATGCTATGAGACCTCCAAATCATAACACTAATATCTAAGCTGACCTACAATTGAACAGAAATAAAACATTAAGTATCTTGACAGATAAATGAAATTCATTGTTTTGAGATCAAACTCAATAAGAATTGCTAACTATATATATGTATTATGGGATATTCAGAAGAATGGAATAGACAAAGTAGTCAAAGGCCACTTTACTCAACAATTGTGAAAATCGAGGGGTATTTATACCCAAGAGAACCAGCTACCTTGGAAATAATCAAACAAATAATGCCCTCAAGATCAAATAATATCTCTAACAAGAAATTATCTACTATCCATGACTTTACTTCAACGCTGTACACTAGCATGCTTCCTGAGAGCAGTACAGAGTACCTAGAATAGCAACTATCCCTTCAGAAACAGGACTTGAAATAATTGAAATGCCCAGAACCCATTAATCGTCGCTCATATTCACATACACGGAAGTTGAGAGAGAGAGAGAGAGAGAGAGAGAGAGAGAGAGAGAGAGGATATGACCTGTTTATAGCACGAAGAAGACGCAGAGAGGAGCGATATTTCTCCCAAGGCGTGAAGCCTGGAGAGGGAAAAGCGACCAAATCACGAACTTACGCAGTGTTGGGGAGAAGGTTGAGAGAGCTTTCATAGATGCTTGAATTTTACCTGTTATATAGGCGCCTTTTTTTGGGGGGGTGGGGGGTTGTTGTTCTGTGGGTCAATCTTTTTGTTTCTTTGCCTTTTCCCGCGGTCTGCGTCTAATTTTTTATTTTATTTTTTTGGTGAGACGTCTGCGTGTAATTGGCAGGGCACGTTTCTTTGACTTGGAGGCGTGCGTACGCGAATTATTGGAAAAAACAAAAGTACGCGTTCTTATCAAAGACACGTCTTTACGTTTAGTTAATTGTCCCGAGTCCGAGTCCGACAAAATGATATGGCGTGTTCTACTTTTTTGCTTTTTGGCCTTTTCCCATGTTCTGCCTCAAGTTGGCACGCATGCCTACGTGAACTATTGCAAAAACAAAGTACGCGTTCTTTTCAAAAATTCGTCGTCCCTTACATTTTATTTGATTGTTGCGTCCGAGGAAAACATACGGTGTGTTTCAGTATATGAAAAGAGCAGCTGCGATTCGAACAGTATTAGGGCAACAAGTTGAAGGGCACATTTAAATCCAAAACTTGTATAGCTACTTCCGAAAAGATTAATCACTAATTAATTTTCTAAGCTTTCATACATTTATTTCGTTTGAAATGGTTAGTCAATAGAAAAATATTTTTGACTAAAAAAATGCATACAAAAATTAGGAAAATATAATCTCGATCATTGGATCTGAATAGATTTTTAAAAAGCTCAAGACGAAAAAATAGATAGAAGATTCGTCTTGTGAGAGATCTTACATTCTTTTTCTTTTCTGTTGTTTTTTGGAGCGTTGCTCTGTGCTCAATGTTTTGCTTTTTGCTTTTTCCCATGGATGGCAGCGCACGTTTCTTTGATTTGCACGCGTCCCTACGCGAATTATTGCGAAAACAAAAGTACGCGTTCTTTTCAAAGACACGTCCCTTACATTTTATTTAGTTGTTTTATGTCCGAGGAAAAGGTATGGTGTGTACAGTACATAAAAGAGAATAACTGCGGTCCGAATAATATTAGGGCAAGAAGTTGAAAAGGGCACATTTAAATCCACAGCTTGTATAGCTGCTTCCTAGAGGATTGGTCGCTATTTAAATTTCCAAACTTTCATGCATTTGTTTTGATTGAAATGGTTAGTCAATGAAAAATATTTTTGGTTAAGGAAAACACATACAAATATTAGGAAAATATAATATCCGTTATGAATTAAGGATAACGAACATAAAAGCATCTCTTGACAAAAACTCATCAGCTTCTTCACTTTCTATTTTACGATAGGGTTTTACATACTTTTCCACGTACCACCAAATAAAACAAAACTAACAATTTAAAATCCACAGAAAGCATTTCTTTTATCAAGAAATTTATTGCGAAACAAATGCACCATAATTACCTTTCATCTTTGCAATTTTTGAATGAGGAAAAACACCAAATCTACTTTCAATTTTCAGATTGATAGATGAAATCGTGTTGGCAAGTTCATGGCTTCTTGTAAGGCCATCCATCCTTATCCAATTTTAGCTGAGTATAACAAATTTCTAACGTGAGTTCGATAAAACTTACTCCATCGAGTAAAAAGTTTGTAATGTATATATTAGGCACATAAATTTGTTATATTTCATGCTAGGATTTATTGAGAAATTATGCTTCGTTCGTTTCACATAAAATGATTTCTAAGAAAACGTTTTTGAATTTTTTGATGTTCGTTTCATGGAAAATGAATTGGTTGGGGAAAACATTTTCTATCAATGGAATTTTTTTTTTCTAAAATATGGGAAAGTATTTTCCACTTTTCAAAAAGAGGAAAACATTTTCCGTATATTCTTTCATCTCATTTGCTTTCACCAAACACCTTTTCCTTTTATATTTTTCTTTTTCATTTTTTTTTCATTTTTCAAAAAATTGATCTTTAAATTATTTTTTAATCTTTTTCTTTTTCTTTTTTCCTTTTCTTTTTCTTCTTCATTGGCTGGTGATTGACCATAGACAAGCTCGAGCCACGCCCGACACCGGCGAGCTCGAGCCCCACTAAACGTTGACAAGGCTTGGCGTTGGGCGAGGCTCGAGCTTGTCAGCATTAGGCAAGCTCCAGCCTCGCCGCCCTATAGCGAGGCTCAAGCTTGGCCAGCCAATGAAGAAGAAAAAGAAAATAAAAGAAAAAGGAGAAAAAAAGAATAAAAATAATTAAAAACCAGATTTAAAAAATTATAATAAAAATTTTATTAAAAGGGGTGCGTGGAGGAAAAGATTTTTCTTAGCGGACAACGGAATATATTTTCTATTTCTTTTCAAGTTTCAGCCAAACACCAGAAAAAAAAAATGATTATTTTCTTAGAAGATAACTCTCTAGAAACGCCACATTTTTTGCAAAACGAATGGAGTCTTTTATACTTCAATGGCCAATTTTGTCCTCTGGACATAGGGTCGAACTTATTATATTGTATGCAAAGGTAATATCAACAAGACTTTAGGTGTGTTTTGTGCGAAAATAGGCTTTAATTGAGGATCTATTTTTTAAGGGAATCTGCTTTGATAATGTTTTGGTTTAACTGCTCTGAATCCTTTGATATTCTCCGGGATCTGGAACATTGGACTGAAAATGTATATCATGTGTTCGATGAAATTCTTGAACGATGTTAGTGTCTGTTCAAGTTCAAATCTTATCGAGATTGAGTTCCGTGTTCTAATTTGTTTGTTTGTTTCTATCAAATAAGTTTTGTTTGAATTTGGTTTCCCTTCGTCCAATAGTTGTCCTTGTTGCAGCTCATTGACTTCTTAGTTTCAGTTTAGTTCAATAGCCAAGAATCACTCATACGAAATAAGTTTTAATCTGATGTGTTCTGTCGATACCAAATGAAACTGAGTTTGATTTCAATGTTCAAATTGTCATTTCTGAATTAAAGCATGTTTTGTTCATGATTTCCTGATTGCTTTTTGCTAGATTAATGTTGAATTCTTGAGCAATATTTTCTCCTATTCTGACTCATTTATCTTTCATATGCAACCAAACTAATGCTCAGACAACTTCATCCAATTGTAACCAGAGATAATAAGTTTCTCATGCGAGTCAAACAAAATTTTGATGTGTACATGCATACAAAATTATTTTCATATATATCAAAACTTGAAATACCTGTCACACATCAACATTACTTGTAATGAAAACCTACTAGCCACATAAAATTGTTTATTTCTGATGCTAAAATTTGTTTGAGAAAGGCCAGTTTTTATTTTATTTAGGGCATGGGGTTCCTTATTTTATGGGTATGAAAAGTAAATATCAGCCTAGAGAATTTGCGAACTATCGAAAGGCCAAAGATTAATTTTCCTAGTTTGGACTTACTCATCACATAAAATAATACAAGTTATCAGTAGGCACATGCTTTTCTTTTTCCTAGTTTGGACTTACTCATCACAAAAAAGAATACAAGTTATCAGTAGGCAATTGCTTTTCTTTTTCCTAGTGCGGACTTACTCATCACATAAAATAATACAAGTTATCAGTAGGCACATGCTTTTCTTTTTCCTAGTGCGGACTTACTCATCACATAAAATAATACAAGTTATCAGTAGGCACATGCTTTTCTTTTTCCTTGTTTGGACTTACTCATCACATAAAATAATACAAGTTATCAGTAGGCACATGCTTTTCAATAAGAAAAAAATACAAAGCAGATGGGAATTCGAACATGTGAATTGAACACGCAAAGCAAAAGAGTGATGCTATGCAAAAAACAATTTGCAGAAACATTGATAACCATTTGCCTTATTACATCTAATAGGGAGAAGTGCCAAAAAAGTCATAAACCTTTTGTGTTTGTGCCAATTTAGTCCTAAACCTTTTTTTTGGTGCCAATTTAGTCATAAACCTTTTTATTTAGTGCCGATTCAGTCCTTTTGGTCGGATTTTGCTGATTGGACGCTGGCCGGCTGACGTGGACAATTTTTAATATTTTTTCTATTTTCTTTATTCTTTATTCTTTATTCTTTTTTTTTTCCTTCTTTGCTCCTCCCTCTGGCCGTTGGCCGGACCATGGCGACCGGCCAGAGGAGACGATCGGCGAGGCTTGCCGGCCACCTCGCCAGTGGCCGCGAGGGCGGCCTTGCGCTGGGCGGCGAGGCTCGCCCTTGTCGGATCTAGCAAGGGTCGAGCCTCGCCCATGGTCGGCGAGGCTCGACCTCGCCAGCGCAACCTAGGTCGCGATTCGGCGAGGTCGAGCCTCGCCAGATCTGGCGCAAGGCGGCCTCCCGCGCGGGCTGGCAAGGCTCACCTCGCACCGGGCTGGTGAGGGTCGAGCCTCGCCCATGGCCGGCGAGGCTCGACCTCACCGAATCGCGGCCTCGTGCCGGGCTGGCGAGGGTCGAGCTTCACCGGCGCCGCCCAGGGCTGCGATTTAGCGAAGTCGAGCCTCGCTGGCCATGGGCGAGGCTTGCCTCACCGAATCGTGGCCTGGGCGGCGTCGGCGAGGCTCGCCCTCATCGGATCTGGCGAGGTCGAGCCTCGCCGGCCATGGGCGAGGTCGAGCCTCGCCGGCCATGGGCGAGGCTGGACCTCACCAGCGTCGACCAGCGTAAGGCCGCCCTCGCGACCACTGGCGAGATGGCCGGCGAGCCTCGCCGGCCGTCTCCTCTGGCCAGTCGCCGTGGTCCGGCCAGTGGTCGGTGGGAGGAGGAGAGAAGAAAAAAGAATAAAGAAAATAGAAAAAATATTAAAAATTATCCACGTCAGCCGGCCGTCGTCCAGTCAGCAAAATCCGGCCAAAAGGACTAAATCGGCACTAAATAAAAAGGTTTAGGACTAAATTGGCACCAAAAAGGTGTTTAGGACTAAACTGGCACAAACACAAAAGGTTTAGGACTTTTTTGGCACTTCTCCCACATCTAATATGTGATGCACAATACAATTGGTCATCTCTTTCTCTTGCTCCTTGAATGACCTTCTCATGATTCTCATCATGCTTTGATTTGGTTTTACTTTCTTAATTGTTCTTCAATGAGATGCCTGGAAGATCGATTCCCTTGCATTAACCTTCTCTTGACGCTCCACCAATGGCTGAAGACTCAAAATGTGCAGCAATTTCACGTCAAATTTGCTGTATTGGATTGAGGACGCCAGCATTATTGTCTATCTCTTGTTGATTTTTGGTTCTTCCCATGAAAGATTCCTCATATCAACGAACAAGAGTCTCATCAAGCATGCCCGAAAAGAATTCACTAGAATGGGTGAAATACCTGTCGAACTCACAAACTAGTCCAATCTTGTCCAATCCACAAAGGGTTTGTTGAAGGTGTTGGAAAATGTATTAGAATACATAAAATAATAATAATAATTGGAAATGCATTACAAAATATTACAAAATACAAGGAAATGTCTGAGGCGTGCAAGCACTATCCTTAAGGATAATTCCGCCCCTCGGAGTACGAAACTCGGTGCGTAAGGCTTCAGCGGCTATCCTCCCAAGATACAACAGACCTTCTTCTATACTCCGCACTGAATATTAGAAGGAAACAGAACAACTTTTGTGTATAACCCAGCAAAAAGAAAAGGAAAGATGTTAGTACACATTGTATCTTATGAGATCTTATATTCAGACAAAATAGAGCCGTTAAAAGAGCCGTTGTAAAATAATGGAGGATTTATGAAGTAATAAATCAAAAGTTATAAAGCCGTTAGACGACCGTTATACAATCATTAGAAAGCCGTTATTTGGCCGTTAAAAAGCCGTTACAAAAATGACGACTTTCATGACGATCATAATTTCTAATAAATATTTCAAAACTACTGAAATATCCAACAATCCCCCACATATTTCAGAAAGTTTTGACAATAAAATAGAATAATGCTGGGTTATTGGAGAGTAATGCATCGGAATTGGTGCTTGTTAGGCTATGAACCAACCCTAGAAAGAATGAAATATAATTCACGAAATTATTGGTGAAGTTTGAAACTTCTATGAACCAAGAATTTCTTTTTGTGAATTATAATTTTCACCAATCACATTACACTCCCACAAACTTTGTTGTTCAACGCGGTTTTGCGCTAATAGGCCATGCGCATGCTTGGTTTATTCATAAGCGCTTTGGAGATTTTCCCCAAAAATTCTCATAGGAGCGGCCCCACTCCACACTTATATAGGTGATTCCATCAAGTGTATTATGCAGTTTAATACACCACCAATAATGGCTATGTAATTTCATTAAGAGCTTAGCTCAACCTTTTTTTCCTTGCAATTTTGCACTATTTTCATCTTAGGATGGACAATAATTTTTAGTAGTGCACTAGATCAACAAATGACTTGTTATTACCCATATGAACCTAATTCATGGGATTGCCAATCATATAGGTTGGGTTACCATCATTGTTGATTTTCTTCAATTGGCTTGTCCATTCCCCTCGATGTATAGTCAAAGGATTGGCCAAAATCCATTTCTGACTTCATATAATTAATGGACATAATTCCATCATTAAGCATGCTTTATCACATCATCCTTCAATCAGATGTGTCCATTTTTACCATTGAAAATTTTTCATTGCAATGGTTATTGCCACTTGGCAATCATGATACTTAGACACATAAGATGTCAATTTATTCCCAAAGGAATATTTGCTAAGAGTTTCTCAACTACTTAGCCTCATTTTCATATATGAGTGAGAAGAATTTTCTCTTTTTCTCAAGAACTTGAATAGTTCACAATTTACCAAAAAATAGTAAATATTTTCTTCTCCTTCACCCATTGGAGCTTAGGAGGATAAGGCATTTTGTTTACACATATATGCCCGGTAGCACTTGAGTCTACCACCCATAATTTTGATTAGCCACAATATTGGCATGGGAATGACTCCATCAATTACTTCATCAAATCATCTACTTAAACCAAGTCGACTTTTGGTTTAGTAGGATTGCCATTTCCCCCACAATTTCATTCGATTGCTTTTATGTCAAGCACTTCCACTGGGTGAACACATATTTGTCAGTGGATTTTATCTCATATGAATCCAAGATCCAGTTAACATCACCGTATCCATATAATACAGTGGAAAATCCACTATAATAAACTTGACAATAGTCGCTCTTTAACAAAATATTTCACAAAAGGCATCAATCTTATTCAATATAGATCTATGATGGCTATGGATGCAAAGAAATAAAAATAAATTTCATCTCCACAACAATCACTAAAGGAGATTCTCTTTCCCAATGCAATAGCCAATCAAGTCTCTAATGATCATCATGCATGAATGGACATTCAACATAAATTGGCAAAGTAAATATTCTTACAAAGATTTTTTTTTTTTTTCATATCATTACTGCTGTCAATAGTACATGTTGTTCCAAAAATATTAACAAAAACTCAGAGGTTAGCAGAAATCCAAAATGAATTAATAATTTCACAAAATAACTATAAGACTTCCTTTGAGGTTATATATGAATCACCAAAAATGTCTCAACAATGCATACTCAATACAAAACATGTAATCAATTTAATTATGCAATAAAATACTATTTAATAATTCTATCAAAAGTTATGCGTGGACAAGAGAGAATTAGCATATCTTCATGTATTTATCAAACATACACATTGTTATGCAGCAAATACCAACACAAACTCATGTCTACACTTACTTGAGCATATTGGCATGGACATCACCGACCGACTAATGATTGTATGCACTCTAGCATATCCCCAAGAATGATGGGACAACACTGTGAGGAATACTGAAGAATTTTGTTCCAAAGACAAACGACACATATTTTCAAAATCTATAAGCACAATAATATAAGGTAAAAAGAGCATAATTTTAGTGGTAAAACACAGAAATCCCACATTACAGCATCCATTGTTTCGCCGAAAACAATTATATATAACCTGGTCCAACATGGGCAAGCTCGATAAGATTCTGTAGAGGTGGAGCCAAAGGCAAATTAAATAGCATATAAAAACAGTTATAAACTTGCTTCATGAATGTACATTAAACAAATTTTAGCAGAAGAATAGGAAGAATTAGGAACAAAAAGAAACTATTTCGAGTAATAGAGAAGCGCCCCAATTTCCAATCTTAAATGGATGATTATTAAAATCATGAACTTGAGAGAGAAAACACCTACACACGTCCGACTTTCTATTGGAAAAACAAGTATAGGTATTGAAGCCCCAAAATAAAAATAAATATATATATAAAAGAAATATTAGCCCGATTTCTTTCCATTTCTTTTATGGTTTTCCTTTTCTATTTCCTTTTAGTAGCCACACAGAATCACTATGCCATTTTTAAAGATTTTCTACATAGGTAATTTTGAAAATCTGTAAACATCTTCCGTAAATATATAAGAGCACACATTCATGGAATATGTCTAACAAGATCAAATCAAATCAAATCTAAAGAGAACAAACAAGCTGGTGACGCCAAATTTCAAATACTAGAATGAAAGTATCTCGACCTGTGTGATGATGATTCCTCAAAATGTGGAAATAGCGCGCCAAAATGGCAATTACACCATTCAAGCATTAATTTAGAGTTTCCAAAAAGTGACTTTACTTGAAACTCAATAATCTTACCAAAATGACCGAAAGCTATTTTGTGTTAATGCTTGATACTGTCCCATGACAAACCACCCAAGAATATGTGATACTTGTCCTTCACCGTCTCCAAATCCTTGTTCAATTCCAAGGTCGGTGGAAGCACTAACAATTCCAATTTTGAAAGCTATAAGGCAATTATCCTTAAGATTGTTGGAAAATGTATTAGAATACATAAAATAATAATAATAATTGGAAATGCATTACAAAATATTACAAAATACAAGGAAATGTCTGAGGCGTGCAAGCACTATCCTTAAGGATAATTCCGCCCCTCGGAGTACGAAACTCGGTGCGTAAGGCTTCAGCGGCTATCCTCCCAAGATACAACAGACCTTCTTCTATACTCCGCACTGAATATTAGAAGGAAACAGAACAACTTTTGTGTATAACCCAGCAAAAAGAAAAGGAAAGATGTTAGTACACATTGTATCTTATGAGATCTTATATTCAGACAAAATAGAGCCGTTAAAAGAGCCGTTGTAAAATAATGGAGGATTTATGAAGTAATAAATCAAAAGTTATAAAGCTGTTAGACAACCGTTATACAATCATTAGAAAGCCGTTATTTGGCCGTTAAAAAGCCGTTACAAAAATGATGACTTTCATGACGATCATAATTTCTAATAAATATTTCAAAACTACTGAAATATCCAACAGAAGGGTCTCCTTTATGCGATGTGTGAATAATATGAATAATTGTTATTAGCAATATATAAAATACACTGGAAAAGAAAATTACGTTTTAAGTAAGGACAAACAACATGACCACCGCCTGCGGTGGCCCAGTTGGATAAGGCTCTCCAATGAAACTAACGAGAGTGGAGGGGGTCGAATCCCGCTGGCCGCACGGGATCTTAAGCGCGACGTCGGGGTGGTGGGTCCTCTACTAGCGTCGCTCCAGGGTTTACCCGCCGGCTACCAGCTGTACGGGGTTCCCTGGGTACCAAAAAAAAAAAAAAAAACATGTATTATTTGATTGATTGAGTGGTCTTTCACAAAGAATACAACTCCGATATTTATATGAAATTTTTTACATAAAAGGTCACTAAGAATTTAAACATGTTTTGCGTGGCTCTATCATTTAATGGCACTTATCTATAAATGGTTATGAAATATGAGATTATCAACTTCACTACTTGATAGTTACATGCAACGTTCCTCCTCGTCGACTGAGTCGGTGTACTTTTCTCATCAACTCTTCACTCCAACACTTAACCTTTTTTTGTTGACATCTCTATTGATCAAAATTAGGCCTTTTTGTTGACCGACTGTACTATATGGATTAAATGCTTCCAACACTTAGTGTAATCTTCTGCTCCTGTTGTCAATTTCTGTAGCTTCCATCGATGAAGTTGCTGGTCAAAATACTTGGCCATTTTTCGGTGTTAATAATTACGTAATCTACATAAGTTCACATTGACGCCAAATTCGGTAAATTGCTTTCTATATCAGCAAAATAAAATTGTTTTATGTTTGCAATTTTAATGCCCATATAGGTTCTGACTGTGCAATCAGCTCCTTTCGCCTTAAAAAAATTGCCTCCCTACATGATTCTACCTCGATTTTAAACTTCCACGGTTTTTTTCCCTTTTTTTCTTTTCTCAATCTTTTTCTTCTTGCGATTGTTTCTCTTGTTTTTATTGTTTGAATGGAATTGTCCATATACGCCAGCAATGCATACAAACAATTTGACGAATCAATTAATTGGATGATAAAAGAGTTCGATATTGATGAAGTTAAAATTGATTGCGAAAAAGTACATGAAGAAATTGCAAAAGCAGCACGAATGTGGACTTAGTCTTAGACAATGTCCAAGCATTGCTAAAAGAATATGTCGTAAGGTGTTCATCAAATATAACCCAAACATTTCCTTAACTACGGCTATTTTCATATAATCAGGTATTTAAATTATTAAACGACTATATAATCAGTATGACAACGATATATTGGTGAGACGACGATGATCATTGACTGAGCGAGCGAGAGCAGAGCAAGTGAAGTCTGAGCTTTTGGAGGGTTGCAGAGATCTACCCAGAATGGCAGAGCATTTGCAAAGCATCACATCGCTTGATGTTATATGGGTTTCGGATTCCTTCTCCTTCCATTCACATGCCAATCAAATGGCAGAGTTCCTCTGCGTCTAGAGTACATCAGCCTCTTGCCCAATTGCCTCAACCACCACATCTTCTCCTTCTTGCCCACTAGGGACGTCGTCATGACTTGCATATTGTCAAACAGGTGGCGGATCCTCTGGAACACCGTCCCGAATCTTTCCTTCTCCGTGCTGCGGGACGGTCACAACTTGACCCTTTATCGGCATCCCAGATCAAACGCTGCATGTGTTCTTCTTTTGTGGGCAGAGTCTTACTTTCCTACGCCTTGCCTTAGGTAAAAAATATACCTGGAAATTGTCCATGTTGTTGATCACCTGTCGACCCGCAGTGTCGAAGAGCTTTCTGTTGTAGTTAAAAGTATTAAGGATAATGTGATGTCTCTGTTCCTTTACTATTGCTCTTCATTCGAGGATCTGTGTATGAAAACTTTGCGACTTCATGGACATCAGAGGCATTGGTTGGCATCATCTTAAGTCCTCGTCCCTCGACTCTTGGGGCCTGTGTAACAAGGTGGTGAGTAGAATTTTGACGGGTAACCCTGTTTTTGAGTGCCTTAAGTTGGAGGAATGTTGGGGTCTAACAAACACCAAAGTCCATTCAAGAAGTATAAGGGAGTTGGCTTGGTTTTTGTAAGATCCTCGATTTCAACCCTTATTTTGGTCCCAACTAGAAGGCTTACATATTCCAAATAATTAATGAAAGGGGATGACTCATGGCCTAAGGGAATGATGACAAGTGATCTCGCAAGTCAAGTAGGACGCCACCTCTCCTCCATAAACTTGACACCTTGAGTTTCATAAGTTATGACTTCTTAGTTTTTCGAAACTATTGGACTTTTTTCTGCTTTCTAATTTTATAGAGCTCTTTTTACTTCGAATTTAGAGAAACTTTCTTCATAAAAGTTATTTAAAACATCTTAATCTATAACATACTTAAATATCATATTTTTTTGAGGTGAAACAGTTGGGACAAAGGACCAATCAATTACCATATAGAACCTGCCAGTATAGTGGAAACGGTAACCAAGTTGCTTTATCGAATTTTTATTTTTAGATCGTTTTTTTTATTGTTCTGGAGTTTGTTTTTTTTTTTTTGAAGAGAAGACAAAAGTGGTGACAGAATCTTTATTCTTTGATTCAAGATGCTATGTTTAATTTATATTTTTCATGTTTACTTCTATTATCTTCTAATTTTCTTTTGTTAGAGTTATGATATAGCCTAACCATGATGCTGTGAATTTCATGATTTTTATGTTTTGTAAGTAAGTTCATTTACGTGAGTCAGATATTATTGTGCTTAATGCTTTTAAATGACTGGCTACCACTTGAATGATCTGATTCACATGTTGAGGTTGAGAAGTGATAATATGCAATTATTCATTATAATATATAACCATGGATTAAACGTGGATAGAAATATAACGCGTTATTTGTGTAGATTTTGGTGATAAGGTGATTCAAAAGACTCATTGTAAACCAGGAATATTCATAGATTTTAATGGACTTATGTTTATTTAAATTCACTTAGAGATATAATGGATTAATAAACCAAGTAGATTTACTATACCTAGAGATAAGATAGTAAATAGATTAGGAAATTCCACTATCACATGTTTGACATCGTCCTTATATGCGTAACAATTTGAAATTCATATCTAATGGTTATGATAAAATCGGATGCTATTTACTATATTTAGTCTCCAAATTTTGCTTTTAAGATTTTTAATTTTAATTTATTCTCAATTCTATTTTGATATGTTAGATTAATTTTAGAATTAATCTATTTTTAGTATTTAATTAGTTTATTAATCATCAATCTCTGTAGAACGATACTCTTTCTCATCATTATACTACTTGTTCGGCACGTTCACTTATGTTTAGAATTTTACGAATTTTACGAAGATATGGTGCATAGTTGAAACATAAAGATTTGCTTTTCCAAATGTTACATATGTGTTCATTTAACTTTGGTTTGTCTCGGTATGGCGATGGTGTAGAGAAAGCCGAACCAAGTGTGCACTACCTACTAGCAATGTTGTAGTTACTGACTGGAAGAGAAACTTTTCGGTATGAACTCATCACTAACGAAGATATGAGATCAAATGATTGGCCACCAATTATTTTGTTTGACAATTCTATTATTGTGGAACTCGGGTGTGCTTAACCTTGCTAGCCTTTTGTTGATCGTATTTGTTTTGTAGATTTGAATTTGTATTGTAGTATTCTGAGCGTTGCTTTGGTTTACTTCAATTCGCTTTTTATGAAGTCTATATTTATTGCTGATGTATTCTTTTAAATAATGAATATATTTTTTTTGCGACAAAAAAAAAAAAAAAATCATGCTTCGCATTGTTAGCATGTATTTAATCAAGGATTAATTTAGACCCAAAAAGAAAAAAATCAAGGACTAACGGTTTTCTTCAGAGGAACTCATTGGGTGTTTGCTTGGGTAAAGCAATCCTCGCCGTTACTGAACGGTTCGCCCTCACTCCGATTCTTAATCCTTGGTAAATATTATTTTTTAGGAATTTTCACCATGCATGCATTTAGATTAGGGTGCATTTTTTTTAACTACGAATTAATCACAAATCGAAGAACCTAAAAGAAATTATTAAGAGGGAGCGGAAGTCGAGAGAGTATCCGGTCAAGCCCACCCCGCTTCACTCGTGAGATTATTTGTAATTAGATAAATAAATAAAAAATGTCAAAATGAGCATCGCATATCCTTCCTAGATTTTGGGACATACTCATTTTTTATGCATTGCTTACACGGGTTACGCCTCGAGACCTTATAATAAACCCTCTGTATTCAATATTGTCGACACGGTTGGGATTGTTTTTACAAGCGTGTTTGCTTTAGATTTTACTTATTCACTTTGGGTGTTTCACTCAATTGTTTAGGCATTTATGCATGCACGCCTAGAATTATGTATGATCATGAATAAAAAGCGGTAAAGATTCCATGAAGAAGATTGTTGTTTAGCTATTACAATAACAAAGTGAATATGATCTCCATCGGACATATGGAGGCTTTTTAGTTAGTACCCAAAGGTATACACCAGGATTTTTTGTTTATCAATAATTATATGCATTGCATGATGGATATGAAGAAGTATATCATTATCTCGACAAAAATGAATGAAGCTACAATTTGCAGGGAATCCCCACTACCAATTTGTAACCAGCTGCCTTCATTTGGCTGAACCGCGCCCCGAATTGGTTACCGGGGGAAGGCTTCACGGCCATCCGGCCCGGGGGTTATTTCCCAAATTGGTTACGAATCCCCCAGCGGTTTGCCATTACCCCATTTTACGTTTGGGGTTGGCTCCGATAAACGAGTCAGTTTAAGTTCATGACCGGGACCAAGTAGTTATGCATTTCTTAAAAGGGAAAAAGCACTGACAACGGACATTAGCAGTGTCTCAATTCGAAGTTTCTGGTTTCAAGAAGAAAGTCAGATTCCGCCTCACCCGACTCCTATCCCGCGTAGAATAGGTCAGTCGGGGCTCTAGTGTCAACTAAATAATGATGAGATATCAAGTTGCGATGGGAATGACTTATCAACACAAAAATTCGGTTAAACGCTTCCGAATTTGACCTAGGAGGGGCCGCATCACCAGGCTTTATGATGTCCGAGGTACTCATTTCATCTTTTCAGCGGGTGTTATTTATGCAATGTGTGAGCGCGAGTGATTGTCCTTACCCTTGGATTTTTTTTCCGGTGTGTATAATATAATTGATTTAGGTCTACGGGGTGTGTATGTCTCCATTTTTTCAGTACAGAAGAGAAAATTTTCTTGCGGGTCTTATATGCTTCCTTAATAAGCTCAAATGACCTTGTGGTATCTACACCTAAAATATGAATGAGTGCAATTTTGTTCATATGATTCATCTAGTTTCACGAAAAACATGTATGCGTACAAGGTAGTCTATTTGAATTTTGAGAGGGCTCTAATGCGCTTTGTAGATTAATTCGAGGGACCAAATACATCTCAACTATTTTTACTTGATGAGCATATCTAAGTTTGTAATGCCTCCAAAATGATCTGTAGATGTGGTTATAAGAGCATACGACGTAGGCAAAAGACTACTAGATCCAAAAGTGTTAGCAGTAGATGTAGAAAGTCATTCTTGTTTCGAGTGGAGCTGTGTTCCTTAAACTGATCAAATGCCTCTTTAGTGGAGTACTCTCGAATAAGGGTGTAGGATCAATCAGCATTCAAATTTCTATAGCTCATCACCGATCCAATGCACAAATTGGGTCGGGTTCATTGACAACATCACCTTTCAAGCAGGGGACGTTGAAAGGTCTGGAAGTATAATTAGTAATGAAAAATACAAACAGTATTTATGTGTTTTCACCTACATATCCAAACCCTAGCTAATAAAGCACACACCCAACACTTGCTCTGCCACAACAGCCCCACCGTCGCCATCCACCGCAATCCACCATCAAGATCTCAGGCGAGTCACACGGCCTTCACTGACAACGCCACAACCTCAGGAGAGTATGTCAAATCCTCCAGCGTTGTTTTCTCTGATTATTTTCTGCAAGCAGGTGTAGCAAGAAGTACCGGCGGGGACCAAAACTGCATCATTTACTCTGCTGCAAGCAGTTTTTTGTGCATCACCGAAGCACCTACTCACCACGGGAGACTTGTTCCCAAATCGGCAATGTGGCCTTGACGACGATTATTGCTTTACGACATCCATTGATGAGGGTTCAATTGATGAGCCCATTCTACACTTCCTAGTCATCACAACCGGGACACACCCACGGGAGGGCATTGCCCAACAAGGATCTCAAAAACTGTATCTAGTTCGAGAGAAAAGGAAATGGGCATCAGCAAGACAAACAAGAAGGTTAAACAGAACTAATAGTACCACGTAACATGGTTAAGGAAATGACATGCAACTATGGCCGGGAACTCAAAATAGTACATTCTTTTGCAGGCTAAGATAGGTTACATACTGTCTTATACATGCTGCACATAATGAGTGATTCAAATTCAGATTGCCAATGGGACATAAGGGGCCAACCCTTCTGAAATGACCATCAACTAATTTACATTGACGGAACTCAGTCTTTCGGGATATAATGTCAAGTTGGACCATTAGAACTATCGAGGAGCTATGTAATCAAGATATTCCCTGCGTGGCTGCAAGTAGGGACAATCTCAGTGACAATGTGA
Source organism: Eucalyptus pauciflora (assembly GCA_007663325.1). NCBI lineage: Eukaryota > Viridiplantae > Streptophyta > Magnoliopsida > Myrtales > Myrtaceae > Eucalyptus > Eucalyptus pauciflora. The sequence continues at coordinate 923,710 of VMYD01000100.1, read as the reverse complement.
CCCATGCTAAAACATGATCGACCGATTTGTCTTCTGATTCTAGGGAGCCGTAGAGAATGTCATTATCTAACAAAAAAACAACGCAACTATGGACATGTTCACAGTCCAAGGATGAAGGCAAAAATCCTTACTCTGTTCCGTTCATCTACAAGTGCATTAGCTGTTTGTGTGTCCAGATCCTTGGAAATATCAATTCCTTCTGGCATCCGGATTCTACCCACACAAACACTTCGATCAGCCACACTTCCTGTGGTTACAAAGAAAAAGTTTGCTCAGGAAAATTTTTTACTGATCAATTCAAATGACCGGACACTGTTACTAATATATCTAGTTGTCTGTCTGCATCAATAAAGTAATTGGATAAGGTTACAATGTTTCAGAATTAACCATACATTTGTCGAACAACCTAAGCTTTTAGATCAATTGACTTTGATCTCACAAAAATTTCACATGATAATAAAGTCTCAAGTCCCATGTATAAATCACTTCAAGCTCCTTCTTTGCCACTCCAATGATTACATTTCACGCTTTAACCTTAGGTCACATTCCAACTTATGCATGAGAGGAAGGGCTACGATAAACAAAAATCATGCTTTTATCTAACAACTTAAGTTTTGAATCAATTGACAGTGGTCTCACAAAATTCTACGGTGACAAAGTTTCCAAAATATTTCTCATTCAGAGTTATGTGAGCAATTTTGACCAAAAAAAAGTTATGTGACCAATGAAAAAAGAAAATAAAAAAGGAGAAATCATATGTGATGACGCAAAGTAACAAGGGCCATATTTAATGCATTGACGTAGAATTCGGTGAGTCATTATCTTATGTGATACAACTAAGCATAATTCAAAATTGAATACCTCATTCTCTCACTCCAATAAAATCAAATTGGTACCCATATATTAAAATATCTAACAAGCTAAATTGACAATTAAAGTTTACTTTAAATTTCAGACGAGCTCAAAAAACAGCTTCCCCTTGGCAAAAGTCACCATCAATTCAATGGCCACGAATGCTGCCAAGGTGATTCCATTTTCAAAAGTTATTGCTAGCGCAATTGATTCAGAAATCACACTAGAAACACCAAATCTATTTCGTTTGCTATGTGTAGATTTCACTAGTTCAACTTCACAGAATTAGGAAACATAGACAGGCAAGGCACCGTCCACTCATTTGTTAGCTACTTCTTTCAAGCATATTCCATTTCTAGGATTATGGATTCTGAAAATGGCACCAAACTTGAAATTGAGACACTGTAGAATCTATTCTACTCTAATTTTTTTTTTTTTTTTAAATTTAGAGAATACCAGACTCTGATTAAAGAAGATGCCATTGTTGCAAGTCTCTTAGCCTAGTCTTTGGATCTTATTATGTGGTTCCAGATGTCTGGTGTCAAGAACAAGAAAACAGAAAATCTTTATTGTCATTAAGTGTCTAAGCCTGAATCATGACTTACCATCTAAGCAGCAAAGGCCAACAAGGAAAAAAAAAAAACATGAAGCGTCGAATTGTCATCAAGTGTCTAAATTTGAATGACTTACCATCTTCCACAGCGAAGGCATTGGATATACCCTCAAGGACACGGATTCCTTCACAACAAGCCAACGTAGTTTTGACCCCAAGCCTGAATTTTCCACTTCTTCTCCAGCTTGATACGTCATTGAAAGTGACGGCACCCAATACTCCTATGCCTTTATTGAGGATCACGGAGAGATTACCAGTCAAGAGAGGCATATTCCCCTCTCGCCCCATTATTTCATTCCTCCCAAAGAACTCTCTAGTCCAATTTTTACCAGCTTCTTCATGAAAGTCACCTCCAATCGCCGTCACCATCAACTCCAGCACTGATAAGGGTCCAGATTGCACAACCCTACCGGTACTGGAATCTGCCAAGATGACATGAATAGGAGAATTTCTCTCCCCCTCAACCTCATCACCTTTAATAATGCTCGATGGTAGTTTTGTTATAAAATGAAGACGTAAATGCTTTTCGCCCTCACCATCTTTTCTTGCTGATGCAGACCTGTCGATAGAAATACTAATTTTACAATTCACTCAATAAAAATCTGCACTGCAATATGAAGACAGCCTTCTTGCCAACAACTGACAAATAAAAAGGAAGACAATGCCAAGGGCAAATCCAACATATGAAATCATTCTAGCAGATATCAAAACCTACGGCCTTTTAGCAATCACTAGCTTGAACACGTCATATCATTTAGTCTTCTGAAGTATAGAAAAGAAGCACAGACACCAATACTCGTGATCAAAAGAAATGATTATGTCCCTATCTCTGTTATCGATATATAGAAATATACTTGGAAGGAATTCACGAATTCAACCAGCGTTGCAAATAAACTTAAGGTGAATTCCTGCGGAAGATCAGTAAAAAAAATGCAGAAACATTCTCAGTGACATTTTTATTCATCAATATCATATTTGATTCTAACTCTAGTAAATCATCCAACGTTGTTGTGACTAATCAGCTTGGCATGCAATTAAATCGCAATCATCTCTAAAGTGTCTCAACAAAGATTCTTACCAACAATTTAGATTTTCATCTGATAAAGGAACTTTGGTCTCATTAGGTAGATCACGAGTGAAATTCTCATTCATAAACTTTGCTAAATCAGGAAGTTCATTGAGTTTCTCGAGATCAAGTGGCTTCCTAATTTTTTCTTTCATGGTGTTGAAATTCTCCATCAGTAATGCATTTGTCCTCAAATATTGATAATCGTCCTTCTTCTCAGTTTGAGCAGTCTCAAATGCACTCAAACTCTGCCTACAGAACGAAGTGCTGCAGGGTTGGCTTAGGATCCGAATTGCATACTTCTTCAATACAGGAAGGACATTACCGCAATAGTCCCACCAGTCACCTTTATAAGCAACACTATTAGTATACAATTTTCACATTGAAAACAAATAAAATATGAAATTACATCAACACGGTCAATTGATTAAAGAATAGATGCTTACAAGGGTGATATGTTCCTAACATTGTCTTTGCCATAGTAGTGAACAACTTTGGCACTTTGGCACGATAGAGCTGCATTTCTTGCACAAATGTTTTCTGTTCTTCAACACCTACCAATTTTTCCAGCACGATATTCATGCCATTTTTCATTGCATCATTCTCTATGAACTTCTCGCCACACATGTAGGCAGGGTTAAGAAAAGCAGCAGCAGCATGTATTGGACGAATGATATTACCCTGCCATTCCTCAAGTAGTACCGGTAAAAAATCATACTTAGGAACATTAGTCATATATATTTGTCTAATAGCCTCAACTGCCATTTCCACGGCTGCATACAAGAACCCAAAAGTAGCGCCGTAGCCATCAACTAGACAGAGTACTCGAAATATCGGTTCTAAAGCATGCAAGACTTCTTTCCCTTCACTCCAAAATTCAGAACTGCGAATGATTTCACCCACTTTTATGCTTGATTCATCCTTCTCAAAACCCAACGAAAGCCACTCAGATGATGAAACCAGCAATCGCAGCTCACTTTCAACCCTCATGATTCATTCAAGCATATAATAGTTTGAGTAAAACTCTGTTGTTGCTGATTGTTTCAACCCCAAGTAGTTTGTGAACTGCTTCCTCAATGATAAGATGCCATCATGGTTGTGAATCTTATTGACAACTTCTCTTGCTTGATGAAATGCATTTTCAATCCATGGGATACCATCATATATAGCCTCGAAGAATAATTGTGTTTCGTGGGCAACACATCCGGTCACGTACGCAAGGGGATGGTCGTCATTTGGCATAAATTCAAGGCAATCTCCTGGATTTTGGATTATGCACTGCATGACGTTGTTGGCCCCAATTTCTCGAGTGACAAAATATAAAATCCCTTCCGCCAAATCCAAGATTAACATGGAACTGGGGATTTCCAACACATTCAATAGGACCACTCCTTCAATAGAATAAGCAAAGATAGACATGAAGGATCTCTTCTCACGCTGCCAAACACAATTGATGAGTGTGCAGCCAGTTCTAACCCACGATTTCTTCACATTTGCCACATACTCTCCAATTTCCTTTTCCAAATCAGGCACTAACTTTGTTTTGATTACTGAACAACATGGCAACTTATAATGGGAACCATGTTTAGCCACAGCATCCACAAAGTCAATGAAGGATGGCCTCCGCACAATGTCTACATCCTCACCATTCAACAGGATGAACTTAACGAGCAATTTATCCGGCATAACGTCATCCTTACTGATATGCATATTTAGCAAAGTCTCTTCGGTCTTACCTGAACAGGCTTCAGCCTTCGCTCTTTTATTAAGACCAGGACTTGCCTCAGTAGCAGCAATTTGAACATCTTCAGGGACCTTGGTGCATATATCTATACCACCGCCTTTAATTCCAGATAAATGTGATTTAACTCTCGGAATACCACCAGCAAATTTTCTATCGCAAAACTTGCACTTAAATTTGCCATCCAGAGGCTCTACATATTCCCAAAATCGATCTCTCTTTCTGACCATGTCTACTTCCTTGGCCTATATACACAAAAGAAGAGCGAATTAAATTTTCCCTTCAATAGTCAAGTTATTGATAACACAACCCATGTCTTACAGTATATGCCAGTAAGGTTTAGCCCCACATATTGCCTTAAAATCTTTGCTAAGCAATAATTAAACCCCTGCACTGAAATGTCACGCAATTGACATTCACACTAATGTCCCTCCTTCATCAAAACAAGGGAGTTTCACCAGAATTGTTTGTGGGTCAACAAAACTTACGGAAGCTTTTTTCCCACTATGAATATATACACACATTGTTATAAGAGCTCCAATTCATAAGACTGATATTTAAGTTGACCTTCAATTGAACAGAGATGGAAGTTGAAATATCTTGAACGAAAAATGAAATTCAATATTTTGAGGTCAAAATTAAATGAGATTGCTAGCTATATATAAATGGTCCGGGTTCTTCAAGAGAGAGGAACACGGAATTTAGTCCAAAGCTACATCTTTACAGAATTTCATTGGAAATAGTTTTTTTCATTAACTTCGTAGACATGTATTCAAAAACTACATCAGCATCCGTGGAATAAAAAGTTATTGCCCACATAAAAAAAAAAATTCTGATGCTAAAATTTGTCAAGAAAATTGTCAATTTTTTTCTTTATGACATGAGGTTAAAATTACTTTAGTGGTATTAAAGTTAATATTAACATAGAGAATTTGCTAACTATTGAAAGGTCGGAGTTTAATTTTTCTAGTTTAAACTTACTCATATAAAAAATATTACTTATTAGTAGCTACATGTTTTTCAATTTAAAAAGAAAAGGGATAAATGCATTCAAAGTTCTAAAATTTATCACAAAAGTATAATTAATTTTTTTCATTAACTTCGTCCAATTATACTAAAGAAATGCTGATGTAGTTTTTTCAATATTTTCTCTCTTTTACATAGCATTGACCTTATTAAAGTATCAAAGACAAGACTAAAATGTTCTCGTTTTAGCTAAAATCCTATCTTTTTAACCAAAATCTTATTAAATAAAATTATAAGATAAAAAGGCATTTTTTTGTAAATACAAAAAAGAAAAAACAAAGCAAGGGCCAAGGCAAGGGCTACCGTTGTCGCCCCACCATCGCTAGAAAGTGTCAACTAGGGCTCAACAAGGGCTCGTAGGGGTTGTTGGTCCTCGACTAGACATCAACAAGGGTGCCTCGCATTGGCTAGATCGGGATTGGCTAGCCCTCATCTCGATCTAGCCAAAGGCCACCTGATTTGGGAGAGGGCCGGCAATCCTCACTCAAATCTAGACGAAGGGCTATGATCGCTCACTCTAGGCAAGCGTTAATGTGACCCTCGCTATGGGCCCTCGCCAAGCCTTGTCGGCCCATTTTGGCAATGGTGGATATTTTGTTATTGGAGCAACTCCAGCCAAACAACTCCCTTCTCTGTCGTCCCTTGCTCTCCCTCTCTGCGAGAGTTCTGCAATGGTGCTCTCGATGTAAAATGGAGAAAATGTAGTCCCCAACTCCTTAAAATCGTTCCCTGTCGCCACCGTTTGTCTCCCACCTCCTGAGAAAAACACCCCAATTTCTGAAAGAAGACAAAATCGGTTACCAGCCCCTCTGACTCGCGGCGCTTCGCTCCCTCCTCTCACGCGCGCCGCTCTTTCCTCCCCGTCTCTCAATGTTTAATGGGCTGGTTAGGGCAGCTGCTTCGAGGGCCTATTTGGTGGATAAAATGGGCTGGAGGCGACGGGCTGGACGAGCTTTGATGGGTTAAACGAAATTTTATCTTATCAGCCGAGAACCAGAAAGGCCCCCTTGTTAACACGATCATTTTGTTTGCTAATTTGTTCATTATTTATTCGTCCATTTATTTATCTATATTCTGTTGTTTTTGATATTTTATAATTTCTTTTATAAAAACGAACACTTTAATTGGTTGACACGTACATACACATAATGGTCGCCAAAATTAAAGAACGTGCTCTTTTGAAAGTTATGGCTCTTCTGTTTGTTTCATTGTTTCGTGTCCAGAAAAGGTCAAATACATGTTTCAGTACATGAAAAGATAATGACGGTGATCAACTGCAAAAATTAAACCAAAAGTCAGATCATTCACTTGTCATCTTTGCATTTTTCACACTAATAGATGAAAACTTGCTGGCAAGTTCGCGGCTTCTCGAATGAATCTCTAACCTTATCCTATATTGACCGCCTATAACAAGTTTCTCCCTTGAGTCTTAATAAAACTTACTCCACCGTATAAAAAGGTACCAATGTATACATAAACTCAAGATTACTTTAATATATATAGAACTTACATATTACACAAGAACATTACTTGTAGATGAAAAAGTTACTAGTCACATAGAATTTGCTATTTATGATGTTAAAATTTATTGAGAAATCGATATTATGACTATTTTCCTGTCACCTTTGCCCGACGTGCCCATCCATGAACGATTTGGCCAGGTCCTTTAGTCAGGCCGCTTTACGCGCAGCATGTGCAGCTCCGCCATTTGAAACTTCCGCATACCAAGTCTCAAAAGCTCTTCATCAATACGCATTCCATTATACAGAAGACATGCTGGCTCAGTCGCTCTCCTTGACTTCTTCCTCCGGCGACTTGGACGGGGTAGCAGTATGCTTGCCCCCCTTCAAGGACGCGAGCACTACTTCACCGCTGCCATCGTTCCTGCCACGGGAGTCGGGAGAAGCGAAACCTCGAAGACTTGCCGATCGTGGGTCTTCTTCTCCAATCGCCTGCTCATAATCCCTTTCACGAACTTCCGCTTCATCTTCCTAGTCTTATTTGGTGGTTGCGATTCGTTGCAGATGAAGTAAAACTTAATGGAATTATGAAATGAGATAATGCGTGCATGTGGATCAAAGGGTCTAGGCTCTTCCCACTGCGGAATTTGAGCAACCTTTCGAGGACCATGATTCCGCACTCTCACTCTAGATGAGCTTAAATTTGACCGGCTCCTCCCATAGGGAGAACCGATGGCTCGGACCTGTTGCCATCACCGCCGCTCTTCCTCGCCCTCTTAGTGGTTGAGGACTGGCCGACTTGGTGACTTGCTGGATAGTGCCCGTCACATCTTTGAGTTGGGACTCGGATTTGGGAGAATATTCTTATTCGTTGCCCTTCCTCGCCCTTAATTAAATAATTTTCCTGATTTGATAAATCGGATATTTTTGCACCTAGGGCATAATTTTTATGTCCAATGTTTGATTGACTTGATTTTTGCCTTAAGGAAATGCGTGCCCTTATTTTTCCAATCCATCAAATTGGGGGAAAATTTAAAAAAATTATATACATTTGATTTTTACACAAAATTAGAAAAGCTTTTCCACTGCTAACTTTTCTGTCAAACATTCCGTTAACTTGACTTTTGCATCTAAAAAAAAAAAACTGAACCGATCTTTTTAATTTATGAAATAGGGAAAATTTTTAAAAATTATATTCATGTGATTTTTGCACAAATTTAGCCAAAATTTTAGGGGGCATAATTTTTTTGTCGAACGTCCTATTGTGTTAATTTTGAGACCTCCAAAAGGCCTGTGAGCTGATGCTCTCAATTCATCAAATTAGGAAATTTTTGAAAAATTATATTCATGTGATTTTTACTCAATTTTTTCATCTATGGAAAGCCCGGCTATCCACTAGGAAACACCATGACTACAAAAATGAGGGAAAGGACTTGAAATAATTGAAACGCCCAGAATTCTTCAACCAACTATCGGCACTTGTATTCACATGCATAGAAGTTGAGAGAGCACTTGATGGTAGCACAAGGAAGAAGCAGATAAAAGTGAAATTTCATGACACCTAAAGAGGAAAGAGTCACCAAATCACAAACTGAATCTTGCCAGTTTGTATACAATCGGTTTCTTCTGTTTTTTTTTTTTTTTGGGATTTTGATATTCTTTCAATTTTTTTCTTGTTTCCACGGTCTACGTCAAATTGGCAGGGCACGTTCTGTTCATTAGCACGCGTACATATGTGAACGGTTGTGAACATTAACGTCCGCGTTCTTTTGAATGTTGCGTCTCTTACGTTTGTTTCGTTGACTTCGTGTCCAAGGAAAATATATGGCGTGCTTCCAATGGCAGGTGATTTAGCTTTCCGACAGTCTTGAGCAATATTTTCTCCTATTATGACTCATTTATCTTTCATCTGCAACCAAACCAATGCTCAGACAACTTCATCCAATTGTAACCAGCTATAATAAATTTCTCGCACGAGTCAAAAAGTTTTTGATATGTACATGCATACAAAATTATTTTGATATAAAAAACTTGAATTACCAGTCACACATCAACATCACTTCTAATGAAAAGCTACGAGCCACATAATTTTTTTTTTATGCTAAAATTTGTTTGAGAAAGGTCAGTTTTTATTTTATTTAGGGCATGGGGTTCCTTATTTCAATGGTATGAAAAGTTAATATCAACCTAGAGAATTTGTGAACTACCGAAAGGTCAAAGATTAAGTTTCCTAGTTTGGACTTACTCATCACATAAAAGAATACAATTATTAGTAGGCAAGCTTTTTATTAAGAAAAAAATACAAAGCAGATGGGAATTCAAACAGGTGAATTGAACACGCAAAGCAAAAGAGTGATGCTAAAAAACCCATTTGCGGAAATAGGTACCTGGGATTGCAAATATGATCCACTGGAATGGCATCGTGCACAAACATTGATAACCATTTGCTTTATTACATCCAATATGTGACGCACAATATAATCGGTCATCTCTTTCTGCTGCTCCTTGAGTGACCTTCTCATGATTGTCATCATTATTTGATTTGGTTTTACTTTCTTCACCATTCCTCGGAAGATCAATTCCCTTGCATTTACCTTCTCTTGATGCTCCACCAATGGCTGAAAGCTCAAAATGTGCAGCAATTTCATTTCAAATTTGCGATATTGGATTGAGGATGCCAGCAGCATTGTCTATCTCTTGTTGATTGTTGGTTCTTCCCATGAAAGCTTCCTCATATCAACGAACAAAAGTCCTATCAGGCATGCCCGAAAAGAGTTTTTACTAGAATGGGCAATTTACCTTCGGAACTGACAAACTAGTCCAATCCACAAAGGGTTGAAGGGTCTCCTTTATGCTATGTACGAATACTATGAATAATTGTTGTCGGCAATATATAAAACATACTGGGAAGGAAAATTATGTTTCAAGTAAAGACAAACAACATGTATCATTTGATTGATTGAGTGGTCTTTCAGAAAGAATACAACTCTGATATTTATACAAACAATTATACATAAACGGTCACTAAGAATTTAAACATGTTTTACGTGGCTATACCATTTAATGGCACTTACCCACACAAGGTTACGAAATCCAAGGCTATCTACTTCACTACTTGATAGTTACATCCCACATTCCTCCCTGTCGACAAAGTCGATGAACTTTATTTGTCAACTCTTCAGTCCAACACTTTACCCTTTTTTGCCGACATCTCCGTTGATCAAAATTAAGTTTTTTTGTGGACCGACTATACTTTATGGATTAACTACTCTCAACACTGGCTGCATTTGGTTGTCCGGATTTCTTATCAAGATAGAACTAGATAAAAAATGATATGAAATCTAGAGATTTTACTATCTTCTATAAACTATTTGGTGATTGCAATAATAAAGTTGGATATATTCACATTATATCATATATATTGTTGGATATAAAATACATATTCATATAGATGAACAAAAAAATTGACAAATAGAGATGGTAAAAATTTCTCACGACACGCTTACTTACTTAATCTTTATTTGCTTTTTTTTTTATTTTACTTTGCTCTCTTTTTAATTTAATTTCTTTTTTATTTCTTTCTTCCCCTTCCATCATTCTCTAATAAAATTTTATTAAATAGTAAATTATAGTAAGATATTGAAGATACTAAAATACCTAAAATATGTAATAAATATAAATATATATTTAAATTTATATTAGAAAATATAATTAAATTCGAATATATAAATAAAAATAAGATTAAATTAAAATAACTAACTTGTTATTTTTTGTTATTTTGAAACTCTTATATTATTTATATTGAAATATAATTTGAATTTTGTTAATTTAAGAAGATTGTCACTCGAGGAAAATAACTTTTCTATTATGGATGCTATAAATCCTATCTACCTTTATCCTACCTTCCCCATGAGATAATTTTATTCGGCCTTTATCCCCTTATATCTGACTTTATCTTGTCTTAAGCAGGCATTAAATGCAGGATATGATAAATTTTATCTGAACCTGAGTTTTATCTCGACTGCTAAATGCAGGTGTAATCTTCTGCTCCTATTGTCAATTTCTGTAACTTCTATCAATGAAGTTGCTGGTCAAAACACTTGGCCATTTTTTGGTGTAAATAATTACATAATCTACATAAGTTCACATTGATGTCAAATTTGGTAAATTGCTTTATATATCAGCAAAAGAAAATTGTTTTACGTTTGCAATTTAAATGTCCATATAGGTTCTGATTGTGTGCAATCCTGCTCCTTTCGCATTAGAAAAGATGCCTCCCTACATGATTCTACCTCGATTTTAGACTTCCATGGTTCTTCACCCTTTTTCTTTTCTCAATCTTTTTCTTGTTGTGATTGTTTCTCTTGTATTTTATTGTTTGAATGGAATTGTCCATACACGCAAGCAATGTATACAAACAATTTGACGAATCAATTGACTGGATGACAAAAGAGTTCGATTGCATAAGTCGACGAAGTTAAAATTGATCGTGAAAAAGTACATGAAGAAATTGCAAAAGCAGCATGAATGTGGACTTAGTCTTAGACAATGTCCAAGCATTGCTAAAAGAATGTGTCATAAGGTGTTCATCAAATATAACCCAGACATTTCCTTAACTACGGCTATTTTCATATAATCAGGTAAATAAATTATTAAACGACTAAATAATCAGTATGACAACGATGTATTGGTGAGACGATGATGATCGTTGACTGAGCGAGCGAGAGCAAAGCAGGTGAAATCTAAGCTTTTTGAGGGCTGCAGAGTTCTACCCAGAATGGCAGAGCATTTGCAAAGCATCAGCTCGCTTGATGTTATATGGTTTTCGGATTCCTTCTCCTTCCATTCACATACCAATCAAATGGCGGAGAGTTGCTCCGCGTCTAGACTACATCAGCCTCTTGCCCAATCGCCTCAACCACCACATCTTCTCCTTCTTGCCCACTATATGGTCAGGACCTGCATATTGTCAAACAGGTGGTGGATCCTCTGGAGCACCGTCCTGAATCTTTCCTTCTCCATGCTGCGGGACGGTCGCAACTTGACCCTTTTATCAGCGTCCCCAGATCAAACGCTGCATGAGTTCTTCGTTTGTGGACAGAGTCTTACTTTCCTACGCCTCACCTAAGGTAAAAGAAATCGACCTGGAAATCGTCCATGTTGTTGATCACTCGTCAACCCGAGGAGTGTGGCCAGGATTTGCAGTCAGCCACGGTGTCGAAGAGCTTTTTGTTGTAGTTCAAGGTATTAAGGGTAACGTGATATCACTGGTCCTTTACTATTGCTCTTCATTCATGGAGCTGTGTTTGAAAAATTTGCAACTTCATGGACATCAGAATCATCGGTTGGCATCATCTTGAGTCCTTGTCCCTCTACTCCTCGGGTCTGCGTGATGAGGTGGTGAGTAGAATTTTGATGGGTAACCCTGCTCTTGAATACCTGAAGTTGGAGGAATGTTGGGGTCTAACAAACATCAAAGTTCATTCGAAAAGTTTAAGGGAGTTGGCATGGTTATTTAGATTATTCAGAAATGGATTCTTCTTATAAGGATCTCAGCGGCTCATTTGCTGCTGTTGCGCACAAAGGGATATCTAGTGTAAAGAGGATGAAGATAATTGAAGCGACGTCCTTGGGCGAAGCCAAGTTAGATTTCAAAATGATTTTTGATCAGGGTGGTTTGAGTGGAGTATACTGCGAAATGTTCGTTGAAATGCTTGGCAAGATTTGGGATGCTACTAAAATAATTGCTGCTGGTCAGTGCCTTCAGGTGAGTAAAATAATTTTCTTTTGGGCATTTCTATCTATGGTCACTTATGATACTGGAATTCTGCTCATAATCATGTAAATTTGGGTCTTATATTCTGTCTATTGCAGGGTGTATTTACCTATACCAAGACTTTGAGAAGTCAATGGCATGCTGCATATTGATTCACAATGATTACTGCATGGCTAAGTTTTTAGTGGGAGAGTTTCTTTCTTTCCTTTTTCAATGACCAAAGTACCCTCATATTATCTCACTATATAAAAGTAAAGAGAATGTAAGGCATCACTTTATAATTAAAATTTGATATCTCTAGACGATTACCTAACTAATCTCACATTTTCAATTGCACATATGTCCTTTATTTTGAGATGTATATCCATAATCTCCCGCTAAAAACACCCCAATCCATGTCGTACCAAGAAATTAATTAATAAAACGTAAAGTTCAAAAATCAGGTTGGAAACATTCGGCTTCATAGATATGACGCCTGCTAGTTGGATCCAAGAGACAATTGCTGGTAGGATCAAAGAGACAACTGCTACTTGCATCGAGGTATGTCACGAATTTTCTATCCTCCATGCTGTAACACTTCATTTTATCATCTTCGTAATCCGCGCAGTAGACGCGGTTTGGCTTGAGCCCATGAAGGCAAGACTCGGCATTAAACTCCACCGAGAACGAAGAGTTGCCATTCAAGAAGAGAGATATATTCCCCAGGCTTTTGACCTCTTCCTCAGTTCCCTTCTCCATATCAACTTTGAAAACTCGAATCTTTTCCACGTGTCCATCATACATTTCGCTCCGGATTGTCCAAGCCACTAGCAATGAGCCAGAACATTCAATGAGACGAGGATTCCCATCGTCATGAAATTTCAGTCCTAGAATTAGTCTCGACTCCATACGACTCTTTTTCTCGTTAAGAGTCATTATTTGACTCTCCGAATCCAAGGCCACAAATAGCCCATGGTAACAAATCAGTTGAAGGACGGTACACCAAGGCATAGGCGTCGCACGATTCACTGCTGTCCACGCATCTTCTGCTGATCTGAGAAAGGCAAACCCTGGTGATGGGCCATAAAAAATCATGACTGAGTAGCTTCTGGACAAAGAAGGGCTCCAGGACAACGCGATCATGTAAATGTGATGTAACTCGTGGTGAAGCTTCTCCAAAGCGGGGAGTTCAATGCTGATGCACGAAAGGGGGTTGACGATACGGTAGTCACTGTACCCATTTGTCACGAGTATCCATCCTGGTGTAGATAAGGTCCGGCGATAAAATCCTGGCAACTGCACTGGGTAAATTCTCCTTGTTGAGGGGTTGGAGAACTCAGCTATCCGGTTGCAGGTATAAATTATGAGCCACGGGGCCTTCGATTTCGCATTGTATGTCTCCTTGGGGGCAGCGGTCCACCATGAGGTGCACACCTGTTGAATAGCTAAAAAGTCTTCCATGGCTAGTCGATGAACAATGAGTTCTAGGATCACTTGTGGGAGTTCTTCCCAATTCGCCATTTCTTCACCGTAGATTGTATGATCAATTTTCCTGATGTAAAACTTCTAGATGAACTTATTCCTCGAGGGTCCTTTGTTATGTGAGGAAAGACAACTTTTGGGGATTCAATTTCCCTATCCGTAGGATTACCACAATCTACGTCTGATTATGTTTTTTCACAAATCTTATCGCATCCTTTTACTTTTTTGAATAACTATTCCTTTGTGGTTGTTGGGAAGATACAGTTTGCTCTTGGTTTGAGGTTTTAAAATTCAAATCAATCTATAAAATACAGTTAATGTATAAATGATAGTTTAATTTTCAAGCATTTTCAAATAAAATCCAGAAAGAGCACATATATATTATTTAAGTAAATGATAATTTTATTCAAATTTATGACATTTTTTTTTAAGACAGGAGGAACCAGCTTGCAGCCGACAACCGCGCCGTAAATCTCCTGGTGACGCTAGCACAGGACCCACCACCACGGCGTCACACTTAATACCACTAGTGGTTGCACGCTGGGGTTTGAACCCGTCCCCTTCGTGAGGGGGATGGAAGCCCAAGCCAGCGCGGCCACCGCATTGGGTGGTTATGACATATGTTTTTAACCCCTTCTTACTTTGTAAAAAAGTTTGGGTCTATTCTCCTATATAAAGGAAAATTTTCAAATAATTTTTTGCCCAGCACATATTTTTCTTAGTTTTGTTTCCATATACAAATGTATGCTCTTTCCTAGGCAAAGTTTAAGTAAGCAATAGCTACACTTCAAATTAAATAACTCTTTACCAAAACAAGACGAAGAACGAAAAAAAAAGGGCAAACAAGTAGCGACCAGCTATTGTTGGACCATAATATCAGTTTGGGCAAGATGGTGATGTTATCCGTTGGCAAGATAATTATTTTCAAGGGGAAAATAATACTAATGATTCCTAAATTTTTGTTCCATGTGCAATATTATCCTTGAATTTATAATTGATGTGATTAGGTCCCTCAACCTATGTTTGCGCAATGTTACATCTTTAATTATTTTAAAATGTTCAATTGTAACCCTTCCATTAATTAGCTTGTTGAAATTTTTCATCATTGACACCGTCCAATCAATCTACCGCCTCTGAAAATGCCAAGGTATTTACAATAAGAAGGTGTTTCGAACATTTTCTAATTGTTGAAGATAACTCTCTTTTGACCAATCAAATAGCTTTTTCACTATTATCTAAAGTATCTTGGTCGTTTATCGAATCAAATAGCTTTCTCCTACCTATTTATTCTCATCCATTACCATTTTTCCTTCTCAACTCATTTCTTCTCCTCCTTTTTCTCTTCGACAATACAAAAGACCATTTTTGGGAATTGGGTTTCTTTCAATAAATTGTTTCACAAATCTTGTTACTTATTTTCTTCGTTTTGAATGAACATTCCTTTGTTAAGTCTGACAAGATACACTGCCATCTTGACTGTGATGTTTTAATATTTAAATCTTTCCATAAAATACAGAAAATCAAAAGGCAAGTTTGATTTTCAAGCTTTTACGGATAAAATCCCATAGGAAGACCATACATATAATATGAGTGAATGATAATTGTACCACAAAAAAAGATGCATGGAATTATAATTTAAAGTTAGATTGACTTTTAACACTTAAAAATGTCTTCTTTAATATAAAAAACTATATGTACCATTTTAATAAAGAAACCTGTTTTCCTTAAGAGCACATATATTGCAATTCCTATTTTGAATAATTTGACTCAATGTTTCCAATCTCTTTCAATATCCACATTAAGATTATGAGCGAATTATATTAAAATATACATGGCTTTAATAATATAATACTAAAGTACATATTGTGGTATTTGTATTGAATTGGTTATAATTTAATTATTCAGTAGCATCTATGCTTATAATAGTCAAGTTGAAATTAGTTTGTAAGACAGCATAAATATCAAAAAGTGTATTTAAAATAAGATATGTCAATTTAATCTCTTCATAAGCAATTATTTAAATCATATCTGTTATTTTTAATTTAGTAATTTGCAATTATAAAATATTGTCCATAAAAAGTTCCATATTAAAAATAATTCACATTACAAAATTGCAAATCACTTTCTCCACTATTGACACCTAAATTTTGACATTTTTATTTAAGACTTAATCGCGTATTAAATTAGGGATTAATTTCAATCCCTAAACAAAAAATAATTTTCATTAAATTGCATCACTTATAGAAATTAGGAAAATTTGCATTTCTAGCATTAATTATTAAAATTTTCAGAAAATCACTATTTAAAAAAAATTAAAAAAAATTAAAATTAGAACACATGCAGCGGGCTGGGCTAGGGCCAGCCTTATCCCGGCCCCTTCTTCTTTGCCCTTTCCTTTTTCCCCTCCTGGGCCAGCCCAGCCCATTTCTTCTTCCCTGCTCTCTTCTTCTTCTCCCCCCCTTCTCTCCCTCGGACGATACCTCGACGACAAACGCAGCGAAGGACGGCACGGAGAGGAGGAACATAGACAGGGAAGGAGAGCAGGGATCTCTCTCTCTTCTTCGGGAGGGAAGAAGAAAGAGAGATCCGAGCGAGGAGAGAGAGAGGGGCTTTCAGAGAGGTTGAGAAAGAGGAAAGAGATTCGGAGAGAGAGCTCGAGGGAGAGGGAAATTGGAGGAGGGAAGAAAGGGGTCTGGTTCTTCTTCTTCTTTGGGGCTGCTCTGGTCCTCGAACCCGAGAGTTCCGGGCATCGTTCTAAGGAATATACAGAGGGAAGAGAGAGAGAGGGGGGCTCGGAAAGTGAGGTGCTGGACGGAAGAGAGCTTCAGCGGGAATCCGCAAGAGAAACGGGGAAGCTAGAGAGTGAAAGAGTGCGCTCGAGAGAGAGAGAGAGATGGAGAAAGGAGAGCAGAGGAAAGAAGCCAGAGAAGAAGCGGTACTCCTTCATCTTCTTCAGGACTGTTTCCGCCACTGTGCGGTCCTCGTGCTTGCACAACCGTGAGATCCCCCCCTCGCGCACCGGCGCTCCGCCAGCATATGCAGTGATCTCCGGCGACGCTCTCAACGATGGCGACCTTCAGGTTTCCCGACGCTGGTCTGGACCTTGACGCGCCTCAGATCTCCAGGGCGTCTCCACACGGCTCGACGCCATAACCGCCGCAGCAACAAGCTGTCGTCAAGCTTATCCCAGCAACCTCGCCGTGACTCGCCCCTGCTCCAACTCGTTTTTCATCCACCACTCAACGCGGACGCCAGATTTGCAAGCAAGCATGCCTACGGTCATCACCTCAATCAGGTCGACATCGCTCCCTCTCCTAGACCCTGACGTTGGCACCTCGCGGCCGCGCCAAGTGAGCCAGCCGCATGTATTCCACCACCACTGTGGTCGCGTTTCATCGATAGTTACCCCGGCATCGCACCTTGTCAAGCGTTGCCTCGAGCAAGCACCACCACCACCACCGTGGCCGAGAGTCGAGCAGCAACACGATACACACACGGAGACGTGCCAACGCGAGGCGACGCTGCTGCACCAGCATCTCGAGCTTGCCCTGTTTTCGTTTGTGTTCTGCAGATCGTCCGCGAATTCCCAGTGATCCCGGTGGACATCTAACGTGCCGCAAGCCTCCACATCACACCAAGATCCCCGACGTGTGAGATCGTCCTTGCCTAGCCGCCACAACTGGATCTTTCTTGTTGCCGGTTTTCTTCAGTCGAGTTGGAGTCCAACCCCGCGACTTCCGAGGAGAAAGATACGAGAAAAAGAGAAGGGGAGGACAAGAAGCATACTTGAGCCAAATCAATTCTGTGTTTTGCAGGTTCACGGTGGTGTTGCTCCTACACGCTGCCGCTTGGACCTCTGGAAGACTTGCTGTTGACTCTGGTTGGGGATAGCTCCTACTATGCCGCGAATTCTCATGCTGTCCTTCGGTGTCCCTTGGTTGTCTGAGATATGTCTCGCCCTGGCAAGCCATGATCCGGTCCGATTCCGATAAAGATCACGAGCACTCGAATTAGGTGACCATTTCGTCCGACTTAATTTGAAACTTTAATCGTTAATTTCAGATTGATTTCGTTATCGAATTACAATATTTGAGATTTTATGCATCATCCCATTAAGGCATTGTTGATATAATAGTCAATTTAATTACTAATTTGATCTGTAAAGATTTTGGATCATTTTTTTAATTACTTTAACTTAATATTGGATAGCTATTGTGCCCGAAGACTTTGATAATCTTTAATTTAACCTGTGAGACAATGAGTTATTTTTTAGATTATCGCAATCTTTTCAATTGAAAATTTTGTGAATTGCACGTGTGGATTAAGTGAGATCCCATCCTTAATTCGGACGACTATCGTGTCTTGAAAATACCAAAAAAGAAAATCATCTTAGAATGGATTAGATTCCTTTTCTTAGTTCAAATTGCATGTTTAAATTAGGGAATTTTTAAATTACGAATTTTAATTAAAAAAAAACACAGCAAAAATATTATGTGCATGTTATATAGCTTTAATTTCACAATTATTTGCTATGCCATGTCATGTGCATGTCATATAGCTTTTAGTTGCATCATCATTATGCCACACCATCGTGCCACGTCCTTATACCACGTCATTGTGTCTACCATCGTGCCAAATCATTAATGCCATGTCACGTGCCCTATCATCGACTATGTCACCACAAATGTCGTGTCACTGTTTGCATGCCATTTAGTGATTGTATGTTAGGGTCGTTTAATTAGTGAGACACACTTTCATATCTTACTTGGTTTCCAACCAACCCAATAGGTTAGTGGTGACTCTTTATTAGAAAATTTTTATAGCATCAATTTAAATATCCAACGTTGCATAAAATATGGGCTTGGGAGAGTTCACATTTAAAATTAAGGCCATAGGCCCGTTATTTTAGACAGTACCTCTAAACCTATTGTTCCAATCGAGGAGTAGGTCGCGAGATCCAACCTTCCATTATCTAAAATAACTTGCAGTTTTCTCTTCATCATCAGTTCCTCACATAATTTGGTGAAGGTGTAGTCAATTTGTATGTGCATTCCCTTTCTTTTTTTAAGAAAAAATTCTACTCTTTTCCATGGCCATATCTTATTTTAACATGCAAATATTTTTCAATTACTCCATTTAAACTCCATTGCTAAATAAGAAAATACTTTAATTCCATCGTTTTTATTTAACGTTGTGTACATTTAACTGCATTCGTGTAATGTTAAACTAAAAACTGAGGAAAGTGTTTTTGACCAATGCCATATAGTTATGCATTCTTATCATCTTCGCTCACTCACAATACGGAGAAGGAAAAGGATGGTTTAGATAGGGAGAGAGTGGACAAAGTAGGGGATTGTATCAATAATTGAAGAAGAGAAAATGAAAGTGATGAAGATAATGGGAGACGGAGAAAGTGTGAAAATATAATCATTACCACAATATCCATCAATTCAATCAACTCATTAATTAGAGTGATTATTTTAACCAAGAGCATAGCATTTGACCAAAAAAAAAAAAAACTAAGAACATAGCACGAAATTTTATGGCCCAAATTACGAAAAATGGTCAATATAATTTAGTTGATTTGCTCCCTCCAAACTTCATTACGGTATAGAAAATATTTATATTATGTCATTCTTATTTGATGTTATATATATGATTTCATTTGCATGTACGTAATATTAAACAAAACCCCTAATATAAAATGAAAGTAATGGAGATAGTGAGAGAGAGGAGAAAGTGAGAAAAATAGAAAGATTGCCATAATATCCTTCAATTTAATCATTTCATTGAAGTGATTTTTTTAAAGTATGTCATAGCACGGAACATTATAGCCAGATATGCAGGAGTTATTCATTATAGCCTCACATAATGACTATCTAAAAGAGCAAATCAGTATTAATCGAGGAATATATATGGATTCATATAATAATATATAAAAATCACATAATATCCTAAATACGTCTCTAAGAATAATAAACTACTTCAACGTGATCTTCATTTATAGTGAAAGCCTTCGGCCACACTCGTGGCAAAAGCCTTATCCTACCTGGGCTCGCATCTTAGTGCCCTCGAGCCAAAGCCTTCGGCCGCCTTGGACAGGATCCAGAAACGAAACCCTTTGGCCACCGGAATGCGGTCTTGGAGGGAAAGCCAACAGCCGCCGGAACCCGTACCGTAAGTGTTTTTAAAACAAAAGCCTTTGGTCACCTGGACGCAATCTTGGAGGGGAATCCACCGACCGACCCGGTCCTTATCATTATTGTTCTCAAGCGAAAGCCTTTGCTTGTCGGAGCACGGTTCTGGACCGAAAGTCACCGGGCGCCCGAGCCCATATCATGAGTATTCTCGAGCGAAAGCCTTTGGCTGCTTAGTACATGGTGGAGTAGATGCTTCAACCGCCTCGACTCGCAGAAAATTATTGGTGAAAGCCGGTGGCTATGCCGCTCATGGTTCTTGGTAAAAGCCCCCGGCTAGGTCGAATGCGTAAAATACATACATATATACACACATGAAAAATGCGTTATAAGGACACACATGAAAAATGCGTTCTAAGGACTGGGGCTTAATCAAACTAAGAAAGTGAAAACTTCGGAAAGTAAATAAATAAGTAAATTATCTTCATACTGTAAATAGCACCGCAAGCACTCTAGTCTCCGATGCAATTAACTCTCAGGCTCCTAGAGGACTCACCTAGTCTGAGGTGTTCTTTATTGATTTTTGGATAGGTACGACGTAGGCGAAAGACTATTAGATCCAAAAGGGTAAACAATAGACGTGGTTAAGTCATTCTTGTTTCAAGTGGACCTGTATTCCTTAAACTGATCAAATGCCTCTTCAGTGGAGTTTTCTCCTCGAATGAGGGTGTAGGATCAATCAGCATCCAAATTTCTATAGTTCATCAGCGACCCAATGGGTCGGGTTCACCGAAAACATCCTTCCTTTCCTTACAAGAATAGGGGACATTTCCATCCTCTGTTTTGACAGAAACTTGTGAATGTCTGCAAGTATAATTGGGAATGGAAAATACAGACAATATTTATGAGTTTTCACCTATATATCCAAACCCTAATAAAGCACACACACGCAACGCTTTCTCTGCCACCAGGCGAATCGGCTAGCCTTCTCTGACATCTCCACAACCTCAAGAGGGGTCGGTGTGCTCAGTCTCCTTGCCGATTCAAAATCCGTCTCGAACAAAGGCAAGCCGCCGCGACTTGCCTAGAAACCTCTGACTGCCGCTGTGACCTCAGATCACGGTCGGCCATGGCATCGTAACCTCGATTCAGGGTCGCAACTGCCACCCCGGATCTCGCCGTGGCTGGCGATGACCTGGGAATTAGAGAGAGAAAGCTGCAAACCAGATTTGAGAGGGGTAGAGAGAGAGAGAGGGTGGAAGGAGGTACAGAGGGAAAGGGGAAGAGAGAAATTTAGCTACGACCACATACAGCGACGGCAGAGGTGTGAGGCTAGTGTCCAAAACTCGAGCCTGTTTTTGGTATTTTCCCTAATTGGAAATTGTCCAGTTTCATGTCAAAGCCAAGAAGAGTATGTCGGATCCTCCAGCGTGGTTTTCTGCGAAATAATCTGCAAGTAGGTGACACTTAATAGACAGAGGCGAATCTATGGTGTGGCAAGAAGTACTGGCAGGACCCGAAACTGCATCATTTACTTTGCTGCAAGTAGCTTCTTGTGCATCACCGAAGCTCCTGCTCACCACGGGAGGCCGTTCCCAATCTGGCAATGAGTAGCTTTATGGCGTCCTCTTGGCTAGAGGGAATAATGTGCCATTGGGAATCCAAAGTTATCTGTATATTGTTCGAGAGAAGGGAAATGGGCATCAGCAAGATAGACAAGAAGGTAAAAAAAATAACTGGTAATGCCACGTGACATGAAGGAAATGATATGCAACTATTGTGGAGAAACTCAAAATAGTACATTCTTTTGCAGGCTAAGGTCGGTTATATGTTGGCTTATACATGCTGCACAGAATAAGGGCTTCAAATTCAGATTGCCAAATGTGACATAAGTGGCCGACCCTTCCCCCAGTCACCTTGCCGTATATGTAACCTCGGGAAAAATGAACATCAACTAATTTACATGGACCATACTCGGTCTTTTGGTATATAATGCCAAGTTGGGCCATCACAAGGATGCACACAATTTGGATGGTGGATTCTCCATGATCTGTCATTTCGCCACATATGTATTGTATAGTATATATTGCCAAATCCTAATTATTTACCAAGGTGTATTCATTTTACGAAAAGTGAACAATTTTTATTTATTTATTAATATTAGAAAAGAAAAACAAAGTAATTTGCTAGAGATTTTTCTACTCGTGGGTGCACACCTTCTCCCGAAGATATCATAACCGTTGACATCCACTCGCGACGATATCCAAACGATGACATAGATTTGTTACCGAAAGGAAACAACTCTCTTTTCTTTTGATAAAATATCGAGAACGAAACTTTTGGCTGTAAAGCATCGAGGAGACAAAATCGAAAGTGATGACTTGCTTCTGCATGTTACGGTTTGATGCTCGTGTGGATAATATAGTTAAAAGGACACATCGTAATCAAAACATCATAACCTTTTTTGTTTATTTTCCTGTCTTCTGTCTTTTACAATGCAATCTGCTATGAGAACCAGAAGCAAGATTATAAAGAGGAACAAAAAAAAAAGGGCCTAAAAACGATCGCGTGAAATTATTTTATGTTTACTTTTGTTAATCAAAGAATCCAATATGTGTAGGAGTCTATTGGCCTGAACCGGGCCATGGTGGCAACGGCAGCACCGGGACATCAACGCCGCTGCTCCCCTGATCTTGATTACCCAGCGGAATAGCTGCTGCCTCCAGTAGCTGGCTCACTGATGCCTCCTAAAGGTGTTGGAATGGAGGCTGTGGTGTCGGAATCTCCGATATCTGCCATTTGTAGGATGAGGATGAGGATGAGGATGATGCCCTGGACATGACTTCGGACTGTCGAAGCTGGGAAGCATACGGCATCTGTTCCAACCGGCTTGTAGTTTGTCCCTGAACAAGTCCTGAATATTCCTCAAAATCTCTGATCTGATCGGTGCCCTGAACAGGTTGATGGGCCGCCTGCGGCAGTGGAAGAGGCGGCTGTGGAGGAGGAAATGGGCCTGCCACCACTCTCATTCAAAGTTATGCGAGCAATGAACAAAGAAACTACAAATAGAGAAATCATAATTTATGATGCAAAGCAAAATGGGCCATATTTAATGCATTGACATAGATTTCAGTAAGTCATCATCGTATTGATACAACTAAGCACAATTTAAAAATGAGTGCCGCATTCTCTTACTCTAATAAAATCAAATCTGGACAAATCATAACATATCTAACAAGCTAAAATGACAATTACTGTTTTACTAAAGTCAGCTTCCTCTAGGCAATAGTCACCATCAATTCAATGGCCATGAATGCTGTCAAGGTGATTCCGTCTTCAAAACTTACTGCTAGCGCAATTGATTCAGAAAGCGCACTAGAAACACCAAATCTTTTTTTTTTTTTTTTTTTGGTTATGAGTAGGACAAGTTCAACTTCACCGAATAAGAAACTTCAGATAGGTAAGGCAGTGTCTGCTCATCTTTTGTTGCTTCTTTCAAGCATAACCATTTTTAAGATTATGGATTCTACAAACAGCAGCCATAACTGAAATTCAGGCAACTGCAGAGCCTGCTCTGCTCTAAATTTTTTTGAAAAAATCAGAGCATACCAAATTCTGATTTAACAAGATACTGCTGTTGCAAGTCTTTTAGCCTAGTCTTTGTAGGTTTTTACAAAGTTCCAGCTGTCCTCTATGAACAAAAGAAGTGATTGGCATCAAGTTTCTAACCTGAATCATGACTTACAATCTTCAACAGCAAAGGCCAAAAAAAAAGAACATAAAAACATTTAATATAATGTCATCAAGTGTCTAAAGTTAAATGACTTACCATCTTCCACAGTGAAGGCATTGGACGTGCCCTCATAAACACGAATTCCTTCACAATAACCATCCTTAGTTTTGACTCCAACCCTGAATTTGCCACTTCCTATCCCGCTTGATACGTCATTAAAAGTGATAGCTCCCAATGTCCCCATACCTTCATCGAGAAGCACAGAGAGATCACCATGCAAGAGCGGCATCTTCCCCTCTTGCCCCATTATTTTATTTTCGTGGCTCTCAAAGAACTCTCTAGTCCAATTTTTGACAGCTTCTCCGTCAAAGTCACCTCCAATCACCGTCACGGTCAACCGTAGCTTTGATGGGTGTTCAGATTGCACAACACTGCCTGTCCTGGAATCTACCAAGACGACATGAATAGGAGCTCCTCTCTCACCCTTAACCTCATTGCCTTTAACTAGGCTTGATGGTAGTTCATTTATAAAATGAAGACGTAAATCCTTTTTTCTCTCACCATCTTCTCTCGATAATGCAAACCTGTCAATAGAAATTAAAATTTAATGATTCACCCAACAGAAGTTTGCACTGCAGAAAGCGGTGCCCAGGACACAATATGAGGGCAGCCTTCTTGCCAACGGCATAGTCATACAAAGGAAGAGAATGCCGAGGGCCAAATCCAACATATGAAATCATTCTAGCGGGTCATTCACATTACCATAGGAATCGCAATCAACCGACAATCAAAACCTATGGCCTTTTAGCAACCACTAGTTCGAACACATTGATCTCACTTTAAGTCTTTCGAAGTATGGAAAAGAAGCACAGATATCAGTACTTATGATCAAAGGAAATGATGTCCTCCCTGTCTCTATTATTGATAATATACAAATATACTTGGTAGGGATTCACTAAGTTGAACAGTGTTGCATATATACTTAAAATTAATTCTTGCGGAAGATCAGTATAAAAACCAAAAACATGTCTCAGTGACCTTTTGATTTGCTACTGTCATATTTTATTCTAGCACTGGTAGATCACCCCAAGTTGTTGGTGACAAATCATCTTGCCATGCATCTAAAGCGCAATCATCTATAAAATGTTTCAACAAAGATTCTTACCAACAATTTAGCTTTCCATCTGATAAAGGGACTTCATTCTCGTTCACTAGATCATGAGTACAATCAGGAAGTTTACCGAGTTTCTCAAGATCAAGTGGCTTCCTAATTTTTTCTTTCATTGTGTTGAAATTCTCCATCAGTAATGCATTTGTCCTCAAATATAGATAGTTGTCAATCACTGCAGGCATCAATGGCTCCCTCTTCTCAGTTTGAGCAGTTTCAAATGCACTCAAACTCTGCCTGCAGAATGAAGTGCTGCAGGGTTGGCTTAGGATTTGAATTGCGTACTTCTTCAATACAGGAAGGCCATCACCGCAAAAGTCCCACCAGTCACCTTTATAATCAACACTGTTAGTATACAATTTACACTTTGAAAATGAATAAATTATGAAATTTAATCAATGCGGTGAAATAATAAAACAGATGCTTACAAGGGTGAGATGTTTGTAACATCGTCATTGCTATACAATTGAACAACTTTGGCTCTTTCCTACGATAGAGCTGCACATCTTGCATAAATTTTGCCTTTTCTTCACCACCTACCAATTTTTTCCATATGAAATCTATGCCCTGTTTCATTGCATTGTTCTCTTTAAAATTCTCACTACAAAAGTAAGCAGGGTTAAGAAAAGCCGCAGCAGCATGTATTGGATGAATGATATTACTCTTCCGTAGCTTGAAAAATGCCCATAACCTCTGATACTTATGTACATCAGTCTCATATATTTGTCTAATAGCCTCCTCCGCCGTTTCCACAGCTGCATACAAGAACCCAGAGGTAGCACCGTAGCTATCAACTAGACATAGTACTTGAAATATCGGTTCTAAAGCATGCAAGACTTCTTTCCCTTCACTCCAAAATTCAGAACTGCGAAGGATTTCGCCCACTTCTACAAATGATTCATCCTTCTCAAAGCCCAACGAAAGCCACTCAGATGATGAAACAAGTGACTGCAGGTCTTTTTCAACCCCCATGACTGATTGGAGCCTATAATAGTTTAAGTAAAAATTGGTTGTGGATGATTGTTTCAACTCCCAGTTGATTGTGAACAACTGCTTCATTGATGACAAGATGCCATTATCATGCCCGTGAGCTTTCGCGACAACTGCTTTTGCTTGATCAAATACCTTTCTAATCCATTTGATATATTTGTAAATATCCTTAAAGAGTGCATGTATTTCAAAGGCAACGCAATTAGTCTGGTACAAATTGGGATAATTGCTAATGAAGATATCCTCATTACGTAATTTCTGAGCAGTGTTAGTTATGTACTGCACAATGCACCCCCTTTCTTGAAAGATAGAATATAAAGTATCACCCTGCTCATTGGCCTCCCACAGCAAACCGCATGTTGTTAACTCATCTTTGGGGATTTCCAACGTCTTCAATAGTACCATCCCTTCAGCAGAATAGGCAAAGAAATAAATGAAGCATCTATCCTCATCACATGAAATAGCAGAAATGAGTGTACAGCCGGTTCTATCCCATGATTTCTTCACATTTGCCACTTGCTCTCCAATTTCCTCTTTCAAATCAGGCACTAACTTTGTTTTGACTATTGAACAACATGGCAACCTATAATTGGAACCATGTTCAGCCACAGCATTCACATAGTTAATGAAGGATGGCCTCCGCATAATATCGATATCGAGATCATTCAACAGGATGAACTTAGCGAGCAATTTATCCAGCAAGGCGCCATCCTCACTGATAAGCATTTTTGGCAAAGTCTGTTCCGTCTTAACTGAACAGGCTTCAACCTTGGCTCTCTTATGAGGACCAGAAATTGCTTCAGCAGCGGCAACTCGAACATCTTCAGAGACCTTGGCGCAGATGTCTATACCACAGCCTCTAATCCCAGATAAATGCGACTTAACTCTTGAAACACCACCGGCAAATTCTCTGTCGCAAAACTCGCACTTAAAATTGCTATCTAGTTTCTTTGCATAATCCCAAAATCGATCTCTCTTTCTGACCATGTCTACTTCCTCAGCCTATATACACAAAAGAAGAGCAAATTAATGTTTGCCCATGGACAGTGAATGAAGTTATTGATAGTCGCATTATTGACAACACCGAGAACTATAACCCACGACTTCCAATCTATGCAAGTAGGTTTTAAGGTTTAGCGGCCACGTCTTCACTGAGCAATAATTAAACCCCTTGCAATGAAATATCATGGAATTGACATTCACGCTAAAGTCCCTCCTTCATCAAAGTAAGGGAGTTTCACCAGAATTGTCCGTGGGTCGACAAGACCTAAGCAAGCTTTTTTTACCACTACTAGTATACACACATATTGCTATGAGAGCTCCAAATCATAACACTAATATCTAAGCTGACCTTCAATTGAACAGAAATAAAACATTAAGTATCTTGACAGATAAATGAAATTCATTGTTTTGAGATCAAACTCAATAAGAATTGCTAACTATATATAATATGTATTCTGGGATATTCAAAAGAATGGAATAGACAAATTAGTCAAAGGCCACTTTACTCAACAATAGTTAGAATCGAGGGGTATTTATACCCAAGAGACCCAGCTATCTTGGAAATAATCAAACAAATAATGCCCTCAAGATCAAATAATATCTCTAACAAGAAATTATCTACTATCCATAACTTTACTTCAAAGCTGTACCCTAGCATGCTTCATGAGATCAATACAGAGTATCTAGAATAACAACTAACCCTTCAGAAACAGCATGATTACAAAATGACGAAAAGGACTGAAATAATTGAAAAGCCCAGAACCTATAGATGGTCGCTCATATTCATATACACGGAAGTTGAGAGAGAGAGAGAGAGAGAGAGGGAGGATGTGACCTGTTATAGGACGAAGAAGACGCGGAGGGGAGCAATATTTCTCCCGCGGCGTGAAGCCTGAAGAGGGAAGAGTGACCAAATCACGAACTCCCAGCGAATTGGAAGCAGAGGGAAGCGAAATCTCTCACGCGGCGCGGCACCTGGAGAGTGAAGAATGACCAAATCACAAACTTATGTAATGTCGGAGAGAATGAGAGGGAGCTTGCATTAGGTGCTTGGGTTTTTCAGTTTATATAGGCGCTGTGACTGTTCTGTTTCTTTGCTTTTTCCCGCGGTCGGGTCTAATTGGCAGGGCACGTTTCTTTGACTTGCAGACGCGAATTATTGCAAAAACAATAAGTACGCGTTCTTTTCAAAGATACGTCCCTTACGTTTTATTTAATTGTTATGAATCCGAGGAAAACATATGGTGTGTTTCAGTACATGAAAACAACAAATTGCGGTTGGAACAACATTAGGGCAACAAGTTGAAGGGCACATTTAAATTCACAGCTTGTATAGCTGCTTCCTAAAAGATTAATGCTAATTAGTCTTCCAAACTTTCTTGCATTTATTTCGTTCGAAATAGCTCGTCAATAGAAAAATATTTTTGGCTAAGGAAAACACATACAAAAATTGGAAAAATATAATCTCGACTGTTGGAACTTAATAGGTCCTTGAAAGGCTAAGGAGAAAGAATAAACAGAAGATTCATCCTGCGATGAGAGATCCTATGTTCTTTTCCTTTTATGTCCTTTTTTGGGGTGTTGTTCTGTTTTTTTGTTTTTTTGCTTTTTCCCACGGTCTGTGTCAAACTGGCAGCACACGTCTATTTGACTTGCACGCGTGCATATGCGAATTATTGCGAAAACAATAAGTACGCGTTCTTTTCAAAAATACGTCCCTTACGCTTTATTTAATTGTTATGGATCCGAGGAAAACATATGGTGTGTTTCAATACATGAAAACAACAAATTGCGGTTCGAACAGCATCAGGGCAACAAGTTGAAGGGCACATTTAAATCCACAGCTTGTATAGCTGCTTCTTGAGAGATTAATTGGTAATTAGGTTTTCAAACTTTTGTGCATTTATTTCGTTCGAAATAGCTAGTAAATAGAAAAATATTTTTCGCTAAGGAAAACTCATACAAAAATTAGGAAAATATAATCTCGATTACTGGATTTAAGTAGATACTTAAAAGGCTTAAGGAGAAATAATAAGTGGGAGATTTGTTCTGTAGCGAGAGATCCTATGTTTTTTTTTTCTTTTCTGTTCTTTTTGGGGGTGTTGTTCTGTGAGTCGATGTTCTGGTTTTTGGCTTTTTCCCACGGTCTGCATCAAATTGACAGCGCACGTTTCTTTGACTTGCGCGGGCATACGCGAATTATTGTGAAAACAAAAGTACGCCTTCTTTTCAAAGGAACGTCCCTTTGGTTTTATTTAATTGTTATGAGTCCGGGAAAAGCATATGATGTGTTTCAATACATGAAAAGAACAATTGCGGTTCGAACAATATCAAGGCAATAAAGTTGAAGGGAACATTTAAATAATCCACGGCTTAAATAGCTGCTTCCTAAAAAATTAATTGCTAATTAACTTTTCCAAACTTCCGTGCATTTATTTCTTTTGAAAGGGTTAATCAATAGAAAATTGTTTTTGTATAAGGAAAACACATACAAATATTTGGAAAATGTAGTAGTCTCGGTTGTGAATTAAGGATACCAAACATACCAAGCATCTACTCACAAAAACTCATCAACTTCTTCACTTTCTATTTTACGATAGAGTTTTACATGCTTTTCATCATGCCACAAAATAAAACAAAAATAATAATTTTCCTTAAAAAAAATCCACGGAAAGCATTTATTTTATCATGAAATTTACCGCAAAACAAATGTACCCTAATGACTTTTTATCTCTGCATTTTTTGAATGAGGAAGAATCCAAAATCTACTTTCAATTTTTAGACTAATAGATTAAAACGTGTCGGCAAGTTCGTGACTTCTTGTAAAAGCCTCCATCCCTTTCTAATTTTAACTGAGTACAAAAAGTTTCCCACTTGAGTTGGGTAAAACTTAGTCCCTCGAATATAAAGTTTGTAACTTATACACATATTCTTTAATACCCACACACACACACTACTCATCATGCATGAACATTACTTGTAGATGAAAAGTAACTAGCCACAAAAATTTTGTTATATCTTGTGCTAGAATTTATTGAAAAATTAATATTGACTTCAATGGTCAATTTTTTCTTTAGGAAATAGGGTCAAACTTACTTTATCGTATGAAAAGGTAATATCCACATAGAAAATTTGCTAACCATTGAAAGGTCGAAGATTAATTTTTCTAGTTTTGAGTTGCTTGTCGCATAAAAGAATACTAGCTATCAATAGGCACAAGTTTTTCAGTTGAAAAAAGTGCCATGCATATGGGAATTCAAACATGTGAATTGAAAATGCGAAGCAAATGAATGATGCTATGCTAAAAGAATTAGAACGTATATGTACCTAGATCGTCCAAATTGAAGGGGACCATGATGACCGAATTTTTACCAACAAATCGAATATATGTTTGTGATTCTGTGGGTCAATGTTCTGTTTCCTCGCCTTTTCCCGCGGTCTACGTCTAATTGGCAGGGCACGTTTCTTTGACTTGCAGGCGTGCGTACGCAAATTATTGCAAAAACAAAAGTTCACGTTCTTATAAAAGACACGTCTTTTCATTTATTTAATTGTCACGAGTCTGAGGAAATGATATGGTGTGTTCCAGTACATAAATAGAACAATTGCAGTTCGAGCAGTGTTAGGGCAATAATTAAAGAGCACATTTAAATCCACCACTTGTATAGCTGCTTCCTAAAAGATTAATCGCTAATTAGTTTTCCAAACTTTCATGTATTTATTTCGTTTGAAATGGTTAATCGATAGAAAAATATTTTTGGCTAAAAAAATGCATACAAAAATTAGGAAAACATAATTTCAGTCATTAGATTTGAACATATTCTTAAAAGGCTCAAGAGTAAAAAATAGATAAAAGATCTGTCTAGAGTGAGAAATCCTATGTTCTTTTTTTTCTGTTCTTTTTTGGAGTGTTGTTCTGTGGTCAATGCGCTGCTTTTTTGCTTTTTCCCATGATCTGCGTCAAATTGGCAACGCACGTTTCTTTGACTTGCACGGGTGCGCTTATTCCGAAAACAAAAATACGCGTTCTTTTCAAAGATACGTCCCTTGCGTTTTATTTAATTATTATGGGTCCAAAGAAAACATATCGTGTGTTTCAGTGCATGAAAAGAACAATTGCGATGTGAACAGCATTAGGGCAATAAGTTGAAGGGCACGAATCCACAGCTTAAATAGCTGCTTCCTAAAAGATTAATCGCTAATTAATTTTCCAAATTTCTGTGTATTTATTTCGTTTGAAAGGGTTAATCAATAGAATTTTTTTTTTTGTCAAAGGAAAACACATACAAAGATTAGGAAAATATAGTCTTGGTTATGAATTAAGGATGCCAAACATGACAAGCATCTATTCACGAAAGCTTATCGGCTTCTTCACTTTCTATTTTACGTTACAATTTGGCATGCTTTTCAATATACCGCCAAATAAAACAAGGCTAACAATTTTCCTTATAAAAAAAAAAATCACGCAAAACATTTCTTTTGTCATGAAATTTATCGCAAAATAAATGCACCCTAATCACTTTTCATCTTTGCATTTTTCGAATGAGAAAAAAATACAAAATCTACTTTAAATTTTCAGACTTATTGATGAAAACTGGTTGGCAATTTCGTGGCTTCTTGGAGGGGCATCCATCTGTATCCAATTTTAACCGAGTATAACAAATTTCTCACATGAGTTGCATAAAAATTACTCCATCGAATAAAAAGTTGCAACATATACACATATTTTTTAATATGTATACACACACACTACTCATCACGCATGAACATTACTTGTAGATGAAAAGTAACTAGCCACATAAATTTGTTATATCTCATGCTAGAATTTATTGAAAAATTAATAGTGACTTCAATGGTCAATTTTTTCTTTAGGACATAGGGTCAAACTTACTTTATCGTATGAAAAGGTAATATCAATATAGAAAATTTGCTAACCATTGAAAGGTCAAAGATTAATTTTTCTAGTTTTGAGTTACTTATCACACAAAAGAATACTAGCTATCAGTAGGCAGAAGTTTTTCAGTTGAAAAATGTGCCATGCAAAATGGGATTACAAACATGTGAATTGAAAATGTGAAGCAAATGAATGATGTTATGCTAAAAAAATTCGAACGGAAAGGGGTTGATCTGATCATTTGGGCCTGGTCCAATTCGAATATACATCTTTCATAAAAAACATAATATAATAAAAATAAATTAAATAAAGAACATACATAATAGATTATAAATGGACCAATAATTAACAAATAAAGATTAAGGGAAAAAGAGAGAATATAATTTTTTTTTAAAAAAAGGGCCTTCGATTCGGTCAATACGGAAAGGGCCTGATCTTATCATTTGGGCCTGGTCCAATTTGCGCAGCCCACTAATTCAAATTTGCGGCCCGTTAGTCCAGCTCATGTCCGCTTCAGTGGGCTTGCCCTGTCATTCGGTTTATCCTCAGCTCCCTCTCTCTCTCTCTCTCTCTCTCTCTCTCTCTCTCTCTCTCTCTCTCGTGCTACCCCATGAGCGAAGCGAACAATTCAGATTGATGGAGGTGACGAACGGAATCGTGATTCCTCTCTCTCATCTAACCAACCGGTTTCCCTTATAAGAAACAGGTTTCATGCTCGAGTTCTGGACAATTCCTGGACGGTTATCCTCTTCCATCGCCTTCTGATGTCCTCGCCACCGTCGGTCAACACCTATTGGCCGCTCCTCATCTTGCTCTGTCGATCTCTGTATATTGGTCGAGAAGCTCGAAGCAGTTCATTGTCGTGTGAAGCTCCTTCGTGGGTATCGGTTCTCAACAGAGAGACTTCCAGGACTTCCTCTTGTTAGTTGAGCAACCCACCGTGACCGGTAAGCGCTCCTCACTAAGGTAAATTATTGATGCTCTGTTTCAGTTGTTCTTCACACATAACAGAGGCCGAGATTTTAGGTGTGTTTTGTGCGAAAATAGGCTTTAATTGAGGATCTATTTTCTAAGGGAATCTGCTTTGATAATGTTTCGGTTCAACTGCTCTGAATTCTTTGATACTCTCTGGGATCTGGAACATTGGACTGAAAATGTATATCATGTGTGCGATGAAATTCTTGGACGATGTTAGTGTCTATTCAGGTTCAAATCTGACCGAGATTGAGTTTCTGTGTTCTAATCTGTTTGTTTGTTTCTATCAAATAAGTTTTGTTTGAATTTGGTTTCCCTTCGTCCAGTAGTCGTCCGTGTTGCAGCTCATTGACTTCTAAGTTTCAGTTTAGCTCAACAGCCGAGAATCACTTAGACGAAATAGGTTTTAATCTGATGTGTTATGTCGATCCCAAATGAAACTGAGTTTGATTTCAATGTTCAAATTGTCATTTCTGAATTAAAGCATGTTCTGTTCATGATTTCCTGATTGATTTTTGCTGGATTAATGTTGAATTCTGAACGTACGTAGGAGTTCGTAGTGCTTTTTACTGTGGATGAATGCTGAATGTGTTTGCATACCATGACTGAACAAAAAAGGGAGTTTGTGCGTAGAAGAAATGGAGGGAGCTTAACAGATGATAATATCATTAGCTTTGGAGGCATGGGCATGGCAATAGAATGAAGAAGATGATGTTTGATTTTTCTCAATGGAGAACATAGGACTGTACAGTAGATTCAAGGTGTTTGGGCATGTGGAATGAAAAAAAAAAGGAAAGAGGAAGAGGTTCAGTGCATTTTGAGACGAGGAACCGAATGAGAAAGGAAAATTCCAAAAGTGTAAGCAGTAGATGCGGTTAAGTCATTCTTGTTTCGAGTGGAGCTGTGTTCCTTAAACTGATCAAATGCCTCTTCAGTTGAATTTTCTCCTCGAATGAGGGTGTAGGATCAATCGGCATTCAAATATCTATAGCTCATCAGCGATCCAATGGACAAATTGGGTCGGGTTCATTGACGACATCCTTCTTTTACCTCTCAAGAACAGGGGACATTTCCATCCTCTGTTTTGACAGAAACTTGTGATTGTCTGCAAGTATAATTAGCAATGGAAAATAAAAAAAATATTTATGAGTTTTCACCTACATATCCAAACCCTAGCTAATAAAGCACACACGCAACACTTGCTCTACCACAACAGTCCCACCGTTGCCATTGGCCGCCATCCACCATCAAGATCTGAGGCGAGTCGCCCGGCCTTCACTGACATCGCTGCAACCTCAGGAGAGTATGTCAAATCCTCCGGCGTGGTTTCTGAGAAATAATCTGCAAGCAGGTGTGGCAAGAAGTACCGGCAGGGACCGAAACTGCATCATTGACTCTGCTGCAAGCGGTTTCTTTTGCATCACCGAAGCTCCTGCTCACCACGGGAGACACGTTCAATGCGGCCTTGACGATGATTATTGCTTCACAACTTCCATTGATGAGGGTTCAATTGATGAGCCTGCTCTACACTTCCTAGTCATCAAATCCAGCATGGGAGAGGTTGGGACACATCCGCGGGAGGGTATTTTTCCAATAGGGATATCAAAGATTGTACCTAAATCGAGAGAAAAAGAAATGGGCATCAGCAAGACAAACAAGAAGGTTAATTAGAACTGATAGTACCACGTAACATGGTAAAGGAAATGACATGCAACTATTGCCTACATTCTTTTGCAGGCTAAGAGAGGTTACATACTGTCTTTTACATGCTGCCAGGATAAGTGCTTCAAATTCAGATTGCCAAATGGGACATAAGGGGCCAACCCTTCCAAAATGACCATCAACTAATTTACATTGACGCTATTCAGTCTTTCGATATATAATGTTGAGTTGGGCCATTAAAACTATCGAGGAGCTATGTAATCAAGATATTCCGTGTGGCTGCAAGTAGGGACAATCTCAGTGACGATGTCCTTGACCCCATGCTAAAACAGGATCGATAGATTTGTCTTCTGATTCTTAGGAACCGTACACAATGTCATTATCTAACAAGAAAACAGCGCAACTATGGACATGTTTGCAGTCCAATGATGAAGGCGAAAATCCTTACTGGGTATATTCCGTCACTTTGTTCTGTTGACAGATCCTTGCACATATCTCTTCCTTCTGGCGTCCTAATTTTGACCCGACAAATATTTGGATCAGCCCTCCTGCCTGTGATTACAAAGAAAAAAGGGCCAGGAAAATTGCTTCGTGATCAATTCAAATGACCGGACACTATTACTCATATATCTAGTCGTCTGTCTGCATCAATAAAGTAATTGGATAAGGTTACGATGTTTCAAAATTAACCACACATTTCTCCAACAACCTAAGCTTTTAGATCAATTGGCGTTGATTTCACAAAATTTCATATGATATCAGAGCCTGAATCAAGTTTATGAATCACTTCAAGCCCCTTGTTTGCCTCACCAATGATTAAATTTCACGCTTCAACCTTAGGTTACATTCCAACTTATGCATGAGAGGTAGGGCTATAATATCTAAACAAAAATCATGTCTTTATGTAATAACTCAAGTTTTGAATCAATTGACAGTGGTATGATAAAATGACAAAGTTTCCAAAATATTTCTCATTCGAAGTTATGTGACCAATGAACAAAGAAAAAAAAAATGGAGCAATCATAAGTGATGATGCAAAGTAACAAGGCTATATTTAATGCATTGACATAGATTTCGGTGAGCCATTATCGTATTGATACGACTAAGCACAATTTAAAGTTGAACACCGCATTCTCTTACTCTAATAAAATCAAATCCGTACACATCATAACATATCTAACCAGCTAAAATGACAATTAAAGTTTACTATAAATTTCAGACGAGCTCAAAAGACAGCTTCCTCTAAGCAAAAGTCACCGTCAATTCCATGGCCATGAATGCTGTCAAAGTGATTTCATTTTCAAAAGTTATTGCTAACACAACTGATTCGGAAATCACACTACAAACACCAAATCTATTTTGTTTGCTATGAGTACGTTTCATGAGTTCAACTTCACTGATTTAGAAAATTCAGACAGGCAAGGCACTGTCTGCTCATTTTTTGTTCTTCCTTTCAAGGGTACCCATTTCTAGGATTATGGATTCTGTAAACAGCAACGAAACCTGAAATTCAGACAACTGCAGAGTCTGCTTTGCTCTGAAGTTGTTTTAAAAAATCAAAGCATACTAGATTCTGATTAAGCAAGATATCGCTGTTGCAAGTCTCTCAGCCTAGTCTATGTATCTTATTACATGGTTCCAGACGTGTCAAGAAAAGAAAAAACAGAAAATCTTAAGTGTCATCAAGTCTCTAAACCTGAACCATGACTTACCTCCTACAACAGCAAAGGCCAACGAAAAAAAGAATGAGCTGTCATCAAGAGTTTAAATTTGAATGACTTACCATCTTCCACGGTGAAGGCATTAGATGTGCCCTCAAGGACACGGATTCCCTCCCAACAATCCAACACAGTTTTGACTCCAAGCCTGAATTTTCCACTTCTCGTCCAGCTCGACACATCATTGAAAGTGATAGCACCCAATGTCCCCATGCCTTTATCGAGGGTCACAGAGAGATCACCGATCAAGAGTGGCATATTCCCTTCTCGCCCCTTTAGTTCATTGCTCCCAAAGAACTCTTTAGTCCAATTTCTACCAGCTTCTTCATCAAAGTCACCTCCAATCACCGTCACCATCAACTTTAGCATTGACAAAGGTCCAGATTGCACAACCCTACCTGTACTGGAATCTACCAAGATGCCATGAATAGGAGTTCCTTTCCCACCTCTAACCCTGTTGCCTTTAACTAGGCTCGATGGTAGTTTAGTTATAAATTGAAGACATAAATGCTTTTCACTCTCACTGTTTTTATTCACTGATGCAGACCTGTTAATAGAAAGACGAATTTAAGGATTCATCGAGAGACATTAACACTGCAGAAGATAGTGCCCAGTACGCCCACTATAAGGACATCCTTTTTGCCAACAGCAGTCTTGCAAAAAAACAAAATCATGCTGGGGGCCAAATTCAACATATGAAATCATTCTAGCCGGTCATTCAGATTACTATAATAATTGGAATCAATTGACTATCAAAACCTACAACCTTTTAGCAATCACTAGCTTGAACACATTCATCTCACTTAGTCCTCGAAGTATGGAAAAGAAGCACAGATGCTAATACTCATGATAAAAAGAGATGATGCCATCGTCCCTGTCTCTGTCATCGATACATAGATATACTTGGTAAGAATTCATGAACTCAAACAGTGTTGCAAATAAACTAAAGGTGAATTCCTGCGGAAGATCAATAATCGTTCCCTGTCGCCACCGTTTGTCCCCCCAACGTCCTGAGGAAAAACCCC
This sequence comes from Eucalyptus pauciflora, assembly GCA_007663325.1. Taxonomy (NCBI): domain Eukaryota; kingdom Viridiplantae; phylum Streptophyta; class Magnoliopsida; order Myrtales; family Myrtaceae; genus Eucalyptus; species Eucalyptus pauciflora. The sequence continues at coordinate 886,411 of VMYD01000100.1, read as the reverse complement.
CAATTTCTGGAAGAAGAGAAAATCGGTTACCAGCCCCTCTGACTCGCGGTGCTGCGCTCCCTCCTCTCACAGAGTGTTGGAGCGAGCGCCAGAGAGAGAGAGAGAGAGAGAGAGAGAGAGAGAGAGAGAGAGAGAGCTTGCACTACGTTGAAACTGAATCTTGCCAGTTTGTATACGGTCGGTTTTTTCTGTTTCTCTTTTTGGGGGATTTTGATATTCCTTCAATTTCTTTTTTAAATTTCTTGTTTCCATGGTCCACGTCAAATTGGCAGGGCACGTTCTGTTCATTAGCAGGCGTACGTATGTGAAACTAACGTCCGCGTTCTTTTGAAAGTTGCGTCTCTTGCGTTTTTTTTTTTCTTTTCTTTTTTGACTTAAGTAGAATATCATTACTAGGTAATAGTCCGAGCAAATACAGCATATGCTTCAGTACAAAGTAAATCCAAAGGTCCCAGGGGGGGATTTTTGACCCAGTTTCTAGAAAGAAAATTCATGCACTGGGTTTTTGCTAGCCAATCAGCCACTCTATTCGTTTTATGATTACAGTGGGCAAAAGTCAGACCCGAGAAAGTCTTGCGTTCGTTTCGTTGATTTCGTGTCCGAGGAAAATATGAGGCGCTCCCAGTGGCATGTGTTTTGGCTTTCCGACAGTCTTGAGCTATTTTTCTCCTGTTCACACTCATTTATCTTTCATATGCAACCAAACTAATGCTCGGACAATTTCATCCAATTGTAACCAGCTACAATAAAGTTTCTCGCGCGAGTCAAAAAGTTTTTAATATGTCCATGCATACAAACTTATTTTGATAAATATAAACTTGAGTTACCTGTCATGCATCAACATTACTTCTAATGAAAAGCTACTAGCCACATCATTTTTTTTTTCTGATGCTAAAATTTGTTTGAAAAAGGTCAGTTTTTATTTTATTTAGGGCAAGGGGTTCCCTACTTTATTGGTATGAAAAGTTTATATCAACCTAGAGAATTTGCAAACTATCGAAAGATTGAAGATTAATTTTCGGACTTACTCATCACATAAAATAATACGAATTATCAGTAGGCGCATGCTTTTTCAATAAGAAAAAAAAATACAAAGCAGATGGGAATTCGAACAGGTGAATTGAATACGCAAAGCAAAAGAGTGATGCTATGCAAAAAGAAATTTGCAGAAATAGGTACCTCGGATTGCAAATGTGATCCATTGGAATGGCATCGTGCACAAACATTGATAACCATTTGCCTTATTACATCTGATATGTGACAACATAATATAATTGGTCATCTCTTTCTGCTGCTCCTCGAGTGACCTTCTCAGGATTGTCATCATGCTTTGATTTGGTTTTACTTTCTTAACTGTTCTTCAATAAGATGTCTTGGAAGATCAATTCGCTTGCATTGACCTTCGCTTGACGCTCCACCAATGGCTGAAGACTCAAAATGTGCCGCAATTTCATTTCAAATTTGCGATATTGGATTGAGGATGCCAGCAGGATTGTCTATCTCTTGTTGATTTTTGGTTCATCCCATGAAAGCTTCCTCATATCAACGAACAAGAGTCTCATCAAGCATGCCCGAAAAGAATTCACTAGAATGGGTTAAACACTTGTCGAACTCACAAACTAGTCCAATCTTGTCCAATCCACAAAGGGTTGAAGGGTCTCCTTTATGCTATGTGCGAATAATATGAATAATTGTTGTCGGCAATATATAAAATACACTAGAAAAGAAAATTATGATTTAAGTAAAGACAAACGACCTGTATTATTTGATTGATTGAGTGGTCTTTCACAAAGAATACAACTCTTGTAGTTCTACGAAAAATTGTACATAAAAGGTCACCAAGAATTTAAATTTGCGTGGCTCTATCATTAATGGGACTTATCTATAAATGGTTATGAAATCTGAGATTATCAACTTCACTACTTGATAGTTACATGCAACTTCCTCCTTGTTGACCGAGTTGGTGTACTTTACTCATCCACTATTCACTCCAACACTTAACTTTTTTTGTTGACATCTCTATTGATCAAAATTAGGCCTTTTTGTTGACTGACGATACTTTATGGATTAAATGCTTCCAACACTTAGTGTAATCTTCTGCTCCCGTTGTCAATTTATGTAGCTTCCATCAATGAAGTTGCCGGTCAAAATACTTGGCCATTTTTCGGTGTTAATAATTACGTAATCTACATAAGTTCACATTGACGCCAAATTTGGTAAATTGCTTTCTATATCAGCAAAAAAAAAAAATTGTTTTATGTTTGCAATTTTAATGCCCATATAGGTTCTGACTGTGCAATCTGCTCCTTTCGCATTAAAAATTGCCTCCCTACATGATTCTACCTCGATTTTAAATTCCACGGTTCTTTTTTCTTTTCTCAATCTTTTTCTTCTTGTGATTGTTTCTCTTGTTTTTTATTGTTTGAATGGAATTGTCCATATACGCCAGCAATGCATGCAAACAATTTGACGAATCAATTAATTGGATGATAAAAGAGTTCGATATTGATGAAGTTAAAATTGATTGCGAAAAAGTACATGAAGAAATTGCAAAAGCAGCACGAATGTGGACTTAGTCTTAGACAATGTCCAAGCTTTGCTAAAAGAATGTATCGTAAGGTGTTCATCAAATATAACCCAAACATTTCCGTAACTACGGCTATTTTCATATAATCAGGTATTTAAATTATTAAACGACTATATAATCAGTATGACAACGATATATTGGTGAGACAACGATGATCATTGACTGAGCGAGCGAGAGCAGAGCAAGTGAAGTCTGAGCTTTTGGAGGGTTGCAGAGCTCTACCCAGAATGGCAGAGCATTTGCAAAGCATCACATCGGTTAATCAAATGGCAGAGTTCCTCTGCGTCTAGAGTACATCAGCCTCTTGCCCAATTGCCTCAACCACCACATCTTCTCCTTCTTGCCCACTAGGGACGTCGTCATGACTTGCATATTGTCAAACAGGTGGCGGATCCTCTGGAACACCGTCCCGAATCTTTCCTTCTCCGTGCTGCGGGACGGTCACAACTTGACCCTTTATCGGCATCCCAGATCAAACGCTGCATGTGTTCTTCTTTTGTGGGCAGAGTCTTACTTTCCTACGCCTTGCCTTAGGTAAAAAATATACCTGGAAATTGTCCATGTTGTTGATCACCTGTCGACCCGCAGTGTCGAAGAGCTTTCTGTTGTAGTTAAAAGTATTAAGGATAACGTGATGTCTCTGTTCCTTTACTATTGCTCTTCATTCGAGGATCTGTGTATGAAAACTTTGCGACTTCATGGACATCAGAGGCATTGGTTGGCATCATCTTAAGTCCTCGTCCCTCGACTCCTGGGGGCTGTGTAACGAGGTGGTGAGTAGAATTTTGACGGGTAACCCTGTTTTTGAGTGCCTTAAGTTGGAGGAATGTTGGGGTCTAACAAACACCAAAGTCCATTCAAGAAGTATAAGGGAGTTGGCTTGGTTTTTGTAAGATCCTCGATTTCAACCCTTATTTTGGTCCCAACTAGAAGGCTTACGTATTCCAAATAATTAATGAAAGGGGATGACTCATGGCCTAAGGGAATGATGACAAGTGATCTCGCAAGTCAAGTAGGACGCCACCTCTCCTCCATAAACTTGACACCTTGAGTTTCATAAGTTTTGACTTCTTAGTTTTTCGAAACTATTGGACTTTTTCTGCTTTCTAATTTTATAGAGCTCTTTTTACTTCGAATTTGGAGAAACTTTCTTCATAAAAGTTATTTAAAACATCTTAATCTATAACATACTTAAATATCATATTTTTTTGAGGTGAAACAGTTGGGACAAAGGACCAATCAATTACCATATAGAACCTGCCAGTATAGTGAAAACGGTAACCAAGTTGCTTTATCGAATTTTTATTTTTAGATCGTTTTTTTTTATTGTTCTGGAGTTTTTTTTTTTTTAAGAGAAGACAAAAGTGGTGACAGAATCTTTATTCTTTGATTCAAGATGCTATGTTTAATTTATATTTTTCATGTTTACTTCTATTATCTTCTAATTTTCTTTTGTTAGAGTTATGATATAGCCTAACCATGATGCTGTGAATTTCATGATTTTTATGTTTTGTAAGTAAGTTCATTTACGTGAGTCAGATATTATTGTGCTTAATGCTTTTAAATGACTGGCTACCACTTGAAAGATCTGATTCACATGTTTGAGGTTGAGAAGTGATAATATGCAATTATTCCTTATAATATATAACCATGGATTAAACGTGGATAGAAATATAGCACGTTATTTGTGTAGATTTTGGTGATAAGGTGATTCAAAAGACTCATTGTAAACCAGGAATATTCATAGATTTTAATGGACTTATGTTTATTTAAATTCACTTAGAGATATAATGGATTAATAAACCAAGTAGATTTACTATACCTAGAGACAAGATAGTAAATAGATTAGGAAATTCCACTATCACATGTTTGACATCGTCCTTATATGCGTAACAATTTGAAATTCATATCTAATGGTTATGATAAAATCGGATGCTATTTACTATATTTAGTCTCCAAATTTTGCTTTTAAGATTTTTAATTTTAATTTATTCTCAATTCTATTTTGATCTGTTAGATTAATTTTAGAATTAATCTATTTTTAGTATTTAATTAGTTTATTAATCATCAATCTTTGTAGAACGATACTCTTTCTCATCATTATAATACTTGTTCGGCACGTTCACTTATGTTTAGAATTTTACGAATTTTACGAAGATATGGTGCATAGTTGAACCATAAAGATTTGCTTTTCCAAATGTTACATATGTGTTCATTCAACTTTGGTTTGTCTCAGTATGGCGATGGTGTAGAGAAAGCCGAACCAAGTGTGCACTACCTACTAGCAATGTCGTAGTTACTGACTGGAAGAGAAACTTTTCGGTACGTACTCATCACTAACGAAGATATGAGATCAAATGATTGGCCACCAATTATTTTGTTTGACAGTTCTATTATTGTGGAACTAGGGTGTGCTTAACCTTGCTAGCCTTTTGTTGATCGTATTTGTTTTGTAGATTTGAATTTGTATTGTAGTATTCTGAGCTTTGCTTTGCTTTGCTTCAATTCGCTTTTTATGAAGTCTATATTTATTGCTGATGTATTCTTTTAAATAATAAATATAATTTTTTTGCGACAAAAAAAAAAAAAAATCATGCTTCGCATTGTTAGCATGTATTTAATCAAGGATTAATTTAGACCCAAAAAGAAAAAATCAAGGACTAACGGTTTTCTTCATAGGAACTCATTAGGTGTTTGCTTGAGTAAAGCAATCCTCGCCGTTACTGAACGGTTCGCCCTCGCTACGATTCTTAATCCTTGGTAAGTATTATTTTTTAGGAATTTTCACCATGCATGCATTTAGATTAGGGTGCACTTTTTTTTAACTACGAATTAATCACAAATCGAAGAACCTAAAAGAAATTATTAAGAGGGAGCGGAAGTCGAGAGAGTATCCGGTCAAGCCCACCCCGCTTCACTCGTGAGATTATTTGTAATTAGATAAATAAATAAAAAATGTCAAAATGAGCATCGCATATCCTTCCTAGATTTTGGGACATACTCATTTTTTATGCATTGCTCACACGGGTTACGCCTCGAGACCTTATAATAAACCCTCTCTATTCAATATTGTCGACCCGGTTCGGATTGTTTTTACAAGCATGTTTGCTTTAGATTTTACTTATTCACTTTGGGTGTTTCACTCAATTTCTTAGGCATTTATGCATGCACACTTAGATTTATGTATGATCATGAATAAAAAGTGGTAAAGATTCCATGAAGAAGATTGTTGTTTAGCTATTACAATAACAGAGTGAATATGATCTCCATCGGACATATGGAGGCTTTTTAGTTAGTACCCGAAGGTTTACACCATGATTTTTTGTTTATCAATAACCGTATGCATTGATGGATGTGAAGAAGTAAATCATTATCTCGACAAAAATGAACCAAGCTACAATTTGCAGGGAATCCCCACGTTAAGTAGTTATGCATTTCTTAAAGGGGAAAAAGCACTCACAACGGACATTGTCACATTAGTAGTGTCTAAATTCCAAGTTTCTGGTTTCAAGAAGAAAGCCAAACTCCGCCTTACCCGACTCCTATCCGGCGTAGAGTAGGTCAGTCGGGGCTCTAGTGTCAACTAACTGATGATGAGAAATCAAGTTGCAATGGGAAATTGGGAATGATTTAGTAGTGTCAACACAAAAATTCGGTTAAACGCTCCCGAATTTGACCTAGGAGGGGTGCAACACCAAGCTTTATGACGTCCGAGGTACTCATTTCATATTTTCAAAGGGTTTTATTTATGCAATGTGTGAGCGCGGGTGATTTGTCCTTACCGTTGGACTTTTTTCGATGCGTATAATATAACTGATTTAGGAGGAAAATTATTTAAAAAGTCCTAAACCTATTACATTTTTGTCGATTCATTCCTAAACTTTTTCAATTTTGCCAATTCAGCCATAAATATTTTCACTCCTTACCAATTCAATCCATCTGATCAATTTTGTTTGGAAATTGCTGATGTGATACTTTTTAATAATATTTTAATAATATTTTGAATTATTTGTGGTTTTTCTTCTTTTTTTGCTTTTAGGGGGGGGGGGGTTCAGATTTGACCGGCAACCCTTGTTGACAACAGGTGAGTACTGGTTGACCCTCTTCGACTCTAGGCAAGGGCGTCGCACCCCTCACGAGCCCTAAGCGAGGGCCACGACGCCTCGTTTGTGAAGGTGAGAGTGTGCGAGCTCTCGCCAGATCTGGCCAAGCGATTGGCAGCCCTTGCCTAGCATAATCTAGTGAGGGCATCATGGCCCTCGTCGTTTCTAAGCAAGGGCTCGCGTGCCCTCACCCAGAGTCGGTGAGGGTCAACCGGCCCTCGCCTATGGTTGGCGAGGGTTGGTTGACAACCCTTGCCGACCATATCCAAAACCCAAAAAAAAAAAAAAAAGCCAAAAAAGTTTTAAAAACCAAAATAAAAATAAAAACATTATTTAAAAAGTGCCACGTCAGCTCTAGTTGTTCACGTCGGTAATTTCCGTTCAAAATTGTCCATATAGACTAAATTAGTAAAAAGTGAAAATGCTTAAAACTATATTAGCAAAATTGAAAAGTTTAAGACTGAATTGACAAAAATGCTATAAGTTTAGGACTATTTGGACAATTTTCCCTTGATTTAGGTCTACCGGGTGTGTATGTCTCCATAATTTTATCACATATGAGAAAATTTTCTTGTGGGTCTTATATGCTTCCTTAATGAGCTCAAACGACCTTGTGGTATCTACACCTAAATTATGAATGAGTGCAATTTTGTTCATATGATTCATCTAGGTTCACGAAAACATGTATTTGTACAAGGTAATCTATTTGAATTTTGAGAGGGGGTGTCATGCACTCTGTAGATGAATTCGAGGGCCCAAATTCATCTAAACTATTTTTACTTGACGAGCATATCTAAGTTTGTAATGCCTCCAAAATGATCTGTAGATGTGGTTGTAAAAGCATACGACATAGGCAAAAGACTATTAGTTAGCAGAAGATGTAGAAAGTCATTCTTGTTTCGGAAGGAGCTGTGTTCCTTGAACTGATAAGATGCCTCTTCAGTGGAGTTTTCTCCTCGAATAAGGATGTAGGATCAATCAACATTCAAATTTGTATCGTTCATCAGCGACCCAATGCACAAATTGGGTCGGGTTCATTGACAACATCCTTCTATACCTTTCAAGAATAGGGGACGTTGCCATCCTCTGTTTTGATAGAAACTTGTGAATGTCTGCAAGTATAATTAGCAATGGAAAATACAAACAATATTTATGAGTTTTCACCTACATATCCAAACCCTAGCTAATAAAGCACACACCCAACACTTGCTCTGCCACAACAGCCCCAATTGCCATCCGCCGCAATCCACCATCAAGATCTCAGGCGAGTCACACAGCCTTCACCAACATCGCCGCAACCTCAGGAGAGTATGTCAAATCTCCAGCGTTGTTTTCTGTGATTATTTTCTGCAAGCAGGTGTGGCAAGAAGTACCGGCAGGGACCAAAACTGCATCATTTACTCTGCTGCAAGCAGTTTCTTGTGCATCACCGAAGCTCCTGCTTACCACGGGAGACCTGTTCCCAAATCGGCAATGTGGCCTTGACGACCATTATTGCTTTGCGACTTCCATTGATGAGCCCCTTCTACACCTGTAGTCACGACCACATCAAAGGGGTAGGAATAATGGCTCGTCCGAAGAAGGGTGTCCAAGGCAGTTCCTAGTTCGAGAGAAAAGGAAATGGGCATCAGCAAGACAAACAAGAAGGTTAAACAGAACTGTTAGTGCCACGTAACATGGGAAAAAAAAAAGGAATGCAATTATTGCCGGTTACTCAAAATAGCACATTCTCTTGCAGGCTAAGATAGGTTAATACTGTCATATACATGCTGCAAAGAATAAGTGCTTCAAATTCAGAGTGCCAAATGGGACATAAGGGGCCGACCCTTCCAAAATGACCATCAACTAATTTACATTGGCGCTACTTAGTCTTTCAATATATAATGTCAAGTTGGGCCATTAAAACTATCGAGGAGCTATGTAATCAAGCTATTCCCTGCGTGGCTGCAAGTAGGGACAATCTCAGTGACAATGTCCTTGACCCCGTGCTAGAGCATGATCGACCAATTTGTCTTCCAATTCTAGGGAGCCATACAGAATGTCATTATTTAACAAGAAAACAACGCAACTATGGACATGTATGCAATCCAAGGATGAAGGCAAAAATCCTTACTCTGGACGGCTGGCGTATATAAATTCCTTCTGGCATCTGGATTCCGCCCAGACAAATATTTGGATCAGCCCTCCTGCCTGTGATTACAAAGAAGAAAAGCGCTTAGGAAAATTGCTTCCTGATCAATTCAAACAACCGGACACTATTACTCATATATCTAGTTGTCTGCATAAAAAAAAACTAATGAAGGTTACAACGTTTCAAAATTAACCACTCATTTGTTGAACAATCTAAGCTTTTAGATCAATTGCCGTTGATCTCACAAAACTTCACATGATATCAGAGCCTCTGTCTAGTTTATGAATCACTTCAAGCCCCTTGTTTGCCTCGCCAACGATTAAATTTCACGCTCTAACCTTAGGTCACATTCCAACTTATGAACGAGAGGGAGGGCTACAATATCTAAGCAAAAATCATGTCTTTATCTAATAACTCAAGTTTCGAATCAATTGACAGTGGTCTGACGAAATTCTACAGTGACAAAGTTTCCAAAATATTTCTCACTCAAAGTTATGTGACCGATGAACAAAGAAAATAAAAATGGAGCAATCATATGTGATGATGCAAAGTAAAAAGGGCCAAATTTAATGCATTGATGTAGATTTCGGTGAGTCATTATCCTATTGATACAACTAAGCACAATTTAAAGTTGAACACCACATTCTCTTAATCTAATATATCAAATCCGTACACATCATAACAAATCTAACCAGCTAAAATGACAGTTAAAGTTTGCTATAAATCTCAGACGAGCTCAAAAGACAGCTTCGTCTAAGCAAAAGACACCATCAATTCAATGGCCATGAATGCTGTCAAAGTGATTCCATTTTCAAAAGTTATTGGTAACACAACTGATTCGGAAAGCACACTACAAACACCAAATCTATCTTGTTTGATATGACTAGGTTTCATAAGTTCAACTTCATTGAATTAAGAAATTCAGACAGGCGAGGCACCGTCTGCTTATTTTTTGTTGTCCCTCTCAAGCATACCCATTTCTAGGATTATGGATTCCACAAACAGCAACCAAACCCGAAATACAGAGTTTGCTGTGCTCTTAAATTGTAAAAAAAATATATATTAGATTCTAATTAAACAAGATACCACAGTTGCAAGTCTCTTAGCCTAGTCTAGGCATCTTCTTATATGATTCCAGACGTGTCAAGAAAAGAATAACAGAAAATCTTAAATGTCATCAAGTTTCTAAACCTGAACCATGACTCACCTCCTACAACAGCAAAGGCCAACGAAAAAAGAACATAAAAGCTGTCATCAAGAGTTTAAATTTGGATCACTTACCATCCTCCACAATGAAGGCATCAGATGTGCCCTCAAGGACACGGATTCCCTCCCAATCAAACACAGTTTCGACTCCAAGCCTGAATTTCCCACTTCTCGTCCAGCTTGATACATCATTGAAAGTGATAGCACCCAATGTCCCGATGCCTTTATCAAGGGTCACAGAGAGATCACCAATCAAGAGTGGCATATTCCCTTCTCGCCCCCTTAGTTCATTGCTCCCAAAGAACTCTTTAGTCCAATTTCTACCAGCTTCATCATCGAACTCACCCCCAGTCACTGTCACCATCAACTCTAGCATTGACAAGGGTCCAGATTGCACAACCCTACCTGTACTGGAATCTACCAAGATGACATGAATAGGAGTTCCTGTCCCACCTTTAACTGGGTGACCTTTAACTAGGCTCGATGGTAGTGCAGTTATAAATTGAAGACGTAAATACTTTTCACTGTCACTGTCTTTACTCACCGATGCAGACCTGTTAATAGAAAGATGAATTAAGGATTCATCGAGAGACATTAACACTGCAGAAGATAGTGCCTACTACACCCACTATAAGGACAGCCTTCTTGCCAACAGCAGTCTTGCAAAAACGAAAAAAAAAAATCATGCTGGGGGCCAAATCCAACGTATGAAATCATTCTAGCAGGTCATTCAGATTACCATAATAATTGGAATCAATTGACTATCAAAACCTACGACCTTTTAGCAATCACTAGCTTGAACACATTGATCTCACTTAGTCTTCGAAGTGTGGAAAAGAAGCATAGATACTAATACTCGTCATAAAAAGAAATGATGCCATCGTCCCTGTCTCTGTCATCAACACATAGATATACTTGGTAGGAATCACGAATTAAAACAGTGTTGCAAATAAACTAAAGGTGAATTCCCATGGAAGATCAATAAAAAAGTGCACAAACATTCTTAGTAATATTATCATTCACCAGTCATATCTGATTCTAACTCTAGTAAATCATCCCGCTTTGTTGGAGAATCAGCTTGGCATGCATTTAAATCCAATCATCTCTAAAATGTCTCAACAAAAAAGATTCTTACCAACAATTTAGCTTTCCATCCAATAAAGAAACTTTGGTCTCATTCAGTAGATCACCAGTGAAATTCTCATTCATAAATTCTGAAAAATCAGGAAGTTCACTAAGTTTCTCAAGATCAAGTGGCTTCCTAATTTTTTCTTTCATTGTGTTGAAATTCTCCATTAGTAACGCATTTGTCCTCAAATATAGATAATCGTCCATCACTGCAGACATCAATGGCTCCCTCTTCTCAGTTTGAGCAGTTTTAAATGCACTCAAACTCTGCCAGCAGAACGAAGTGCTGCAGGGTTGGCTTAGGATTCGAATTGCATACTTCTTCAATACAGGAAGGACATCACCGCAATAGTCCCACCAGTCACCTTTACAAGCAACACTATTAGTATACAATTTTCACATTGAAAACAAATAAAATCTGAAATTAAATCAACACGGTTAATTGATTAAAGAATAGATGCTTACAAGGGTGAGATGTTCCTAACATTGTCTTTGCTATACTAGTAAACAACTTTGGCTCTTTGTTACGATAGAGCAGCATTTCTTCCACAAATTTTTTCTTTTCTTCAACACCCACCAATTTTTCCAATATGAAATTCATGCCATCTTTCATTGCATCATTTTCTATGAACTTCTCGCCACACATGTAAGCAGGGTTAAGAAAAGCAGCAGCAGCATGTATTGGACGAATGATATGACCCCGCCATTCCTCGAATGTCGTCAATAAATCATGATATTTAGGAACATTAGTCTCATATATTTGTCTAATAGCCTCATCTGCCATTTCCACGGCTGCATACAAGAACCCAAAAGTAGCGCTGTAGCCATCAACTAGACAGAGCACTCGAAATATCGGTTCTAAAGCATGCAAGACTTTTTTCCCTTCAGTCCAAAATTCAGAACTGCGAATGATCTCACCCACTTCTATGCCTGAATCATCCTTCTCTAAACCCAATGAAAGCCACTCAGATGATGAAACAAGTGATCGCAGCTTAGTTTCAAGCCTCATGATTGATTGAAGCAAATAATAGTTTGAGTAAAATTTTGTTGTTGATGATTGTTGCAACTGCCAGTAGTTTGTGGACTGCTTCATCGATGATAAGATGCCATCATGCTTGTGAATCTTAGTGACAACTGCTCTTGCTTGATCAAATGCCTTTTGAATCCATGCGAAACAATCACATATCTCCTCGAAGAGTGATTTTGTTTCCTGGGCAACACATGTAGTCTTGTACACATGGGAATGGTCGTCCTTTGGCATAATTTCAAAAAGACATTCTCCTCTCGGATCAGTTCTGGTTATGTGCTGCACGATGTTGTTGGCCCCAATTTCTTGAGTGACAAAATATAAAATCTCGCCCACCAAATGTAAGGGGATTTCCAACGCATTCAATAGGATCACCCCTTCAATTGAATAAGCAAAGATATACATGAAGGATCTCTTCTCACGCCTCCAAACATTATAGATGATTGTGCAGCCAGTTCTAACCCATGATTTCTTCACATTTGCCACATACTCTCCAATTTCCTTTTGCAAATCAGGCACTAACTTTGTTTTGACTACCGCACAACATGGCAACTTATAATGAGAACCATGTTTAGCCACAGCATTCACAAAGTCAATGAAGGATGGCCTCCGCACAATGTCGACATCACCACCATTAAAGAGGATGAACTTAACAAGCAATTTATCCGGCATAACGTCATCCTTACTGATATGCATTTTAAGTGAGGTCTCTTCGGTCTTACCTGAACAGGCTTCAGCCTTCGCTCTTTTATGAAGACCAGGACTTGCCTCAGTAGCAGCAATTTGAACATCTTCAGGGACCTTGGTGCATATATCTATACCACCGCCTTTAATTCCAGATAAATGTGATTTAACTCTCGGAATACCACCAGCAAATTTTCTTTCGCAAAACTTGCACTTAAATTTGCCATCTAGAAGCTCTACATATTCCCAAAATCGATCTCTCTTTCTGACCATGTCTACTTCCTTGGCCTATATACACAAAAGAAGAGCGAATTAAATTTTCCCTTCAATAGTCAAGTTATTGATAACGCAACCCATGTCTTACAGTATATGCAAGTAAGGTTTAGCCCCACATATTGCCTTAAAATCTTTGCTAAGCAATAATCAAACCTCTGCACTGAAATGTCACGCAATTGGCATTCACTCTAATGTCCCTCCTTCATAAAAAACAAGGGAGTTTCACCAGAATTTTTGGTGGGTCTACAAAACTTAAGGAAGCTTTTTTCCCACTATGAATATATACACACATTGTTATGAGAGCTCCAATTCATAAGACTGATATTTAAGTTGACCTTCAGTTGAACAGAGATAGAAGTTGAAATATCTTGAACGAAAAATGAAATTCACTATTTTGAGGTTAAAATTAAATGAGATTGCTAGCTATATATAAATGGTCCGGGTCCTTCAAGAGAGAGGAACACGGAATTTAGCCAAAGGCTACATCTTTACACAATAATTGTTTATTTAGGGGCATTTATCCCCAACCAATAGGTATAGGAAAGAAATAGAATTAGCTATATTAATCTAACATGAAAATCTGCTATTCAGCAAATAACGAAACAAATTATATACTCAAGATCTAGTATTGTCTCTAATATTCTCTAATTAGGAATTCTCTTATACGCATAAATTCACTTCAACGTTGGACACTAGCTTGCTTCTTGAGAGCAATACAGAGTATCTAGAATTGCAGCTAACCACTCAAAACCAACATGACTACAAAAATGAGGGAAAGCACTTGAAATAATTGAAACGCCTGGAACTCCTCAACCAACTATCGTCGCTCATATTCACATCCCTAGAAGTTGAGAGAGAGACTAGAGAAAGACCTGATAGTAGCACGAAGAAGAAGCCGAGTTAAGCGAAATTTCTCGCGGCGCAACACCTGAAGAGGGAAGAGCAACCAGATCACCAACTTACAGAGAGTCGGGGATAGCGAGCGAGAGAGAGAGCTCTTCTTGTATAGGCGCTTGAATTTCGCTAGTTTATATAGAGGTGCCGTGTTTCTTTTTTGCCTCTTTCTGGTTTGGTCTGCGGTCAACATCGTTTAATGTTTTTTATTTCCCGCGCAAATTGGCAGGGCACGTTTCGTTCACTCGCACGCGTACATACGCGAATGGTTGCGAAAGCAAAAGTACGCGTTCTTTTCAAAGTCACGGCTCTTGCGTTTGTTTAGTCGGTTTAGTTAGCTTCATGACAGTCTTGAGGTATTCTTCTCCTTTTCACATTATCCAACCACTCTGTCGGATCCAACGCATATTTTATGCGTACTCAAACCTAAACTTAGATAACTTATTTCAATTGTAACCAGCTACAACAAGTTTCTCACCTAACGGCACTGTATTAAACCGGGGGTATAATGTTATTGTGGTTTAGTACAATGTCATTAGGCATGTTAACATTGTAGTGGACATTTTATCCATCCTCACTTAACTCAGACGCGGGAGGCTGTTATACCTGCCTACCCAGCAATAGCCGGGACTTTCATTCCAACGTGGTGTTTATATTCATCACCGTGAGGTCCCCAAATTTCCTGTCTATCTTTGTTTTCCCGACATAAAGGGAATACGGGGATAACATTACAAGATTTCCCATTTTCTCTCACATGTTTCTTCCCCTTGAGCCTTTTAAGGACTTGCTCAGGTCCGAGAATTAAACTATTTCCAACGAATAAAAAGTTACCAACATTTACATGTATTCAAAATTATTTTATATATATAAAGACTATTTATCCATGGAATGAAAAGTTACTACCCTCATAAAAAATTTCTCTGATGCTAAAATTTGTCAAGAAAATGGTCAATTTTTTTTCTTATGACATGAGGTCAAAATTACTTTATTGGCATTAAAGTTAATATTAACATAGAGAATTTGCTAACTATTGAAAGGTTGAAGTTTAATTTTTCTAGTTTAAAGTTACTCGCATAAAAAATCTTACTTATTAGTAGCTACATGTTTTTCGATTTAAAGAAAAAAAGGGATAAATGCATTCAAAGTTCTAAAACTTATCACGAAAGTGTAATTGAATCGTTTCATTAATTTCGTCCAATTCTACTAAAGAAAAACGTTGACGTAGTTTTTTTTAATGTTTTCTCTCTTCTACATAGCATTGATCTTATTAAAGTATCAAAGATAAGACTAAAACGTTGTCGTTTTAGCTAAAATCCTTTTTTAAAATCAAAATCTTAATTAAATTAGATTATAAGATAAAAAGGCACTTTTTTACAAATACAAAAAAAGAAAAAACAAAGCAAGGGCTACTGTTGTCGCCCCACTATCGCTAGAAAGTATCAACTGGGCTCGGCAAGAGCTGGCAAGGGTCATCAATCCTCAACTAGACAACAGCAAGGGTGCCTCGCATTGGCCAGCCTTCATTGCGATCTAGCCAAGGGCCGCCTGATTTGGGGAAGGGCCGGCGATCCTCACTCAGATCTAGATGGAGGGCTATGATCGCTGAGCCTTGCCAGCCCATTTTGGCAATGGTGGATATTTTGTTATGGGAGCAACTCCGGCCAAACAACCTCCCTTCTCTGTCGTCCCTCGCTCTCCCTCTGTGAGAATTCCGCAATGGTGCTCTCGATGTAAAATGGAGAAAATGTAAGTCCCCTCCTCCACAAAATCGTTCCCTGTCGCCACCGTTTGTCCCCCACGTCCTGAGGAAAAACCCCCCAATTTCTGAAAGAAGACAAAATCGGTTACCAGCCCCTCTGAGTCGCGGTGCTTCGCTCCCTCCTCTCACGCGCGCCTCTCTTACCTCCCCGTCTCTCATGTTCAATGGGCTGGAGGCGACGGGCTACTTTTCAAATCACCTGCTTGTAATCCCCTTCACGAACTTGCGCTTCATCTTCCTAATCGGTGATTGCGACTCGCTGCAGATGAAGTCAGACTCAATGGAATTCTGAAATGAGATAATGCGTGCATGTGGATCAAAGCATGTGGATCAAAGGGTCTAGGCTCTTTCCACCGCAGAATTTGAGCGACCTTCCAAGAACCACGATTTCCGCGCTCTAGCTCTAGATGAGCTTAAATTTGACTGGCTCCTCCCGGTAGGCAGGACCGATGGCTCGGACCTATTGCCATCACCGCGGCTCTTCCTCACCCTCTTAGTGGTTGAGGACTGGTCGGCATGGCAACTTGCTGGACAGTGCCGGTCACATCTTCAAGTTGGGACTCGGACTTGGGAGACTATTCTTATTCTTCACCCTTCCTTACCCTCAATTAAAAAAAATTCCTGATTTGATGAATTGGATATTTTTGTAGCTCGGGCATAATTTTTATGTTTGATGTTTCATTGACTTGATTTTTGCCTTAGGGAATTCCGTGACCCGATTTTTCCAATCCATCTAATTGAGGGAAATTTTAAAAAAATTTATACATGTGATTTTTACACAAATTTGGCAAAACTTCTACGGGGCTAACTTTTCCGTCAAACATTCCATTAACTTGATTTTTGCACCTACCAAAAAAAAACCATGAACCGATCTTTTCAATTCATGAAATAGTGGAAAAATTTTGAAATATTATATTCACGTGATTTACACAAATTTGGCCAAACTTTTAGTGGGCATAACTTTTTCGTCCAATGTCCTGTTGTGTTAATTTTGACTACAAAAAGCCTGTGAGTTGATGTTTTCAATTCATCAAATTAGGAAAAAATTTTGAAAAATTATATTTATGTGATTTTTTACTCAATTTTTCCATCTACGGAAAGCCCGGCTACCCACTTGGAAACAGCATGATTACAAAAATAATTTGTGGGAGAACCAATAGAAAATATGGATTGACAGCTTTACACTTATTGTGACGTTACATGGTACAACAGTAAGTGTATACTACGTTTCCTTTATCCTTAGTAAATTGAAGTGGAGAAACAACAATAGGAGAAGCGATGTGAATCCTCCATGATAGGATTTGGTATAGAAAAAGGTCGAAACAATTGAATGAATGATATCCAAGAACAGACGCAATTGCTTGACCGGATGCATATTGTATTGAAGTTTGGGTCTTGAGTATTTATGAATGGCAAAAAGAATAGGGAGTAAGTTGACTAGGCTGACGCAGTCCGTTGAGGAATAAGGGGATTAGAAGTTGAAGAGTCTTCAACTTCGTGTAGACTGTTAAGGGTGACAATTGCACAAGCGACGATTTAAATTCAATTGATTCTTAAAATTTGTAATTATTTCACAATCCTCAAGGTAACTAAGTTGTTGCACTCACACTTCTAGATTGTATATCGCAAGTTTTAATTCCAAGCATTTTTGGTGCCCATTACTCAAGGTTAACCCATGACTTTCTTGATTTGCTTGTTCTTTGCGGAATCATCTAAAATCATGCGCGGCTATTCACCAAGGCTTTAAAAAAAAAAAAAAAAATCGGTCTCTTTCTCTACTTTGACTTTCAGCTTTTTAGCTGAAACTTGTTTGGTCAATGACTTGAGGAAGCATCTTTTCGGAGAAGGCTAGGCCAAATTCTCTTAACAAACCAGAGTAAAGAAAAAGGGAACATTATAGTCAACGTGCAACTTTTAATGGTGTTAATGCCTAATTTTATCCTTTCATTATATTTATAATAATTAAATATATTGCATCTATTGTAAGGACCTAACGGAAAAGATATTCCAGAAAATAGATGGATGGGGCATGCATCATATCAGCTACACAGGAAAACTTCAATTGGCCATTTCGGTACTTTTTTCCATTTGCATTTACTAGATGCAAATGTTTCCCCTGCCAAAGCAAACTATGTATGAGATTGAAAAGAAAATTAGGCAATTCTTATGCTTAGGAAAAGTTGAAACTCACAAATCCCATAAAATTGTGTGAAAAGTGGTATGCTCACTAAAAATCGAGGGAGGACTAGGCCTATTTGATATGAAACTCTAGAATAGAGTATAGATGGGCCGTATGCTTTGGAGCCTCATCAATCATTCGTCCTCATCCTTGTGGAGTATTTGGCTTCATCACATTAAATGCATAGTGGCTTGGAGTTGGCGATGTATTCTTAAGCTAAGACTTACTCTAACACCTATTATTTCTAGCCAAAAATATTATTGCAAAGAGATATATAAGGAATTCATATTAGAGGGACCGGTCGTGCATTGATATCAATTAATTTGGACTAGGGGTATTTGCAAGCATAATTTTATTGGTTGGCTTGTTTGGAGATAGGCTACCGATAGCAATAGCCATATCACGGAGGTTGTCTTTAGTAGATACTAAGTTAACTTTTGTATGACTATTATATAAGATAGAAATCACTTATTCTTTGAGTGTACCTAGACAAGTAGTGTATGGCGTAGTATTTGGGCACAAAATGGAATATAGCATTTTGCAAGAGGTTGGAACCTAGAACTTCAATGGATGAGCAAGGCCACCAGGGGCAAAAACCTAGAGCCGAGACTTCTCAAGCTATCTTTCTTAGGGACTATCTATTGCATCTGAATGGAACGCAATCGCAAACAATAAACAAATTGACCGAGCCTCATCTTCTGTTGGCTAGGATTTGAAAGGTCGTAAGAGGTAAAGCATCACTCTACCAATAATGTAAGCCTTCCTAGGCAAAAGTTTTATTGGCTATTGTATGGAGGCTTCCTTCCTCTATATTCTTGCATGATTAGTCTCTTTGAAATGCTAAGGGATTCCTCAAAGCTTTTGTACCCCATTTGCTTGATGATATTCACATATTTACACAATATATATATATATATATATATATATATATATATATATATATATGTTCTTCCGACATGACTAAGATGTCTTAGAGAGCTTTGATTAGATGGAATCAAAGAAGGGCTTCTTAAGAATAGTTTGGCTTATTCTCTAACCCTTTTTATTAGGGTTGGGATAAAATTGAAAAATATTACTCAAGTTTCAATAATTATGAAAAGTCTACATGTGAATCTACATATGTCAACTATTGCATATTTCAAATTTTTAGGGGGTGCATGACAAACCAGAATTTCTGTTCCAGAAATAATTTTTCTATTCCAGACCTGTTTCTGGAATAGAAATCCGTTTGATAAACTTATTCAGTTTTTTTTTATTTCTTGAATAGATTTTTATTCCAAAAATAGGTTTAGAATAGAAATCAGATCTCTATTTCTGGAACAGAAATGAGAAATAAAATTTTTTCTCATCGTTTGTCAACCGGTCCTTCATTCGTTGCCGTCGGCCGCCGTCGTCGGTTGCCGGCCGCCGTCGCTGGTTGCCAGCCACCGATCACTGCCGCTGCAGCCGCCACCGTTCGTTACTGCTATTCGCCGCCGTCTGAAATGAAGAAATGTTGTGTCGTTATCAAACGAATTTCTATTTTTAGAGTAAAAATTTTGTGTCGTTATCAAACGAATTTCTATTTTTAGAGTAGAAATTTTGTGTCGTTATCAACCAATTATTTTCACTATGATTTGAAAAGGTAATATGCCCTTTTAGTTGCTTCCTTTTTTCTTTTTTTTTTCAAATGAAAGATTTAAGTCAATCAAACATCTAGTTAGATATCCAAGGTTTCGAACTATCTTTCCGTGTAGTCCAATTACCTATGTTCAAAGAACGGTTTATATTTTCTTCTACAATTAATTAGAAAAATTAGATAAGCGTTGGAATTTTTTCAGCTGGTTGCTAAGTTCTCTTAATCTATTGTTATCTATGTCTATCCCTACTATATGTAACCGGTTTTCAATGACCAAAGTACCCTCATATCATCTCACTATATAAAAGTAAAAGAGAATGTAAGGTATCACTTTATAATTAAAATTTGATATCTCTAGACAATTACCTAACTAATCTCACATTTTCAATTGCGCACATGTCCTTAATTTTGAGATGTATATCCATAATCTCCCGCTAAAAACACCCCAATCCATGTCGTGCCAAGAAATTAATTAATAAAACGTAAAGTTCAAAAATCAGGTTGGAAACATTCGGCTTCATATATATGACGCCTGCTAGTTGGATCCAAGAGACAATTGCCGGTAGGATCAAAGAGACAACTGCTACTTGCATCGAGGTATGTCACGAATTTTCTGTCCTCCATGCTGTAACACTTCATTTTATCATCTTCGTAATCCGCGCAGTAGACACGGTCTGGCTTGAGCCCAGGAAAGCAAGACTCGGCATTGAACTCCACCGAGAACGAAGAGTCGCCATTCAAGAAGAGAGATATATTCCCCAGGCTTTTGACCTCTTCCTCAGTTCCCTTCTCCATATCAACTTTGAAAACTCGAATCTTTTCCACGTGTCCATCATACATTTCGCTCCGGATTGTCCAAGCCACTAGCAATGAGCCAGAACATTCAATGAGACGAGGATTCCCATCGTCATGAAATTTCAGTCCTAGAATTAGTCTCGACTCCATGCGACTCTTATTCTCGTTAAGAGTCATTATTTAACTCTCCGAATCCAAGGCCACAAATAGCCCATGGTAACAAATCAGTTGAAGGACGGTACACCAAGGCATAGGCGTTGCACGATTCACTACCGTCCACGCATCTTCTCCTGATCTGAGAA
The DNA here is from genome assembly GCA_007663325.1 of Eucalyptus pauciflora. Taxonomy (NCBI): domain Eukaryota; kingdom Viridiplantae; phylum Streptophyta; class Magnoliopsida; order Myrtales; family Myrtaceae; genus Eucalyptus; species Eucalyptus pauciflora. The sequence goes on along the minus strand of VMYD01000100.1, from coordinate 865,722 downwards.
AGGCAAACCCAAACCCTGGTGATGCGGCATAGGAAATCATGACTGAATAGCTCCTGGACAAAGAAGGGCTCCAGGACAACGCGATCATGTGGATGTGATGTAACTCGTGGTGAAGCTTCTCCAAAGCGGGGAGTTCAATGCTGATGCACGAAAGGGGGTTGACGATACGGTAGTCACTGTACCCATTTGTCACGGGTATCCATCCTGGTGTAGATAAGGTCCGGCGATAAAATCCTGGCAACTGCACTGGGTAAATTCTCCCTGTAGAGGGGTTGGAGAACTCAGCTATCCGGTTGTACGTATAAATCATGAGCCACGGGGCTTTCGATTTTGCATTGTACGTCTCCTTGGCGGCAGCGGTCCACCATGAGGTGCACACCTGTCGAATACCTAAAAAGTCTTCCGTGGCTAGCCGACGAACAATGAGTTCTAGGATCACTTGTGGGAGTTCTTCCCAGTTCGCCATTTCTTCGTCGTAGATTGAATGATCAATTTTCCTGGTGTAAAACTTCTAGATGAACTTATTACTCAAAACACGAGGAGGGTCCTTTGTTATGTGAGGAAGGACAACTTTTGGGGATTCAATTTCCCTATCCGTGAGGATTACCACAATCTACGTCCGATTATGTTTTTTCACAAATCTTATCGTATCCTTTTACTTTTTTGAATAACTATTACTTTCTGGTTGTTGGGAAGATACAGTTTGCTCTTGGTTTGGGGTTAGAACACATGCAGCGGGCTGGGCTAGGGCCAGCCTTATCTCGGCCCCTTCTTCTTTGCCCTTTCCTTTTTCCCCTCCTGGGCCAGCCCAGCCCATTTCTTCTTCCCTGCTCTCTTCTTCTTCTCCCCCCCCTTCTCTCCCTCGGACGATACCTCGACGACAAACGCAGCGAAGGACGGCACGGAGAGGAGGAACATAGACAGGGAAGCAGAGCAGGGATCTCTCTCTCTTCTTCGGGAGGGAAGAAGAAAGAGAGATCCGAGCGAGGAGAGAGAGAGGGGCTTTCAGAGAGGTTGAGAAAGAGGAAAGAGATTCGGAGAGAGAGCTCAAGGGAGAGGGAAATTGGAGGAGGGAAGAAAGGGGTCTGGTTCTTCTTCTTCTTTGGGGCTGCTCTGGTCCTCGAACCCGAGAGTTCCGGGCATCGTTCTAAGGAATATACAGAGGGAAGAGAGAGAGAAGGGGGGGGGGGGCTCGGAAAGTGAGGTACTGGACGGAAGAGAGCTTCAGCGGGAATCCGAAAGAGAAACGGGGAAGCTAGAGAGTGAAAGAGTGCGCTCAAGAGAGAGAGAGATGGAGAAAGGAGAGCAGAGGAAAGAAGCCAGAGAAGAAGCGGTACTCCTTCATCTTCTTCAGGACTGTTTCCGCCACTGTGCGGTCCTCGTGCTTGCACAACCGTGAGATCCCCCCCTCGCGCACCGGCGCTCCGCCAGCATATGCAGTGATCTCCGGCGACGCTCTCAACGATGGCGAGCTTCAGGTTTCCCGACGCTGGTCTGGACCTTGACGCGCCTCAGATCTCCAGGGCGTCTCCACACGGCTCGACGCCATAGCCGCCGCAGCAACAAGCTGTCATCAAGCTTATCCCAGCAACCTCGCCGTGACTCGCCCCTGCTCCAACTCGTTTTTCATCCACCACTCAACGCGGACGCCAGATTTGCAAGCAAGCATGCCTACGGTCATCACCTCAATCAGGTCGACATCGCTCCCTCTCCTAGACCCTGACGTTGGGACCTCGCGGCCGCGCCAAGCGAGCCAGCCGCATGTATTCCACCACCACTGTGGTCGCGTTTCATCGATAGTTACCCCGGCATCGCACCTTGTCAAGCGTTGCCTCGAGCAAGCACCACCACCACCACCGTGGCCGAGAGTCGAGCAGCAACACGATACACACACGGAGACGTGCCAACGCGAGGCGACGCTGCTGCACCAGCATCTCGAGCTTGCCCTGTTTTCGTTTGTGTTCTGCAGATCGTCCGCGAATTCCCAGTGATCCCGGTGGACATCTAACGTGCCGCAAGCCTCCACATCACACCAAAATCCCCGACGTGTGAGATCGTCCTTGCCTAGCCGCCACAACTGGATCTTTCTTGTTGCCGGTTTTCTTCAGTCGAGTTGGAGTCCAACCCCGCGACTTCCGAGGAGAAAGATACGAGAAAAAGAGAAGGGGAGGACAAGAAGCATACTTGAGCCAAATCAATTCTGTGTTTTGCAGGTTCACGGTGGTGTTGCTCCTACACGCTGCCGCTTGGACCTCTGGAAGACTTGCTGTTGACTCTGGTTGGGGATAGCTCCTACTATGCCGCGAATTCTCATGCTGTCCTTCGGTGTCCCTTGGTTGTCTGAGATATGTCTCGCCCTGGCAAGCCATGATCCGGTCCGATTCCGATAAAGATCACGAGCACTCGAATTAGGTGACCATTTCGTCCGACTTAATTTGAAATTTTAATCGTTAATTTCAGATTGATTTCGTTATCAAATTACAATATTTGAGATTTTATGCATCATCCCATTAAGGCATTGTTGATATAATAGTCAATTTAATTACTAATTTGATCCGTAAAGATTTTGGATCATTTTTTTAATTACTTTAACTTAATATTGGATAGCTATTGTGCCCGAAGACTTTGATAATCTTTAATTTAACCTGTGAGACAATGAGTTATTTTTTAGATTATCGCAATCTTTTCAATTGAAAATTTTGTGAATTGCACGTGTGGATTAAGTGAGATCCCATCCTTAATTCGGACGACTATCGTGTCTTGAAAATACCAAAAAAGAAAATCATCTTAGAATGGATTAGATTCCTTTTCTTAGTTCAAATTGCATGTTTAAATTAGGGAATTTTTAAATTACGAATTTTAATTAAAAAAAAACACAGCAAAAATATTATGTGCATGTTATATAGCTTTAATTTCACAATTATTTGCTATGCCATGTCATGTGCATGTCATATAGCTTTTAGTTGCATCATCATTATGCCACACCATCGTGCCACGTCCTTATACCGCGTCATTGTGTCTACCATCGTGCCACATCATTAATGCCATGTCACGTGCCCTATCATCGACTATGTCACCACAAATGTCGTGTCACTGTTTGCATGCCATTTAGTGATTGTATGTTAGGGTCATTAAATTAAAAGGCATGCCATGCTAGGATAAAATGCATATTGATTATTTCCCAACCTTAGAATTAGGACACATAATCGAATATCATCACTTCTTTACATCATTGCATTTAGAGTAAGCTCACATTGCATAAAGCATAGTTTTCATTAAATAGGAGAAAACCCAAAAATAGTTTGTTAAAATTGTGTGTTAATTAGAAACCATATATAAGTTGAATATGTGTTTCTTCTAATTAACCTTGTAGATGCTTATGTTGCTTTCAAGTAAGTACCCTTCCGTTTCCTTGCAGTTTATTAATTGCTTTAATCATTCATTGAGTGTTTCATTAATAATTATGCATCCATATGATCACCTTATATGTTAGTGAATAAGCTTAAAATCAATCCAAACTGCCAAAAGAAAATTTGTTGAATTGAACAAGATTAGGTCAAAAGGGCACTAATCGTTTAATTAGTGTAATCAAGTCCCCGAATATAAATTCTTTGATTGCGTAAGAAGTGAGACACACTTTCATATCTTACTTGGTTTCCAACCAACCCAATAGGTTAGTGGTGACTCTTTATTAGAAAATTTTTATAGCATCAATTTAAATATCCAACGTTGCATAAAATATGGGCTTGGGAGAGTTCACATTTAAAATTAAGGCCATAGGCCCGTTCTTTTAGACAGTACCTCTAAACCTATTGTTCCTATCGAGGAGTAGGTCGCGAGATCCAACCTTCCATTATCTAAAATAACTTGCAGTTTTCTCTTCATCATCAGTTCCTCACATAATTTGGTGAAGGTGTAGTCAATTTGTATGTGCATTCCGACCGCCTTTCTTTTTTTAAGAAAAAATTCTACTCTTTTCCATGGCCATATCTTATTTTAACATGCAAATATTTTTCAATTACTCCATTTAAACTCCATTGCTAAATAAGAAAATACTTTAATTCCATCGTTTTTATTTAACGTTGTGTACATTTAACTGCATTCGTGTAATGTTAAACTAAAAACTGAGGAAAGTGTTTTTGACCAATGCCATATAGTTATGCATTCTTATCATCTTCGCTCACTCACAATACGGAGAAGGAAAAGGATGGTTTAGATAGGGAGAGAGTGGACAAAGTAGGGGATTGTATCAATAATTGAAGAAGAGAAAATGAAAGTGATGAAGATAATGGGAGACGGAGAAAGTGTGAAATTATAATCATTACCACAATATCCATCAATTCAATCAACTCATTAATTAGAGTGATTATTTTAACCAAGAGCATAGCATTTGACCAAAAAAAAAAAAAAACTAAGAACATAGCACGAAATTTTATGGCCCAAATTACGAAAAATGGTCAATATAATTTAGTTGATTTGCTCCCTCCAAACTTCATTACGGTATAGAAAATATTTATATTATGTCATTCTTATTTGATGTTATATATATGATTTCATTTGCATGTACGTAATATTAAACAAAACCCCTAATATAAAATGAAAGTAATGGAGATAGTGAGAGAGAGGAGAAAGTGAGAAAAATAGAAAGATTGCCATAATATCCTTCAATTTAATCATTTCATTGAAGTGATTTTTTTAAAGTATGTCATAGCACGGAACATTATAGCCAGATATGCAGGAGTTATTCATTATAGCCTCACATAATGACTATCTAAAAGAGCAAATCAGTATTAATCGAGGAATATATATGGATTCATATAATAATATATAAAAATCACATAATATCCTAAATACGTCTCTAAGAATAATAAACTACTTCAACGTGATCTTCATTTATAGTGAAAGCCTTCGGCCACACTCGTGGCAAAAGCCTTAGCCTACCTGGGCTCGCATCTTAGTGCCCTCGAGCCAAAGCCTTCGGCCGCCTTGGACAGGATCCAGAAACGAAACCCTTTGGCCACCGGAATGCGGTCTTGGAGGGAAAGCCAACAGCCGCCGGAACCCGTACCGTAAGTGTTTTTAAAACAAAAGCCTTTGGTCACCTGGACGCAATCTTGGAGGGGAATCCACCGACCGACCCGGTCCTTATCATTATTGTTCTCAAGCGAAAGCCTTTGCTTGTCGGAGCACGGTTCTGGACCGAAAGTCACCGGGCGCCCGAGCCCATATCATGAGTATTCTCGAGCGAAAGCCTTTGGCTGCTTAGTACATGGTGGAGTAGATGCTTCAACCGCCTCGACTCGCAGAAAATTATTGGTGAAAGCCGGTGGCTATGCCGCTCATGGTTCTTGGTAAAAGCCCCCGGCTAGGTCGAATGCGTAAAATACATACATTACACACATGAAAAATGCGTTATAAGGACACACATGAAAAATGCGTTCTAAGGACTGGGGCTTAATCAAACTAAGAAAGTGCAAACTTCGGAAAGCAAATATATAAGTAAATTATCTTCATACTGTAAATAGCACCGCAAGCACTCTAGTCTCCGATGCAATTAACTTTCAGGCTCCTAGAGGACTCACCTAGTCTGAGGTGCTCTTTATTGATTTTTGGATAGGAACTAAAATGCAAGAAATTGAAAGGTACGACATAGGCGAAAGACTATTAGATCCAAAAGGGTAAACAATAGACGTGGTTAAGTCATTCTTGTTGTGTTCCTTAAACTGATCAAATGCCTCTTCAGTGGAGTTTTCTTTTCAAATGAGGGTGTAGGATCAATCAGTATCCAAATTTCTATAGTTCATCAGTGACCCAATGGGTCGGGTTCACTGAAAACATCCTTCCTTTCCTTACAAGAATAGGGGACATTTCCATCCTCTGTTTTGACAGAAACTTGTGAATGTCTGCAAGTATAATTGGGAATGGAAAATACAGACAATATTTATGAGTTTTCACCTATATATCCAAACCCTAATAAAGCACACACACGCAACGCTTTCTCTGCCACCAGGCGAATCGGCTAGCCTTCTCTGACATCTCCACAACCTCAAGAGGGGTCGGTGTGCTCAGTCTCCTTGCCGATTCAAAATCCGTCTCGAACAAAGGCAAGCCGCCGCGACTTGCCTAGAAACCTCTGACTGCCGCTGTGACCTCAGATCACGGTCGGCCATGGCATCGTAACCTCGATTCAGGGTCGCAACTGCCACCCCGGATCTCGCCGTGGCTGGCGATGACCTGGGAATTAGAGAGAGAAAGCTGCAAACCAGATTTGAGAGGGGTAGAGAGAGAGAGAGGGTGGAAGGAGGTACAGAGGGAAAGGGGAAGAGAGAAATTTAGCTACGACCACATACAGCGACGGCAGAGGTGTGAGGCTAGTGTCCAAAACTCGAGCCTGTTTTTGGTATTTTCCCTAATTGGAAATTGTCCAGTTTCATGTCAAAGCCAAGAAGAGTATGTCGGATCCTCCAGCGTGGTTTTCTGCGAAATAATCTGCAAGTAGGTGACACTTAATAGACAGAGGCGAATCTATGGTGTGGCAAGAAGTACTGGCAGGACCCGAAACTGCATCATTTACTTTGCTGCAAGTAGCTTCTTGTGCATCACCGAAGCTCCTGCTCACCACGGGAGGCCGTTCCCAATCTGGCAATGAGTAGCTTTATGGCGTCCTCTTGGCTAGAGGGAATAATGTGCCATTGGGAATCCAAAGTTATCTGTATATTGTTCGAGAGAAGGGAAATGGGCATCAGCAAGATAGACAAGAAGGTAAAAAAAATAACTGGTAATGCCACGTGACATGAAGGAAATGATATGCAACTATTGTGGAGAAACTCAAAATAGTACATTCTTTTGCAGGCTAAGGTCGGTTATATGTTGGCTTATACATGCTGCACAGAATAAGGGCTTCAAATTCAGATTGCCAAATGTGACATAAGTGGCCGACCCTTCCCCCAGTCACCTTGCCGTATATGTAACCTCGGGAAAAATGAACATCAACTAATTTACATGGACCATACTCGGTCTTTTGGTATATAATGCCAAGTTGGGCCATCACAAGGATGCACACAATTTGGATGGTGGATTCTCCATGATCTGTCATTTCGCCACATATGTATTGTATAGTATATATTGCCAAATCCTAATTATTTACCAAGGTGTATTCATTTTACGAAAAGTGAACAATTTTTATTTATTTATTAATATTAGAAAAGAAAAACAAAGTAATTTGCTAGAGATTTTTCTACTCGTGGGTGCACACCTTCTCCCGAAGATATCATAACCGTTGACATCCACTCGCGACGATATCCAAACGATGACATAGATTTGTTACCGAAAGGAAACAACTCTCTTTTCTTTTGATAAAATATCGAGAACGAAACTTTTGGCTGTAAAGCATCGAGGAGACAAAATCGAAAGTGATGACTTGCTTCTGCATGTTACGGTTTGATGCTCGTGTGGATAATATAGTTAAAAGGACACATCGTAATCAAAACATCATAACCTTTTTTGTTTATTTTCCTGTCTTCTGTCTTTTACAATGCAATCTGCTATGAGAACCAGAAGCAAGATTATAAAGAGGAACAAAAAAAAAAGGGCCTAAAAACGATCGCGTGAAATTATTTTATGTTTACTTTTGTTAATCAAAGAATCCAATATATGTGTAGGAGTCTATTGGCCTGAACCGGGCCATGGTGGCAACGGCAGCACCGGGACATCAACGCCGCTGCTCCCCTGATCTTGATTACCCAGCGGAATAGCTGCTGCCTCCAGTAGCTGGCTCACTGATGCCTCCTCAAGGTGTTGGAATGGAGGCTGTGGTGTCGGAATCTCCGATATCTGCCATTTGTAGGATGAGGATGAGGATGAGGATGATGCCCTGGACATGACTTCGGACTGTCGAAGCTGGGAAGCATACGGCATCTGTTCCAACCGGCTTGTAGTTTGTCCCTGAACAAGTCCTGAATATTCCTCAAAATCTCTGATCTGATCGGTGCCCTGAACAGGTTGATGGGCCGCCTGCGGCAGTGGAAGAGGCGGCTGTGGAGGAGGAAATGGGCCTGCCACCACTCTCATTCAAAGTTATGCGAGCAATGAACAAAGAAACTACAAATAGAGAAATCATAATTTATGATGCAAAGCAAAATGGGCCATATTTAATGCATTGACATAGATTTCAGTAAGTCATCATCGTATTGATACAACTAAGCACAATTTAAAAATGAGTGCCGCATTCTCTTACTCTAATAAAATCAAATCTGGACAAATCATAACATATCTAACAAGCTAAAATGACAATTACTGTTTTACTAAAGTCAGCTTCCTCTAGGCAATAGTCACCATCAATTCAATGGCCATGAATGCTGTCAAGGTGATTCCGTCTTCAAAACTTACTGCTAGCGCAATTGATTCAGAAAGCGCACTAGAAACACCAAATCTTTTTTTTTTTTTTTTTTTGGTTATGAGTAGGACAAGTTCAACTTCACCGAATAAGAAACTTCAGATAGGCAAGGCAGTGTCTGCTCATCTTTTGTTGCTTCTTTCAAGCATAACCATTTTTAAGATTATGGATTCTACAAACAGCAGCCATAACTGAAATTCAGGCAACTGCAGAGCCTGCTCTGCTCTAAATTTTTTTGAAAAAATCAGAGCATACCAAATTCTGATTTAACAAGATACTGCTGTTGCAAGTCTTTTAGCCTAGTCTTTGTAGGTTTTTACAAAGTTCCAGCTGTCCTCTATGAACAAAAGAAGTGATTGGCATCAAGTTTCTAACCTGAATCATGACTTACAATCTTCAACAGCAAAGGCCAAAAAAAAGAACATAAAAACATTTAATATAATGTCATCAAGTGTCTAAAGTTAAATGACTTACCATCTTCCACAGTGAAGGCATTGGACGTGCCCTCATAAACACGAATTCCTTCACAATAACCATCCTTAGTTTTGACTCCAACCCTGAATTTGCCACTTCCTATCCCGCTTGATACGTCATTAAAAGTGATAGCTCCCAATGTCCCCATACCTTCATCGAGAAGCACAGAGAGATCACCATGCAAGAGCGGCATCTTCCCCTCTTGCCCCATTATTTTATTTTCGTGGCTCTCAAAGAACTCTCTAGTCCAATTTTTGACAGCTTCTCCGTCAAAGTCACCTCCAATCACCGTCACGGTCAACCGTAGCTTTGATGGGCGTTCAGATTGCACAACACTGCCTGTCCTGGAATCTACCAAGACGACATGAATAGGAGCTCCTCTCTCACCCTTAACCTCATTGCCTTTAACTAGGCTTGATGGTAGTTCATTTATAAAATGAAGACGTAAATCCTTTTTTCTCTCACCATCTTCTCTCGATAATGCAAACCTGTCAATAGAAATTAAAATTTAATGATTCACCCAACAGAAGTTTGCACTGCAGAAAGCGGTGCCCAGGACACAATATGAGGGCAGCCTTCTTGCCAACGGCATAGTCATACAAAGGAAGAGAATGCCGAGGGCCAAATCCAACATATGAAATCATTCTAGCGGGTCATTCACATTACCATAGGAATCGCAATCAACCGACAATCAAAACCTATGGCCTTTTAGCAACCACTAGTTCGAACACATTGATCTCACTTTAAGTCTTTCGAAGTATGGAAAAGAAGCACAGATATCAGTACTTATGATCAAAGGAAATGATGTCCTCCCTGTCTCTATTATTGATAATATACAAATATACTTGGTAGGGATTCACTAAGTTGAACAGTGTTGCATATATACTTAAAATTAATTCTTGCGGAAGATCAGTATAAAAACCAAAAACATGTCTCAGTGACCTTTTGATTTGCTACTGTCATATTTTATTCTAGCACTGGTAGATCACCCCAAGTTGTTGGTGACAAATCATCTTGCCATGCATCTAAAGCGCAATCATCTATAAAATGTTTCAACAAAGATTCTTACCAACAATTTAGCTTTCCATCTGATAAAGGGACTTCATTCTCGTTCACTAGATCATGAGTACAATCAGGAAGTTTACCGAGTTTCTCAAGATCAAGTGGCTTCCTAATTTTTTCTTTCATTGTGTTGAAATTCTCCATCAGTAATGCATTTGTCCTCAAATATAGATAGTTGTCAATCACTGCAGGCATCAATGGCTCCCTCTTCTCAGTTTGAGCAGTTTCAAATGCACTCAAACTCTGCCTGCAGAATGAAGTGCTGCAGGGTTGGCTTAGGATTTGAATTGCGTACTTCTTCAATACAGGAAGGCCATCACCGCAAAAGTCCCACCAGTCACCTTTATAATCAACACTGTTAGTATACAATTTACACTTTGAAAATGAATAAATTATGAAATTTAATCAATGCGGTGAAATAATAAAACAGATGCTTACAAGGGTGAGATGTTTGTAACATCGTCATTGCTATACAATTGAACAACTTTGGCTCTTTCCTACGATAGAGCTGCACATCTTGCATAAATTTTGCCTTTTCTTCACCACCTACCAATTTTTTCCATATGAAATCTATGCCCTGTTTCATTGCATTGTTCTCTTTAAAATTCTCACTACAAAAGTAAGCAGGGTTAAGAAAAGCCGCAGCAGCATGTATTGGATGAATGATATTACTCTTCCGTAGCTTGAAAAATGCCCATAACCTCTGATACTTATGTACATCAGTCTCATATATTTGTCTAATAGCCTCCTCCGCCGTTTCCACAGCTGCATACAAGAACCCAGAGGTAGCACCGTAGCTATCAACTAGACATAGTACTTGAAATATCGGTTCTAAAGCATGCAAGACTTCTTTCCCTTCACTCCAAAATTCAGAACTGCGAAGGATTTCGCCCACTTCTACAAATGATTCATCCTTCTCAAAGCCCAACGAAAGCCACTCAGATGATGAAACAAGTGACTGCAGGTCTTTTTCAACCCCCATGACTGATTGGAGCCTATAATAGTTTAAGTAAAAATTGGTTGTGGATGATTGTTTCAACTCCCAGTTGATTGTGAACAACTGCTTCATTGATGACAAGATGCCATTATCATGCCCGTGGGCTTTCGCGACAACTGCTTTTGCTTGATCAAATACCTTTCTAATCCATTTGATATTATTGATATCCTTAAAGAGTGCATGTATTTCAAAGGCAACGCAATTAGTCTGGTACAAATTGGGATAATTGCTAATGAAGATATCCTCATTACGTAATTTCTGAGCAGTGTTAGTTATGTACTGCACAATGCACCCCCTTTCTTGAAAGATAGAATATAAAGTATCACCCTGCTCATTGGCCTCCCACAGCAAACCGCATGTTGTTAACTCATCTTTGGGGATTTCCAACGTCTTCAATAGTACCATCCCTTCAGCAGAATAGGCAAAGAAATAAATGAAGCATCTATCCTCATCACATGAAATAGCAGAAATGAGTGTACAGCCGGTTCTATCCCATGATTTCTTCACATTTGCCACTTGCTCTCCAATTTCCTCTTTCAAATCAGGCACTAACTTTGTTTTGACTATTGAACAACATGGCAACCTATAATTGGAACCATGTTCAGCCACAGCATTCACATAGTTAATGAAGGATGGCCTCCGCATAATATCGATATCGAGATCATTCAACAGGATGAACTTAGCAAGCAATTTATCCAGCAAGGCGCCATCCTCACCGATAAGCATTTTTGGCAAAGTCTGTTCCGTCTTAACTGAACAGGCTTCAACCTTGGCTCTCTTATGAGGACCAGAAATTGCTTCAGCAGCGGCAACTCGAACATCTTCAGAGACCTTGGCGCAGATGTCTATACCACAGCCTCTAATCCCAGATAAATGCGACTTAACTCTTGAAACACCACCGGCAAATTCTCTGTCGCAAAACTCGCACTTAAAATTGCTATCTAGTTTCTTTGCATAATCCCAAAATCGATCTCTCTTTCTGACCATGTCTACTTCCTCAGCCTATATACACAAAAGAAGAGCAAATTAATGTTTGCCCATGGACAGTGAATGAAGTTATTGATAGTCGCATTATTGACAACACCGAGAACTATAACCCACGACTTCCAATCTATGCAAGTAGGTTTTAAGGTTTAGCGGCCACGTCTTCACTGAGCAATAATTAAACCCCTTGCAATGAAATATCATGGAATTGACATTCACGCTAAAGTCCCTCCTTCATCAAAGTAAGGGAGTTTCACCAGAATTGTCCGTGGGTCGACAAGACCTAAGCAAGCTTTTTTTACCACTACTAGTATACACACATATTGCTATGAGAGCTCCAAATCATAACACTAATATCTAAGCTGACCTTCAATTGAACAGAAATAAAACATTAAGTATCTTGACAGATAAATGAAATTCATTGTTTTGAGATCAAACTCAATAAGAATTGCTAACTATATATAATATGTATTCTGGGATATTCAAAAGAATGGAATAGACAAATTAGTCAAAGGCCACTTTACTCAACAATAGTTAGAATCGAGGGGTATTTATACCCAAGAGACCCAGCTATCTTGGAAATAATCAAACAAATAATGCCCTCAAGATCAAATAATATCTCTAACAAGAAATTATCTACTATCCATAACTTTACTTCAAAGCTGTACCCTAGCATGCTTCATGAGATCAATACAGAGTATCTAGAATAACAACTAACCCTTCAGAAACAGCATGATTACAAAATGACGAAAAGGACTGAAATAATTGAAAAGCCCAGAACCTATAGATGGTCGCTCATATTCATATACACGGAAGTTGAGAGAGAGAGAGAGAGAGAGAGGGAGGATGTGACCTGTTATAGGACGAAGAAGACGCGGAGGGGAGCAATATTTCTCCCGCGGCGTGAAGCCTGAAGAGGGAAGAGTGACCAAATCACGAACTCCCAGCGAATTGGAAGCAGAGGGAAGCGAAATCTCTCACGCGGCGCGGCACCTGGAGAGTGAAGAATGACCAAATCACAAACTTATGTAATGTCGGAGAGAATGAGAGGGAGCTTGCATTAGGTGCTTGGGTTTTTCAGTTTATATAGGCGCTGTGACTGTTCTGTTTCTTTGCTTTTTCCCGCGGTCGGCGTCTAATTGGCAGGGCACGTTTCTTTGACTTGCAGACGCGAATTATTGCAAAAACAATAAGTACGCGTTCTTTTCAAATATACGTCCCTTACGTTTTATTTAATTGTTATGAATCCGAGGAAAACATATGGTGTGTTTCAGTACATGAAAACAACAAATTGCGGTTGGAACAACATTAGGGCAACAAGTTGAAGGGCACATTTAAATTCACAGCTTGTATAGCTGCTTCCTAAAAGATTAATGCTAATTAGTCTTCCAAACTTTCTTGCATTTATTTCGTTCGAAATAGCTCGTCAATAGAAAAATATTTTTGGCTAAGGAAAACACATACAAAAATTGGAAAAATATAATCTCGACTGTTGGAACTTAATAGGTCCTTGAAAGGCTAAGGAGAAAGAATAAACAGAAGATTCATCCTGCGATGAGAGATCCTATGTTCTTTTCCTTTTATGTCCTTTTTTGGGGTGTTGTTCTGTTTTTTTGTTTTTTTGCTTTTTCCCACGGTCTGTGTCAAACTGGCAGCACACGTCTATTTGACTTGCACGCGTGCATATGCGAATTATTGCGAAAACAATAAGTACGCGTTCTTTTCAAAAATACGTCCCTTACGCTTTATTTAATTGTTATGGATCCGAGGAAAACATATGGTGTGTTTCAATACATGAAAACAACAAATTGCGGTTCGAACAGCATCAGGGCAACAAGTTGAAGGGCACATTTAAATCCACAGCTTGTATAGCTGCTTCTTGAGAGATTAATTGGTAATTAGGTTTTCAAACTTTTGTGCATTTATTTCGTTCGAAATAGCTAGTAAATAGAAAAATATTTTTCGCTAAGGAAAACTCATACAAAAATTAGGAAAATATAATCTCGATTACTGGATTTAAGTAGATACTTAAAAGGCTTAAGGAGAAATAATAAGTGGGAGATTTGTTCTGTAGCGAGAGATCCTATGTTTTTTTTTTCTTTTCTGTTCTTTTTGGGGGTGTTGTTCTGTGAGTCGATGTTCTGGTTTTTGGCTTTTTCCCACGGTCTGCATCAAATTGACAGCGCACGTTTCTTTGACTTGCGCGGGCATACGCGAATTATTGTGAAAACAAAAGTACGCCTTCTTTTCAAAGGAACGTCCCTTTGGTTTTATTTAATTGTTATGAGTCCGGGAAAAGCATATGATGTGTTTCAATACATGAAAAGAACAATTGCGGTTCGAACAATATCAAGGCAATAAAGTTGAAGGGAACATTTAAATAATCCACGGCTTAAATAGCTGCTTCCTAAAAATTAATTGCTAATTAACTTTTCCAAACTTCCGTGCATTTATTTCTTTTGAAAGGGTTAATCAATAGAAAATTGTTTTTGTATAAGGAAAACACATACAAATATTTGGAAAATGTAGTAGTCTCGGTTGTGAATTAAGGATACCAAACATACCAAGCATCTACTCACAAAAACTCATCAACTTCTTCACTTTCTATTTTACGATAGAGTTTTACATGCTTTTCATCATGCCACAAAATAAAACAAAAATAATAATTTTCCTTAAAAAAAATCCACGGAAAGCATTTATTTTATCATGAAATTTACCGCAAAACAAATGTACCCTAATGACTTTTTATCTCTGCATTTTTTGAATGAGGAAGAATCCAAAATCTACTTTCAATTTTTAGACTAATAGATTAAAACGTGTCGGCAAGTTCGTGACTTCTTGTAAAAGCCTCCATCCCTTTCTAATTTTAACTGAGTACAAAAAGTTTCCCACTTGAGTTGGGTAAAACTTAGTCCCTCGAATATAAAGTTTGTAACTTATACACATATTCTTTAATACCCACACACACACACTACTCATCATGCATGAACATTACTTGTAGATGAAAAGTAACTAGCCACAAAAATTTTGTTATATCTTGTGCTAGAATTTATTGAAAAATTAATATTGACTTCAATGGTCAATTTTTTCTTTAGGAAATAGGGTCAAACTTACTTTATCGTATGAAAAGGTAATATCCACATAGAAAATTTGCTAACCATTGAAAGGTCGAAGATTAATTTTTCTAGTTTTGAGTTGCTTGTCGCATAAAAGAATACTAGCTATCAATAGGCACAAGTTTTTCAGTTGAAAAAAGTGCCATGCATATGGGAATTCAAACATGTGAATTGAAAATGCGAAGCAAATGAATGATGCTATGCTAAAAGAATTAGAACGTATATGTACCTAGATCGTCCAAATTGAAGGGGACCATGATGACCGAATTTTTACCAACAAATCGAATATATGTTTGTGATTCTGTGGGTCAATGTTCTGTTTCCTCGCCTTTTCCCGCGGTCTACGTCTAATTGGCAGGGCACGTTTCTTTGACTTGCAGGCGTGCGTACGCAAATTATTGCAAAAACAAAAGTTCACGTTCTTATAAAAGACACGTCTTTTCATTTATTTAATTGTCACGAGTCTGAGGAAATGATATGGTGTGTTCCAGTACATAAATAGAACAATTGCAGTTCGAGCAGTGTTAGGGCAATAATTAAAGAGCACATTTAAATCCACCACTTGTATAGCTGCTTCCTAAAAGATTAATCGCTAATTAGTTTTCCAAACTTTCATGTATTTATTTCGTTTGAAATGGTTAATCGATAGAAAAATATTTTTGGCTAAAAAAATGCATACAAAAATTAGGAAAACATAATTTCAGTCATTAGATTTGAACATATTCTTAAAAGGCTCAAGAGTAAAAAATAGATAAAAGATCTGTCTAGAGTGAGAAATCCTATGTTCTTTTTTTTCTGTTCTTTTTTGGAGTGTTGTTCTGTGGTCAATGCGCTGCTTTTTTGCTTTTTCCCATGATCTGCGTCAAATTGGCAACGCACGTTTCTTTGACTTGCACGGGTGCGCTTATTCCGAAAACAAAAATACGCGTTCTTTTCAAAGATACGTCCCTTGCGTTTTATTTAATTATTATGGGTCCAAAGAAAACATATCGTGTGTTTCAGTGCATGAAAAGAACAATTGCGATGTGAACAGCATTAGGGCAATAAGTCGAAGGGCACGAATCCACAGCTTAAATAGCTGCTTCCTAAAAGATTAATCGCTAATTAATTTTCCAAATTTCCGTGTATTTATTTCGTTTGAAAGGGTTAATCAATAGAATTTTTTTTTTGTCAAAGGAAAACACATACAAAGATTAGGAAAATATAGTCTTGGTTATGAATTAAGGATGCCAAACATGACAAGCATCTATTCACGAAAGCTTATCGGCTTCTTCACTTTCTATTTTACGTTACAATTTGGCATGCTTTTCAATATACCGCCAAATAAAACAAGGCTAACAATTTTCCTTATAAAAAAAAAAATCACGCAAAACATTTCTTTTGTCATGAAATTTATCGCAAAATAAATGCACCCTAATCACTTTTCATCTTTGCATTTTTCGAATGAGAAAAAAATACAAAATCTACTTTAAATTTTCAGACTTATTGATGAAAACTGGTTGGCAATTTCGTGGCTTCTTGGAGGGGCATCCATCTGTATCCAATTTTAACCGAGTATAACAAATTTCTCACATGAGTTGCATAAAAATTACTCCATCGAATAAAAAGTTGCAACATATACACATATTTTTTAATATGTATACACACACACTACTCATCACGCATGAACATTACTTGTAGATGAAAAGTAACTAGCCACATAAATTTGTTATATCTCATGCTAGAATTTATTGAAAAATTAATAGTGACTTCAATGGTCAATTTTTTCTTTAGGACATAGGGTCAAACTTACTTTATCGTATGAAAAGGTAATATCAATATAGAAAATTTGCTAACCATTGAAAGGTCAAAGATTAATTTTTCTAGTTTTGAGTTACTTATCACACAAAAGAATACTAGCTATCAGTAGGCAGAAGTTTTTCAGTTGAAAAATGTGCCATGCAAAATGGGATTACAAACATGTGAATTGAAAATGTGAAGCAAATGAATGATGTTATGCTAAAAAAATTCGAACGGAAAGGGGTTGATCTGATCATTTGGGCCTGGTCCAATTCGAATATACATCTTTCATAAAAAACATAATATAATAAAAATAAATTAAATAAAGAACATACATAATAGATTATAAATGGACCAATAATTAACAAATAAAGATTAAGGGAAAAAGAGAGAATATAATTTTTTTTTTAAAAAAGGGCCTTCGATTCGGTCAATACGGAAAGGGCCTGATCTTATCATTTGGGCCTGGTCCAATTTGCGCAGCCCACTAATTCAAATTTGCGGCCCGTTAGTCCAGCTCATGTCCGCTTCAGTGGGCTTGCCCTGTCATTCGGTTTATCCTCAGCTCCCTCTCTCTCTCTCTCTCTCTCTCTCTCTCTCTCTCTCTCTCTCTCTCGTGCTACCCCATGAGCGAAGCGAACAATTCAGATTGATGGAGGTGACGAACGGAATCGTGATTCCTCTCTCTCATCTAACCAACCGGTTTCCCTTATAAGAAACAGGTTTCATGCTCGAGTTCTGGACAATTCCTGGACGGTTATCCTCTTCCATCGCCTTCTGATGTCCTCGCCACCGTCGGTCAACACCTATTGGCCGCTCCTCATCTTGCTCTGTCGATCTCTGTATATTGGTCGAGAAGCTCGAAGCAGTTCATTGTCGTGTGAAGCTCCTTCGTGGGTATCGGTTCTCAACAGAGAGACTTCCAGGACTTCCTCTTGTTAGTTGAGCAACCCACCGTGACCGGTAAGCGCTCCTCACTAAGGTAAATTATTGATGCTCTGTTTCAGTTGTTCTTCACACATAACAGAGGCCGAGATTTTAGGTGTGTTTTGTGCGAAAATAGGCTTTAATTGAGGATCTATTTTCTAAGGGAATCTGCTTTGATAATGTTTCGGTTCAACTGCTCTGAATTCTTTGATACTCTCTGGGATCTGGAACATTGGACTGAAAATGTATATCATGTGTGCGATGAAATTCTTGGACGATGTTAGTGTCTATTCAGGTTCAAATCTGACCGAGATTGAGTTTCTGTGTTCTAATCTGTTTGTTTGTTTCTATCAATTAAGTTTTGTTTGAATTTGGTTTCCCTTCATCCAGTAGTCGTTCGTGTTGCAGCTCATTGACTTCTAAGTTTCAGTTTAGCTCAACAGCCGAGAATCACTTAGACGAAATAGGTTTTAATCTGATGTGTTATGTCGATCCCAAATGAAACTGAGTTTGATTTCAATGTTCAAATTGTCACTTCTGAATTAAAGCATGTTCTGTTCATGATTTCCTGATTGATTTTTGCTGGATTAATGTTGAATTCTGAACGTACGTAGGAGTTTGTAGTGCTTTTTACTGTGGATGAATGCTAAATGTGTTTGCATACCATGACTGAACAAAAAAGGGAGTTTGTGCGTAAAAGAAATGGAGGGAGCTTAACAGATGATAATATCATTAGCTTTGGAGGCATGGGCATGGCAATAGAATGAAGAAGATGATGTTTGATTTTTCTCAATGGAGAACATAGGACTGTACAGTAGATTCAAGGTGTTTGGGCATGTGGAATGAAAAAAAAAAAAAGGAAAGAGGAAGAGGTTTAGTGCATTTTGAGACGAGGAACTGAATGAGAAAGGAAAATTCCAAAAGTGTAAGCAGTAGATGCGGTTAAGTCATTCTTGTTTCGAGTGGAGCTGTGTTCCTTAAACTGATCAAATGCCTCTTCAGTTGAGTTTTCTCCTCGAATGAGGGTGTAGGATCAATCAGCAGTCAAATATCTATAGCTCGTCAGTGACCCAATGGACAAATTGGGGAGGGTTCATTGACAACGTCCTTCTCTACCCTTCAAAAGCAGGGGACATTTCCATCCTATGTTTTCGCAGAAAATTGTGAATGTCTGCAAATATAATTGTCAATGGAAAATACAGACAATATTTATGAGTTTTCACCTACATATGCAAACCCTAGCTAATAAAGCACACACGCAACACTTGCTCTGCCACAACAATCCCACCGTTGCCATTGGCGGCCATCCACCATCAAGATCTGAGGCGAGTCGCCCAGCCTTCACTGACATCGCTGCAACCTCAGGAGAGTATGTCAAATCCTCCAGCGTGGTTTTCTGAGAAATAATCTACAAGCAGGTGTGGCAAGAAGTACCGGCAGGGACCGAAACTGCATCATTTACTCTGCTGCAAGCGGTTTCTTTTGCATCACCGAAGCTCCTGCTCACCACGGGAGACACGTTCCCAAATCGGCAATGTGGCCTTGACGATGATTATTGCTTCACAACTTCCATTGATGAGGGTTCAATTGATGAGCCTGCTCTACACTTCCTAGTCATCAAATCCAGCATGGGGGAGGTTGGGACACATCCACGGGAGGGTATTTTTCCAATAGGGATATCAAAGATTGTACCTAAATCGAGAGAAAAGGAAATGGGCATCAGCAAGACAAACAAGAAGGTTAATCAGAACTGATAGTACCACGTAACATGGTAAAGGAAATGACATGCAACTATTGCCTACATTCTTTTGCAGGCTAAGAGAGGTTACATACTGTCTTTTGCATGCTGCCAGGATAAGTGCTTCAAATTCAGATTGCCAAATGGGACATAAGGGGCCAACCCTTCCAAAATGACCATCAACTAATTTACATTGACGCTATTCAGTCTTTCGATATATAATGTTTAGTTGGGCCATTAAAACTATCGAGGAGCTATGTAATCAAGATATTCCGTGTGGCTGCAAGTAGGGACAATCTCAGTGACGATGTCCTTGACCCCATGCTAAAACATGATCGACAGATTTGTCTTCTGATTCTTAGGAACCGTACACAATGTCATTATCTAACAAGAAAACAACGCAACTATGGACATGTTTGCAGTCCAATGATGAAGGCGAAAATCCTTACTGGGTATATTCCGTCACTTTGTTCTGTTGACAGATCCTTGCACATATCTCTTCCTTCTGGCGTCCTAATTTTGACCCGACAAATATTTGGATCAGCCCTCCTGCCTGTGATTACAAAGAAAAAAGGGCCAGGAAAATTGCTTCGTGATCAATTCAAATGACCGGACACTATTACTCATATATTTAGTCGTCTGTCTGCATCAATAAAGTAATTGGATAAGGTTACGATGTTTCAAAATTAACCACACATTTCTCCAACAACCTAAGCTTTTAGATCAATTGGCGTTGATTTCACAAAATTTCATATGATATCAGAGCCTGAATCAAGTTTATGAATCACTTCAAGCCCCTTGTTTGCCTCACCAATGATTAAATTTCACGCTTCAACCTTAGGTTACATTCCAACTTATGCATGAGAGGTAGGGCTATAATATCTAAACAAAAATCATGTCTTTATGTAATAACTCAAGTTTTGAATCAATTGACACTGGTATGATAAAATGACAAAGTTTCCAAAATATTTCTCATTCGAAGTTATGTGAGCAATGAACAAAGAAAAAAAAAATGGAGCAATCATAAGTGATGATGCAAAGTAACAAGGCTATATTTAATGCATTGACATAGATTTCGGTGAGCCATTATCGTATTGATACGACTAAGCACAATTTAAAGTTGAACACCGCATTCTCTTACTCTAATAAAATCAAATCCGTACACATCATAACATATCTAACCAGCGAAAATGACAATTAAAGTTTACTATAAATTTCAGACGAGCTCAAAAGACAGCTTCCTCTAAGCAAAAGTCACCGTCAATTCCATGGCCATGAATGCTGTCAAAGTGATTTCATTTTCAAAAGTTATTGCTAACACAACTGATTCGGAAATCACACTACAAACACCAAATCTATTTTGTTTGCTATGAGTACGTTTCATGAGTTCAACTTCACTGAATTAGAAAATTCAGACAGGCAAGGCACTGTCTGCTCATTTTTTGTTCTTCCTTTCAAGGGTACCCATTTCTAGGATTATGGATTCTGTAAACGGCAACCAAACCTGAAATTCAGACAACTGCAGAGTCTGCTTTGCTCTGAAGTTGTTTTAAAAAATCAAAGCATACTAGATTCTGATTAAGCAAGATATCGCTGTTGCAAGTCTCTCAGCCTAGTCTATGTATCTTATTACATGGTTCCAGACGTGTCAAGAAAAGAAAAAACAGAAAATCTTAAATGTCATCAAGTCTCTAAACCTGAACCATGACTTACTCCTACAACAGCAAAGGCCAACGAAAAAAAGAATGAGAGCTGTCATCAAGAGTTTAAATTCGAATGACTCACCATCTTCCACAGTGAAGGCATTAGATGTGCCCTCAAGGACACGGATTCCCTCACAACAACCCAACGCAGTTTTGACTCCAAGCCTGAATTTTCCACTACTCGTCCAGCTTGATACATCATTGAAAGTGATAGCACCCAATGTCCCCAACCCTTTATCGATGGTCACAGAGAGATCACCGATCAAGAGTGGCATATTCCCTTCTCGCCCCTTTAGTTCATTGCTCCCAAAGAACTCTTTAGTCCAATTTCTACCAGCTTCGTCATCAAAGTCACCTCCAATCACTGTCACCATCAACTTTAGCATTGACAAAGGTCCAGATTGCACAACCCTACCTGTACTGGAATCTACCAAGATGACATGAATAGGAGTTCCTTTCCCACCTCTAACCCTGTTGCCTTTAACTAGGCTCGATGGTAGTTTAGTTATAAATTGAAGACGTAAATGCTTTTCACTCTCACTGTCTTTACTCACCGATGCAGACCTGTTAATAGAAAGACGAATTTAAGGATTCATCGAGAGACATTAACACTGCAGAAGATAGTGCCCAGTACGCCCACTATAAGGACAGCCTTTTTGCCAACAGCAGTCTTGCAAAAAACAAAATCATGCTGGGGGCCAAATCCAACATATGAAATCATTCTAGCCGGTCATTCAGATTACTTTAATAATTGGAATCAATTGACTATCAAAACCTACAACCTTTTAGCAATCACTAGCTTGAACACATTCATCTCACTTAGTCCTCGAAGTATGGAAAAGAAGCACAGATGCTAATACTCATGATAAAAAGAGATGATGCCATCGTCCCTGTCTCTGTCATCGATACATAGATATACTTGGTAAGAATTCATGAACTCAAACAGTGTTGCAAATAAACTAAAGGTGAATTCCTGCGGAAGATCAATAATCGTTCCCTGTCGCCACCGTTTGTCCCCCCAACGTCCTGAGGAAAAACCCCCAATTTCTGGAAGAAGAGAAAATCGGTTACCAGCCCCTCTGACTCGCGGTGCTGCGCTCCCTCCTCTCACAGAGTGTTGGAGCGAGCGCCAGAGAGAGAGAGAGAGAGAGAGAGAGAGAGAGAGAGAGAGAGAGAGCTTGCACTACGTTGAAACTGAATCTTGCCAGTTTGTATACGGTCGGTTTTTTCTGTTTCTCTTTTTGGGGGATTTTGATATTCCTTCAATTTCTTTTTTAAATTTCTTGTTTCCATGGTCCACGTCAAATTGGCAGGGCACGTTCTGTTCATTAGCAGGCGTACGTATGTGAAACTAACGTCCGCGTTCTTTTGAAAGTTGCGTCTCTTGCGTTTTTTTTTTTCTTTTCTTTTTTGACTTAAGTAGAATATCATTACTAGGTAATAGTCCGAGCAAATACAGCATATGCTTCAGTACAAAGTAAATCCAAAGGTCCCAGGGGGGGATTTTTGACCCAGTTTCTAGAAAGAAAATTCATGCACTGGGTTTTTGCTAGCCAATCAGCCACTCTATTCGTTTTATGATTACAGTGGGCAAAAGTCAGACCCGAGAAAGTCTTGCGTTCGTTTCGTTGATTTCGTGTCCGAGGAAAATATGAGGCGCTCCCAGTGGCATGTGTTTTGGCTTTCCGACAGTCTTGAGCTATTTTTCTCCTGTTCACACTCATTTATCTTTCATATGCAACCAAACTAATGCTCGGACAATTTCATCCAATTGTAACCAGCTACAATAAAGTTTCTCGCGCGAGTCAAAAAGTTTTTAATATGTCCATGCATACAAACTTATTTTGATAAATATAAACTTGAGTTACCTGTCATGCATCAACATTACTTCTAATGAAAAGCTACTAGCCACATCATTTTTTTTTTTCTGATGCTAAAATTTGTTTGAAAAAGGTCAGTTTTTATTTTATTTAGGGCAAGGGGTTCCCTACTTTATTGGTATGAAAAGTTTATATCAACCTAGAGAATTTGCAAACTATCGAAAGATTGAAGATTAATTTTCGGACTTACTCATCACATAAAATAATACGAATTATCAGTAGGCGCATGCTTTTTCAATAAGAAAAAAAAATACAAAGCAGATGGGAATTCGAACAGGTGAATTGAATACGCAAAGCAAAAGAGTGATGCTATGCAAAAAGAAATTTGCAGAAATAGGTACCTCGGATTGCAAATGTGATCCATTGGAATGGCATCGTGCACAAACATTGATAACCATTTGCCTTATTACATCTGATATGTGACAACATAATATAATTGGTCATCTCTTTCTGCTGCTCCTCGAGTGACCTTCTCAGGATTGTCATCATGCTTTGATTTGGTTTTACTTTCTTAACTGTTCTTCAATAAGATGTCTTGGAAGATCAATTCGCTTGCATTGACCTTCGCTTGACGCTCCACCAATGGCTGAAGACTCAAAATGTGCCGCAATTTCATTTCAAATTTGCGATATTGGATTGAGGATGCCAGCAGGATTGTCTATCTCTTGTTGATTTTTGGTTCATCCCATGAAAGCTTCCTCATATCAACGAACAAGAGTCTCATCAAGCATGCCCGAAAAGAATTCACTAGAATGGGTTAAACACTTGTCGAACTCACAAACTAGTCCAATCTTGTCCAATCCACAAAGGGTTGAAGGGTCTCCTTTATGCTATGTGCGAATAATATGAATAATTGTTGTCGGCAATATATAAAATACACTAGAAAAGAAAATTATGATTTAAGTAAAGACAAACGACCTGTATTATTTGATTGATTGAGTGGTCTTTCACAAAGAATACAACTCTTGTAGTTCTACGAAAAATTGTACATAAAAGGTCACCAAGAATTTAAATTTGCGTGGCTCTATCATTAATGGGACTTATCTATAAATGGTTATGAAATCTGAGATTATCAACTTCACTACTTGATAGTTACATGCAACTTCCTCCTTGTTGACCGAGTTGGTGTACTTTACTCATCCACTATTCACTCCAACACTTAACTTTTTTTGTTGACATCTCTATTGATCAAAATTAGGCCTTTTTGTTGACTGACGATACTTTATGGATTAAATGCTTCCAACACTTAGTGTAATCTTCTGCTCCCGTTGTCAATTTATGTAGCTTCCATCAATGAAGTTGCCGGTCAAAATACTTGGCCATTTTTCGGTGTTAATAATTACGTAATCTACATAAGTTCACATTGACGCCAAATTTGGTAAATTGCTTTCTATATCAGCAAAAAAAAAAAATTGTTTTATGTTTGCAATTTTAATGCCCATATAGGTTCTGACTGTGCAATCTGCTCCTTTCGCATTAAAAATTGCCTCCCTACATGATTCTACCTCGATTTTAAATTCCACGGTTCTTTTTTCTTTTCTCAATCTTTTTCTTCTTGTGATTGTTTCTCTTGTTTTTTATTGTTTGAATGGAATTGTCCATATACGCCAGCAATGCATGCAAACAATTTGACGAATCAATTAATTGGATGATAAAAGAGTTCGATATTGATGAAGTTAAAATTGATTGCGAAAAAGTACATGAAGAAATTGCAAAAGCAGCACGAATGTGGACTTAGTCTTAGACAATGTCCAAGCTTTGCTAAAAGAATGTATCGTAAGGTGTTCATCAAATATAACCCAAACATTTCCGTAACTACGGCTATTTTCATATAATCAGGTATTTAAATTATTAAACGACTATATAATCAGTATGACAACGATATATTGGTGAGACAACGATGATCATTGACTGAGCGAGCGAGAGCAGAGCAAGTGAAGTCTGAGCTTTTGGAGGGTTGCAGAGCTCTACCCAGAATGGCAGAGCATTTGCAAAGCATCACATCGGTTAATCAAATGGCAGAGTTCCTCTGCGTCTAGAGTACATCAGCCTCTTGCCCAATTGCCTCAACCACCACATCTTCTCCTTCTTGCCCACTAGGGACGTCGTCATGACTTGCATATTGTCAAACAGGTGGCGGATCCTCTGGAACACCGTCCCGAATCTTTCCTTCTCCGTGCTGCGGGACGGTCACAACTTGACCCTTTATCGGCATCCCAGATCAAACGCTGCATGTGTTCTTCTTTTGTGGGCAGAGTCTTACTTTCCTACGCCTTGCCTTAGGTAAAAAATATACCTGGAAATTGTCCATGTTGTTGATCACCTGTCGACCCGCAGTGTCGAAGAGCTTTCTGTTGTAGTTAAAAGTATTAAGGATAACGTGATGTCTCTGTTCCTTTACTATTGCTCTTCATTCGAGGATCTGTGTATGAAAACTTTGCGACTTCATGGACATCAGAGGCATTGGTTGGCATCATCTTAAGTCCTCGTCCCTCGACTCCTGGGGGCTGTGTAACGAGGTGGTGAGTAGAATTTTGACGGGTAACCCTGTTTTTGAGTGCCTTAAGTTGGAGGAATGTTGGGGTCTAACAAACACCAAAGTCCATTCAAGAAGTATAAGGGAGTTGGCTTGGTTTTTGTAAGATCCTCGATTTCAACCCTTATTTTGGTCCCAACTAGAAGGCTTACGTATTCCAAATAATTAATGAAAGGGGATGACTCATGGCCTAAGGGAATGATGACAAGTGATCTCGCAAGTCAAGTAGGACGCCACCTCTCCTCCATAAACTTGACACCTTGAGTTTCATAAGTTTTGACTTCTTAGTTTTTCGAAACTATTGGACTTTTTCTGCTTTCTAATTTTATAGAGCTCTTTTTACTTCGAATTTGGAGAAACTTTCTTCATAAAAGTTATTTAAAACATCTTAATCTATAACATACTTAAATATCATATTTTTTTGAGGTGAAACAGTTGGGACAAAGGACCAATCAATTACCATATAGAACCTGCCAGTATAGTGAAAACGGTAACCAAGTTGCTTTATCGAATTTTTATTTTTAGATCGTTTTTTTTTATTGTTCTGGAGTTTTTTTTTTTTTTAAGAGAAGACAAAAGTGGTGACAGAATCTTTATTCTTTGATTCAAGATGCTATGTTTAATTTATATTTTTCATGTTTACTTCTATTATCTTCTAATTTTCTTTTGTTAGAGTTATGATATAGCCTAACCATGATGCTGTGAATTTCATGATTTTTATGTTTTGTAAGTAAGTTCATTTACGTGAGTCAGATATTATTGTGCTTAATGCTTTTAAATGACTGGCTACCACTTGAAAGATCTGATTCACATGTTTGAGGTTGAGAAGTGATAATATGCAATTATTCCTTATAATATATAACCATGGATTAAACGTGGATAGAAATATAGCACGTTATTTGTGTAGATTTTGGTGATAAGGTGATTCAAAAGACTCATTGTAAACCAGGAATATTCATAGATTTTAATGGACTTATGTTTATTTAAATTCACTTAGAGATATAATGGATTAATAAACCAAGTAGATTTACTATACCTAGAGACAAGATAGTAAATAGATTAGGAAATTCCACTATCACATGTTTGACATCGTCCTTATATGCGTAACAATTTGAAATTCATATCTAATGGTTATGATAAAATCGGATGCTATTTACTATATTTAGTCTCCAAATTTTGCTTTTAAGATTTTTAATTTTAATTTATTCTCAATTCTATTTTGATCTGTTAGATTAATTTTAGAATTAATCTATTTTTAGTATTTAATTAGTTTATTAATCATCAATCTTTGTAGAACGATACTCTTTCTCATCATTATAATACTTGTTCGGCACGTTCACTTATGTTTAGAATTTTACGAATTTTACGAAGATATGGTGCATAGTTGAACCATAAAGATTTGCTTTTCCAAATGTTACATATGTGTTCATTCAACTTTGGTTTGTCTCAGTATGGCGATGGTGTAGAGAAAGCCGAACCAAGTGTGCACTACCTACTAGCAATGTCGTAGTTACTGACTGGAAGAGAAACTTTTCGGTACGTACTCATCACTAACGAAGATATGAGATCAAATGATTGGCCACCAATTATTTTGTTTGACAGTTCTATTATTGTGGAACTAGGGTGTGCTTAACCTTGCTAGCCTTTTGTTGATCGTATTTGTTTTGTAGATTTGAATTTGTATTGTAGTATTCTGAGCTTTGCTTTGCTTTGCTTCAATTCGCTTTTTATGAAGTCTATATTTATTGCTGATGTATTCTTTTAAATAATAAATATAATTTTTTTGCGACAAAAAAAAAAAAAATCATGCTTCGCATTGTTAGCATGTATTTAATCAAGGATTAATTTAGACCCAAAAAGAAAAAATCAAGGACTAACGGTTTTCTTCATAGGAACTCATTAGGTGTTTGCTTGAGTAAAGCAATCCTCGCCGTTACTGAACGGTTCGCCCTCGCTACGATTCTTAATCCTTGGTAAGTATTATTTTTTAGGAATTTTCACCATGCATGCATTTAGATTAGGGTGCACTTTTTTTTAACTACGAATTAATCACAAATCGAAGAACCTAAAAGAAATTATTAAGAGGGAGCGGAAGTCGAGAGAGTATCCGGTCAAGCCCACCCCGCTTCACTCGTGAGATTATTTGTAATTAGATAAATAAATAAAAAATGTCAAAATGAGCATCGCATATCCTTCCTAGATTTTGGGACATACTCATTTTTTATGCATTGCTCACACGGGTTACGCCTCGAGACCTTATAATAAACCCTCTCTATTCAATATTGTCGACCCGGTTCGGATTGTTTTTACAAGCATGTTTGCTTTAGATTTTACTTATTCACTTTGGGTGTTTCACTCAATTTCTTAGGCATTTATGCATGCACACTTAGATTTATGTATGATCATGAATAAAAAGTGGTAAAGATTCCATGAAGAAGATTGTTGTTTAGCTATTACAATAACAGAGTGAATATGATCTCCATCGGACATATGGAGGCTTTTTAGTTAGTACCCGAAGGTTTACACCATGATTTTTTGTTTATCAATAACCGTATGCATTGATGGATGTGAAGAAGTAAATCATTATCTCGACAAAAATGAACCAAGCTACAATTTGCAGGGAATCCCCACGTTAAGTAGTTATGCATTTCTTAAAGGGGAAAAAGCACTCACAACGGACATTGTCACATTAGTAGTGTCTAAATTCCAAGTTTCTGGTTTCAAGAAGAAAGCCAAACTCCGCCTTACCCGACTCCTATCCGGCGTAGAGTAGGTCAGTCGGGGCTCTAGTGTCAACTAACTGATGATGAGAAATCAAGTTGCAATGGGAAATTGGGAATGATTTAGTAGTGTCAACACAAAAATTCGGTTAAACGCTCCCGAATTTGACCTAGGAGGGGTGCAACACCAAGCTTTATGACGTCCGAGGTACTCATTTCATATTTTCAAAGGGTTTTATTTATGCAATGTGTGAGCGCGGGTGATTTGTCCTTACCGTTGGACTTTTTTCGATGCGTATAATATAACTGATTTAGGAGGAAAATTATTTAAAAAGTCCTAAACCTATTACATTTTTGTCGATTCATTCCTAAACTTTTTCAATTTTGCCAATTCAGCCATAAATATTTTCACTCCTTACCAATTCAATCCATCTGATCAATTTTGTTTGGAAATTGCTGATGTGATACTTTTTAATAATATTTTAATAATATTTTGAATTATTTGTGGTTTTTCTTCTTTTTTTGCTTTTAGGGGGGGGGGGTTCAGATTTGACCGGCAACCCTTGTTGACAACAGGTGAGTACTGGTTGACCCTCTTCGACTCTAGGCAAGGGCGTCGCACCCCTCACGAGCCCTAAGCGAGGGCCACGACGCCTCGTTTGTGAAGGTGAGAGTGTGCGAGCTCTCGCCAGATCTGGCCAAGCGATTGGCAGCCCTTGCCTAGCATAATCTAGTGAGGGCATCATGGCCCTCGTCGTTTCTAAGCAAGGGCTCGCGTGCCCTCACCCAGAGTCGGTGAGGGTCAACCGGCCCTCGCCTATGGTTGGCGAGGGTTGGTTGACAACCCTTGCCGACCATATCCAAAACCCAAAAAAAAAAAAAAAAGCCAAAAAAGTTTTAAAAACCAAAATAAAAATAAAAACATTATTTAAAAAGTGCCACGTCAGCTCTAGTTGTTCACGTCGGTAATTTCCGTTCAAAATTGTCCATATAGACTAAATTAGTAAAAAGTGAAAATGCTTAAAACTATATTAGCAAAATTGAAAAGTTTAAGACTGAATTGACAAAAATGCTATAAGTTTAGGACTATTTGGACAATTTTCCCTTGATTTAGGTCTACCGGGTGTGTATGTCTCCATAATTTTATCACATATGAGAAAATTTTCTTGTGGGTCTTATATGCTTCCTTAATGAGCTCAAACGACCTTGTGGTATCTACACCTAAATTATGAATGAGTGCAATTTTGTTCATATGATTCATCTAGGTTCACGAAAACATGTATTTGTACAAGGTAATCTATTTGAATTTTGAGAGGGGGTGTCATGCACTCTGTAGATGAATTCGAGGGCCCAAATTCATCTAAACTATTTTTACTTGACGAGCATATCTAAGTTTGTAATGCCTCCAAAATGATCTGTAGATGTGGTTGTAAAAGCATACGACATAGGCAAAAGACTATTAGTTAGCAGAAGATGTAGAAAGTCATTCTTGTTTCGGAAGGAGCTGTGTTCCTTGAACTGATAAGATGCCTCTTCAGTGGAGTTTTCTCCTCGAATAAGGATGTAGGATCAATCAACATTCAAATTTGTATCGTTCATCAGCGACCCAATGCACAAATTGGGTCGGGTTCATTGACAACATCCTTCTATACCTTTCAAGAATAGGGGACGTTGCCATCCTCTGTTTTGATAGAAACTTGTGAATGTCTGCAAGTATAATTAGCAATGGAAAATACAAACAATATTTATGAGTTTTCACCTACATATCCAAACCCTAGCTAATAAAGCACACACCCAACACTTGCTCTGCCACAACAGCCCCAATTGCCATCCGCCGCAATCCACCATCAAGATCTCAGGCGAGTCACACAGCCTTCACCAACATCGCCGCAACCTCAGGAGAGTATGTCAAATCTCCAGCGTTGTTTTCTGTGATTATTTTCTGCAAGCAGGTGTGGCAAGAAGTACCGGCAGGGACCAAAACTGCATCATTTACTCTGCTGCAAGCAGTTTCTTGTGCATCACCGAAGCTCCTGCTTACCACGGGAGACCTGTTCCCAAATCGGCAATGTGGCCTTGACGACCATTATTGCTTTGCGACTTCCATTGATGAGCCCCTTCTACACCTGTAGTCACGACCACATCAAAGGGGTAGGAATAATGGCTCGTCCGAAGAAGGGTGTCCAAGGCAGTTCCTAGTTCGAGAGAAAAGGAAATGGGCATCAGCAAGACAAACAAGAAGGTTAAACAGAACTGTTAGTGCCACGTAACATGGGAAAAAAAAAAGGAATGCAATTATTGCCGGTTACTCAAAATAGCACATTCTCTTGCAGGCTAAGATAGGTTAATACTGTCATATACATGCTGCAAAGAATAAGTGCTTCAAATTCAGAGTGCCAAATGGGACATAAGGGGCCGACCCTTCCAAAATGACCATCAACTAATTTACATTGGCGCTACTTAGTCTTTCAATATATAATGTCAAGTTGGGCCATTAAAACTATCGAGGAGCTATGTAATCAAGCTATTCCCTGCGTGGCTGCAAGTAGGGACAATCTCAGTGACAATGTCCTTGACCCCGTGCTAGAGCATGATCGACCAATTTGTCTTCCAATTCTAGGGAGCCATACAGAATGTCATTATTTAACAAGAAAACAACGCAACTATGGACATGTATGCAATCCAAGGATGAAGGCAAAAATCCTTACTCTGGACGGCTGGCGTATATAAATTCCTTCTGGCATCTGGATTCCGCCCAGACAAATATTTGGATCAGCCCTCCTGCCTGTGATTACAAAGAAGAAAAGCGCTTAGGAAAATTGCTTCCTGATCAATTCAAACAACCGGACACTATTACTCATATATCTAGTTGTCTGCATAAAAAAAAACTAATGAAGGTTACAACGTTTCAAAATTAACCACTCATTTGTTGAACAATCTAAGCTTTTAGATCAATTGCCGTTGATCTCACAAAACTTCACATGATATCAGAGCCTCTGTCTAGTTTATGAATCACTTCAAGCCCCTTGTTTGCCTCGCCAACGATTAAATTTCACGCTCTAACCTTAGGTCACATTCCAACTTATGAACGAGAGGGAGGGCTACAATATCTAAGCAAAAATCATGTCTTTATCTAATAACTCAAGTTTCGAATCAATTGACAGTGGTCTGACGAAATTCTACAGTGACAAAGTTTCCAAAATATTTCTCACTCAAAGTTATGTGACCGATGAACAAAGAAAATAAAAATGGAGCAATCATATGTGATGATGCAAAGTAAAAAGGGCCAAATTTAATGCATTGATGTAGATTTCGGTGAGTCATTATCCTATTGATACAACTAAGCACAATTTAAAGTTGAACACCACATTCTCTTAATCTAATATATCAAATCCGTACACATCATAACAAATCTAACCAGCTAAAATGACAGTTAAAGTTTGCTATAAATCTCAGACGAGCTCAAAAGACAGCTTCGTCTAAGCAAAAGACACCATCAATTCAATGGCCATGAATGCTGTCAAAGTGATTCCATTTTCAAAAGTTATTGGTAACACAACTGATTCGGAAAGCACACTACAAACACCAAATCTATCTTGTTTGATATGACTAGGTTTCATAAGTTCAACTTCATTGAATTAAGAAATTCAGACAGGCGAGGCACCGTCTGCTTATTTTTTGTTGTCCCTCTCAAGCATACCCATTTCTAGGATTATGGATTCCACAAACAGCAACCAAACCCGAAATACAGAGTTTGCTGTGCTCTTAAATTGTAAAAAAAATATATATTAGATTCTAATTAAACAAGATACCACAGTTGCAAGTCTCTTAGCCTAGTCTAGGCATCTTCTTATATGATTCCAGACGTGTCAAGAAAAGAATAACAGAAAATCTTAAATGTCATCAAGTTTCTAAACCTGAACCATGACTCACCTCCTACAACAGCAAAGGCCAACGAAAAAAGAACATAAAAGCTGTCATCAAGAGTTTAAATTTGGATCACTTACCATCCTCCACAATGAAGGCATCAGATGTGCCCTCAAGGACACGGATTCCCTCCCAATCAAACACAGTTTCGACTCCAAGCCTGAATTTCCCACTTCTCGTCCAGCTTGATACATCATTGAAAGTGATAGCACCCAATGTCCCGATGCCTTTATCAAGGGTCACAGAGAGATCACCAATCAAGAGTGGCATATTCCCTTCTCGCCCCCTTAGTTCATTGCTCCCAAAGAACTCTTTAGTCCAATTTCTACCAGCTTCATCATCGAACTCACCCCCAGTCACTGTCACCATCAACTCTAGCATTGACAAGGGTCCAGATTGCACAACCCTACCTGTACTGGAATCTACCAAGATGACATGAATAGGAGTTCCTGTCCCACCTTTAACTGGGTGACCTTTAACTAGGCTCGATGGTAGTGCAGTTATAAATTGAAGACGTAAATACTTTTCACTGTCACTGTCTTTACTCACCGATGCAGACCTGTTAATAGAAAGATGAATTAAGGATTCATCGAGAGACATTAACACTGCAGAAGATAGTGCCTACTACACCCACTATAAGGACAGCCTTCTTGCCAACAGCAGTCTTGCAAAAACGAAAAAAAAAAATCATGCTGGGGGCCAAATCCAACGTATGAAATCATTCTAGCAGGTCATTCAGATTACCATAATAATTGGAATCAATTGACTATCAAAACCTACGACCTTTTAGCAATCACTAGCTTGAACACATTGATCTCACTTAGTCTTCGAAGTGTGGAAAAGAAGCATAGATACTAATACTCGTCATAAAAAGAAATGATGCCATCGTCCCTGTCTCTGTCATCAACACATAGATATACTTGGTAGGAATCACGAATTAAAACAGTGTTGCAAATAAACTAAAGGTGAATTCCCATGGAAGATCAATAAAAAAGTGCACAAACATTCTTAGTAATATTATCATTCACCAGTCATATCTGATTCTAACTC
Source organism: Eucalyptus pauciflora (assembly GCA_007663325.1). Classification (NCBI taxonomy): domain Eukaryota; kingdom Viridiplantae; phylum Streptophyta; class Magnoliopsida; order Myrtales; family Myrtaceae; genus Eucalyptus; species Eucalyptus pauciflora. The sequence goes on along the minus strand of VMYD01000100.1, from coordinate 832,434 downwards.
TAGTAAATCATCCCGCTTTGTTGGTGAATCAGCTTGGCATGCATTTAAATCCAATCATCTCTAAAATGTCTCAACAAAAAAGATTCTTACCAACAATTTAGCTTTCCATCCAATAAAGAAACTTTGGTCTCATTCAGTAGATCACCAGTGAAATTCTCATTCATAAATTCTGAAAAATCAGGAAGTTCACTAAGTTTCTCAAGATCAAGTGGCTTCCTAATTTTTTCTTTCATTGTGTTGAAATTCTCCATTAGTAACGCATTTGTCCTCAAATATAGATAATCGTCCATCACTGCAGACATCAATGGCTCCCTCTTCTCAGTTTGAGCAGTTTTAAATGCACTCAAACTCTGCCAGCAGAACGAAGTGCTGCAGGGTTGGCTTAGGATTCGAATTGCATACTTCTTCAATACAGGAAGGACATCACCGCAATAGTCCCACCAGTCACCTTTACAAGCAACACTATTAGTATACAATTTTCACATTGAAAACAAATAAAATCTGAAATTAAATCAACACGGTTAATTGATTAAAGAATAGATGCTTACAAGGGTGAGATGTTCCTAACATTGTCTTTGCTATACTAGTAAACAACTTTGGCTCTTTGTTACGATAGAGCAGCATTTCTTCCACAAATTTTTTCTTTTCTTCAACACCCACCAATTTTTCCAATATGAAATTCATGCCATCTTTCATTGCATCATTTTCTATGAACTTCTCGCCACACATGTAAGCAGGGTTAAGAAAAGCAGCAGCAGCATGTATTGGACGAATGATATGACCCCGCCATTCCTCGAATGTCGTCAATAAATCATGATATTTAGGAACATTAGTCTCATATATTTGTCTAATAGCCTCATCTGCCATTTCCACGGCTGCATACAAGAACCCAAAAGTAGCGCTGTAGCCATCAACTAGACAGAGCACTCGAAATATCGGTTCTAAAGCATGCAAGACTTTTTTCCCTTCAGTCCAAAATTCAGAACTGCGAATGATCTCACCCACTTCTATGCCTGAATCATCCTTCTCTAAACCCAATGAAAGCCACTCAGATGATGAAACAAGTGATCGCAGCTTAGTTTCAAGCCTCATGATTGATTGAAGCAAATAATAGTTTGAGTAAAATTTTGTTGTTGATGATTGTTGCAACTGCCAGTAGTTTGTGGACTGCTTCATCGATGATAAGATGCCATCATGCTTGTGAATCTTAGTGACAACTGCTCTTGCTTGATCAAATGCCTTTTGAATCCATGCGAAACAATCACATATCTCCTCGAAGAGTGATTTTGTTTCCTGGGCAACACATGTAGTCTTGTACACATGGGAATGGTCGTCCTTTGGCATAATTTCAAAAAGACATTCTCCTCTCGGATCAGTTCTGGTTATGTGCTGCACGATGTTGTTGGCCCCAATTTCTTGAGTGACAAAATATAAAATCTCGCCCACCAAATGTAAGGGGATTTCCAACGCATTCAATAGGATCACCCCTTCAATTGAATAAGCAAAGATATACATGAAGGATCTCTTCTCACGCCTCCAAACATTATAGATGATTGTGCAGCCAGTTCTAACCCATGATTTCTTCACATTTGCCACATACTCTCCAATTTCCTTTTGCAAATCAGGCACTAACTTTGTTTTGACTACCGCACAACATGGCAACTTATAATGAGAACCATGTTTAGCCACAGCATTCACAAAGTCAATGAAGGATGGCCTCCGCACAATGTCGACATCACCACCATTAAAGAGGATGAACTTAACAAGCAATTTATCCGGCATAACGTCATCCTTACTGATATGCATTTTAAGTGAGGTCTCTTCGGTCTTACCTGAACAGGCTTCAGCCTTCGCTCTTTTATGAAGACCAGGACTTGCCTCAGTAGCAGCAATTTGAACATCTTCAGGGACCTTGGTGCATATATCTATACCACCGCCTTTAATTCCAGATAAATGTGATTTAACTCTCGGAATACCACCAGCAAATTTTCTTTCGCAAAACTTGCACTTAAATTTGCCATCTAGAAGCTCTACATATTCCCAAAATCGATCTCTCTTTCTGACCATGTCTACTTCCTTGGCCTATATACACAAAAGAAGAGCGAATTAAATTTTCCCTTCAATAGTCAAGTTATTGATAACGCAACCCATGTCTTACAGTATATGCAAGTAAGGTTTAGCCCCACATATTGCCTTAAAATCTTTGCTAAGCAATAATCAAACCTCTGCACTGAAATGTCACGCAATTGGCATTCACTCTAATGTCCCTCCTTCATAAAAAACAAGGGAGTTTCACCAGAATTTTTGGTGGGTCTACAAAACTTAAGGAAGCTTTTTTCCCACTATGAATATATACACACATTGTTATGAGAGCTCCAATTCATAAGACTGATATTTAAGTTGACCTTCAGTTGAACAGAGATAGAAGTTGAAATATCTTGAACGAAAAATGAAATTCACTATTTTGAGGTTAAAATTAAATGAGATTGCTAGCTATATATAAATGGTCCGGGTCCTTCAAGAGAGAGGAACACGGAATTTAGCCAAAGGCTACATCTTTACACAATAATTGTTTATTTAGGGGCATTTATCCCCAACCAATAGGTATAGGAAAGAAATAGAATTAGCTATATTAATCTAACATGAAAATCTGCTATTCAGCAAATAACGAAACAAATTATATACTCAAGATCTAGTATTGTCTCTAATATTCTCTAATTAGGAATTCTCTTATACGCATAAATTCACTTCAACGTTGGACACTAGCTTGCTTCTTGAGAGCAATACAGAGTATCTAGAATTGCAGCTAACCACTCAAAACCAACATGACTACAAAAATGAGGGAAAGCACTTGAAATAATTGAAACGCCTGGAACTCCTCAACCAACTATCGTCGCTCATATTCACATCCCTAGAAGTTGAGAGAGAGACTAGAGAAAGACCTGATAGTAGCACGAAGAAGAAGCCGAGTTAAGCGAAATTTCTCGCGGCGCAACACCTGAAGAGGGAAGAGCAACCAGATCACCAACTTACAGAGAGTCGGGGATAGCGAGCGAGAGAGAGAGCTCTTCTTGTATAGGCGCTTGAATTTCGCTAGTTTATATAGAGGTGCCGTGTTTCTTTTTTGCCTCTTTCTGGTTTGGTCTGCGGTCAACATCGTTTAATGTTTTTTATTTCCCGCGCAAATTGGCAGGGCACGTTTCGTTCACTCGCACGCGTACATACGCGAATGGTTGCGAAAGCAAAAGTACGCGTTCTTTTCAAAGTCACGGCTCTTGCGTTTGTTTAGTCGGTTTAGTTAGCTTCATGACAGTCTTGAGGTATTCTTCTCCTTTTCACATTATCCAACCACTCTGTCGGATCCAACGCATATTTTATGCGTACTCAAACCTAAACTTAGATAACTTATTTCAATTGTAACCAGCTACAACAAGTTTCTCACCTAACGGCACTGTATTAAACCGGGGGTATAATGTTATTGTGGTTTAGTACAATGTCATTAGGCATGTTAACATTGTAGTGGACATTTTATCCATCCTCACTTAACTCAGACGCGGGAGGCTGTTATACCTGCCTACCCAGCAATAGCCGGGACTTTCATTCCAACGTGGTGTTTATATTCATCACCGTGAGGTCCCCAAATTTCCTGTCTATCTTTGTTTTCCCGACATAAAGGGAATACGGGGATAACATTACAAGATTTCCCATTTTCTCTCACATGTTTCTTCCCCTTGAGCCTTTTAAGGACTTGCTCAGGTCCGAGAATTAAACTATTTCCAACGAATAAAAAGTTACCAACATTTACATGTATTCAAAATTATTTTATATATATAAAGACTATTTATCCATGGAATGAAAAGTTACTACCCTCATAAAAAATTTCTCTGATGCTAAAATTTGTCAAGAAAATGGTCAATTTTTTTTCTTATGACATGAGGTCAAAATTACTTTATTGGCATTAAAGTTAATATTAACATAGAGAATTTGCTAACTATTGAAAGGTTGAAGTTTAATTTTTCTAGTTTAAAGTTACTCGCATAAAAAATCTTACTTATTAGTAGCTACATGTTTTTCGATTTAAAGAAAAAAAGGGATAAATGCATTCAAAGTTCTAAAACTTATCACGAAAGTGTAATTGAATCGTTTCATTAATTTCGTCCAATTCTACTAAAGAAAAACGTTGACGTAGTTTTTTTTAATGTTTTCTCTCTTCTACATAGCATTGATCTTATTAAAGTATCAAAGATAAGACTAAAACGTTGTCGTTTTAGCTAAAATCCTTTTTTAAAATCAAAATCTTAATTAAATTAGATTATAAGATAAAAAGGCACTTTTTTACAAATACAAAAAAAGAAAAAACAAAGCAAGGGCTACTGTTGTCGCCCCACTATCGCTAGAAAGTATCAACTGGGCTCGGCAAGAGCTGGCAAGGGTCATCAATCCTCAACTAGACAACAGCAAGGGTGCCTCGCATTGGCCAGCCTTCATTGCGATCTAGCCAAGGGCCGCCTGATTTGGGGAAGGGCCGGCGATCCTCACTCAGATCTAGATGGAGGGCTATGATCGCTGAGCCTTGCCAGCCCATTTTGGCAATGGTGGATATTTTGTTATGGGAGCAACTCCGGCCAAACAACCTCCCTTCTCTGTCGTCCCTCGCTCTCCCTCTGTGAGAATTCCGCAATGGTGCTCTCGATGTAAAATGGAGAAAATGTAAGTCCCCTCCTCCACAAAATCGTTCCCTGTCGCCACCGTTTGTCCCCCACGTCCTGAGGAAAAACCCCCCAATTTCTGAAAGAAGACAAAATCGGTTACCAGCCCCTCTGAGTCGCGGTGCTTCGCTCCCTCCTCTCACGCGCGCCTCTCTTACCTCCCCGTCTCTCATGTTCAATGGGCTGGAGGCGACGGGCTACTTTTCAAATCACCTGCTTGTAATCCCCTTCACGAACTTGCGCTTCATCTTCCTAATCGGTGATTGCGACTCGCTGCAGATGAAGTCAGACTCAATGGAATTCTGAAATGAGATAATGCGTGCATGTGGATCAAAGCATGTGGATCAAAGGGTCTAGGCTCTTTCCACCGCAGAATTTGAGCGACCTTCCAAGAACCACGATTTCCGCGCTCTAGCTCTAGATGAGCTTAAATTTGACTGGCTCCTCCCGGTAGGCAGGACCGATGGCTCGGACCTATTGCCATCACCGCGGCTCTTCCTCACCCTCTTAGTGGTTGAGGACTGGTCGGCATGGCAACTTGCTGGACAGTGCCGGTCACATCTTCAAGTTGGGACTCGGACTTGGGAGACTATTCTTATTCTTCACCCTTCCTTACCCTCAATTAAAAAAAATTCCTGATTTGATGAATTGGATATTTTTGTAGCTCGGGCATAATTTTTATGTTTGATGTTTCATTGACTTGATTTTTGCCTTAGGGAATTCCGTGACCCGATTTTTCCAATCCATCTAATTGAGGGAAATTTTAAAAAAATTTATACATGTGATTTTTACACAAATTTGGCAAAACTTCTACGGGGCTAACTTTTCCGTCAAACATTCCATTAACTTGATTTTTGCACCTACCAAAAAAAAACCATGAACCGATCTTTTCAATTCATGAAATAGTGGAAAAATTTTGAAATATTATATTCACGTGATTTACACAAATTTGGCCAAACTTTTAGTGGGCATAACTTTTTCGTCCAATGTCCTGTTGTGTTAATTTTGACTACAAAAAGCCTGTGAGTTGATGTTTTCAATTCATCAAATTAGGAAAAAATTTTGAAAAATTATATTTATGTGATTTTTTACTCAATTTTTCCATCTACGGAAAGCCCGGCTACCCACTTGGAAACAGCATGATTACAAAAATAATTTGTGGGAGAACCAATAGAAAATATGGATTGACAGCTTTACACTTATTGTGACGTTACATGGTACAACAGTAAGTGTATACTACGTTTCCTTTATCCTTAGTAAATTGAAGTGGAGAAACAACAATAGGAGAAGCGATGTGAATCCTCCATGATAGGATTTGGTATAGAAAAAGGTCGAAACAATTGAATGAATGATATCCAAGAACAGACGCAATTGCTTGACCGGATGCATATTGTATTGAAGTTTGGGTCTTGAGTATTTATGAATGGCAAAAAGAATAGGGAGTAAGTTGACTAGGCTGACGCAGTCCGTTGAGGAATAAGGGGATTAGAAGTTGAAGAGTCTTCAACTTCGTGTAGACTGTTAAGGGTGACAATTGCACAAGCGACGATTTAAATTCAATTGATTCTTAAAATTTGTAATTATTTCACAATCCTCAAGGTAACTAAGTTGTTGCACTCACACTTCTAGATTGTATATCGCAAGTTTTAATTCCAAGCATTTTTGGTGCCCATTACTCAAGGTTAACCCATGACTTTCTTGATTTGCTTGTTCTTTGCGGAATCATCTAAAATCATGCGCGGCTATTCACCAAGGCTTTAAAAAAAAAAAAAAAAATCGGTCTCTTTCTCTACTTTGACTTTCAGCTTTTTAGCTGAAACTTGTTTGGTCAATGACTTGAGGAAGCATCTTTTCGGAGAAGGCTAGGCCAAATTCTCTTAACAAACCAGAGTAAAGAAAAAGGGAACATTATAGTCAACGTGCAACTTTTAATGGTGTTAATGCCTAATTTTATCCTTTCATTATATTTATAATAATTAAATATATTGCATCTATTGTAAGGACCTAACGGAAAAGATATTCCAGAAAATAGATGGATGGGGCATGCATCATATCAGCTACACAGGAAAACTTCAATTGGCCATTTCGGTACTTTTTTCCATTTGCATTTACTAGATGCAAATGTTTCCCCTGCCAAAGCAAACTATGTATGAGATTGAAAAGAAAATTAGGCAATTCTTATGCTTAGGAAAAGTTGAAACTCACAAATCCCATAAAATTGTGTAAAAAGTGGTATGCTCACTAAAAATCGAGGGAGGACTAGGCCTACTTGATATGAAACTCTAGAATAGAGTATAGATGGGCCGTATGCTTTGGAGCCTCATCAATCATTCGTCCTCATCCTTGTGGAGTATTTGGCTTCATCACATTAAATGCATAGTGGCTTGGAGTTGGCGATGTATTCTTAAGCTAAGACTTACTCTAACACCTATTATTTCTAGCCAAAAATATTATTGCAAAGAGATATATAAGGAATTCATATTAGAGGGACCAGTCGTGCATTGATATCAATTAATTTGGACTAGGGGTATTTGCAAGCATAATTTTATTGGTTGGCTTGTTTGGAGATAGGCTACCGATAGCAATAGCCATATCACGGAGGTTGTCTTTAGTAGATACTAAGTTAACTTTTGTATGACTATTATATAAGATAGAAATCACTTATTCTTTGAGTGTACCTAGACAAGTAGTGTATGGCGTAGTATTTGGGCACAAAATGGAATATAGCATTTTGCAAGAGGTTGGAACCTAGAACTTCAATGGATGAGCAAGGCCACCAGGGGCAAAAACCTAGAGCCGAGACTTCTCAAGCTATCTTTCTTAGGGACTCTATTGCATCTGAATGGAACGCAATCGCAAACAGTAAACAAATTGACTGAGCCTCATCTTCTGTTGGCTAGGATTTGAAAGGTCGTAAGAGGTAGAGCATCACTCTACCAATAATGTAAGCCTTCCTAGGCAAAAGTTTTATTGGCTATTGTATGGAGGCTTCCTTCCTCTATATTCTTGCATGATTAGTCTCTTTGAAATGCTAAGGGATTCCTCAAAGATTTTGTACCCCATTTGCTTGATGATATTCACATATTTACACAATATATATATATATATATATATATGTTCTTCCGACATGACTAAGATGTCTTAGAGAGCTTTGATTAGATGGAATCAAAGAAGGGCTTCTTAAGAATAGTTTGGCTTATTCTCTAACCTTTTTATTAGGGTTGGGATAAAATTGAAAAATATTTCTCAAGTTTCAATAATTATGAAAAGTCTACATGTGAATCTACATATGTCAACTATTGCATATTTCAAATGTTTAGGGGGTGCATGACAAACCAGAATTTATGTTCCAGAAATAATTTTTCTATTCCAAACCTGTTTGTGGAATAGAAATCCGTTTGATAAACTTATTCCGTTTTTTTTATTTCTTGAATAGATTTTTATTCCAAAAATAGGCTTAGAATAGAAATCAGATCTCTATTTCTAGAACAGAAATGAGAAATAAAAATTTTTCTCATCGTTTGTCAACCGGTCCTTCATTCGTTGCCGTCGGCCGCCATCGCCGGTTGCCGGCCGCCGTCGCTGGTTGCCGGCCGCCGTCGCTGGTTGCCGACCACCGATCACTGCCGCTGCAGCCGCCACCGTCTGTTACCGTTATCTGCCACCGTCTGAAATGAAGAAATTTTGTGTCGTTATCAAACGAATTTCTATTTTTAGAGTAGAAATTTTGTGTCGTTATCAAACAATTATTTTCACTATGATTTGAAAAGGTTATTAGGCCCTTTTAGTTGCTTCCTTTTTTCTTTTCTTTTTTTAAATGAAGATTTAAGTCAATCAAACATCTAGTTAGATATCCAAGGTTTCGAACTATCTTTCCGTGTAGTCCAATTACCTATGTTCAAAGAACGGTTTATATTTTCTTCTACAATTAATTAGAAAAATTAGATAAGCGTTGGAATTTTTTCAGCTGGTTGCTAAGTTCTCTTAATCTATTGTTATCTATGTCTATCCCTACTATATGTAACCGGTTTTCAATGACCAAAGTACCCTCATATCATCTCACTATATAAAAGTAAAAGAGAATGTAAGGTATCACTTTATAATTAAAATTTGATATCTCTAGACAATTACCTAACTAATCTCACATTTTCAATTGCGCACATGTCCTTAATTTTGAGACGTATATCCATAATCTCCCGTTAAAAACACCCCAATCCATGCCGTGCCAAGAAATTAATTAATCAAACGTTAAGTTCAAAAATCAGGTTGGAACCATTCGGCTTCATAGATATGACGCCTGCTAGTTGGATCCGAGAGACAATTGCTGGTAGGATCAAAGAGACAACTGCTACTTGCATCGAGGTATGTCACCAATTTTCTATCCTCCATGCTGTAACACTTCATTTTATCGCGCAGCAGACGCGGTTTGCCTTGAGCCCAGGAAGGCAAGACTCGGCGTTGAACTCCACCGAAGAGTTGCCATTCAAGAAGAGAGACATATTCCCCAGGCTTTTGACCTCTTCCTCAGTTCCCTTCTCCATATCAACTTTGAAAACTCGAATCTCTTCCACGTGTCCATCATACATTTCGCCCCGGATCGTCCAAGCCACTAGCAATGAACCAGAACATTCAATGAGACAAGGATCCCCATCATCATAAAAATTCAGTCCTAGAATTAGTCTCGACTCCATGCCACTCTTTTTCTCGTAAAGTCATTATTTGACTCTCTGAATCCAAGGTCACAAATAGCCCGCGGTAACAAATCAGTTGAAGGACGGTACACCAAGGCATAGGCATCGCACGAATCACTACCGTCTACGCATCTTCTGTAAGAATTATTGTGGCCCACATGATATAATTTATTATATAGTTTAATAATTATTATTATGGTATAAAAATAAATAATGTATTGGTTACGAGGAGTTACGACTCTAATAAATTGAAAGGGTATATCGCTTTGATGGAATGCACATTTTCAACGAACATACATATAAAGTCCGGTCCTCTCTTTACCCACAATGAACAACAATAACCGAAATGAATTTGATATTCTCTCCTCCATCGATAGAATACATCAAGAATAGTAGGTTAAGGGAGAGAAATCGGATTTCTTCATTTGGTTCGAGTTCTTTGGGTTTTCTACAACGATCATCATCAAGTGCAACGCTATAGATAAATGTATGTCTTCGTCTATTTGTGAAAATCATGAAAATCAAAGATCGATGTTTTTACTTTGAATTTCCGCATCAAAGTATTATATGAATAAACTAACATCTTCTCCTGATCTGAGAAAGGCAAACCCAAGCCCTGGTGATGCGGCATAAGAATCATGACTGAGTACCTGGACAAAGAAAGGCTCCAGGACAAATCGATTATGTAGATGTGATGTAGTTCGTGTTGAAGCTTCTCCAAAGCGGGGAGTTGATGCTGATGCACGAAAGTGGATTGGCGATACTGTGTTCACTGTACCCATTTGCCACGAGTATCCATCCTGATGTAGTTAATGTCTGGCAATAAGATCCTGGCAACTGCACTGGGTAAATTCTCCCTATAGAGGGGTTGGAGAACTCAGCTATTCGGTTGTACGCATAAATCATGAGCCACGGGGCTTTAGATTTCGCATTGTACGTCTCCTTGGCGGCGATGGTCCGCCATGAGGTGCACACGGGTCAAATAGCTAAAAATTCTTCCGTGGCTAGTCAACGAACAATGAGTTCTAGGATCACTTGTGAGAGTTCTTCCCAATTCGCCATTTCTTCGTCCTAGATTGAATGATCAATTGTCCTCAGAACACGAAAGGGGTCCTTTCTTATGTGAGGAAAGACAACTTTTGGGGATTCAATTTCCCTATCCGTGAGGATTACCACAATCTACTTCCGATTATGTTTTTTTTTCACAAATCTTACCCTACCTTTTTACTTTTTTGAATAACTATTCCTTTGTGGTTTTGGCAAGATACAGTTTTCCCTTGGTTTGAGGTTTTGAAATTCAAATCATTCTATAAAATACAGTTGATCTAAATGATAGTTTAATCTCCGAGCATTTTCAAATAAAATCCATAAATAGCACATATATATTATTTAAGTCAATGATAATTTTATTCAAATCTATGTCATATGTTTTTAACCCTTCTTACTTTGTAAAAAGGTTTGGGTCTATTTTCCTAAATAAACGAAAATTTTCAAATATTTTTTGCCCAGCACATTTCTTCTTATTTATGTTTCCATATACGTATGCTCTTTCCCTAGGCAAAGTTTCAGTAAGCAAAAGCTATGCTTCAAATTAAGTAGTTCTTTACCAAAACAAGACGAAGAACAAAAAGAAAGGGTAAACAAGTAGCGACCCGCTATTGTTGGACCATAACATCAGTTGGGGCGAGACGATGATGTTGTCCTCTGGCAAGATAATTGTTTCCGCCACTGTGCGGTTCTCGTGCTTGCACAACCGTGACCTCCCCCCCTCGTGGACCGGCGCTCCGCCAGCATATGCAGTGATCTCCGGCGACGCTCTCAACGATGGCGAGCTTTTCCGACACTGGTCAGGACCTTGACGCACCTCAGATCTCCAGGGCGTCTCCACACAGCTCGACGCCATAGGCACCGCAGCAACAAGCTGTCGTCAAGCTTATCCCAGCAACCTCGCCGTGACTCGCCCCTGCTCCAATTCGTTTTTCATCCACCACTCAACGCGGACGCCAGATTCGCAAGCAAGCATGCCTACTGTCATCACCTCAATCAGGTCGACATCACTCCCTCTCCGAGACCCTGACGTTGGCACCTCGCTGCCGCACCAAGTGAGCCAGTCGCGTGTATTCCACCACCACTTTGGTCCCGTCTCATCTATAGTTACCCCGGCATCGCACCTTGTCAACCGTCGCCTAGAGCAAGCACCGCCACCACCGTAGCCAGGAGTTAAATAGCAACACGATCCATACACCGAGACCTGCCACCGCGAGGTGACGCTGCTGCACCAGCAGCTCGAGCTTTGCCCTGTTTTCCTTTGTATTTTGCGGATCGTCCGCAAATTCCCAGCGATCCCGGTGGATATCTAACGTGCCGCAAGCCTGCACATCACACCAACATCCCCGACGTGTGAGATCGTCCTTGCCTAGCCGCCGCAACTGGATCTTTCTCGTTGCTGGTTTTCTTCGGTCGTGTTGGAGTCCAACCCCGGGACTTGCGAGGAAAAAGATACGAGAAAAAGAGAAGGGGAGGGCAACAAGCATACTCGAGCCAAATCAATTCTGTGTTTTGCAGGTTCACGGTGGTGTTGCTCCTACACGCTGCCGCTTGGACCTCTGGAAGACTTGCCGTTGCCTCTGGTTGGGGACAGCTCCTGCCATGCCGTGAATTCTTATGCTGTTCTTCGGTGTTCCATGCTCTTCCGAGACGTGTCTCGCCCCCGCAAGCCGTGATCCAGTCCAATTCCGATAAAGATCACGAGCGCTCAACTTAGGTGACCTTTTTGTCCGAATTGATTTTAAACTTTAACCGCTAATTTTGGATTGATTTCCTTATCTAGGTTCCGTTCGTTTCACGGAAAATGACTTCTAGGAAAATGTTTTCTGGATTTTCCAATGTTCGTTTCACGAAAAATGAACTAGTCAAAGAAAATATTTTCCATCATTGAAAAAAACAATCTTTAAAAGTGAGAAAAATGTTTTCCATAACTTCTTCCACCTTACTTCTTTTAACCAAACACATTTTCGTTTTATTTTTATGCTTTCTTTTTTATTTTTTTTTCCTTTTCTTTCTTTCCTTTTCATCTTCTTCCTTGGCCTTAGCTAGTTGCTGGCCACGGTGGTGGCTGGCGACTGCCGGCGAGCCAACTCAAGCCTTGGCGAGGCTCCGCCTAGCCTGATCTGGCGAAGCCAAGCTCACCCGAGCCTGGCGAGCTCGGGCCTCGCCGGCCTGGGGCGAAGCAAGGGCCTCGCCAAATCCGGCGAGCTAGGCGAGGCTCGGGCCTTGCCCAAGCTCGCCAGAGGTTCGCTAAATCTAGCGGCAGAGCTTCGACTCCCAATCCAAGCAGATCCGACTCACCTGGATCGGCCGAGCCTCGAGCTCGCTAGAGGTTCATAGGGGCGAGCCTGAGCTCTGCCGTCAGATCCAATGAGCTCGTGGCTCGCCTGGAGCTCACGGCTCGCCTAGATCGATCGAGCCTCGAGCTCGCCGGATCTGGCCACTACGTCTTGGTTGGCCGCCGGGCAGCCGGTCGTCGTCAAGCATGCGGCGGCAGAGGAAGGAGGAGGAAGGAGGAAGGAGGAAGGAAAAGAAAAAGAAAAAGAAAGAAAAAATAAAATAAAATATTGATTTTTTGATAATTTTTCCTAAACAATTAAATTAGCTAACGAACGGTGGAAAATATTTTCCACTCAAAGTCTAGGTTTCAGCCAAACACCGGAAGATATAGTCATTTTCCAAGAAAATGACTTCCTAGAAAATATTTTCCAAAAACGTGATATCTTCCGCAAAACGAACGGACCCCTAATTACAATATCATGGGCATCTAGTTAAGGCATTGTTGATAATAGTCAATTTAATTACTAATTTAATCCATAAAGATTTCGAATAATTTTTTTAATTACTTTGACTTAATATTGGATACCTATTGTGCCTAAAGATTGTGATTACCTTTAATTTAACCCGTGAGATAATAGGTTATTTTTCAGATTTTTGCAATCTTTTAATTTGACGTTTATGTGAATTGCATGTGTTAATTAAGTGAGATCCCATCCTCAATTCGAACAACTGTTGTGTTATGAAAATACCAAGAAAATAAAAACTTCTTAGATGGAGTAGATTCATTTTCTTAGTTCAAATTGCATGTTTAAATTAGGGCATTCTTAAATTACGCATTTTAATAAATAAATAAAAACCAAAAATATCATGTGCATGTTATATAGTTTTAATTCCATCATTATTTGCTATGTCATGTCATGTGCATGTCATATAACTTTTAGCTGCATCAGCATTATGCCACGCCATCATGCCACATCCTTATGCCACGCCATCGTGCCACGTCATGTGCCCTGACATCGTCCATGTCACCACATATGTCATGTCATCATTCGCATGCCATTTAGGTATTGTATGTTAGGGTCATTAAATGAGAACGTATGTCATGCTAGGATAGAATGCACATTGATTATTTTCCGTCCTTAGAATTAGGACCCGTAGTCAAATATCATGACTTCTTTACGTCATTGAATTTAGAAGCTCACATTGCATAAAGCATAGTTTTCATCAAACAAAAGAAAACCCAAAAATAGTTGGTTGAAATTTTGTTTAATTAGAAACCATATATAGGTTGAACACGTGTTTCTTCTAAGTAACCTTGTAGATGCTTACATTGTTTTAACGTAAGTACCTTCCCTTTCCTTGCAATTTATTAACTACTTTGGGTGTTTCATTAATGATTGAACACATGCTTAATCATCTCATATGTAGTGGATAAGCTTAAAATCAATCCAGATTATCGAAAAAAAAAAATATTTATTGAATTGAACAAGATTATGTATCGAAAAGACACTAATCGTTTAATTAGTATAATCAAGTCACCGACTCTAAATTTTTTGGTTACGTAGGAAATGAGAAACACTCACATCTCACTTGATTTCTAACTGACCCCAATAAATTAATGGCGACTCCTTATTAGAAAATTCTTATAACGTCAATTTAAATACTCAACGTCGCATGGGGTTAGGTCGCAAGATCTAGTCTTCCATTATCTCCACTTACTTGCAGTTTTCTCAACATTAGTTCCTCACATAATTTGGTGAAGGTGTAGTCAATTTGTATGTGCACTCAGACCCTTTTTTTTAAAGAAAAATTTCTACCCGTTTCCATGGTCATATCCTATTTTAACATGCAAATATTTTTCAATTATTCCATTTAAACTCCATTACTAAATAAGGAAATACTTTAATTCCATCTTTCTCATTTAACGTTGTGTACATTAAATCGCATTTATGTAATATTAAACTAAAAACCTAGGAAAGTGTTTTTGACTGTCGCGACCTAAATTTCAGGTGCACTACCTAAAATTAGGTTAATGGACTACGAAGTATAACTTAGCAAGTTTCTCTTTTCCGTGTTTTTCTTCCGGATTTCTTCTCGGCCTCCTTTCAGTCAATGTTTTCTCTCTTCTTATATATTTGGCCGTGATCGTCAATTTTTTTTTTCTAGGACTTCTCTTTAAGTCCCGACGCTGCCATAAAAAGACCAGAGACACCATTCCTTTACTGTAAAATTACAAGTCCAACCACTTTAACAAATCTATGTTTGACGTTCGTAAATTTATTAAAATGTTGTTAACATTCTAAGGACACTTGAGAAAGTTTACAGATATTTCTATCTTACTATTTAATTTAACATTTGCAAATTTACTATAGTGCGAGAAATTTATTAGCCATACTTGTAAAATTTAGAAGTTGGTACAATATTGATTAATTTTTACTTTGGTAAATCCATTAAATTGTTGGCAACTTACGGATCACACTTATAAAAATTTAAAAATTATTAATTTATATAAAATCAATAATTTTATTACAGGGTTGATAACTTGCTAATTAATTACCTGACAAGTAAATTACTAGTCATATTTTCTTTAAATAAAAATAGTTAATATCTTGAAAAACTCTAAACTGGTATACGTATAACAAATTTACCAAAAACTAATTTTTTGACCATGAAAAATCCCAAACTGATACACCTATAACAAATTTACCCCAACTGATCATAAAAAATCTCAAATTAGTATGCTTGTGACAAATTTACCTTAAACTAATTTATTCAACCGTCAAAAACCCTAAACTTGTATATTTGTGATAAATATACCCTCCGTTAAATTGGATTAATATAACAACAAATTACAAAAATTGTATAATTATGACAAACGGAAAGTCAAATCTCAAATATGTATACCAATCAACTGTCATGTGTTATTTAATTTAGTAATTTAATAGTAAAATTTGACGGAAACAGTGCATACTAAAGGAATCTTAGCTGTCCTACATCGCTTGAGAGAAGCCCACTGACCTATTTTATAACCGCTGCGGCCCACCTCTCCTCTCAAGATGTCTTTTGGGGATGAGACCCCCAGATTTGCATTAGAGCCGGGTTAAGGTGTACCGGTTTAGGATTTTTGGTGGTTAAAAAAATAATTTGGAGTAAATTTGTTGTAGGTATATCAATTTGGAACTTTTTAGGGCATTAATCCAAATAAAAAATACTTAAAATGGGCCGTAGAATTTTACGCAGTTCATACAGGAACAGGAACTGCACAACCGCGCCACCAAGACCAATGTCCCGCCCACCCAAAAAAGAAATTATAGTAAATAATAAAGAAATGAACGAACAGTGACAGGAACAGCACGAACGGCACAACCGCGCCACCAAGACCAACCAATCATTGTCCCGCCCACCCAAAAAAGAAATGATGGTAAATAATAATAAAATGAATGAACAGTCATTAATAATTTTAATTACAGAAAAAAAGAAGCATTTCCTTATCTTTGATTCTTTATTTTGGGATATGTTATGCAGAACAATTCCCTGGCGAGTAGCTCAAGTGTGTTTGTTTCAATTTTTGAGAGATAATCTAAGTGAGAAATTGGGGGATTAAGGCTATATCTATGGTATAAGGTTTCAAGGAAACACTCCCAGTGATGGTGTAGTTCAATCGCTCAATGACGCCATAGGGGATGGCGGATCTGCACCCCATGACACCAAGGCTTTTGAATGGAGACAGCGATTTACTATTTTAATTTAGGTCATCATCTAGATTTACGCAGTTTCCTATTTTAGTTTCCAAAGATCTAAGAAATGTTGCACGTATATCTCATCTAAAATTAATTAGTTTCATAAATTCCATTTACATGTTACTTAGTAGTCATATGCTTTAGGGTCATGTCATAATTGCATCTCATGCATTGCGTACAGTTTAATTTCTATAAAAAGAAAACACACAAATAAAAATCTCACATAGTTGAATAATTGGATTAATTCATATATAACCATATTTTGTCTCATTAGAATGGCATATAGGTTGCATTCAATCTAATTTAATTAACATAGCATACATGTCACTTCGATTTCATTTTACTTCACAAATGCATGATAATTAGGACATATAAATCAAATTGCATGTCATGTTAGATTAGTTCATAATTATTTTATCCATCATTAGGATTAGTTTACATATAAGGTGCATTTGTTTTATAGAAAATGATGATTTGGAAAATAGTTCCCTAAAATGATCACTTATATCGCTTAAAAAAATGAATAAATAAATTTTTTTATTGTCCATGAAAATGTTTAGACATAAACATTTTTCATTATTGAAAATATTTTTATTGACTAATTATTTCAAAAGACGCAAGTAATCATTTTTAAGAAAATATTTTTCTAAATTATTTATTTTCTGCAAAATAAACGAAGCTAAATTGAATTTAAATTCATGTCACATGTCAATTATTTAAATTAAAAGGGAAAAAACCACCAAAAACCCTAAACTTTGCCCAAAGTAGCAAATTTACCAAAAACTTTTTTTTTATGACATGAAAAATCCCAAATTTTGCCAACCGTGACACATTTACTCCAAACTTTTTTTCGTGATACAAAAAATCCTAAACTTATATCCGTGTGACACATTTACCTTAAATTATAAGATATTTTCAGCTTTTACATTTTAAATTTTTTTCTTTTTTTTCTTCTTCTTCTCTCTTCCCTCTACTGCCCATGGCGGAGGGAAGCTGGACTTAGGCGAGGGTCGCCCTTGCCTAGGCTAGCTAGGGCTGCCCTTGCTGGCATCGGGCAATGGCACCCCTCGACTGGGTCAGTTGAGGGCCTCCCTCGCCTAAGTCCAGCAAGGGGTGCCCTTGCCAGGCCCTCACCTCCGTTGGGCGAGAGTTGCCCTCACCCAACCCAGCCGAGGTTCACCCTCGCTCGACATTGGCGAGGGCGGCCTTAGCTAGCCCAGGCGAGGGTGACCCTCGCCCGACGCCGACGAGGGCCGCCCTCACCTGAGTCTAGCTTCCCTCCACCATGGCTGGCGAAGGGAAGAGAAAAGAATAAAAAGAATAAAAAAAAATAAAAGAAAAAGGAAAAACAGAAAAAATAAGACGAAAATCCCCTTGGTGGGGTAAATGTGTCACAATTAGTAAAGTTTAGGATTTTTCATGTCACAAAAAAAAAGTTTTGGGTAAATTTGCCACTTTGAGCAACATTTAGGGTTTTTTGTGATCTTTTCCCAAATAAAAATTCACATAGATATTGTGTTGGCTAACAATATCACCTAGAAGGGGGGTGAATTGGTGATTTTAAGAAAACTTATATAACTAATAGAATTGTAAAAGTGAAGTTTGATATTAGCGGAATAACTTGATGTAAAAATAATTAAGTTAATATAAGCAAGAACATGTGATTATATCAAGTGCAATGCACTTCTATCATATAGTAATAGATAAGAGCAAAGACGTAGAGAACGATATATGCAAAGCTTTATAGTGGTTCAACTCTTACATTACTCATCGAGACTAATAGTCTGTTGGTTGGATTTCATTAGCAATCTTAGAAATCACAATAGTATGTGCCACTTATACTCAAGCGCTTCTTCCCAAAAGAGGTTCTACTTTTACCGATATACTTCTCAACTAGATTACACTTTCAATATGATCAATGAAAATATTCTTTTTATTGGTTCTCTTTTTCACAATATGTTTAAATTGCTAAAGGTCTATCAAGTATTGACTTAAGCCAATGATATTTATTTGTACAATTATAGTCTCAATTGAAAGGGTGAAGATTTCGTAGTAACATGAACTATATACTTGTACCAACTGCCGAAAAAAAGTATTTGTTAAGGGCACAAAAACCATTTATAACTTAACCGAACCTGGAAAAAAAATTCCAAAGAAATCAACTTGGCTATCTATCATATCAAAAGATAAATTTAAGTCTTCCACAAAGTAAAACAAACATCCTTTATGCAGACCGGTGTCTCCAACAAAGGATCACATCCCCACAAAGCATACTAAGCAAAATAGAAATGAAACATATCATTAAGTAGAAATCAACTCTACAAGGGTCTTGAAATCAGCTTGAACACTTCCTCCGGGTCCGGAAGCATCCACCAATCTCTCTCTAAGCTCACCAGCCTTCTTCCTCATCTCCTTTCCGTCCTCACTTCTCAACACCACCTCTAATGCCTTCACCATCCCACTCTTTGTAATGGTCCCTCCCTCCACTCCCACTCCAATTTTCCACCATTCCTTCACGAACCTTCCGTTCATCATGTTGTCCGCCCAAAATGGCTTGCATATCATCAGCACGCCCCCCGCCATACTCTCAAACACCGAGTTGTACCCGCAGTGTGTCACGTGCGCCCCGCATGCCGGGTGGCTCAAAACCCGGCTCTGCGGAGCCCACGACACTATCTTCCCATGCTGCCCCGTCCTCTCCAAGAACCCTTCGGGCAAGTGGACCATCATGTGCTCCTTCATAGACCATAGGAATGGGGTCCCAGTGGATTCCAGGGCCTCGGCAAGAGAGGATAGCTCGGTAGGTGACAGTACAGCTACCGTTCCAAAACAAACATATGCCACGGTCCGAGGGTCTCTGGTGTCAAGCCACATTAAGCAACCGGTAGGGTCTGAGTCTGAGCTTGTTAGCACCGGTGGCGGTGAGAAAGACACCGTGGGGCACCCTACGTGGAGGAGAATCTTGAACTTGGACTTGAGGTCTGCTATTAGAGGTGCCGGATTCGCTTCCACGTAGGAGTTCATGATGACGGCCGCGGCACATGGCAGCATGTGCCCCAACTGGTTAACGAAGTTTGGCACTGGCCACGTGGTCGGGTCTTGTTTAATATAGTTCGGGATATCTGACATTCTAAGCAATGATAACCCTGGAACCATATCCAGGGCCTTGTCGTCGGTCTCGGCCTCTGCCACTGCCATGCCAGCACAGGAGGTTTTGTGGTAGAGCTGACGAAGGACCTCGGCGTGGACGTAAGCGGACAGAATGCACGGAGACGGGACCCAGAACGTCACCCACGGAACGTGCATTTCCTCGGCGATCGCCTGCGAGAGGTAATAAAGCATCACTAAATAGACAACTCACCTTCTTCCTTGCATCTCGCTCCGCGGCATCAATGGCAGCTTGACAACTCTTCTGGGCTTGCATGAGGAACACATTCATTTGCTCTACCAGTTCCTCCTTCGTCACTCCATGATGACCAGCCGGCAATCCATTGTCGATGTCATAGACCTTGATGTTGGGCGGCAGCTCGGCTCTCGACGAAGGGGGGAAGAGATCACGATTGGACGTGGCCGTGCTTAAGAAAGAGAAGTGGACGTTCGTAACAGTTTCTGCCAACTTATGGAGGAGGTTGGCGAGGGGCAGGGGGTGGCAACCGAATGGAAAAGCAAGGACGGCGACGTGCTTTTCCGAGGACATTTTGAACCCAATCCAGTCAAAATCTTCAAGATCACGAATATCTATGGAAAAGAATCGTCAAAAACAGGTTGAGCTCAATTTGGACGATCATTTTTATCAAAATACTTCCACAAAATCTGCTGAATATAAATGTATTTGCAACTAATATATAAACGCAAGAACAAGTTCACTTACTATCAACAAATTTCGAGCACAAAGTCACTTCCACAAACTTCTTTTTCCCGTGTTTTTCTTCCGGTTTCTTCTTTGCCTCCTTTCAGTCAATGTTTTCTCTCTTCTTCGGTCCTGCTTCTCTCTTCTTTTATATTTGGCCGTGACCGTCTATTCTTTTTCTAGGACTTCTTTTTAAATCCCAATGCTGCCATAGAAAGACCAGAGACACCACCCCTTTACTGCAAAATTACAAGTCCAACCACGTCAACAAAACTATATTTGACGTTCGTAAATTTATTAAAATGTTGTTCACATTCTAAGGACACTCGACAAATTTGACAGATATTTCTATCTTACTATTTAATTTAACATTGGCAAATTTACTATAGTGTAAAAAATTTATTAGCCATACTTGTAAAATGTAGAAGTTGGTACACTATTGATTAATTTTTCCTTATATTGTTGACAACTTACGGATCACACTTATAAAAATTAAATTATTGTTAATTTATATGAAATCAGTAATTTTATTACAGAGTTTTTAACTTGCTAATTAATTAGCCGACAAGTAAGGGGGTGTTTGTTTGTTTGTTTTTTTATGAACAAAAATCTTGTTTTTTTTTTTGTTCCGAGGAACAAAAAAGGAACATAAACGCGTTTGTTTATGTTTTTGTTCCAAATCTATTTTTTTGTTCTCGGGAACACATTTGAAATAGAAACAAGAAACAAAAAAAACTTGTTTCTTATTTTTGGAATACTTTTAAGAAACAAATTTTCTCTCTCTTCTATTTTTCTTCTCTTTCTTTCTTCTTCTTTTTTCTTTGGCCGGTCACCGACCTCGGCCTTGGCTGGCGACCTCACCAGAGTGTCGTCGGCCTCTCGGCCTCGCCTTGGCTAGGTGAGCTTGGGCTCGAGCCTCGTCGGATCTGGGCGAGCTCGAGCTCGCCCAGATCTGACGCCGCTTGGCGGTGGCCTGGCGAGGCTCGGCCTCGCCGGTGGCTGGGCGAGGCCGAGCCTCGCGCCAGGTGACGATGCTCGGCCTCGCCTTAGTTGGGCGAGCTTGAGCTCACCCAGATCCGGCGAGGCCGAGCTCGCCGGGCCATTGCCAGGTCGGCGTCGCCAGGCGGTGGCCTGGCGAGGCCGCCGGCCCTCGTCAGCCAAGGCCAAGGTCGACGATCAGCCACAAAGAAGAAAAAAAGAAAAAAGAAAGAAAAAAATGAACAATAAAATAAAAATATTAAAAAATTAAAAGAACACAAATTTACCAAACATGTTTCTGTTCTTTTTTTATTCCAAAAACAAGTTTATCAAACGCGTTTTTCTGGTAAAAAATTGTTCTTCGAAACAAAAATAGACCTTGGAATAATTTTTGAACATAAACGTTACCAAACACATCCTAAATTATTAGTCATATTTTCTTTAAACCAAAAATATTGGAAATGGGCCGTAGAATTTCACGCAGTTCATACAGGAGCAGGAGCAACACAACCGCGCCACCAAGACCAACCACTCATTGTCCCGCCCACCACCGACCAAAAAAAATAAAATAAAAAATTGTCCCGCCCACCCAAAAAAGAAATGATAGCAAATAATAAAGAAATGAACGAACAGTCATTAATCATTTTAATTACAGAAAAAAAAAAAAGGAAGCATCAATGTCCGCCAACAGCACCAATTTTTCTTGTCCAATAAACGAAGCGTTCCAAGTGTGGAAACAGCGAGTTAGATTCTTTCTTTTCTTATTTAACAATTCAATTTGCAAATAATTACTATAATCGTGGCCAAACCAAGGGACTGATCAAGTAATAAGTGTGTTTATCTTTCTTGTTCAAAATTGATTGTTGAGAGACTGCAGTTGCATATCTTTCTAGGGCCAATCATAGGAGTACAAGTATGTGTGTCTTCTGCATTTATTCAGTGTGTATGTTTATATATATAAATATTATAACACAATGTTATATAATAACTTAAGGTTTTTAAACAATTAACAGTGGTCTCATAAATTTTAATATGATAATAAAGCATAAAGTCGTTAGATCAAAATAGAAACTACAATATCCTTCAATTGAATCAATTCATTAAGGTGATTCTTTTAACACATGGCATTCACGGAACTTCATAGCCAACTATACAAAATATAATAAAGACAAATAATTGATTAATTAAAGAAGAGACTAAATTTGATACAAGTTAATATTGGTGTTGTCTTATACCCTATTTTTTAATCTGGTTATTACATAGATAAACAGTTGAAACACTGATTTCAATTAGCTCGATTGAAGTTGCGAGACTTGAAGAAAAATCGTGCGAAGATTCTTTAAGGGAGATAAGGTCGTATAAAGTACTTTTGTCTCTTTCAATATTTGATCAATGCTCGCTCCCAAAATTCTAATGAAATCAAATCTCGATTCTTATTGACCTTTTGTATTGACTGACATTATGTCGTACATGTTTGCATTTTGGGTTCTGTAGAAGCAACTTTTTCTATGTCTGGATTACTTTTCCTTTTTTTTTCTTTTTGTTTTTACACAGGAGTTAAAACTTCTACTTATTGTTAATTCATTACTTTCTTGTTTCTGTATGCATTGTCTGCTAAATAAAAGGAATAATAGAAAGAAAAATAACGACTCAAAAAGTGGATACATCAAATTCGCACGTAATGACTGTTGGAGTACCGTGAAAATCAATAGATTAGCTGTAGGTAAGCTTTTATCAAAATTATTCACGGTAAGCCCTCATTGCCTCCGTTCATCGTTAAGGTTGATTTATTTACATATCAAGTATTAAAAACCAAAAACAAAATATACATGCCATGTTAATAAGAAACTTATTTTCCTTAAGAACGAAAACACACGCGCGCGCGAACACACACACACACACATATATATATCACATTTTGAAAATGCAAGTTTTGGTTATTGTTTCCAATCTCTTTCAGTTTTCACATTAAACATATGAATGATTTATATTAAAATTTACATGGCTTTAATACATATGATACTAAAATCTTATTATGAAATATGTATTCAACTATTTCTAATTTAATGTCCCAGTTTCATGTGTACTTAACAATTGTCAAGATAACATAATTATACCGACCCAAAAAAAAAAAGAAAAAATAAATTTTAGAAAGTGCATTTAAAATAAGACATGCCAATTTTATCTCTTCAATAATTGATTCATTAAATTGTATCAACTATTTTGAATTAATTATAGATGGTAATTTTAGTTTGAAAGTTTTGGCCATAAAAGGGGAAAAATTCAAATAAGGGCATGAAGTGAGGTCATTCTTTCAAATGAGAATTTGAAGTGGACTTTATTTTAAATAATTATCTGAAGTTGTTACTTTATCTCAAATAAGGGTTTGAGCTTGTCGGCTAACTAAATCTTTACCAAGCACTTGATTTTTCGAGCAACTGAAAAGGGGCATTTTCATCGTAACAAGATTTGGATAAAGATTAAAAAGAAAAAGACTAAAAGAAATTTGAGATTGGCACCATCTCCAGCAAACTCTCAAAAAGCTTCATTTCTTCTCCTTTCTTCAGTGCCACGGTCCAATTAAACAAATTTGCAAAATAAGTTCTTAATATTGGTAGGGTTCTCTTGCTTCTTTTTCCTTTTTGGTACTCATCTTACATGGGATTAGTTCTTGAATTTCTGCAGAAGCATGCCCAAATCAGCTCGGGCAAAAGTGAATGGAGAGACCTAGCTTTGTTATCGGCACATCCTATCTATTACTTCTCTCGCGACTTACCTCTTGGGTAAGGGAATAGGTTTATGGGTATTGCCTAAAAGATAGGCTTGTGGGTCATGATTAGGCACGAGCTCTCTCAAGTCCATACTTCGCGTGACATTGGAGGATTCATAGGAATTTTGTAACAAAGAGTTGCCACTAGCCTATTGGGATCGGATAGAAATCAAGTGAGACATGAGAGTATACCTCACTTCCTACACAACCAGAGAATCTAGGTTCGGAGACTTGATTACACTAATTAATCAATTAGTATCATTTCAGTACCTAATATTGTTCATTTAAAAAAAAACAAAAGATATTTTGTCAAGCAATTCGGATTAATTTTAGACCAATCCACTAACATGCGAGGTGATCATGCATGTATATAATCATTAAAATAACAACTAGCAACCAAGGAAAGCGTTTAAATAAATTGCATGAGAGAGCAAATATTTAACATTAAGGAAAAGATAAATGCTAATATTAACTGGACTAAAGGGATTAAAACAGCCAAAGCATGCAAACAAGAGTAATTGTCTTTGACGACAATTGAAACCCTAAGGTAGAGCCCTAAGGGCTTACTCCATTTTTTAGTACACTTTAGAGTTAAGAAACTCCCATTTTTTAAGCAAATAGCTCGGAAAGTCTATTTTTAAAATTTTTCAAATGAAATTCTGAAATTTCTGACAGTTTTTTTATTTTTATTTTTTTCAATTTTTTATTTTTTTATTTTATTATTTTACTAATTTTATTTTTAAAAAAGGTCGAAATTTTTTAATGTTTTCTGAGTTTTTGAATTTGCGGAAATTTTTTTGAATTTTTATTATTTTTCGAAATTTTTGAATTTTTAATATATAATATTATTATATTCAGGAAAACAAGTTCGGACTGGGTAAACCCAATCCGGCCCGTTGATTCGATTCGAGCCTAGGTCCGACCCACCTCGGATAAAAAAAAGATTTGTTTTTAGTTCAGTTTTTAAAAAATATATTTTTTTTTTTCCCTCGTTCCCGAAGCCAACTTTTACTCTCTTTTTCCTATTTCTTTTTTACTTTTTGCTGCACTTTTCTTTTCTTGCTTTTTCTTTTGTTTCTTTCTTTCTTTCTTTTGGTCTTCTCCTTCTCCATCTCGTCTTTTTTCTGTACTTACACGTTCGTTCCCCCACCTTCACCGAAACAGCCATCCTCCGGACGAACTCTCACCGGAAAGTTCTTTCGCCTCAACACCAACCGCTGACGCCGACCTACGCGGCCGCGAACGAGCGGTGCGGTCGCCTCCAGCGGTCCCCAAACTCCGGCGACCCCACTGACCCAATCCGGACTCGGAGACTTGACGGACCCAACCCCACCATTGGTCGAAAGCGACAAGGAAATGCCGACTAAGCAACCACGAACGAAGGAAACATGGAATCACAACTAGCATTCCGAAAGCAAAGCAAAAATCGGTGTAAGTGTTCACAGATCTAACTGAGACATTTTCACAAACAGTTGACGTGCGCCAACAAATCCTAAGGTTTCTGGCTCCGCCGGGACTCGAATCCATGCCGGCGACCTCGACGCACGACGTACGGGGACTGTGGAAACAAAATATAAGGACGACAAGGGCCGGAGCTCGCGCGAGCCGGACGGCCGCAATCTCCGACCCGGTGTGCCCAAAACAGAATGCAAGCGGAGCCGAGCGTACCTGTTCGCCTTGAGGACGTCGCCGGGAAGGTCCTCGGACGGGTCTGCGCAGGATCGAGGCGCCCTCTCTTGCTCTCTCAGTCGCTTGGACCTTTCACTCTCCGTTTACCATCTCTCTCTCGGACTCTCACCGAAGAGTTCCCCTTTGAACATCTCTCTATCGGATCTCTCTCGGTCTCCCTCTCCAGCCCCCCAAAACGAACCCACTCTCACACTTTTAAGCACCGGCGCGCATAGCCTCATGCCGTGCCAGCTGCTGCTGCCGGCCTCCCCCCGACCAAACGTCTCACGCGACGCCTGCCCGTCCTCTCTCTGACCTCTGTCCCTCCTCTTTGCTCGCATACCTCCTCCTCTTCTCTGCAGAACGCGTGAAGGACAAAGACGGAGAGGAAAAGAAGGCTGGGCTCATCTTGGGCAAAATAAAAGAAAAGCGGGCCGGCCCAAGCGAAAAGAAAGAAAAGGGAAAGAAAGAGGCCGGGTCTCATTTTTCCCATTTTCCTTTTTTTTTTGTAACTAATTTCTTTAAATAATATTTTTAGATTTTTTTCCTTTTGATGACAATTTTTTTTGGAATTTTTTTTAAAATAAAAACATTCAATATGCGGTGCAATAATGAAAACACAATACCTTTTAATGAATTTTTTTTATTTTTTATTTTTTTTTAGCGACTAATTCCTAATTTTGTACATGATTAAATCCTAAATAAAATTGTAAAATTTATATGTCAACAATTTCCTCTCCAACTTGATTGATGCATAGATAAATGAATACATAAATAAATAAAAAGACACTTGATTGATATCACCACAAGGACACACACATACTCATGGATAGACTTTCAACAAAAGATAAATGAAGAAGGATTGAAAAAAGAGAGAAAAACGCAATCTCAAGTTCCTCGATTGATCGCTTTTGCTACCCACGGCTAGAGGTGGCAAATGGGTGGGTCGGGTCGGGTATGGATCGGGTCGATCCATATTTGACCAATTTAACCCGTTTTGACCCATATTCTTGTAATGTAAATCTAATAACCCATACTCGACCCAACCCGTATTTGACTCATATCCGACTCAATCCGTATTACTAAAACCTATTTATTGTTAAAACATTTTTATGTAATACAAATTTTTTAACAATTTTATGCAATACAAATTTTATGGAAAATTTGTATAGTTCTTTTTAATATATTATTTAAAAATCAAAATTTTAATTTTTTTAAATATTTAATTTTTTAAAAATATAATTTTTATATTTTTTATTTTTTTTCTTTTTTCTTTTTTTTTTCCTTCTCCTTCGGCCGGCCACAACAACGGCCAGCGACCGGCCACAGGTGAGATTGAGCTCGCCGACGTCGGGTGGGGCTCGATCTTGCTGATTTGGCAAGGTTGAGGCTCCGCCCAACGCTGGTGAGCTCGAGCCTCGCTACCGTCGGGCGGGGCCTCGGCCTCGCCGACGACTGGCGAGGCTCAAGACTCGTCAAATCTGGCGAGACTCGAGCTCGCCGGTGTCAGGAGAGGCTCGATCTCGCCAGATCGACGAGGCCGAGGCCCCGCCCAACGCTGGTGAGCTTGAGTCTCGCCAGATCCGGGGAGGCTCAAGACTCACCCGGCGAGGAAGGAGCTCGCCGGCGTCGGGCGGGGCCTCGGCCACGCCGATCTGGCGAGGCTTGTCGCCGGGCGGCAACCAGCTGTCCCCCTGCCGGCCGCCGGTAAGGAATGAAGAAAAAGAAAGAAAAAAAAATTGAAATATGAAAAATAATTATAATTTCGATTTTTTTTATTAAAAAACATTTTATAAATTTAAAAAAGCCAAGGGTTTAAAGTTTAAAATGAGTTTCCTTATAACCCATTTAGACTATTTCTTTTTGTGTTTTACATTCACTGACCCATTTCTGACCCATATTTAACTTTCACTTGATTCATTTCTGACCCATATTTAACATTCACTTAACTCATTTTTGACCCATATTTAACTTTCATTTGACTCATATATGACCCATTTAACTAAAAATGGATCATAATATGGGTTTTTGACCCATATTGCCAGCTCTACCCACGGCCATCTGCCACCCCAATCACCTCCACACGAGCACGGGTAGTTGCTGGCGTCATCTTCGGCAGACTCAAACCAAGAAGTTTGCAGCCATCCCCATGACTGTAGATCGGAAACTGAAATTTGCGCTTCATCTTCACGTCGATTAAGCCAAAACATTGATTGAGAAATAAAGAAGAGTTGAGAAACAAAGAACAGTGCGATGTTCTCTATCGTTTCCAATAGCGAGAGAGAGAGAGTTGAAGATCCAATCAAAGCGGAAGCGAGGCAGTGATTTCGTAGCCTTAGTTCGTTAGTTAGTGTGGTTTGTCTCCCAGTTGGCAAGCTGAGGCTTTTATTTGAGACAAAATGACAACTTTAGACTTTTATTTGAGATAAAGTCCACATCAAACCCTTTTATGAGAAAATGACCTCACTTTAAGTCAATATTTGGAATCTTCCCCATAAAAATTTCGGGTGTCTGATCACACTTGAAATTATGTATCTACTTATAGTATTTTTGCCCCTGCTCGGTAGTTCCGTAGCAGGTTGTTATGCTCTTTACTATAAATAAAAAATAAATAAAAAAATCACTTTAACGTTTTGAAAGATTTTATGCTTTTTTCACTTTCTCCACTTGCTCATTATCTCCATTAATTTCATTTTATCTTTCACTACAAACCTCCCATAAGTGGTAGGATGTTCTTTTACTTTGGAAATGTAATTTCTTTTGTCGGACGTACTTTACTCCTATTCTAACTATCAATTTCAAACTTTTATCTTGTCTCTTTACAGGACGTGAGAGTCCAAACTCACATTTGAAGTTAAATCATCCCCATCCCGATCTCTTAAGAATGTGAGAATTTGAATCTCCCACCTATTTTCCCTTCTTATATGGGAAGGGTAGCCACTAGGGCAAGTAGTTTAAAATTGTAATTGTGATGTTGTAAATTTGGAGAGAATTGTCCAAAATTTTTTAAACCTAATGTGTAACTGCCAATTCAGTTTTAAACTATTCAATTTGGCAAATATAATCTTAAATATTTTGATGATTTTTCAATGTAATCCCTTTGACCATTTTACTTTGGAAATGGCTGACTTGACGATCTATTTAATATCAGCTATGCCATGTAAAACAGCTAGTGGCTGACATGGACCATCTTTTACAAAACAATGTTATTTTGCAATTTTTTTTTTTAAAAAAAAAATTAAGAACGTTTTCTTTCTTTCCCTATTCTTTCCTTCTACTATCCATTATTTCCCTCCGTTGGTCGCCGGCCACAACAAAGTCCTGCAAGCCCTAGCCCAGCGTTTCTGTAGTCATCAACGTCCTAATTGAAGATATTCTCTTTGAAACTCACGTACTCGTCAAACCAACTCGGAGCCAAGCTCCATAAGTCGAAGAAATCGTTCAGGAACAAGCTCGTCAAGTGCCTGGCGAGTCCTCCGACCACACGACTCGTCGCCACATGCTTTCTGATAGCAGCGGTTATGACTCCCTCGCCCAACGTTGCTGATGTACTCGACGATGCTCTCTCCGAAGCTCGAATATTTGTTGAACATACTCAAAGCAAGCTCTGGATGTCAATAACGCACCTCTTAAAAGCGAGGGCTTCAAGCCCTCACCTATGGCTGACGAGGGTCTCGGACCATCACCAAGGCATCCTGCCAGTTCTTTTAGAGAGATGAATAGTGAATGAAAGGATAAAAGAAAAGAATAAAAAATAAATAAAAGTAAAGGAACTTTAAAAAAAAAAAAAGATCACTGCAGGCTTAATATGGGGCACGGTAAGGGGAACGAGCGCAGTTATGTTAGTGCCAACCGGTCGGTTCAATTTTTCGGTCTCAATAATCGGAGAGGGTACGGTTTCCCATTCAACCTTTAACAAAATTTAGGTACTTGTAAGTAATAATATTATTATTCCCATTGGTCCGTTCGTTTCGCGGAAAATAGGTTATTTTCGGAAAATATTATCCTAGAAGTCATTTTCTAGGAAAATGACAATATTTTATGGTGTTCAGCTAAAACCTGAAAATGTTTCGGAAAATATTTTCCAGTATTTTGTAAGGAAAATATTTTCTGCTCACTAGATTGGCGAGCGCGAGCGTCAAGCTCAAGGCTCGCCAGATCGACGAGCGCGAGCTCGAGATCGACGAGCTTGAAGTTTACTTGGTGATAGTTGACGACTAGTCAAGAAAGAAGAAGATAGAAAACAAAGAAAAAAAAAATAAAAGAAAAATAAAAAAAAATTAAAAGAAAAGAAAAAGGAAATTAAAAATAATTTGAATTAAAAAAGAAAAATAAAATTAAAAAATAATTCGAATAAAAAAAGAAAAGAAGAAGAAGAAAGGGGAGGAGGAAGTGAGGATTTGTAGATGTGTGAAATAACGACTTTTTCCCTTTTCATAGAAAACATTTTCCCCAAGGAATTTATTTTTTGTGAAACGAACGCCGAAAAATCCGGAAAACATTTTCCACGAAACGAACGGAGCATAACTATAAAATCATTAGTAATAAGTTCCGTTTATTTTGCATGAAATTCAACAATTTTGAAAAATCTTTTTTAAAGATGTTATTTGTCAGAAAAATGACAATCTTTTCTAGTATTCAACTAATTTTTGGAAATGAGCTGCATTTTTTATTTGCGTTTTTTGTAAAGTAATACATTGTTTACTTTACAAATCACGACTTCCGTGAATTAGATTAACTAATTTTTTTGTTTGTTTCTTTTTCTAATTTATTGCATTGGATGAAGTATATTATTGTCGTTTCCTTATTTATTAGTATAATAGTCCATATTTGAAGCGTAAATGTTTAATGTTTGATCGTTTATACATGTGTTGGCACTAAAAGTTGGCTTATTAGGCCCAAAACTAAAAAGGAGTTCATTGCACCCATTATGTAACAAGGCCGCCAATTATAAAAAATACTGAATCTTCAGGATTAGTAATGAAAAGATAAGAAGGGAGACAGTTCTGAGGATCAATAACAATGACAAGTATGGAGCAAAACAATTATCAGTGCAGTACTGGAATCTCTAGAAGCAATTTAAATTCAAAAAGCTGATAATTGCCAAGGAGCGATTATTCGTAGATTAACCTAAATGGAGCAAAGTTATGAAGACCTTTTGACAAATTCACGAAAGCAAGAACAATTATCTTCTAGCTATTTTTTTTCATTTATCGCGGATTTATTTTATTGCAAGTTTATCTCCTATTTATCCTTTAATTTATTGCAAATAGCGTAAAACTTTTCACTTCCGATCCAAAACTACATAGAACCTTGTATCAACAACCAAAAATAAAAAATAAAAAATCAAAGACTCACCGCTTTGGTGAAAGATATTCGCAGGTACACTTTCCCCATTAACATCTTTTACATGCCAAATGCATCCAAATATGAATCCAAGACCGATAAGGAATTTATTGAACGGAACCGAAATCCGATTCGAATTGAATCGAAATCCCAGTTTGGTTCGGTTCAGTTTTTCGATTTTTATTTTTGTGTTTGTATTTCTCCCTACATACATCTCTTTCTATAAATTGTTTATTTTTTTAAATCGATTTTGTAATTTTTTTATTCTTTTTATTTTATTTTTTTTCCTTTTCTTTCTTTTTTCTTTCTTTTTCTTCTTCTTCATTGGCCGGCGAGAAAAAGAAAGAAAGAAAAAGATTTTAAAAAAATGAAAAAACTTTAGATTTTATCGGTTTGCTAGCCAATGAAGAAGAAGAAGAAAAAGAAAAAAAGAAAAAGAAAGAAAGAAAGAAAAAGATTTAAAAAAAATTGAAAAAACTTTAGATTTTATCGGTTTGGTTTGGTTAACCAAACCCATAAAATCCGAACCGATTAAAAAGTTTCGATTTTTAATGAGAACCAAACCGAATAAGAATCGAACTGGAAAAAATTGAATTTTTCAATTCAATTTGGTTCAGTTTTCGGTTCAGTTTTTGACACTTCCAGGAATAAGGGGATCAGAAGTTGAAGAGTCCTATCAACTTCGTTTAGACTGCTTGGGGTGACAATTGCACAAGCGACGATTTAAATTCAATTGATTCTTGAAACTTATAACTGTTTCACGATCCTCAAGGTAATTGAGTTATTGCACTCACACTTCTAGATTATATATCGCACGTTTTAATTCCAAGCATTTTTGGTGCCCATTACTCAAGGTTAACCCATGACTTTCTTGATTTGCTTGTTCTTTGGGGAATCATCTAAAATCATGCGCGGCTATTCACCAAGGCTTAAAAAAAAAATAAAAAAAATTCAGAGGCGAATCTATGGTGTGGCAAGAAGTATTGGCTGGGCCCGAAACTGCATCATTTACTCTGCTGCAAGCAGCTTCTTGTGCATCACCGAAGCTCCTGCTCACCACGGGAGGCCGTTCCCAATCTGGCAATGCATAGCTTTATGGCGTCCTCTTGGCTAGAGGGAATCATGTGCCATTGGGAATCTAGAGTTATCTGTATATAGTTCGAGAGAAAGGAAATGGGCATCAGCATTCAGCAAGACAGACAAGAAGGTAAAAAATAACTGGTAATGCCACGTAACATGATGAAGGAAATGATATGCAACTATTGCGAAGAAACTCAAAATAGTACATTCTTTTGCAGGGTAAGATAAATAATATGTTGTCTTATACATGCTGCACAGAATAAGGGCTTCAAATTCAAATTGCAAAATGTGACATAAGTGGCCTACCCTTCCCCCAGTCACCTTGGAGTATATGTAACCTCCGGAAAAATGAACATCAACTAATTTACATAGACTATACTCAGTCTTTTGGTATATAATGCCAAGTTGGGCCATCACAAGGATGCACATAGTTTGGATGGTGGATTCTCCATGATCTGTCATTTCGTCACATATGTATTATATGGTATATATTGCCAAATCCCAATTATTTTACAAGGTGTGTTTGTTTTGTGAAAAGTGAACGATTTTTTTGTGTTCCAATATTAGAAAAGAAAAACAAAGTAATCGCTGGAGATTTTTCTACTCCGCAGGTGCACACCTGCTCCCGAAGATATCATAACCGTTGGCACCCACTCGCGACGATACCCATGCGATAACGTGGATTTGTCACCGAAAGGGAACAACTTTCTTTTGGCTATAAAGCATCGGGAGACAACATAGAAAGTGATGACGTGCTTCTACATGTTTCGGTTTGATCCTCGTGTGGATAATGGAGTTAAAAGGACACATCGTAATCAAACCATCATGACCTTTTTTCTTTTTCTTTTTTTCCAGTCTTCTGTCCTTTACAATGCAATCTGCTATGAGAACGAGAGGCAAGATTACAAAGAGAAAGCCAAAAAAAAAAGGCCTAAAAACAATCGCGTGAAATTATTTTATGTTCACTTTTGTTAATCAAAGGATCCAGTATACAAGTAGGAGTCTAGGACTGTCATGAGCCAGTAGATGAACGGTATTGACCCAAACTGGGCCACGGTGGCGATGGCGGTGATGCCACATCCATGCCGCCGCTCCCCTGATCTTGATTGCCTGGCAGCAACGGCTGCTGGCTCCAGTAGCTGGTTCACTGATGCCTGCCAGAGTAAAGCAGATGAAAAGCAGAAGGTGTTGGAATGGAGGCTGCCTAAAACGACCTCTGCCAAGAAGATGATCGTGAGGATGAGGATGAGGATGATGATGAAGTGCAGAATGAGACCGAGAATGACCAGGGAAGCGTCCAGCAACTGTTCCACAATGCCTGCAGATTGTTGCTGAAGAAGTCTTGCAATTTAACATTAATTGCTGAACACATCGGTGGCCTGAACAGGTAGATAGTCTCCCAGCGGCCGCAGCCGCCGCAGCCGCCACAGCTGCCCCTGCTGCCGCTCTCGCTGCCGCAGCAGCAGCTGGTGCTGCTGCCGCAGCTGGTGCTGCTGCTGCTGCTGCCGCCGCTGCTGCCACTGCTGCTGCAGCTGCTGCAGCACCAGCGGCAGCTGCACCAGCCTTGGAAGAGGAAATAGGGCTGCCGGCATTGTCATTTCAAAGTTATGCGAGCAATGAACAAAGAAAATACAAATAGAGAAATCATATTTTCTGATGCAAAGCAAAATGGGCCATGTTTAATGCATTGACATAGATTTCAGTGAGTTATCATCGTATTGATACAGCTGAGCACAATTTAAAGTTGAATACCACATTCTCTTATTCTAATAAAATCAAATCCGAACACATCATAACATATCTAACAAGCTAGAATGACAATTAAAGTTTACTAAAGTCAGCTTCCTTTAAACAATAGTCACCATCAATTCAATGGCCATGAATGCTGTCAAGGTGATTCCATTTTCAAAACTTATTGCTGACGCAACTGGTTCGGAAAGCACACTGGAAACACCAAATCTATTTTGTTTGTTATATGTTTCATGAGCTCAACTTCACCGAATTAGGAAAATAAAGATAGGCAAAGCACTATCTGCTCTTTGTTGTTCCTTTCAAGCATACCCATTTCTAGGATTATGGATTCTGCAAACAGCAACCAAACCTGAAATTCAGACAACTACAGAGTCTGCTCTGCTCTAAAATTGTTTTAAAAAATCAAAGCATACTAGATTCTGATTAAACACGATACTGCTGTTGCAAGTCTCTTAGCCTAGTCTATGTATCTTATTATGTGGTTCCAGACATGTCAAGAAAAGAAAAAACAGAAAATCTAAATGTCGAGTGTCTAAACCTGAATCATGACTAAACATCCCCAACAGTGAAGGCCAACGAAAAAAGAACATAAAAGCTGTCGTCAAGAGTTTAAATTTGAATGACTCACCATCTTCCACAGTGAAGGCATTAGATGTGCCCTCAAGGACACGGATTCCCTCACAACAACCCAACGCAGTTTTGACTCCAAGCCTGAATTTTCCACTATTCGTCCAGCTTGATACATCATTGAAAGTGATAAAACCCAATGTCCCCAACCCTTTTTCGAGGGTCACAGAGAGCTCACCATTCAAGAGTGACGTATTCCCTTGTCGCCCCTTTAGTTCATTGCTATCAAAGAACTCTCGAGTCCAATTTCTACTAGCTTCGTCATCAAAGTCCCCTCCAATCAAGGTCACCGTCAACTTTAGATTTGACAAGGGTCTCGATTGCACAACCCTACCTGTACTGGAATCTACCAAGATGACATGAATAAGATCTCCTCTCCCATTTTCAACCACTTCACCTTTAACTAGGCTCGATGGTAGTTTAGTTAGAAATTGAAGATGTAAATGCTTTTCACTCTCACTGTCTGTACTCACCGATGCGGACCTGTTAATAGAAATACGAATTTAAGGATTCACCCGAGAGACATCAACGCTACAGAAGATAGTGCCTAGTACACACGCTATAAGGACAGCCTTCTTGCCAACAGCAGTCTAGCAAAAAACAAAATCGTGCTGGGGGCCAAATCCAACATAGGAAATCATTCTAGCGGGTCATTCAGATTATCCTAATAATTGGAATCAATTGACTATCAAAACCTACGACCTCTTAGCAATCACTATCTTGAACACATTGATCTCACTTAGTCTTCGAAGTATGGAAAAGAAGCACAGATACTAATACTCATGATAAAAAGAAATGATGCCATCATCCCTATCTCTGTCATCGATACATAGATATACTTGGTATGAATTCACGAATTCAAACAGTGTTGCAAATAAACTAAAGGTGAATTCCTGCGGAAGATCAATAAAATAATGCAGAAACATTCTCAGTGATATTATCATTCACCACTGTCATATTTGATTCTAACTCTAGTAAATCATCCTGCTTTGTTCGTGAATCAGCTTGGCATGCATTTAAATCGCAATATCTCTAAAGTGTCTCAACAAAAAAGATTCTTACCAACAATTTAGCTTTCTATCTAATAAAGGAACTTTGGTCTCATTCAGTAGATCATGAGTGAAATTCTCATTCATAAACTCTGTAAAATCAGGAAGTTCACCAAGTTTCTCAAGATCAAGTGGCTTCCTACTTTTTTCTTTCACTGTGTTGAAATTCTCCATCAGTAACGCATTTGTCCTCAAATATAGATAATCGTCCATCACTGCAGGCACGAATTGCCCCAACTCCTCAGTTTGAGCAGTTTCAATTGCACTCAAAATCTGCCTGCAGAAAGAAGTGCTGCAGGGTTGGCTTAGGATTCGAATTGCATACTTCTTCAATACAGGAAGGACATCACCGCAATAGTCCCACCAGTCACCTTTACAAGCAACACTATTAGTATACGATTTTCACATTGAAAACAAATAAAATATGAAACTAAATCAACACGGTTAATTGATTAAAGAACAGATGCTTACAAGGGTGAGCTGTTCCTAACATTGTCTTTGCTATACTAGTGAACAACTTTGGCTCTTTGTTACGATAGAGCAGCATTTCTTGCACAAATTTTTTCTTTTCTTCAACACCCACCAATTTTTCCAATATAAAATTCATGCCATCTTTCATTGCATCATTCTCTATGAACTTCTCGCCACACATGTAAGCAGGGTTAAGAAAAGCAGCAGCAGCATATAATGGATGACTGATATTATCCCGCCAATCCTTGAATTTACACCATAAAATCTGATACCTAGGAACATTAGTCTCATATATTCGTCTAATAGCCTCCTCTGCCATTTCCACAGCTGCATACAAGAACCCAAAAGTAGCGCCGTAGCCATCAACTAGATAGAGTACTTGAAATATTGGTTCTAGAGCACGCAAGACTTCTTTCCCTTCACTCCAAAATTCAGAACTGCGAATGATTTCACCCACTTCTATGCCTGATTCATCCTTCTCAAAACCCAACGAAAGCCACTCAGATGATGAAACAAGAGATCGCAGCTCAGTTTCAAGTCTCATGATTGATTGAAGCATATAATGGTCATAGTAAAAGTCCATCATTAATGCTTGTTGCAACCCTACGTAGTCTGGGAACTGCTTCATCGATGATAAGATGCCATCATGCTCTTGAATCTTAGTGACAACTGCTATTGCTTGATCAAATGCGTGTTGAATCCATAATATATTGTCATATATTTCCTTGAACAAATGTTGTGTTTTATAGGCAACACATGTAGTCTTGTACACACAGGGATGGTCGTCATTTGGCATACTTTCAAAAAATAATTCACCACATCCGATTATGTGCTGCACGACGTTGTTGGCCCCAATTTCTTGAGTGACGAAATCTAAAATCTCTCTGGACAAACTCACTGAATATTTCAGGGGGAATTCCAACGCATTCAATAGGACCGCCCCTTCAATTGAATAAGCAAAGATACAAATGAAGAATCTGCCCTTATTCTCCCAACAATCAAAGATGAGTGTGCAGCCAGTTCTAACCCACGATTTCTTCACATTTGCCACATACTCTCCGATTTCCTTTTGCAAATCAGGCACTAACTTTGTTTTAACCACCGAACAACGTGGCAACTTATAATGAGAACCATGTTTAGCCACAGAATTCACAAAGTCAATGAAGGATGGCCTCTGCACAATGTTGACATCACCATTAAAGAGGATGAACTTAGCCAGCAATTGATCCGGCATAACGACATCCTTACTGATAAGCATTTTTGGCAAAGTCTCCTCGGTCTTAACTGAACAGGCTTCAGCCTTGGCTCTCTTGTGAGGATTAGCAGAAATTGCTTCAGCAGCGGCAACTCGAACATCTTCTGAGACCTCGGTGCATATGTCTATACCGCCGCCTCTAATCCCAGATAAATGCGACTTCAGTCTTGAAACACCGCCAGGAAATGTCTTGTGGCAGAAATTGCACGTAAATTTGCCATCTTCTTTCTCTGCACAATCCCAGAAATGATCTCTCTTTCTAACCATGTCTACTTCCTCGGCCTATATACACAAAAGAAGAGCAATTAATAGTTTTCCCACGGACGTGAATGAAGTTGTTGATAGTCACATTATTGACAACACCGAGAACTATAACCCACGACTTCCAATCTATGCAAGTAGGTTTTAAGGTTTAGCGGCCACATATATACTCCCTTAACATCTTCACTGAGCAATAATTAAACCCCTTGCAATGAAATATCATGCAATTGACATTCACGCTAAAGTCCCTCCTTCATCAAAGTAAGGGAGTTTCACCAGAATTGTCCGTGGGTCGACAAGACCTAACCAAGCTTTTTTACCACTTCTAGTATACACACATATTGCTATGAGAGCTCCAAATCATAACAGTAATATCTAAGCTGACTTTCAATTGAACAGAAATAAAACATTATCTTGACTGAAAAATGAAATTCATTGCTTTGAGATCAAAACTCAATAAGAATTGCTAACTATATTTTTGTATTCTGGGATCTTCAGAAGAACGGAATAGACAAATTAGTCAAAGGCCACTTTACTCAACAATAGTTAGAATCGAGGGGTATTTATACCTAAGAGAACCAGTTATCTTGGAAATAATAAAACAAATAATGCCCTCAAGATCAAATAATATCTCTAACAAGAAATTATCTGCTATCCATAACTTTACTTCAACGCTGTACACTAGCATGCTTCCGTAAGAGCAATACAGAGTACCTAGAATAGTAGCTATCCCTTCAGAAACAGCATAATTACAAAATGACGAAAAGGACTTAAAATAATTTAAATGCCCATAATGGCATAACCTATGAATCGTCGCTCATATTCACACACACGGAAGTTGAGAGAGAGAGAGAGAGAGAGAGAGAGGATGTGACCTGATTATAGCACGAAGAAGATGCAGAGGGGAGCGATATTTCTCACGCGGCGTGACGCCTGAAGAGGGAAGAGCGACCAAATCACGAACTTACGCTGAATCGGAAGCAGAGGGAAGCGAAATCTCTCACGCGGTGCGACGCCTGGAGAGTGAAGAATGACCAAATCACAAGCTTATGTAGTGTCGGGGAGAACGAGAGGGAGCTTGCATACGGTGCTTGAGTTTTACCAGTTTATATATGCGCTGTGGGTCAATGTTCTGTTTCTTTGCTTTTTCCCGCGGTCGGCGTCTAATTGGTAGGGCACGTTTCTTTGACTTGCAGGTGTGCGTACACGAATTATTGCCAAAACAAAAGTACGCGTTCTTATCAATGACACGTCTTTACGTTTAGTCAATTGTCCCGAGTCCGAGAAAATGATATGGTGTGTTCCAGGTACATAAATAAAACAATTGCGGTTCGAACAGTATGAGGGCAATAAGTTAAAGAGCACATTTAAATCAATAACTTGTGTAGTTGCTTCCTAAAAGATTAATCGCTAATTAGTTTTCCAAACTTTCATACGTTTATTTTGTTTGAAATAGTTAGTCAATAGAAAAATATTTTTGACTAAAAAAATGCATAAAAAAATTAGGAAAATATGATCTCAGTCATTAGATCTGAATAGGTTCTTAAAAGGTTTAGGGGGCAAAATAGATAGAAGATCCATCTTAAAATGAGGGATCTTATGTTCCTGTTCTCTTCTGGTCTGTTTTGGAATGTTGCTTTGCGGTCAATGTTCTACTTTTCTGCATTTTAGCCTTCTCCCATGGTCTGCTTCAAGTCGGCACGCATGCCTACGCGAACTATTGCAAAAACAAAAGTACGCGTACTTTTCAAAAATTCGTCGTCCCTTACATTTTATTTGATTGTTGCGTCCGAGGAAAACATATGGTGTGTTTCAGTATATGAAAAGAACAGTTGCGATTCGAACAGTATTAGGGTAACAAGTTGAATGGCACATTTAAATCCACAATTTATATAGCTACTTCCTAAGAGATTAATTGTTAATTAGATTTTCAAACTTTCGTACATTTATTTGGTTCAAAATAGCTAGTAAATAAAAAAGTATTTTTCGCTAAGGAAAACTCATACAAAAATTAGGAAAATATAATCTCGATTACTAGATTTAAGTAGATCCTTAAAAGGCTTAAGGATAAATAATAAGTGGGAGATTCGTTCTACGGCGAGAGATCCCATGTGCTTTTTCTTTTCTGTTCTTTTTGGGGGTGTTGTCCTGTGAGTCAATGTTCTGTTTTTTGGCTTTTTCCCACGGTCTGCGTCAAATTGACAGCGCACGTTTCTTTGACTTGCAGGCGGGCATACGCGAATTATTGTGAAAACAAAAGTAAGCCTTCTTTTCAAAGGTACGTCCCTTTGGTTTTATTTAATTGTTATGAGTCCGGGAAAAGCATATGATGTGTTTCAATATATGAAAAGAACAATTGCGGTTCGAACAATATCAAGGCAATAAAGTTGAAGGGAACATTTAAATAATCCACAGCTTAAATAGTTGCTTCCTAAAAAATTAATTGCTAATTAACTTTTCCAAACTTCCGTGCATTTATTTCTTTCGAAAGGGTTAATCAATGGAAAAATATTTTTGTAGAAGGAAGACACATATAAATATTTGGAAAATGTAGTAGTCTCAGTTGCGAATTAAGGATACCAAACATAACAAGCATCTACTCAAAAAAATTCATCAACTTCTTCACTTTCTATTGTACGATAGAATTATACATTCTTTTCAACATGCCACCAAATAAAA
Source organism: Eucalyptus pauciflora (assembly GCA_007663325.1). Classification (NCBI taxonomy): domain Eukaryota; kingdom Viridiplantae; phylum Streptophyta; class Magnoliopsida; order Myrtales; family Myrtaceae; genus Eucalyptus; species Eucalyptus pauciflora. The sequence continues at coordinate 792,181 of VMYD01000100.1, read as the reverse complement.
CAAACTAATAATTTTCCTTAAAAAAAAATCCACAGAAAGTATTTATTTTATCATGAAATTTACTGCAAAACAAATGCACCCTAATGACTTTTTATCTCTGCATTTTTTGAATGAGGAAGAATCCAAAATCTACTTTCAATTTTTAGACTAATAGATTAAAACGTGTCGGCAAGTTTGTGACTTCTTGTACAGGCCTCCATCCCTTTCTAATTTTAACTGAGTACAACAAGTTTCTCACTTGAGTTGGGTAAAACTTAGTCCCTTGAATATAAAGTTTGTAACTTATACACATATTCTTTAATACCCACACACACACTACTCATCATGCATGAACATTACTTGTAGATGAAAAGTAACTAGCCACAAAAATTTGTTATATCTCGTGCTAGAATTTATTGAAAAATTAATATTGACTTCAATGGTCAATTTTTTCTTTAGGAAATAGGGTCAAACTTGCTTTATCGTATAAAAAGGTAATATCCACATAGAAAATTTGCTAACCATTGAAAGGTCAAAGATTAATTTTTCTAGTTTTGAGTTACTTATCACATAAAAAAATACTAGCTATCAATAGGCACAAGTTTTTCAGTTGAAAAAAGTGCCATGCAAATGGGAATTCAAACATGTGAATTGAAAACGTGAAGCCAATGAATGATGCTATGCTAAAAGAATTTAAACGTATATGTACCTAGATCGTCCAAATTGAAGGGGACCATTGATGACCGAATTTTTACCAACAAATCGAATATATGTTTGTGATTCTGTGGGTCAATGTCTGTTTCCTTGCTTCCCGCGGTCTGCGTCAAATTGGCAGGGCACGTTTCTTTGACTTGCAGGCGTGCGTACGTGAATTATTGCAAAAACAAAAGTACCCGTTCTTATCAAAGACACGTCTTTTCGTTTATTTAATCGTCACGAGTCCGAAGAAATGATATGGTGTGTTCCAGTACATAAATAGAACAGCTGCAGTTCGAACAGTGTTAGGGCAATAATTAAAGAGCACATTTAAATCCACAACTTGTATAGCTGCTTCCTAAAAGATTATCGCTAATTAGTTTTTCAAACTTTCATGTATTTATTTTGTTTGAAATGGTTAATCGATAGAAATTTTTTTTTGGCTAAAATAATGCATACAAAAATTAGGAAAACATAATTCCAGTCATTAGATTTGAACATATTCTTAAAAGGCTCAAGAGGAAAAAATAGATAAAAGATCCGTCTAGAGTGAGAGATCCTATGTTCTTTTTATTTTCTGTTCTTTTTTGGAGTGTTGTTCTGTAGTCAATGCGCTGCTTTTTTGCTTTTTCCCATGATCTGCGTCAAATTGGCAACGCACGTTTCTTTGACTTGCACGGGTGCATACGCGAATTATTGCGAAAACAAAAGTACGCGTTCTTTTCAAAGATACGTCCCTTGCATTTTATTTAATTATAATGGGTCCAAAGAAAACATATAGTGTGTTTCAGTGCATGAAAAGAACAATTGCAATTTGAACAGCATTAGGGCAATAAGTTGAAGGGCACAAATCCACAGCTCAAATAGATGCTTCCTAAAAGATTAATCGCTAATTAATTTTCTAAATTTCCGTGTATTTATTTCGTTTGAGAGGGTTAATCCATAGAAAATTTTGTTGTCAAAGGAAAATACATACAAAGATTAGGAAAATATAGTATTGGTTATGAATTAAGGATGCCAAACATGACAAGCATCTATTCACGAAAGCTTATCAGCTTCTTCACTTTCTATTTTACGATACAGTTTGGCATGCTTTTCAATATACCGCCAAATAAAACAAGGCTAACAATTTTCCTTATAAAAAAAAAAAAAAATCACGCAAGACATTTCTTTTGTCATGAAATTTGTCGCAAAATAAATGCACCCTAATCACTTTTCATCTTTGCATTTTTCGAATGAGAAAAAATACAAAATCTACTTTAAATTTTCAGACTTATTGATGAAAACTGGTTGGCTCGCATTGGCCGGTGGCTCGCATTGGCCCGCCCTCATCGTGATATGATATGGCCAAGGGCCGCCTGATTTGGGGAGGGTGGGCGATCCTCCCTTAGATCTGGGTGGAGGGCTATTGATCACTCACTCTAGGCGAGGGTTAACGCGCCCAGCCCTGCCAACCTATTTAGGCAACAGTGAAAGATATGTCGTTGTGGGAGCAACCCCAGCAAAACAACCTCCCTTCTCTGTCGTCCCTCGCTCTCCCTCTCTGTGAGAACTCCGCAATGGTGCTCTCGATGTAAAATGGAGAAAATGTAGTCCCCTCCTCCGCAAAATCGTTCCCTGTCGCCACCTTTTGTCCCCCACGTCTTGAGAAAAACACCCCAATTTCTGAAAGAAGACAAAATCGGTTACCAGCCCCTCTGAGTCGCGGTGCTTCGCTCCCTCCTCTCACGCGCGCCTCTCTTACCTCCCGTCTCTCATCTTTAATGGGCTGGAGTCGACGGGCTACTTTTCAAATCACCTGCTTGTAATCCCCTTCACGAACTTGCGCGTCATCTTCCTAATCTTATTCGGTGATTGCGACTCGCTGCAGATGAAGTCAGACTTTAATGGAATTCTGAAATGACATAATGCGTGCATGTGGATCAAAGGGTCCAGGCTCTTTCCACCGCAGAATTTGAGCGACCTTTCGAGGACCACGATTTCCGCGCTCTAGCTCTAGATGAACTTAAATGTGACTGGCTCCTCCCGGTAGGCAGGACCGATGGCTCGGACCTGTTGCCATCACCGCGGCTCTTCCTCGCCCTCTTAGTGGTTGAGGACTGGTCGGCATGGCGACTTGCTGGACAGTGCCGGTCACATCTTCAAGTTGGGACTCGGACTTGGAAGACTATTCTTATTCTTCACCCTTCCTCATCCTCAATTTAAAAATTTTCCTGATTTGATGAATTGGATATTTTTGTACCTAGGGCATAATTTTTATGTCCGATGTTTCATTGACTTGATTTTTGCCTTATGGAAATCCGTGACCCAATTTTTCCAATCCATCAAATTGGTAGAAATTTTAAAAAATTATATACATGTGATTTTTACACAAATTTGGCAAAACTTTTACAAGACTAATTTTTCTCTAAAGGGAGAAGAGTGACCAAATCACAAATGTACGCGGTGTTGGGGCGAGCGCGAGAGAGAGAGCACTTGCACTATGTTGAAAGTTGAAACTGAATCTTGCCAGTGGGTGTGCAATCGGTTTTTTCCGTTTTTTTTTTTTTTTTTTTGGGATTTTGATATTCCTTCATTTTTTTTTCTTGTTTCCATGGTTTACGTCAAATTGGCAGGGCACGTTCTGTTCATTAGCACGCGTACATATGTGGACGGTCGTGAAAGTTAACGTCCGCGTTCTTTTGAATGTTGCGTCTTTTACGTTTGGTTCGTTGACTTCGTGTCCGAGGAAAATATATGGCGTGCTTCCAATGGCAGGTGTTTTAGCTTTCCGACAGTCTTGACTCTTGAGCAATATTTTCTCTTATTCTGACTCATTTATCTTTCATCTGCAACCAAACCGATGCTCCGACAACTTCATCCAATTGTAACCAGCTATAATAAATTTCTCACGCGAGTCAAAAAGTTTTTGATACGTACATGCATACAAAATTATTTTGATATATATAAAAACTTGAAATACCTGTCACACATCAACATTACTTGTAATGAAAAGATAATAGCCACATAAAAATAAAAAGAATAAGAAAAAACAGAAAGAACAAAACGAAAATGCCTTTAATGGGGTAAATGTGTCATAGTTTGCAAAGTTTGGGGTTTTTCATGTCACAAAAAATAGTTTGAGATAAATTTATCACTTTGGCCAAAGTTTAGGATTTTGGGTAGTCTTGCCTCCCTACATGATTCTACCTCGATTTTAAACTTCCACGGTTCTTTTCCCTTTTTTCTTTTCTCAATCTTTTTCTTCTCTTGATTGTTTCTCTTGTTTTTTTTATTGTTTGAATAGAATTGTCCATATACGCCAGCAACGCATACAAACAATATGACGAATCAATTAATTGGATGATAAATGAGTTCGATATTGATGAAGTTAAAATTGATTACGAAAAAGTAAATGAAGAAATTGCAAAAGCGGCACGAATATGGACTTAGTCTTAGAAAATGTCCAAGCATTGCTAAAAGAATGTGTCGTAAGGTGTTCATCAAATATAACCCAAACATTTCCTTAACTTCGGCTATTTTCATATAATCAGGTATTTAAATTATTAAATGACTATATAATTAGTATGACAACGATACATTGGTGAGACGACGATGATCATTGACTGAGCGAGCGAGAGCAAAGAAAGTGAAGTCTGAGCTTTTGGAGGGTTGCAGAGCTCTACCCAGAATGGCAGAGCATTTGCAAAGCATCACATCGGTTAATCAAATGGCAGAGTTCCTTTGCGTCTAGAGTACATCAGCCTCTTGCCCAATTGCCTCAACCACCGCATCTTCTCCTTCTTGCCCACTAGGGACGTCGTCATGACTTGCATATTGTCAAACAGGTGGCGGATCCTCTGGAACACCGTCCCGAATCTTTCCTTCTCCGTGCTGCGGGACGGTCACAACTTGACCCTTTATCGGCGTCCCAGATCAAACGCTGCATGTGTTCTTCTTTTGTGGGCAGAGTCTTACTTTCCTACGCCTTGCCTTAGGTACAAAATATACCTGGAAATTGTCCATGTTGTTGATCACCTGTCGACCCGCGGTGTCGAAGAGCTTTCCGTTGTAGTTAAAAGTATTAAGGGTAACGTGATGTCTCTGTTCCTTTACTATTGCTCTTCATTCGAGGATCTGTGCATGAAAAATTTGCCACTTCATGGACATTAGAGGCACCGGTTGGCATCATCTTAAGTCCTCGTCCCTCGACTCCTCGGGACTATGTAACGAGGTCGTGAGTAGAATTTTGACGGGTAACCCTGCTCTTGAGTACCTTCAGTTGGAGGAATGTTGGGATCTGACAAACGCCAAAGTCCATTCGAGAAGTTTAAGGGAGTTGGCATGGTTTTGTAGATTATTCGGAAACGGATTTCCCTTTTAAGGATCTCAGCGCCTCATTTGCAGCTGTCGCGCATGAAGGGGTATCTGTGTGAAGAGGATGAAGATAATTGAAGCGATGTCCCTGGTCGAAGCCAAGTTCGATTTCAAGATGGTTTTTGATCAACGTAATTTGTGTGGGGTATGTTGCGATATGTTCGTAGAAATGCTTGGCAAAATTTGGAATAATACTAAAATAATTGTTGCTGGTCAGTGCCTTCAGGTGACTAAAATAATTTTCTTTTGGGCATATTCCTATTTATGGTCTCACTTATCAAACTGGAAATCTGCTCATACTCATGTAAATTTAGGTCTTATATTTGTATATTGCAGGGTGTATTTACTATTTACCTATACTGAGACTTTGAGAAGTCATTGGCATGTTGCATATTGATTCATAATGATTAATGCATGGCTAAGTTTTTAGTGGGAGAGTTTCTTTCTTTCCTCTTCTATTTCTTTTGCTGGGACAAGTATTGGATAATTGGTGGTTGGTTGGTATCAGCTTTTTCCTGCATGAAAGCTTTATCACACTAAAATTGTCTGCTGGCAGAGAAGCAATATCCATTCTATAATAAGCTATCCTAAGGAAGATTTTTCTTCCCAAGATCTTTACCTTTTTATGGTCTTAAGGAAACATGAGACGGTTGCTTTTTTCTTTATGAATGTGGCTAGGTTCTTTCGTTTGTGGATATACATACGGGCGCCAGTTTTATTCCAGAATTGCAAGTCTTGATACTCGACATTTGTGTTACAAATTGGGAGGGGAGAATAATAGCAGGAGTGCCACAACTTTCGTATAGCGTTTACTTGAGTATCATAACTTTTTTTTGGCTCACTTGAGTGTCACATCGGACTAAAATCGATTACTTGAGTAATCATCCTACGTGAATTTCTTTTAAAATTTTCAAAAAATTCTAAAATTTTCTTTTTTTTCTTTTGCTTTTTTTTCTTTTTTTTTTAAGGGCCAACAAGGGTCACTGGCGAGTCGGCGACCCTCGCTGATCAGAAAACCCTCACCCTTAGCCACAAAGGCCCTAGGCTAGGCTATCGCAGCCTTTCCCGGATCTGGGCGATGCTGCCTTTGCCCAAGTCTAGTGAGGGCCTTCGTGGCTAAGGGCGAGGGTTTCGCGGCCGACAAGGGTTGTTGATGACCCTCGCCAGCCCTAAAAAGCAAAGGAAAAAAAAGCAAAATAAAAATAAAAAATTCAAAAGAATAAAAAAATGATTAAAAATATTAAAAGATATTAAAAAAGTTATTCAAATTAGCGCCGTCGAAGCCACATAGGATGACCAGCTATCATGTCCAATTTTCTAACGAGACAAATTGTTGATAACACTCAAGTGATCAATTTTTCAAATTTATGACATTCAAGTGAGCGAAAAAAAAATTATGGCACTCAAATGAGCACTGTACAAAAGTTATAACACTCTTATTATTCTTATCCAAGTTGGAGTGCCACTCCTACTATTCTTACCCCAACTTGGATTGTCCTGCTTTAGCATATAATGCTAGCAAGTTCATACTTGGAGAGCTGGTCATATTTTTTAAGGCATTACGTTGTGGCTTCATCTTGGTTTTCCTTACTCTACTCCTTGATATATTGATTTGGGTATTGCATGTGAAAGAATTGACCAGAGCTTTTATCAAAAGGAACTGGACGTGTTCCGTCTTTATCAATTATAAAAGTTACGTTTCCCTCACTCCCTCCATGCTTTCCCAATCTAAACTTGTGAAACTCGGTATTATGTTTTCCTTTTACATGAGAAACGAGAATATTCCGGAGCTACAGAGCGAGTTATTAAATCGTTAGCAACGCATGAAAAATTCCTCCAAGAGTAGCCATTTAAAGGAATAAGAGAAATTCTATGATAGCGAATTTTGTACATTCAATATACTCTATGGATAGAGGATTGATCTATTCCCTCACCATGTTAGAAATATTGCTCGTAAGGAGTCCTATTGTTCGACCAAAAAAAAAAAAAGGAGTCCTATTGAAACCAAGAAGTATAGGCTTGCCATCGACATTAGAATAAATGGAGTTTTTCGAAAAAGAACTTATCAGTGAAGGAAGACCTTCTAGGGATAGCAGACATAGGGCTAAAGAGAGGACCTTTGCAACCTTGTTTGCAGCCGGTGAGGTGGCCGTCACGCAAATTGGGCGAGGGTTTTGCGGCTTGACCCTCACCGGCCCTAAAAAACCAAGGGAAAAGGGAAAATAAAAATGAAAACAAAATAAAATAAAAAAATTTATTTATTTTTTACAAAAATTAAAAAAATCCATGTAGAATGATTTACCCGAAATGATACTCAAACGATCGATTTTACTCTAATGTGGCACTAAACTGAGCGGGAAAAAAAAAGTTATGGCATTTAAGTGAGTGCTGTATGAAAGTCATGGCACTTACGTTGTTATTCTCTCAAATAATTGCAATTACAAAGTGGCCGCTAATTTCTTATGATACATATGTTAAAGCAATTACAGCAAAGTTAGCCATGAATAAATTTTATAGCGACGATGGGCCTACTCCAGTCGATTCCTCAAAGTCTTCGCGTTCAGGAAGAGAAAAATTAAATTGATCATAAGAAAGCACTAAAATCAGGTTGGAACCATGCGGCTGCATAATCGTGACAGCTAGTTGCATCGAAGTATATCCCAACCTCACCGTTGTCCATGCTGTAACTCTTCTTCTTCTCATCTATGTTATCTATGAAATAGACGTGGTTTGGCTTGACCCCGAGAAGGCAAGACTCGGCGTTGAACTCCACCGAGAACGAAGAGTTGCCATTCAAGAAGAGAGATGCGTTCCCCAAGCTCTTGACCTCTTCCTCAGTTCCCTTCTCCAAATCAACTTTGAAAACTCGGATCTTTTTCACGGTTCCATACCCTTCGCCCCACATCGTCCATGCCGCCAACAATGAGCCTGAACACTCCACGAGGTACGGATGACCTTCGAAAATGTTCTGCCCTAGAATTAGTCGCGACTCCATGCGATGATTACTCTCGTTAAAAGTCATTATTTGCTTGTTCGCATCCAAGGCCACAAATAGCCCATCGTAATAAATCAGTTGAAGGACGGTGGACCGACGCAGATACATCGCTGGACTCACTGCCGTCCATGCATCTTCTCCTGATCTGTGGAAGGCAAACCCTAGTGGTCCAAGACTCTGATGAATATGGATCATGACTACGTAGCTCCTGGTTGAAGAAGGGCCTGAGGATAACGCGATCCTGTTGATCCTGGGATGGCGGCACTGGAGCCTCTTCGGCCCATCGAGTTGCATCCTGAGACGTGATTTGCGGCGAAGCTTCTTCAAGGCAGGGAGTTCGATGCGGACGTGCGAAAGCGGATTCAAGATATGGTACTCCCTGTTCCCCTGCGACGCGAGTATCCATCCTGGTACAGACAAGGTCCGGACGTGAGATCCTGGCACCCGCATCGGGTAAATTCTCCCTGTGGTGGGGCTGCGGGACTCAGCTCTTTGGTTGTCCGCATAAATCATGAGCCACGGGGCTTTCGACTTGGTGTTGTACGTCTCTTTGGCGGCAGTGGACCGCCATGATGTGCACACCCCTCGAAAAGCTAAAAAGTCTTCTATGGCTAGCCGTCGAGCAATGAGTTCTAGGATCTCTCGTGGGAGTTCTTCCCAATTCACCATTACTTGGTCACAGATTGAATGACCAAGTCGCGTGGTGTGCAACTTCTTTGATGAATTCATTCCTCAAAACATGAGGCGGGTCCATGCTTATCTAAGGCGGGTCGTTGCTTATTTAAGGAAAGACCACTATTGGGAATTCGGTTTCCTTTTTAGTGTAAGATTATCCCAATCCGACTTCCTCTTTCAACAAATTGCTTCACAAAACTTATGGCTTGATAATTTCTTTTTCTTGAATGGATATTCCTTTGTCTTGGTTGGCAAGATAAAGCTTCCTCTTATTTGATGTTATAAGATTCAAATCTTTCTATAGAATATAGCATATCTATGAGATAGTTCATCTTCAAGTTTTTACGAATAAAACCCCATAAAGATCTCATACATAATATGTTTAAGTAAATGATAATTGTTTCATAGTAAATGACGCATGGAATTGTAATTTAAAAGTAAACTGACTTGTAGCACTCAAAACATAATACCTAAAATATTTAATACTTTGAAAAAAAAAAAAACTACATGTACCATTTCAATAAGAAACTTGTTTCACTCGAAAGCAAATATATGATAATTGTCACATAATAAATGATGGGTCAAAAAAATAAAGTGTGAAATTATAATTTAAAGATAAACTGACTTTCAAAACGTAAATCATAATTATCACATAGTAGGGAATTCATGAGTGCACTCCGATAAAAAAAAATGGCACTTGTGACACGGGGGAAACAATCACTTTTTTAAATTATAAGAGCTTAATATATAGACCACTCTTTTCTTTCATTTATACACTCTTTGTACAACTATATCTATATCCCCACTATAGTAAAACTATAACCTACTGTACCACTTAAATTGGAGCCATATGAATTTGATATAACTCATTTATAGTTTTGTCTCCTTATTCTCATTTTCTATAAGCTTGGTGTAAATACTAAAGGAGATACGAATCATTAAGTACTGATCCAATTTCTAAAAATAATATTCTTGCTCTTGAGGACCATAAGATTCAAATCAAAGCCGAGTTGGATTTCGAAATGATTTTTTTTTTATCTATCTTCATAACCATACGTACATGCAAAATTGAGACATAATTATTAATCAAATATGTCACTGTTATATTTTAATACTATAAAGCCATATGTATTATAGATAATACTGTTATGTTGGTTTATTTCTTATATTTCAATATGCTTGTGGATATTGAAAGAGATTGTAAACATTAGCTGTTTAGTTTTGCTAAAATTTATTAAGAGCTAATGAAAGCTAGTACTCAACTTGCCCTACAGGTATGCGAAGCCCTTGCTTGATCTGGAGAGGCTTGTAGGGCAAGCTAATTTCAATAGCTTACATTAATATTTTTTTCCTTTTTTTCCCCTAAGGGATGCGAAGACCCTGCTTGATCTGGTGAGGCAAGGGTTCGCAGCCCTTGCCTAAAGGTATCGTCAGCCATTGTGGAAAAAATATGCAAAAAAAGAAAACAAAAGAAAAAAGATTAGAAAATTTTGAAATCTTTTAAAAGAGGGGGAAAATTATCCATGTTAGTGTCAGTAGCGCCATGTAATGCAACTGGCGTCTAGATCAGCGAATTCTTTAAAAAACTAGTCGGAATGATTATATTGACAAATTATTAAAAAATTTAGGTTTAAATTGGTACAACTATAAGGTTTAGGACTAAATTAGCTGTCATATAATATATTTAAAATTTTAGGATAGTTTTCTTCATGCCGTGTCATTGTTATCATGTTCGTAGAGGGGAGGGGGGGAGGGGCGCTATTCTCGTGTTTGCTAGGTTTGAGTTAATTATTTTCACGAAGTGCCGAAGTGAAGAAAAGCTTAAAAAAGAAACTGTTAAAATTGACTATATGCAGCATGCACATATCTATACCACAAGTGTCTTCGCACAATAGGGGCATAATAGGAATTGTATCATAACCATCTTGTTTTTCTATTTTTCTATTTTATTTTATTTTTTAGTTTTCAGAACAGAAAAATAATATAAATCCATTTGGTAATATCAGCTAATATTTATATTTCCTATAATAAAAATTTGCTTGGGAAATAGATTTAGAACATAAATAAGAAGTAAAAAAAAAAAAATCTTTAAACGGAAGTTATTTTTTGGAACAAAAATGTTACTAAATGTATTATAAGGGTCACAAATATAATTTTTGTTAATGCCAATCCATTCGGGCATACTGGAGAGTGTCAGATTTCCATTCCTCAGTTGTGTTCAGCAACTTCCAACAATATTAGGGATAATACTCCCTTTCTTCTAGGCAAGGGTCAAACTTTATTGTATGAAAATTTACTAACTATTGAAAGGTCAACATTAAAATTTCTAGTTTGGAGTTACTTATCACATAAAAGAATACTAGCTATCAGTAGGCACATATTTTTTCAATAAAAAAATAAAATTCCAAGCAAATGGGAATTCAAATATGCGAATTGAAAGTGCAAAGCAAACAAACAATGTTATGCAAGAAAAAATTCGAATGGGATTGTTGGCACTCAAATTTTTACCGACAAACCTAATATACATTTTTCATAATAAAATAGTAATAATAAAATAAAATAGAATACAGGCATACTAGATTATAATCATATATAGAGATTCAGTGGGCTTCTTGGCCTGTCAATCAGTTCATCTCAGATTCGACTCTTTATCTCTCTCGTGCTCTGAAATGAGCGCCCGTGGACACGGGGAGAACGATTTTCCTCTTCCATCGCCTTCTGACGTCGTAGCCACCGCCGGTCCACACCAGTCGCCGCTCCTCATCTTGTTCTGTTCGGCTCTGTATTTTGGGCGAGAAGCATGAAGCTGTTCATTCTCGCGTGAAGCTCCTTCGCCGGAGTCAGATTTCCACCGGAGAGACTCGTTTACAATGACTGTAAATGTAACCAACCGAATCAGGTGCGTACTGCAGTAATGCAGTTGCCTGTCTGGATGTTTACTGGTGCAGGTCAATGGCATTCTGCTAATTGATTCGTGGTTGTTTGGGATTAATTTTTTTATGCTCGAAAGCTTTATCACATTCAAATTGTCTGCCGGCAGAGAAGCGTAGTCCATCCTATAATGTGCTGTCCTGCAGAAGCTTTTACTTTTCAAGATCTTTATCTTTGTATGGCCTAAGGAAACATGTGATCATCTTATGTTTGCCATTTTATGTTGTGGCTAGGTTCTACTACTTGTGGAGGTGGAACGTGCGCCCAGTTTTGTTGCAGAATTGCAAGTTTCCGATGGTAGAAATTCGTGTTTGTGGAGTGGGATTTCCTGCTATAGCAAGTTTGCTTCAGACGACTAAGACATCCTCACGGCATCTTGCTATAAAAAGGGGTAAAGAGGACATTAAATATTACGGTAATTAACTTTTGATATCCAGAGGCGATTACCTGACAAATCTCCTATTCTAATTGTGATGGGAACGTATCCTTTATTTTAAATTCGCGTTCAATTCTCCTACTTAAAATATCAAAAATTAGAATTTAAACAGGCGATTCCCTCCAAACACTGGTAAACCAATGATATGCATATTTTTGCATGATTTTTCTTTTAATCCAATGACTAATGTATTTGTAGCTGCCGAAGCATGGTAGGCTTTGATGTATCTTAGAATTCCCGGTCGTTAGAATAATTGCAATTACAAAGTGGCCACTAAAGACTCATGCTGATGTTAGGAGGTCAACTTAATTATGAATATCTTTTAGGATTACGTATATATTTCATTTGATAGAGCATATCCTTAATTGATATGTTACCTTTAATAGTCATCTCATAAAAGTTATAAATAGGCAATCCTCATTATGAATATCTATTGAATTATATAGAAATTCCTAAACTATGTCTTCCACATAATTATTCTCAACTCTTACTACTGGGATATGTTAAAGCATTCAAAGCAAAATTAGCCATGAATATATTTTACAGCTACTTTCTCTGCAAACCGTACTGAAGATATACCCACACTCACTGATATATATATAGTCGATCTGGGTTTGACATTAACATCTTCATACTGAGGAAGAGACAAAATTTGAACATTAAAAAAGGTTCAAAAATCAGGTTGGGACCATTTGGCTGCAAAATGGAGATAGCTAATTGCACCGGAGTATCTCTCGACATTTCCGTCATCCATGTTGTAACTCTTCTTCCCCCCACGTATGTGATCTATGAAATAGACGTGCTTTGGCTTGATTCCGGGAAGGCAAGACTCGGCGTGAAACTCAACCGAGAAGGAGGAAGAGCGGTCGTTCAAGAAGAGCGCCGCCTTTCCCAAGCTCTTGACCTCTTCCTGAGTGCCGTTCTCCAAATCCACTTGAAAGATTCGGATGTTTTTCACTGGTCCACCCACTTCGTCGCATATCTTCCAAGCCACCAGCAATGAACCTGAACATTCCACGAGATACCCAAGCAAAATTATGTTTGTCGTATGAATAGCTACTTCAAAATTATGTCTGTCGACACAAGCAAAACTTTGGGCTTTGTGGTTGGGACTCAATTTCGTAAAATAGCTTGGATTTCGTAAGATCATTATTGAGATCAACTCTAAAGCTATCACTGATTTCTTAGTCTAGAGCTTATGATTGATAATGTTGACACTTCTTTTAATCTAATGTTTCAGTTTAAATCATATTAAATCTATTGTTCATAAGAAACTTGTTTTCCTCAAGGGCATATATATTTTGCAAAATGCGAGTTTTGATTACTGTTTCCTATCTCTTTCAATATTCACATCAAGCATATGAATAGTTTATATTAAAATTACATGGCTTTAATAGATATGATACTAAAATTTTTTATTGCATTTTATGATATTTTTGTTCACGTGCTTTTAATCTAATGTTTCAGTTTCATGTGGACTCAAAATAGTCAACTTAAAAAATTGCTTGTGAGACTACATAATTTTGAAGTGCATTTAAAATAACATGTCAGTTTAATCTCTTCATGAGTAGATTCATCAAATTATATAAACTATTAAAAATTATCTATAAACAGTAATTTTAGTGCAAAAAATTTTACCATAAAAAGTTTTGTGTTATGATCTGTTAAAAAAAAAAAAATCATCTTAGCGTATTGAAAGATGTTGTAGCCATTTTTCTGTTTTTTCGCTTTTTCGTGGCTGGCAAAAACACAATTTGCTTTGGCTTGATGGTTTAAAATTTAAGTCCTTTCATATAATAAAAGTAAAAAGAGCTTTTAGCATCGAATCAAAACACTTCAACACTTTTCAACTTTTAAATATAGATCTTCTTTTTGTATCTCGGTATATTAAGTCCTTCTCACTTTGTAGAAAAGTTAAGTTAATTTTCCTAAAATATTTCACTAAAAAAAGGAAAGCAATACAGTAAATTAAGTAATTCTGTATCAAAAAAAGAAAAAAAAAAAAGAAAAAGAGTAGTGACGAGCCTTTTGTTGGACCATAATCTTTGTTGTGGTAGAGCGATGATGTTATTCGCACTTGACATGAAATCTTTTAGGGGACAATAGTGCTACTAGTCTGTCGATTTTGCTAGATATACAATGTCATTTCTAAATTTTTACTAGGTAACAATTAGGTTGCTTCCTTTGGTTCAATTTGCAATGTCATTTCTGAAATGTGAGAGGTAATTAGGATAATTTTCTAGGATATTTCCCCATATTAGAGATAATTAGAATATTTCTGTTGGTTTTATGTATTTCTCAAAATCATACAATATCTCTTTTAATTGTACATATCTTGATTGAAAATATTACTTTAATAATCTCCCATAAAGCCTATAAATACGATATATATATATATATATATATATATATATATATATAATATATAAATTCACCAATTTCTCTTTTCCATATTCTTACATTTAACTTGAACTTTCAATCAATTTGATTATGTCCTTGAATTACTTCGAAAGGGTCAAGTGTCATGCTTCCATCAATCACCTTATTGAAAATTAACAAACACCAATCGATCTGATGGAAATAGAGTCACATTGAGAAAATTATATCCGTGATTATCATATGTAAAAAAGTTCTTTTTTGAAAGTGGAATCTTTTTGCTAAAGTACTGTACAATTTAGAAAAAGAAGAAGTTATTTTTACCCTCTTCTCAATCACTTTAAGCAGATGATTTCACCTAGTTAAGAGTCTCCAGTAAAGATTTTAAGATTAAGCATTTTGGATGGTTTGAAAACGAGGAAAAGCCACAATAACAGGAAAAGAGACTTTTAGGCTGCGCATGATAAAATTTCTTGGCTGGGGAAGAGTTTTTTTTCAGAAATAGTTCTTTTCTATTTCTGTTCCGGGGAACAATTTCTGAGCAAAAAAACCTGTTTGGTAACTGCACAAAATTTCTATTTCTGGAACAAAAAAAGAACAGAAACTTGTTTGGTAACTGCACAAAATTTCTATTCCAAATTTTAATTTTTTTTAAAAAAATTAAAAATAAGAAAAAGGAATAGATTAGATATTACATAAAATTGACAAGATCAAAATATTATTAAAATAATAATACATTTATTTAGGGGTAAGAATTCTAGTCGAAGATGAAGTTGTATTGTAATGGAACGTGAACTATTATCTTATATATGTGTGTGAGTATCTTCACTCACGTAGTTTATAGCCTATTGAATTTAGGTAGTGTTTTGAACTATAATTCTCAAGAATATATTATCTTTTTGCGAATTTCGGTAGCGTTTTGAACTATAATCCTCAAGAATATATTATCTTTTTGCGAATTTTGTTGTTTGGTATAGCAAATATTACGGAAAAAGCACATTGGATATTGTTAGCCAAATTAATTTGTAGTGATTTCCTTGGAACTAAGTTTTTACTCTTTAAAAAAAAATTGTAATTCTAGTGCATGCGTGGCTTGGAGATTTTAGTCTTCTAATCTTGACATGAATGTCGGGTTGGGGTTGGAAATTTCCAACTATTGGAATGGTTCATGCATGGCGTTGCTTTACTATCATTATGTATTTAGTTCATAATATGCTCCTAAAACACTTAGTAAAGACCTCGGTCTCTTGTATTTTGAGCCGTCGATGCATCCCATCTTGATGCTACTTTTTACCTTGCTTCTTCTGAATTACAAACTATTTCATTTTCGTGTTTCACATAAGCTTATAAGGTTTTGGCTAATTTTGATGAAGGGATGTGTTTTTCCTCTCCTTTGTTTGTCCACATTTATGATATATTCAATGACATTTGTGCTCGCGGAGATAGAATTTGCAAAGACAATGCTTTGAATGGTCGACTTAGCGCGACTCGCATCACAAGCTCAGCTTGGTCCTCCACATGTCTCCAATGACCATCTTAGGCTGCGGATTATCTGGCCCTCGATCCCGCTGCCCCGATGTGAAGTACAACCAGCCATCCCAAAAGCCCGCGATTGCGGTTTTGACGCGGTAAGGAAGCTTCCCGATCACTGTCCATTTCTGCCACAAAACATCACAGTCCACAAATGTTATCACCATTCAGGTGCAGAAGCAATAGGACGTTATAGAAACAGGCAGAGCAAGGCCGCCGTGCCAGGTCCATTTTACCTAGAGAAACTACTAAAGAGAAATTGAACAATGGCCACATAAATTTCCTAAAGCGAGTGCTCCGTTAGAATAGATGTCAAACGGCGAATCATATTCTGCTTTTTGTCGAATTTTGGATGGGAGAAGTTTTTCCACCCGCCTGCATCATCAGTCCTTCATATGCAATGAGAGAGAAGAAATCGTACCAGCGTGTCCAAATCGAACCGGAACACCTCCCCTACTAGTATCATCCTCTTGTTTATTGGATGCTTCTCAGTGTTACCTCCCGTGATGATAATGGAATTGTTCACAACCACCCAAGAAAATTCTATGTGGGAGTCGGGTTTTGGCATAGGAGGCAGTGCTTTCCACTTCATTCCAGCATCGAGCATATAGACATCGCCGTAGATCACCTGAAATAGGAAAGATCCCATTTTGAAGAATCAACACGAATGGAACATCATACGACACGAGCATGCGCTTTTTGATGATAGAAGCAACGACCAGATGATGAGTAGCATGACCTGCAAAGATTGCATCTAAGCATGTTTCTATTCAATTATGGTAACAAGTCTACATACCTCATGCCTGCGTGAGCATTTGAAAATGGGTGACCCACGTTTGGCCATAAAATCACCCTCCTGCCCGCCAATGACTGATAGTTTATCATCCACTACGACACAGGCCCTGCAAAAACCAAATTACTGATCGATCAATTAATCACCTGAAATAGAGAAGAGAAAGCCCCTGTTCTTAAGTTATAGCTCACATTATTCAACCTAAATGAGCAATCTCTGGACGTGAATTGCGATTACCAGATAGATTGCTCCCATAACTGAGTGGTCCTCCGCGAGGAATGGGCACTTCAGTTCGCCACTCCTTCTCCAAGACTTTGCCATCCTTTACTGCTATACTCCAGTGCTCCAACGCAGGCGTATGGCGATTCTCTTTGCCTCCACCCATCACGTGAAGTCTGCCTCTCCATAATTGCGTAGCGGGAGCATACCTGAAGGACGTGAAAATTACCTACCATCACTTAAGATCGAGCCAACCTTATGGTGGCTAAACAGATTGGCAGTCGTGTTTCACGCCTAATCAGTGAACTTATATACCTTGGGGCCGGCAATGGGGGCATTTTATCCCATTTCTTCGTCTTCGTGTCGAGGATAAAAGTATGAGCCACCGGCCCTCTGCATTGTGGACCGTATTGGCCTGAGACAATGTAGACGTATCTTCCATCAGTTGCCATTCCTAAATGTGAATTCGCCATATCTTTCGGCGTGTCGAACCTCCCTCCCCATGTATTGCTAGTAAAGTTGAACACATCCACATGAGAATGCACCTGGAAATGCAAGCGTGAAAGTAGCGGAATCCGGTCAGCCAGTTGCACGCATATCGCAAACTCTAAAAATGGTAGCTGCATTTAGGAGCCAGAGATCTAATAGCAGCATGTGTCTGTGGCCAAAAACAAAAAAAAAGCATAGGTACGAAATACTTTGCGGAGAAAAAAGTTGAGGACATTGGTTATTACATGGTCGAGAGTGCGGTATCCTGAAAAGACGTACAACAGATTGTCGATCTGGATCGCAGCGCCGTCGCCGGCAGCATCTCTTCCCATTTCATGTCTGGAGCGGGTAAATCGGCATAAGTAGCCGATAAAAATCTATCCGGTCCCCGATCACGCTTTTCTTTAGCATCCGGTCCCCGATCACGCTTTTCTTTAGCGTCTGATCCCTGACCACGATCTTCTCGAGCACGTACCTCCTGCAACTGGAATTTTGCCCAGACAAAATCACAATTCACATGCTTCACTCGATAACATAAACACGGCAATTCGACCGAGGCATTGAATGACCAGGAAAGGGGTGAAACCGTATCCGGGCTGATCTAGATTCTGATTTTCTGATCATCTCGGAATGCAGAGCGCATAAATGTTCGTTCTTGATTATGCAAAACAAGGTGGCAATGGAGCTACTTCAGTTGGCATTTTTATCTCCCTATACTCGTTCTCTAAAACGGCGTATGCACCATTCTACTCGGAATAATCAAATTAATTTCTGAGCTCATTATTCATATATCAAAAGATCAAAGCAGAATGCTGCATCAGAGCGGGATCGCTATCAGGCTGGTCAATGGCTATTCCACAGACAAACTGAAAAACAAGAGGGAAAACCGAATGTACTTTTTCTGCTGGCTAAGACAGGCGCCAAGGAAATAAAAAGAAGCCGAGCACAGAACCCACGTTCACAAGAATGCGGCAAAAGCAGAGGTACCTGATCACCAGACTCCTTGCGGGATCCGAGGTCGGGGAAGACGATGATTCCGGACTTCTCGAGAGCCCAGTTGGAAGCGAGCGACAGAAAGGCGGAGGTAGCCGAAGGAGGGGAGGAGGAGGAGGAGGAGGAGGAAGAAGAAGAGTAGGCCCACCGGAAGTCCACGAACAGGGCAGCCCCGAGGAGAGTCATGCATGTCCCCAGCACGATCCAATGCGTCGACGAAGCGGCGTGCTTGTGGGCGGGGGCGACGGGACGGGCGGCGACGGGAGGTGATTTCTCTCGGGCAGAGGTCACGGGCTTCAGAAGAGGTGAGCTACAGTGGCTACGGGACCAGCGGCGGCGACTGGACCGGCGACGAAGGACCGGCGACGACGGGACCGGCGGCGACGGGAGGTTTCAGAAATCGGACAGAGGTCGTGTAGGAAGGAAGAGCTGAGCTGAGAAGGAGCGTGAGTTGAGGGGGGGAGAAAGAGGAATTAGGTTTTTGTTCCTCATTTTTATTCCCGAGAAGAGAAGTGATTTTTTTTTGTTTCTCATTTCTCTTCCCAAACCATTTCTCAGCTAGCTTTTTATTCCCGGGAACAGAAAAATTATGTGGCGTTAACAAACAGGTTTCTGTTCTTTTTCTGTTCCCGGGAACAAAAGAACAGAAATTTTGAGGAAGAGAAATGTTATCATGCAGGGCCTAAGTTAGTTTCTTATTTCATCTGTTCATTCTCCATTTAACATGACCTCAGTTGAAAATTTGAGGATGAGAATATGACATTCCCAATGAATGAGTGATAACTTCCAAATTTACAACCTTCCTTGAGTAAAAGATGTCACTGAACTTTTTGAATAGTTTAACAGTCCAAATCGAATCAGTTGAAATTTCAGAAAAGATATTAAATATTAGGCAGAATTTCCGAGACTTTTAGGAAAATGGCTTTTTCTGCCGATGGATTTCCTTCCCAATGAGTCCCAAACTTATGCGGACGGTGAGCTTTGAAATCTATTTTTGGCCTTAATATTTTCTTATTTCTTGTGGCCAACCTCACAATTTCCCCTTCTTCTTCGTTCTTTCTATGTTGTGCACACTGAAGCCTAAACTCTCAAATCCAGTCACAGAGAAGATAGATGGTGCTGATCAATGGTGTGCCATGGGAAAGTGCAAAAATTGATTGTATTCTTAAAACTAGCTTAACTTGATTTTATTTATTTATTTATTTATTTATTTATTTTTCTCACCTCTATACGTGTATGCTCTTTCACTAATGTTGTTATAAGCCTCGCATTTACAGAAAGCAAAATCAGGGATATTATACCTAAAGAATTAGTTGCATGGTTAAATATTTGATTGATACAGCAGATCCCCTATTTATATCATAGTCTATCTCACCTGGAGTAACCCCTGCGGGCATGCTCACCAACCTATGAGTGGACGTCTTACTTTGCAAGTGGTAGCATGGATTAACGCATATCCTGAAGGACTAGTTGAACACAAAGGTTTGGCTACCCTTTACGGAGATATTAATGAAACAAATTAAAAGCCTCTTTGTTTAAGCTGTATGAAATGTAAATATTAATTTGCATGTGAATTTACATATGTCAACGGTTGCATGTTTGTACTGTTTCAAGTGTTTCAAATTTAAAAAATAAAATAAAATTCAAATGCATGTGTCGCGAGACTTGGTATAAATAAAATGTAAAAATAAATACTAATTCAATCGGACCCTAAATTTATGCACGTATGCAATTTCATCAGCTCATAGTAGGCGACTAAAATACCAAATCAATCCTTTCTCACTCATATTGACCCTTGTTTAATTATCATACAAACTGAACCTGGTAATGTATTATTGATTTTAATATATGATGTTAGATCTTGAACCCCAATATTAAATAAAGCACAACTCCAACCTTTGTGTTTGGGTTACTGGGTACGTATCAACTTGAATAATATTTGCATTAACGATAGTAATTTAATTAAGATCACAATGCACCATAGATTATGGCGCGAGACCAGAAAACTTAACAAAAATTAAGTCAGTCTTTTCCATGACAATGTTTTCGAAACATAATCGAGGCATTTTAGTAGTTTTCCTTCTGAATTACACATGGTGATTTAAATCAACCAAACATCGAGTTAGATATCCGAGTTTTCTCACAGCTGCAATCCAGTAACCTTTGTTCAAAGAATATTTTACATTTTCTTGTAGAATTAATTAGAAAAATTGGATAAAGTTGCTTACTTCTCTTAATCTATAGTTGTACAATTAATTAGAAAAATCAGATGATCAAAATATTCTTACCTCATCTAACTATAAAAAAGTAAAGAGGACATTATATATTATTAGTAATTAAATTTTGAATATCCTTAGGCGATTACCTAACAAATGTCCCATTTTATATTTTATGAGCACATATCCTTAAGTTTTAAATTCATTTTTAGTTTCTCCTACTTAATGCATCAAAAGTTAAAATCTAGCAGATGGTTACTACAAATTACGGGTAAACTAATGATGCAAATCTTTTCGGACGATCCTTCTTTTAATCCAATGACTGATCTACCTGAAGCTGTCGATGTATATTAGAAAACCCCTCTCACTGATGGGGTCTTCAGAATAGGCGCAAGTAAAAAAAAAAAGGGCCCGAAAAGATCCTTTCTTACAATTGGCATATATTAAAGCAATTAAAGGAAAGTTAGCAATGAATATATTTTAAAGGAAATAGGAATATTCTTTGTAAACCGCCCTGAAAATATTCGTTGACTACTCTAGGGCCCTCGTGATCAAGGGTGGAGATGAGCGCACTCCAACCGAGTTGGTCTGACGAGAAATTTCAAAGGTCAGGCTGGAACCATTCGCCTGCATAACGGTGACAGCCAGCTGCATCAGAGTATGATGCGTGCGTGGGCGAGGACTTGTAGGGGTTGAGTGTATGAAAAGAGATGTGTATGGGAAAGATGTCAAAGGGTGAAATACAAAATGCAAGGATGAATAACGATCTCCACTAAGGCATAAAGGATGAGCCACCAATTAAGGATGAGGATCGGGATTAACGAAGTTCACCATCAAAGCTTAAAGGACGAACCATCCGTCAAGAATAAAGGACTCGAGTATTTTCATTCATCAAAATTGTCTCTATTACAATGGAGAGGCTTCATTTATTTGTAAGATGAATACAACTTAGGAAATAGAAAAGTAATAAATAGACTTGGGAACTAGCCTAACATTAAATAGCTAGAAACTCAAAACTTTGACTCTTGAAAATTACGTAACATTAAAAACTCCTGAGAAAATAGAAATGCATTAAATGACTTGGGAACTTGCATTATTCATTCTTCAGCCTTGCATAATTTGTGCTTCCTCCTTGACTAGAAAATAAACATCCCAAGAGTTTAACAAATATCCAAGAAAGTTCTTCAGAATGACCTCCCATTGATAACTCGTTGATAAACTTCGAGATCAGCAACTATTAAAGCGAACCAAGAAATCAGCGACTAATATTCCATACCGATAACTTCAAAAACTCATTAATCATTGATATTGATAACTTTGATAAGAATGATTCAGTACCGCTTTAGTTGAAAATTTCAGTCTCGACCCATTGAAGCACGTTATGCCCAAATTCTATATTGGCTTGAATAAGGAGTGGGCTGATGAGCTAAGTCAAATGATCCCACATCAGAGTATGTCTCAACCGTTCCTTCGTCCATGCTGTAGATCTTATTCTCATCCATGTAATCTGTGAAATAGATGTGGTTCGGCTTGATCCCTTGAAAGCAAGATTTGGGTCCTCGGCATTGAACTCCACCGAGAAGGAAGAGTTATAATTTAAGAAGAGAGAAGCGTTCCCTAGGCTTTTGACCTCTTTCTGAGTTCTCTTCTCCATAATCTTCCTTCATACTCAAAATTCTCTCTCTATTTCAAAACAACTGCTTTCTTAGACATGTTCAATAAAGCCATATATATTCATAACCGCTAGTAATATGCTAAAGTAACAACATTGATATGCTACTTCGAGAACATGGTCAAAAGTCACATTGGGCACAAAATGAAGTAATTAATTCATAAATTACCTCAAGGACTCATACAATGAGTAAATATGGATAATTTAACTCACCTCCCTTATTAGTTGAATAAAGCACATGTAGTAGAAATTGCATGCTATAGTGGATTTATTTTTCTATAAGAGCATACATCATTTATTAAACATATCCATTATATGAATCTTAGCCTAAACATAGTCACATGCTTCTCACATAGATATGTTTAGCTCAAGTGCTATATCAACTTATTTTTTATAGAGCCCAATTAAGTACTCGCATTGTCACGCCCCGAACCCCGAGTGCGTACCCATCCCTCTCTGGTCGATAAAATTTTGCGACTTCCCAGGACTGGTCGCCGACCCTTTTACTTTATTGCACACGCGGAAGCGAAAATGAATCCCCTGACAGTAACCATCTCGGGATAGAAAAGCAGAACAATAATTTCACAAACAAACATGCCTTTATAAATATATGATGAGTCAAGTACAAGAGTATATGGTCAAAAGACTATAAAAAACCGTTCTCCAAAAAGAAGCGGTCTATCCGACCTATACTTCAGATCACCTCGTCTCTGCTCCAGGTCCTCCACTCGATGACCCTGAAAGTGGTTATACAATAACCAGTGAGACAATGTCTCAGCAAGTCTATGCTCTAAACTTCGACTAGGAGGGAAAGACGCTAAGAAGCGTCATAAGCACGCAATCACACAATCAAGGAGATTTACCTTGTCTCAGTTCCACCCTGCAGGTCAGCACAGTTCATATCACAAATCGGAGCATCACTCAAGCTCAATTAATTGGAACATAATACTCAATTCATCTTACGTTCCTAGTTTTGATCTCGGCATATAGCACGGCCTACTCTCAAGTCGGCGGTCTTCTGGCATTGCTAGGCTTCGTCTCACCCCATTAAGCACGACACATCACTTCGTCAATGGCTTTCCAAAAGGAGCATAGAGTCCAGAATCTTCTGCAATTGGCTTCCCTTTGTCAAGGGGGTATCCCGTATAGGGGTAACGTCCAGCTCAACAGCCCGGGACAATTTCTCTTAATCATCACACGATCACTCAAATATGGCCCAGGGCACCATGCATTGCACTCAAATGCTTCAGTTAAAATGGTGAACTTGGCATTTTTCTTCGTATTAGAAATACGCATGAAAATAGTCGCGTATGGGTACACGGTCAACTCGACCCAGAAAAATTGACATTCTTCCTTTTTAAAATCCCACTATTTTATATATTATATAAAACCATTTTCGGTGTTAAAATCCGACACCCGAGATTTTCTGAGTAAATATTGAAAATTCACAATTTTTGGAATTAAATACCAAAAATCCAATCATCACTCAATTGCAAAAACTAACTACACCATTGCAATCAGCACGAAATTCCGGTCACCGGCTCTTCTGACCTAATTTCCGGAAAAATAATTTATAAATAATTAATTTCGAAATTTAATTAATTAATTCAATTTAATTTCTAAAAATACTAACCTAGGCCAAATTATTAAATTAAATACCAATATGGACCCGGAAAATTCCTGAACCCTTCTAGATAAATAATACAATTTAATTAGGCCTTAGCTAAACCATGCTAACCACCTAACATGCTCAATTTAATAATTAAATCACTAATTTAATATAACTAACCACCTAATTCCTAATTAAATAAATCTAAACACCCCTTAGCATCAAAGCCTACTAAGAAGAGTTTAGAGAATAAACTCACCGGTTAATTGCGAAAACCGATTCACCGCGACGACGGCTCGACGGCGGCCGAAATCTGAATTTTCGATGGCGTCAGTGGACACTCGGGCCGGGCCTAAAACGGGCCCAACAAATCTCAGCCAAAATCTGAGATTTGTTTTCAACTTGGGCTGCTGGCTGCGGGCTTGGGCCTTCTTCGCGGGCCTCAAAAAGCTGGACCAAAACTCGAATGGGCTGAAGATGACAATCACGTGGGCTGTTGGACTTGCGTTGAAGCTCGGCCGAACCAACTTGCTGGAGCAGATGGGCTTCAAGTCTGGGCCGAAGTTCGCTGGCTTGGGCTGACTTGCGGCTTCAAAATGAATCCGCGGGCTTCAAATGACGTTGCTTCAATTCGGTGGGAAGCTGCTCGGTGGAAGGAGATCTTAGTGAGTGGGGCTGCAGCGTCGACTTGGAGAGGAAGCAGACGAAGGAGCAAACGATCGTGGAAGCTGCTTCGGGTTGATGGCTTTGCAAGGAGAATCGGTGGTCAACAAAAAAAGGGGTTCTTTGTTGGGCTTGACTCGGCAACTTCACGGGAAACGAACGTGGTAAAGCTGGGACAAATTAATGGAATTTGTTTCGCTAGCTGGCTTGCTGAAGCAAAGCCACGAGGAAGCCAAGGTGTTGCGGTCAAAGAAAGGTTTCGGTGGAGTGGGGTGTTGACCCAAATGAAGCAGGCGTTGGATGGCAGCTGTAATGGAGAGAAAAGAAGTGGAGAATTGCTTCGGTGGTGGGTGTTTTTGAAAGAAGAAGTGAACATGGGGGAGCCGAAGCCGTGAAGAGAGTGAGGCGAAGGAGTTGGCGTGCGCATGAGACTAAAGGAAAAAGAAAGAATCGGATGAGGGAGAGAGAGGCAAAAAGTCCTCAAGCTTAGCCAAAGAAACATAAATGCTTGGTCCCCTCTAAACTCACACCAAATATCTAAAAGTTCCATGTTTATCACCTTGTCCCCTCCTAATTCTTTCCAACAAGATAAATCCATAATTAAATTCAAATTGAAGCCAAAATTAGGGTTCCTTCCAAAATTCCGAATTTCATTAATTTGGCTTCGATTTCCTCTCCGATTATCCAAATTGAGATTCGATTTCGCTGAAGAAAAATCCCACATAAATTTTTGTAAATCCCTGACACTCAAAGACTCGACTTGAAAGTCCAAATTTCCATCGACTTAACCCATCTGAATTTCCGTTAATTTCCGCGACGTCCGAATCGATTTTCGTAAAAATCTCAGAATCTCTCAAAATTTCTTGGAGGATGAGTCGACGTCTCTAATATAGCTCGTGACACCATAGAAGTTTCAATTTCTGAAATCGAGTTCAAATAAGTGGTTAATTTCAATCCGGCGCGCTTTTAATGTGATCTAATCTACGAGGTAGTTTTTAGGAATTTTGTTGATGCAATTGACCCGTGATTGATTTGTCTCGAGTCACAATATACATCTCCAACACATAGGCGACTCTCGGTTGTCGTGAAAATCTCGAGATTTCAAATACGGACATCGGGTACCAAAACGATAGAAAAATCGATCTAGTGCCGATCGACGAGTATTTTGCAATCAGGTGGAATCACTCACACACTAATCACATATCTCAATCGAATCGACCTATCTCTGGTCTCTCATCGATTTCTGACAGTACTGTAATGACCCTTGTAGATCGACACGGTTGAGCAATCGATCCCTGGTCGAATTCTCAAGTCCATTGCATTTATATTTCTTAATTGCTTCCCCAGATAGACTAGTTATCTCGTGAGTGGCCAACTCAGAGAATATCACTATAGACACGTCGACGAAAAGCCCGATTTATTTAATCGAAAACAACTCAGAAAATTCAGGCTGTCACACGCATCTAACTTTCATCAGGCATACATGATTATGGAATTATGATGTTTGGCCTTATCACATACAAATCATATACAAATCACAGACCTCATATTGATTGTAATCAAGGTGACGTAAAATTATATTATGTACTGAATTTGCTCTTTTAACATCTATGGTACATATCGTCTCATCTCAACTTGCTTACGATAGCACTTGAAGTATCGTTGCTTGGTGACATATCTTTCTGTAATATACGTGTTTTTGTGTAGTCTCTTAACAAATTTGTACTCATTGATGAAAGATTAATTTATTAAAAAACAAAGAAGCACAATACATATGTTTACATATACATAATCCAATGATCCTCAATAATATTACATATAATATTTTATGTAACCCTAAAGATATCTTATGGGTCAAGAACACATCTCTAGGAATAGCTTTCATGAATGGATAAGCAACCATTATGTTGGTTGAAATATATTGTAGGACCACTTCCTTTTATGCTATTATATCTCTAATAATATGTCAATATACTTCGTACTATCATGATATTTAGGGTCTTTCATATAGACAATAGTTACTTGACTATTACAAAAAATTGTCACTAGTCTTGGAACATTAGTGACAATAGCTAAATTTTCCAAAAAACATTTTAACTAGGTTACTTGTTTCACTATAGTAGGGCATGCAATAAATAATGCTTCTATCATAGATAGAACTGTGCATGTATGTTTCATTAAACAAAAACGCATATCTAGATGTTGATTTGCCCTCATCTAAGTCTCCCCCTCAATTAGCATTTGAGTAGCTTAATAAGCGTAAATCGTTCCCTTAAAAACAAAGTTGATAGTATACGATGCCTTTCAAGTATCTTAGGATTCTCTTAACTGCTTCTAGTGTGCTTGACCAAAATTTGACTAATATCGACTCACTAAACCTACGGTATGACATATGTCGAGTCAAGTACACATCATACCATACATCAAACTTCTGATTGTACTAGTGTAAGGAACAATTTCCATTTCTTTCTTTTCTTTTGGAGTCTTAGGACATATCTTAAAACTCTGGCCTTCACCTTACTTGACGAGGGTATAAATATGATTACAATGCTACGTATTGAAACGTTCAAGAATTTTCATTATATAAAACTATAATAGAGTAAAAAAATTTATTGATCAATCTCTTTTAATCTTAACTCCCAATATATAAGTAGTTTTTCTCATATTTTTCATTTCAAAATTAGAGGATGGCCATACTTTCTTAGGGATAATCAAATGCTTATCATTCCCAACTAATAGAATATCATTCATATAAAGTGATAAAATCACAAATTTATCTTTGGACCGTTTAATATATATACAATGATCTTCTTTAATCATTGTAAACCCCCAAAAAAATTATGGCTCAATGAAAACGAAATTCCCACAGTTTAGATCATTGCTTAAAGCCATATATTGATTGATGAAGCTTGAAAACTTTGTGCTATTGACCTTCAGCTATGAAACCTCTTGGTTGTTTCATATAAATTTCCTCATCTAGTTCTTCATTGAGAAATGATGTTTGTACATCCATTTAATCTAATTCTGTGTCCAAATTTGCGACAATAGCTAGGATAACGCGTATGGAGGTAAATCTTACAATTGGTCAAAAGAAAATATGGTTTTAGACATAATCATTGCTTGCATGAACACTTCGCCATATATTTTTAACCGTTTCTCTACCAAAACTATGTATCGTCATATTTCACAGATTACATAGATGAGAAGAGGATATATATCATCATTTTGGATTTTATGCTTGTTTAAGATTCAAATATGATGAAGTGTTCACACTAGTAAAGTTACCACTTGGACATACGTCTGTGCTAGAAAATATGGTCATCAATAAGAATCATAAATCACGTGAAGATCTTGAGGAAGTTAATGCACTCAAATTGCTTGTAGTGGCCCAACGACTTCAAAACTATCACAGAGCTTCTCAGCATGCTACGGTTGTATTCAAATATCTAGAAGAAGGGCTCGTGAGACAGCACAGTAAAGGAGATAAGAGTAACAACAAAGTATTTGTGTGTGTCAACCATTAGAATGCAGGATTGGAATAAGAACACGGTAAGCCACGATATCAACTTACTTAATCTGTTTCTAGTAATGTCTGATGTATGATTTTTAGTATTTGAAGCAATTTTTGGGATTGTATTTTGTTTCGAAATTGTTCTAACATAATATCAATCTATTTTTGGACCTGTTTTCCTGAAGAAGTGGGTAGCTATCTTCTTTACTTATCGAGAGCATATCCTTTCATGTAAACATCCAGCTAGCTTTAGCTAATGTTTATAAATTTTATTTTTGATATCCTATGATGACACCCGAATTTTTGTCGACATTTTAAGTATCTATTTATTTTGCAAAATTTATAAAAATGTAAAAAGCAAAAAAAAAATATATTAAAAATTTGAAAAAATGAATGAAATGAAATGAAAAGTCGGGTCCAGTGGGCCGGCTTGTTCAGCCCATCCTTCCAATCAATTTTTGGCCCTTTCAAAAGTTAAGCTTAGCTGCCCCTTCATTTCTTCCTTACGGCCCACTTTTTCCCCTTCTACGTTGAGCCCATCTCTTTTAATGTTTTTATGGCCCATTAAAGTTTAAAATAACAAAGAGAGACAAGAGCCCAAAGTCATTTCTTCCTCTTCGCTTACACGAACCGACACTCACGAAGAGGAAAAGGAAAAAGGCGCGGATGAGGAGAGGACCGTGACGAGCAAAGCATGAATGTGTGCCCGTGAGCGATGGAGGAGCAACAAGCTGTGATGCAAGCAAATCCAAGCCTTCTAGAAGGCTATGCTGGCGTGAGGGATGAGCATGGCTAGCCGGAAACGATACGGAAAGGAGCATGGGCTGCGTGCATGAGGGGGCTAGGCCAGAGGAGGCTTCGCAAAAACCAGAAGACCAAGTTGCAGAGAGGAGCAAGATGGAGAGAGGAGAAGAAGGCAAGAGAGAGGCTAGCGTTCACTGAAGGTAGAAGCAGAGGGATCGTCGGAGCTTGGCTTCAACCTTGGTTGAGGTGCCGCCGGCCACCGCCGGCCACCGCTTTCATCTGTAGCAGGTTGCGGTATTCCGTCGAGTTCGCTGCTTGGCCGGAGGATGGAAAGGGGCATCGGTTCTCCTTTAAAGACTCGTCGGCGATCGCACCAGAGCAAGAAGCGTCTTTAAACCAGGTGGGCTCCCGCTTTATTACGTTCTGTAAATTTTTAGTAAATTCGGAAAAACATTAAAAATTCGAAAAAAAAAATTCAGAAATCCATAAAAATCTAGGAAAATCATTAAAAATTTAAGAAAATTCAGAAAAATCATTAAAAAAAAAACTTGAAAATTTTCAAAAAAATAAAATGAATAAATTTTTTTAGAAAAATTGGAAAACATTTTAAAGAACTAAAGCCCTAAAATTGGATAAGCCTTTAGGGCTTTACAATATAGATTCTTGTTTTGCGTTGTCTTGCTTCTTTTTTTTTTTTTTTTTTAAGGGATAATTTTAGGATGCTTATATACTTTCTATTATAATTATAATTTACTGCACTTTGCAATACTTATATGTTACTTCCTTGTTTTATAATAATTAGGACAAACCTTAGATTTTTCTTGATAGGCTAGTCACATGATTAGGTTAGGTATCAAAAGAGTGTTAGCCCTAAGGTTAACCTGATCAAGTCTCGGACTCCAAAATCTCTAATTGCGTAAATTGTAAGATATCCTCCCGTTAGACCCAAAAAAGCTAGTGTCGACTCCCTAGTCAAAACTTGTATAGGTTTAATTGATCAAAAATTTGAAAGTCTGATGTCGTGCGAGATATGAACTCGGAAGAATTCGAGTCAATGGATAACCATCGGCCCAAAACCCCGAAACGTAACAAACTTTCCCTTCCTCGCGAGAGGGGTATCGCAACGTCCTAGAAATTAGGAGAAAAGCATAGTTGTGGGAAATTTAAGTCTATTGAAAAACAAAGCTAAAAGATGAGAGCGTTTGAAACATTATAAAGCTTAGCGAAATCTTAAAAATTTTAATGATTGGGTATGCTAATTCTCATTTAAGCATAAAAGAACATTGTAAGCTATTGGGATGGTTCAGTAAAAGGAAGTAGATTGCTCATTCTATTATCTTCCTTCTTCAAAAGGCTAATAAATAAAGTTTACCGCAATAAGATATTGGCAATTGTTGGATGTGATGTATCGGATCCAAGTATTGATGATAGACATGACTTGGACTTGAAATTTTTGCGATGATATCCATCACTGGGGCAATCGATGATGTGGTATATATATTCTTGTATTTATTATCAACCATTGTGGTGTGGACATTATGCTTGATGTTAAATTTAATCAAGTGATTAATCAAGAGATAAAAGGATGATATTGCATATTGAGTCAAATTTTAGGTAGTATTTGTGTCATTTTTCCTATTATCCATAGTGTTGTAATTTTGTTGTCTTTACAATCTTTACAGTTCAAGATGCTATTTCAAAGATGGATGAAATTTCTTCCAATAAATTTATGTCATAACCCACAATAGAAATTCTTAAATGAGCATGAATGTTGCAACTCTCCCGACAGGTAGGGAACACAGATTAAGAGGTAACGTCAAGTTGAGCACTAGAGACCCTTAACCGACATGAGTTCTCCTAAACCTTTACCTCACTCAACGTTAAATGATTCATTTTTATTGATTAACCTATAAAAATTGTGTAATGTGAAGGAGTTGGCGGTAGCTCATCACAATCGGCTAAGATCCAAGTGAGATATGGAATGTATCTCACTTCTTACACAACGAGACATCTAAGTAAAAATACTTTACTACACTAATTATTCGACTAATACCCTTTCATTACCTAAACTTAATCACTTGTCAACTAAAGTGACCACACAATTTTTTTTTTATCAAATTATAAATCCTAAAATTCTCATCCACCAAGTGTCGATCAATATATTTGTAGTTCATTATGATCCTAAATCGTAACCTAATCAACAAATTAAACAAACAAATCACAACAACAAAGTAATATGAAAAGAATCACTACTAGTTTACCAAGAGTGGTAAGAGAAGACAAGTAAAAATAAAGTGCCTAAAGTAACTAAATATAAGTCGGGCAAAGAATATACATTTCCTCGTTTTAAGCCCTAAGACAACAACCTCTATGAGCCAAATTCATATTGTATGTATTTTTCCTAAAAACAAATCTATGTAAAATTAAACTTAACCAAATGTACCCATTAAAATCCCCAACCTATATTTATTCTAACTAAAAAAGACTAAGCTAAATCAAATACTAATTTTAACCATTTTCCAATATTTTATTTTTTATTTTATCTTTATTTTTATTTTTCTTATTATTTTACTTATTAGGTCCCAACTCAATTTATAAGATCACAGTTTCGTTTAATTTATCTATAAGTTTATTTTTATTTTTATTTTTATTTCATTTTATGTTATTTTAATACTTTCTCATTCCCAAAAAGCAGTCTATACGGTCTACGTTTGCACTTTCATTTTTCCTTTTTTTTATGTTTTTATTTTGTATTTTTTGTAACTTTTCTATTTTTTACTATTTTTACTTTCTTATTTCTGGTAGAGGAGGATTCGGAGCTAGGCCCTTGGGCCTGGTCCGAACAAAGGCTAGGCTTGGACTTCGCAGGTCTGGGTCACAGGACACTAATTGAGCTTTTCATGACAAACCTCTTTAATATGGACTTAAACTCAAACCGTCAAAGTCTAATCCTCTATCCAAACCCACCTAAATTACACCAAGCCCAAGCTTGCTAAAAGCCAACTCATGCATATTTTTCTATTTTTCTTTTTATTTCGTTTTTTTTTTCCTTTTTATAATTTTCTTTTAAGCCCTTCTTCCTCCTCATTTCTTCCTTTATACCAAAACGCACAAGCTTTTCATCACTCATTACCTAATCTATGTCAGATATACGCAAAGACCAACATGAAATTTCCGTAAACGGCCGAGGCAACCACCACCTCGCTAGAGAATCAATGACATAACTACTAACTTTTTTTAACCTCCACCGTCACTCATTTGCCGCCCGAACACATACCGTCACAACAATCCAGAATCCCTGAACTCAAAACACATTAAGGAAAAATGTTTTGCTCTTTCTAGAATATAATGTCAGAAATGAGGATGGAAAGAGATAACGTAATTTGAGGACGAACTGAATAAAAATTTAAAAACGAGGGGGTGTAAATCTTTTATTGACTTTTTACTCAATTAGAGATAGAGTTAAAATTAAATAAATAAATAATGAGAGACATGAAAAGAAGATCTCTTCCTCAACTGCAAAGTATGCTAAGTTATATATGATTATACTTATAACAAACAAAAATACGCGCCTTCATTCAAATTTGCTTATGATATAAACTCTAAGATGAGGTGTCAAAACATATGATAATAAACTCATCAGTTATTTATTATTCTTTGATTATTTATTTTTACGGTTATTCTCATGAAGGGTTGTGTCCTTTAAAGATCATTCCTCTTCACCACTTAGAGTTTTTTGTTGGTCGAATTATCATTATTGTGGCAAAATTGTCCAAAAAAGCCCTTAACTTGTTGTACAGAAGCTAATTTAGTCATAAACATTTTAATTGTGTCAATTTAGTTTTAAACATTTTGATGGTTTGTCAATTTAGTTCTAAACCTAATAAATAAATTGAGGAAAGGATTTTTGAATCTTGGCATTGACCAATAAGGATTTTTAAATCATTGGTTTTATGACAATATCATTGATATTCTTGCCTTTCTTTCTTTACTTAAAATTGATGGTAAAAGAGATTACAAGTAAGTGATATCTCTTGGGATTTATTACTAACGTCAACGTGATTTTTTCCTAAAAGATGGAAAACCAAAGAATCATCTTCGATCTTATGGTTGCATCAGTGAAGACTTTGAAGTGGTTGGTTTCCTTTTTTGCACCAAATTTCTTGAATTTCAGATTCCAAGTTCCTTTCTCCTTACATGATCTTCACAACTTACTAATGTCAACGAGATTGCTTCTCTTCAACATCTGAAACAAAAATTTGAATTCATATCGACTAAATTCACACCAAAAGAAGAAATTTCTCATTCTTCTTCTTGAGAGAGAGAGAGAGAGAGAGAGAGAGAGAGAGAGAGAGAGAGAGAGGGGGGCAAAATTATATGGATATTTAAGAATATAGCGTGTCTAATACACTTTGTCATTTCTTTCTCTCTCATTTGAAAGCTCTAGTGAGCTTAATAAAATACTAAAAGGAAGTACAAAAAGAAGCTATAATGAGCCTTCACAATACCGTCTTGGATATTTAGGGTCTGTTTGTTTGAAGGAAAACTATTCCCAAAAAATTATATTCTGACTTTCCGGTGTTTAGATGATGGAAAACTAATCGATCTACAGAAAATATTTTTCAAAGGTTGAAAACAATAAGTTTAGATTGGAGGGAAACAAATTCCCATTCTAGTAAGAAGGAAATTCTTTCTCTAAACTAGCAAATAAATGAAAACTAACCATTTTTCTTAGAAATGATTTTCATGAAAAGTATTTTTCCTTTATTACGAAGATTTCAGTTAAATAAACGCACCCTCCGATAAAGAGAAACTGAAGAGGATCCAAGGGGTAGTTCTTTTATTAATGCATGCTACAGTGAGTCTGCTGGAAGCAAAAGAAAATATTGAATAATTTTATCAGGAAAATAACGGGACGAGGAAGTGCAATTGCAACATTGCTAGAGTGAAGACGTGAGACAGAAAAAAGGCCGAGGCAAGTTTAAAGATTGACCGGATTTCTCATATCAAGGGCGTTATGGTCACATGATAATTAAATGGGTGTTTTTGGCCAGAGAAGGGGTGGAAATAGCCACACTCCTCAAGAAATCATCACGCCACTAGACAAGCTAATAGCTTATGATGTTTCTCAAATGGGTAGGATACTCGGGGTTACATTAAGCACCTCGTCATTTTTCCTCCAAGGACCGAGTCCGTCGACTCTTCGATGAATGAGCACAGGTCTTGGAACAGAAGACGAAAATTTGTATTATCGATCTAGGATAAATTTGTAGTCACAATGTTCGTCGATTACATAAGGAGATGAGAATGATTAAACTTCAGAAGGATTAAAATTACCCGGCAATAGTAGAACAGATTGTATATTTAACTTTAGGAGAGAAAAATTAGTATGAATATCGCTACTGTTAAATAGCATCATAGAACTATTACATAAGATGACCTGTTCCACCGTTTCACTTTAGTTCGTTAAAATGAAGTAATTTGCTTAGGAAGTGTTTTGTCTTATCTTTTAAATGCAGTTAGCGCCTTGCTTGTTTAATTCTCCTATTTAATTAGGTATGTGAATGTTTGAGATGCAGCGTTAAATTTTAGTGCTTGTTTTTCGGTGGGTAGATCAGAAGGTTGATTAGATACTAGGGGATTGATGCTGATAGCCTTCTGCGTTGTGCATATGAGCGGGGGCTATTAATCATTAATTCCACTCTTTGGACCGTTAGTCGATTTAGGAGGAGGCTTGGGAAAATCGAATCGCACGAGATCAAAGGTCAATCCCAAGGCCATTCTATGATTGATTGGATGAGTTTTGCCGATTGCCTTGTTTGTTGAATGGATGACTCGAATGCAGATCGACACCATGAATGGTGATCGGTGGCGGCACCCACTGAAGAGTTGGCCAATTGAAGACAATGGCGTGGTTGACCGATCTCCGTGGCTGTCTTAATCTTTTTGTAAGAAGCTTTAGTTTAGATTTCTTAGTCTGGTCAATTAGTAAACTTAGGCTCTAATTAGCTTGGGCTATAATTGATAGGATCAATTTAGATTTAGCTTCTCTTTTAAAATAAATGGTCAAGGTAGCTTAATATAGTCCCACTCTTAATGAAAATGATTAGTATAAGAATCATATTTGGCAGGTTCTAGTCTCTAGCTTCAAGCTTCCAAGGAATTATGTCTCGAGACGCATAATGAGGTCATGTGTATTCTTTGCTTGACTCCTATCAGGTTCTTACGTTCAGTCCCATTACTTGCTTTCAAAACTCGAGTGTTTAACCACTGGGATTCCCCCTAGTGGCCACCCTTCCAACATGGAAGGGGGAGGTGAGGGGTTCAAATCCCCACATTCTCAGGAGGGGATGGGGTGGGGACGCGTAAGTTTCAAGAGTGGGTTTCGACTCCCACGCCCTGCAAGAGGCAGGGCAAAAGTCTGAGAGTGAGTGTAGAATAGGAATAGAGTAGGACTGACAAAAAAAAAAAAACAAAAAAACTCGAGTGTTTATTTATTACATTGTCTTTCAATAAATTGGACATCTATTGTTTCCCTAGAATAGATCAAGATTAGTTTAGACTTCAATGTAAATTGATCCCACAAAAACATTTGCATGATCATTTTGCAATTTTGATGCCTTTAAGACCATAATTGGTAATCAAGACCATGTGACCACTTAGATTAAACAACTTTCCAAGTTAGAGGTATCGAAAGGGTGCTAATAAAAATATTAGCATAATCAAGTCTTAGATGCTAAAATCTCTTATTGCGTAGGAATTGAGACAATGGTCTCACATCTCGATTGTTTTTTAGCTAATCCTAAAAGACTAGTGGTGACTCCTAGAATATTAAGCTATTAAGAACTTAAATACTAAAATCCAATGTAGCATAAGGTATGGGCTTTGGAGAGTCCATGAGAGCTATTGGCTGGCCTTTTAGGCAATGCCCCTAAAACTTATGCCTTTTCCCAGTTGAAAAGGGTAGGTTGCGACATTGGCATGGAGTATATTTAACTCTATATAGGTCAACTTATATTTTTTTTTTATTAAATTTGAAAATTATCAATTGCCTAATATGAGTAGATATTAAAGGTAAATATTGTTAGAGAAATATGTCCAAGTGATTTTAATGATGCTCAAACCATCCTTAGTATAATGTTTACTATGACATGTGCAATTTTTTTTATTAAAGGACTACATAATATCCATGATGTGATCTAGTGGATAAAAATTTTAACGTGTCTTGATATGGTTTTCTGTAAACAATACCAACAAATTTAAAAGATCAGCTTGTGACAATGCCTATGTCGATGCTACTAATATCAGGTTATTGGTACTATGAAATGTTTGTTGGTTTGGTAAAATAGCCATTGTAGCTATGGATTCGCACAATAGCAAAATCCAAATGGAAATATTAATCAAGAAGTTAGGTAATCTGACAGGTTTATTAGAGACTGTTACCCATGCTATTTTTAGATAGCCTACAAATGTTCATGAAAAGGACTATATAGACAATTCTATTTTTGGATAGCAGCTCAATAATAACTCTGACAACTCTTTGCTTCTCCAATCCTGCTCCAACAGATATATTGAAGATGATTATAAAATATAAGATCTCTAAAGCCAAATGTTAGAGAGAGAGAGCGACATAACAAGATCGGAAAATTTGCTTCTACTTGTGTTCTAAGCAGTACGTTCTCTTTGGATTGTTTTTCTAAGTATTGTATTCGTGTTGTTTTAGTAATTGTACTAAAAATTAAGTGTACAAGAGTAAGAGCAACAACTAAGTCCTAATAATGTGATCTATTATGTAATAGGATAAGTGTTTGCTAATTATGAATTTCTAAGCAAATTAGTAACGCAATCCAGCCCGGCTTAATGCTACTAGTTTGAAGAGCAAAAGTAGGTGTGGAGATAAAATCAAATCACTATATATCGTTATCTGCTACTATTTTCTCTCTTATCACTCTCACAAGTACACAATACGATTACGAGTTTTGAAACATCACCTTGACTAGATCTTTATTTAATGTAAGTTATTTTCCGCAAAAGATTGTTACGTTTTCTAAAACAACCTATTCAACCCCCCTCTATGTGGTATTGTAAGCCCCCAACAAATAGTACAAATCTTAGAACCTTCAATTCAAGTAGTGACTTCAAGACATGGTACATTTTGTTAGTATAATCTAATCTTACCAATGAAAGAACATATATTTCTTTCACTCAATCTTCTATTATAGAATGATATCGAATACTGCATCCTTTTTTCTTTTTTTTTTTTGTCAATTCCGTAATTAAATGAACCTAAAATGGTAATGAAGTAGGAAAACCTCCTTAAAAGTATAAAAGTAATAGCCAATTCTTTTTTAGATAATTTTGATGCGGTGATTTTCATGGATGACAACTCTACACCAAAGGAGGCGCCTCGAAATTCTGTATAAATCGGCCTCTTGCCAACGCAATAAAATGTTGTCTTTGTTTCTTCTCATCCTAAAACAAATCAAGTATGCTGCAATCTGCGAATGGTGATTGAGGTAAGATTCCTTAAGCTTAATCTCATTTGACATTATTTATGCATTGATATTGTATGGATCGCTCATTCTTCTTGTTGAATCAGAGAAGATCGGACCGAGCCATCATCAGAGCAAACGGAGCGTTAGATCTTCTCATACGATTTTAATCTAACTCTTGGTTCAAGACTCAGCAACCTCATTCCGGCTCCCACTTTCATACTTGCCATCCTTTTTAGGTCCTCCTTCCTCCCTTGTTAAGGATTATTTGTGATTGAGGTTTTGTTCATCAGTTGAAGACAGTAGTCAAGATAGCCTAGTAGATTAGCAACAGATCTCGAGTCTTGTTGTTAATTAATCAAAGTAGATTATTGAGTCAGACATCTCTAACTCTCTCTCTCTCTCTCTCTCTAAAGTTGCTTCTATTACTCGAGTGCAGGAACTATCATAAAGATCAATACTCCCATACTCAACACACTCAACCATGTCCACTGCCAAGGTACACCCCATGGTTATCTTCTTATTCCTCTCCCTCTTGCCCAACCTCATCCCCGCCAAAAACCCCAACGGCCAACTCCAAGTTACTCACTCCAGGTGCCGAGGCACTCCCTACTCGGACCTCTGTGTCTCCACTCTCGCCTCCTTCACGGGCCTTGCCTCCATGTCCTTCCCGGAGATCATATCCGCCATGCTTCACCAGTCCGCCTCCGAAGTGAGAGCCGCCTCAACGCATTGCACGGTCATGAAGAACCATTTCCCTGAGAAGCTCAGCATGCTCGAAAGGCAAGCCCTGGACATCTGCCTTGAGCTATTTCGTGACATCCTCGATGACTTTGACAATGCCGTCTCCTACCTTGAGAGCTCGAAAGTCACCATACGCCACTATTATGACCTTCAGTCCCTCCTTAGCGGAGTGATGACCAATGTTTACACTTGCGCCGATGAGTTCGATCCCCACACAGATAATCTGAATCTCAAGGACAGCATGGAGACTAGGCTCTCGAACATCTCACGCCACGCAAGCAATTCACTATTCCTCCTGACAAAGATGCGCGGCGTCAATAATCCTTCTGGACATGGTATGAGAGAGAGGTTCCCAGCGTGGATGTCTTCAGAAGATAGCCTATTGGTGCAAACACCAACGAATGTGACAAAGTTCGATCTTGTGGTGGCGAAGGATGGATCTGGTAACTTCACCTCCATCAACGATTCTGTGGCAGCTGCTCCGGACAATAGCAACACCAGGTATTTTTATAATTTTTGCACATTTAACTAGTTTTAGTAGTATTGTTTTTTCAAATTTCGATCTTAATGTGACCATTAAGGCTAATAGCTATTTTTAGTGGTGCTGTGTTCTTGAGGATTAGTTGACTAGTAAATACATCGCATTAACTTGAAATCGAAAGGAGAAGATAAGGTTTCATTTGAATGCTTGAAGAAATATTATATAATTTACAGCTGCATATGGCTTATAGCTATTTTTTTATTATTTATTTTCCACATTCACATCCTCTGCTAATGTGCATCGGATTTGTCTTGGGCTATCGCCAGTTATTCTATGTTCTTGGTCTTTTCTTAGTTTCTTTCTTCGTAGGTTACAGCTTTTTTTCAATGAGAGCTGATGATTTGTTCTTCAATTAGTGGCCCTTCGATTTGTTTCTCTTCCGGCCTTGTACTCACTAACTCATTGATTTATTGTTGATTTGTTCGTCTTGCGGCCTTTTACTCACTAACTAATTGATTTATTTTTTCAAATCGTTAATTTAACCCACACTCGGAAATATTTATTTACTCGCTAAAACTTCTTTTCAAGATGTAAATTTCCTTAATTTTTCCCTTGACTTATTCGTATTTGTCAAGCTTACCGTTTATTTTCTTTTATTAAATGACACATATTCATAAGTACTATATCTTTGGTTAAAAAGAACTACATGTAAACGTCATTAATGAGAGTTGTCTTTCGACAATGGTTATCAAATACTTAGGTCGAATTATAGTCAGCTTATTTAGAGAACGATGTCCTAGTTCATTTAGATGTCAATACTTATTCTTTCATTGCATGAATAGCGTTCCATTTTTTTTTAAATGTGATTTAACTATAAAGCAAGGGACTTTTACAACATCAACAATCAATTACTTGTATATGTCTATTTTGTCAAATTGCAAATACTATAAAACGGATTATTTTCCCACTTCTGATACAGCCAAGGGGTTTTCCGATTGCCGCTACAAATATAACTAATGACTTTGTCCATTGGAAATGAGAAGAGTGGAATGGAAATGAAACTTATTCTTCTTCACTACTTCGTTTTCATTAATGTGGGGAGAGGTGTATATAAATAAGAAGGAATGAGTATGACTAAATAAAAAAGAAATTCCCCAAATGGAGGACTATTTGTGACAAGAAAACAACTAAATCAAGAAATATGAAATAGTAGTTCTCTCATTAAGTTTTTCACTTTCCTTTCACTGGCAACTTTGAAAACGAGATCTTTGATGTTATGGTAATAATGTTATTATGTTTTAAATTATAAAAACCTCCCCTTCCGAGTTCACCAATTTTCCTTTATTGTACAGGTTTGTCATCTACATCAAAGAGGGGGACTATTTGGAGTACGTCACGGTGAACAAAACAAAGACCAACCTCATGTTTGTAGGCGACGGGATCGAGAAGACATTGATCAAGGGCAACCGGAACTACGACGATGGGTGGACTGCTTACTGGTCAGCCACCGTTGGTGAGTTCTTGAAACTCAATTCCTAATCAAATAGAAAATAAATGGTAGAAGAATAACCCAAGTGCCAAAACTTGGCACGAAGGGACATATAAGTGTCAAAACTTCGGAAAGGTACACTTAAGTGCCAGTTTCAGAGTAAAGTGGAACACTTAAATGCCACTCTGGCCAAAATCCGACCAAATGACTGACGTGGCAATTTTCCGGCGAGTTTGGTGCAAAACAACATCGTTTTGCACGCTGACATGGCGAGAAAATGCAAAAACGATGTCGTTTTAAGTTTTTAAAATTTTAAGTTTTTTAATTTTTATAATATTTTAAATAAAATTAAGTTTTAATTTAATTTAATTAATTTTTATATTAATTATTTACACATCAAACACAAAACAACGTCGTTTTTGCATTTTATCGCCACGTCAGCGTGCAAAATGACGCCGTTTTGCACCCAACTCGCTGGAAAATTGCCACGCCAGCCATTTGGCCGGATTTTGGCTGGAGTGGCACTTAAGTGTTCCACTTTACTCCGAAACTGGCACTTAAGTATACATTTCTGAAGTTTTGGCACTTAAGTGTTCCTCCATGCCAAATTTTGGCACTCCAGATGTCCCAAACTCGAACATAAATATTTATTTCAGATCCAAAAACAAATTGCTCTACTTGCCAATTGAACACCATTTGTTCTTTCAAGTGAATTTATGAATTTGCTCGTTATTTGTATGTCTCTTGCGCTCACCATGTTTCTTATCATTCATTGTACCATTAAGAAAGTTATCAACACCACTTACATTCTTATCATATAGTAATAAGACCTAGGGGTGTTCTTTTTATTAATATACCATTTTTTGATACTAAGGTGTTTCTTGTACTTTGGTACATATACTTGTATATACACTGATTTTCATTTTTCCAAAACTGAAACAAAAAACCACTCTAAAATAAGATTATCTTGCTTAAATATTGAAAAGGGTAATGGGTTGACGGATCAATCTTAGAATTCTGTTATGCCAGTTGCTCTCAATATGTTAACCTAAAGGATACGTAATTAAATCAATAATAATTAATGTTATTTCCTCTATCTGCAGGTATTGAGGGTGATGGATTTCTCGCTAAGGGGATTACCTTTGAGAATTTTGCGGGGCCCAAGAAGGGTCAGGCAGCGGCTTTTCGGAGCCGGTCGGACAAGTCAGCGTTCTTCCAGTGTAACTTCTCGAGCTACCAAGACACGATGTATGTGCACAGTCATCGCCAGTTCTATCGCGATTGCGATATATATGGCACTATCGATTTTATATTTGGAGATGCGGCGGTGGTTTTCCAGAATTGCAACTTGTATGCGCGCAAACCAAACGAGGGACAGGCGAATGTGTTCACTGCCCAGGGCAGAGAAGATCCGCTAGGGCAAACCGGGATGTCGTTCCTTGGCTGCAACTTTGCAGCCGCACCAGACCTTGCACCTGTACAGTCATCATTTAAGACATTTCTTGGCCGTCCGTGGAAGGATTTCTCAAGGACGGTGATCATGGAATCGTACATTGGCAACCTGGTTGACCCAGCTGGGTGGTCGGAGTTCCATGGCTCGGCTGGGTTGAGCACTCTCTTCTATGGGGAGTACCGGAATAGAGGCCCGGGTTCAAACATGAGTGGCCGAGTGAAATGGCCCGGGTACAAAGTTATTACGAGCTCAACAGTGGCAAATCAGTTCACTGTTGAGTCTTTCATTCAAGGTAACCAGTGGCTCAATGACACAGGTTTTCCTTATTTTTCGGGTCTGAATTAGAGAGTATTTAAATCTTTAGATTTTTCAGAGTGCCTTAATAACGTAAAGTTCTACTTTGGTTGTGCATGCAGCTCTACTTTTTGCGTTTTTAATTACCGAGTTGGACAGAGAGACTAGCAGCTC
The DNA here is from genome assembly GCA_007663325.1 of Eucalyptus pauciflora. Taxonomy (NCBI): domain Eukaryota; kingdom Viridiplantae; phylum Streptophyta; class Magnoliopsida; order Myrtales; family Myrtaceae; genus Eucalyptus; species Eucalyptus pauciflora. The sequence continues at coordinate 750,171 of VMYD01000100.1, read as the reverse complement.
TAGTTTCTCCTTCCTGTTGGATTTGAACTAATGACTCCAGCCTGCCGACAAGTGAATTTTTGCCGGCAAATTAAAGGTGCATTTTTTCGAAAAAAAATACACGGACGAATAAAAAAAAAAGGGATAAGTGCAATAGAAGTACTAAAACTTGTCACGAAAATACAATTGAGTCCTAAAACTTGTAAAAAGTGCAATCAAGTCCTAAAACTTGTCAAATTGTTTCAATCAAGTTTTAAAATTAACACTGTCCAACTTCCTAACGGAAAATGCTTATGTGGCGCGGACGTGGTTTTTTTTAGTCATTTCTCTCTCCTACGTGGTGAATAGTTAAAAAAAAAAAAATTCACGCATGCAAAACGACATCATGTCCTCCTTTCTTCTTCAACATCGTGTTCCCCCCCCCCCCTTTGTGACATCCCAAATTTCATCAACCTTTATTAGTGTAATTAGATCATTAAGGACTTAGATTATTTTAAATCGGGCCAGAAAGCGAACTTGATGGACCATAAGGAATGTGTGGGCTTGAGAAGTAGGCGGGCCACACGAGTTTTAGAATTGGGCTTGATGAGCCGAATGGAAGAGCTAGGCTTGGGCTTAGCTTAGAGCAGGCCAAGATTTAGAATTGTTAGATTGGTAAATTTAGTTGGATGGACCATGATCATTGCAGATTGAGCCTGTTGGGCTAGAGACGGGTATTTAGGCCCGAGTAACTCTATTTTCAATTAAGTTTATAGACTATAGTTATGATAATTGGATTAGTGATTGTAATGCTAATGTCAATTTCTAACTTTAGCATTTCTTGTGATAAATTCTCTATAGACTAACACTAAATAGCTAATATGTCATATGATTTCATAAATTTGTATAATTACAAGAGGATTGAAATTTAGTGGAATTGAAAGGGAATTAAGGGCCTATTTGGTAACCATCCTAATAGTGCCAAATTCTGATTTTTTGTTTCCAGAATTAATTTGGGATGAGAATCGCATTTGGTAAAATTTTTGTTCCCAGAATCAGTTTGGGACGAGAATCAAGAATAAAAAAAAAGTTGATTATTGTTCCGAAAACAAAATTGAGAATCAAAACTCTTCTTCTTCTATTCTTTTCTTCTTCATCAACCGCCATCTAGCGATTGCTGCCTGCCGCCACTTGTTGCTGCCGCCGATTGCCGCTGCTCGTTGCTACTGCCACCTGCTACCGCTGTCGCTACTGTGCCGCCGCCCACCGCCGTCCGACGTCGTCGATCGCCGGCGACCAGTCCGGCCCTGCCGATGGCCAGGCAGGCCTCACCCAGTTGTCAGCGAGGCCGAGCCAATGAGGGCTGGCCTCGCTGAGGGCCGGCAACCGACTTGAAGAAGAATTATAATAGGAGAAAAAAGAAAAAAAAGGAAAAAAAAAAGAAAAAAAGAAAAAAAAGGAAAAATTATAAAAATTATTTAAAAATTAAAATAAATTGGTTTGGAACAGAATCAATGAATACGGTACCAAATGCAATTCTATTCCAGAATCAGAAATTTTGTACAGTTACCAAACGCGTTCTTTTACTTAGAATCAGTTCCCGGGAACAGAATCGTTACTAAACGCGCCCCAAGTGAAAAACATTTGAGACTAATGAACTGACTATCGACATGGATTAAAGGTTAATTGATGGCGAACAACATATGGCAAAAGAAGCCGTGCATGGAGGCCACGACTTCTCTCTCATTTCTCTTTGTGTTTCCTCATCTCCCACGGTTCCATCCCCAAAACCGAAACAACCCAAGAGACATCATCATTAGCAAAATCTAATGATTAGCCTACTCTAGAGACTAGCTCTATTAGCTCCATTTTCCCCTCTTAACTCTCATATCTCTCTCTCTTTCCAAAACCGAGAACTCCCATCTTCTTCTCCTCTCTCTCTCTCTCTCTCTCTCTCTTGGTCGAACAGCAAAGGAAACCAGTAGCCAAAACCAGCAATTATCTTCTTCTTGCATGCGAGTTTTGGTGTTGATTTTTGAAGGATCTTTGAGTCATCTAGTAGCTCAACCAAGGTAAGGAAAGATAAATCCTTAAACTAGAAGTTATTCATTGATTTTGTCAAGAAACTTGCGGATCTAGCTGAATGGTGGATGATTAGATGTGATGTTGCTGTTTTGTGTTGATTTGAGCTTGATGAGCACTAGATTGAAGTTATAAGTCATTGCATGTTGCATTAGAGTCTTGCATGTCTTGAAAATTTAGTGGAAGTTGGCTGTGTTGGTCGAGCAAAGTGAAGTGATGCTTGCCGAGTGAATAAGAACAATGTATGTTGCGGTAGATGAGCCGAAGTGTGGATATTTACTTTGAGCCGAGCTGTGGAAGGTTTTTTTGTTAAGAAAGAACCTATTGAAAGTATTCTTAGATGTTGTGAGGTATTGTAAAAGAGATTGGTAGAGAAATTTACAGTTTGGTTGAGCTAGAAGTGAAGAAGGCGGTATAAGATGTTTCTGTTCTAGAGAAATATAGATGGAAAGTCCTTTTATTTTGTGTCGCCTTGATTTCTAATGATGAAGATAAGAAAAAGAATAAGTTTACATAAGAGAACATCCATTAGATTGAGTTTGACTTTCAGTTATAGCTATATGAATGTAAAAACATGTAGGTAGAAGTAATTTTTTTTAAAACAGTAAGCTGTTTTGTAGAAAACAGCAAGACCTTTGATGATTCTAAATTTTCTGTAATTATCTAGATAGAATTGGACTTCAAACCCTTAATAAAAGTTGTAGGAAACATCCTTAGAAATAACATATCAAAATTTGAGAACAAATGGACAAGGTTCAGGTAGTGAAACGATTTTTCTCTGTAGATACTGAATTTGGAAATTTTTGCAGAATTTAAGAAAGAAGACAGCAATTACTGCTCTTAATACAATGAGATATAGAATTATTTTTCTTCACATAAAATGTTAATCTATGTCTCTTCTATAACATACTGAAATTTCGTAACAGTCCAATAAGATTAGATATACTTTCTGTGTCTGTGATCAGAACTGCTCATTTTAGTCCATAAACTGCTTTGATCCGAGAATATGCAATAATTGTTGTGTCCTTTGTACTTGACTCGTATGACATGTATGGAGTCTAGTGACCTTATGATAGTTGTTAATCTGTACAAGAACAAATCTCATCCATCATTTGAAGTATAGTTATGGTATAGGCACCAATAGTATCATGCGTGTGCAATGAGTGTGATGCATAGTGCTTGATTATGGGATAAATATCTGTTTGGCATGGTATGGGACATTTTGTAATGGGTTTTATCTTATAATTTGGACATGCACGTGTGCTAGGTACATGAGAATTAAGTGTATAGATTATACTTGAGGTAGTTGTATACTTTGAAGTCCTTTTTTTTTGCATACAGTAAATGCATTGATCAAAAGTGTGGTGTGTGAAATGTGTGCTTGAATGAGTGAATGAATCCATCAGTACTGAGATGCCAGTGATGCCCCTCGGAAGTTGGGATGCCCATCTTGTGTGATCTTGGATGCCTCGGTCCCGTGTTACTGAGATGCCTCGAAGTGAGATGCCCTTGTGTGTGATCAAGGATGCCCCGGTTGTGTGATACTGGGATGCCTCGGAGTGAAATGCCCCATGCTGTGTGATTTTGGGAAGACCTCGATTATGTGATACTAGGATGCCTTGGAGTGAGATGCCCATAATAGAATTATTGTGGAAGTCCGGATAGGGAATTCCGGAAGTGACTCAATCGGGCCGGCAGAGTTCCGGTGGGTAAATTGATCGAGGGTGGATTTGATATTCACACTAAATTATAATTCTACTTGGCTTGTGAGTTGTGCATATTACTATTGCATTTCATCTCGATATAGATTGAGAATGTGATAGGTATATATGTGTTTATGGATGTATTTAGTATATCTCATATAAAGTGGTCATATATATGATGCATTAATATTCATTTGATTATACTTGTGACTATCCTATCTTAGTATCTTAAACTGTTTAGTTATGATTCTCTTGTACTCTTGATAGCTATGGATTGTCTAGGATAGAGTCTTATTATTTTTTTACTGGGCATAGTTTTTGTTCATTCCCTATATTTTCAGATTGATAGTATGGATGTGCCGCCGATAGCTCATTAAGGGGTGGTAGCACTCCTCGAGGTTTCTTTTCATGATGTGTATGATCCCGACGTTGACATGACTTTCTCCAAGTATGAGGCTGTACTGTGGATGGATGATGGTAGAGCTGAGATGATCCCGATGAAGTTTGTCGCGTGGTTCATACCACGAAGGAGAGATGTTCGGCTCTCTTCCTTTTAGCATTGATGGACCTGGAGCTGGGACGGATGGCGCCTAGACGCCTATGATCGTGTAGAAGCTAGAAGATCATCTTTTCTTTTGTTTTTGTTTTTTTTTTTACGAATGTGGGCTTGTGTGGGATTAGTGGAGTTAGATACCCCATCACCCTTATCCTTGGTTGTTTACTTGCACCTTTACTTTTGCACTTGTAAATATGATGTAAGAAGTCTAGGTTGATTTTGTAGGCCCGAATGCTGCTAAGGAAAGTAATGAGACTCTCATGATCTTTATCTATATTCATATATGGATTGTCTAATATTATGAACTGGTAGGATTATTGCAGGATAACCTTACAATATAAAGTTTAGATTTTAAATAATCCATGTTTTACATGCTAACCTTCAAGGGTGAACACTATAGGTTAACAATTGGAATTTAATAAGTCTTGCAAGATGATAATATTTATAATTTCCACTTGCGCTTAGTACGTGACACTACTGGGACGTCACACCCTCACTCTCTTTCCTTTCACTATTCTCAACTATCCTCTTCCCAGGCATCACTTTTCCTTCTTCATTGTTCGAATCACATGTCTTCTTCTTCTTCTTCTTCCCAAAATCGTCCAAACTCAAAGCCCAAACTCGTGTCATCGTCTCATTCCCTTTGAACGAAATTGACGCTCGATCTCCCTCTAAACCTAAGCCCCAAATCAAATTTGACAATCTGCAATTCTCTTGCAATTTGAATCCCCTCCCAAGTTAAAGTTCGATGCCCATTGTTATTTGGAGTTAATAGAGCTCGAGTTCGACGCTCGTTGTGAGTTCGTGTTCTCTTCTTTAACGATTGTGAGTTCGTGCGAAGACTTGTCTTGCGGGAGTCTTGGTGTCTCAGTGGTGGAGCAAGCAGCATCAAGGACGGCGACGGGGGTGGCGACGGCGACGGCGGCTCCTCCTCACACAAGTCTCGCTCTCTGCATTATAACATTTTGTTGTTTTCAATTCTAAAATACTAGTGACAAATTAGAATATTTATGCAATATAAAGTAAGTTATGGTTGTCTGTTAATCCAGTGCATATGAAAAGAGAGATGTTTTTTGGAGATTGAAAACATCTCTTAAATCTCTCAAGTAAACACATTGTATTATGCAGAAGTTACTACCTGAGAGATCCATGAGATGTTTTTCATTGCATTTTGCAAAAGAAGCACACGCCTTAGCAAAGAATAAGTAATAACAATTGGTGCATAAAGCTCCTGTATCTTGCCTCTTCACAAGAATGAAAAGGTAGTATAAATTTATCATTTAACATACTATTTTTCTTGAGCATTCAAGAAGTTCGTTTCTTTATGATCCATCTCAAGCAGCTGTATAAGATCCCTTTCTTTATGGTCCTTTCTTGCTTTCTTCTTTTGAGGGGCCAATGAGAAAGGGATGGCTCCATAAATATGGATTATTACATTGACCCCTAGCTCATATAAGAGTCAAATCAGATTATGATTCTACTCGTAGTCAGATTAGTACTTTTTATCTATCATGAGTTAAGTTTCTATTTCATTCTATATAGGACATTGTTTCCGATATAGATAGAATATATGTGTGCATCTAGTACATGTATATGTATCTATTCTCTATTTATATTCATTGCTTCACTTGACAATATGTTTTACCTAACAATCTATTTAAAGAGATTGGTAATATACTTATATCAAGATGTTATGAAGGAATCATAATAGAGCTAATATACTTCTATTAGGTTCTTATAATACGAAGTCCAGAATAATGAGGGCGCCAACATTTGAATCAAGTGGCGTAACTCCTAATGAGGTCAACTCAGAGCCAACATGTTATTGTGGTCTTCAATCGCCAATTCTTATGGCAAAGACAAGGAAAAACTCAAGAAGGTTCTATGGATGTGCTAAGTTTGATAGTCCAAGTTGCTGCGATTTCTTCATGTGGGTTGATCCAAAGATACCAGATCATGTGAGGGATATGATAGTTGACCTCTTTGAAAGAAATCAAGTATTGTGTGAATCAAGCCAATCGAGGCGTGACGAAGTCGATGTGAGCTCATTACTAGCTAAAATGAAGACTCAAAAGACGAAAAATAGATGTTTAAAGGAAGAGCTCGCACGAGTAAAGAAAGAAAAGATGCTTTATCAATTGACATTCATTCTATGCATGTGTTATATTGCTGTATTGGTTATATGTAATGTGAAAGTTGGTGGGAATTTTCTAAGTCTTCCATAGTACCTTGTTTCTAAGTTTGTAAGTTTGAACACTAGTTGTGGATAATTGAGATGTGAATGAAATCTGATGTGAGTTTGTAGTTTGCAAGACCGGTTGCTTGCCATGCAAGAAATTACTTTCGCATTGAAAAATATTGCTTGATTTGTGTGCTTGTCAACGGCACTATATGAGCTATTGCCACCACAATAAATTTGTAACTTCGAAAAAATGTGACAACTCTCTTATTATGCAATCGAGATTGTTAATTGGTGATTTCTTCATGATTTTAATAACGAGCTTGCCTCAAACATTTACAAACGAAATGTGTCAAAAACCAAGTGAAATCAAAGCAGTTGGCTACGATACCTAAGTTACCTAATCAAATCTTTCATGAACCATTCAATGTAGACCATAGAGACCACACAGAGCAAAACCCCATCATCTAAAATGAAATTTAGCAATAAGATGTGGTGGTATTGGTTATCATTAATGCCCCCAAGGGACTCGATAAAAAGGTATGGGAAAGAAGATGATAAAAGTATTGGAAGAATGAAAATTCTTCATGGCCAATTTCAGTAATCATCTATTAACAATCCTGAAGAACAACCACTTTCATGCATTTTAGTAGTTCATACAATACATTTGTGAAAAAGTACTTTGCATTAAGGTTATTTAGCATTTCTCTATGATTTGACATGATTTCCTGAAGTTGCGAGTTTTGGGTATCACATGAATTGCATACTGACTGCCTTGCTTTTCATGAATATGCATGTTGCATGAACATACTCAATGATGCATATGTTTGAATAAGTGATCCTTCGTCAACTCACTTATTTGTTTGATTAAATGAGAATCAAAGGCATATGGTTTGAATACTTGTCATTTTATATGTTTTGTATGTGATTGTTAGATGAATGACTTAGGTGTGATACAAAACCTTGGGATATCACCCAAAATTTGACTTTCGCCTTGTACTTCTTTTAAACAATTGATCTTCACATGATGTCTTATTTTTGGTTGTTTGATGTGTATACTTGTTTCTTTTCATTGTATGCACTTAGTTATAAATTTCTTAGGTTAGGTTTAGATTAAGACCCCAAAGATGGAGGAGGCGTGAAGATGGTGGAGGTCGATGTCCATTCCGACCATTATCATGTATTATTCTTTTTCCCAACATATATCTCGGGTTCCATTTGTTGTATAAAACCCGATGAGTTACGGGTTTTCTCTTTTTCTCTCATTTTTTTTGTTGTGTTCTCTTTTATATTTTTAGGATTGCATGATGAATTTATTGCTTTCCTCGATTGTTTACCTGCTATCTTGCACTTTCAATTTCATTGATTATTTTCCTTTCTTCATTATTCTAGAAATAAAATAGAATGAAAGTGACAAACCATGCATGATCACCTAGTTTAGGAATAATAATCTCAAAAAATGTAAAAAGAAACGCATGGACATGTTAGGAAAATACAACATACTATTTATGTACCGAAAGGGCGCTAATAGCGCAATATTAGCATAACCCAAATTCCCGAACCTAGATATTTGGTTGCGTAGGAATCGAGGGAATACTCCCGACCCTCGATTGGGTTTTCTAGCCAACCCCCAAAATGTGGCTAGTGGCGACTCCCGTCTATTTTTAGGTTATCATAAATAACTAGATCGCATAAATAAACTAGTCGCGTGGAATACGAGCTTGGGAGAGCTTGTGATCTTGTAATCAAGTACCCCTAAACCAACCTTTCCCCCTTGATTTGAGGGCGGCGAGATTGGGTTACGACAACACCAATGTTTTGGCTCAATACGGAATAAATTATCATGACCTTGCTGAGTCATTTCCTCCAACCTCTGTCTATGCACTTCGAAATCTGACATATTATTACTCTTGACACATCTCCAAAATTGTCTCATCAATTATTTTCCCTTGTATTTTTTACCCCAGTTGGAATATATGTGCCTTGCATACATCCTATGCTATGCATTTGGCAAAAGTTTAGCTACAGATGGGACAAGACCCTGACAAATACCCAAATATATATATAAGAAAACAAAAACAAAAGCAAAACATTAATACTAGTAAGCATTGTAACGTCATAATCAATTTACAAATGAGTCATAAAGAAGCATTGCATACCTTTTGTTGGTCTCTTATCAAAGCTCATCCGTCACCATTACACATATCGAGGTTTGACTTGAACAATTCAATAAACCAAGTCCATGTGTCCTTATTCTCAATTCTTACCACTGCTCATGCCACTGGATACATTTGATTGTTGGCATCCTTTCCTACGGCACTCAACAACTTGCCCTTGATCAAACCCCTCAAAAAACATTTATCTAATCTAATGATCTTCCTACATCCAGCTAAAAAACCTTTCTTGCAAGCATCAAAGCAAATGTAAGCCCTATCAAATAATAGTAGAGAATTTGGCAATGACCTTTCAACTTTCAATTTTCAATTTAAAATTGCTTGAAGGGCTTGCAATGTAAAGCTCTCCCAAGTAGTCGTATATCTATGCATATTCCTTCTTGTAATTTCCTTCTTGTAGCTTTGATCTATACTCAAAGTGACCTTTACTCATAATTGTTTTCTAACTAATTTCTTTAACTCACGTGCTTTGATTTTAGGCATTGCATAAATGAAAATCATGAAGTGATTAGCTAAATAAGTACTGGACACTCTCTTATTCTCAAAAGTGATACTGCATATATGCTAATTTACATACATTTTCAAATGAAATGACTCAATTTTGCTATCAAGAGCACCATAGATCATCCAATTATAATTTTTCTGGGCACACTTGGCTCTTACAAGACTTTTTGTGTTCTTAGTGTATTTGATTACTCTTTGCTTAGCTATAGAATACTTCAAAATTGCATTTTTGAATTCAGTTGCATCCTCAAATGTCATGCAAGCAATAAATACTAGATTTGTATCACTTTGCTCATATGATGGGAACCTACTTCTCTTCCTTGAAATAACATCAACCTCTTCGTCACCCTCATCATTTAAACTTGATTGAAGATTGTCTTCCTCATCTGAATCAGCATACTCTGTTTCGTATTCAGAATCATCTAATGATTGAGCCTCATCCACAATTGGTGGTTAGGAAGTACCGGTTGCCTCACTATAAGCGCCAATTTTGAGCCTATGTCTTGCTGAAAATTCCTTTAATTTTCTCCTTGCATCAACTAGTTCAAAATCATCATCGTCACTCGACTATTCCACATTCACCAAATTATGTGCATCATCATCCTCTTCCTCATCTAAATCCCTATTGGCAACTTCAACCCGATTCCCGTCATTATCAATATTCCCAATCACAGTTTCAAATATATTACCAGCGACGTTATCAATTTTTTCCATATTTACATTATACATATCTCCAGTTTCCATCTCAACACCCCCCATCTTAGCTCTTGCCTTTTCATCATCAACATGCTCAACATATAGCTCAATATTTTCATAATGCAAATGATTATAAAATAAATCTATCACATCGGAGTTATCCCATAAATACCTAAGAGTTATTCCGTCTACAAGAGTCATACTTCTAGGAACTTTGTAAAAGAGTTTCTCTATTTTACACACACCCAAAGCCTTAATAGCTTCAATTATACTAGATAGTGAACTCTTAGTTAAACTTATTTCAGCAATATCAGCCCTTCCACCTATGTATTCCAACGGTGGGCCAACTTGAAATTTACTTCCATAGCAAACAGTGACATAAACTTTGTTCTTGGCCATAAAACCTACAAGGGAACAAAAACAAAGAGCGGAGCACTTTCAATCATCAAATTATTGAAGCAATGTTCAAGTTCTAAATTGAAGATATTTTCATAGAAGACTAACAATCAATACAGAAAATAGCAAATTAGCACAATGCGCTTTACAACCACAATGCAACTACATGATCGATACAGAGAGAGAGGGGCCTATTGTCGCCTTTCGGTAGGCGATATTCTAATTTGCGGCAATGTTATAATTTATCGCAAGTATTGAAAAATGCAAAACAACCATAATGCAAAGAGTAAAACGTCGCTATAATGTAAAAAGTAAAACATGTTTAGGCCGCCTCCACCTAACATGCAATAACGGTTAATTAAATTGCTATAAATACACTACTCTAATCGCTATAATGTATTTAGAGCTTGTCTAGGCTCTAAATACACTACTCTAACCACCTAACATGCAATAACGGTTAATTAAATTGCTAATTTAATCTAACCATCCACCTAATCCATACTTAGTCTAAACTAATCAACCCTTAAACGTCATTAACTTACTAAGCAAGAATTAGTGAGTTAAACTCACTTGATTAAAGATCCGCTCGGATCAAAATGACGAAGACGTGGTGGGGGTCGAGAAACTCCAAAGCGAGCACGCCAAACGGGGTCGGGAGCGGCTCGAAAACGGCCCAAACAGTGGGCTAGATTTTGTCAGTGTTGGTCAGGGTCGAACAAGGCTGCTCCGGTGGTCGGCTCGGGCTGGAATCGGCTAGGCTGGACCGACAATGGCTGCAGCAAGCTTGGCGGGCGAAGGCAGTGGCGTACGACGGTGGAAGAAGCTCCAACGGTGGCCTGATGGATGGTGAGCCACTGCTGGACACGCGAACGGGCAAGATCGAAGCAATTGCGACGCGGCTTGCACGGAGGACCCGTGGGGGTGTGACGAGCGAGCAGTGGCTCCGATGGTGCACGACGACGATCCGACTAGGCTGCTGGTTCTTCTTTGGAAAATTTTGAAGCTTGAAGAGGCTGGCAAGGGGTGCTGCTTGACGATAGAAAGGAGGAAGGAGAGAATGGGGGACAAATTGGCTTGGAGGGGGCCACCTTTGGTTTTCAACCTCATCCTTTGGTCCCCTTGACCTTGGTCCTCCACCTAGCTGGCTTCCTTAGCAATTTTCAGCAACCAACACACCTTCTAGAAGCCTCGAAGAGGTCCAATTGTTATGGGCAAGGGGGAGCTGCGAATTTGCATAACATTTGGCTCAATTGGACTTCAATCCCTTCTTGACTTAACTCAATTCGGCTCCCATAAATTCCGTTATCGAGTCAATGATCAAATTGGTATTTTTCCTCACCAATTGATCCTACTCGCATCCCGATTTCGCAATAAAAAATGGTCATTTGAATTTTCTGGACAAAAACAACCCTACCTCGACTTTTTCCCAAAAAGTCTTGTTTTGCAGAAAAAATCTTCGGAAGGCGAGGCAACATTCCTAAAATGATTTGTGACATGACAGAACTTTCAATTTCTGAAATCATATTCAAATTCGTGGTTAATTTCCATCTAGTGCGATTTTAGCGTGACCTAAGCTATTGGGTAGCTTTCAGAAATTTTTAGTGTAAATGACTTGTGGTCGATTTTCTTCGAGCCACAATGAACCCCTTCAACACATTGGCGACTCTCAGTTGTCGTGAAAATCTCAAGATTTCAAATACGGACACGGGCTACCAAAACGATAGAAAAATCAGTCTAGTGCCAGTCGACGAGAATTTCGTAATTTAGTAGAATCACCCACGTTTAGCCACACATCTCAGTCGAACCGATCTATCTCTGATTTCTAATCGACTTATAACTGTGCCGTAATGACCTCAACAGATGAGCACGATCGAGTAGTCGAGTTCTAGTCGAATTCTTAAGTCTATCGCATTAAAATTCCTTAATGACTTCGCTAGATAATCTAGTTATCTCACGAGTGATCAGCTCTGAGAATAGCACTATAGGCGCATCAATAAAAGATCCGATTAATTTAATTGAAAGCAAAAGTAACAATCTATGATGTCACAGCTTGCTACTTTAAAGGCGCATCGCCTTATTTTATCCACTCCTATGGATGCGATACTTGCCTCTTCCACATCACACAATAAATATTGTGTATATTGTCACCGAACTAGTCCCCTTGCATCCACAAGCTATCAAAGGCAACCTAGGCAACTTACACGGACAAATAATCGATCCTGATGTAGAGGCCCACCTACATGCTCATCCACCATTGCTGCTACTATAGAGAGTTCCTAAATAGATGGACATATAAGTGCCAAAACTTCCAAAGAGTATACTTAAGTGCCAACAATAAGAATTTCCAGCTAAATAACTAATATGGCTTTTTTTGGCAAAAATTTTAAATGATGTGGCATTTCTCTAAAAAAAAAAAATGTATCTATGTGGTGTTGACATGGCTAGATAAACTCAAAACAACATTGTTTAGATTCAAATTTGATTTTTACTATAAATATTAATTAAATTAAATTAAAAAAGCTACATTGAAAAAGGGAGCAAATTAGTGAGGGCCATGGACATGCTGGTAAGCCTCATTGGAATTGGCACTTAAGTGTCCAATTTTTTTTTTTTTTTAAAAAAAGAAGTAGAGCTTAAGTGAACATTTTGGAAGTTTTGGCATTTATATATCAATCCGGACCAAGTTTTGGCACTTGGGATGTTCAAGCCTCAAATACATGGAGAGACTATTTATAGGCTTAATATATGACTATATAAGAGACCAAATCATATATGCATAATCAAAATAGATATAAAAAATCAAATGGAATATATTAAATATCTCCAAAAGATATATAAATAGTGGCACAAGATGTAGCGTATAAAAATAGAAAAGAGTAAGTGCAACCATGTTTGAATATAGGTTTCTTACCTTTTGAGTTGCTTTCCTCAATCAGGTGCTCAACCTCATATGACATTAAGGGTGCGTATGGTAACGTTTATGTTCCTAAGAATAGTTTCTTTTTAGAAACACTTTTTTCTATTTTTATTCCCGGGAACAGTTTCTAAGCAAAAAAATACGTTTGGTAACTGTATAATATTTCTATTCCAAGAACAGAAAAAGAATATAAACATGTTTGGTATGATAAAAACAATTTATATTCCCAAAAAGAAAATTATTCCCAATTTTTTCATTTAATTTATAAAATGTCAGTTATAGTTGATTATAAAAAGCTTTTGAAAGAGGAAGGTGGAATTGGAATCATAAACTCGTGCTTTTTATTTTTTTATTTTTAAATACATCATTGGCTAATTACTATAGAGTAGCATGGCCTAAGAATTATAATTACAATATATAATGATATAGAATTAGATGACCTTGATACGATTAATAGAAATGTTGCCAAGTACTTATAAATCACATTACAAAAGTCGAAAATACAAAGTTAGGGAATTTTAGGCATATTGAAATGTCTTGCCATTTTATTTGCAATATTTTTCCTAACTGTGTTGATCTTAGCTACCTCCTCATGCAATGTATCATCTTTAGCCTCCACTTGTCTAGGTCCAAACGCATACTCTAGATCTTCATATAGAGAAAAGTTTTGTCCATCCTATCTTGGTTACGAATGTAATTATGAAGAGCACAATATGCAATTACAATAAGTGCTTGTTTCCAAATTGTAAATGCAGGCATATGTCTCAAAATGAAAAAAAAAAAAAATGATTCTTTTATGTCCTAAATGACTTCTCAATAACATTCCTTAGTGAAGACTACCTATGGTTGAACAATTCACTTGCTATTCTTGGTCGTCTCTCTCTACCCCTGTAATCATTTAGATGATACCACTCATCTTTAAATGGAGTTAAAAATTTTGGAAGTGTTGCATAACCAGAATCGACAACGTAAATTTGCCTATAATAAAGTATATTTAATTTTTTTATGATATGCAATCATAACCCAATTATAAAGAAAATTATTCTGCCACACCCCGAATCTCGGGCACACACACATCCCTCGGCGGTCGACTAAAATGCAACATTCCTAAGACACGTCACTGACCCATTTGTTTTATGCACATGCGGAAGTGAACTAATAATCCCCAAACAACAATCAAACATGGGATGGTAAAAGCCGGACAACCAATTTTTACAAACACACTTTATATACATATCAAGTCGATCCTACTAGTGTATACACATAGGTCTGGTTCAAAAAGAACTACTGAGTCGCCTACGCTCTTGACCCTTCAACCTTGGGTCCTGAGTTCTCCATCTAAGGACTTGAAAATTTTAAACCACGACGGTGTAAGATAAATCTCAGCGAGTCTACACCTTAAACCCCAATTAGGACAAGAATTCACCTGGAGGCGGCCTAAACATGCACTATATAGGACTTACCTTGCCTCAGCACCTTCCTGCACATTAGTACATCTCATACATCATATGCATATAGTAAATGCATTCAATAACTGGAACACCCCATATCATTCATCAAATATTCACCGGGGTCCCGATTATAACACCAAATCGTTATGACACGTCCCATTTCGTGCAACACAATTTCGTCCCATAATTAGGTGCAGCAATCTCAATCACTCGATCGTGTTCAAATTATTTACGACCCAACGGCCACGGCCCACTCAATAGTCGGCCATCATCTGACATAACCGGGCGTCGTCCTGCTCCTTCAGGCACGGCAACGTCCCGCGTAAATGCATCAAGAAAACATTTCATAAAAGAGCATCGGTCTAGCCTCCACTGCGACCGACATCCGTTGTCAAGGGCATCTGAACTTAATCAGGCATCGTCCCGCGTAAACGCATCAGGACGGGTTCACTATCCCGCATAAACACATCAGGGTACTTAAGCGATCACACATACATCCATGCTCGGCCAAGAACATCGTGCTTTGCACTCAAATCCTTTCATTTCAAATAATGGACTTGGCCAATTTTCTTCATATTAAAAACACCCAGTAAAATAATTGTGCATTGTCACACATTTAAATCGATCCACAAAGCGTGATACTCTCCCATTTAAAAATTCCATGATTTTATATAGTACATAAAATATTTTTGTGTCAAAAACTGACATCTAGTATTTTTCTAATTAAATACAAAAAAAAATCATATTTTTGCAATAATAATAAAAAATCATCACCAAGTACTCAATTGCATAATTTAGCAATCAATTTCACAAATCAACACATCCACGACGATCAGCGCAAAATTTTACAAACCGACTATCCCGGTATAATTTATGCTAATTATAATTAATTAAATAAATTATAAATTATTTCAAATAAACCACTTAATTAATCTAATTAACCTAACCTAACTAATCTAATTGAACTAACTAAATTAATCCACCTAGGCTAATTACATAATCCAATCAAGCTAACTAAATCACCTAACTAACCTTTCTAACTAATTTAACTATCTAGTTCAACTAACTAAACTAACTAACTAATAGTTACACTAACTAAATTATCCTTAGTCCGAATTAACCTTAAACTAATCCCCTAAGTGCAATTAACTTCCTAATCCAAGATTAGGGTGTTAACTCATTGGATTAGCGAAGAAATGGGTTCACGGCGACAGCATCACGATGGCGGTGAGATCCCGTGTCTACGGCAACTCCAACGAAGGGCCAAAAGAGGCTAGAAACGGCTCCACAAGTCTCTACTCCAAGTTGAGACTCGGTTCTATGGGTTGGCTGGAAGGCGCGGCTAGGCTTGGCCAAACGGGTTGGCGGGTGCAAGGACAACTCGGCGGGTCGAGTGAGGGCTGGTGGCGGACAGCCAGGCGGTTCAGCTACTGGAGTTGGAGGTGATGGCGAGCTAGCAGCCTGGTCGGGCGTGGGGATGGGTTGGTTGAGCAGAGGTTGCGGTTAACAAGCTGGCGAGTTGGACCAGCTAGCAGTCCAGCGATCGCGGCTGAGGGTGGTAGGCGGTGGAGCGGTGGTGGTTGTTCTAGTGGTTTATTGTTGGAGCAACAGGTGGTAAGGCTGGACATGAGCAAAACAGAGGAGACTTGAAAAAGAAGAAGAAAGCATAAGCATGGGTGCTTGACCAGGGAGAGGATGCACATGAAGGGAAGAGAGGAGAGAGGGAAAGAAAGGGGGGACAAGGGGAGATGAAGTCAAGCAGTTGGCTAATGAGCATCCTTGGCAAATATCTCATGCAATGATCACAAATTGCACAAAGTCTTTAGCCTCTTTTGTCAAAGCACCAACCAATGGCCAATTTTCTCTCAATTTTCTCACAAACCAAGCCAATTTGAAGGCTAAAATAAACTCCTTCAACAGCCATACGAATTTCCCTTCCATTTCCTTCCAATTCTCACCAAATCAAGTCATTTTGGTAACCCAAAAATCCCATGCAACAGCCCATACAAATTTCTTCCATTTTCTTCACCAAATAATCCATTTTGGTGGTAAAAAATCCAACTAGGGCTGTCCATCCGAATTTCTTGATTTAAATTTGCCAAATTCGATTTTTCCGCCAAAATTCCGGGCTCGATGGAAAATTCCCAAAAGATGAGACAAAGTCCTAAAAATAAATCGTGACACGCTCAGACGTTCGATTCCTGAAACCAAGTTTAATTTCATGGTTATAATCGACCAGATGCAATTTTAGCACGACCCAACTTACCGGGTAGCTTTTAGTAATTTTAGCGCGTTTGACCCGTGGTTGATAATTTCGATCCACGTTTGTGCATCTCCGAATCGTTGGCAACTCTTGGTTGTCGTAAAAATCTCAAGGTTTCAATTATAGGTACCGAGTATAGAATTGACAGAAAATTAGGTTAGTGCCATTCCACGCGAATTTTGCAATCATGTGGAATTACCCCCAATTTAATTACACCATTTCATCAAATTGACCTATATCCGATCAATAATCGATTATAACGGTGCCGTATTGACCCTTGTCGATTATCATGGTTGAGCAGTCGATTTCTAATCAAATTCTCAAGTCTGTCGCGTTTATATCCCTTAATAGCTTCACTTGATAGATCAGTTAACTCGTGAGTAATTGGCTTAGAGAAAAAGGACTATAGGTATGTCGATGAAAGGCACATTTCATATAGTCAAGACAGGGTCGAAATTCAAGATGTCACATATTCCTTATAGACAAAGCAAATATCGAGTGGTGGTCGAGAAAATTGTAGTTGAGGAGTTTTGAGTGTTGCTGAGAGCACCTGACAATCGTTGACAAATCCGTCCCACCCAGCATACATGGCTGTTTTAATCTTTATGTAAGAAGCTTTAGTTTAGATTTCTTAGACTGGTCAATTAAAAACTTAGGCTCTAATTAGCTTGGGCTATAATTGATAGGATCAATTTAGACTTAGCTTCACTTTTAAAATAAATGGTCAAGGTAGCTTAATAAAGTCCCACTCTTAATGAAAATGATTAGTATTAAAATCACATTTGGTAGGTTCTAGTCTCTAGCTTCAAGCTTTCGAGCAATTATGTCTCGAGATGCATAATGAGGTCATGTGCATTCTTTGCCTGACTTGTATCTAGTTCTTACTTTCAGAACCATTACTTGCTTTCAAAACTTGAGCATTTATTTATCACACCGTCTTTCAATAAATTGGACATTTATCACTTCCCTAAAATAGGTCAAGATTAGTTTAGACTTCAATGAAAATTGACCCTAAAAAACAAAAAATTGCATGATCATTTAGCAATTTTGATGCCTTTAAGAACATAATTGGTAATCAAGACCATGTGACCACTTAGATTAAACAATTTTCCAAGTTAGAGGTACCGAAGAGATGCTAATAGAAATATTATCGTAATTAAGTCTCCGATGCTAAAATCTCTTATTGCGTAGGAACCGAGACAATGGTCTCACATCTCAATTGGTTTTTAGCTGGTTCTAAAAGACTAGTGGTGACTCCTAGAATATTAGGCTGTTAAGAACTTAAATACTAAAATCCAATGTAGCATAAGGTATGGCCTTTGGAGAGTATGTGAGAGTTGTTGGCTGGCCTTTAGGTAATGCCCCTAAAACTTATGCCTTTTCCCAACTGAAAAGGGTAGGTTACGACATTGGCATGGAGTATATTTAACTCTATATAGGTAAGCCTTTTCTTGTTTTAATTACATTTGAAAATTATCAATTGCCTAATATAAGTAGATATTAAAGGTAAATAGTGTTGGAGAAATATGTCCAAGTGATTCTAATGATACTCAAACCATCCCTAGTATAATGTTTACTACAACATGTGCATATATTTGTAATAAAGGACTACGTAATATCCATGATGTGATCCCATGGATAAAAATTGTAACGTGTCTTGATATGGTTTTCTGTAAACAATACCAACAAATTTAAAAGATCAGCTTGTGACAATGCCTATGTCAATGCTACTAATATTAGGTTATTGGTACTTGTGAAATGTTTGTTGGTTTAGTAAAATAGATGTTGTGGCTATAGATTCGCACAATAGCAAAATCCAAATGGAAATAGTAATCGAGAAGTTAGGTATTCTGATAGGTCTATCAGAGACTGCAGCCCATGCTATTTTTAGATAGCCTACAAATGTGCATGAAAATGATTGTATGGACAGTTCTATTTTTGGATAGCAGCTAAACAATAACTTTGACGACTCTTTGCTTTTCCAATCCAGCTCTAACGGACAGATTGAAGATGGTTATAAAAGATAAGATCTCGAAAGCCAAATGTTAGAGAGAGAGAGAGCAACATAACAAGATCTGAAAACTCTCTTCTACTTGTGTTTTAAGGGATACGTTCTCTCTAGATTGTTTTTCTTGGATTGTTTTTCTAAGTATTGTATTCGTGATGTATTAGTAATTGTACTAAAGATTAAGTGTACAAGAGTAAGAGTAGCAACTAAGTCCTAATAGTGTGATCTATTATGTGATAGGATGAGTGTTTGCTAATTATAACTTTATGAGCAAATTAGTAATGCAATCCAGCTCGACTTAATGCTATTAGTTTGAAGAGCAAAGTAGGCGTTGGGATAAAATCAAATCACTATATATCGTTATCTGCCACTATTTTCTCTCTTATCACTCTCATGAGTACACAATACGATTACGAGTTTTGAAACATCACCTTGACTAGATCTTTATTTAGCATAAGCTATCTTCCACAAAAGATTGTTAAGTTTTCTAAAACAACCTATTCAACCTCCCTCTATGTTGTATTGTAAGCCCCCAACAAATAGTGCAAATCTTAGAACCTTCAATTCAAGTAGTGACTTTAAGACATGGTATATTTGGTTAGTATAATCTAATCTTACCAATGAAAGAATACATTTCTTTCACTCAATCTTCTATTATAGAATGATATCGAATACTGGATCCTTTTTTTGTCAATTCCATTATTAAATGAACCTAAAATGGTAATGAAGTAGGAAAAACTCCATAAAAGTAATAGCCAATTCTTTTTTAAATAATTTTGATGCGGTGATTTTCATTGATGACAACTCTATACCAAAGGAGGCGCCTCGAAATTCTGTAGAAATCGGCCTCTTGCCAACACAAGAAAATGTTGTCTTTGTTTATTCTCAACCTAAAACAAATTAGTATGCTGCAATCTGCGAATGGTGATTGAGGTAAGATTCCTTAAGCTTGATCTCATTTGACATTATTTATGCAATGACATAGTATGGATCGCTCATTCTTACTGTTGTATCAGAGAAGATCGGACCGAGCCATCATCAGAGCAAACGGAGCGTTAGATCTTCTCATGCGATTTTAATCTGACTCTTGGTTCAAGACTCAGCAACCTCATTCCGGCTCCCACTTTCATACTTGCCATCCTCTTTAGGTCCTCCTTCCTCCGTTGTAAAGGATTATTTGTGATTGGGGTTTTTTGTTCATCAGTTGAAGACAATAGTCAAGATAGACTAGTAGATTAGCAACAGAACTCTTCACGATTGGCATTTTCTCTGTCATCATTTTGCTTACCTTGAGATCTCGAGTCCTGTTGTTAATTAATCAAAGTAGATTATTGAGTCAAACATCTCTAACTCTCTCTCTCTCTCTCTCTCTCTCTCTCTCTCTAAAGTTGCTTCTATTACTCGAGTGCAGGAACTATCAAAAAGATCAATACTCCCATACTCAACACACTCAACCATGTCCACTTCCAAGGTACACCCCATGGTTGTCTTCTTATTCCTCTCCCTCTTGCCCAACCTCATCCCCGCCAAAAACCCCAACAGCCAACTCCAAGTTACTCACTCCAAGTGCGGAGGCACTCCCTACTCGGACCTCTGTGTCTCCACTCTCGCCTCCTTCACGGGCCTTGCCTCCATGTCCTTCCCGGAGATCATATCCGCCATGCTTCACCAGTCCGCCTCCGAAGTGAGAGCCACCTCAACGCATTGCACGGTTATGAAGAACCATTTCCCGGAGAAGCTCAGCATGCTCGAAAGGCAAGCCCTGGACATCTGCCTTGAGCTATCTCGTGACATCCTCGACGACTTTGACAATGCCGTTTCCTACCTTGAGAGCTCGAAAGTCACTATACGCCACTATTATGACCTTCAGTCCCTCCTTAGCGGAGTGATGACCAATGTTTACACTTGCACCGACGAGTTCGATCCCCACACAGATAATCTGAATCTCGGGGACGGCATGAAGGATAGGCTCTCGAACATCTCTCGGCACATAAGCAATTCACTATTCCTCCTGACAAAGATGCGCGGCATCAATAATCCTTCTGGACATGGTATTAGAGAGAGGTTCCCAGCGTGGATGCCTTTAGAAGATAGCCTATTGGTGCAAACACCAGCGAATGCGACAAAGTTCGATCTTGTGGTGGCGAAGGATGGATCTGGTAACTTCACCTCCATCAACGATGCTGTGGCAGCTGCTCCTGACAATAGCAACACCAGGTATTTTTATAATTTTTGCACATTTAACTAGTTTTAGTAGTATTGTTTTTTCAAATTTCAATCTTAATGTGACCATTAGGGCTAATAGCTATTTTTAGTGGTGCTGTGTTCCTGAGGATTAGTTGACTAGTAAATACATTGCATTAACTTGAAATCGAAAGGAGAAGATAAGGTTTCATTTGAATGCCTGAAGAAATATTATATAATGTACAGCTGCATATGGCTTATAGCTATTTTTATTATTATTTATTTTCCACATTCACATCCTCTGCTAATGTGCATCGGATGTGTCTTGGGCTATCTCCAGTTATTCTATGTTCTTGGTTTTTTCTTAGTTTCTTTCTTCGTAGATTACAGCTTTTTTTCAATAAGAGCTGATGATTTGTTCTTCAATTAATGGCCCTTCGATTTGATTCTCTTCCAGCCTTGTACTCACTAACTCATTGATTTATTGTTGATTTGTTCGTCTTGCGGCCTCTTACTCACTAACTAATTGATTTATTGTTTCAAATCGTTAATTCAACCCACACTCGGAAATATTTATTTATTCGCTAAAACTTCTTTTCAAGATGTAAATTTCCTTAATTTTTCCCCTGACTTTTTCGCATTCATCAAGCTTACCGTTTATTTTCTTTTATTAAATAACACATATTCTTAAATACTTTATCTTTGGTTAAAAAGAACTACATATAAACGTCATTAATGAGAGTTGTCTTTCGACAATCGTTATTAAATACTTAGGTCGAATTATAGTCAACTTATTTAGAGAACGGTGTCCTAGTTCATTTAGATGTCAATACTTATTCTTTCATTGCATGAATAGCGTTCCATTTTTTTATAAATGTGATTTAACTATAAAGCAAGGGACTTTTACAACATCAACAATCAATTACTTGTATATGTCTATTTTGTCAAATTGCAAATACTATAAAACGGATTATTTTCCCACTTCTGATACAGCCAAGGGGTTTTCCGATTGCCGCTACAAATATAATTAATGACTTTGTCCAATGGAAATGAGAAGAGTCGAATGGAAATGAAACTAATTCTTCTTCACTACTTCATTTTCATCAATGTAGGGAGAGATGCATATAAATAAGAAGGAATTAGTATGACTAAATAAAAAAGTAAATTCCATAAATGGAGGACTATTTGCGACAAGAAAACAACTAAATCAAGAAATATGAAAGCAACTATGAAAACGAGATCTTTGTTGTTATGGTAATATTTTTATTATATTTAAAATTATAAAAACCTCCCCTTCCGTGTTCACCAATTTCCTTTTTCGTACAGATTTGTCATCTACATCAAAGAGGGGGACTATTTGGAGTATGTCACGGTGAGCAAAACAAAGACCAACCTCATGTTTGTAGGCGACGGGATCGAGAAGACATTGATCAAGGGCAACCGGAACCAGGCCGATGGGTGGACTTCTTACTGGAAGGCCACCGTCGGTAAGTTCTTGAAACTCAATTTTTAATTAAATAGAAAATACAAAAACAAATTGCTCTGCTTGCCAATCGGCCACCATTTGTTCTTTTCCAAGTGAATTTATGAATCTGCTCGTTATTTTTATGTCTCTTGCGCTCACCATGTTTCTTGTTATTTCGTTGTACCATTAAGAAAGTTATCACCAGCGCTTACATTTTTATCATATAGTAATAAGACCTAGGGGTGTTCATTTTATTAATGTACCATTTTTTGATACTAAGGCGTTTCTTATACTTTGGTACATACACATCTGATTTTCATTTTATGCCGGTTGCTCTCAATTATGTTAACCTACTCGGTTCAATTCCTAAAAGGATACGTGATTAAATTAATAATATTTAATGTTATTTCCTCCATCTGCAGCTATTGAGGGTGACGGATTTCTCGCTAAGGGGATCACCTTTGAGAATTCTGCGGGGCCCACGAAGGGTCAGGCAGTGGCTTTTCGGAGCAGGTCGGACAAGTCAGCGCTCTTCCAGTGTAACTTCTTGGGCTACCAAGACACGATGTATGTGCACAGTCATCGCCAGTTCTATCGCGACTGCGATATATATGGCACAACCGATTTTATATTTGGAGATGCGGCGGTCGTTTTCCAGAATTGCAACTTGTATGCGCGCAATCCAAAGGGACACCGGAATGTGTTCACTGCCCAGGGCAGAGAAGATCCGCTTGCGCAAACTGGGATGTCGTTCCTTCGCTGCAACTTTACAGCCGCACCAGACCTTGCACCTGTACAGTCATCATTTAAGACATTTCTTGGCCGTCCATGGAAGAATTTCTCGAGGACGGTGATCATGGAATCGTACATTGGCGATCTGGTTGACCCAGCTGGTTGGTCAGAGTACCGCGGCTTGGCTGGCTTGAGCACTCTCTTCTATGGGGAGTACCAGAATAGAGGCCCGGGTTCAAACACACATGACCGAGTGAAATGGCCCGGGTACAAAGTTATTACCAGCTCAACAGTGGCAAATCAGTTCACTGTCGAGTCTTTCATTCAAGGTAACCAGTGGCTCAACGACACCGGTTTTCCTTATTATTCAGGTCTGAATTAGAGAGGAATTAAATGTTTTAGATTTTTCAGAGTGCCTTAGCGTAATAAACACTACGTAAAGTTCTACTTTGGTAGTGCATGCAGCTCTACTTTCTGCGTTTTAAATTGTTGAGTTGGACAGAGAGACTAGCAGCTCTAGTTTCTCCTTTCTGTTGAATTTGAACTAATGACTCCAGCCTGTTGACAAGTGAATATTTGCCGGCACATTGAAGGTGCATTTTTCGAAAAAGAATACATAGACGAACAAAAAACATAAATACAAGTTCAGCCCTATTCACACCAATTCGCCCATCACTGGCGTCCAAGCCCATTACCCTACGTTGTTCGATCGCTGCAAAAACCAAGTTCTCTACCTTTGGTTACCCACTTCTGTACCGTCAGTAGCGCTGGCTCCAATTAGCTCGAAACTCCAGCAAACCCATAAGCTCCGAATCTCGGATCACGGTTGTAGCAACACCATCCCACACCGGACCTCTGTGTCACTGTGTTTTCTGATCGGAGTCCTTAAAGTGCTCTTGTGCTCGCTCGATCCTTCTTCACCAGTGCTGACCACCGGCGACGATGCATCCTAGAACATATGCTTTGTCTCTGTTCTTTTGGCGACACAAAAGTGAGTTGTTGACAGCATCCTGCATGTAGATCATTCTACTGAAATGTATATAGCATTTACTCGTTGATTTTCCTGAGTGAGATCAGCGTGCAAATTTGAGGAATCCTCCTGTCTACTTTTGCTGCTCGTTTAGGATATTGCATTTCATGGGTAAAATGAATTTGAGATAGTTTTTTTTTTTGTTTTTTTTTTTTTTTTGGGTGGGGGGATGAAATAAATAACAAGATGCAAATTGAAATGTTAAAAAAAGTCAAATAATAATAATAAGATATAGAAAATTCACATTTACCTAGTTTCATCTTAGAAATGGGTAACGCTCACTCTCAGACTTTTGTCATACTTCCTTGCAGGACGTGGAAGTCGAAACCCACTCCTAAAACTACAGCGTCCCCACCCCAACCCCCCTCGGAGAAGGTGGGGATTCGAACCCCTCACCTCCCCATTCCAAGTTGGAAGGGTAGCCACTAGAACAAACTCCAGTGGTTGGAATGGATTTAGTTTGAGTGGTTCTAATTAGTTATAGGCTTAGTTGTGTGGCCTAGAATAATTACTTTGAATAAAAATGTTAATCTTTGGTCTACTTAGGTTTTAACAATCTCACATCAGATAATGAAATAAGTAACATTGAATATGTCTTACCCTAAGGAGTAGGAGAAATCCCTGTAGGGTAGAAAGAGCAAGTACATCGAATCAAGCAAAAACCTCAGCTTACTCACTGCGCTATAGAATAATGTAAAAGATCCTAAAATTCATTCATCTAAATCATGAGCATCACAAACAGAAAAGAGCTTCGAAAATCAGCAGGATCACACACATGACAAGAAGTCCTAAACACGCTTGGTCTGAATTAAACTAACCTCAGCAAAATCGAGCAAATTTAACGAAGTTTTACTAACCTTTATATTTGTCCAACATTCATTGATGATGAAGCTCGGAAGAAGGATCAAATCACGGATCAACAGAAACATGAACTCGGAAATCCTTCGCCTGATGAATAGAACTTTAATGAGTATAAACATGAAAAATAGAGTCAAGAGGAAGGAGCGGCTGTCGAAATGCTAGAGCTCCACCGATCTTCAATCAGCAACTGGATTTCAGAATTCCTTGATCGGGGAACTGACTTCAAGTGACTGCTGGATTCATGAGATTGTGTGACGCCAAGAGGAAGATAATGATCGCTGGTGAAGGAAGAACTTACGGCTGAGAAAACGAGATCACTGTAAACATGAGAACGAAACAGAGAAAAATAGAGAAAAATTAGCTCTCGTTCTTCTACTGAACCACCACGAATTGAAGGAAACTGAGCTTCTTCCATTTCTTCAGTGATGTTGAGAGGACTTTCTGGTGCTGAGATTGCCGAGAGAGTTGAAGATATGCTAGGAGCTTTGAGATTTTCAGGATCGTTAAATTTTCACATTGCATCAGGACTTTTTGGAGCATTTCTTCGATCCGTATTAATTGGAAATTGCCGCTGAATAATAGATCGTTTGAATTAGAAATGATTGAAGCAAACACTGAAATCATACGAACAAGACCGAGAGCAACGATTCGAGCCTGATTCGAAGATTGAAACTATAGAAAGAAAATGCACTTAGCTTCGGCCATGGTTGAATCTGTCACTTTCTTCGAACTTATTCGGCTAAATGAAGACAACTAGAGAGAGATAACTAAGAGTTAATGGAGAGAATTTTGCAGGGAACGCCACAGAAATCCTCCAAGAGAAAGAGAATGAGTGGAGTGATTGTGGAGAGAGCCGTCGGCCAAAAATGAAGAATGAGAGAGAGGGAATGGAGAGACTTTTTATGAGAGAGAAATTGCAGAATTTAGAAGAATAGTCGCCGTCGACGAGCAAGAAGAGAGAGAGATGGAGGGAAATTCAAGAACCAAATCTAATCAAAGCCCTCCAGTTCATTCTATGGCTCTAATTGATTCTTTCATGGTTAAGCCAACCCTTAATCATCGGCTGGAATCCCTTCAAATCTAATTGGCTGAAATTTTATCACATGGATTAATGACATGGCAAGGTGAATGGCCAATATCAAATGAATAATGGATGGCTTGGATTTCTTGCTTAATCGCTAAGGAGTTTTACCTGCTTGAATTTTGATGGCAATTTTGTAATTTCAAAGGAGCAAGGGCATTTTGGTAATTTCATGACATGAGGAGAGAGAGAGAGAGAGAGAGCTGGTTGGCCAGCTAAGGATGGGTGATTGCTGGCCAAATTTTGGCTAGAAAAGTTGCTTGGGTCAACACCGGTCAAACACGGTTGACCCATTGGACCAGGTTAAACCGGTTTACTATTTCCTCTAATTTCATTCTAATTGTCTTGATTTTGTCCAATTAGGTTGAATTAAAAGTTTCCTAAATGATTTGCATTAAATTAAATGCAATTAGATTCAATTGAATTGACTTGATTTGATTAATTTATCATGAATGCCTCAACCCCAATTTTTGCTAAAATTGCAATACGAGCTAGTCCAATGCACGTAATTAAAGTTCAATTGGCCAAATTAACCTTAATTGGTTCAATTGGATGCTAGTCGATCATGGTCAAAGTGAAAGTGTTAACCCTCATGATTTTGTTAATCACCGATGGACTAAATTGATCAAATTAAGTCCAACTAGTATGATTTTCTCAAAATTGATATTGAAATCCAGTTGCCTCTAATGAATTGGACTCGATTTTGGCTAAATTGCACAATTCATCGAAATCCCTGATTAGGGCCAAAATTGGGGAAATGCACCTCCAACTTGTAATCTTGAAACTAGCTTGTCAATTGAATGCGGAATGATCTCCTGATTAAATGTCATGAAGGAAAATTTCTGAAAAAACGACTAGAAATGAATGAGTTTTAAATTTGGCCAATTAGAAATTGAAATTCCCGATTTGGGGAAAAGTCAATTACTAATTAATTTTCATAAAATTAATGAGTTAAAAGTCAAATTAAGGTAAAATGAGCTTATTTAAGGATTTTCAATTTGTTTATTTTTTGGAAAAAAAAAGGTGTTCATTAAAAGTCAACTTTTCCATTTGTCACCAAAAAGTCATTTAATGGGTCAAACTTTGATTATTATTATTTATTTATTTGACAATTGAAATTGTCAAGGTGAAATTAACACTATGTTAGGGCTTTTTATGCAAAAAGCCAATTTTTGACCAAAGATTTACTTTTTAGTGATAGTTTAACTGAAAAGTTAACTTTTAACTTTTCGAAATCAAAGTGTAAATGATATGAAAATGATGTGCTTATGCGAGAAAAGTGTTAAATGGCCCTATCACTATCAGGAACCATTATCACTCGAGTTTTTATCTTTGTATGACATGTTGGCAAAAAATCAAGTGTTAATAATGTTGTGGCTTAGTTTAAGCTATCCAATATTGATGGTTAGGTCCTTCACATCTTAAGGGACAATTAGGATTTTATGGATCACGGTTGGAACTTCACGTTTTTGATATATTGATTTTTCAAATTATTGGGAAACTGATGCACATTAATTGCGACCGGCAATGTTCTGCACCAAATTTCGTCAGTTGCCGGTCAACTTTTCCGGAGAAGTTTTGAATTTTTTAGTATTTCGAAAGAGTTTTTTTTTTTTTTTGAAAGCTCATTTGAAATGATGGTTTGCCGGTGGAGAACGATATGACACCTTAAAATTAGCCGCGCGAGATGAGCTTGTTGCTCTCTTCTTTACTTCTAGTATGATGCTTGTGTGGCCTTTTTTCGACCCACGGTTGACATTTTGACCCTAAAAGTTGCGTCGCCTTGTAGTCTTAGTTGATGTCCTAAGTTGACATTTGGTTAATGTTTCCTTGATAGGTTTTTGAAGTTTTCTGGGTAATGTAACCTTCAATTGACTTTTGGTTAGTAGTGAGTTGTGCTTTTCAATTTTACGATTTGTAAGCTCGCGTCTTGAAAATGACTTACATTATATTTGTTGTAAGTTATGAAAAAGGTACACGATTTGATTTATATGTAAAAACAAAAATTTGTGTTTAAAGCATATTTGTTATATAAAGCTTGACAGGGCAAAAATGCCCTCTTAGTTATATGAAACGTCATGGTAAAGTGTCTCTTAAAATTAGTTTGGGATTTGATTATATATAAAAAAGTTTGACAAATGTGATACAAATTTTATACTGTTTAAATCATATACATTTTTTTTTATTAAAAGAGCTCTTCTTCTTTTCTTTTCTTTTTACAGTAAGCTCATTGAAATGAAGTTTGCTGGAAAAAGATATGGCACGGCACGCAAAATTTGCTGCGCAAGATGAGCTTACTACTCTGTTCTCCACGTCAAGTACGATGCTTGTTTGGCCTTTTTGTTGACCCATAGTTGACGTCCGGACCCTAAAAATTGCGTCGCCTTGTAGAGTCATAGTTGATGTTAGTTGCCAGATAAGTTGACATTCGGTAATTGTTTCTTTGTTAGGATTTTGAAGTTCTCTGGTAATGTAACCTTAAATTGGCTTTGGTCACGTGAGTTGTGCTTTTCACTTCTATGATTTGTAAACTCATGTCTTGAAAATGATTGAAATTATATTTGTTATAAGTTATGAAAGAGGCATTGCACCATTTGATATTTATAAAAATAGAAAAATTTGTGTTTAAAGCATATTTGTTATATATAAAGCTCGACTGGGCAAAAATGCCCTCTCGACTTATATGAAATGGCATGGTAAAGCGTGTCTTGAAATTGGTTTGGGATTTGATTTTGTATGAAATGGTTTGACAAATGCGATATAGATTTTATACTGTTTAAAGTATATTTGTTGCAGAAAGCTCGACCGGGCATTTATTACCCTCTTGGTATATGAAATGGCATGGTAAAGCGTCTCCTAAAATAGTTTCGGAGTTGATTATATATGAAATAGTTTGATGAATGCTACATAGATTTTATTTTGTCTAAAAGAGATTAATACTACTCATTGAGCAATGACTTGCTGAAATCATCTATGTTAATTGTTTTTCCAAATATACGGCTATCAACAAATACAACGAAAGGACCTACCCACGCATGGCTGCGTTGGTGCGGCATTCCCCCCCTGAACCAAGAGGTCAGGAGTTCAATCCCTAAGTATGCTCCGTGATTTAAGTGAGGGGCCCGGTGGTAGGTTATTGGGCCAGTTTCCCCCGAGGTATAGCCGATGATGTGCTCCCATAAGGTGAGCTAGGCCGGATCCTCAGTATAAAAAAAAAACAAACAAATACGACGAAAGGGATTTTTTAGGGAATTGGATTTTGGGTAACTCTTGATCCTGACCCATAACCCGGACCTGACAAAGGTAATCGTGCAAAAGTTTATGCTTCATCGAATAGAGAGAACAAGAAACCCTAGAATCCATTCATATGCCATGGCAAGTACTTCGGCGTGGACCATCGGCCAAAAAGATCATAAGGATTACATCAGTCTCTTGCCCGATTGCCTAATCCATCATATCTTCTCCTTTTTGCCCACGAGGGACGTCGTTAAAACTTGTGTTTTGTCGAAAAGGTGGCAGTCTATTTGGACCACTATCTCGAATCTCAAGTTCTCTGTCTCTTCTTACGATGATTCATTTGTGAACAAGGTTTTGACACTATATATGTGGCGTAAGGTGGAAAGATTCCACCTTGATATCAGATCAAAGTACTTCTACCCCTTTAAGATTGATTTATGGGTTCGCTTTGCGATTGATCATGAAGTGGAAGAACTTCTTCTCAACTTGAATTGGTGGGCGTATTACACCTTGTCTCCATTGCTTTACAATTGCTCCTCGTTGACTAAGCTGTGTTTGACTGGCTGCCATTTCTCATCCAGCCAAAGAATTAGTTGGAGTTCGCTTAAGTTCTTGTCCATTCAAAACATGAAAGTGAGTGATGATGTGCTTCTACAAATTTGTATGGGCAGCCCTTCTCTTGAATACTTGAATTTGAAAAGATGCTGGGGTGTAGAAAGAATTTGTTCAAGAAGTCTGAAAGAGTTGGTGCTTGATGATGTTAATGTGGAATTTCCTTTGGAGACTTTTTCTCCCCCTTTGGAAATTTGGACTCCCCGTTTGCTGTCATTGCGTGTGAGGGGATATATTTATGAGATAATAAGAATTCTTGAAGCACCTTCATTAGTTGAAGCCGAATTAGATTTCGATTCAGCCGAATTAGATTGCTCCTTCCTAAAGGAAAGTCTTGGCAAGTTGCAGAATGCTACCCGAATTCAACTTGGTGCTTGGTGCATTTGGGTGAGCTTAATCATCTTTCTTCCTGATGGACATCAGCTTTACCATTTAGTTTTTCACTTAGCTTAGTGGACATTATTCTGCCAAAGTTTATGGATGTTTAGCGGTTATATTGATGGAATTTTGCATGAGAAAAAAACATACTGGTTTGTGATGTACTTAAGAAAAAAAAATAAAACTGTTTTGGCGATCTGACTTTACTTTTTGATATGATCAGGTTATGGGGCGTCTGAAGGTAGAAGACGTGCAGTTTTCATTGTCAAATTGCAAGTCTCTCACGCTATACATGACCATCCCCCAATTTAGCTTTCCTGCTATAGCAAATCTGCTAGCAACTTCCCCAAATTTGGAGAAGCTGGTCATAATCTTTGATCCACCTGATTGTGTCTCGGTATATTCCCTAAACTCTAATTCACAGTTTGGAAATATTTGAAAGAATTAACTAGAAGTTTCACGGCTGTCGCAGCCTATGTTTCAAATGCTTCCTCAATTATACTCTGAAAGTTTAACTACAGTCTCACAAATTCTTGATTTTCTTCTCCTTCCTTTCGTTATGCCACTATGATTGTGACAATGAGAAGAATGAGTTTGCTTTCATGAACACAAGTATCGAAATTTCGGTTTCCGTTGTTTACGATTTCCTCTAATTTGATTAGTGTAGGCTAGTCATCTGACTGGCCAGGGGATGGGTGTGAAAACTAAATTGTGCTTTATTTGAAATGTTTAATTTGTCTTTAATCCATGTGCAGGATGTATTTGACAGAGACTACCGCAATGTTGGTCACGAGAGCTGTTGGCATATAAAGAAGTTCAAGCGTTGGGCTCAGCATCTCCAGAATTTTGAGATTTTTGGATTTTATGCTTGTTTAAGATTCAAATATGAGGAAGTGCTCATGCTGGTAAAGTATCTGCTTGGACATGCATCTGTGCTGGAAAACATGGTCATCAACATAACTTCATGCAAGTTGCATGAAGTGGCCCGACTAATTCAAAGTTATGACAGGGCTTCTGAGCATGCTGCAGTTATACTCAATTGTCTGGAAGATGGGCTCGGAAAGCAGCGGCATGAAGGAGGCAGAGTAACAACAAAATGTCTGTGCACTGACAATAAGTATGCCTGATTGGGCCGGTAATGTCTCATGTAAGCTTTTCATTGTTTTAAAGCAAGTTCTGGGATTGTAATTTCTTTCAATAATGTTATAAAACTA
This sequence comes from Eucalyptus pauciflora, assembly GCA_007663325.1. Classification (NCBI taxonomy): domain Eukaryota; kingdom Viridiplantae; phylum Streptophyta; class Magnoliopsida; order Myrtales; family Myrtaceae; genus Eucalyptus; species Eucalyptus pauciflora. The sequence goes on along the minus strand of VMYD01000100.1, from coordinate 718,490 downwards.
CCGTAGTTTACGGACCTTTTTCCTGAAGAAGTCATTTGCCATCTTGTTTACCTATTGAGAGCATATCTTGTCATGTAAACATCTGGATGGCTTTAATTAATCAATTTTTTTTTGTTTTTTGGACATCCTAAGAATTAGGATTGGGATGGTTCGGTAAAGGTGTAGATGGATAAGAGGTAATGAAGTTTACTGCAGTACATGATATAGGCGATTGTTGGATGAGATTTATCAGATTTAGATATCTATAGACATGACTTATAATCAAAATTGCTATGTTGATACCCATTATTGGTGCAATCGATGGCGAGATTTGTGTGTGTCTATGTGTGTGTGTGTGTATGCCTGTATGTGTTATCAACCATAGCAATGTAGACCCCTTATGCTTGATGCTATATTCAACTAAGTAAAAAACCAAATTGTTGATAATGCTATGAATAGTTTTGTAATTAAATCACCGTATATTATAATACCTCATTAAGAAGCAGATGCCCCTCTCTCGTTTTTAAGGAGAGTTTGGAAATACCGGCAAGGGTCATTGGGGTTATCGGAGATTTTGAGAATTTGCCGGTTACCGGCAAGGGTCATTGGCCCTCTCACGATGACCCTCTCTCTATCTGACTTGGATTTTTTTCTTTTTCTTTTTAAGATTTTTTTTCCTCTTTTTTTGGCCGTTTTCTGGTTTTTCTCCAACTTAATCATTTAGGCTTTTTTTTTTCTTTTTAATTCTTTTGATTTTTTTTTATTTTTTATGTGGCGCCATGAGTCACCGCATCAACGCCACAAATGAGAGTTAGAATAAGAGTAGAGTAGGGCCGACCAAAAAAAAAAAATGCCACAAATGCCAAACAAACCATTAAAAATGCCTCGTGAAATTACCGGTGTGCACCATTAGCGAAATTGCACATGAGATCATAAGAGTAATTTGATTACATCAATTTGAAAATGTTTACAGTTTAATTGCACATTAGGCCAAACATTTATTACTGTTGATGCAATTTTCCCTTTAAATTTTATTAAAATTATGCCGAATGTTTTTTTTAAATGCTTAATTTAAAGAACCATATATACCATGTTTGCATCTCATACCGCAAGATCTAGACCTTTTTTATTATTATCATAACCTAAGCTTTTATTCACGGGCGCTTCTAGGACCCTTAGATGAAAAACGTGTCCGGTTCCTTCTGGAAGGTTGAAATCTATCTAAATTTTTCGTAATTTATCTGAAAGTTGTCTTAAGGCCTATCAAGCTTATAGATAGTAATGTAACTTTACGGACCTGAAGTAGTCGAACTTATTTGAGCTTAACGACTAGTAATTAAACTTTGTGCATGATAATTGGCTATAGATGGATGCTCAGTAACTTATGATCGTAACATTCTGTTGGGATTTTGGCCGTAGATTTGACAGATGTTTGCAGTTAATTGGGTAACTGGCCAGACTGGAAATGCTTTTGGTACTCATTCCTTACGATGAAATGCTGTTGCTTGTGCCAATGTCGTTCGGACCTTGCATTTGTTTGACCCGCTAAACTGTTTGTCGTAAGTAGTGAGGATTCAAATTTAAGTCTTTCTTATATTCTGTTGACTTTGTATCCCCCGTTACTCTCGGTTATTTTTACCTGACAATGAAATTACTCAGTTTATGGTACTCTCGGTTAGTTTTAGCATTGTTTCTCTTGGTTTGAATCCTGTAGCTGTTGTATTAACATTTCTACTTGGCATTCGTCTTGGATAAGACGGAAATCCTCGCCAATGGACCAAAATCTGCTGATAAAGTGGATCCTTGGAAAATGCTTGAGGCGGCTTGAGTTGTTCTAATCCTCCATGAAGGTTCTCATAATGCGGAAGCCTTTATGGACTGTCATTTCGTAGGATCTTCCTTCGAAAGTCATGTGCAGATCTCAAGTCTTTGTTTGATCTCACGATGGGCTGTTGTTCATCATGTGTATGTTCTGAAAGTGTTTGGGAAGTTTGTGAGACGTGATTCCTGTTACAACCCGGTCTGACAAAATGAGGAGTGGTCGTTGGGCCAGAGGACTTAAACAAGAAATGACACTTGATAGGCTTCTAAGATGGCGAACAGAGTAAAAATAAACTAAATTGTGCACTAAAAGATGAGGAGAGCAACTTTGAGATACGTGTGTGTGTGAAAATAGGAATTAACATTAGAGCTAGATATACTTGGGTGGGAGCACTACTAGGATGGATAACCTCTAGGGAAAGTATCCACCCATATACCAAATGACAAAACCGTGAGTCTCAATATAGGACAGACCAAAGAGGACAATACTCCAGAGATTTAATTTAGGGAAGCCACAACACTAGTTTCGTGTTTGAATTGTGGATCTTCCCAGTGGCGTTCGAATTCATGATAGTTTAGTTTACTCTTCAAGATAGATATATTAAAGGCTTTGACTATGATTCAAGCCTCTTCTTGTCCCCAATGGCTGTTTTTACCAATACAACATTATAGAGATTATCAATAAACAGCATAGTGGCAACCCTCTAGGTGAAGAGGGCCTGCAAGCCTTCGCCTTCGGTTGGTGAGGGCGGGGTGGCAGCATCAAGGGCTGTAACTCTCACCACCTGGTTTCTCCCTTTTTTTAATTAGCTTATTTTAAAATTGAATTTAAATAAATTTATAATGAAAATCAAATTTGAACCAAAATGGCATCATTTCAGCCACGTCATTGCTATGTAAGATAGAGAAAAAAAGTTAGGAAAAAAAAAAAAAGCCATGTCAAAATTTTTAATTAGTCGAATTGAACAGAGTTAATGAAAAATGTTGACACTCATAGACCTACCAGTGTATGTGCATCTTTTGATTTTCTAATCAATTAGATTAGGTGGAATTTATTGAATGTTAAGCTCATGTATTTATAGTTGATAGATTTATTTTTCTAAATTAAAGGGAGATTGTTCAAATGCACATGTCAGTCACATTAAAAAAATCTCACACCACATAATTGATATGATATGAGATAGTTAATATATCGTAGTAGCCCATAACCAATTGACTTAAGCTTTTCAGTAAATGTAGACTCGAGTGAATATATTAACTGGCTTTAACTTAAACTCTTCTATCTATTAGAATCGACTCAACTACAATTAATTTGTGAAGGAACTCAAGCTTTAGTTATAAAAAGCTATAATAAATGGGGTTATATTATGTCATTTTCATGACACTTACGTCGATTTTAACTAATATTTTTTTTTTAAAAGTAAACGTGGCAGCTCAATTATACTCACGAGCATGTAAAATTGGGAATTGGTGCGCTCGAACTTGACTTGACAAGATATGTGAGTAACTCGAGCTTGGGCTTGACTCGAGACTTTATCTCGAGCAATAATCCCGCCGAGCCCGAATGGCTCGACTTAGTTTTGATCCCGCGGCCTACGAAGATGTTGCTTCAAGTTCCCACCTACTTCCAAGCCCGAGGACAGAGGAGGGCCAGCCTTAACTGAATAGTAAATGTGTCTTCAACACTAAAAGTTATCGGTCTTTTCGACGTAATTGATGAACAAACTTCGCTACACGAACGACATGAAGACACACTGCCAAGCGCCCAGCACCTATGGACGTCCCTCACGGGCAGAGCCACCACGGCACTCACTTCATAGAAAAATGTCACTTTAATACTGTCTTCGTAACCAGCCGGAGCAGCCCACGTGTGCGTGTGTGTATATGTATACTCGTATGTCCACGGCCTGAATAAGTGCAACGTTTGATCATCAAAGATAGTCAAAGCAGGATTCGGTCAACAAAATCCAATCTTTGGACTTTCCTCCTTACGTTTTATTTGGCCCGTCTCCAGCACATGTTTAATGTTGAAATATATTTTGTGGGCCCTTTATTTTGTTTCAATTTTCAACGATCAAGCAATCATGTATTTCACTTTCACGTCACCGGTTATCTTAATCACTTCATTTCGGCTGGGTTTCTCCGACAGGCTTGAAATTTGAGACATATTGTACCGCTAATCGAACAAGCTAATGCCAGGTGCATGCCAAGTACGAGAAATATTGGGCAAGCTCGTGCTCCAAGGTGGTAAGTGTCCCATCTACTTGTTGATTGTCATGTGTCCTGTACCTCTTAATCAAGAGCTCCTCTTGAGCTTCTCTCCCCTTTGCCTCTCTGTTACCCTCTCTCTAACACCCCTCCCTGTTACCTTTTGGTCTCCTCTATAGGGTTTTAAATCTCCATTTTGTGGGCCCCTTTATTTTGTTTCAATTTTCAACGATCAAGCAATCATGTATTTCACTTTCACGTGGCCAGTTATCTTAATCACTTTCATTTGGGCTGGGTTTTATCCGATTGGCTTGAAATTTGAGACATTGTACCGCCAACCGAACAAGCTAATGCCAGGTGCATGCCAAGTACGAGAAATATTGGGCAAGCCCATGCTCCAAGCTGGTAAATGTCCCATCTACTCGTTGATTGTCATGTGTCTTGTACCTCTTAATCAAGAGCTCCTTTTGAGCTTCTCTCCCCTTTGCCTCTCTGTTACTCTCTCTCTAACACCCCTCCCTGTTACCTTTTTGTCTCCTCTCTCTCTCTATAGGGTTTTAAATCTCCATTTTTCTCTAGTGAAAGGTAAAAGAATAGCTCGAACTCTATGGTTACAAGCAAACTTCTATATTTTCTTTTCTCGACATTGGAGTTTGTCTCAATGACCACACTTCTCACATAGAAAGGAAGAGGCGAGGGGTTCAAGTTCTCACTTTCTCAAGAAGGTTGAAGTGACGACAATTTAGCTTCAAATTAGAATTTCAACTCTCATGCCATATAAAAAGGCAGGACAAATGAGAGTTAACATTATAATAAGAATGGAATAGGACTGACCAAAAAAAATAATCTCTATTTTTCTCTGAATTTTCTTGGCGAAGAAGATCAGACTAATCGGGGTACCGGGGAAAACCCATCTCGAGGATTAAAATGGAGTTGTCCATTTTGGTGGAATAATCAATATTGCTAAGCAAGCTGTCGCCAATTCCTGAGCATGTGCAAAGATTTTCTTTTCTGGCAGGTAAAGAGGAAGACAGGAAAGCAGAGAACTGCGATACTCTGCGTGGACTTCGCTGACTAGGAGAGTCGGGCCAACCTAACATTTTCTCGCTGACCAGGACAAGTAAAGAAAATGGTGCTCCCGTAGGATAACCGTAGGTGACGCAATTTCATTATTTTTCGAATTTTCTTATATCATATTCCTCCTCATTCACGTGGCGGCCCAAAAAAACGCATAAATAATGATGAATTCCCTCCATCTTTGACTAAAGTGTCCTTTTTGAAACGTGTTTTTGCATAATAATAATAACAAAAATAAACATGCATTCCACGCGAGTAGGAATTCCGACTTGCAGTTCACTTTGCTACTTATATATCAGTGACGTCCACCCGGAGCAAGCTCGTCGGAGAAGTCCATGGTACTGATCGAAGCCATGACCGAACCGACTAATTCATTCTTCGTACTGATCTCCATCGTCTTTGTGTCCACCGCTTTATTTGTTTCCCTCCGCCGGAAAAAGTCCGGGTCACGGGTGCTCCCTCCGGGACCCTCCGGATGGCCAATATTTGGCAACATATTCAGTCTCGGGACAATGCCACATCAAACGCTAGCCAGCCTCCGCGAGAAATATGGCCCGATGATTTGGCTTAGGCTAGGCTCCATAGATACCATGGTGATTCTCTCGAGCAGAGTTGCGGCCGAGTTCTTCAAGAACCAAGACCTCAATTTCGCGGACCGAACCGTCATTGATGTCCTGCGCAGTCGAGATTACCACGAAGGATCTGTCGCCGTAGCCCCATACGGTGCGTATTGGCGGGTGATGAAGCGGTTGCTGACCACGGACATGCTAGTCACCAAGCGGCTCAATGAAACGGCTCCGATCCGGAGAAAATGCATCGAAAACATGCTGGCTTGGATTGGGGAGGCGGCATCCTCAGACAAGGCCCGAGTCGGAGAAGGTATTCATCTCGCCCGCTTCGTGTTCCTCATGAATTTCAATTTGCTAGGGAATCTCATGCTGTCCCGAGACTTGTTCGATCCGGACTCGAAGACCGGATCGGAGTTCTTCACGGCGATGAACGGATTTATGGAGCTTTTGGGCCAACCTAACGTCGTGGACCTGTTCCCATGGCTGCGGCGGTTGGACCCGCAAGGGCTGAGGAGGAAGATGGATCGGGAAATGGGGAAGGCCATGAGCATCGCTTCGGAATTAGTGAGGGAGAGGATCGAGGAGAAGAAGCAGAACGGGGGGGACGATGATCGGAGGGATTTTCTGGATGTGCTGCTTGAGTTCGAAGGAAACGGTAAGGACGAGCCCGCCAAGCTTTCCGAGAAGCAAATGAACACATTCATCCTGGTACGACCACGACCTATTTCTAGTTCCATAAGGATTGCTATGCCCAATCAAATGCGTAGTGGATAGATTACAGGTGTGTCGATATGTCTCTGCATGCATTAACTGAATTTTATATATTTTCTGCAATGGAAATAAAAACTTAAATGGAGGGTCACAAACGCTTGGTTTCTATGTATGCCCTGAGATAGAAGATTAAAAGCAGTTATGTTAATATATGTAACGACCCGGTTTGAAGAGAGCGGGGGTAACCGCCAAGGCCAAAGAAGGCCCGGACATGGTGTAGCACCGACTATAGGATGACATGGGGGCAAGAATGGATCGGATCCCACATTGCCTAGATGTAGTGAGGTGAAATGCCTTATATATGATGCACATGTCATAATTTGTAATAAAATCTTTTCTAGAGAAAGCCTAGAAGAACAAAATCGTGTGAGCTTTGACCCAAGCGGATAATATCTTTACAATCAGAACTTGAGCTTAACAGTATAGCAATAGCGAATTTCACTAAGCTACCATAATAAATAAAGAAGCTGGTGAAGAGAGAGATATAGAGAGTGATTAGTATATATTTTATTTGTGTCGGTAAAAGATAGTTAATGTGAATGTTTTCAAAACGAAATCACCGACCATTTGTTGGGAGGAGCAAGTTTCCTCCGACCAAAGACTTTGAGAAACACGAGGCCCTTAGAATGAGATGAAGATTCTCTACCATATGTGGTGCTCTCCTCGATTCTTTGACAAATTATGGCCGTTGATAATAAGATTATTTTCGTAAATCTATAGCCGGGATCTGATGAAATATTAGGGGAGCACCGTGTGGAGTAAAGGATCCATATTTCATACGTAGGGGAATATGATGTATAAGTACTACTTATACATCATAGAATGATGACATAACTAATAGTAATTGACAAAGCTCGGCCTGATTGTAGAAACATAAAAACTAATCTTTTCCAAATAACTAATTAACAATTCAGTATCATATATACTTATTTGTCGCTTGAAAACTTTATTATTTAATAGCTCTTTGTTCAATAACATGTGGTCATCCTTAGTTTTATAAACTAATTTTTATATGTATAAAAGATAATATCTAAACATTTTATCATCAAATCCCCTAAATTATCCTACGGTAATGTTAATATTTCAATTTTTTCTTATTGTCACCAAAAGTTCTAAGTTATGCCGATTATGATATTGATATAAAAAATTTTGTTTTATGACCAAAGCTCTCAAACTTGCACGTGACAGAAATACAATTATATATTGGATGTAGGATAAGGAATAGGCCATAGATGGATCGTGGGTGCGTAGTGGTGAAGGCTCTGTGGAGCGCATTATCAGCGCATGGCATGATGAAATTATTTTCTAACTATGCTCTAAATATTATTCATTCTCACACATGGGATGAGAGACAGCAGATTCGGCTTCCATTTGAACGGAAACTGTTGCATGACGCATAATCAATTAGGCAAAACGACGACGGGTAATGGTGGAGCCCACGATCTTTCATTATAAAATTACACTGTTGCTGTTATTGGTAACAACAAAAAAAGAAGCTCAGGATATTGATGTTACAGTGGACAATACTCGGGGTTTTTGTTGATAGACAGAGTATTTCTATCACACTGGTACAGGTTTTGGATATTGATGAAACAAAAAAAAAGTTCAAGGTACTAGTGTCAAAATGGATATGGTATTTATGTCGAAAAGTTTAGGATTTTTGTAGTAAATAGAGTTTTTTTTTTCATGTTGATTCAAATTTGGATGTTTTAGTGACATAAAAAAAGTTTAAGATATTGATATCACAATGGGTATAATTTAGGTCTTTAGTCATATTTTCCCTGTTCATATCTTTACTTGAAATAAGATAGGCATTCCTTCGTCAATATAACCTTTTAGCTTTATGACTAGGGTTCTTAGCCTTGCGAAGTACCTGTTGAGAATTTGACAGAACCTTCACGAGAATATACAGGTTTCTAATTATGCAAACAAGGATAATATCAAGCAAATAAAAAGCCGTTGATGAAATTATTCAATAAAGAATTGTGGCAAATTAGTAGCCTACTTGGTATAACTTCTCCACAGTAGCTACATCTTTAAAAACGGTGTTGCAACTTTTATACTCCTTACAATCGCAGCACATCCAAAGCTTCGACAGTTTATATCAGCTTTTATGAAGGAAGCTCACATTAGCTTTAAGGAAGCTGCCCACCTAGGTTTGAGTGGCGGTAATTTCGAGATAATTTATTGCCAAACACAAAATTTCCTTACTTCAAAACAAGGATCGACTCTCTCCACTGATGTATCCTATCCATTAATTTTCGATTTCGTGTATTTTCTATTGAACAGAGGAAATCGTATCTAGTCTTAACTTACGTGACCACCGGATGATGTTTCTTTGTCCAGTCTATAAATGGTGGTGATGAAGAAAGGGCTTTAAAAAACTGCTCTCGATGGGACTTTGTAATTTGAGAATGCAGAAATATTTGCCTTACTAGAAAAACTTATGGATATGGCTCCATTTCATGAAATTTTGCCATCCTTACTCTCACAAACTCGCTTCTTGACATCACAGGAAATATTCTTGGCCGGCACGGAAACAACGAGCAGCACTATCGAGTGGGCGCTGACAGAGCTCCTACTGAACCCGGACTCCAAGGTCAAGGTCGAAGCAGAGCTGTCCCAGGTTGTCGGGTCGAACCGAAAGGTCCTGGAAACCGATATAGACCAGCTCCCCTACCTGCAAGCAGTTGTGAAGGAAACCCTGAGGCTCCACCCGCCGATCCCCTTCCTCTTGCCACGAAGGGCCACTCGCGACACCATCTTCATGGGCTACAACATACCCGAAAACACGCAGGTCTTTGTGAACGCTTGGGCGATCGGTAGGGACCCGGACGTCTGGGAAGACCCTATGGCTTTCAAGCCCGAGAGGTTCATTGGGTCGAAGTTGGATTATAAGGGTCAACACTATGAGTTCATTCCGTTTGGAGCCGGTCGCAGGATATGTGCCGGCTTGTCCTTGGCACATCGGGTGCTTCATCTGGCTCTGGTCTCACTGCTTCATGAGTTCGATTGGGAGTTCGATGGCCGCATCGATCCGAAGACGATCGACATGAGAGATAGGGTGGGGTTGGTCACGAGGAAGTATGTGCCCTTGCTGGTGGTGCCCAAAAGAAGAGCAGCATGAGACTGGGTTTCAGCTCGGAATTTCTGCGTGTTTGCCCAAGTAATGTTAGTCTGAAGATTTCTTTGCTTCCTGAATTGCTACTGCACGCGTGGACACTCGTCGTTTATAAGTCGAATAACAACAGGGCTATGTCATTTTCAAAATTGTATCGTGCATCATTGAAAAAATTTACTCAACCGGGCATGCTGAGCACATCCAATGAGGACTCATCCATATTTATCGCCTCGTCTTGCATACATTAATTTATATTTTAAAAAAGATTGAGATCCTCTAAAAGTAGGAATACTTCACCACTCAAAACTCTTATGTAGAAGACCCACCCCAACTAGTTCCAAGCGATGTGAATCGGAAACTAAACGCCGGCCTTAACTTTTAGATCTCAAACTAATTAAATTTCTTTTTAACTCTAACAACTTGGATAATAGATGGTAGAGTAGACTACAGCGAGCGGATAGTTGTTTAATTGGTAAGAATTCCATCTCCTCCATAGTTTTAGTAGCTTACCACAAGTTCATCCCTTTATAGGAAGATTGTTCAAGCCTTTGCCTATAGTATGGTCCCTATCTTCATTGAATTAGTAGTTTGCCCTGTTAATCGTTCAAAGCCCAAATAACCACATGGAGGTAATAAACTCCATAGCCACATTATCTATCTTAGAATATTTGGATCTTATTGAATTGATACGCACTTTCTCTTTTCGAAGAATAAGTTTCTTCTGGCTAGGAGACAGATAAAAGAATTAGCAATTGATCCATTAAGCATATATATACCTCACAATTGATTGCACCAATTGTGGATATCTACACAACTTTGATTACAAGTCACATCTACCAATACCTGGATTGGATACACCTCATCCTTCAATTGCAAATGTCATGTAATCGAAAGAGGAAACTAATAGAATGAACCATCTGCTCCTTTTACTGAATCATTCCAATAGCCTACGACTTCAATCTCTCTTCAACCCATAAGATGCAATATCTTTCTAAGTCAAATTACATATACGATTAAACATAATAGCATTAAAGCTTAAAAGTGAATTAGTGGACCCAATCACTAGAAATTTTAAGATTTTGTCGAGTTTGTAATGTTTCAAGCACTCTCATCTTTTATCTTGTTTTCTATAGACTCAAAGTTCCCATGACTAATTTGACCCCGTGCTATAATTTTGACGTTCTTCTCATTAAGCCATTAAAAAGGCAATGTCGAGAATTTAAAAAAGAAAAGATTAATTAGAGCCATTCAGATGCTTACATGACAAGAAATGCCCTCTTCATGAAAAGGGCCAAGTGGGCGTTGTCACTTTGGGAGTTCTTTTTTGGTTGAAAGTGTACACGTGGTAATGACATGACAAAAGCCATGTTGGGTTGTCACTGTCACGAGGTTCGAAATGGGTTCCCTAGAACGACATCACTTATGTGAACGGGGAATTTCTTAGAGCAACGCGTTGTTCAACTTTGTAAAACAACTTCGAAACAAAAATGTAATCCAGAACTGGCTTCACAACACTGAAAAATTAACCATAGACATTACGAACAACAGATCAAACTAGTGATGTTGTGGCTTACTGTATTCCTATTCCAATCAAGCATTTTGAGGGCTGATGCACAAACATTTTGTTGGTTACTCTAACTCCTTTCTTCTGCCACTTTTCATGTGCTTGTTCTAGATAATTGAGTATCATTACATGCCTAGAAGCTCTATGACACTTTTGAAGTCGTTGGGTCACTTCAAGTAATTTGCATGAATCAACTACCTCAAGATTTTGATCTTCTTATAAATTATGATTCTTAACTTCGACAACCATATTTTCCAGCACAAATGCATGTTCAATAAGAAAATTTATTAGCATGAGCACTTCCTCATAATTCAATCTTAGACAACCATAAAACCCTAATATCTCAAGATTCTTGTTGCTGAGCCCAACACTTGAACTTCTCTATATGCTAATAGCTCTTGTGATCAACTTTGCCGAAGTCTAAGTCAGATTCATACTGCACACGGATAAAAGACAAAGTGAACATTGTAGAATCAATTGAAAACATTGCAACACCCAATCTTATTTGAATTAAAGAACATACTATTGTTCTTTATTTCAAAAGAGTAGCCACACATGTCCAAACAAGATACAGAAACTAAGTTTCATCCAAAGAAGGGTACATAAAATGTGTTTCTTAGCATCAAATTAAAACTAGAATCTAGAATTAAAATGACATCTCACACGAACTCAATGTTGACTTTAATGTTATTTCCCATAGTGAGCTTCGATTCATTCTAATTTTCCTTTTTCCAGTTTATGAATCCATGTATGGTAAGTGCAACATGATTTATTGCATCGTTATCTAGCCACTGTGAACTAGACAAGGCTTTTGATAGATTGGATTTATAAATAAATGTCAAAAAATCATTACTTGCAGGCTCATGTTTGAATAACCAATTTTTATTTTTTGCAATATTTCTTTATGTAACCTTTCTTCTTACAAAAGAAGCAACAGTCACCATCTTTCTTGAAGAATGCTTATTTAAGATGCATACTGTCAGAATGATCAGTGGTTTCATGAATTCCTTTCTGAGTATAACTTTTAGACTTAAGATCTACTATCCTTAGGATGTAACCTCTAACCCTATAAGAACCATCATACCTTAGTCCTTGCAAATATATCCCAATTTCGGCATCTGACAAGGCATGGTTCCAAATCACCAAGGATTCCATCATCTGACTAGTAGTGCAGTTAACTAGCAAACCACTCTTTAACTGTATATAAATGGATAGCTTAATTAATAATAAGTAAATCCAATTGCTCTTATCCGAGGCACCAGAGTGTGCCTTATGGGGTTTCGTAATGTCGGCAGCGAAATCTGTCAGCTTATCTGCAGCAAGTGCAATATGAACACCTGCTAGTTCCATTGCAAACAGAAAATCCTCTCTTCATTTCTTAGAGTTTGAACTAGTAAAAATATCAATTCTAATAGAGTTGCTATTTAAAGGGAAGATGACTAAATAACAAGCAATATATACAATTAGTATCATGTGAGTATTGTGTAACTCGAAACCGTATAAGTACATATCTTAAGAGTTACATACATCATCGTATAAACACCTTTGAACAAAATATATGACATACAGTTATATGCTCTCCACATGACAACGGCTATGAAAACATATTCCAACCTTGGTGAATTCACCACCTCTGAGTGTATAAACCGCTAGGTACAATCAATTCTCAATAATGTGCTATACATGTATTCATTCATGAATCAATACACAATCATCTCATTTGGAAATATGATCACGCATTAGAATAGGAGATATCCACTATAATAGGAGATTGATATTTTTCAAACCTAACCAAGTGTGCCACTTTGACAATCACAACAGGGATATAAACTTCATGTCTTACATTTATCATATACATGTGATTTTAGACTTGAGTCATTAAAATCATATGTTTTGCCAATTACATTACTCCATTTATTGATATATGTTGAACCTATACATGCTATCAATTAATCACGCTCTACACATTCTTTATGTAATGATGTACATGTGGGTTTGCAACTATATTTTTGAAATCATAGATAAATATAGGAAAATATGCAAAAATGCCCTAAAAAATACACATATATAGGGTTATGTACGTATTTCACATCTTTAAAAGCATCAAACATATAAAATAAATACACCACAATTAAAGCATCTCAATACAAGTGTAGGAACCAATAATGGCCCAAACAAAGCTTGGACACGCCCTCATGCACAACATGTTGAACCACCGATCCGACAGGTTCAACTAGTCATCGAATGGTTTGACCACTCAATAGACAATCCAACCAATTGATTGGACTGATCAATTGGGTCATATCTTGGTTTGGGTTAGATCCTAGGTGGGGCCCTAGGTTCAAGTTAGGTTGATTGAGTCAGCCCGCATCTGGGGGCCGCTAACGTCAACCTTAGTGCATGGGTAAAGAGCACATGGAACGTGTGGAGCACGTGCTTGACACTCACCATCGCCCAGCAACGCGTGGCCACGCATGAAGGTGTGTGTGACATCCCCCGGTGGCGTGTGCAATATCCCCTAGTGGCGTGCGACCACTCAAAATGCTCATCTCAACAAGCCCAATCCATTTATGTGATCAAAATTGATTTTTACATGACAAAAAAACACGAAAATGGGCAAAAATAGCACATTCTATATCTAGTCTATGGTTGCTCTGATTCTACATGAAAGCCACGAAAACAAAACCTAAGATATCCATAGCTAGAATCTGGAACACATGCAATTGAGTACAAGAAATTTTTGCGTACCTGATTTAGAATCCATCATTCTTGATGCGGAACAATGACGATTCAAAGCTCAAGCACTTCTCCTCTATTGCCATTTGCATCATTAGCTCAATGAGACTACCCCTCACCTTTAACGTTTAATAAACGCTCCTTATGTGAGGACATTTATACAGAATGTTAGATGAGAGATCTAAGTATTATTTATAGAGTTTTAAACCATAGACCCTCTCATTATAGGCCGGGCATCACTTGGCCCATACTAGCCAACCCCATAATGAACTAATTAAGAAAACTTATATCTCACTTTATTAGACTAAACCTTAAAACACCAAATAACAATATCAATTAATATAGCTCACATCAGAAAAACTATTACAACACAAGCCTGAATCCCATGAACAATAATTGCTAGGCAATGGCCTTTAAAAACATTGAGAATAAAATCCCAATTCAAAGAGTTGAAATTTTTCATAATATCAACTTAAAAATTGTCCACATCAACGCTAGTCATTCTTCTGCTATGTCACGTAAGACAGACAACATCCATGTCAGTGATTTCCAACAAAAATTGATTGGATGGACTCAATTAGCTAAACATAAAAGGTTTAGGACTCAATTAATAGAATTGAAAGGTTGATAATTGAATTGGCAAAAGTGCATTAAGTTTAGGATTTTTTGGACAATTTTCTCCAAAAACATACATAAAATTTTAAAGTTAAATTTTAGTTGAAATGGACATATGATAGGAAAATCGGAAATGAGTTTGTGAACTTTTGGCATCTTTGCAAATAATTTTGATTTAACAGTAGTGGGACATTCATATATATATATTGTGCAAATTTTTTCTACATTTCATCGGCTATGTTAAGATTTAAAATTTCGCCACCCTCTTGAGGCCAACCCCAAGGAGGTTTAATAGATTGCCGAGTGGGTGGATACGTGAGGCGTCACTCAAGCTCAACGCAAATTATCCCAAATCTTTTCGATAGCAACTTGATTTCTTGATTAATTTTGAAAATTGTTTTCACTTTTAGAGTCACCACTAAGATATTAGAGGCTGGTTTTTTTTTTTTTTTTGTCAAAAAGAGGAGATACTATTTATTACGGGAAATAAGGAACTGTTTACAAGATTGTCGTGGCATAACAGGTCGAGCATAACAGGAGGGGGAGAAATGGGCCAATTCAGCGGAAGATCACCACGGCCATGGGCTTTCACGGCCCAGTCAGCTAGGGCATTTGATTCTCGCCTGCAGTGCTGCACGGTGAGGTTGGGAAAACAGCGAAGTCGAGCGATGATTTGGGCGAAAATGGCTTGATGTTCCCATGGTGGAAGACGATCCCAGCTGAGTACTTCTGCAATCGTGACGCAGTCCGTCTCCAAGAGCAGGTGAGAAGTTCTTCTGTCGTGGTTGGATAACTCTTCAAGGGCACACAGCAGCGCTTGACATTCGGTTTCGAGGGCAGATGTGGCAGGTACTTCCTTGGTAACGCCTCCGATCAAGCGGCCGGTGTGATCGCGGATGATGCAGGCGATTGCACCCTTGTTCGCAGCAGTAGGGAATGCACCATCAATATTCACCTTGAGGGCACCGTGGGGAGGGGGGATCCAAGTACGATGCTGGCTCAGCCGAGCGCCTGTGCAGGACAGCCTCTGTTGAACACTAAGATGGAGTTGGGCAAAGGCTAGCGCTCTGTCGACGAGGTGGTCCGGTTGCGGTCGTTGATGACGGAACACAACGTTATTCCGAGCGAGCCAAATAAACCAAAGCAGGGCTGCAACCTGTTCAAATCCCGGTACGTCTCTCTCTCTGTCAAGTAGATCGACAAGCAATGCATCCATTCTATGAGTACGATATTGTGTTAGATCTAGCTGCACTGAGGAATGGTTCCAAACGTGCTGGGTCCACGGGCAAGACAAGAACAGGTGTTCCATGGTCTCGGGAGGTTGGGAGGGGCAGAGGGTGCATAGAGGGTCAGATGTGATATGCCGTCGGTACAGGTTGTCTTTAGTGGGTAGTGCATTGTGGCTTAAAGACCAAAGGAAAAGCCGTATCTTTGGGGCTGTGTTGGTTTTCCAGATCTTGAGCCATAGTAGACGGGGTGGGGTATATGAAGAGGAGGCTCGAGATTGTACCGTAGATTGGGCAGTCTGCTTGATGATATTGTAGGTGCTCTTGACCGTATATCGACCATCAACAGTACCAGTCCAATAAAGTTTATCTTCTGTCAAGGCAAGGCTGAGCTGGATTTTTAGTATCTCTTGGACAATGGATTCATCAAAAGTCTGTAAGAGGAATTGGGTATTCCACACATGATGATGAGGTAGGATGAAGCCTGCCACTATCTCAGGTTCTCCATGCTATGCTGGTCCATCAAGAATGCCCATCTTTAACCAACGATCCTGTCTCGCTCGTATCAAGTGGCCATTACCTACTGACCACTGCAGCTTGTGCATTATAGAGTCTCGACCCAATAGAACATCAACCAACCCCATGAAGGTCTGGAACCCCTGTCAGCATGCCAGAAAGTAGATTGGGGAAAATATAAAGCCTTGAATAGTCGACCCCATAAAGAGTGAGGATTTTGAAAGAGCCTCCATGCTTGTTTGCCTAGAAGGGCCTTATTAAAGGATAGCAAGTCTCGGAAGCCTAGACCACCATTGTCTTTCCTCTCTTTAAGGGTATCCCAACTTCTCCAATGAATCGCAGATTTAGTGCTACTGTTTCGCCACCAGAACCGAGCCACTTTCTTTTCTATAGACTTGCAAATAGATACAGGCACCTTAAAAACTAACATCGCATACTGTGGGAGTGCCTGAACCACTGCTTTTAACAAAATCTCCTTCCCCCCTTTTGAGAGAAGTTGTTCTTTCCACCCCTCCAACTTAGAATGTACTCGTCCTAAGATCCATGCAAACATATCGTGTTTAGATGAGCCCCAATCAGAAGGTATGCCGAGATACTTTCCCATTCTTTCTAGAAGTGGCACCCTGAGTTCGCTAGCCAGATTCAACTTAAGAGAAGTATGACAATTCTTACTAACAAACAAGCCTGATTTATTTCAATTTATCTCTTGACCTGTGGCTAGACAATACTGGCTTAGGATAGTTGCTAGATTTTGACATTCATGGGTTGTACCATCTAGGAAAAAAATGGCATCATCAGCAAAAAATAAGTGTGAAAGGGTTGGGCACCACCTGTTAAGTTTAAGGCCTCGGAGATTACCCATGTTAATTGCTTGCTGGATAAGGGTAGATAACGGATTAGCTATGAGTATGAATAAATAGGGTGAGAGAGGGTCGCCCTGCCGGAGTCCCCGAGAAGGCTGAAAATAAGGAAGAAATTCACCGTTGAGTTTGACGCTGAAAGAGGTTGTCTTGACACATTGCATTATCCAAAGCACCCACTGAGAATGAAACCCAAGTTGACATAGATAAGCTTCCAAGTAAAATAGTGTCTTGTAAATTGGAGATTCTGAATACAGAAACTTAGTTGACGAGGTTTTCAAGGCCTTTTCGCTGATTATTACTGGTTTCGCTTCGAACTTGACGAACGATTCTGTTTCTGAGCTCATTGATGAGCTAGAATTTACTGCCATCAGAGGGATTAGGTCGAGCTTTTGAGATTTCACTTCTAAATTGAACCTCTCTCTACGGTTTTGCTTGAAGGCGATCAAGCTGATGTTGAACTCAAAGAGATATTCATTTGGGAGGCAATCGAAGTCGAAGAAGGATACGGAGTAGAGAGATTCAAAAAGAGAGGGCTCGATTGTAGGTTTGAAAGTGGTGGAGTAGGAGGATGGGGTGGCGAGTGGTGGCGGTGAGATGAGCGGGTAAGGCGGCTCCGATCAGGGAGAAGTCACCGAGGAGGTGTTGCTTGATGAGCTGAAGCGTCGTGGACACTTCAGTGCTCGATGATGTCGCCATTTCTGAGGGACCTTAGGCAAATTGAGTGAGTGGGTTAGATAGATCTGCAACGAAGTCCGCAACAGCATCCAAGTCATCTCGCAGTCTAGCTCAGTGCGCCTCCATTCCACCTCCATCCTCAAGGCCTCCATGGCCTTCGCCATCTCCATCTCGACGAGCTTGATCCTCATCATCAACTCCGAGAACAACTTGAAGCTCGTCAACACACCGAACCCCAGGGGCGGCTCACCAGCTGCGTCGAAGCTTGCCGAGTCACCAGGGTCCTCGTTTGAAATGTGCGCGCCAAAGAAGAGCCCAACGTGTTTGATGCAGTCGTCGTCATCACAGGGATCTCTGTCCGATGTGGTCCAAGGGGAGGGATCTGCCATTGGAGGGAGTGGAATCGTTCGACGTTGCTTTTGGAATGAAAACCAATCGATTGCAGATCTGGCGACGAAGAAGAAGATGAACAAGAAAAGAGAAATAATATATATATATATACACACACAAGGGGTTAGGATCGGAGTACTATATGAGAGAACAAGGAAGTATATGAGAAATTATCAAACAGATCTATAAATCTTGAGAATGTATGAGTGTATAAGAACTAAATAAAGTCGCGAGAATTAAAGATAATATAAAGACCAAAAGCAATATATAAAATATAAAGTAAGAGTATGCATAAACAAAAACCAACCATGAAAGTGGTTTGAACTTGTATTAAATAATCTGAAAGTTTACATGTATTGAAAGATGCAGAAATTTAAAGCATCAAGTCATCCGCTAGGGCGGTAATCTGCACTCCAGGGAGTATTGATGTTTGTATTACAAGAAATGTTTAACCAACTATCATGTAAGTTGGTAAACCTGTATAAAACTATGTATATAAAAAACTAACTTACTTTGAAACCAGGGGATACAAGGTAAGAGAGCTTGGGGATGGAAGAGATGAGGATGAAGATGGAAGGGATGATGGTTTACAAGGGAGAGAGGAAAGGAGAAGAGAGAAATCTGGAGAGTGTATGAGTGTATAAGAACTAAATAAAGTCGCGAGAATTAAAGTTAATATAAATACCAAAAGCAATATATAAAATATAAAGTAAGAGTATGCATAAACAAAAACCAACCATGAAGGTGGTTTGAACTTGTATTAAATAATCTGAAAGTTTACATGTATTGAGAGATTTTATAGCAGAAATTTCCTGTTTCATTTCTACCTGTGTTGCTTTAAGAGCTTGTATTTCTAATTTTTGTTGTTTTATTTCATTTTGAAGATCATTAATGTTTATGGGCCTGGATAGAGGTTTTTTGTTCCTATTTAAAATGTCTTTGAGATTGTAGGAAGTATTGGAATTAGTGACAATGTTCATGGAGGAATGTAGTTTATCTAAGTATTCTTTTTTAGCCTCTGGATCGGTTATTTTATCGGCAGTGCTAAGGAGAAATTCTTCTTCTTTAGTTAACATGTTTATTTCAAGAATGGGTTTGTCTGGTGAGGCATCTTCATAATCAGAATCAAAAGAGGTTTCTATTTCATTTATCTGAAGACCTTCTTCATCAAGTAGTTCATCAGAAGAAGTGTCATCATTTTCTATTAAAATGTTATTAAGATGGTGTAGGGTGTTATCATCTAAAGATAATTCATTCATCCTTTTATTAATTCTACAGTATTTTGAAATATGACATTTTCTTCCGCAAGAGTAGCATTTAACGTCTTTAAAGTTTTTCTTATCAGTATGAGGTCTATTTTGATTATTCTGGTGTCTACGTTTATTTCTATGAGGTTGAGGTTTATTGCTATGTTTCTTTGTCTCTTTTTCAGGGGGGCAAGTTCCTTTGCATTTTGATTTTATTTTTTCATTATAAGAGGGATCATACTAAGCACAGAAGTCTCCTAAACTTCTATTGGTGAGAGACTATTCTTCTTTGAGTTGTCTTTGTAATTTAATCGTATTACACATTTGTGTTCCTTGTCTGTAAACATAAGAGACTATTTCTCCATAGGAAAGAAGATCATAAGGTATTTGGCCACTGTATTCTTCTCTAATTCTATCTCTAACTTGGTCACCTATAATTTGAGGTAAACCAGCTAAGAATTTTTCTTTCCAAAAGGGTTGATTGCAGTCTGGTCTAATAAGAACCCTTTGAAGAAAAAGTTCTTTGTATTCTCTGAATCTTCCTAAGGATTTACAACGCATATTGGATAAGAGATCTTGGTTCCTATCTCTAATGTGTGAAGTATCTCCTATAAAGTGTTGTGAAATAGAGTAAATAAGAGTGTTCACCGCATCTTGGATGAGACGTCCTTGATCATCATCCATGCGTTGTCCAAAATCGTCTATTTTATAAGCAGTTAGAATCTGTATTTTTTGTTCATCAGTCAAATAATTATCCCACCAACCTTTTAGTTGACCAGTAAATCCGGCTACTAAAAGATTAGCAACAGCATGATCAAAAACATATTGCTGTGTTTTATAGGTATTAGCAAGCATTACCATGTTATTAAGAGTATTCATGATATTGGTTTCGGCTACGCCATCTATATTCCATTCATAAATGGCATCTGGAGAGTATTTATTTTGTATTTTTTGCGATGATTCTTCTTGGGCGATGTCTGGTGGGGTGGCTCTACTGTAATAGAGTTTTTGGGGTTGTCTCCAATTAAGTCTGTTTACCTCAGGGACAGATTCATTGTCAGAGTCACTAGAGGGTTTAGTCAAGGCACTAATAGTAGGTTGGTCAGGGGTGTCATTAATAATTAGTCCTTGGAATTTAGGAGTATCAAGTATAGGGGCAGGTTCTAGCTTTGCTTTCCCTAGGAGTTTTTTCTTTTGTTCTATGGCTTTAGCAAACTCCGGACGAAGGTTTTTTGGGAATTCAAAGGCCTTAAAAATGGGTTTTTTGAGAGTATCAACTGGTGGAGTGTTTACGTGGGTAGGATTTTGTATGGTGGATTCTATCCTATTCAATTGTTTCCCTATGGTTACTAGATGTTGATTAGTAAAATTGTTTTGTTCAATGACTTTATGAGTATAAAGAGAGTCTTCTTTGTCTGGAATCCTAAAAGGAGTGGCAGTAACCACGCTTTCTCCATGTTGTATTTATATATATATATATGATGAAAATGCCCCTAATCAGCCGAGAAATTTGACCGGCAAGGTTAAATCTTTCACTGACCGACCTTTATTTGAAAGAGGCTCCTCTTTAAAACCTTTTTTGAGAAAATGGAATTGGGTCAACAAACTTCTAGCTATCACATGACAGCCATCCACATTGACTGCTTAATAGAAGTAAACAAAGAAAGTCTATAGCCGGTTATAGCTTTTTCTGGATAGTTTTTGCTTCTCTTCGGTTAGGAAAAATCGTCTAAAAAAATCATAAACCAATTATACTTTTGCTAAATCAATTGTACACATTTTTAATTTTACCAATTAAATCCTACACCTTCTTACATTTTGCTAATTAAGTCCATCCGGTCAATTTTAGCTAGAATTTGCTAACAGAAACATTGATCATACCACATAGGATGATTTATGCTGATGTGGACAATTTTTATTAATATTTTAATAATTTTTTAAAACTTTTGTGGTTTTTTTTTCTCTTTTCTTTGCTTTCTTTTTTTGTGGGTTTTGTAGTTAGGTCTAAAAAAATCATAAACCAATTATACTTTTGCTAAATCAATTGTACACATTTTTAATTTTACCAATTAAATCCTACACCTTCTTACATTTTGCTAATTAAGTCCATCCGGTCAATTTTAGCTAGAATTTGCTAACAGAAACATTGATCATACCACATAGGATGATTTATGCTGATGTGGACAATTTTTATTAATATTTTAATAATTTTTTAAAACTTTTGTGGTTTTTTTTTCTCTTTTCTTTGCTTTCTTTTTTTGTGGGTTTTGTAGTTAGGGCTGATGAGGACCACTGAGAAACCCTTACTAGCAAACCCTCGCCAACTATAGGCAATGACCATTTACCCTCGCCCGCCATAGATGAGGGTCG
Organism: Eucalyptus pauciflora; assembly: GCA_007663325.1. Classification (NCBI taxonomy): domain Eukaryota; kingdom Viridiplantae; phylum Streptophyta; class Magnoliopsida; order Myrtales; family Myrtaceae; genus Eucalyptus; species Eucalyptus pauciflora. Next base: position 696,742 of record VMYD01000100.1, on the reverse strand, counting down.
ACTATCCCTCGTTGGGCATAGGCAAGGGTGTTGTGCCCTTTGCCAGCTTTGGATGAGGGCCGTGATGCCCTCACCAAATCTAGCCATGTGAGGGCTTTGCAGCCCTTACCAGACTCAAGCAAGGTCACGAGTCTTGCCTAAGGCCAATAAGGGCTGCCAAGCCCTCACCTGGTCAAATCTAGCTGGGGACATGACTCCTTCGCCCAGAGTTGGCCGACCACCTTTGTTGGCCCTAACTCCAAAACCTTTAAAAAAAAGCCATAAAAATTAAAACATTATCAAAACATTATTTAAAAATGTCCATACCAGCGCTAACCATATCACATAGAACAGCTGACGTCCACGTTGACTAATTCTAGTCAAAATTTGTTGGATTGACTTAATTAGCAAAAGTCGAAAAGATTTAGAAATACAATTGGCAAAATTAAAAGATTTAGAATTGAATTAACAAAAGTGTAATAAATTTAAGATTTTTGGATAATTTTTCCCTTCAATGAGGACAAGGTTTTTGATGCTCTACATAAAATTAGAGGCCCAAAGACGAGGGTTTAAAAAATAAGAGAACTTTTTGGGCTATCAAAGGCCCAGCTCAGCCCATCGACTCGAATAAAAAGGAAAAAAAAAAAGAGCTTCTCTTCTCCTTGGTCCAGCTTAAAGAAACGTAGCAAGAAATAAGAAAAGGAGGGAGAGAGTAAGCAGCGAGAGAAGAGAGAGAAGAGAGGACAAATTGATGATCAGCAGTTGAAGACGTTGATTGATGCCAGGTTAGCAAGTGATTAGAGAGTTTGCAGTCATCTTTTCCTCTTTCAGTTTTTCCTTAAGAGTTTAAAATTGGAGGCCTAACTGTGTTAACCTCGTCGGTGAAGTTCTGGCTCAGTCTAAGCTTTCCAGCGGTGATAATTAGGCCACCTCACGAATCTAGGGACATCTGTGATGGTACAGATTGCGATTGGAAGTTCTCGTCTGTGATATATTGATAGACATCGCACAATTTCATATTTATGTACAAAGAAAACGTTAATTTTAATAATGCATATTTGTTATATAAAGCTCAACGGGGCATTTACTATCTCGATTTAGCCACAACGGCAATATTGTAAGCCACAATATCAACTAGCTTGATCTATAACAGGTAATGTGTAATGTAATCTTTTCATAGTTTTTAAGCAAGCTTTGGGATTGTAATTTCTTTCGATAATGTTATAAAACTACTATAGTTTACGGATCCTTTTCCTAAAGAAGTCATTTCACATTTTTTTGTTTATTGAGAGCATATCTTATCATGAGTGTAGATGGATGAAATGTAATAAAGTTAACTACAATACATGACATTGGCAATTGTTCGATGAGATGTATCAGATCCAAGTATCTATAGACATGAGTGGTAATCAAAACTTTTGTGCTGATTTCCATTACTGGTGCAATCGATTGGCAAGGTATACATATATATTATTGTTTTTGTTATGACCATAGCAGTGTAGACCCCTTATGCTTGATGATATATTCAATCAAGTAATTAATCATTTTGTTGATAAAATTATGAATAGTTTTGTAATTAAATCACCATATATTATAAGATCGCATTTAAGGTGCAGATGCTTCTCTCTCTCTCTCTCTCTCTCTCTCTCTCTCTCTCTCTCTCTCTCTCTCTCTCTCTCTCATATACGATATATTAAACCGTCGAAAAAGTACAACCGCTTGCAACAGCATCCGCATACACAAGATCTAGAAGAAAAAAATGGGGAAATATATTCCAATTACGGGCTTGATCAAAGCGGCCATGGGCCTTTGCGGCCCAGTCCGCCACCGTGTTTGCCTCCCTCCTGCAGTAACTGAGTCGCAAATTAGGGTACGAGAGGAGCATCATCTTGACCTCGTCGAAGAGTACCCTTTCCTCCCATGGCGGCGTTTTACTCTGGTTCAAGGTGTCAATCATGATCAAGCAATCCGATTCAATCACAAGGTGATCGTTGTGGAGGCCCTGCTGCAGCAAATGGCGAAGGGTAAAACTGAGCGCTTGTACCTCAGATTGAAGCGCAGAGGCCACTGGAAAATCTGCAGTGAAAACATCAATAAGCCTTCCCCTGTAATCTTGACTAATGCACGCCATTGATCCTTTATGACTGCCCAGCTTGTAAGCCCCATCTATATTGCATTTTAGGGTGCCACGATCAAGGGGTCTCCAGAGATATTCAGTGTGAAGAGCATAGGACTCCTGTTGCTTCATCCTGGGGTTGGATCTGTCATAGCTTTGGGTTTGTGCTAGAGCGTCTTCAACAGCGATGTGGGGTTGCGGTTGCTGATGTCTGAAGACAAAATTATTACGTCCCCGCCAGATCTGCCACAAGACGTGCGCAATGATCTCTATCCCAGGTACTGTATTCTGAGCTATGACCTTGGTTGTGATCCAAGCATCTATGCTATTAACTGAAGGAGATATGAGTAATGCGTTTAGATCAGGATGCTGCCAAACTTCCTTTGTCCAAGAACAATAGAAAAAGAGGTGTTCGATGGTTTCCTGGGCTTGTTGATTGCATAAGCGACAAATAGGATCAGAAATGATATGACGTTGAAACAAATTTGCTTGGGTTGCAAGTGAGTTGTGATAGACTAACCATAAGAACATACGGATTTTAGGTTCTGTTCTCATAGTCCATATTTGCGTCCAAAGTGTTCTGTTATGTTTGAAAGATGTTGAAGCTGCATGATCTCTACTATTGAGTGCTGTACTGATTAGAGATTGATAATTACTCTTCACCAAATGAAGACCAGTCTTTGTTGCTGCCCATACCAACTGGTCAGAAGCAAATTCTGGCCTAATAGGTATTCTTATAATCTCATTCACGATGAAATCATCATAATGCTGCTTGAGAAGAGGAAGATTCTAGGATTGGTGGTTAGGGTCAATAAGACTAGCCACCAATTTCGGTTCTTCTCTTGCAACAGGTCCTGGTATTGGGCCAATAGGTAACCACCGATCCCTTCGGATTTGGATACTCTTACCATCACCAACAAACCATCGCGAGTTAGGGATAATGGCCTCTCTTCCAATAAGTAGGCTTCGCCAGCCCCAAGATGGGCAACACCCATTTTTCGCATGGAGGAAGGCTTCATTTGGAAAATAAAGGCCCTTAAATATTTGACTCCATAAGTAGAGTGGACTGTGAAGTAATCTCCGGGCTTGCTTACCCAATAAAGCTTTATTAAAAGTTATTAGGTCTCGAAAACCCAGACCTCCATTATGCTTGTTGATCTTTAATGCATCCCATTTCTGCCAATGCACCCCTCTCCTACTGATGTCATTCTTCCACCAAAAACTAGATATCCGCTGTTCTAGGCCCTTACAAATAGATTGAGGAAGCTTGAAAACAGACATTGCATACTGTGGAATAGCCTGCACTACCGATTTAAGAAGGATTTCTTTACCCCCTTTAGATAAAAGTCGTTCTTTCTACCCTTCCAATTTTGCAGTTACCCTCGCTGAGATCCAAGAGAACATTTCTCGTTTCGATCGTCCCCAGTCCGAGGGTATACCTAAGTACTTGCCGTATCTTTGTAGTACGGGAACGCGGAATTCCCTTGCCAAGTTTTCCTGCAAACTCATAGGACAATATTTACTGCAAAACATGCCAGATTTATTTCTGTTGATGACCTGTCCTGTGGCTAGACAATATTGATTCAGAATATTGGACATGTTCTGACATTCAGTGATTGTACCATCTAGAAAAAAGACTGAGTCATCGGCGAAAAATAAATGTGATAGAGTCGGACATGACCTGGCAAGCTTTATCCCCTTAAGATGGCCGCTTTGAACAGCTTGGGAAATTAAGGTAGAAAGAACATTGGCCACTAGCACGAAAATATAAGGGGATAGTGGATCACCTTGACGAAGTCCCCTTGATGGCTAGATATAAGGTAGTAGCTCGCCATTAAATCGTACACTGAAAGATGGTGTGGTTATACATTGCATAACCCAGAGAACCCATCTGTGATGAAAGCCCAACTTGATCAAATAGTCTCTCAGAAAATCCCACTCCACTCTATCATACGCTTTATGCATGTCTGTCTTGATTAATACCTTATGCTTTCGTTTCCAGTTCCTTGTTTTGAATTGATGCATAACTTCATGAACTATTAAAATATTGTCTTAAATTTGTCGTCCACTAACAAACACAGCCTGCTCCTTAGCAATTAGATTTGGAAGCCATGGTTTCAATTGATTAGCAATAACTTTCGAGATGATTTTATAGGCATAGTTGCATAAACTGATAGGCCTGTACTGATCTAGTCTTTCAGGGTGACTGGTCTTAGGAATCAAAGCAATAATGATTCGATTTGGTTTGCTAGGTAGCACACCTGAATTAAAAAAATCTTCCACTAACCTTAAAAGATCATCCTTGTGCTTAGGGAGAGTTTGAGAATACCTCGATTTTCAGATCTCGCCTGTTGGCAAGGGTCACTGGCCCTCTCATGGAGACCCAATCCCCCTCCCCATCGCCCTTTTCAGGGTGGCCCCCTTTCTATCTAACTTAGATTTTCTTTTTTCTTTTTTCTTTTTTCTTTTTTCTTTTTTCTTTTTAGAATTGTTTTCCTTTTTTTTTATGGACGTTCTCTGGTTTTTCTCCAACTTTTGCTTTTGTTTTTCTTTTATTTATCTCTTTTGATTTTTGAATCTTTATTTGGTGCCATTAGACACCATGTCGATGCCACAAATGTCAAGAAGAACTATTAAAAACACCTCATGAAATTACTGGCATGCAATGTTAGCAAAATTGCCTGTGTGATCGTTGGAGTAACTCAATTCCTTGATTTGAAATTATTTAGAACTTAATTGTTCATTGGGCCAAACATTTATGACCGTTGATGCAATTTTCCCTTTACATTTTACTAAATGATGCCGAATATTTTTTTTTTCTTTTTACATAACGAAAAGAATGATATACAACATGTTTGCATCTCATACCGCAAGATTTGGACCTTTTTGTTTTTAATAATAACCTCAGTTCTTATACACGGGTGCTTATGGGCCCTCAGGGAAACGACATGTCTGGTTCCTTTTGGAAGGTCGAAATCCGTCTAAATTTTTCGTTATTTATCTGAAAGTGGTCCTATGGATAGCAATTTAACCTTAGGGGTTCGTTAATTAACCTGAAGTAGTAGAACTCTTTTTTTTTTTTTGGTCGTAAAAGGGAAATTTTATTTAAGTTAAAGGATAGGTACAACCAACGGCCAAAGCATCCACGCATAGTAGATCTAGCAATAAGGAAGGAGGCGAAATGGCCCAATTTTGAGGTAGGGTACCATTTTTATGGGCCTTTGCGGCCCAATCAGCTATGTAGTAGAACTCATTTGATCTGTATAACTAGAGATTAAGCTTTGTGCATGATAATTTGACTGTAGATGGATACTTAGTAACTTATGATGGTAACATTCTGTTGGGATTTTGGCTGTAGGTTTGACAAATGTTTGCAGTTGAAAATGCATTTGGTACTCATACCTTACGATGAAAATGCTGTTGCTTTTGCAAATGTCGTTTAGACCTTACATTTGTTTGGCCCGCTAAATTGTTTGTTTGTAAGTAGATATAAGGATTCAAATTGAGGTCTTTCTTATATTATGTTGACTTTATATCCCTATTACTCTCGGCTGTTTTTACTTAGACTACGAAATTACTCAGTTTATGGTACTCTAGACTTGGCAGCTTGGGCTTGACCCTGACTCTGTGGACTTTCGCAAGCATGACAAAGAGGATATTTGGGGGGCCAAAGACTAATTTGGGAAAAGTACCAAAAAAGTCCTAAACCTATTACATTGGTACCAACTTAGTCATAAACTTTTCAATTTGACCAATTCAGTCCTAAACCTTTTACTATTGGTACCAATTCAGTCCATCCGGCCAATTTTGGTCGGCCGACGCTAACGTGGACGTCGGCCGGTGGCCGGATGCTGACGTGGAAATTTTTTATGATTTTTTAATTATTTTTTGAATTTTTTATTATTTTCTTTTTCTTTTTCCTTTGTTTTTTGGCTTTCTTCCTAACGGTGGCCGGCGAGCCTCCGGTGAGGCTCGCCAGCCACTAGGCAAGGGCCGTGAAGCCCTCGCTTGCCGTCGGCGAGGCGGCTTCGCCCGGATCTGGGCGAGGCCAACCTCGGCCACGGCCCTGGGAGAGGCCGAGTAGCCCTCGCCAGCCACCAGCGAGGGTCGCAGCCCTCACTTGGCCTCGCCCAAGGCCGCAGGCGAGGCAGCTTAACCTAGATCTGGGCGAGGCCAGCCTCGCCCTGCGCGGGCTCGCCCTGGCCTTGCCGCGCGCGGCCTTGGGCGAGGCCGAGCGAGGGCCGCAACCTCGCCGGCAGCTGGCGAGGGCCACTCGGCCTCACCCAGAGCCGCAGTCGAGGCTAGCCTTGCCCAGATCCGGGCGAAGCCGCCTCGTCGACGGCAAGCGAGGGCTTCACGGCCCTTGCCGACCACCGTTAGGAAGAAGGCCAAAAAAAAAAGGAAAAAGAAAAAAAAAATAATAAAAAATTCGAAAAAATAATTAAAAAATCATAAAAATTTACACGTCAGCATTCGGCCACCGACTGACGTCCACGTCAGCGTCAGCCGGCCAAAATTGGCCGGATGGACTGAATTGGTACCAATAGTAAAAGGTTTAGAACTGAATTGGTCCAATTGAAAAGTTTATGACTTTTTTGGTACTTTTCCCGACTAATTTTGAGTGTATGACTAGGCTCAAGCATGCCGCACTTGTTTGCTTTAGTGTTGTTTCTCTTAGTTCGAATTCTGTAGTGGTTGTATCAACATTTCTACTTGGAACTCTTGTCAGATAAGATGGCGATCCTCACCAATGGACCAAAATTTGTTGAAAAAGTGGATCCTTGGGAAATGCTTGAGGCGGCCCAAGTTGTACTAAATTTCAATAGAGTTTCTCATAATGCGGAGGTCTTTTTCGACTATCATTTCTGGGAAATCCTTCGGAAATTTTATGCAGATCTTAAGTCTTTGTTCGATCGCATGATGTGTTGTCGCTCATCACGTGTATGTTCTGATGGTGTTTCAGAAGTTTGTGAGACATGTTACTAGTTTGATGTTTGAATTGTGTTTATCTTTGCCTTGATTACATGGTTTAATTAGCTATTGACAATAAATTATGACAATTGTAATGACATTGTGAGATACTCAATCAAACCATTTGTAAATACATTTTTCTGTCATTTCTCAATGCATCAAATTTTCATAGAATCAACGATGAAAAGAAAATCAACCTCAAAATACAAATGAACTGCAATAATAACAAGTGTCATCAATGAAAAGAAAATTACTAACAAAATGGTTACTTATTGGGTTGAACATAACATCAAGCATAATGTCTACAATGCTATGATTGTGTGTGTATATATACACACATGTGCGCACACACACCTCGCCATCAATCGCACCGGTACTAGATGTCAACCCAACAATTTTAATTACAAGTCATGTTTATCAATACCTGAACCCAATTTATTTAATCTAACAATTGCCTTAATCATATATTTCGGCTAACTTTATTAGCCATTCGAAGGAGGAAGACAATAGAACGAGACATCTACTCCTTTTACTGAACCACCCCAATAGCTTGCGACTTGAATCTCTCTTCAACCTGTAAAATACAATTTTTTTTAAGCTTAAAAGTGCATAAGCGTATCCAATCATTAAAATCAAGATTTCGTTGAGTTTATAATGTTTCAAAAGAACACTCATCTTTTATCTTTCTAATTCGATACGCTCAAATTTCCTATAACTACTTTGATCCCTGTGATATAATTCTTACATTCTACTCACTATGCTATTAAAAAGGCAAAGTATTCTGGCTTCCCCTGAATTTTAGGATGTCAAAAATTTTAATATATATAAATTAAAGCCACCCGGACGTGGACATAACAAGAAATGCTCTCGATAAGTAAACAAGATAACAAATGCCCTCTTAGGAAAAAGCTCCATAAGCTACGGGAGTTTTAGGGATATAAACTCCCTTAATTGCATTGTTTTTTTGCTTTATGGTCGAACTGATACACATGGTAATGACATGACAAGGGCCAAGTGGAGGTCGTCACGCCATTGATTTAATATGGATTTCTTAGAACAGCATTACTCATTTGAATAGGGACTTCCTTCCCGGATCAAGGGCTACAGAAGGAAAAGCTACGGCAACACGTTGCTCAACCTTGTAAAACAATTCGGAAACAAAATACTATCCCACAAGTTGCTTTAAAACGCAAAAAAATAAAAATAAAACTACCATGAGACAATACCAGCAGCAGACCAAGCTAGTTGATGTTGCAGCTTACGGTATGCCCGTTCCAATCAGGCATCCTTATGGTCATATGGGCATCATTTTGTTGTTACTCTAACTCCTTTCTTCTGCCTTTTTCCATGCTCTTCTTCCAGATAATTGAGTAGGACGGCAGCATGCTTAGAAACTCTATGACAAGATTGAAGTTTTCGGGCCACTTCATGAAATTTGCGTGAACTGACTACCCCATGATGTTGTGATCCCTTCATAACTTTGATGACCATACTTTCCAACACACATGCATGTCCGAGAAGAAGCTTTACGAGCGTGAGCACTTCCTCATATTCGAGTCTTAAACAACCATAAAATCCAAAAATCTCAACATTCTTGAGACGCTGCGCCCAATGCTTGAACTTCTCCTTTACATGCCAATAGCTCATGTGATCAAAATTGTAGAACTCATCAAAATTGAAGGAGTCTACGTCAGATATATTCTGCACGCAGGTAAAAGACAGAGTGAACGTTCCAAAAATCACGATTTAGTTTCCACGCTTTAATATGCCAATAGCTTATGGCAAATCATAAAGAGGGAAACCAAAATTTGGGCACCCCAGCTCAGTAAATGCAAATGCAAGCACAATCTTCTAATCGTCACTATCACAGTGGCATTCAGAGAGAGAGAGGGAGAGAGAGATCCACGAGGCTGTTGTGAAACTTTTTGGCGCATTTGAAACAAAAGCTGTGAGGGTCTTCAAACTTCCAGAGCGTTATACTAATTTCACTAATTGATGGACTCAAGGAGATAAAAGAAGGGAGTGACTTTGGATGCTACATTCCAGTGAATCCTTTGAAATATCTTAACTTGCGAATTAGAGTTTAGGGAACATACCAAGTACAGATCACATGGCTTAAAAATTATAACCAACTTCTCCAAATTTGGTGTAGTTGCTAGCATGTTTGCTATCGGAGGAAAGCCGAATTCGGAAATGGCCACGTGCAGGGTCAGAGACTTGCAATTAGGCAGCGAAACTTGCGTGTCTTCTGTCTGAGTCCACATAACCTACCCATGTCAAAAGGTAAAGTCAGAAAACCAAGAAAAGAAATTTTGGGGTCACATCCTTGTATTTGTTATGTTAGCAAAGTATAGCTTGGAATGACAAAACATGGATTAAATTTCCCTCAAGGACATCATAATCCAGTACTTTTTTTCCTCAGAATATTCATCAATATAACCCCTAAACGTCCACTAGCTTTGGCAGATTAATTTCCCCAATCCTAAGTGAAAAGCTACATGAAAAAGATAATGTCCATTATGAAGCAAGATGACCATGCTCACCTCAACGCACGAAGGACCGAAGAGAACTCGAGCAGCATTCTGCGGCTGGCAAAGCATTTTCTTTAGCCCACAGAAATCTGATGTGATTGGACCATCGAAATCTAATTCGGCTTCAAGTAAGGATGGTGCTTCAACAATTCTTATTATCTCATCAAAATAATAACCTCTCACACGCAATGACAGTAATCGAGGAGTCAAAATGTGCAAAGGGAATCCCACACTAATATCCTCAATCACCAACTCTTTCAGACTCGTCGAACGAATTCCTTGAACACCCCAACATCTTTTCAAATTCAAGTGTTCAAGAACAGGGCTGCCCATCAAAATTTTCTGAAGCACATCATCAATCACGTCCATGGAATGAAGGGATAAGGACTTAAGCGAACTCCAATTGATACTTTCGCTCAATGAGAAACAACAGCCACTCAAACACAGCTTAGTCAACGAAGAGCAATTATAAAGCAATGGAGACAACGGGCAATCCACCCACCAAATATTCAAGTCGAGAAGAAGTTCTTCCACTTGATGATCAATTGCAAAGCCAGCCCATGAATCAATCTTGGAGGGGTATAAGTGCTTTAAATTTACGTCAAGGTGGAACTTCCTCACCTTATCCAACCCATATAGCGTCAAGACCCTGTCTACAAACGAATCATCATCAGAAGAGACGGAGAACCTAAGATCCGAGACAGTGGTCCAAACAGACTGCCACCTTTTCGACAAAACACAAGTTTTGACGACGTCCCTCATGTGCAAACAGGAGAAAATGTGGTGGATTAGGTAATCGGGCAACAGACTGATGTAATCCTCATCATCTTTTTGGCCTATGATCTGCTTCGAAATACCTGCCATGGCTTCTATATTTTCTTTTTCTTTCTCTATTCGGTGAAGCCTGGGCTTGTGTTGAGATTGCTTTCTTAAGTAATGGCTTAGGCTCGCGGCAGGACACCAGCATCCGTGCTATGCTTAACTCATAAATTCCCTTTTCCTTTTAAAATCCCCCAAAAAGGGAATTATTAACTTATGCATCTCATAAGAATCTAACATGGTACAATCACCTAATCAGACTCTTCGTTGATATACACCGTCCTAAAGGTTTATTTTATTGTTATATTGTACACAATATATTAAAGGATGTGAATATTTGCATATCGCATGTAACTTAATCCATTGCATATTCACTAAATCACCCTATTTGGACAATTTCCTTCAATTAAGTTATTTTCCTATTTTGGGTTTTCTTCGAATTCAAACATATTTCTATTTAGAACATAATATTTATTCTTGACCATGTCATTACTCTGGCCGCAACTCATACATTATTCGTCACTCCAACCCCAAAGGCTCATTTTTTGTTGTGAATTTGTTATTGTATTAGTCTAAATATATATATATATATTGAATCTCTTTATTTATTACATAAAAGAATTAGTGATTCTTTTGCCCCCATCATTGAGACACTTTCACACATAGCATGAAAATATGTAGTTACAAGAGTATCGAAAATACACTAAGAACAATAACGTAAAGCAGTGATAAATTGTGAGGCACCTTTATATATACACACACACACTAAATTAATCACAGTACTTTTCCTGATCCAAAATGAATGAAATTTAACTAACACTTCAATTTTTTTCTTATTTTACGTGAATTTTTTATATAATTAAATGTTGTAAACTTTGTCTTAGGTATTTAATTGTGATTTTATTTTGAAAATCTTTAAAGAGCTATTTGTTTTGTTTCATTTAGTCATCCTATTATGTTTGTATGAAAGACATTTGATAAGAAAAGGTTGGTAAGGATATGCACAGCAAAAATACATGCTGCACTATGTTGAAACGTTGTTCTTGTTCAATTTTTTCTAGATTCTACTCAACAATGAATCCATAAATTACTCGACAACATCGGAAAAAATCCATGTTTCATGAAATTTGTTGAGAAAGCTAATGTATGAAGAGGTAAAATCTATAATATAAAAAAGATATTTTGATATGCATGGAAATTTCCACTTATAAATTGAAAAAAAAAAAAAAAAAACACAAAACATATGATATTCTCAATTATGACAACTAGTACATTGAAAAGGAAAATACTAAGAAAATAAAAAGAAAGTGAATAAACTTAGGAACTACTAATTAAATTTCAATTGATTGATTAAGGGTTGTTATATCTTTTTAGCGAAAACTAATAAATTTAGTTGTGTGAGGGTGGAAATACACCCGCCCTATTTTAAATTGAGTGTGAAAATAACCTATTATTATATGTTTCATCCATTATTTATTATTTATTGTGAAAATAAGGATTGTTTTGCCATGTCGTCCTAATTTAACTAATAAAACTTTACCTAATTGAAACTTTGTTCACCATTTTTTTATATATTTTTTTATTTTAAATTGAAGATAAAATATCTGAAAATATTAGAGAATACATGTCACTTTGTATAAAATTTGTCACAGTAAAATAACTTATATAATTTAAAAGGTTCTATTTTTATTTGAAATTCGAAAAAGATGCATAAATAGTAAATATATTGAACAAATTTTATGATATATTATTTTGAATAGGGTACCACAAAGAACCCTAAACTATACACACTTTGACACAAAATCCCAAATTTTATTTGTGTTACTAAAAGCCCCAAACTTTGTTCATTGTGACACAAATTACCCCAAACTTTCTATTGTGTCATAAAGAACCTCAAACTTATATTGATATGACAATTATATCCATGGATAAAATTGAAATAGAGGTTATATACATAAAATGTGTATAAGTTTGGACTTTTTCATGACATAAAAATAAGTTGGAGGCATTTATGTTACAATAGGCAAGTTTAAGGCTTTTGATGACACAAAAAAAGTTTACGATATTTATGTCACGATGGGTATAATTTGAGTTCTTTTATAATATTTGGCCTTTTGAATATAACTCATAATAGCGAGATTATTGATTTAATTTAAAGTTGAAGTAAAGGGTGCCTAATTATGTCAAAAGAATTGATGATGTAGATTACTCAAAATAGTAATCTATTACTGATGATATTAACTATGCAATTACCCGAATAGTTTATGTAAATAGTAGATATATTTGAAGTATATTTATTTCATTTTTCTATTTACTCAATCTGAAAAATATATTAGAAAAAATTATAAGAAAATTAACACTACATATTGTTTAAAAAATTGAAAAACTATAACTTGTAATTATATTTATTAACTTGATTAAATATATTTTCTTTCGCCATATGATTGATATTGTACTTAACAAATAAATTCACTTCACTTCAAGATTATAGGAATGCTAAAAGATAATAAGAATGTATCTGTGGCTGATGTTTCTACTTTTCGTAGAAACATCGACTACTTTGTCACGACCTCTCTTTTTCCGTCCCGGGGAAAAAGAAGAAGGGTTTAGGGGTATTTGCCTAAAGAGGCGGACCAACGGCCCTAGACTAGGCGCGGGCTCTCCCAAGCTCATACCTCGCGTGACGTTGGATTTTGTTTTTTAGTTCTTAACAACCTATGTATTTCTAGGATTCGCCACTAGCCTATTGGGGTCGGCTAGAAACTAATCAAGACGCGGGAGTGTTGTCTCGATTCTTACGCAACCAGAGATTTCTAGGAACGGAGACTTGTTTACGCCAATGTTTCTATTAGCGCCCTTGCGGTACCACTAACTTGGAAGGTTTTAATCTAAATGGCCACACAATCTTGATTACCAATTATAATCTTTATGAAATCGCTAAGTGTCCATGCAAATGTTTTTTTTTTTAGTTTTTTTTTTTAATGTCTAGACTAATCCTAACATAATTTAGAAGAGAAATTTACACTCAAATTAATGAAAAGCGGTGCATAAGTAAACATCCAAGAAATTGAAATAACTTGAAAATAAATGCGGAAAATGAAAATCCGATACAAGTCGGGCAAATAATATTACATGGCCTTGTTATCACGCCTCGGGACAGGACCCCCATGAGCAAAATGGGAATTTAAATGTGTATGCAATTACTCTAAATGCATGAAACTACTCTAGATAATTTAAATCTACGCAACATGGATTATTTACAAAAATGATTATAAAATCCCAAAATATCATTAAATTAGGAAAAATGACTTTATAAAATTAGGAAAATCTCCTAAATGTCATTTTTGGCTTAATTTGATAACATCCAACATTTTTTGATATTTTTGAAATTTTCATATTTTTTTCTTCTTTTTAAAAAAAAAATTGAAGGAAAAACATATTCCATTTAAATATATATACTAAACACCTAGATAATCTATATGCAAGAATTTGACATGAAATATTTTTGTGGAAAAAAAGTTCCCATTTTTTTGGAAATGATTTTTGGACAAAAATTTAGGTGTCAACAGCTACTTCATAAAATAAGTATACCATAAAGTAATGCCCACTACAATATGTGATAAAATTACATTTTATAAGAATATTATTCACTTCATTTAAAATCTGAGCTAATTTATATTTCGCCTCTGCAGTTGCAGCTTTTCTCTCTGCTTCAGTTGCAGCTTCGTCTCCACCACTACCAACTCCCACCAGCGGCCGCACCGCGCACGACCGCCAGCCAACCACCAACCCCGACCACCGACACAAGCACCGCCAGCCAAGCCTCCGCCCCCTCCGGCGAGGCCCCAGATGGCGTTAACCGAAGCTGGGTCCCGACGCTGAGCCCTTCTCTTGCTTCCTCTCGCTACTATTACTCACCCTCTGCTTTGCTTGCTGCCGCCGTCGAGTCTCGAAATTTTGGAGGATAGCTCTCCTCGCCGTTCCATGGATGCTTGGTCTTCTCTGCTCGAATTTCTGGTCTTCTCTGGCGTGGCGGAAGTCGCTCGTGGAGTCCGGCGTTGTACTCGCCGGAGATGGTGGGGACGAGCGGCGGCGCAGTGGAGGCATGGCAGAGAAGAGAGGGGAGGAGAGGGTGCGCGTGGGAGACGAGGGTATAACTGAAATTAGATGATCTAGTGAAGGCAAAACAGGAAAACGAAAATAATAATGTGGGTAGTAGAGTTAGAAGAAAAAGAAATTTTTCATTAAAGAAAAATTCACCGCAAAGGCTCCATTCAAGTTCTTCAGTATTGCAAACTGCTAGGCCTGACCAGACGAGAAAAGACAAAATAGTTCATATTGTAAAAGATAAACAGATTAACAGACGGAAAATTTCTGCTTTCAGAAGAAAAACATAAATAAAATATTAAAAAAGAAAATCAAAATACGACGTCCTAATACCATGCCGAAAATATTTTAGGAAAATAGCCAGAAGAAGCTATAACCACCGGCTGTAGACTATGGATGTCGTGTGATGGCTAAAAGTTTACGGAGCAAACTGAAATCAGAGAAAAGCTAAGCTGTCTTTTGTGATTTCAATTACGCTCCTATTGGAGAAGATGCTCTGCATACTAAAATAGGGGGAGACATGAAAATTCTTGAGTGTAGAAAAATCTGCAACACTAAGCAATCAATGAGGAATAATTTGCAATTTATCACATGTATATATAGCGTAGAACTTTTTCCACCAAAGAATTTAGTTGACAGTCGTAGTGAAAAAGAATGTCACAGAAATCTCATCGAGGCATGTGCAGTGTCAACAGCTTAATGTTGCCACCGGCCGGCGAGGGCTTGGTGGCTGCAAGGAATCGAAGGAGGAAAAAGAGAAAAATGAAAAGGAAAAAGCAAAGAAAATGGATTAAATTGGTACCAATGTGAAAATGTTTAGGATTGAATTGATCCAATTAAAAAGTTTAGGACTGAATTGATATCAATGCAATAGGTTTATGACTTTTTCATACTTTTCCCTTTTGTTACACCACTACTAGCTGATCTCAAAGCTCGAAGGACTTTCAAAGAAAAATTCCAGGACATCCGTATTAAATTGGGTGATCCGAAGTCTGGCTCCTTTTTCATAGTTGTTAAAGTGGAAAACGCTAAGAATATTGCCAGACTGCTACACAAATCTAACGGTGAGAGACTTGAAAGAGTATGATTATATAAAAGAGGAAGCAATTTCTTTCTATGAGAGTCTTCTGGATAGGAGTGATACTCAGTGTAATGGACGTTTAGAGGAAGAGTCGAGATCTATCTTGAACTACTGTTTTATCCCAGAAGCACTTTGATACTCTTGTATCCCCTGTTACAGCTGGTTATGTCAAAGAAGCAATTTGGTCAATTAAAGTGGACAAGAGTCCTGGACCTGATGGATACACTTCTTGCTTTAAAGACCCTGCAATGTTGTTGGTGCTGACTTTAACAGGGCTTTGCTTGATTTTTTTTCCTCCTCTTCTAGGCTTATTGGTGCTATTAATGCAGCAAGAATTACATTAGTGCCAAAAGTGCTTTCATTGATGGAGAAATGTTGCAGATAATATTCTTCTAACCCATGAAATTGTGAAGCACTATCGTTGAATCGGAGTTTCCGATGCTTTATTAAAGCTGTGATATAAAGAAGGCTTTCGACTCTCTGAAGCTGGATTTTACTCTTAATGTTTTAGAGGTCATTGGGATCCCTGCAACTTTCGTTAGTTAGATGTAGGCTTGTGAAACAAATCCCATGCTTTCTATAGCTGTGAATGGTTCTTTGGAAGTATAAATCCTAAAATGAAAGGGCTTAGACAAGAAGATCCCATTTTTTTTATCATTTTGTCATGACTATGCAATTCTCATGCTTGTTTAATGATGCTGCAGCTGCAGGGGAAATTCATTATCATCCTCTGTGTAGCGAGGTCAAGCTCACTCATGTATGTTTTGCAGATGACCTTGTTATATTTTTGGGCAGGAAGGGTGAGTATCTTTGAGTGGTTTTGCAGATATTGGAAAAGTATCAGCTGTCGGGGCTGAAAATTGATCCCATGAAGACTGAGCTACCCAGGAGGTTCATCTGCAGATGGCAAATATTTTGGCTATCTCTGGATTTGAGCAAGGTTCTTCGCCCGGGAGATATGTCGGGGTCCCTCTTGTTTAAAGAAAGCTTAACGCAATTCTTCAGTATTGCTAAGCATATCCAATTACCGATGTTATTTTATTTTTATTTTTTTTCAAGAAAATGATCATGGAAGTTGAGCAGAAATGTACTTCCTTACTTTGGAAAAGGTCACTCACACTTGAGGGGCCAGATTTAGCTGGGAGACAGTTTGTATTCCTAAGAAAGGAGGAGGCTTGGGTTTATAGAGGCTTGAACACTTGAATATGGCTTGCATCTTTTAGATACATAGCCGATGATGATAAAAGCTACCTCTGTGTGGGTAGCCTAAATAAAAGCAGCCTCTGCTGTCATCAGAAACATAGACTGGGCTTGGCCGAGGGCTAGATTTGAGGATTTGGTGATTGTCCCATCTGCTGTCCGCGGTGTCCTGTTTCCTAATGATGCTACTGATCGAGTTGTTTGGATTCCAGCTATAGATAGGGCATTCTTTGTTAACAGTGCATGGAATGAGCTGAGAGTTAAAAGAGATCGAGTAAAATGGAGTCACTTTGGTTTCCCTTCAATATGCCTAAGCACTCTTCATGGAATGCTTCAGTTGATCCATAATGGTTCTCGTGTAGAGGCACTGATGAGTCAAGGGGTCATCTCTTTGTTGAGTGCCCCTTTGCCAGGGGTATTTGGCTGAGGATTCTTCATCAATAGGATACTCGATACTTAGAGTGTTGAGCTGGAATGTGCTCCTATGCACTTCAAAAGCAAGTCACGTTTGGCGAGCCACAAACCACAAAATTCATTCTGTGCAAAGTGTATATAGTGTGCAGGTATTATTTGCGATCAAAAGTGACATAAGATGTAGATTGTACAAAGAGAAGAAAACTGCTGCTACTATTGTTTCTTGCAGTTCCATTTGGTTGTAACTGGGGGATTCAAAGCGAGGTTGGTCCACTCTCATATAGTTTGATTCAATGAGATACAAAGCACACTAATCTATATATATATATCGCAGTAGTATTTCAGAAGGATTTCCCTGAAAAGGATAACAACACATGATGATTTCCCTGTAAAGGATAGTCAAAAACAACTTAAGCATTTTGAGAAGCTCTACGGAGGTTTAGAACAACTCGGGCTGCTTCGAACAGTTTCCAAGGATCTAGTTTTTCCAGCAGACTTTGGTCCATCGGCGAGGATCGCCATTCTGTCCAACACGAGTGAATTTCCAAGGAGAAATGTCAGAACAGCAACTACAGTTTTTGGACTAAAACTAACAATAGCAACATACTTGGGCCTAGTCATACACTCAACAAAGTGCAGGACCTTAACTGTGGAATTATACCATATGACTATTGATATAGTATCCGGTAAAGTAATTACAAAACTATTTATGATATTACCAACAAAATGGTTAATTACTGGGTTGAACATAGCATCAAGCATTACTCTGCTATGATCGTTAACAGATAAAAGCACATACATACATACATACCTTGACATCGATGCACATCGGTACTGGATATCAACCCAACAATTTTAATTACGGGTCATGTCTGTCAATACCTGGATCCAAAAGATCTAATACAAGAATTGCCTATATCACGTATTTCGGCTAAATTTATTAGCCTTTCGAAGAAGATAATAGAACGATCATATACTCCTTTTATTGAACCTTCGCAATAGCTTGCGACTTCTATCTCTCTTCAACCATATATTTTTTAAGCTTAAAAGTGCATCAGCGTAACCAATCATTGAAATTAAGATTTCATTGAGTTTATAATGTTTCAAGCTCATTCTTCTTGTATCTTCTCTTTAATGAATTATCTACCCCATAACATTGTTAATGGTTACCAACAAATATCCTCCAAGATATATTAAAATCTCAATGAGAATATCAAATAGTATTTATCCAAGAACTCTAAAATGGGAAATAATTGAAAAGGATGGTTGTACAATTTTAGAAAGAAGAATTGAAAAAGTGAAAAATTAAGATGTAAAATTATGAATATATATGTGTGTGTGTAAATCTTCTTAGAACCAAATGCAACATTTCCGGAGAAGTTATGTCCAAAAAGAAATGCTCTTAAAAATTATCTTGAAAATTCAGAACAAAAAATAACTATATATTTTTAAAAATTTCTTGAAGCTTAAAAGTGCATTGGCATGACTCATCATTGAAATCAAGATTTCGTTAAATTTATAATGTTTCAAGCACACTCTTCTTTTATCTTCTTTTTAAGGAATTTTTTGCCCCACAACATTGATAATGGTTACTTACAAAAATCCTCTGAAATATAACAAAATCTCAATGAGAATACCAAATAGCAATTATGGTAATTCTCTAAGAACTCTCAAAGGGAAAAAAAAATTGAAAAAAGTTGGTTGTATGGTTTAGAAAGATTAATCAAAAAAGTGAAATTTGAGATGTAAAATTATGAATATATTTATATATATAAGTCTTTTTAGAAGCAAATGCAACATTTCTGAACAAGTTATGTTCTTAAAAAACATATCGAAAATTCGGAATAAATAATAATAATAATAATAATAATAATAATAATAATAATAATAATAATAATAATAATAATAATATTTTTAATATTTATTTTAATTCCGAATTTCATAATTTATGAAAAATTACAACCTTTCAAGAAGAAGTTATGTTCGAATAGACACAACTCTTCAAATGTTAAGAGATTATGTTCAAATAAACATAATTTATTATATAACAATAAATTCGATTTTTAATAGAGAAAAATAATTTCAATAGGGAACTTCTTTACTGAATCAAGGGCTACAGAAGGAGAAGCTACAACGGTACGTTGCTCAACCTTGTAAAACAATTCCAAAACAAAATACTATCCTATGACTTGCTTTAAAACGCTGAAAAACTGCCATGAGACAAAAATGGCAACAGACCAAGCTAGTTGATATTGTAGCTTACAATATTCCTATTCCAATCAGCCTTTCTTATGGTCAAATGCGCATACATTTTGTTGTTACTCTGCTCGGACTCGCCGGATCTGGACAAGCTCAACTTTTTTCTTCCGCTGCTTTCCATGCTCTTCTTCCAGAAAATTGAGAATAACTGCAAAATGCTTAGAAGCTCTGTGGTAACATATAAGTTGTTGGGCCACTTCATGCAATTCGCGTGAATCGACTACCTCAAGATGTCGTGATCCCTTCATAATTTCTATGACCATACTTTCCAGCATATATGCATGTCCAAGAAGAGACTTTACCAGCGTGAGCAATTCCTTATATTTGTATCTTAAACAATCATAAAATCCAAAAATCTCTACATTCTTGAGATGCCGAGCCCAGCGCTTGAACTTCTTCTTTATAGACCAATAGCTCGCGTGATCAAAATTGCCGGAGTCTAAGTTTGAATCATACTGCACATGGATCAAAGACAGAGTGAACGTTCCAAATAAAACACGATTTAATTTCCACACTTTAATATCTTGATCACCGGAAAGAACAATCATCTCTTGTCAAATCAGATATGTAGCTTATAGTAATCAGATTCGAGGAAGTCATAAACAAGGGAAACCAAAATTCGGGCATCCAAACTCATTAAATGCAAGAACGATCTTCTAATCGTCACCATCATAGTGGCATTCACAGAGAGAGAGAGAGAGAGACAGGAATCCACGAGACTGTCGTGAAATTGGATCATTATACACAGTCTTGAAACTTGCAGAGCTTTATACTAGTTTCACTAACTAATTGACTCAAGGGGACAAAAGAAGGGAGAGACTTTGGACGGTACATTCCAGTGAATCCTTTGAAATATCTAAACTTGCGAATTAGAACTTAGGGAAAATACCTCGTACCAAGCATATGGCTTAAAAATTATAACCAGCTTCTCCAAATTTGGTGCAGTTGCTAGTGTGTTAGCTATAGGAGGAAAGCCGAATTCGGAAATGGCTACGTGCAGGGTCAGAGACTTGCAATTCAGCAGCGAAACCTGCACGTCTTCTGTCTGAGTCCGCATACCCTACCCACATAAGAAGGTGAAGTCAGATCACCAAGAAAAAGAAGTTCCGGGTCACATTCCTGTATTTGTTATGCTAGCAAAGTATAGCTCGGAATGATAGAACATAGATTATACGCCTCTCAAGTACATCACGATCGGGTACTTTTTTCCTCATAGAATATTCATCAATATAACCCATATACGTCCACTAGCGTTGGCAGATTAGTGTCCCCTATCCTAAGTGAGAACCTACATGGAAAAGATAATGTCCATTATGAAGCAAGATGATTATGCTCACCTCAACGCACGACGGACCGAAAAGAACTCGAGTAGCATTCTGCGGGTGGGAAAGCATTTTCCTCTGCCAGCAGAAATCTGATGCGGTTGGACCATCGAAATCAAATTCCACTTCAAGCAAGGATGGCGCTTCAACACTTCTTATTATCTCATCAGAATAATAACTTCTCACACGCAATGACAATAATCGAGGAGTCAAAATGTGTAAAGGGAATTCCACAGTAATTTTATCAATCACCAACTCTTTCAAACTTGTCGAACGAATTCCCTCTACACCAAAGCACCCTTTTAATTTCAAGTATTCCAGAACCGGGCTGCCTATCAAAATTTTCTTAAGCACGTCATTACTCACGTCCGTGTCACGAATGGACAAGGACTTAAGTGAACTCCAACTGACACTTCCACTGAATGAGAAACGACAGCCGCGCAAGCGTAGATTAGTCAATGAAGAGCAATTACAAAGCAATGGAGAAAACGGCCAATCCACCTCCCAAATATTTAAGTCGAGAAGAAGTTCTTTCACTTGATGATCAATCGCAAAGCTAATCCATGAATCAATCTTAGAGGGGCAGAAGTGATATGATATGATGCCAAGGTGGAACTTCCTCACCTTACCCCACCCATATAGCGTCAAAACCCTGTCCACAAACGAATCATCATGAGAAGAGACGGAGAATCTGAGATCCGAGACAGTGGTCCAAACAGACTGCCATCTTTTCGACAAAACACAAGTCTTGACGACGTCCCTCGTGGGCAGAAAAGAGAAGATGTCGTGGATGAGGCAATCGGGCAATGCACTGATGTAATCCTCATCATCTTTTCGGCCTATGGTCTGCTTCGAAGTACCTGCCATGGCTTCTAGCGTTTCTTTTCTTTCTCTACTTGGTGAAGCGTGTAGGTTAGGCACTATGCTTGACTCATAAATTCCTTTGTCCTTTCAAATCCCCCAAAAAAGGGAAACATATCTTAAGCATATAATACAAATATAACATGGTTCAATCAGCCAATCAGACTCTGCGCAAGTTGTATCTATTGTATATTGTACGTAATATATTTTGAGAATGTGGATATTCCCATATCTTTTGTGACTTAAACCATTGCGTTTTCACTAGATCCACACTTAAGTTATTTTCCTATATTGGGGTTTCTTTGAATTTGAACATACTTCTATTTGCAACATAAAATTTATTCTCGACTTTCTCATTATTCTTACCATAACTCATACATCATTCGTCACTCCTACCTCAGAGGCTCACTTTTTGTAGTGAATTTTTATTTGATTAGTCTAAAAAAAATATTGAGTCTCTTTATTCATTACATCAAAGAATTAACGATTCCTTTACACCATCTCAATGACACTTTCTACACATAGCATGAAAATATGTAGTTATAAGAGTATCTAAAATACACTAACAACAATAACGTAAAACGGTGATGGATATTGAGGCACTTTAATTTTATTTTTTATTTTTATTTTTTGTCAACACTCCGTGAATAATGAAATTCAACTATCATTTCAGATTTTCTTTTATTTTTATGTGAACTTTTTATTAATCAAATTATGTTTTTTAAAACTTTGCCTTAGGTATATAATTGTGATTTTATTTTTAAAATCTTTAAAGAGTGCTTTTTTTTTTTTTGGTTTTATCTGGTCATTTTATTTTGTCTATGCGAAAGGCATTCGATCAGAAAAGTTTTGTAGCGATATGCACAACAAAAATAAAAAGTTTAAACATGTTGCACTGTGTTGAAATGTAGCTAATATTCAAACTTTTCTAGATTCTACTCAACAATGAATCCATAAATTAGTTGACAACATAAAAAAAGAACTATGTTTTGTGAAAAAATTTCCCTGTGAGAAAGCCATTATATATAGAGGTATAATCTAAATTATAAAAAAGATATGCATGGTAATATCCACTTATAAATTGAAAGAAAAAACAACAAATCGTATGATATTCTCAATGATGACTACTCGCACATTGAAATGGAAAATACTAAGAAAAGAAAGTGAATATATTTTTAGAGTACAGAAAATGTACAGACAACAGTATCGTGCATCCGGTGTTATCCTTAGTGAAACTCTGCAATCTCAAAAACCCTAGCAGTTCCATCAATTGAAACAGAAACAAGGAACTCCTCATTCGCAGACACCAACAGGGACTGAATAGCATCGGAATGCCCATTAAATATTCTCACGCAATCACCAGAAAGGCTATCCCACATTCGTACTTTGCCATCAACACAACCCGTAGCCAAGAATCTTGATGCACCAACCCAACTCAAGCAAGTCACTCCATCCTGCAGATGATAGATGCCAAACAAGCCCCATGTCCATCACAAATGAAGCAAACACCAATTTTAAGCACAGAAGACGGCTATGAAAATCCAATTTGGATGAACAGATTCAATCAGTAAAGTCGAGGCAAAGGGAAACGTAAGCAAACACCTCGTGGTCACAGGTGGCGCGGGGAGAAGAATGCTGGAGATCCCATATAATGAGCTTCTGATCCAAGCTTCCAGTTGCAGCCCATGGGGAGCTGCCATAGGAGTTTGCAAAGCGTCAAAAAAGAAAGTGCTGAATTTCATACAGATTGATTTCTAATGATCTTGTGAACACTTTATCGTTTGAAGTGATTTAGATTCAAACATGCATTCCAGTGGGAGGAATATAAGCAAATACTTTCTCTGATGAAAAAAAGTTGAGCATTCACTTGCTGATGCTTAAATGCTTAATATACCCCATCAGCAGTGTCTCCATGTGGAATGTGCAAGATTTTGGTAGAACGAAGACCTCATTTCTCACTTGCCTTCCCACTCTTCCCCAGCCAAGAAGCGTTGTCATGCGCAACCTAATTGCTACTCATTTTGGTTTAAAAACCACTGCATCTTCCTTCTTTATATGCTCCTCATGCATGTATCTACCCAGTTTTATATATTGTCATTCATAAGGAAGAATATGTGCATGTGTGCCCATCAATGAAATTGGTCATCCATTTTCACTATAAGATACAACATAAAATGGCTCCAATTAATTTACCATCCTCTATCACATCACACCTACTTTCACTACCTTCTTCAAAGGCAAACTCCCTGCATTATTTTATATATATGCTATAATCTCATGCTTCTAGTCTGTGCTTATCTTTTATTGCCTAAAAAGCATTTTCAATTATTAGCGAATCAAATGGGATTTGAGTATTACGACAATACCTCTCAAAATTTATTTCCAGCCTTTTACTTAAATCTTCCATTTTACATTTCTCTGATCATGCCTTTATAGTGTTTCGCTTAAAGTCGTCATCATAGTCCACTTTGCAAGTTACATGGGATCCGCTGACACCATTGAGCTCTAGATATTATCATGAAGACCATGACTAGCAGGTATAGATCTATTCTCCTAATCTATGTTTAGGTCAAATAATTTGTAAACCAGGTGATACCTTAGAGCCAGTCCCACAAATTCGACAGAATCTGCATGAGCATCCAGAGAACTAACAACCTGTTGAAATCAGCAGCATAAATATGTCATCAGACAAAAAATGCACTAAAATTCAGCCACAGAATAAGTAGCAAGAGAACCTAACCATGCGCTTTTACAAGGGAGAAGACATGATGGATGGATACTACTGAGTAAGAAGCTATCTCATCACAAGAACAAATAAGTTTTCTGAGATGGGCCATTACAAGTAAAATTCTCCAACAGACTGAGTTAACAAATTTAAAACCGCAATATCTAATTTAAATTCAAAACTTCATCCATCCTGCCATTGCATTCCATCCTGATTGTATTAAAACATAATGAATTATCCTTACAGAACCCCTCTAATCCCTCCCCGTAATTCTACCGGAAGTAGTTCCTGAGATACTTAATTTTTCTCCTACTTTTTCATTGACACCAATGTATGCTTCAAGATAGAATGACATAAATGGAAAGCACAAAATTAGGAAAAGAATAATAGAAGAAGGAGAAGAAGAAGAAGAGAAGCAAGACCGAACCCTTCCACTTGATATATTGACAATGCGAACAGATCCATCTTTGGCACCAGTAATAGCAAGACTTGAATCAGAGCTTATTGCCATGCTTGTTAGTCCTTCGGCATGATATGGATGACCTAAAGAGAACAGATTAGATGTCAAGTATTTTGGATGGAATTGTAAAGGCTACACACTCCCCTCTGACCTCAGATACAATATCTTTAAAATATAGATTACTTGTTTCCACTGTAAGTGCTTTTTTGTTGAAATAGAAAATTATTTTCATCATGTAAGGAAGAATATAATGATTCTATGAGAACAGGGAGGAAGGGAAACCATATTGATTGTGATAATTGTTAGTCCACCATCAATGTAAAAAAGATTTTTACACGCTCACCATTGGATAAGTGACAAGTGTGTTTAGAGCTAGTTTTATGAACGAAATTCTTCCACATGTCAATAATCTAATGCTGAGTGTAAATTATTTCTTAGACTAGTAATGGACCTAATTCACACCTAATTGGTTGAACTTTCCAACTACCAACATTCAGATACGAGGAACAAAAACAAATTCAAGTTTCAAGCACGTCAAGACCACTGAAAGTCATCCCAATTGAACAAAAAAGGACAAAAAAAAGGAGCTTTTTCCCACAGGGTGGGTTGCCCAGATTTTAGACGAACGAACAAAGAGAAATAAATAGCCTAAATGTGATTGTTAAAGTATCCCATTTCGTTTATCTATGGAGTTTATATGGGCATGATATTGATGTAATCTCCCTCCACCTATTACTAAGTTTTTAAATCAGACTTTCCAACCTAGTATGGGAGCCAGGTTCCGCCTCGATTAATTTCGCAAGTGTGGGCACCCCGTTCATCCATTTCACTTGCCGTTCTCAGACTGGTTTCCATGTGAGAAGGGATTTTAAAGTATCTCACATTGCTTGTCAACATGGTTTATATGGCCCTAATATTCATGTTATGTTTCTACACCTAATAATTTCAGCTTTTGGATTGGACATTTTATCAGTGAAAATCTTAGATCAAGCTTCTTTCGCTAAGATCTCATGCTAGGCTATAGTCTGCCAATCCAACACAGTGCCATAAAGCTAATAAAATTACTATCGAAAAAGAAGAACTATATGTCTCAAAATAGAATTCTAAGGATCCTAAAAATCCAAGCAATTCTAGTGTGGCAAGAGGTAAGAATAGGATCTTTACAACATCTCATTAAGTTGAATTTTTGCTACATCTAGAAAAATACTGGCACATGTGATGCATGTCTTCTAGAAAAACGCAAGGCCTTTCTGGTTATGTAGTCAAGACACTATAACTCATCAACTTTTCTTCACAATGAACACATTCTTCAAAACGTGCTTTGATCAAATGTTAGGACGCATAATCAAGAAAAGTCATTTATCATCTCCTGGAACTCTAAGATATCACCTCACCAACTACTTTCTTAGGACGCTACTTCCAAGCTCGTGAATCAACTGCCATACCCTCTGTAAATAATACTTCAACAAACAAGATTTGCCAAGGGTTGAAGATACCTTTTACAACATGAATGTTTTCCCCACTCTTGGGATTCCAAATTCTCAATGTTGCATCATCCGAGCCAGTACAAATTGTTTTACCTAGGCAAAGAGAGGGCTATAGTGTTGATAATGATAAAAATGCCTTTAGTAGCAGACAACAGCAAAGAGACTAGATAAGTACCATCAGGAGTAAAATCTCCACACGTTATGCTGTTACCATGCCCCGAAAACATATTCAAGTAGGCCATCTTGTCAGCATTCCACATCCAAACAGTGGAATCCTCCGAACCTGCTAATATTATGTGTCCCTTGGGATGCCACCTGATCCACTGAGTAATCACACAGCTCATAACCAACATTTTTGGGAAAATGAAGTGTCAAGGCAGCAAAATCTCATCAATTCAAATTTTCACCTCTATGCCCCCTCCAGGTCCATCAAGGGTGCCTTTAAGATTTCCAGATGGAACATCCCAAATCTGTATAACTCCATCAAGGCTTCCAGATGCAAGCAGCTGCCCATCCAGACTAAACGCTAAACTAGAGATGGAATCCTTATGACCTGCAGGAACTCTAGAAAATTAGGGTCTTCTAGCAAACATATTTGTGCCTGCATGAGTGCAAATAACTAGTAAAATATCAACAATATGCGTCTCTATGCAATAGGAAGTAACTAGTGGCTACATGCACATGCCTTGGAGCTCAACAGCCCAATCTCCATGACCTATCCTCCACAGAAACCCTTTATCATCTCCACCCCCAGTTGCCACTAGTGTTGCATCTGTGGGACTGCATGCAAGGCTGTACACTTCCCCTGCATACAAGGAAGAGAATAGACAAGTCAAAAAATACTTCTATAAGGCATGGCGTACTTCTTGATCCGAGTATTCCCATGAACATTGATCTATAAAATGCAAACATATTTTCACAAAAAGCTGAAATTCCAGATTACACATCAGTCAAAAGGTCCAACTAATATCCATCACAACCACAATAACAAAGACTAAACAGTTGTCATTCCAGTTTTCCAAGTCATTCTGTGATTCCAGTAAGAACTAAAAGGTCAAAGAAAAACTCGCTGCAGAGGCTACAGCAACCCTTTAGCAGTTAATAAACAGCTGGCCACTATTTGAACAGGAAAGGATGATAAAACCCAATTAATCAATAAAGAGTGTCACACCTACACAGCAGGACAGTTTTATCACACCAGTCTCTATGTCAACTCTCCGAAGCAAAAAGCTTTACCCAAAGACTTTGAATAACCACGCACTTAAATTCTGATTTAGTTATGGCACACGCAATGAAGACTCAACCAATGTTGACCCAAACCTGCATCATTGTCATTATAATTACAATACAACTCTCAACCGTGATCATGGTGCATGACTACTTAACAGAGGGATCAATTGTTTCACTGAGAGTTGGCACTCCCGCTCATGAACACCTTTAGGAAACACAAGAAGCACTGGTACTTTATTCCCTCCTCTCAATTGATTATCCTATTCTGCAACTCTGATCAGTCTGTATGTTGGTGGAACAAAAACTGCAGCTTCTTTTACACATAAAGAGCAGATAATTATTATCTAGATTGTTGGTTGCATTCTTGAACCGATTCATAAATAGCCATAATGGCATAATCAACTGAAAGACAAACAATGGCCCCAAAGATAGAATCTAACACTCCCACTACAACCTAGACTAGCATGACAACCGTGTCCAGCAGGATTTTAAGCACAGGATATTGTGCTCACAATCGAACAAGAACTTAAAAGTTACCATTGTGGCCTGTGAATATGTGCAAAGAGTCATCCGCTTCCTCTGAAATTTGAAAACAGAGCCGATCAGCCATTAAAATCCGACGGTAAAAACAACATAAACTCCCAATTTATACTGCACAAAGGTCGCTAAATTCGCCCGCTCGTAATAATCCCTGAACCTAATGAATTCACGAAACCCAGATAAACGAAAACGAAGAAAACCATTGCATTAGTCTCACCAGCCTCATCCTCATCGTCGGCGTCAGGAAGATCTGCAAACACAACGGAGGAGTCAGAGATACGAAGGACCCAGAACCTCTGCCCGACCCATATACAAAACCAAACGAGAATGGAACCAAAGCAAAGAAATTAAAGACACCCTCGACGCCCTTTCATATGTAGAGACGCTCCAACTGAGCTGCGCTTGTCTCGAAACCTTCTGATACAATTAGAAGCGAGAGAGATGATGATGATGATGAAGATGAACCTTCGTCGTCGACGGCGACCTCGTGGATGATGTCGTCGTCGTCGAGGAAGACCTCGCCCTGGTCGTCGTCGTCGTCGGAATCGCGGTGGAGGGCTGGCGAGTTGCTGCTCATCGTCCCGTTCTCCGGCGTGGTCGTCGCGAACGGCGGCGCTGGAAGCTTTAGGGCAGTATTCGAAATGGTCCTTTAAAAGAAAATAAATTAATATTATGCGTTTAATTTAATATATTTCATTAGAATGCATCACTAATAATCGTATCTTTAAGGTGATTTAATTTAATATATTTCTTTGGTCAAATTAGTGATGTAATAAGTCACAGATTATTTGTGCCAGAAATATAATTCTTTTATTTCATATTAACATGAATAAATATAACCAATTTTCTTGTGATTCCTAGTCAAATAGCGTGCTTGTAACAAAATTGAGTTATAATCATTTGGCCCTTTATAATATGTAAGCTTTTCTTATTTATAACAACTGGGGTAAAATCATGAAATGATCATTCTACGATTTTATTATAGTAATGCAAAACTTTTTATGACTTATTTTTAAGGAAAATGATGATATCTAGTGGTTTATATTCCAAATCGAATGATTATTTTCTAGTATGTTAGTAATAGAGGGACTAAATAGATAAGAAATAATGACATTGCAAGTATCTAAATATGTCCATTTCATAATCAATTATGATTAACTTCATTTTTGTTCTATCAAGAACTTCAACTCTTAAAATTTAGTTTAGTTTTTTTTTATTGGTTGAATCTAAATTCAATTTAATGTGAGGTTTTTAGGAGTGGGCAATTTTAGAGTCCATTTAAATTTCATCCGAAACTTAACTTGTTGGGATCCGATGTTTAGAACTTGAAACATAAATAAGATCCATTCTAAGGTCTACCTAAAAACTGACTAGAGACAAACTCACATAGACTTGCTTTGTTCATTTTGTCATATAAGTAGTGCGCAATTTCATGAAGGCATTTATATTCACAGCAAATGAGAGATTAACATCTAGATCATTAAGCCTAACTTCTTAATCAAAGTGAACCAAGACAGAGCATTTGGATCTCTGGAGACATGAGTAACAGTCGCGAACCTCAATCGAATTAGCAATTGAAGGTTCCAAAAGGTGTCGTCACTAGAAAGGAAGTCGCGGCGAATTCTAATGACCGGAGATGATGAATTTCGGAATCAATCAATGATCAAGAAACTTCAAGAACTCACGGATTAAGAGAGATTTTCCTTTCTCCAAGATGTGGTTGTTTTTTTTCTGTTGTTAAGTATCAATCACCCTCTTAAGCCCTATTTGGTTCAGTTTTCCCAAGGAGCTTTGGGCCCCCAAAATCCCTTAGGAAAAATATTTTGTGTTTGGCAATCATTTTCGAAAGCTCATTGGCCAAATATAAGTATTCACAATTCTAAAAGTCCAATGCAGGTCTGGATTAGTTTTGAGCATTGGGCATTTCGAAAATGCAAGTTCACTGTTCATCACCGTGACTATTCATCTTCTTCCCCCTTCTTCCTCGTTCATCTTTGTTTTCCTTGCCGCCTAAGAGTTTGGCTTCTCTGGCAGCCACCATTGTCACATGGGGTTTGCGTGTCCCCGGTGACCATCGCTCGAGGTGGCGCAACGTGCGACCCATGTAGCATTGCCTGGCTCGCACGACCAGGCAACGCCGCATGAGGTTGCGACCTCAACTGCCAAATCTGGCCATTGGGAGGTCAGATCTGGCAGTTCGGCAGCCAGATCTGGCGGTCCGGTGGCCAAATCCGGCTGTCCAGCAGTTGGCCGGCGCTTAGCCAACCACCGGATTTTATTTTCAAACTTAAAAAAAAAAAAAAAAATTTGCCAAAGCCAATTACAAATGTGAGTTTTGCCAAATGGTATTTATACTAAGTAACATTTCAATGCTACAATTTATCCAACGGTGTAACATTTCGAAAAATCCCTTTACCTCAAAAATATTTGTATTATTCCAATGGCATTTCTCCAAAGCCGAACCAAACAGGTCCTAAGGCCAATGGATTCTAGTGAGCCCAGGTTGCAGAGAGAAAAGCGATAGGAGGTTCCGAGGTGTTGTCACCGGAACGCAAGCTGCGGCGGATTCTAACGACCGGAGATGGTGAATTTTCAGAATCGATCAATGGTCAGGAACTTCTAGAGTTCACGTTTCGAGAGAGATTTTCCATTTGGTTTCTTAGACGGGGTCGTTTTTGGCTTGTAAAGAGAAAAGTCAGACAGAGTAGAAGCCAAAGGCCAAAAGGGAGAGGCGGCAACAAATAAGATAGAGAGTAAAAAGAGAGAAAATAGGGTTACTGGTTCTTCGATTCTCTGCTTCCTGGCCAGGCTTTCTAGTATTTCCGTTCTCAGTTGAGTTTGGTTCCTACCTGGGAATTGGACTAAGCGATTAAGAAGTGGGAACTACACCAATTTTTAGGACCCGTTTGGTCCGATTCCCAATTCTACCCGGCATTCATACTATCCCTAGAGACTTTCTTTGAATAAATTATCATGTCATTTGATTTTACTAATGTAACTTGCTTGCTTATTAGAAGTTTAGCCCGATTGCTGACGTAACTCGCTTACTAAGCAAAAAAAAATGTCACTCTTATTTAGGTGTTGTGAAATTAGAAGAGAGACAAAGTATTGAGTCAGACAATCTTAACTATCTAATATGCCTCATTCGATGTGCTATCATTTCAAAAATCTCCATCAAATGTAAACGTGAATTGGTTATTGATTATTTACTGTTGTTGGTGTCCAATTCGGCATTTTTGTCCATATTTTGGCAGTCTCGCATTGGTCGAAATTTTAAAAGTTAAATACTTAATTCAAAAAAATTTAGTTATTTTTTAGTTTTGGTGTCATTACCCTTAAAGATAGGTATTATTAATTTAAATCTGATATACTAATAATATAAATCACATTTGTAATTAGGTCGATAGACCCATCGAATAAAATCAATTCAGGTCAGAACGAATCGAACTTGAATACGAATTATTTATCAATTGAGTTAATTCGACAAAATTCCGACAGACACATGACAAACGTGAACTTAAAAATAGGCTAATTTCATGTAAAATTACATTTAAAAAAAATAAAGTTTCCACTTTTTTTTTTTTTTGGCACTATATCTGCCTTTCAAATTTGCTAGGTTTTCCTCCCTCCTCTTCCCTCTCGCCGGCCGCCACAGAAAACCCTAGCCGAAGCACAGAAAAGAACCCTGCAAAGATGGTGAAATTCCTCAAGCCCGGGAAGGCGGTGGTCGTGCTGCAGGGCCGCTACGCCGGCCGGAAGGCCGTCATCGTCCGGAACTTCGACGACGGCACGCGGGACCGCCCCTACGGCCACTGCCTCGTCGCCGGGATCAAGAAGTACCCGGCCAAGGTCGTCAAGAAGGACTCCGCCAAGAAGACGGCCAAGAAGTCGCGGGTCAAGGCGTTCGTGAAGCTCGTCAACTACCGCCACCTGATGCCCACCCGCTACACCCTCGACGTCGACCTCAAGGACGCCGTCGCCGTCGACTCCCTGCAGAGCAAGGACAAGAAGGTCACCGCCGCCAAGGAGGCCAAGAAGCGGCTCGAGGAGCGGTTCAAGACCGGCAAGAACAGGTGGTTCTTCACCAAGCTCAGGTTCTGAGTCCAGTCCGTTCGTGGGTTGGTGTCGGGTTGGGGCAAGATTCGATTTTTGATCCCTTTTTGTTTTCGATACGTGGATCGAGCGGACGATGAATGAGGCGAGCCTGGATTCGGGCTGTAGTGGGTAATTTGGAGCTTGGACATCTCATTCAATTTTGAAATGTGTTATTACTGCTAATGTTTTAGTGTTGGATCTGTTTCGGGTTGATAATATCTTCTGCTTTGAGCATTTTTCTCCTATGCGGTGGTGCTTCGACTAAAAAGGTCGAATCGATGTACGCCTTGCTGGTATTTTCTTGTGTTTAGATTACGTGGAATCGAGCTTGTCAGGGTTATGAGTGGAATTTGGAGTTTCTGACATTATCATTCAGCCTTCAATTTGTTTATCATTTAGGCTATACTCGGGTTAGGGTTAATGGTGTCGAGTAGGAATATTTTTTTTTTTTTGGGCATAAGTATGCTGTTCTAGACGTCGTCTGCTTTCACCCTATGATGTTTGATCAGGTATGAGCTGGGCCATATGGTACAGCTAATTTGTTTATTTGAGATTGAGCTCTGTCCTTTTTAGGAATCTGAGTTGTTTACGGGCAGGTGGCGTGAATACCAAATGGGGGGAGAGGTGTTCATTTCTCGGCTTTGATTCTGTATTCAGATAACTAGGTGCCCATATAAACATTTGCAGAGTTTGAAGTTTGAATCTAGAGAGTGTGCTCTTAAGCCGTTTTATTTGCTATCTTATTCTGAATCTTGATTTGTGCTTGCAATAGGAATACCAAGGACACCTGACATGAAATTGATGAAGTCATTGGTAGTTTTGTTAATTGCAGCAAAATTGTGTGTGTCTCATCAGTCGTTGTTAATATCAGGTCAAATTCTTCTTTGCTAGGATTATGGTTTTAATCAGCATACCAGTGCTTCATTGAGTAATGCCCTGGATTGCTGAATGTAACACAGCTTTAGTCTCCCTAGTGTGTTTATTCACACTAGTAATCATCATGATATATATTTGATAAAACAATCATCAGGATTTATTGCCATTTCGTTGTGATATCACAGTTTTAGATCCTACTCTGCTATTCTGGAAATTGAAAACTGAACCATGAGTGTCTCGTCGAGTGGCTGATCCATCTTTTGGTTGTTTATCGATACCTTCACCCTTTTTTTGTCTTGAGGCTTGCTGTCATGCTGTCTCAAGGCATCTGTACAAAGTTCCATATTGATGTCCCTCACACATAAGTTTTCGCGTCATACCCTCTTTCTTTCCCTCTCATCAAGGAACTCTCTCTCTCTCTCTCTGTGGCGTGCGCTCTCTGCTGGTGGTGCACAGAACACTCAATTCAACAGTAACAACAACAATCCAACCAT
Organism: Eucalyptus pauciflora; assembly: GCA_007663325.1. NCBI lineage: Eukaryota > Viridiplantae > Streptophyta > Magnoliopsida > Myrtales > Myrtaceae > Eucalyptus > Eucalyptus pauciflora. The sequence continues at coordinate 663,175 of VMYD01000100.1, read as the reverse complement.
TATATCCCACTAAGTGGGTAACACTCAGCTGTTGATCATGCAAGTTGGAATGAGCTCCATTACAGGTTTGGCATGAGTTTGCTTCATCATGGAGTAATTTGGCAAGTAGGACAGGTTCACTGCTAAGTTAGGAGCTGTCATTTTTTTCCTAGAGTGCAACTTCCATTTTTTCAATGTATCAGATAACTCTGGCAATTTCAATCGATCCTGTCCTGCTCCTCTGATGCTGGGTAAACTACATTTGTCCCCACGTTTCTTTTTATTTGCTCTGGCATTGTGAGATAAAGTGTCAATACTCCTTTACCAGTATGAAAGCTCATCCTTTTAATGATCCAGGATTTCAGTCCTTGAAGTTTAAAAACTCCAAAATGTCTCATCATTCAAGCCCTTGGGAATATAATTCAGATGGGTAGGACATCATGCGGAACCATGCACCTGTGCCATCTTCGTGGTTCTTAAACCGTAATTGGGTTGAGAACCGAATCAAATTATAGAACTGAACCAACCTATATGTAGCCACCGTGATCTGATGTATTCCAATATGTATTTAGAATAATTTCTTTTAGTGAAGCATGAGATTGCATGAAAGATCAAATGTATTCCACGCGCTTTAAGGAGAAAATGCAAGTGGTTTTATTTGGTCTAACGGGACAATTTGTCACCAAACCAAGTGGTGTCAAAATGGGGTGGGTTGGATTGAAAAATGGTATCTTTTGAAAGGTATTTTGGAATCAAAAGTAATGAAGAACTACGATTTGGTTTGGCTAAGGCGAAGTTCAATTTAAAGGTTTAAAGTCATTTTGACTTAAACACAATGCCGCTAAATAATTTTGCAATTGTTTTCATGTTGCTCCATAAAATCTCAGAAAAAGACCTCCGGATAAAGTGTTGGGAAACATCTTATGAGGTCTTTACACAAACATATTAAGAGAAGTCCATAAATGTTCATCATGGCAATGTTATGCACACGTAAAGATAAAAAACGTTTTGTCTTCTGTCGTGGAATGGAGGACTGTTATGTCGTGAGTGATCTCTCGTCTACAGTTTCGAGACAAGAGACAATGACCTTTGAGGACATAGTAGGAGGACGAAGAACGTATATTTGACTTTGCATTGGACTACGATGAATCAAGCCGCATGCTTGCGAATATGAGAGATGGGTAATTTCAATGTTCATCTCTTCTCAAATAAGTTCAAATCAGAGCAAAATCAGTGAGGACCACAATGAACCAAGCAAAATCCAATGCTTGCCAAATTGAACTTGTGAGTCGGCACCACGACTCCGTTGGACCGTACCCAGGTGGCGGCCAAGAGGACATTGGCGAACTCAAAAGCCAAGCGGGTGACTACTGAGATGGCCATGTTCGGTCACAATCTAGGGCCTCAAGAAGGAGTTGGCCTCCAAGTTCTCTCGCTTGAGCTCTTTCGCAGCCTTGCTGAATTTCTCGTAGCACTCTTTGCAAAAACAAGCTGGTGCGTGACGTGCTCCACATTGCAGGACTTGCACCGCATGACCTTGCTCGATGACTCGGTCTCATCCGGAAGAAGTGCGCCCAGTCCTGGCATTTTGCCGATTGAACCGGAGTCGATGACCAGACAGTGGGGCTCAAGAGAGCTACATCACTTCAAAGCCTCTCGAATGCGTGGTGGAGTTTCGGGTTGTTCTCGGCCATTGTGTTTTTGTTTTGGGTTTGTTTCTCGCATATGAAGGGTGCGTTTGGGAATTGCTTTCCCAAAACCTCCCGGGGATTCAAAGTCCTTTGGGTCGAATATTTAGTGTTTGGCATTTTTTTTTTTTTTGAGCTCTCTTTGTCAAATGCAAGCCTTCGAAAGGCTAAAAGCCCAAGGCAGCTTAGGGGTTACCTTGGGCTTTTTCGACATGCTGGCCTTGGGAGCTTGTGAAAAATTTCTCCTAAAATTATTCTCGCTAATCATTTGTTTTTCCGGTTTTGCCCCCAATAATTGTTCGTCTTCATCTTCTTCCATAGGACCACCATATGCACGCGGTTGCCAGTGAAGGATAGGTGGTGCAGCGAAGGACAGGCAGTCCAGCTAGGGTCACACCACCCTCCGGTGAGGGTGGCAGCCCGAAGGTCACGGTGCGGCGATGGTCACCGTGACCCAGATCGCAATTTGGGCCGTTGTGACCAGATCGCGTAGCCCTGATGACCTCTGCACAGAGGTTGTGGCATGGTGGGTTGCACGAACGTCCGGTGAGGGTCCCCGCAACTTGGATCTCACAATCTAAGTTTTTGCAACCCAGATCTCGCGATATGATTGTCCAACGAGGGCCGCCATGATCTTAAATTGCCCTTGCCCTTCATCGGCGATTGCCGGCCAACTCTCATTTTTTTTCACTAACAAAAGTCTTTTGCAAATTTAATTTCTCCAGACACTATTTTGCTCAAAGGTCTTTCACAATAGATTTTTACAATTTACCAAACACAATTTATATTTTTAAAAACTCATTTAACTCAAAAGCCTTTACATTTCCCCAGAGTCCCAAAAGCTTTTCCAAATGCACCCAAAAAGATCATATAGCGTTAGTTTTGAAGGGGATGGCCACTGTGGCCGGTCAATACTTGGAAGCAAATCGATTTACGAGAGCAAACAGGGGGAGGGCATTACTAGTCACTCGGGTAAAGATCCAGCGCCATTCACCTCACACTTATGTTCACGTCCCAGTCCAAAACCCGGTCCCCAAGCTCTTGGACAAAAAATCATATCAATGTCCAATGTTTACTCAAGGAAACACAGCAGCGGATGCATATAACTTTTGTACATGCTCCTAATGCTTTTCAAGAAAGAGTGATGCTATGGGAAACCCTATACCAATCTAGTATTAGACAGCAACTACCATGGCTATGCTTGGGGGACTTTAATGAAATCTTGTACCATTGGGAGAAAGTGGGTAAAAAGAGAGCGGAAACTTACAGGATGACTGCTTTTAGGGACTTCTTGCTTCAATGCTCCTTAATGGACTTAGAAAGCAAGGGTTGCGCCTTCACCTGGAAAAATAACAGAACAGGGGATCAATTAGTCAAGAAACGACTGGATAGAGCTCTGTGTGATACAGAATGGAGGATAAAACACCCGAATGCAGATTGTCAAGCTCTACCAGCCATCGGATCGGATCATAGTCCGCTTCTACTATCTTTTAACTTGCCACTGAAGAGGAAAAAGAGGGCCTTCAAATATGAGGCGTTCTGGTCAGAGAATGAGGAGTGTGGACAGATAGTCAAAACTCTATGGTCAGAATTGGAATCCCAAAATTTGAATATGGTTGAGAAGCTGCACAGAGTGGCCCAAAAACTAGAAAGCTGGAGCAAGAAAAGCTTTTGTAATGCCCCCGTCAGAATCAATGAGTTGAGGGACCAGCTTCAAAGATTGACAAATGATCCTTACTCGGTTCAAGAAAGTGAGACAGCAACACAGATAAACAAAGAAATCGAAAAACTATGGCGACAGGAGGAGATGTACTGGGGTATGCGTTCTAGAATTACATGGCTAAAATGGGGAGACCGAAACACAAAATTTTTTCATGCCAATACAATTCAGAGGAGAGCTAGAAACAGAATTACCTCGCTCAAAAATGCTGATGATGAATGGGTAAGGGAGGATCAGCCTTTGAAGAACATCACAACATCCTACTTTAGTAGCTTATATAAATCAGTGGGGCAACGCAATCTACAACCTGTCATACAACAAATTCCAACTTCAGTTGATGAGAATATGAATCAAAGGCTGGTAAAACCGGTTACAATGGAGGAAATCACAGCAGCCATGAAACAGTTAGGGGCATATAAGGCTCCTGGTCCAGATGGGCTGAATGGATCTTTCTATCGCAGTCATTGGACAGATATTAAACATGATATATTCAGTGAAGTGCAGAAATTCTTTGAGACAGGCTATCTGAACCCTGACATTAACAAAACCCAGATTACCCTTATCCCTAAAACACCCAACCCCGAAAAACTTGAACAATTCCGACCAATTAGCCTTTGCAACTTTCTGTATAAAATAATTTCTAAGGTGATGACAAACAGATTGAAACCCCTGTTACCAAGTATCATCATAGAAGAACAGAGCGCCTTTGTGGGGGGTAGACAGATACAAGACAATATCCTTATTGTGCAAGAAGTCCTACATAAGCTGCGCACAAGAGAGAGAAAAAGAAAATTTCAAGCGGTGTTAAAGCTAGATATGCAAAAGGCATACGACCGGATCGAATGGGATTTCCTTCGAGAATGCTTGATTAAGACGGGGTTTTGTGAGATGTGGGTGCAATGGGTGATGCAATGTGTGTCAACAGTCTCATTCAGCATTAACTTTAATGGAGAGCCTCAACCTTTCTTTATGCCTACACGAGGGATTCGCCAAGGTGACCCTCTATCTCCCTACCTCTTTATCCTAGTAGCAAATGTCCTCTCACATTTGATGAAAAAAGTAGTCGACGATGGCACAATTCGGGGAATTAAACTTAACAGTGGCTGCCCTGTTTTATCACACCTGCTGTTTGCGGATGATTCAATTTTCTTTCTACATGGTACTATATTGGAATGTCAAAATTTGGCAGAAATACTACACCAATACTGTTATGCCTCAGGACAAGCTGTTAACCTAAATAAATCAGGCATCCTTTTCAGTAAAAGTTGCCCGATGAGTCTAAGGAATAACATGGCAGCAGTGTTGAGGACCCCCGAAATCAACAAAACAGGGAAGTACCTAGGTATTCCTTCAGATTGGGGAGGCACAAAGAAGGATGTTTTTGCTTGGATTTTGGCTCGCGTAAACAAGAAGTTAGAAAGCTGGAAGGAAAATTTATTGTCCAGAGCAGGAAAAGAAATATTGATTAAGGCAGTGGTGCAAGCCATACCCCAATACGCCATGTCTATTTTCAAGATCCCGGTGTCTATTTGTAAAGCAATTGAGAAAAAGATTGCAAATTTCTGGTGGAAGAATGGGAAGAAATCAGCTGGAATTCATTGGAAGAAATGGGAGGATTTGAAACTTAGAAAAGATGAAGGCGGACTTGGCTTCAAAGATCTATTGGCTTTTAATGTGGCAATGCTAGGAAAGCAAGCATGGCGAATTGCAAAACAACCAGATTCACTCTTAAGCAGATTAATGAAGGGTTTATATTACCCAAAATGTGGATTCTGGAAAGCTGGAAATGGCTCAAGACCCTCATGGGGTTGGCGAAGCATTGTAGAGGGTAGGGATTCTATATATCCAAATGTTATATGGTCCGTTGGGAATGGTCATAATATCTCGATCCGGGAAGATAGATGGTTGAGCAGCGGACTGATTGGTGGCCCAGCCATGAGAGATGAACCCGACAAAGTGGATGGACTGATGGAGCAGGGGAATAGAACATGGAATGAACCACTAATTAGAATGATGTTCGATGAACAAAGGGCGCAGGAAATCCTAGTTACTCCTATTGGTTTACCCACAACAGAAGATCAAATTGTATGGATGCAAGAAAAATCAGGGGTTTACTCAGTAAAGAGTGGCTATTTTAGCACAAGAGATCATGCTGTAAAATCTCAACACAGAACAGCAACCTCCTCATATCAAACACAACCAGCTTTATGGAAACATATATGGCACTCGGGAATTCTACCTAAAGTCAGACAATTCCTATGGAACGCTTGCCACAATGCACTTCCAACAGTGGACAACTTATATCGAAGGAAATTAGTACCTCATCCACTCTGCCCTGTGTGCCATCATGAAGCTGAGACAATCGAACATACCTTGCTGCTATGCCCCTGGACAGAGCACATATGGAAGGATACCTCGCTGCAAATACAGATAAACCGAATTGGGTTAACCAGGTTTGATAAGTGGCTGTTCACTCAGCAAGACAACCCTCAAAGCGCACCAAAATTCAACAAGATTGCAACTACCTTGTGGTGCGTTTGGCAAGATCGAAATCAACACATCTTCGAAAATAAACCCCTTCATCCGAAACAGACCCTACACAGAGCGGCTGCATTACAAGCTAACTTTGAAACGTGGAACAGAAAGGCAGAACAGAAGCATCCGAGAGAAGCTTACCCAATACGGTGGCAACCCCCACCTGCTGGCTCCCTCCGCATCAACATCGACGCCTCTTTCATCCGAAAAGAAATCGGGACATCGGCTTTGGTAGAAACGTCGCGCTCGGCAGAAAACAGGGGTAGTACAGAACACACAGCAGCCATAGCATGCATCTGCCGAGACTCGGGGGGACGACTAATTGATGGATTCTCGAAGCTGGTGGAGGCTGATTCGGCCGAACAAGCAGAAGCCCTCTCTCTGCTGGAAACCCTAACCTTTCTGACTGCACGCACGAACGAAACGCTGGAACTCCACTCAGACTGCTTGACGCTCGTGCGGGGGGTTCTGAACGAGGAAGACTTCAGTTGGAAGTTGCTGCCTACTCTGGACCGCATAAAGGAGAAACTAAAGCTATTTCAAGGCCTTTCCTTGGCCCACTGCAGTAGAGAGGCCAACAAGCCCACAGACTGGATAGCAAAAGCCCAACGCGCAAATATCCTTCCAAGTAATTGGGTATTATATCCTCCTATAGCTTTGTTAGACTTATTAAGTGCTGATGTTCGTGATGTAATCTCTCCAAACTTTGCTAAGTAAATGATATCTATCGTACTTTTGACCAAAAAAAAAAAAAAAAGCTGCCTCAGTACTTGACGAATTGATCTATGGAGTTGCCTGCAGCAATTTAAAGAGAAACATTGGTCTCGAATCAGATATGGACCACCAAATTTATATTACGAAAAAATGGATAAAAACTAAATAAATAAGTCAATTCGAGTTGAATGGACTATTTTCGATCCAACCTACCTATTCGATGGATCTATCAATTTCAATTCATCAAATTGAGAAAACTTTTGAAAAGTTTTCATGTGATTTTTACACAAATTTGGCCAGATTTTGACTAAGTATAATATTTTCATTTGACGTCCTGTTGACTCAATTATTACACTTGTGGAAAGCCCCAGATAGTCAAATTGGGAAAAATATCCATGTGAATTTTTTTACAAATTTGACCAGACTTTGACTGGACATAACTTTTTCGTCCGACATCTCATTAACTACGTTGCAGAAAGCTAGTGACATCAATTATCAAATTTAATTTCATGGACGTATATTTTAGAAGAATTTTGAATTTCATATTGCTGAATTTTTTAAACAAAGGTATTTGTACCAATTTTTTATTGATATAATGATTATGTTCCCTAAAACGTAATTGTTTTTTTTTTTCAATTTCTATTTAATTTATTTAAGATAATACAGGTTTTGAGGCAAAAGAAGTGCCGGTCGTGATTTTTATAATATATCAACGTGAAGCTTTGAGAAGGATCTACTTTATTTAAAATATTTATCGTATAGTTTAAAGTGAATTGAACAAATTGCGACAATTTCCATGTTTGATTACTTGAAAAGTGGCATTAAGGATATTATTTGACCAAAAGAAGAAGAAGAAGAAGAAGAAGCATCATTTAGGAAAAAAATTAACGAGACTATAATTATGGAGACCATCCATACTTTTAAACTAGTGAACATATATATTATAACCTTCACATTGAGTTACTATTGCATTCTTTAATCGAACTCAATCTTCCTAATAATATAGGATGAACTAATGGAAATAAATGTTTTTTTACAGTTGAAATCCAGAGTACCATTAAAAATTCAGTTTTCATTATTGAAGTAATTTTAATTTAGATAATCCAGTTTTCAATCCTATTTTAAAATTTTACATTTTTAGTATCATCTTCAATTTATTAACAAAAGATAAAGCGTCCATGCAATCAGACATTCGATATGTTACAATAAAAAGAAGTCACTAATCACTCAAGACCTTAAACACTCCCTTATCAATGTATTTTACATCCCACGGCTCTGGCAGATCATTGACATTGATGATATTTCAAGCCAACGTGAAACGAACAAGGCTAATCTAGGAAGGTCTCATGAAGTAACAGCTCACGAGAGGTAGAGTTAGGTCTAATATTGACAATTCACAAAACACGTCTTCCAAATGGATCTATTTTGCCCCCTTAGTCCCATAATAGGACAAAGCAATTATCTAGTTTCCTAGATACTAAAAAACACCAGCCAATTATAGCCTAACCCAAGATTGACTCTCATTCAAATATAGGTCAAATAACAAATCAAGTTCCAATCTCAAAACCAACAATGCCAACCATAAATAGGCATCAAATCAAGGAATTTGCCTAAATTATAAATCTAGTTGTTGCCTCCCTCTATTTCAGCTTGAGGGGGATAAATCGGCCTCCAGTGCCACGTCTGTTCACAGGTCATCATCCCTTTTCAACGTCGCATCTTCTTGAGGTCTCTAGTTGGGAAAAATAAATTTAGAAGCGCGATAAATCCTTTTAGAAATCCAAGCTGTCATGCACAATCTTAATCCACATCGATCTCTCTCAGGTACAAGTATAAATAGGGCCTGCTTCTTTCCAAATGCCAGTCGGTTCGAACACATACCAGCGATTTCTCTGACCTTCTTGTCAATGTTGAAAAGCTGTCGTCTGCTCCTTAACTTGAATTTGCAGAAAATGGCAGATCAGACCAGTGGGAGCAAAGGAGACAGTGGAGTTGTCTTGGAAATAAGAGACAATTCCAGAACCAAGCAAGAGATCAAATACACTATGTTCAATTTTCCCTTTATTCAAAAGGTTACTTTCGTTCTAATGGACTCTTTTTTCCCCCCAAACCCTACCTTCTCGTCTCCTTTTTTGTTTTTTACTTTCTTTTCCGCGTGTTCACTTAAAATATAAATGTTCATCAAGAATCTTTTGAGGTGCACATATTGTGTACTGCACTGCCATGGCAGTTAGACTCCTCAAACTTATAATAATATGCAGAGAATTTAGGACTTCCGGTACCAAAGAGTTTGATCCGGGGTTTCTCAAAACGTTGCAGTTGATTGCGGAGTTCTTCGGGACGTACTTCTTGATATTCGCGGGTTGCGGGTCGGTGGCGGTGAACATGGACAACGAAAAGGTGGTGACACTTCCAGGGATATCGATGGTGTGGGGGTTGGCGGTGACGGTGTTGGTGTACTCGGTCGGGCACATCTCCGGCGCCCATTTCAACCCGGCCGTCACCATTGCTTTCGCCACCTGCAGGAGGTTTCCATGGAATCAGGTGCGACCATATCTCTTCGGAAGTACAAGCTCCTAACTATTTTTGTCTCTCTTCCTTTTAAAATAGGTGAATCATAATGCAAGCCAATTTGGGATCAATATATATTGGATATTTAAACTGTTATGACAATCATGAAAGACATTATTTTGCATTGATTATTGCAACAATTTTGTAAGGGCTTGATTTATAAATATCAAGCCGGTTGGTTTAATTTGTTTTTTGCCAACTCCTCTTTCATTTGCCTAAATGTAAAACCTCAAACTACAATCCAACATATATAACAAAACAATAAATTCTCTCCTCCCCTTCCTTTCTTTGCTGTGTTTTCCATATAATTTTGTTGTATGTATTTTCTCTATTATCGAATATAAAGTAAAAATGAAGGTCTGTTCTATTCTGAAAGGATAGCCACTAAATAGTTTCCTTAAATAATGTTTATGCCATTCGGAGTTTGTTTTATATTCATCCTGTCCAACAGGTTTTCCAATAAAATCGTCCTGTGACCTTTTAATCAATCCGTGTCACATGTGTAGAATATAAAACGCTCTTTTTAATGCAGAAAAATAAAAAAAAAATATAAAAAAACTAAATATATCCAAATTCCACTTGTCGGATGTAGGCCTATCTGGAAAACTTGGCTTTGATCACATGATGTTAAGCAAGCACCGGTTTTAGACCTTGACGGATCCAACTTTTTCAATCAAAGATTTATATAGATCTCTTGTGGGTTCATTCGTTTGCAATCTCATTCTTCCTATATAAGTCTTGATCAACAAAAGCATTAGTTTAGGCAATTAACGGAGGATTTTTTTTTTATGTTTTTGCTAAGCTAAACTTTCCCCTTGGCTGCATTTTGTTCTTGGCGTGTAGGTGCTTCCCTATATAACGGCACAAGTTATTGGATCGACATTGGCGTGCGGGACACTGCGGTTGCTCTTCACTGGCAAGCTTAACCATTTCGTGGGGACACAGCCGGCCGGTTCGGATGTGCAAGCGTTGGTCTTTGAGTTCATCATCACTTTTTACCTCATGTTCATCGTCTCTGGTGTTGGCACCGACAATAGAGCAGTGAGTTCTAACTTCTTTCTTTAAATAACCTGTTGTTTATTGGGGAAATTTCAATGGACATTCCTGGACAAGTAAAATTTAATGCACAATCCCTTCAAGAAGCAGCGGAATATGAAAATCTTATAAAAACACATAAGATTAGTTAGAAATTACATGAGATTCTCATTAACATGGAAAATAATTAATGCATTTTGCACATAGTACCTAGAGGCCAGAGGGCGGCAGCCCCTACCAGCAAATAATCATGTTAACATGTCGGACATAGTTGCTCTTCAAGGGATATGGAGAAGATTTAGAGAAGCAAGAGGTGATACTCGGAAAGTGTAGACTTCCTTAAAATCATCGGAAAGTGCATATCGGACATTGTTGAATGAGGAAAAAGATTCATTTTAAATATTAATCGAAGCTAATATTAGTTAATTAATGTTTTGCGATTGGTGCAGAGAGGAGAATTCGCCGGTCTTGTCGTCGGTGCAACCGTCTTGCTCAACGTGTTGTTTGCGGGGTAATGACTTCTTCTTCTTATTTGACCATGATTATTTAAATTATTATATTGCGTAAACCGTCTCAATATTAAAATTACTATTTTTTGGGGGGCACAAAAGAAGAAGCTTTTACCTATGATATTCTGACAAATAGAATAAAAGAACATTTACAATGTAAAAAATGTAAAATTTGCAACGTCCTTTGTCAAGTAAGGTGAATAGTATGTGATTGACTACATCTTTTAAATAAAGAAAATCATAACATATGGCTTTTATCTTATAAGATGTTGCTGTTCCAAATAATTATTTAAATATCATAAGGTACGTCTTTAACGAAAAGGCCATCCCTCAACCTTTTCTCTAGTAATGCTTTGGTCATCAATTTAAAAAGAAAGTTATTTGAATAACCGATAACATTTTTCCAAATAATTGGCCGTCAACCTTTTCTTTTGCTAAGAAACAAAGTATGAATTTGGGCAGAAACTAGGGATTTCGTGATGATTATTTTATGATTTTTTTCTTTCTTCTGATGGTGGTTAGACCAATAACGGGAGCATCAATGAACCCGGCAAGGAGCTTGGGTCCGGCGATAGTGTCTCACCATTACGGCAAGCTATGGATCTACATTGTGGCACCAATAATCGGGGCAATTTCCGGGGCGTGGGTCTACAACCTGATCCGGTTGACTGATAAGCCCATCTGAGAAATCACCGGATCGTTCCTCCGGAGCTCCGCTTGAACATTGAAGTCAAACTCCTTTTTTTTGTTTTCATTCTCCTTCTCTCTCTTGATTTTGCTCTTGATGTACGCATTCATAGTGTAAGGTTTAGTTTTCCAAATTCAACCGGTGGTTTGTTTTGTTCTCTCTCGTTTTTATACTTGGAAGAGAGCTTATTTGATTGTGAACGTTGACGGGTCATATTCCGATTACAGAAATAAATATTTTTGCACATGGTAAGAATGAATTAGCTTCTATGTCATGCAGGAAAAAAATTAAAAGCTTAGAAGAATCTAAAATCGATGACTTATAGAAGATCGAAAAAATTATTCAATCAGTTCTAAATGAGGGTATACAAATGTACCAAATTGGACGGAAAATCGCTTGAACTAGAACAAATTGGTTCTAGGCGCGAAATCACCCACCTAGACCGGACTAGTGTGTGCATATTAATTTTTATGTTTTAAAAACTCTAATTTTGTAATTACTAATTCTAGCTCTCGCACTCCTTAGTCCTCGCCTCTCTAAAAGAACCCTAATTCCTCTCATTTCTCTCGCAATCTCGCTCTCTCCCTCTCTCTCACGGCTCGCACTCATGCTCTCTCTTGCAGCTCGTAAGTCGTTTTGCCCAATCTAATTTTCTCATTCAAGGCAGTATAATACATTTGATCCTTTCCGCAATCTCCTAATTCACTAAAAAAAAAAAAAAAAAAATTATCTGGAGACATTTCTCTTTCCTTTGTGTTGGTGCATCGTACCTCATGCCTCAAGATGCAAATTACAATCTACGGGATTCGCAGAAAGCGATGAACTTCATCTCGACTGCACGCAACTTTCATAGAGGAAGAAACCTTCCATTCGAATGGGTCATTACGCTAGGAAACAAGCCAGGCTCAAAGTTAGACATGCAAAAAGATGATGTGCAACCAAAGTAACACATCGCTCAAGTGTTGAAATAGAAATTCGGTACTGAGAAAGGCCGAGGGAGACTACAACTACATAGCCATGGAGTCCGTCTGGGTACGACAAGTCCATTGCTCTACTTATCCGCGACTCCATAGACCATCTCGTATCAGCTTAAACTAGTGCATGGTTCAGTACCCATCTAAGTTACTCCGAAGGTCTTCAGTGGCAATGCTTTTTAAGTTTTTGAGGTATTGAATCCTGAAACAGTAATGGGAGGAACTTTGGCACCAGTGAAGGACTATTGACACTTTATCATCTCACAATGCCAGAGCAAATCAAGAAAGAAAAGTTAGGACAGATGTAGTTTGCCAAAGATCAGAGGGAGCACCAAAGGATCTATTCGATACCTTTAAAAAATGGAAGTTGGACTCTAGGATACGAGAGACAACTCCCAGCTTAGCAGGGAATCTGTCCTAATTGCCGAACTACTACTCTAGGATAGAGTAAACTTATGCCGGACCTGTAATGGAGTTCAATTTCAGCAAACATAATCAACAGCTGAGTTCAACCCCACTTAGTGGGATAATGCTTGGATTGTTGTTGTTGTTACTGTTGTATGATTGTTCTGTTCTGTGCACCATCAGCAGAGAGCGCATGCCCCGCGGAGAGAGAGAGAGAGAGAGAGAGAGAGAGAGAGAGACCCTCAATGGAAGAGAAAGAAAGAGGATATGACCTGAAAACTTATGTGCGAGAGACGCCATATGTAACTTTGTATACATAACTTGAGATAGCATGCCAGCACGCCAGAAAGATGAAACAAGGAGCAAGGTATGGGAAAACAACCATGCGAATGAATCAGTCACTCGAAGAGACACTCGTGATTCAGTAATCCAGTTCCAAAAAAGCAGAGCAGGATCTAAAACTGTGATATCACAACGACCAATCACTAGAACCCAACACAAAACAAAATCACAATAACGATAAATCCTGATGATTTTTCTTATCAAAATTTAGACCATGATGACTACTCGAATGAATAAACACATAAGAGGGATCACAGCTAAAGATACGTTCAGTGATCAATGGCCTTACTCAATGAAGTGCTACTATATCGATTAGAACCATAATCCTAGCAACGGAGAATTAGACCTGATATTGACAACAAGGACTGACACTGACATACAGCGAATAACAAAAGTACCAATGACTGCATTAATATCATGTTGGTGGCTTTGATATTCCTATTACAATCACAAATCGAGATTCGGAATAAGATAACATGAAAGACAGCTGCAGAGCATACTCTCTAGAATCAAACTCCTAACTCTGCAATTCATATGAGCAAGTCATTATGCCAATAAAGAATCAAGGCCAAGAAATGAACAACTCTGTTCCCTCTTTGGTATTCACCGCCTCCCCACGAAACAACTCAAATTTCTTAAAAAAGACGGCTTTTAATTACAAATGAACAGATTAGATGTGCCATTATCACCCTGCCCATACCTGATCAAGCATCATAGGTTGAAAGCAGACATTGTTTAGAACAATAGCATACTTATGCAAAATAATCCCTACTCCGACCCCACTAACCAAGTAGCCTAAAGGATAAACGAATCGACAACTGAATGATAGTGCCAGAAACTCCAAAGTCCACTCATAACCCCGACAAGCTCGATTCCACACAATCTAAACATTCGAAAAATGCCCGCAATGTGTATATCGATTTCACTTCTATACCGAGTCAAACTACTACGCATACAGAAAACTGTCAAAGTGAAAAAAAAAAAAACATTATCAACCCAAAACAGATCCAACACTAAAACATTAGCAGTAAAAACACATTTCAAAATTGAATGAGATGTCCAAGCTCCAAATTACCCACTACAGCCCGAATCCAGGCTCGCCTCATTCATCTAATGGAAGTTGCACTCTAGGATATCCAATGTTGGGACGAATGTAGTTTGCCCAGCACCAGAGGAGCAGGACAGGATCGATTGAAATTGCCAGAGTTATCTGATACATTGAAAAAATGTAAGTTGCACTCTAGGGTAAAAGAGACAGCTCCTAACTTAGCAGTGAACCTGTCCTACTTGCCAAACTACTCCATGATGAAGCAAACTCATGCCAGACCTGTAATGGAGTTCATTCCAACTTACATAATCAATAGCTGAGTGTTACCACTTAGTGGGATATAATGGTTGGATTGTTGTTGTTACTGTTGTATTGAGTGTCCTGTGCACCACCAGGAGAGAGCGCACACCCCACAAAGAGAGAGAGAGAGAGAGAGAGAGAGAGAGAGAGTTCCTTGATGAGAGGGAAAGAAAGAGGGTATGACCCGAAAACTTATGTGTGAGGGACATCAATATGGAACTTTGTACAGATGCCTTTGTAAGAGTTTTCTTAATGTGGACTACATTAATTGATATTGTAATTTACCGTTTAACGTTTACCGTTTTACGGGGTTTGGTCTAAGGTGAGATAAAATGTTTCTTAATTAGTCTAATATGGGGCTGGCTAGTGTGGGCCGAGTTGAGCCTAGTCCGTAATGAGGGGGCCTACCTGGAAACTCTATAAATAGTGCTAAGTCTCTCCTCTAACCAAAAATTCTACACACGTATCCTCACATAAGGGGCATTAACCTAACGCTAAGGGGTGAGGGGGCCGTCTCATTGAGCCAGTGATAAGGAGGGCAATAGAGGAGAAGGACTTGCGTGTGGAACATCGTGTTTCCGCTTCCACTTCAAGAATGATGGATCCCAAAACAAGTGCATTAATCTATCTTGTCAAATATGCATGTTCTTGTTCTGGTTATGGAGATCTTGGGTTTGCGTAATTAGCATTCAACATGTGGTATCAGAACCTCCATAACCCTAGAACTCGAATGCATAGAATTTTGCCCTAATTTTGTGATTTTCGAGATTTTTAAGTATAGTAAAAGTAAAATTAAATCACATATTCGGACTGGGCTTGACGAGGCGAGCAAAACCGTGGGCGGTGCGTCGCCGGGGGAGGCCCCACGCACCCCCACGCGCGGCCACGCGCCACTGGGTGTCGAAGACACGCGCCCACGCGCCCTCACTCGCGGGGCACTGCTCGCGCGTGTGGCGCACGCGGGCGCTGATGTCACGATGATGTCAGCGACCCGAACCAGTTTCGACCCGACCCGACCCGACTTGACTCGATCAACCGTTGACCGGACCGGTCAACTGGTCGGACCGGGCGACTGGACCGGGAACCGGTCGGACCGCCACCGGTCGGATCGGTTTGACCGGCCTTTTGACGCCCGCGCGTGGGCTCCACGCGCCACGCACTCAGGTGGCGCGTGCGGGCGCGTGAAGACTTCGATCTGCGCGTGGCTGGCGACGTTCGACTCGTATGGTTATTCCTTACATCATGGTGTATTTATTTTACATTTTTGATGATTTTATAGATGTGAAAATACATACGGAACCCTAAATACGTGCTTTTTAGTGTATTTTTTGCGTATTTTTTCTTGTACTTTGATGTGATTTTGGAAATACGGGTGTTGGGTTACTGGTATATTATCACATAAACTTTATAAGTGTTATTCATTAATAATATACAATAAATTTTATTTTTATTAATAAATGAAGCAATATAATTAGCATAATATGTGATTTTAGTGATTTACTGCCCCTGTCACTGAAGTTAAAATCACATATGTATGGTTTATGTGAGATGTGAATTTTATATCCCTGGTATGAGAGAGTTTCAATAATTTAATTGAGTTGTGACCGCTAAAGTGACACACTTAATTGGGTTTGAGAAATTTTGGTCTCGTATAATGATTGGGATGTCTCTTGATCTAAATGTGTAGTCATACTCCCAAAGGGGGTGATTATGTATTAGTTCATGGAAGGATACATGATGATGTGGTGGAGGAGTGACTGATCCTAGTGGTTCATATGCCCAAATGTGATGAATTCACGAAGATTGGAATATATTCTCATAACCGCTATCATGTGGGGAATTTACAACTGCTTGTCATGTATTCTGCCCAAAGGTGATTATGTGATTTTGCATGTAACTCTTTGGATGTATACTTGTGCGTCAAGTTACACATTGCTCACATGATGCTAATTATATACATTGCTTGTGTCTTCAGTCACTTTTTCTGTAATTGGTAACTCCGTCACTATTGAGGTTCTTGCTGGTTCGAATTTAAAGAAATGGAGAGAGGATTTTCTATTTGCTATGGAGATGGCTGATGTTCATATGGCTCTTACTACTGATCGGTCGACAGATCTGACTGCTGAGAGTACAGAGGCTCAGAAAGCAAATTTTGCTATATGGATAAAGAGCAATAGAATTTGTTTGCTGTCCATGAAGCGTTCCATTCAGGAACACTTGAAAAGTGGTTTGCCTGCAGACTGCAATGCTAGGCAAATGATGGAAGCTTTGATGGCTAGAAACCGTGTGTCACCTAATGCTGAGATAGGTACACATCTGCAAACACTTTTTACAATGAAGTATGATAGTTCTGGTGGAGTTAGAGATTATGTTATGAGGATGATTGATTTGCAGACAAAGCTTCAGGTTCTCAATGTTGAAATTCCTACTGCTTGCATCGTCCATCAAGCTCTAAATACTCTTCCTCCTAATTTTGGGATTATCAAGACCAATTATAGTTCCCAAGATGAAACCTGGTCTGTTAATGACTTGATTGCTAGGTTGGTGGCAGAGGAAGAGAAATTGAAGAAAGATAAAGGGCACATTGCTCTTTATGCTTCTAGTTCTGCTGGTGACAAGGGTAAGAAGTTGAAGAACTATACCCACAAAAGCAATTTTGAAGCTGCTGGTCCTTCCAACAACAAAGGAAATTCTGAAGGTGCAGGTCCTTAAAACACTCTGGGTCCTAAGAAAGCATTCACCAAGAGGGATGGTTTTTTTTGCTACTTTTGTAGAGAGAGAGGACACGTGAAGAAACGTTGCAATAAGTTTAAGACTTGGTTGTCCAAGAGAACTAAGAATGAGCCTAAAGGTAATAATTCTTTGGCATTTGTTTGTGAATCCAATCTATCTGAAACCCCAACCAATTCTTGGTAGCTAGATAGTGGTGCAACTAATCATGTTGCGTTTACCATTCAGGGGTTCATAAACCGAAGGACGCCAAATCATGATGAATTAAAGCTCACTGTGGGAAACAACATTGGAGTTGACGTTGAGTTCGTGGGAGATGTCTTTTTGTTTTTAGATTCTGTTTTTAGGATGACGTTGAAAAACACCTTTTACGTACCTTCTTTTAGGTGGAATTTAGTTTCCGTGTCTTGTTTGGACATGTGTGAATACTCTTTTGAGATAAAGAGTAATACTATTTCCATGTTTTATGATTCAAATAAGATTGGGTGTTGCAATTTATCCAATGGATTGTATCGATTGAGCTTATCTCACAATGACATGTACGTTGCTTATTCAGCTGAAAAGGTTATTTCCAAAAAGCCTCTACCTAAGGAACAGTCTTATGCATTGTGGCATAAATGTCTTGGTCACATCTCTAAAGAAAGAGTAGAAAGGCTTATAAAGATTGACATCTTACCTACTCTTAAATGTGATCTAGAGACTTGCATGGACTGTTGTAGAGGTAAGATGACAAAAATAAAGAAGAAATCCGTCGTACGAAGTTCTGACTTGTTGGAGGTTATTCACACTGATATTAGTGGACCGTACATGGCTACCTTGTGCAGAAATTTTTATTTCATCACATTTATCGATGACTTTTCCCGATATGGATACTTGTACTTGATTAAAGAAAAGTCCGAGTCACTTGACAAATTCAAGATTTTTCGAACTGAAGTGGAGAAACAATTGGGAAAAGTTATAAAGATTGTTAGATCTAATCGTGGTGGTGAGTATTATGGTAGGCACGGTGATGCTGGACAACTTAAAGGGTCGTTTGCTAAATACTTAGAGGATTTTGGGATAATAGGTCAGTTTACTATGCCTGGAAGTCCTGAACAAAATGGTGTGGCTGAAAGGTGGAATCGCACTCTTATGGACATGATGAGAAGTATGATTAGTAGGACCAATTTACCTGATTTTCTATGGGGTGAAGCTTTGAAAACAACCCTTTATATTCTAAATCGTGTTTCTACTAAATCGGTTCCATTGACTCCCTTTGAGTTATGGACTGGACGTAAGCCTAGCTTGAATCACTTTAGAGTTTGGGCATGTCTTGCAGAGGTGAAGTTATACAATCCGACATTAAGTAAGTTGAATTCCAAAACTACTCGATGTTACTTCGTATCTTACCCAGATCATTCAAAGGGGTATCGGTTTTATAACCCTAATGGAGGTACAAGAATTGTGGAGTCTCAGACTACAAAATTTCTGGAATTTGACGTAGCTGACAATGGTAGTTGCTCACGAACTTTTGAAGATTATAGTATGGTGGGAATTACTGGATCATTGTCTCATCCTGTGCAGACAATTATGGAGCCTCCTACGCCACATATGAGCCTGTTGTGGCCTAGGATGCTACTGTTGAGACAGTTCATGAAGAAATTCCACAAGCTCCTCAGATTCAGAATGAGGATGAAGTAGCTTCACTTAGAAGATCAACTAGGGAAAGACGTTCTGCTATACCACCAGATTATCTAGTCTACCTAGGAGAGCATGATTATGATATTGGTTGTGTTATCGATCCGGTGACTTATACGGATGCCATCTCATGTCCTCAATCAGATTTGTGGTTAGATGCGATGAATGATGAGATGCAATCTATGAAACACAATGGTGTTTGGGAGTTTGTTGAATTGCCTGAAGGTTGTAAACCTATTGTCTGCAAATGGGTATACAATACTAAATGGGATTCCAAATGGAAGATTGAAAAATTTAAAGCCAGACTGGTAGCTAAGGGTTTCACTCAAAGAGAATGAATTGATTATGAAGCAACATTTTCTCCAATTTCTTCTAAAGATTCCTTTAGAGTGATATTGGCATTTGTAGCTCATTTTGATATGGAGTTACACCAGATGGATGTTAAGACTGCTTTTCTAAATGGAGACCTTAATGAGGAGGTTTATATGGTGCAGCCTGAAGGTTTTGCAGCAGATGACTCAGGTAAGCTTGTTTGTAGATTGAAAAAGTCTATTTATGGCCTTAAACAAGCTTCTAGACAGTGGTATTTGAAGTTTCATAGCATTGTCACTTCATTTGGTTTTATTGAGAACAAAGTAGATCAGTGTATATACACCAAGGTCAGTGGGAGGAAATATATTTTTCTCATTCTTTATGTGGATGATATCTTGCTTGCTAGTATTGACATTGGTTTATTGCATGAGACAAAGCGGATGTTATCGAAAAATTTTGACATTAAAGACCTTGGTGAGGCGTCTTTTGTTCTTGGCGTTGAGATCCATAGGGATCGCTCTCGCCGTTCATTAAGTTTGTCTTAGAGGGCATATATTGATCGCATTTTAGAAAGATTCAATATGCAGCATTGCAAACCAGGAACTGCTCCTGTTATTAAGGGTGATAAATTGAGTCTTTCACAATACCCTAATTCAGATTTTGAGAAAGCTCAAATGAAGAATGTACCTTATGCTAGTGCACTTGGAAGTATTATGTATGCTCAAGTTTGCACTAGGCCAGATATTGCTTTTGCAACAGGGCTTCTAGGTAGATATCAGTCAAATCCAGGACATGATCACTGGGTTGTTGCCAAGAAGGTTTTAAGGTACTTAAAGAGAACAAGAGATTATATGTTGATTTACAGACATGTTCCAGACTTGCAGCTAGTAGGGTATTTAGATGCAAATTTTGCTGGCTGTCAAGATGATAAGAAGTCAACAACTTGACACATATTTATGTTGGCAGGAGGTGCAATATCATGGAAGAGCGAGAAACAGAAGTCCATATCTTTTTCAACCATGCAAGTGGAGTTTGTAGCATGTTTTTCAGCTGCTACTCAAGCTATTTGGCTCCGGAACCTCATTAGGGAATTATCAGTTTATGATTTTGTGGATAGGCCCATACAGCTGCATTGTGACAATAACTCTGCAGTGTTGTTTATTAATAACAACAAAAGTCTCAAGGGGTCTAAACACATGGAGGTCAAATTTTTTACCATAAAGGAATCAGTGCAGAATGGTGACGTTGCAGTAGATCATATTTCTATAGATGATATGGTTGCAGATCCACTAACTAAAGGCCTACGCCCATTTGTATTTGAGCGACATGTCATAAGCATGGGCTCAGGAGCATCTTGGGATGATGTCATTTAGTGGGAGCTGTGTTTTATTTTTCTATGAATAAAGTTTACATTTGTATTTGTTACAATTTAGTAACATTTTGATATATATATATATTATTAAAGTCTCAAGGTATTGCTTAAACCTTGAGTGAAGGCTAGGGGCATACGGTTATTAGCCTTGTCCATATGTCTTGTTATATGTAAAGAAAGGTTAACCATAAGGACAATACATATGTGGCTTCATGGAACCATAAAGACATTCTCTAGTGGCACAATTTTTGTGACGCTTAAGGTAAGATAATGGTGACTGACAAATGAGATCTCTCTATGAGAGATGTTGTCCATTTGACACACTATCATATTTGATCCATATCAATAGAGTTGAGAACATTCATGACCATGGAAGGCTCTGTGTGTATATATGCAGTTACCGCCATGATTCGGTGTTTGAGACTTTATGAGATAAGATTGACTATTAAGAATTATCTCTAGACCAAAGTGCACACATACAGTACGATTTCAATTAATATAGTTCAAGTGGGAGAATGTAAGAGTTTTCTTCATGTGGATTACATTAATTGATATTGTAATTTACTGTTTAACGTTTACCGTTTTACGGGGTTTGGTCTAAGGTGAGATAAAATGTTTCTTAATTAGTCTAATATGAGGCTGGTTAGTGTGGGTCGAGTTGAGCTTGGCCCATAATGAGAGGGCCTAGCTGGAAACTCTATAAATAGCGCTAAGTCTCTCCTCTAACAAAAAATTCTACACACGTATCCTCACATAAGGGGCGTTAACCTAACGCTAAGGGGTGAGGGGGCCGTCTCATTGAGCCAGTGATAAGGAGGGCAATAGAGAAGAAGGACTTGCGCGTGGAATATCGTGTTTCCGCTTCCGCTTCAAGAACGATGGATCCCAAAACAGGTGCGTTAATCTTTCTTGTCAAATATGCACGTTCTTGTTCTGGTTATGGAGATCTTGGGTTTGCGTAATTAGCATCCAATAACCTTGAGACATCATGATAGGCTTATAGCAAGCCTAAAGACAAAAAAAAGGATGAGGGTGGAGTTTTGGGTTGTTCTTGGCCATTGTGTTTTGGGTCAGTGGGGTTCAAGAGAGCTACATCACTTGCAAAACCTCTCGAATACGAGGTGGAGTTTTGGGTTGTTCTTGGCCATTGTGTTTTGGGTGTGGGTTTGTTTCTCGGATCTGAAATGATCCTACAGCGTTACTTTTGAAGGAGACGGCCATCGTGGCCGGTCAATACTTGGAAGCAAATCGATTTACGAGAGCAAACAAGAGGGAGGGGCATTACTAGTCACTCAGGTAAGATCCAACGCCATTAACCTCGCATTTATGTCCATGTCCCAGTCCAAGACCCGGTCCCCGAGCTGCCTCAGTACTTGACGAATTGATCTATGGAGTTGCCCGCAACAATTATAAGGAGAAAATTTGATTTCGAATTGGATATGGATCACTAAATTTAAATTGAAAAAAAAATGGTTAAAAATTGATTAATTAAGTCAATTTGAGTTGGATGGACTATTTTTTACCCGACTTACCCATTTAATGAATCTATCAGTTTCAATTCATTAAATTGAGAAAAGTTTTGAAAAGTTTTCATGTGATTTTTACACAAATTCGGCACAATTTTGACTGAGTATAATAGTACCATTTGATGTCCTGTTGACTCAATTATTGCACTTGTGGAAAGCCTTGATAGTCATTTTTGAAAAAATATTCGTGTGAATTTTTTACAAATTTGACCATACTTTGACTGGACATAACTTTTAAGTCAGACATCTCATTGACTACATTGCGAAAAGCTAGTGACTTCAATTATCAAATTTAATTTCATGGACGTATATTTTAGAAGAATTTTGAATTTCATATTGCTGAATACTTTAAACAAAGGTATTTGTACCAATTTTTTTTTTTATTGATATAATGATTATGTTCCTTAGAACATAACTTTTTTTCAATTTCTATTTAATTTGTTTAAGATAATATAGGTTTTGAGGTAAAAGAAGTGCCGGTCATAATTTTTATAATATATTAACGTCAAGCTTTGAGAAGGATCTACCTTATTTAAAATATTTATCGTATAGTTTAAAGTGAATTGAACAAATTGCGACAATTTCCATGTTTGATTACTTGAAAAGTGGCATTAAGGATACTATTTGACAAAAAAAAGGCCTTTTTTAGGAAAATAATTAACGAGACTATAATTATGGAGACCATATATACTTTTAAACTAGTGAACATATATATATAAGCTAGCAATGAGTTACTATTGAATTCTTTAATAGAACTCAATCTTCCTAATAATATAGGATGAACTAATGGAAAAAAATGGTTTTACAGTTGAAATCAAGAGTCAATACCATTAAAAATTCTGTTTTCATTATTGAAGTAATTTTAATTTAGATAATCCAGTTTTCAGTCCTATTTCAAAATTTTACATCATTAGTATCATCTTCAATTTATTAACAAAAGATAAAGTGTCCATACAATCAGACATTCGATATGTTACGGCAAAAAGAAGTCACTGATCACTCAAGACCTTAAATACTCCCTTACCGATGTATTTTACATCCCACAACTTTGGTAGATCACTGACATTGATAATATTTCAAGCCAACGTGAAACGAACAAGGCTAATTTAGGAAGGCCTCATGAAGTAACAGCTCATGAGAGGTAGAGATGTCTTCCAAATGGATCTATTTTGCCCCATTAGCCCCATAACAGGACAAAGCAATTATCTAATTTCCTAGATACTAAAAAACACCAGCCAATTATAGCCTAATCCAAGATTGACTCTCATTCAAAGATAGGTCAAATAATATATCAAGTTCCAATCTCAAAACCGACAATGCCAACCACAAATAGGCATCAGATCAAGGAATTTGCGCAAATTCTAAATCTAGTTTGTGCCTCCCTCTATTTCAGCTTGAGAGGCATAAATCGGCCTCCAATGCCACGTTTGTTCACAGGTCATCATCCCTTTTCAACGTCACATCTTCTTGAGGGCTCCTGTAGTTAGGAAAAACAAATATAGAAGCGTGATAAATCCTTTCAGAAATCCAAGCTGTCATGCACAATCTTAATCCACATCGATCTCTCTCAGGTACAAGTATAAATAGGGCCTGCTTCTTTCCAAATACCAGACGGTTCGAACACACACCAGCGATTTCTCTACCCTTCTTGTCTGTCTTGAAAAGCTGTCGTTTGCTCCTTACCTTGAATTTGCAGAAAATGGCAGATCAGATCAGTGGGAGCAAAGGAGACAGTGGAGTTGTCTTGGAAATAAGAGACAAGTCCAGAACCAAGCAAGAGATCAAATGCACTCTGTTCCCTTTTCCCTTTATTCAAAAGGTTACTTTCGTTCTAATGGAGACTCCTTTTTCCCCCCAAACCCTACCTTCTTGTCTCCTTTTTTGTTTTTTGCTCTTTCTTTTTCGCGTGTTCACTTAAAATATAAATGTTCATCAAGAATCTTTTGAGGTGCACATATTGTGTACTGCACTGCCATGGCAGTTAGACTCCTCAAACTTATAATAATATGCAGAGAATTTAGGACTTTCAGTACAAAAGAGTTTGATCCAGGGTTTCTCAAAACGTTGCAGTTGATTGCGGAGGTCTTCGGGACGTACTTCTTGATATTCGCGGGTTGCGGGTCGGTGGCGGTGAACTTGGACAACGAAAAGGTGGTGACACTCCCAGGGATATCGATGGTGTGGGGGTTGGCGGTAACGGTGTTGGTGTACTCGGTCGGGCACATCTCCGGCGCCCATTTCAACCCGGCCGTCACCATTGCTTTCGCCACCTGCAGGAGGTTTCCATGGAATCAGGTGCGACCATATCTCTTCGGAAGTACAAGCTCCTAACTATTTTTGTCTCTCTTCCTTTTAAAATAGGCGAATCATAATGCAAGCCAATTTGGGATCAATATCTATTGGATATTTAAACTGTTATGACAATCATGAAAGACATTATTTTGCATTGATTATTGCAACAATTTTGTAGGGGCTTGATGTATAAATATCAAGCCGGTTGGTTTAATTTGTTTTTTGCCAACTCCTCTTTCATTTGCCTAAATGTAAAACCTCAAACTACAATCCAACGTATATAACAAAAGAAGAAATTCTCTCCTCCCCTTCCTTTCTTTGCTGTGTTTTCCATATAATTTTGTTGTATGTATTTTCTCTATTATCGAATACAAAATAAAAATGAAGGTCTGTTCTATTATGAAAGGATAGCCACTAAATAGTTTCCTTAAATAATGTTTGCGCCATTCGGAGTTTGTTTTATATTCATCATGTTAAACAGGTTTTCCAATAAAATTGTCCTGTGACCTTTTAATCAATCTGAGTCACATGTGTAGAATATAAAATGTTATTTTTAACGCAGAAAAAGAACAAATATATATACAAATAAATATATCCAAATTCCACTTGTCGGATGTAGGCCTATCTGGACAACTTGGCTTTGATCACATGATGTTAAGCAGCCACCGGTTTTAGACCTTGACGGATCCAACTTTTTCAATCAAACATTTATATAGATCTCTTGTGGGTTTATTCGTTTGCAATCTCATTCTTTCTATCTAAGTCTTGATCGGCAAAAGCATTAGTTAGACAATTAACGGAGGATTTTTTTTTTGTTGATGTTTTTGCTAAGTTAAACTTTCCTCTTGGCTGCATTTTGTTCTTGGCGTGTAGGTGCTTCCCTATATATCGGCACAAGTTATTGGATCGACATTGGCGTGCGGGACGTTGCGGTTGCTCTTCACCGGCAAGCTCAACCATTTCGTGGGGACACAACCGGCGGGTTCGGATGTGCAAGCGTTGGTCTTTGAGTTCATCATCACTTTTTACCTCATGTTCATCATCTCCGGCGTTGGCACCGACAATAGAGCAGTGAGTTCTAATTTCTTTCTTTAAATTACCTGCTGTTTATTGGGGAAATTTCAATGGACATTCCTGGACAAGTAAAATTTAATGCACAATCCCTTCAAGAAGCGGCGGGATATGAAAATCTTATAAAAACACATAAAATTAGTTAGAAATTACATGAGATTCTCATCGACATGGAAAATAATTAATGCAGTTTGCACATAGTACCTAGAGGCTAGAGGGCGGCAGCCCCTACCAGCAATGCCAAGCTATATAACAAAAAGGGTCGACCCACTTCTAAGCCCTTACAAGGGCTGTAAGTTGTGCTCACGTGTCATATTCGAATTTTGTAATCAAATCGAGTCGTGTCATAGGAAATAGTAATACGTTTGCTAATAGTGCCGCAAAAATTATTATGCTAAATTCGTGTATGCTTCCGTAGTTCGTCAAATAATCATGTTAACATGTCGGACATAGTTGCTCTTCAAGGGATATGGAGAAGATTTAGAGAAGCAAGAGGTGATACTCGGAAAGTGTAGACTTCCTTAAAATCATCCTAAGCATATCGGACATTATTGAATGAGGAAAAAGATTCATTTTAAATATTAATCGAAGCTAATATTAGTTAATTAATGTTTTGCGATTGGTGCAGAGAGGAGAATTCGCCGGTCTTGTGGTCGGTGCAACCGTCTTGCTGAACGTGTTGTTTGCGGGGTAATGACTTCTTCTTCTTATTAGACCATGATTATTTAAATTATTATATTGCGTAAACCGTCTCAATATTAAAATTACTATTTTTTGGGGTGCACAAAAGAAGAAGCTTTTACCTATGATATTCTGACAAATAGAATAAAAGAACATTTACGATGTAAAAAACGTAAAATTTGTAACGCCCTTTATCAAGTAAGATGAATAGTATGTTATTGACTACTTATTTTATCTTATAAGATGTTGCTGTTCCAAGTAATAAATTAGATATCATAAGGTACATCTTTAACGAAAAGTTCATACTCAACCTTTTCTCAAGTAACGCTTTAGTCGTCAATTTAAAAACAAAGTTATCTGAATAACTGATAACATTTTTCCAAATAATTGGCGGTCAACCTTTTCTTTTGCTAAGAAACAAAATATGAATTTGGGCAGAAATTAGGGATTTCTTGTTGATTATTTTGTGATTTGTTCTTTTATCTGATGGTGGTTAGGCCAATAACGGGAGCATCAATGAACCCGGCAAGGAGCTTGGGTCCGGCGATAGTGTCTGATCATTACGACAAGCTGTGGATCTACATCGTGGCACCAATAGTTGGGGCAATTTCCGGGGCGTGGGTCTACAACTTGATCCGGTTCACCGACAAGCCCATCCAAGAAATCACCAAGTCCTAGTCGTTCCTCCGGAGCTCCACTTGAACCCCCTCTCTCTTTGACTCAACATTGAAGTCAAACTCCTTTTTTTGTTTTCATTCTCCTTTTCTCTCTCTTGATTTTGCTCTTGATGTACGCATTCATAGTGTAAAGGGTTTAGTTTTCCGAATTCAATTGATGGTTTGTTTTGTTCCCTCTCCCTGTCTCTCTTTCTCTCTCTTGTTTTTATATTTGGAAGAGAGCTTCTTTGATTGTGAACGTTGACAGGTCGTATTCCGGTTATAGAAATAAATATCTTTACACATGGTAAGAATGAATTATCTTTCATGTCATGCAGGAAAAAAAAAAGATCTTAGAAGAATCTAAAATTAGCGACTTGTAGAAGACCGAAAAAATTATTCAATCGGTTCTAAATAAGGGTATACAAATGTACCAAATTGGACCAAAAATCGCCTGAACTAGAACAAATTGGTTCTAGGCGTGAAACCACCCACCTAGAATAGGCTAGTGTGTGCATGTTAATTTTTATGGAGTTGCCCGCAACAATTTAAAGAGAAAAATTGGTTTCGGATTAGATATGGACCACTAAATTTACATTGCGAAAAAATGGATAAAAAATAAATAAATAAGTCAATTTGAGTTGGATGGGCTATTTTCAACCCGACTTACTCATTTGATGGGTCTATCAGTTTCAGTTCATTAAATTGAAAAAACTTTTGAAAACTTTTCATGTGATTATTACACAAATTCGGCCAAATTTTGATTGAGTATAATATTTCCATTTGATGTCCCGTTGACTCAATTATTACACTTGTGGAAAGTCCCAGATACTCAAATTGGGAAAAATATTCGTGTGAATTTTTTACAAATTTGACCAAGCTTTGACTGGAAATA
Source organism: Eucalyptus pauciflora (assembly GCA_007663325.1). Taxonomy (NCBI): domain Eukaryota; kingdom Viridiplantae; phylum Streptophyta; class Magnoliopsida; order Myrtales; family Myrtaceae; genus Eucalyptus; species Eucalyptus pauciflora. The sequence goes on along the minus strand of VMYD01000100.1, from coordinate 635,455 downwards.
ACTTTTCCGGTCTGATGTGCCGTTGACTACGCTTGCATAAAGCCAGTGACTTCAATTATCAAATTTAATTTCATGGACGTAGCTTTTAGAAGAATTTTGAATTTCATATTGCTGAATATTTTAAGCCAAGGTATTTGTACCAATTTTCTATTCATATAATGATTATGTTCCTTAAAACATAATTTTTTTTTCCATTTCTATTTAATTTGTTTAAGATAATATAGATTTTGAGGTAAAAGAAGTGCCGGTCATGATTTTTATAATATATCGACGTCAAGCTTTGAGAAGGAGCTGCTTTATTTAGAATATTTATCGTATAGTTTAAAGTGAATTGAACAAATTGCGACAATTTCCATGTTTGATTACTTGAAAAGTGGCATTAAGGATACTATTTGACCAAAAAAGAAGAAGCATTATTTAGGAAAATAATTAACGAGACTATAATTACGGAGACCATCTATACTATTAAACTAGCGAACATATATATTATAAGCTTCTCATTGAGTTACCGTTGAATTCTTTAATGGAACTCAATCTTCCTAATAATATAGGATGAACTAATGGAAATAAATGTTTTTACAGTTGAATCAAGAGTCAATACCATTAAAAATTCAGGTTTCATTACTGAAGTAATTTTAATTTAGATAGTTTTCAGTCGTATTTCAAAATTTTACATCGTTAGTATCATCTTCAATTTATTAACAAAAGATAAAGCATCCATGCAATCAGAGATTCAATATGTTTTGGCAATAAGAAGTCACTAATCACTCAAGACCTTAAACACTCCCTTACCAATGTATTTTACATCCCACAGCTTTGACAGATCACTGACATTGACGATATTTCAAGCCAATGTGAAATGAACAAAGCTAATCTAGGAAGGCCTCGTGAAGTAACAGCTCATGGGAGGTAGAGTTAGGTCTAATATTGACAATTCATAAAACGCATGTCTTCCAAATGGATCTATTTTGCTCCCTTAGTCCCATAATAGCACAAAGCAAATATCCAGTTTCCTAGACACTCAAAAACACCAGCCAATTATAGCCTAACCCAAGATTGGCTCTCATTCAAAGATAGGTCAAATAACATATCAAGTTCCAATCTCAAAACAGACAATGCCAACCACAAATATGCATCAGATCAAGGAAGTTGCCCAAATTATAAATCTAGTTTGTGCTCCCCTCTATTTCAGCTTGAGAGGGATGAATCGGCCTCCAGTGCCACGTTTGTTCACAGGTCATCATCCCTTATCAATGTTGCATCTTCTTGAGGTCTCTAGTTAGGAAAAACAAATTTAGAAGCGCGACAAATCCTTTTAGAAATCTAAGCTGTCATACACAATCTTAATCCACATCGATCTCTCTCAGGTACAGGTATAAATAGGGCCTGCTTCTTTCCAAATGCCAGTCGGTTCGAACACATACCAGCGATTTCTCTGCCCTTCTTGTCAATCTTGAAAAGCTGTCGTCTGCTCCTTACCTTGAATTTGCAGAAAATGGCAGATCAGACCAGTGGGAGCAAAGGAGACAGTGAAGTTGTCTTGGAAATAAGAGACAATTCCAGAACCAAGCAAGAGATCAAATGCACCATGTTCTCTTTTCCCTTTATTCAAAAGGTTACTTTCGTTTTAATGGAGACTCTTTTTCCCCCCAAACCCTACCTTCTCGTCTCCTTTTTTGTTTTTTACTTTCTTTTTCTCGTGTTCACTTAAAATATAAATGTTCATCAAGAATTTGTTGAGGTGCACATATTGTGTACTGCACTGCCATGGCAGTTAGACTCCTCAAACTTATAATAATATGCAGAGAATTTAGGACTTTCGGTACCAAAGAGTTTGATCCGGGGTTTCTCAAAACGTTGCAGTTGATTGCGGAGGTCTTCGGGACATACTTCTTGATATTCGCGGGTTGCGGGTCGGTGGCCGTGAACTTGAACAACGAAAAGGTGGTGACGCTCCCAGGGATATCGATGGTGTGGGGGTTGGCGGTGACGGTGTTGGTGTACTCGGTCGGTCACATCTCCGGCGCCCATTTCAACCCGGCTGTCACCATTGCTTTCGCCACCTGCAGGAGGTTTCCATGGAATCAGGTGCCACCATCTCTCTTCCGAAGTCCAAGCTCCTCATTATTTTGTCTATCTTTTTTTTTTCATTTAAATAGGTGAACCATAATGCCGGCAAAAGTCTGAGAGTGAGTTAGAATAGGAGTAAAGTAGGACCGACAAAAAAAAAAGAACCATAACATCAACCAATTTGGGATCAATATCTATTTGATATTTCAACGGTTATGACAATCATGAAAGACATTATTTTGCATTGGTTTTTGCAAGAATGTAAGGGTTTGATTTATACATAACAAGCCTGTTGGTTTGATTTGTTTTATACCAACTCCTCTTTCATTTGCCTAAATATAAAACCTCAAAACTACAATCCAACATGTTTACCGAAGCAAGAAATTCTCTCCTCTCCTTCCTTTCTTTGCTGTGTTTTCCATATAATTTGTTGTATGTATTTTATCTATTATCAAGTACAAAATAAAAAGGAAGGTTTGTTCTATTATGGAAGAATAGCTGCTAAATAGTTCCTTAAATAATGTTTGAGCGATTCGGACAGTTTATTTTATTTTCATTCTGTCCAACAGATTTTCCTATAATATTGTCCCCTGACCTTTTTATCAATCCAAGTCACATGTGTAGGATATAAAACGCTCTTTATATATATCCAAATTCCACTTGTCGGATATAGGCCTACTTGGAAAACTTGGCTTTGATCACATGATGCTAAGCGGCCACTGGTTTTAGAGTTTGACAAATCCAACTTTTTCAATCAATGATTTATATAGATCTCTTGTGGGTTCATTCGTTTGCAATCTCATTTTTTCTATCTAAATCTTGATCGGCAAAAGCATTAGTTTAGGCAATTAACGGAGAATTGTTTTTTATGCTTTTGCTAAGCTAAACTTTCCTCTTGGCTGCATTTTGTTCTTGGTATGTAGGTGCTTCCCTATATATCGGCACAAGTTATTGGATCGACATTGGCGTGCGGGACGCTGCGGTTGCTCTTCACCGGCAAGCTCGACCATTTCGTGGGGACACAACCGGCCGGTTCGGATGTGCAAGCGTTGGTCTTTGAGTTCATCATCACTTTTTACCTCATGTTCATCGTCTCCGGCGTTGGCACCGACGATAGAGCAGTGAGTTCTAACTTCTTTCTTTAAATTACCTGCTGTTTATTGGGGAAATTTCAATGGACATTCCTAGACAAGTAAAATTTAATGCACAATCCCTTCAAGAAGCAGCGGGATATGAAAATCTTATAAAAACACATAAGATTAGTTAGAAATTACATGAGATTCTCATCGACATGGAAAATAATTAATGCATTTTGCACATAGTACCTAGAGGCCAGAGGGCGGCAACCCCTACCAGCAATGCTAGGCTATATAACAAAAAGGCTCAACCCACTTCTAAGCCCTTACAAGGGCTGGTCAGTTGTGTTCACATGTCATCTTCGAATTTTGTAATCAAATCGAGTCGTGCCGTAGGAAAATGTAATACGTTTGCTAATTGTGCCGCAAAAATTATTATGCTAAATTCGTGTATCGGAGTTTGTCAAATAATCATGTTGACAGATCGGACATAGTTGCTCTTCAAGGGATATGTAGAAGATTTAGAGAAGCAAGAGGTGATACTCGGCGAGTGTAGACATCCTTAAAATCATCCTAAGAAAATCGGACATTATTGAATGAGGAAAAAGATTCATTTTAAATATTAATCGAAGCTAATATTAGTTAATTAATGTTTTGCGATTGGTGCAGAGAGGAGAATTCGCCGGTCTTGCTGTCGGTGCAACCGTCTTGCTCAACGTGTTGTTTGCAGGGTAATGACTTCTTCTTCTTATTTGACCATGTTTATTTAAATGATTATATTGCGTAAACCGTCTCAATATTAAAATTACTATTTTTTGGGGGGCCACGAAAGAAGAAGCTTTTTCCTATGATATTCTAACAAATAGAATAAAAGAATATTTACAATGTAAAAAAAAGTAAAATTTGCAACGTCCTTTATCAAGTAAGATGAAGAGTATGTTATTGACTACATCTTTAAAATAAAGATTATCATAACATATGGCTTTTTATCTTATAAGATGTTGCTGTTCCAAGTAATTATTTAGATATCATAAGGTACATCTTTAACGAAAAGGCCATCCTCAACCTTTTCTCAAGTAACGCTTTGGCCATCAATTTAAAAAGAAAGTTATCTAGATAACGGATATCATTTTTTCAAATAATTGGCCGTCAACCTTTTCTTTTGCTACGAAACAAAATATGAATTTGGGCAGAAATTAGGGATTTCGTGTTGATTATTTTGTGATTTGTTCTTTCATCTAATGGTGGTTAGGCCAATAACGGGAGCATCAATGAACCCAGCAAGGAGCTTGGGTCCAGCGATAGTGTCTCACCATTACCACAAGCTGTGGATCTACATTGTGGCACCAATAGTCGGGGCAATTTCCGGGGCGTGGGTCTACAACCTGATCCGGTTCACCGACAAGCCCATCTAAGAAATCACCGGGTCGTTCCTCCGGAGCTCCGCTTGAACCCCCTTCTCCTTGACTCAACATTGGAGTCAACCTACCTTTTTTTTTTGTTTTCGTTCTCCTTTTCTCTCTCGATTTTGCTCTTGATGCATGCATTCATAGTGTAAAGGGTTTAGTTTTCCGAATTCAATTGATGGTTTGTTTTGTTCTCTCTCGTTTTTATAGTTGGAAGAGAGCTTCTTTGATTGTGAATGTTGACAGGTCATATTGCGATTACGAAAATAAATATCTTTACACGTGGTAAGAATGAATTAGGTTTCATGTCATGTGGAAAAAAAAAAAAAACATATCAGAAGAATCTAAAATTGGTGACTTGTAGAAGACCAAAAAAATTAATCAATTCTAAATAGGGCATGCAAAAATACCGAACTAGACCGAAAGTTGCCCGAATCAAAACGACTTGGTTTCAGGCATGAAACCACCCACCTAGACTAGACTAGTGTGTGCATATTAATCAATTCTCTCTCTAGCAGCTCACACTCATCCTCTCTCCCGCAGCTTGTAAGTAGTTTTGCCCGATCTAATTTTCTCATTGAAGACCGTATATCTGATACTTTGCGCAATCTCTTATTTCACTAAAAATAAAATAAAATAAATTGTCTAGAGAATTCTCTCTTTCCTCTGTGTTGGTGCATCGTACCTCATGCTTCTAGATGCAAAATTACAGTCTCCGGGATTCGGAGGAAGTGACGAATTTCATCTCGGTCATTCGATAGGGTCCATCATTCACGCTAGGAAATAAGCCTGGCTCAAAGTTAGATACGCAGAAGATGTTGGGTAACCGAAGCAACACATCGCTCGAGCGTCGCGATAGAAATTCGGTACTGAAAGAGAGGCCGAAGGAGACTACGACCACATTGCCGTAACTTTCGCACCGGTAGAGGACTATCGATACTTTATCATCTCACAATGCCAGAGCAAATCAAGAAAGAATAGTTAGGACAGATGTAGTTTGCCAAAGATCAGAGGGAGCACCAAAGGATCTATCCGATACCTTCGAAAAATGGAAGTTGGACTCTGGGATACGAGAGACAACTTCCAGCTTAGCAGGGAATCTGTCCTAATTGCCGAACTACTACTCTGGGATAGTAGAGTAAACTTATGCTGGACCTGTAATGGAGATCAATTTCAACAAACATAATCAACAGCTGAGTTCAACCTCACGTAGTGGGGTAATGCTTGGATTGTTGTTGTTGTTACTGCTGTATGATTGTTCTGTTCTGTGCACCACTGGCAGAGAGAGCATGCCCCACAGAGAGAGCCTCAATGGGAGAGAAAGAAAGGGGATATGACCCGACAACTTACGTGCGAGAGACATCAATATTTGACTATGTATATGCCTTGAGATAGCATGACAGCATGCCAGAAAGATGAAACGAGGAGTAAGGCATGGGAAAACAACCATGCGATTCGATCAGCCCCTCGAAGAGACACTCGTGATTCAGTAATCCAGTTCCAAAAAGGCAGAGTAGGATCTAAAACTGTGATATCATGACGACCAATCACTAGAAACGAAATCACAATGATGATAAATCCTGATCATTTTTCTTATCAAATTTAGATCATGATGATTACTAGTACGAATAAGCACATAAGCGAGATTACAGCTAAAGATACGTCCAGCGATCGATGGCATTACTCAATGAACCGCTACTATATTGATTAGAACCATAATCCTAGCAACGGAGAATTAGACCTGATATTGACAACAAGGACTGACACGACATACACCGCAAATAACAAAAGTACCAATGACAGCATTAATATCATGTCGGTGGCTTTGAGATTCCTATCACAATCACAAATCAAGATTCGGAATAAGATAACACAGAAAGACACTTCAGAGCATACTCTCTAGAATCAAACTCCTGACTCTGCAATTCATATGAGCAAGTCATTATGCAAATAGAGAATCAAGGCCAAGAAATGAACAACTCTGTTCCCTCTTTGGTATTCACCAGCTCCCCCAGGAAACAACTCAAATTCCTCAAAAAAGACAGCTTTTAATCACAAACAAACAGATTAGATGTACCACATCACCCTGCCCATACCTGATCGAGCATCATAGGTTGAAAGCAGACATTGTTTAGAACAATAGCATACTTATGCTAAATAATCCCTACTCCGACCCCACTAAACAAGCAGCCTAAAGGATAAACGAATCGACGACTGAATGATAGTGCCAGAAACTCCAAATTCCACTCATAACCCCGACAAGCTCGATTGCACACAATCTAAACATTCGAAAAATGCCTGCAATGTGTATATCGATTTCACTTCTATACCGAGTCAAACTACTGCCCATATAGAAAACTGTCAAAGCAAATAAACATTATCAACCCGAAACAGATCCAACACTAAGACATTAGCAGTAATAATACATTTCAAAATTGAATGAGATGTCCAAGCTCCAAATTACCCACTACAGCCCGAATCCAGGCTCGCCTCATTCATCGTTCGCTCGATCCATGTATCGAAAACAAAGAGTGATCAAAAATCGAATCTTGCCCCAACCCGACACCATCCCACGAACGGACTGGACTCAGAACCTGAGCTTGGTGAAGAACCACCTGTTCTTGCCGGTCTTGAACCGCTCCTCGAGCCGCTTCTTGGCCTCCTTGGCGGCGGTGACCTTCTTGTCCTTGCTCTGCAGGGAGTCGACGGCGACGGCGTCCTTGAGGTCGACGTCGAGGGTGTAGCGGGTGGGCATCAGGTGGCGGTAGTTGACGAGCTTCACGAACGCCTTGACCCGCGACTTCTTGGCCGTCTTCTTGGCGGAGTCCTTCTTGACGACCTTGGCCGGGTACTTCTTGATCCCGGCGACGAGGCAGTGGCCGTAGGGGCGGTCCCGCGTGCCGTCGTCGAAGTTCCGGACGATGACGGCCTTCCGGCCGGCGTAGCGGCCCTGCAGCACGACCACCGCCTTCCCGGGCTTGAGGAACTTCACCATCTTTGCCGGTTCCCTCCTGGAGATCTCTGCAGGGGTTGTCGGCTAGGGTTTCTTCTCCGCAGCAGGCGAAAGGAAGCGCAGGGGATTTATATGTGCTTTTATATGTGGTGGCTTGGCAGAGGGAAAGGAGAGGAACGTGCCTTAGGGCAAGGCAAATGTGAGAAAAAAATAAGAAATTTTTTAAATGTAACTTTTTTTAATTTTTTGCAACTTTTATTTTTATTTTTATATTTCACGAGTGACTTTTTAAAGTAGCAATTTTCGACACGACAATCGACAATGATTCCACGGCACATGAATTACTAAAAATTAGCAAATTTGGATTTATGCTAGCTATGTTTATGATGTAATTTTGTCAGCTTACTTGATAAAATCAATACACGGATCATCTTCATGTTCAATTCGTTCTAAATTGAAATCTATCCGTCCACATATTTAAATTATATGAGTTTGTCAACCTAATTACTAAAGTGATATTTTATTAAGTTAGTGTGTTAATTTATTAGAAAAAAAGATACTATGGGTCTGTTCGTTTCGCGGAAAATATCACATTTCCGGAAAATATTTTTCTAAAAGTCATTTTCCAGGAAAATGACTCTATTTTCCGGTATTCGGCCAAAACCTAAAATTTGAGTGGAAAATATTTTCCACCGTTCGTTAGCTCATTTAATTGTTTGAGAAAAATTATCAAAATTTGAATTTTAATATTTTTAATTGACCAAAAAATAATTTATTTTTTTATATTATTTCAAAAAATGAATTTTTAATTATTTATATTTTTATAAAATCGAAATTTTTATTTTATTTATTTTTCTTTTTATATTTTTTTTCTTCTCCTTCCTCCTTCCTCCTCCTCCTTCCTCCGCCGCCGACTCCTTCCTCCTCCTTCCGCCGCCGCTGCCTCCTTCCTACTTGACGATGGCCGGCACCTGGTGGCTAGATCCGGCGAGCTCGAGGCTCGGCCGATCTCGCCCGAGCTCGCCGGATCTGGCGGCAGAGCTCGGGCTCGCCGATCGGGAGCCCGAGCTCGCCAGATCCGGCGGTCATGCTCCGGTCGAATCGAAGACCTATCTGGGCCGGCGAGGTCGTCGGCCGCTGGGCTTCGTCGTCGGTCGCCGGACGCCGTCGTGGCCGGTTGGGCCAAAGAAGAAGATGAATAGGAAAGAAAAGAAAAAATGAAAAGAAAAGAAATTAAAAATCCGATTTTAAAAAAAAAAAAGCATAAAAATAAAATGAAAGTGTATTAATAAAAAGAAATAAGAGGGAAGAAGTCATGGAAAACGTTTTCCTCACTTTAAATGTTGTTTTTTCCAATGATGGAAAACATTTTCCTTGACTAGTTCATTTTCCGTGAAACGAACACTAGAAAATTCGAAAAACATTTTCCCGGAAGTCATTTTCCACAAAACGAACGGACCCAAGTATCTGAAAATTTTCCCTGCTTCATAATTGATTGCCCATAATTTGTTCTTTTCAATGAAATACCTAAACATTTCAAATGCAGGTCAATTTGACATCTACTAAAATCACTGGTGAAAAATGTTGAATTGGACACTAGTGCCTATAAATAACTAGTACCTATCCACCTTAACATTTGACATGATGCCGTCATCTAGGTAAAGGGTATAAATTTTGTTAAGCAGGTCATGTCCACAATTCGAGTAAACTTTTGCTAAATAAGTGGCTTATTTCGGCAAAATTACGTAATACGACAATTTATTTAATGAAAATATCAAATTGAGCTAAATCTAAAAATGAAGTATTCAAGTTTACTTATTTAATAATATAGACTTAGGTTGTTGTCATAGGAACACAACTTTTAATGCCGACGCTGAGTGACTCAAAGAAAAAGGAGCAAGGTTGGAAAATTTGTCCTATGATTTAATTCCCCAAAAAATTACCAACTTTAACTTGAATTTCAATTCTTTTCCAATCTTTTTTATTTCATTAAAATCACCAATTTCAGTGACTACTTGGGTTAACTTTCTATGTAATGTTGCCTAGAGTTGGACGTGGCAATTCCACATGTACAATAAATCGACATTTCTTGCGGACTCAAATTTAAGGATTGAAAGAAAATCAAAAGAAAATCATTTTCATTGAAGGAAAAAAATATCCCGACACATCTTCATCCTCAACCGAACTGACCCCTCCCGATGTGCTTGCCGCCGACATTCTGCCGGCGAAGTCCATCGCCGACGACCCTCTCTCCGTCGGCGTGCGTTCTCTCGACACGGAGTTCGTGCTCGTCGCCATGTAACTTAGGGAGAAAACAAGGGCTTTTCTCAAGAATTCAGAGCTCGGTTCTTGCTGATTTCTTCGGACAAACGATCTACGCTTACTCGAAGGACGTGGAGCGGTCGAAGGAACGATCTTGTCTCAGTTCGTCTTCGTTTTAGGGCTCGAACGAACTTCGACAGATCTGGGCTCGCTCTTGCTCGACGGAAATGCTTCTTGCTCTAGTTGCTTAAACAGCGCAGACGTCGGGTGGTCGTGTGCTAAATCGGGAGAGGGATGGACGACAAGAGGACCACGGACACGAGCATGGAGAGGCTCGCCCCCAAGTTCGTCGCCGCCTGCTCGTGATTTTGAGTCAAAATCAGAGGATACGAGGATGTTGCTTGCGGTGCCGTCAAAGTGCGAGATGTAAGAGTTTTCCTAATGTGGACTACATTAATTGATATTGTAATTTACCGTTTAACGTTTATCGTTTTACGGGAATTGGTCTAAGGTGAGATAGAAGGTTTCTTAATTAGTCTAATATGGGCTGGTTAGTGTAGGCCGAGTTGAGCCTGGCCCGTAATGAGGGGCCTAGCTGGAAACTCTATAAATAGCGCTAAGTCTCTCCTCTAACCCTAATTCTCACACGTATCCTCACCTAAGGGGCGTTTACCTAACGCTAAACGTGAGGGGGGCCGCCTCATTGAGCCAGTGATACGGAGGGCAATAGAGGAGAATGACTTGCGCATGGAACATTGTGTTTCCGCTTCCGCTTCAAAATTTCCGCTTCAAGATCGATGGATTCCAATACAGGTGCGTTAACTCTTCTGCTTAATTATGCATGTTCTTGTTCTGGTTATGGAGATCTTGGGGTTGCGCAATTTGCGTCCAACATGTGGTATCAGAGCCTCCATAACCCTAGAACTTGAACGCATTGAATTTTTCCCTAATTTGTGATTTTCGAGATTTTTTGTTCAATAAAAATAAAATTAAATCACAAATTCGGATTGGGCTTGACGAGACGAGCAAGACGATCGGCGGCGCGTCGCCGGGGGAGGCCTCACGCGGCCACGCGCCGCCAGGGCATCGGAGACGCGCCCACGCGCCCTCACACGCGGGACGCGGCTCGTGCGTGTACTCCACACGCCGCGCACTCAGGCGGCGCGTGCGGGCGCGTGAAGTGTTGGATCGGCGCGTGGTTGACGGCGTTGGATTCGTATGGCCGTCCTCTATCTTGTGGTGAATTTATTTTATTTTTTGATGATTTTATGGATGTGAAAATACATACAAAGCCCTAAATACGCGTATTTTTAGTGTATTTTTGCGTATTTTTCTTGTATTTTTCTGTGATTTTCGAAATACAGGTGCTGGGTTACTAGTATGTTATAACATGAATTTTATGAGTTTTATTCATCAATATTTTACAATAAAGTTTATTTTTATGAAGCAATGTAATTAACATGATATGTGATTTTGGTGATATTCTGCCCCTATCACTAAAGCTAAAATCACATGTATATGGTGTATGTGAGGAGTAAAATTTATATTCCTGGTATGAGAGAGTTTCAAGGATTCAATTGAGTAGTGACCGCCAAAGTGGTACGCTTGATTGGGTTTGAGAAATTTTGGTCTCGTATATTGATTGGGATGTCTCCTGGTCTAATGTGTAGTCATACTCCCAAAGGAGGTGATTGTGTATTAGTTCATGGAGGGATACATGATAGTATGGTGGAGGAGTGACTGATTCTAGTGATTCATATGCCCAAAGGTGATGAATTCACGAAGAATTGGAATATATTCTCATAACCGCTATCATGTGGGGAGTGTACAACTGCATATCATGTATTCTGCCCAAAGGTGATTATATGATTATGCATGTAACTCTCTGGATGTGTACTTGTGTGTCAAGTTACACATTGCTCACATGATGCTAATTATATATACATTACTTATTTTTCAGTCACATTTTCTGTAATTAATAATTTCACTATTATTGAGACTTTTACTGCTTTAATTTTTAAGTTGTGGACATATGATTTGTTGCTTGATAATGCAATAAAATTTGCTTACTGTCCATGAAGCGTTCCATTCTGGAGCACTTGAAAAGATGTTTGCTTGCGGACTGCACTGCTATAATATGATGGAAGCCTTAGTTGCTTGAAATTATGTTTTGTATGATATTGAAATTAGGACATATCTGTAAAGATTGTGTTTAAGTCCTAATGATATATACATCTCATATAAGGATGAAAAAGTTGTTTCCAAAATTTTTTCTATTTACTCTTAAATGTTATCTAAAGACTTCTATAGATTATTGTGGAAGTAAAATTGACCGAGATAAAGAATAAATTGGTTAAAATTAGTCTTGAAGGTTGTCAGGCCTAATTGCAGCGATAAGTATTTTGGCAAGTATGACAATAGTGAATTGCTTAAAGGGTCATTTGTCAAATACTTGGTATATTATGAGGTGGTAATTTAATTACTATGCTTGAAAATCCTGACAAGAAGATTTGGCTAAAAGGCATGAATCATCATAATTAACATAGTGATGAGTTATCCAGTCTTCTGTGGGTTGATATTATGAAAGCAACTTTTTCACATACAAAAAGTGTCCTTATTAAAGTTGTTTTATAAACTTCTTTTGAGTTATAGATTGGGCATAGATTACTTGAATCATATTAAATTTAGAGGTGTTATGCATAAGTGAGGTTATCTAATCCAATATTAAGTATGTTGGAATTTAGATTCACTCGAAATTATTTTGTATCTTATCTAGATTGTTAAAAGGGGTATTAATCTTATGACCCTAAAGAAGATACAAGAATTATGGAAACATATACTCTAAAGTTTCTTAAGATCGACGTAATTGTAGAGGATAACTGCTCTCAAACTATTAAAGATAATAGTATGATGGGGTTACTGTGTTTTTTGTCTTTATCTATACAAATAATTATGGAATCTCCTGTTCCATAGACTAAACTTGTTGAGGTTTAAGGTACTATTCTTGATATAGTTTATAATGAAATTTCTTAAACCTCTCAAGTGCAGAATGAAGTGGTTGCAGCTTTATTAAGGAGATTTGTTAAGGAAAGACGATCAGTTATGCCATCAGACTATATAGTCTATTTGTGAGAGCATGATTACACTATCCATTACATGGTTGTTTTAACAACTTATATAAATGTCGTTTTTTGTTCTTAATTAAGTATGTGATTAAACGCCATAAAAAAAGGATAATAATATTTTACTCTGAAAGAGGGGTGGATAGTTAGTGAAGAAATAATTATTTCTTTACTAATTCTTTCAGAGTGAACGTGGCATTGATAGTTTTATATGGAGTTACATCAAAGAGATATAAAATCTATATAAGTGTAACTGGAGAATTTTGCAACAGATTTAAGTAAATTTGTGTGTAGACTGAAAAGTCTTAATTCATGGTCTTAAGCAAGTTTCTAGGCAATATTATTAAAGTTTCATAGTGTTGTTATTTTGTTTAATTGAGAACAAGGTAATTCAATATATTGCAAGGTCAGTGGGAGGAAATTTATTTTTCTCATACTCTATGTACATGATATTTTGCTTACAAGTTGTGACCTTGAGACATCTTATATACTTTGTACTAAGTTTTGTAAGAATTGTTTTTGCCATATTATATTAGATTTTCTCGGAGGACATTTGCTGATTGTATATTGGAAATATTCAATATACATTATTGCAATCCAGGAATTACTCTTGTTGTTAAGGGTGATGGGTTGAATCTATCACATTGTCCTTATTTAGATATTGAGAAAATCTAGTTAAAAGGTGTACCTTGTGTCAGTGCACTTAAAAGTATTTTTTGAATGTGTTGTTTATTAATAACAACAGAAGTCTCAAGGCGTCTAAATACATGGAGGTCAAGTTTTTGACTATAAAGGAATCGGTACAGAATGGTGACGTTGCAGTAGATTATATTCCAACAGATGATATGGTTGCAGATCCACTAACTAAAGGCCTACGTCCATGTATATTTGAGCGACATGTCATTAGCATGGGCTTAGGAGCATCTTGGGATGCTGTTATTTAGTGGGAGCTGTTTTATTTTTCTTTGAATAATGTTTAAATTTGTTTTTTATTACAATTTAGTAACATTTTGATATATATATATATATAATTGTTAAAGTCTCAAGGTATTGCTTAAACCTTGAGTGAAGGCTAGGGGCATACGGTTATTAGCCTTGTCCATATGTCTTGTTGTATATAAATAATGGTTAACCGTAAGGACAAGATATATGTGGGTTCATGGAACCATAAATGCATTCTCTAGTGGCACAAGTTTTTTTGTGACGCTTAAGGTAAGAGAATGGACATTCTCTAGTGGCACAAGTTTTTGTGACGCTTAAGGTAAAAGAATGGTGACTGACAAATGAGATCTCTCTATGAGAGATGTTATCCATTTGACACACTACCATATTGGATCCATATCAATAGAATTGAGAACCCTCGTGACCATGGAAGGCTCTATGTGTATACATGCAGTTACCGCCATGATTCGGTGTTTGAGACTTTATGGGATAGGATTGACTATTAAGAATTATCTCCAGACCAATGTGCGCACATACAGTACAATTTCAATTAATATAGTCCAAGTGGAAGAATGTAAGAGTTTTCCTAACGTGGACTACATTAATTGATATTGTAATTTACCGTTTAATGTTTATCGTTTTACGGGGATTGGTCTAAGGTGAGATAGAAGGTTTCTTAATTAGTCTAATATGGGCTGGCTAGTGTGGGCCGAGTTGAGCCTGGCCCGTAATGAGGGGGCCTAGCTGGAAACTCTATAAATAGCGCTAAGTCTCTCCTCTAACCCTAATTCTTACACGTATCCTCACCTAAGGGGCGTTTACCTAACGCTAAACGTGAGGGGGCCCGCCTCATTGAGCCAATGATACGAAGGGCAATAGAGGAGAATGACTTGCGCATGGAACATTGTGTTTCCGCTTCTGCTTCAAGATTTCCGCTTCAAGATCGATGGATTCCAATACAGGTGCGTTAACTCTTCTGCTTAATTATGCATGTTCTTGTTCTGGTTATGGAGATCTTGGGGTTGCGCAATTTGCGTCCAACATCGAGATGCTGGTTCTTCTTTCTCGGCCATCGCGAGAGAAGACCAAACAAGGAAAAGAAAGATGATTTCTTTTTCATACGGGCTATGGCTTAAGGACAGTGAAATCACTCTTGATCTCAATGAGTCTTGGATCTTCTTGGAGAGCTTGCACGGCTACTATGAGCTCAAGGTGGAGCTTGCTATGTTGAGACAACGCAAGAGAAACCTGATACCTTCACTTAAGGAAATCGTCAAGTCCGAAAAGTTAATATATTGAATTAGATTCACATTCATTCAAATGTTTAATCCAATGAGATATAGGTCAATTTGCTCCGCACTACACCAATTATTCGATATGAGATTTTTTTAGTAAAACTCACACATGTATCTCAATGATGTCTTCCTTATAAGTAAGTTCAGTGTTAAGTTTGGTCTTTCTTAATTTAAAATATCCTTCTATATTGAAATTATCTTAACTTGCATATTCACCAAACACCATAACAAATTGTGGGTGGAGCATTAATCAACCACTGACTTTACTATTATTTGTTGGGAGCATACTGCAAAAACTTGATATCTTTGCTTGAGAAGATTATTAAGGAAGAGTTTAAGCTCAAACTTGTCAATATATTTAGTTGAATTTACATTCATTCAAAAGCTTAAACTAATAAGGTAAGAATCGATTAGGATATATTTATTATTTTATACCACACCAATTTTACAATATGAGACACACATCCACCTCAACACTCTTGTGAGCTCAAGCTTCCATGGCCACGAGCACAAGCTCCATTGAGAGAGCGGACGAAAGGCAGAGAGGGTCGTCGGTGAACAAACCCTCTGGCGAGGGGTCTGAACGTTGATGGCAACACATGGTGAAGGGTTATTTTATTTATTTGTTTTTTGTCGATGTGAGGGGTTTGTTTAGTTGAGGATGAAGATGGGTTGCCGGTATATATTTTTTATCACTGAAAAATATTTTGTTTTGATTTTAAAATCATTAAATTAATTTATTAGAACCTTGAAATCCACGTCAACAAGTGAATTGGCATGTGTAAACAGGAGATGGATTTGGGTATGAGGTAAAAGTTGTTGATTTTTTATGAGACAAAAATTAGAATAAAAGGACTCGACCTAAAAGTGGCGGTTTTCTAGAGAATTGGGTCATTATCCTACATAGAAAAGCTTGGCCCACTAAGGATGAGGTCCGGTGCAAACGTTGTATTAATTCATTTAATAGCGGGCTAGCCACGATGAAAAAGTTAGGCCCGACAATGGTGAGGAAAAGAATATGGCCCGAAAACAAAGGAAAACCATTGAGCAATAAACGCATCATAGATATCCACTTATGCGAGTAATAGAATTCTTTTTTAGGTCTTTTTCGGTTGGCTGTGGAATTAGATTACCTAAAGAATTGGCCATTCAAAAATCTAGATTTCTCATTTTCGAAAAGAAATCTAAACTTCAAATTGGCTGATTCGTGGATTATGTTTCCTTAAAAGAAAGTTAAATTATTTTATTAAGTAATACTTGTTGCTGAAATTTCACTACCATCGCAATTATATACATCACCTTCAAAATCATGAAATAAACGAGTCTCCTAGGATTGCAAGATCGGGCTTGTAACCTCGACACCTTGATTTGGAGACCGTAGGCTAGCCTCGTGACCCTGATGCCCTAAGGGTGCTTTTGGTTCAGTATTTTGAAAACCCATTAGGAAAATGCAAAGCAGTTTAGTCTAAAAGATTTTGCGTAGATGCAAAGGCTATTTGGTAAATTATGCTTTGAAAAGTAGCTTTAAAAGAAATATCATTTGGTAGAAAATGCATTTGAAAAACTCTTTGGATAAGTAATATTAATTTTTAAAATTTTATTTGTTTAAAATTGAAAAAAAAAAATAATGAATGCAACTTTTTAAATTTTGACGATAATGTTAAAAAATAAAATACATACACACACACACACACACACACAAACACATATACATATATATATATATATATATATATATATATATATATATAAAGACCAAACCCTTTTTTAGAATTTTTTTAATTTTTATTTGTTTAAAATTGAAAAAATAATTTATGCAACTTTTTTAAATATAAATTTTGACAATAATGATAAAATAATCAAATATATATAAATTCTAAAAAAATAATATATATATAATTTTTTTTAAAAAGACCAAAATAAATTTGGTTTTTTTAGCATTATTTTAACATTTTAAAAAATAATAATGAGGGCAAAATAGAAAATTTCAAGAATGAGTGTGGGTAGCATTGGAAAAGAAAAAATGAGTTTCAGTATTTGACCAAATGCTAAAGGCCCAATGCTAATCAGGACTAGTATTGGGCTTTTAGCTTTTCCAATACTGGCTTTCACTTTAAAGCTACTTCAAAATGGTTATTAAACGGTGTAGCATTTCCTCAAGGGGTTTTGGAGGCTAAAAGCCACTTGGAAATACTGAATCAAACACACCCTAAGCCTTGGACCCCAATCGATCTAAGACCTCACTAATACTAGCCAGACTAATTGGTCAATCAAAGATTTTATTTTGTTATGATTGGACTCTTTTACCATTGTGGATGGCATTGTTGTACTTCATTCCTCTATCTATATTACTTTATAATAATGGTAATATAGTTTATTTTCCTCGATGGTAGCCATTCGGATTACTAAAAGTTAATGAAAGAGCTTCTATCTTGTGGAGAGTGGCTTTCTATTGTTTGATAGCTTTGAACATACCGCCTACCAGTTTGTTCATTTTACTAACTCTTTTAGAAATTACCAAGAGTCTATTTTATTACCAACGTTAATCAGATATGTTTAGAAATTAATAACCGTTTTGGTATTTAACCACTTTTTAAAGTTACCAACGCGTTGAAGTTATTCTGGTGAAAAATTACTCATTGCTCCAATAATTTATCAATATTTATTGGCAGAGCTATATAACCAATGCTTATTTGATTTTTAATAATTTACTGATATTGATTAACTAATCTTTATGGCAATTACCACATAGAAAGGTTAACAAATCCAACCTAAAATTGTCAACTTTTACTTGAATTAGTTACTAATGTTTACTTGATTGTTTTAGAAATATCAACTATTTTGATAATTTACTAGCGCTAATGGGAAGAGCTTACCAACATGTTAAAGTCTTTTATGAAATTAGGTTCTCTTTTGAAAATTACCAACAGCATTTTTATTTTTATCAATATTTATTTGTGGAGCTTAAATTACCTAACTCTTATTTAGGATACTGACAAAATTTTATTTGAATATTAAAAAACGTTGGGAAGACATCCTTATGGTGTTTTGATGATTCCAAAACTATATTTGATATTAGTATCTATTATGATAAGTACAGATTTTGAGATCAAATTTAATTGTGTTGATATCGATGAAAAATGAGATTAGTGAAGACTAAGACAAAGATCGTGACAAGAGGAGAGCAAGTGTCCAACGATAAGTGGCTCATGGTGACTTGCAGATACCAATGTCAACCTTGTGTCCATGAGAAGTCTTTGTATGCTGATACACTCAAAAGGGTTATTGAATATGCAATCGCAAGTTACTCCATTCAAGCGATTACTAGAAAGCATCTATAGACTAGTCATACTGAGCACATGTTGATAATGAGTATCGGGATGTGTTGATATCAAGTCTCAAGTGATGTTGGTGTGGTATTCGTTTAAAGATGACTATTGACTATATAAGAAATAGCCTTTACGGGCTAAGAATACATGGCAAAAAAACAAGAAAATACTTACAAAAAAGTGATTGATAGCTTTTTGGGGTAGCGAATTGAGAATTAACAAAGTTATAGTTACAATAGATTCTATTTTGAGAAATCTGCTGATATTGGAAGAAACGATTGTATGGCAATACTGATTTTTGCAAAAGCATCCAATAATTCTGAACTACTCTTTCCTTCTGATTGGAATCTCCAAAGTTGCAATTGATGATGTCTATATAAAGGATCAAGGAAGTCACAAAAAGGGTTGGACCGAGAAATTGAAAATAGCATCATTGTACTTCATCTCTCTCATATGCAATTATGAAGTGCCTTTGTTCTCCATTTGGTATTCCTCATCTAAGGTTAAGCTTCTTTGTAATCTAGATGAAGTGTACAAGTGCGAAAATAGCATTATATTTTAATAACGTGATCTATCGGTTGATAGACACTTGTTGATTGTAACTTACCCTGAATATTAATGAAATTCAACTTGTGTTATGATTGTTATCTGAACAGTAGACATAAGTTTGGGAATAAAGCCAAACTATTATTAATTGTTATGTGTTTTACTTCTTCAATTCATTATAGTCAACTACTGATTACTAGCACCACTATTACATTATATATCTTATCAATATATTATGCATACAACTATCATAATTTGCTTCGATTGTTGTTGACTTATATTGGAGGAATGTTTTTCATAATCCACATACTACTTATTCTACCCTCTTCTAGGTTGTATTGCTAACTCAACAAAAAAATAGCGTATGTTTCATTCATTCAACCACATAGTTGGGGAGCTTTCCAGCATATAAGAATTACTAGTAATTATTGATAAGTGGACTCCCATAAGAGCAGTTAATTTTTCATAAAAGCTAGTAACTTTTAACATGCCCATAATATTCGGAAATAAACGTTGTTAAAACTGCTATAAAACACGTGGTGTTTCCATGGACATAGGAAACGTTGGGACACGTGTGAAGTCCCTCTGCAATGCATTGTTCCGCCGGCATGTCTGCTATTCAGTCGGCGACAGCAGCGCACACAGAGACGTGGCAGGCTTCGGTGCTGAAACGTGGGTTATCCACAAAGCGAACGTGTCCGGGGTCCTCTCTCTGGTTTGCCCTCAACTTCTCCTCCATTTGCGTCTGCTGCATGTCTGTGTTTCGGCAGTGGCGCTGGAAATGGGTCAAGGCCAGGAAGTGAAGACCAGAAATGATCCCCAAGTCGAAATTCAGGTTCGAAACTTGCCTTTATCTCCTTACTTACTGTTAATCAAATGGGGTTTGCTAGTTGGTGACGGAGTGGAGTGAGCGAAGGAGCTTGTTGTGGAGTTTTAATTGCAGGAAAGAGGGGAGATATTCTTCTTCTATAGGCCCAAGGTGGAGAGAGAAGCAGCTCATGGCGCCGACGACGTGCAGCGCCTTTACATAGTCCTCCGCCCTGAGTCCGGCGAGAGGCCTGTCGAGGAGAAGCAAGATCCCCACTCCGGCAAGGAAGGCTCCGATCCCAATTCCAGCGACAAGGCCACCGTGGAAGGTGGCCACGGTAGCCAGGTAATGATGGTCACGAGAACCACACGACCCGACAACTTGCCTATGATCACGTCGCGATATCACAGGCTCTTTGTAAATGCCGAACGCAGGAGGTGAACATCGAGAAGCAGGCGCTGTTGAGGTTGATTGTGATGGGGAAGAAGAGTCTTCCGGACCCGAGCAAACGGAGCCGACCCCAATGGGGATTTGTGGAGATGGTCACCACCAAGATCGATGATGTCAAGTCGGCTCTTAAAGCAGGTGCGCTGCTTCTTCTCCTCTCTCTCAATCTCTCTCTCTCTCTCTCTCTCTCTCTATCCCTCTCTCTCTCTCTCTGATTGAAGTAGGACTTGTTGCTTCTTGCAGAGGAATACGACACCTCTACAAGGGGACACCGCCACGTGGCTGCGGCCAGAGCGTTGGGGGAGGGAGTGTACCGCATACTTAGACACAAATCCAAGGGGAAGAAAGCGCACACGCATTTCATATACAAGCTCGAATTCCCTCCGGAAGATGAGAAGCAGGAGCCCCAGGAGTCGCTCAACGTCGAAAGAGAAGGGTCCTTCCTCATCCAGATCAAGAACCCCGACCAGCACGGTGCCGGCCCTTCCCAGTTCAGGGGACCCCAAAGCAAGCGCAAGGCGGTGTTCCCCGCCCACCTACAGGGACAGTTCGGGCAGTTGAGGTACAGCCCGGCCGACCCGCCGGACTTCCTGAACTACGAAGGGTGTGAGTTGCTGCTGATATCGGCATCGGACGACATAGAGGAGGAGTTGGGTGTTGGTAATTTGTTTATAAAACAAATGAAGAGGTGCCTTGTCCCACATCGAAAAGATGTGAGTGCGCACGTGGACGAGATTTGGCACTAACCAACGATCATTATTTTATTTATTGAAAATTCGGATTTATTTCTATAAAAATTAATTATAAAGTCTTGCTGAAACAGTGCGACTGTTCACGAGGTTATGATTATTTTTTAATTATTTTTTTTATTCCGAATTTTGTTTGTGTCTTTTCAAGACAACCTTTGAATAAAGATATCCGTTCGGTTTGCAACATTTCCCGAAGGGTTGCAATTGTTCGGTTTTAACTTTTTACGAATGGACACATTTGTTCACTTGAGCAATTTTCGAAAGAATGTGTTTGTTCATTTCGCAACCTTTCACGAAGAGTTGTCTTCGTATTTTAAGACTATTTTATATATACTTGTCAGAGAGAAGAAGAGTAAGTGTGATCATTTTTCATCTTTTCGAATATCTTCTTCCATCTTTTCGTTTTCTTTGGAGAGAAACTACAGCCATTGTTTCCAATTGTTTCTTATGAGAGACCTTGGAGAAATACTAGAATTGCTATCTAGTATTCTCATTTTGAGACTTTGTTGTATCCTGGAGGAAATTTGCCGGTGACCATTAGCAACTTTGTGGGGCAAATAAATCCTTAAAGAAAGTGATATCACGCCTCAAAGTCCGACTTGAGTACTCTAAAGATCCAACTTCATTGTTCTACCCAATTCGAAGCCATGATTCCCAACAATTTTAAGGATTTATTTTACAATGAAGTTGGAGTTAATGGAAGTCAAGTTTTGTTGGGCACATTCGTCTGCTTTGCCACTAGTGCAATTTTGCTCGAATCGAGAACCAGGGCAGAGGGCTTTGGTGGAACTTTAGAGCGTATTGATGTGGCGGGACAGTTCAGTTACTTCTGGCAAATCTCGTGACAATCACATTGATATATCTTATGCACAGATGATACAGCATCACCAGAGGGGGTGAAGAATATTTTGCAAGCAGAGGACAACATTCAGGATATTATGGAACTCTTAGAAAAAGGATGATTGTGTTTTGGAGGAAGCAAAATGAAGGATAATCCTGATGGATATCAGTTGATACAAAAAGAAGATGTGCATACGGAGGAGACTTCAAACTCTTTGGCAAATATATCGAGTGATCACATGCCATGACTTCTTGCATGTTGATCTGCTCCATGAGGGCGTGATGTTCGACAACAAGTACAGAACGTTGGAGAAGACTACTTGGAGTCAGCAGAAAGATTTGATCCTCGAGAACGCACATGGAGACCGATAAAGGACATGAGCACGAAAAGAGGGGGTCATTCTTTGGTCGTCTTGAACCAAAAGTTATATGCTGTAGGAGGCTACGATGGATCTAAAATGGTGGCGACAGTAGAGCTTTTCGATCCTCGTGCTGGTTCGTGGATGATGGTGGAATCGATGAACGATCTCACCAGTTGAAATATTTAGTCGTGAGAATTCGAAAACAAAACCATCTTTTCTCGAACGGATGGTGAATGAAACGTATTGGCATGGACGGCGGTTGGGACCCAACGCCAGTCACGAGGACGAAAGGACGTCAATGGCGTGGCTCTTTCTACGTTTAGCCATCCACGTGCTTTAACTGGTGCATGAACCTCTGACCCGGCGGGTCGTGTCTTTTCGCCAGCGTGCCTGCCTCGGTTGAACCGGGTTCTCGCCCTCTCGTTATTAGGGTTCTTACGAGGCTTTGCCTTAAATGGTTTTTTCAGTCCTACTTTTCAGGTTGATTATGTTTTGATCTTGTCGATTGTTGCGGTCCTTGTCAAGATTGGTGCGGTGCTTGGTTTTTGTCGAAGAGTCTCGATTGTTGTGCAGAGTGCGCGACATGGTCGCTGGTTTGCACGAGAATCACCGATCCAGTGTTCAACTCGGGACGGGGGTCGGCCCCGACGGAGAAGGGCACGGTGGAGATGGAGGCGAGCATAATGGACGGGGTGGGGAGGAGATGCGGCACGTTTTCTGGTGTGACGATGGTGAAGAACCCGATATCCCTGGCCAGGCTCATCATGGACAAGTTCCCCCACTCCTATCTCGCCTTCGCAGGCGCCAAGGAGTTAGCCCGCCTCCACGTCACGAAAATCATGAACTCCTCTCGAGAGAAGCGTTTCTGCGGCATGTATTAACGGACGGTCTCGATGAACGAGGACATGGAAGTACTCGACACGGTGGAATGTTACAAAGAGGGTCTCGAATGATAGGAGATTGACCAAAAGGCTTTTGAGAAGAGGTGTTATTTCTCTGCAATCATGGTATGACAGAAGATCGAGGTCCTACACTTCGGTTCGGTCCTATGTAAGTCGAGCAGGGGAGCATGATCTCGTTGGGATTGCTGCACTTATTGTGCGCGGTCAAAGCTCTTTATATGTTTTCAGGTTTCTACCTACCTTCAAGCGGACAAGCTTCCTCAACAAATAAGGAGGATTAAGGATGTGGTTGTGAGTACGGTAAAAAATAGACTTAGTCATCAGCAGGGGAGAGAATTTGAAAAGAGATGAGCTTTGATATGAAAAAAAAAAAAAAATAAAAAAATAAAAAATGCAAGTGAAGGCAAATGTTAGGTCATTCATGGATGATTTGGAGGATTACTTGAGAATGTACTGAGGTATTGCTTTTTTCTTATCGGCTTATATGCAAGGTATACGATATTTTTATCTCCATGTTTAGCACGTAAATTGCTACACTATTTGTCATTGAGGGTTTCATACTTGCTCTTAGTCTTTAGTCATCTTTTGGCATGTGTGGGATGATGATAGAATTGAAGAGATGCGATATGCCCCTATTTAAGACTTTAGTAACAAGAAAAATGGTACACATGTGTTTGCTTGAGCCGTTGATCGTTATAGGCGGTTGACCAAGAAAGGTGAGTTCAATCGCAATGCATTACAAGATTGACACGAGCGTGTGAATTTTGAACTAGAATGAAGGTGCCTATAGAAATTGTGGTATCGTGTGATTGAGCTAGACTTTTGGTCTTGATTAGTTTCATGTTTTAGTATTTTTGAGCCATGCTTTCAAGCACAAGATTAATTGGAATCGGCTTGATTGCTTGATGTCCTGGATTAATATGTGCACGAATGTTTATGTTATTATGGGCTTATGCAAGCACGTAAGCAGTGGCATGAAAATTCGATTCAATCATATTTTCTAATGGTTTCAAGCATAATAATGTTAAATTCATGGTTTTGCCCTTGCGTGCAATTTGATGAAGAAATGAGGTATGGCTCTGATTATACCTTTTAGAAGGTTTCGGATTATATGATGTTGTTGATTCCATTCCTAGAATTGCCGGTATCTTCTTTTCGCCTCTCTCAATTCTAGTTTATGCACTTTTGATACCTCGATACTTGATTCGCTTGCATTTACTGAATTGTTAGAGAATGTTCTTACATGCATGGGCTGATATGTAGTGCTCTATTTATGGAGGCAATCTAGAGATACCGAATGAGTTTTCAGGTGTCCCTTATTTGGTTCTAATGTGTTTTATTTGTAGTCCTTGCCCCTCATAGATTTGATTCTATGGAATAGAATAAATGAGCCAAGAGAGTACAATTGCATTGATTTACTATTTTGATGTATCTATTTCATCAAGGATGAAAATTTGATGATGCATAATTTCAATTAATTACCTCTTGGAATATTCTTGAAGTGGGGTTATGTCCGAAGGGACTTTGGAACTAAAATGATTGGAATAATTGAGATTAAGAAGTATCTAGCTTTCATTTTCAAAATGAATGATTTAGGAGAAGCAGATACTATCTTAAGTGTTAAAATTAAAAAATAGTGGGGGTAATTCTTTGAGCTAAAGTAATTACATGGAGAAGATGTTGTATAGATTTAAACATCTTGTTTTCAAATATATGAGTACTCCATTTGATTCCTGGTGGAGAGTTTTTAATGTGAGTGATATTGGTCTTTGATATATGCGATATATTATACTAGACCTGATATTACTTTTTGTATTTGCAAGTTGAGTAAATTCTAATAATCCAAATATAGAACATGTGAGAGTTATATTATTGTTCTATAATAATCCGGCTATATTAGAAGGATACACCGATGCTACTTGGATTACAAGTGTGAGAGATGAAACTTCCAGATGGATTTTCACATTATGTGAATGTGTTGTTTCTTGGACGAGCAAGAAACAAATGTACATAATTTACTCAATGATAGAACCTGAATTTATTACTTTAGCGGCAATTGGGAAAAGAGGTCGAATGGATTAGGAATTTGTTGTTGGATATCAAATTATGGCATAATCCTATGCCTCTTATTTCTATCCACTGTGATAGCTATGCTACTTTGGTAAGAGCTTATAGTAGCACCTATAATGGTAAGTCTAGACATATTAGTCTAAGACATGAATATGTGAGACAATTGATTAAAGATGGTACCATAACAATTGTCTATGTGAGGTCAAGTAATAATCTAGTCGATCTCTTGACAAAGGCTTTACCAAGAGACATGGTAATAATGATCTCACAAGAAACGGGGCTGAAACCCTTTAATTAAAATCACCAGTAATGGTAACCCGACCTTTTTCTAGAACATCACTAGTTACAAGGTTTAATGGGTAAGAACAAGTTATTGAATGTGATTGTTTGATATTGACGTAGCCCTGATATGAGAAGTCAGTATCGTCTGTTACGTTTAGTAGGTTGAATTGAATTCTTAATGAAGTATAGTACAAACTTGTAATGTGTTGATAGTAACAGAAACACATGGTAAATACTTCACCTATATGAGCTTAGAAGTGGTGCCGCTTCTTACGAAAGTTAGGGTTGCTTTCTAGAGAGCTCATGAAACAGGATCAAGCACAAGGCCATAATAGTGCAGAGTAATATAGATTTTCTCGCTGAGACAAGAGGTTAGTGTATGTGCGGTATGTCCGGTTCTATTACATAAAAGTACAAGTTTAAAGCCGAGCTACTTGTCACTTTGATAGAGCTTTGAGATACTTGCACTAAGTATAGGTTTAACTCGAAAGAGACCTTTATGTATGTACATTATTCTCACGGAAATTTTGGCTGTATATTTCTAACGTTTTATTTCTTGTTTTGTTTTATAAACAAAAGTGGGGGATTGTTGGTAATTTGTTTATAAAACAAATGAAGAGGTGCCTTGTCCCACATCGAAAAGATGTGAGTGCGCACGTGGACGAGATTTGGCACTAACCAACGATCATTATTTTATTTATTGAAAATTCGGATTTATTTCTATAAAAATTAATTATAAAGTCTTGCTGAAACAGTGC
This sequence comes from Eucalyptus pauciflora, assembly GCA_007663325.1. Lineage (NCBI taxonomy): Eukaryota > Viridiplantae > Streptophyta > Magnoliopsida > Myrtales > Myrtaceae > Eucalyptus > Eucalyptus pauciflora. The sequence goes on along the minus strand of VMYD01000100.1, from coordinate 609,236 downwards.
GACTGTTCATGAAAGGTTATGATTATTTTTTAATTATTTTTTTTATTCCGAATTTTGTTTGTGTCTTTTCAAGACAACCTTTGAATAAAGATATCCGTTCGGTTTGCAACATTTCCCGAAGGGTTGCAATTGTTCGGTTTTAACTTTTTACGAATGGACACATTTGTTCACTTGAGCAATTTTCGAAAGAATGTGTTTGTTCATTTCGCAACCTTTCACGAAGAGTTGTCTTCGTATTTTAAGACTATTTTATATATACTTGTCAGAGAGAAGAAGAGTAAGTGTGATCATTTTTCATCTTTTCGAATATCTTCTTCCATCTTTTCGTTTTCTTTGGAGAGAAACTACAGCCATTGTTTCCAATTGTTTCTTATGAGAGACCCTGGAGAAATACTAGAATTGCTATCTAGTATTCTCATTTTGAGACTTTGTTGTATCCTGGAGGAAATTTGCCGGTGACCATTAGCAACTTTGTGGGGCAAATAAATCCTTAAAGAAAGTGATATCACGCCTCAAAATCCGACTTGAGTACTCTAAAGATCCAACTTCATTGTTCTACCCAATTCGAAGCCATGATTCCCAACATTGGGGTTAGAGCTCAAAGCGGAAGGAGAGGCCGATCCCTCCTGTTCCGATCTGCTCAAGACGTTCGGGGAAACTGCACCCGTGGATGCCCTCCTCAGGGGCACCTGGGTCTGAATTTCAATCTTTCTGACACTTTTTGGTCTGTGTTTAACTAGGAGGACCCGTTTCATGTTTCTACTGCAGTTGGGCATGTGTAAAATATTTGGTAGCCCTGATGTCAATCTTGCAAGATAATCTGATTTCATCAGCCCAAATGGCTCTAGCCTACTTAGGAATGATAATGATGATTGCATGGCCTAAGTAATGGAAATGACAATTCCAGGAAGTTGATGGAATCACCATTATATGATTCACCTATAAATCTAAACATACGAAAAGGGATTGGCCATTAGAATTGTGATCACTTTCCTACTCATTCATGCAAACCAAACATTCACATGGATCGGTAAATTCGAACCTAAAGCATGTGGACGACAAAAGAGAGGGAGAGAGAGTGAAAACGTAGCGGTTTTGTGAATGAGGAGTTTGTGAGTTTGTCGACAATGGAGATGTGTGATCACCATATTCAGCAAGATACCCTTTCAAGATTTTTAAGTACTCTTGTGTCCTTTTTCAAATTTTTCAAAATTCCACTTTAATATTTTTATTTTCATGTTATTATTGGATTGATGTGTCTCAACAGGGAAAAAGGGAGAAGAACACAGAAAAGCTCAGGTCTTTACGGGCTATATTACGGGCTATATTACGATAAATTCATGAAATGAAATAGTTGTACTTATTGTAGAATTTCATAGAGTAATTTTTGTAGATGCCTAGCATTGCTTATTTATTTCATAGAGTAATCTAACTATGCCTAGTTAGATGCCAATCGGCTCTTGTGGCAGAATCTCTAGCTATGCGGGAAAGCCCTCACTTGGAATTGGATGAAGCCTCATCAGCTAAGTCATTTATCCTTTATTTGTTTTCGAAGGTATAAAGAATGTTTGGCTACACAACCATCATATTGGATCAATTCCAACATCCTCTATGAGCCTAGACAAAATGTTGACGTGCTTAAAAAAAGATGAGGGATTAGATTCTTTTTATGATATTATTGATTGTACGAAATTGCATGTTTAATTCGCTCATTCATATTTGTTTTCATTGATTGTGTCATCTCTGTAGACTCACAAATTTTATATTTTTCAATCATGCCATCACATGATGTTTCATAAATGTTTGATATGATAATAGCTTCTATTGTTACGAGGGAAAATCTCAAATAAAAGCCTGAAGTAGGTTCATTTTCTCAAAAAAAGACCCAAAGTGAACACTGTATTAAATAAGGACCCAAAGTGACAATTTTGTCTCAAATAAGGACCTAAACTTCCAATCCTATTTACAGCTTGGGGTAGTTTTGTCCAAGAACATTTTTTCTTTAATTTTTTTTTTATTTCTTCATCTTCCTCACACCTCCTCCTTCGCTCTACATTGCCTCCTTCTTCAACACCATAATCAGGGCCCCTACCAGCAACCTCGTGAGCTTCATGTCATCACGTAATTGGTCCTAGTGACAAGAAGTCGGATTGGAGTTATTTGCTATTGGCCACATTCTCGGATGCTAAAATCCTTAGTTCCTCAAGATGTGTCAAATCTCCGCTCGCTTATGCTCAGCCTAAAGCTCGGATTGACCTCCATTTGACGACGACGATGTTGGATTTTCTATCAAGGGCAGCAGTCGATGAGGTCGAGAGCTTGAATAGGACTTGTCAATGGTGGCAATGGGGCAACAAAGTACAACAGTTTCTACAGTTTATGATGTCAGATACGACTAATGATCAATCTCAAGATGGGGTATCGATCGAGAAGAAGAGCTGTGTCAATGAGAATGGCAAGAGTGTGAGTGGGTGTCTCCAGACTAAGGATTATTGAAAGAAGCCATTGGCATTGCAAAGGGGAAGGGGGATCTTTGAAAGATCGAATTTATGCAAGAGAGGCAAACCCAAAGTTGAAATAGATGAGGCAAACTGTTGCCAAGGTTGAAATAGTCACTAGCTGCAACAAAATTATTCTTTGGCGTGAAATTGTTGATCACCAAGTGTTAATTGAATAAAGGCATAAGTTGGTCAAACAAGACGATATGGCAATGCTTGGATATTGCTACTCTGTTGTTGGCAAGCAGGACCAAAAATAGCACAAAAAATTGTAGTTGCTAGGTTAGCGGAAGGCTCGGAATAAGTGGAGTTTGATGCACTCTTGAGGTGAGAGAAATACGTCGCCAAAGGGATTAGTTGCATAGCTTGGGAGTTGGACAAGAAGTTGAGTCTCAGCAAAAGCAAATTCATATTATGGCTTTAAAATCAGAATTTGCGGTGAATGTTGGAATAAAAAGAACTTACTTTTGAAAGCTCATTTCGGCTTTGTGGAATTGTCTACAAACCATTTTGAGGAGTGAAATTTAAAATTTTCAACAAGTTAGACTATGTTGTAATGACTCGTGTTAAAGAAAACCCAATCTTGGTCATACAACGGGATGACACAGAGAGCGATGGAGGGGTTGATAATGGAGGTGATGTAGAGAGTGAGAAAGATGAAGAAAGAAAAAAGAAGAAAGAGAGAGACAAAAAATAAACAACAATGTTCTTAGACAAAAGTACCATTTGCTGTGAATAAACTTAGAAGTTTAAGTCCTTAATTGAGAGTAAGTTAGCCACTCCGGGTTTTTATTTGAGATAGTGTCCACTTTAAGTCTTTTTTTTTTTTTTAGAAAATGGCTCCACTTCATATCCTTATTTGAGATTTTCCCTTGTTATGATGATTCATGGAAATTATGTAGTATAAATTGATCTGGCGAAAAAATAAACTAGATTTGGAAAATCATCGTCTTTTATTTCAAAAATTTCTCGTGCACTATGCAGATTTTCAATTAATAGAAAAAGAAAGAAAAAGAGAAATATATGAGAACCACTTGTGCTGACTCCTTTGGGCGAGGGCCTAGTACAGCCCTGTCTCACCTGGACCTTTGGAAAATCATCATCTTTTATTTTAAAAATTTCTCGTGCACTATGCGGATTTTCAATTAATAGAAAAAAAAAAAAGAGATTATGATTGGGTCCACAATCAAAATTTATAAGAATATATAAACGGATTATGATCCAAAATTACCATCTTTCCGGAAATGTTCTGGTATTTCTAGTTTTCACTAGAATTGATTATACAAAAAAAAAAAATCAAAATTGGACTTCTCATTACCAGAGGAAAAGAGGCATCTTGTTCCGTATTGAAGAATAAGAAAAGCACGTTTAGGTGAGAAGCAACAGCCAATTGCCCTTGGACCGAGCAAATAATTAAGATTTTAATATACTCGTGGAGCCACACGTGACTAACATGGTGTCCACGTGACCTATCAAATCACTGAGATTTTCTCAGTCAACAACGATCAAGACATTAATTGACTCATCAATACTATAGATTCAACTATTTAGGACATAATTGGTGTAATTGGGAAGCTCAAATCCAATGAATGCAATTCTTTCCCAGGAAATCCATGATCATCATTAGGGATCACATATGACATAGTCCAAAACTAGAAAGCTCAAAATTATCAATAGTGCGCCTGGAATTACCTCAAAGTTCGAAAAACTCATATCAAACTACATCACAAAATATGTAGACAAAAATTAACCTAAAAAAACTGATGCTTTTACAGGTTTATGCTGTATAAACAATCTGATAATCAAGTTAGAGCACGAAATCACTGGTGATCACATCTGCAACCCTCTGTACCCTCTGTAGACACATGAACATCCTGGCAAAAACTGATATGGACATGCATCAGGCTTCCTTCCTCAGGTCACTTGATGAAATTCTGCGATTAGAAGAGCAGTAAATGGCACATGCATTATAAGTCGGAGTGCACTGAATCATTTGAAGACACTTTGTGGGATGCTAACAACATTTACACAGATTTCTACACTTAAAGGGCTGTTTCTAAAATGTTTTAATATCTTGAGACAGAATAATTAACACTAATTGTTTCTGCCATATCAAAACTAGAGAGAATCTTACTATGCTAGAACCAGCACTAATAATGTCACATTCAGATTTGTGCTTTATCACAAAACTACAGTTCAAAAGTTATCTTGCAAATAGTTCACTTCAAGAGTGGGGCTACCTTGAAGTGAAAGTTTGACTTAGCTTATAGTCAAATAAACAGATTAACTGACAGGAGAACAATGAACAATATGATCAGAATAAACCAAGAATCAATAATGAAGAGCAATGACTTATGTTCTTCCTCATTGTGATTGACTACAATCATACAAGTAAATCTATAGCTATAGGTATACTCGATCTTAACATGAGCATCCCATCAAACTGTCACAGCAAGAATCATTGCCACAGCGCCCTAATTTGGCACAACCTATAATATAAATGGTCACACCATGTACACACTAGTTATATGCATGAGTAACTGCTAATCATTTGATACGCATCAGAGGTGCGTCATATCGCCATACATGATGTACATGATGTTCATAAAAGGAAGTAATCATAAGTTTAAAGGTTTTACCTAGTTGTGCAAAGGCATGAGAGTGTTCAACAGGATGAATCAATGCAGGCAGATCTAATGAGAAGCATGATTTACCCATGACCTGTGAGGCTTTGAAGCTGAAAATCAAATATTAGCATTTAGCTTATCTATAAGATACTTAAACAAATCATAGATTCCACAATGTCATTAACAAAAAATGAACGGAAAAGAAGGGGAAGAAAGGCAAAGAGAAATGATATACATGGAACAGGGTTCTCCAAAACAGAGAAGAAATATGAACCAAATTGATTTTATCATTACCAAGACAAATTATTTCAAGGCCATGTTTTATGTATGCAATGAGTTTTCAAAGTGTACTAATTATCTCAGATGCATGTAAAGATTATGATCTGACTGCAACTGAAGAGCTCTTACTGAAGAATAGCTCAACCAAGAACCATGTATGTATAACAGTTAGGGATCAAGGAAGAAGATATCTCTCTCAAACAAGTCTAATTAAAGAATTCTCAACTACTATTAAGATACTTCACTTCGTCTTTTTCCTTAACCAAGGACATGACATCCCATTTCTCATATGGTAGTTTGGCTAGGAAGTCTAACGTAAAGCCAAATGTGATAAACAGGGCATCCGAAAATTAGCAAAAAGAGAGACGGCACATCTGAAACTCAACCTTTTTTTTTTCTGGGCCAATTCTACACATTTGCATAGCTATTATTAAATGGCTGAGCACACTTAGTGTCAGTCTGGATAAGTGTACTTACCATCTCAAGATAAACACCTTATCCTTGATGGATGCTTGTAATTTCATTTAACCCCATCATTACATGATATTCCACTGGGCCAGCTTCATTTCTCTTGGGTGTAAGGATACAACAACATATCTTCAGTACAACAAATGATCTATAGAGAGAGAGAGAGAGAGAGAGAGAGAGAGAGAGAGAGAGAGAGAGTTGTTCAGCATAATATGCAATTACTGAAAGGCCCAGCAACAATTCTTTTCCAGCTATTTGAGAGTATTGGCTAAAAAGTACAAACAGAAAGAGGCTTCCCGAATTCTTTTTAATCAATATGGAAGAGGATGAGTGCGACGAAGACCGCAGAATTTGAGTTTAAAAGAGAACTTATTCCGAGGAAGGGTCTTTCAGGAAGATGTTGCTAGTAGACGCAATGCGCAACTTCATTGATTGAAAAGGTAAACTTTGGTTCAAAAAGTAGAATTGCTCTATTATGCTCATAGAAGCCTCTTAAAAAGTGTAATTAACTGTGGGTCCATTGAAAAAGAACTATCATTTCCCTTAAGTTATCTCATGTAAATAGGTGCTAACAGCAATATTATAACATTGTTACACACAATTCAATTGGTTAAAATGGTCGATCGTTGTTCATACCATTAGGGTTTCCTGAAAAATCTCGCAAAGGAGAAATTGCTCCTGATGCCGTTATACCTCCACAACATTTGAAACCCTTTGATCCAGAATTCCCATTACTGTAAGAGAAACAAGAATAAAGTTGGAAACATTCATAAATTAGCCAGACACTTGAAAGGGGGAACATAGATGAAATTTCTGTGGAAACCAGCCAATATTTCCAATGATTCTGCATTTTTACCTAGCTCATCAGCTTGAAACCAGAGACAGGTTCCAATTGCAAAACATTTCCAAATTTCATGCTGGAGATAATTTAGTAGACTAACTGACAAAGCACTTTGCAAAAGAAGGTACTATCTGAACAAAAACAAATTTGCCAATAAAGGAATGTGTCTAACTTAAGACGTATACATTTCGGTCCTAACAATATCAAATTTGCCAAATGCCAACTCCAGGAGATAGCTTTTCATGCAAGCAAATTATCTATGAAGTGTAACATTTGATTCAATTGACAGTAATTAAACTCTACTAAGTGGTGTTGACCTTGGCAAAATTCTGGCATCAGATTTTAAAGAGGTGCGTGTTTGACGTAACTATGGCTTATAAGTTTCTACATTAACGATGCCTTAAGGGTGTTATAAAATTTATCGTTGACATAAAACCTAACGTCCTTGAAGAACAAACGACACTTTGTAAACAGGGTGATTCTTCGGGGCTCTTAATATGGATGGGTGACTTCTGTTCAGAGAGATATTGGCACTTTGGCACTGGTGATCTGATTGAGAGAAGATTTGGGGATGACTTGTTTACTAGTATTGGCTAGGATGGCTTTCAATCAGCTATAAATTCCAAACTTTGCATACGAACCATGCTCACCGTTATAACAACAGTCTCATTCTCTCCATCATGAAACTATGCAATAATTAGGGCTAGTTTTTAAGCTCCAGAGAAAGGAACTTGAGCTAGGTGGTCCTTTATCTGCAAGATGAATCCTCTTGCTTGATGTCGAATTCAGAAAGGCAATGAGCTAGCTCATGTTTCCCACAATACTTTTGACTCATAATCAGATTACTAAGAGCAGCATAACTACAAGTTTCAAGCTCTAAAGCCCAGAGTTTTCATGGTTGGTTTTTTCCCTAAATTTTTTATTAATTGCATCCTTAGTAAAAATCTCTTGCTTCTTCCCCCTGTAATGAGCTTGTTCTTTTAAATCTAATCCTTAAACAGAAAAACTATGTCCACAATCTATATTAGCTATTTCGTGTACTGCACAATCACAATGAATGAGATCCTGTTTCGATAAGTTTTAACTTGCACGTCTACAAAGTCTTGAGGGAAAAATTGATGACTTCTAAACAAGCTTCTAACACATAATGTTAGAACATGGCAGCATCAGACAGAAGAAAAATTATACTGGAAACTCAAGCCATACACCACAATCAAGCAAAACACGTGCTCTCATGTATGCAAGAAGAGCAACTGCAACTAGCAAACAGGAAAAGAGATTTCCTTATCAAGTACATGGCCCTTGGCATATCAGAAAGCATAATTTCCTCACACTTGAAATATCGCATTTCCTTGAAGATATTATATTTCTCAATTTAATCATGATATCAGTTAAGACATCAAAAAATCTCACTGCACTCAAAAAGTAGCAAGTCCCAGAATTGTAACTTTCAGGGCAAATAAAAAGAATACAGAAATGTCAAACAAGTCGCCAAGAATTTAAGAAAAAGGAAATAATGCAGGAAAAGAAAGAAATTAATATAAACATGACTTCTCGACGCTTTCAGAAATTCCACTTTCTTCTATTTAAACTAGGAAAAGGTCAGAAAAGATGGAAAATCAGTTCCACAAACCTCCATTTATTTTCATTATGCGCAGTTCACATGTCCCATAAAGAGAGCATACTGAAAACTTTTCTGCAACTTCTGCAGCCAATAATCCAGTCCTTTGCCACTATTCAAGAACAATATCAAGAGTTTCCATCTCTGCATGTCTTGTTGCCTTTGAAAGCACAGGGAGAAAACAACGCAACCATATCAAACTTAGGAGCTTTGTCAGAGAGACAGTTGCCCTTAGCGTAGTTTCAACATAAATTCAGAAAATGCATTCCATAAGAAATGTGTTCTCCTTTAAGCTAACTGATTGAAAGTATATATGAGATTGATCAAGGCATACACTACGTGAATTCAACAAATTTTGCTCAATTGAAGTTGCTGCAAATCTTACATGGAAAAAGAGGCTTCTTATTGGATTAGCCACCTCCAACTTTTCTAACGGTATTTTCATATATACCCCTGTAGCAAGGAACCTTTTTTTTTTTTTCTTATTATGCTCCACAAGATACTAAAAGGGTCAGATAATCTTTGCATCAACTATTCATTACTGTCCACAAAGCCATTTATAGCAGTGTGCCATCACCGCATAACTATCAAAGATTACAGCAATAGACTATTACATAAGAGATGATCTCTACTAGAGACCAGGCTTAAACTATGTGTAAATATGGTCATTGTATGAAGAAATGTCCCAAGGAGCAGGTTCTTACATCTCAAAAGGTAATACAATGCTCATGGCGCATTTTTATACCAAATAAGTATACCGATAGTCTAGCTGACATAAGGCCTACGAAAACAGTTGTAGGAACTTCACAAAAGCAAATAAAGACCGTAATATTGTTCCAGATAGAGAAAAATGGCAAATGAAAAACGTGAAACATTAGGCATAATAAAGCAAGATTTTAGTTATTGTTAGCAGTATATTTTATGAAAGAATAATGGGAACATCACCCTTTATAGCCTAATAATGCATAAAGAAATCCATTCATTAACAGATTTGGTCCGATATATTGTTTTATCATCTATTAAAGAAATACTTAAGAGAAAAACATGAAATGATCAACAATAAACTACGAGTGGATAATTTGAGGGTATCAATCCAGAGCAATAACAAAGTGCTGCTGGGCCAAAATTTAAAGAAAGGGATGGGGAAGTACTGATAATCATACATTCCATGTCTCACTAGTCGGGTTTCTTCTTGCTGCAATAACATTCCCACCCTCAACAATCACACAGCTGTTCAATCAAAGTATTACACAAATAAAGCACAATCTGAAATCATTCGCCAATTAAGCCTGAAATACCAATCATTTTAATTAGCAAACTATATAACATATCTGAAATGCACCTGTTTACCAAAACCCAGTTTATTACCCAGCTGGAACTTCAAGGCTGTCCAAAGCAAGTTTCGCCTTATAAAAGAAAAGCAAATAGGTCTTGTTACTCATTTGGAGAAAACAATATGAGGATAAGAACCAGAAATTATCTCATGAATGCATGCATGCATACAGGCAATTCAAGAGAAAATCAGCATCAAGTTGCCAGCAGTAGATATATTTCATTATCAATATGCAGCTACGTATGGATGAATGCACGTCTCATGGCTATATGATAAATATCTTGCAAGTCCTCTATGATATTCTAGTCACAAAGTTCCGGAAATGATTGTCACCGCACACTCAACCTCTAATTCAGATGCAAATCCCACCTTCTGTTAGACTGATATAGCTCTAACAACACTAAAGCGAAAACAACAACTAATTTGAGAAACTACATGTTGCTCATTCCAGTGTCTCCTATCAATGGTACCTCAAGCTTATGTTTCATTATTAGCTTTTTAAACATTCAAGAAGCTTCCAGGAGTTTTAGCTTCAAGGTCATTTCCCTTCATAAAAGCTTTGGTGGATAAGGATAAAAAGGGAACCCTAAACTGTTGCAGAGGCATCAAAAATCAGAATTCACAATCAGCTTCCCCTGCTTTTGCCTCTATGCTACTGAATAACTAATAATGTAAACTCCGTATTTCTCGTGATTTTTCTTTTTCATATCCAGAGGCCACAGGGCCAAAGAAAATAAGCACCTAACCAGTTATTCATGAGCACAAGCAATGTTCATGTTACTCTCACACTCCAAGTAAATTTGGTTGTCAATTCTCCCTAGTTGCGAAAGTCAACAAGTGGTAAGAGGACTCTGACTGTCGATCAACCTTTCCTCGTGGCTTGGCATCTCACTTCTTATTCCTCTATGGCTATGCCTCTTCAAGTACCTCATAAAAGTTAGCGACAGAGTCCTACCTCAGTGGTCGAAGTGTCACAATTCAGCACATTTTTATGATATGTACATACCATACATCTACATTTCCGAGACACCTCAAAAGCACCCAAATCTCTCTCTCTCTCTCTCTCCCTCTCTGTACACCCTATGAAAAGAAAGAAAGAAAGAAAGAATCGTCATACCTTCTAGGGATCGTCCCTGATTTTGCAGCGTGCAACGTCGCTTACCATTGAATTCACTACCAAGCATCCACAGACTAAACTTCCGAAGAGAACACTCATTCAGCGTCTCTCGAACAAATTCAACGACGCATTCTTCAAGTTCCCGCGCAACTCCAGCACCAAACGAATCGAATTCAAAATCCAGCTCAAGTATTGCATCGACTCGATACGATCTGGATGTGCCAGGCGTTACCCGATCTATATAGCAGGCTGCACGAAGCCAGGAACCTCAGCAGAGAATCGTTCCCCCGAAGAAGCTACGTCACCGGTTCCCACGGCGGAAGTCCGTCGCCTCCGCTCGCTGGCCTCCGTCACCCGTCGGTTCGCTAGGGACTTCTTCTGTCGGTCTTGCATTTGTCAGAGATCGCCGGTGTCCGGCGGAAGATGGTGGAGCTGGAAATTTGGCGAGGGCGGAGAAAAGAGGATTTAGCCAAAAGGAAGAACTACAAACAAAGAAAAAAGATAAAAAGAGAGGGCAGAATTACAGAATTTTATTTATAAGTTTTCTTTTTCTTTTTTTTCGGGGAGAAAGGAAAACGAGAAGGAACGAGAAGAAAGGAGGCATTGTAATGAAGATCAGCGGGAGTTCACTCACCGTACGAATTACTTCCTTGGCAAGTTTCCATCATTCTTCCAACCAAAGCTTGTACTTTTTGTTCCCCTGGCTGCGCGGGTCTCCAGGAAAAAAGTATCCAGGAAAAGGAAACTCACGAAATCCAATGTCAAACGCTTCACCAAGCACGTAAGAACTCGGTGGACAATCTAGATCAAATTCGATTAGTCTATTTTCGAGCACACGTGAACTCTCTTGCAAGTTTCTTGATAGACCTATTTTGGTTGGATTGTCTTCATGTATATGTGAACTCTGGGCTTCTAGGTCTGTTGAGTCATGGCCAACCTCATAGAGGAAAGCTGGATCAATTAACTTGTGGTTTCGGATCGCAGCCTTTAAATTGTCATCTAGTTGTTTGGATATTATTCGGAACCCCCACTTTTCCATGCCCTTCTGTGATGTAAAGCCATCTGATGTAAAGCCCTTTAATGTAATGCTGAATTGTGCATAACTCCCATCAATTTGATCAAAATGGACTGCTTTCCATAAGTGAGATGGTGCGAAATAGGTTATCAAGATGCCACCTGAATCCCATATGCAGTAAAATGGGCGGTAGGTACCCTCGTTTTTGCCATTAAAATATGCGCTAAAGTTAAGTTCGCAATAATTGCCTTTATTGTAAGGTACAGCACAAAACATCAATCCAAGAAACTTGTCATATAAGTCTTTTGAAGCCAAGAAAGATACAGAACTGTCTTCAACTGGTTGAAACCACTTTGGCATCTCTCCTTTAGGGAGATAAATACTGCAAGGAGAATTCTGTTACAAAAAAGACCGTTAGAAAGCACCATAAAAGAATTCAATTTGAGTTTAATTAGTAATCCTAGTGAATAAAAGAGCTCCGTAAACGAGTAGGGATCCATTGATCCAAGCTTGTGTTAAGAGAGAAGTCTCATGTCATAAAAATCATTCCCATAAAAACTATGCTAGCCACCTTCATTACGTGCATATTAGTGTAGGATCACTTTATATTTGTTTGGTTTTCTCAAACCTCTGATTTTGCATTTTCAGCTATTGCAATATAAAAGCACAGATTGTTTTGAGCATATTCTCCACACCGATATGTGTGCGCACGAGAGAGAGAATCTAACCTTGGCAATTGAAGCAGTGTCAACCATGGTCAACCCTCGATGGACCCACTGGTCAATTGAAGTTAAATGTCCATTTGTTTGCAGAGATTCACACCCATTCGCGAGCAGTAATTTTAAAAATGGTGGAAGCTTGGGAATCTCTTGTAATTGATGGCAGTAACTAATTAATAATTCAGACAAACGATCACGCTTACTGATGGATGTAGGGAGGCTAGTAATATTGTTCCCCGACAGAATTAAGTTTTCCAACAAAGGAAAACAAGAAAGATCCTCAAGAAACTCTACTTCGGACAGATTACAATTGAGAAGGTCTAAGACTTTTAAATTTGAAAGTTCAACCTTCATGCACGAATTAGCTGAATCTGTGAGGTTTGGAAATAGGATTGGGCCAAAAGAAGATTTGAAGCATTGAAGTCTTTGTAACTTGTAAATGTTAGATGGAATGCTTACCGAGTTTTTGCAAATATCTAAAAGCATTTCCTCTAGAGAGACAAGATTTTCTATTGATGCAGGAAGTTCTTCAATAGCGGTGTATAGTATGGAAAGTTTTTTCAGGCATCCGAGTTCATGCGGGATATTGGGAAATCTTTCAAATTTTGAGCACATAGAAAAGTTGAGATCTTGAAGATTTTTTGACTTGAGCACATTTGGAAAAACATGAAGTTCAGGGCACCATTTAAAATGCAAGACTTGGAGCTTGTCATGATATGCAATTGACTCGTGGGCTTCTACCAAGTTTTTGCAATTCCAGAATTTCAATTCTTTGAGATTCGGAACACATGAGATGTCAGGTGTACTCATGAGCGACTCGCAGTCACGCAATTTAATGTACGTCAAATGTTCGAAATCCTGCAAAAACAAGAAAACCAACTACCATAAACATTATGAAAGGGAAAGAAGGGCATTTGTATAATGCCGTTGCCACTTTTAATGATTTTCATCCTTAGGCCACAATTCTCTTCATGATAAAGGAGGCAAGGAGCATCGTTAGATTAGGCAACTTGAAACCTACTATATAGGGTTCTAAGCAAATTTCTTAACCTATTAATAACTTTTCATTCAAAGTTATCATATATAGAGTATTGAGAAATTACTAAACCCTTTGAAACTTTACCAGTATATACAAATTTTTATGTATATATAGTAAAGCTTATGCAAGATTAAGTCATATGGCACGCTCACAAGTGAGTTCTACCTAGCAATTTAGTTTTTATGATCACATTAGCGAATAAGAGACAACTTTTATCATTTTATTTTTAGATATTATTTTGAAGAGTTATATAATATATAATACACAATATTAAAAAGATTTCAAATAAATTATTCTAGACAATCATCAAAACAGTTAGATATAACATGATACTCCATACTTGACCGATAAAGACATATCATGATTACTAGAAAATTAAATGTTGGTTTTACAAACAAAGAAATACTATATATCAAACAAAAGATAATTCTAGCAAATAACAAAATCATACCATATAATGTTTCAATACATTAAATATGACAATTCTTTTATATATATTTCAGATAATTACATTCCGTATTAAAGAAATGCGCGTTAACAAACATGGAAAAAAATTAAGGGCTAGTTAATTTAAATTTCTAAATTACTCCAATATGATCAAAGACTCCTCCTATTACTTTATAGTTGATGGAGATAATTTATATCACCGTATAATTGGGGAGAACAAATATTGATTTAAGGATTGCCAAAAGTTTTTGAATAATTTAGTTATAATTTATATCACCTTATAATTGGTGACAATTCCTGGTGGCATGCCCCTACGGGATCACTTATATCGAATTATTTGTACACGCATAACTAGCAAGATGTCTAATAGATATTTAATTACATGCACTTAGAGATGCTGCTCCTGCATAACTGATTTGAGCAATTAATGATGCCTTTTTTATAGCACAGTGCAGGACAAATCCCACCCTTTACGACATACATTGAATAAGCCTCCATAACTTGGAGACTACGTGGCCTCTAAGGTTATTTTGAATGCGACATATTGTGATTAAGATATCCAACCAACCACATCTAAATCAAATGCTTGACCATTCAGCTGGCTATTCCTTGGGTGTATTTTCTTTTGTATATGTGATAATGGGTTGGTTCATCATGTTTTTGTTTCCTTTAATTTGATCATTACACAATTTTTTTTTTTTTTGTATATAAAATTGTTCATATGTAAACTAGTGACATAGAAATAGTTTATAGTAGCATATTTGCATTTTGAATTTCTTCCCTAGGTAGATTTGATTTTGAAATAAGACTACATCAATGGTTAGAGATATTAGGTTTCGAAAGTATTTGAGATTCATCTACATGCACATAATATGTATATATTTGTCCTCGTACATAACGTAATAAAAACCTTATAATTGTGAGGGATTTCAACCTCTTTTTTATTCCTTCCATCCGTGAGCCTCAATTGTATTTTACAAATATAATACCCATGGACAACTACATGAAATTGATTATTTTATTTTATCTCTCACATATTTCAATATATTAAAAATTTGAATTTACTCATGATCCAATGACCTTCATAAAAAATTTCAAATCTGCTCTTTCTGCGTATTATAATGAAATTTCTTTGTATTGTGTATTTTATCAGCAAAATGTTTCCACTGGATATTTCTAGTAAAATTGTTTCCCTCAGTTTTTCAAATGCCAATTTGCTGCATGTTATTTCCAACGCAAGTAGTTAACGTCATTTTGAAAGAAAATAGAGAAGTGGCTTCTAAAACAGTGGAACACCATTTCCGTACAAATAATAGTACATCTAACACGCATATGTCCATCCAAATGAAGTAGGATAATAAAACAGTCTATGTAGATAAATGCTCACCTTAAAGTGTTTTACGACTTCTGTGATACTGCCTTCACTCATATCAATACTTACTAATTTCTTTTGACCAGAAGGAAATTTTGGAATCCAAGGACCACTTCCAGCAAATTCCATCCATCTTAGTCCATTAGGAAGATAAATAGGGCCGTGGAAAGAAATATGAACATTGCGTAGGATGAGCAATCTCAACTTTCTCATTTTTGGAAAAGCATTAGGATGGATACTTAGCTCTTTCAGCTGAGGTGGCTCCAACACAATGGCTTTTACAGCACAATCTCCCTGTATATACAAGACTATTTCAGCTTATGCATTTTCAATAATTAGAGTAAAAAATAAGGAGCAATATTTTGGTCATGTTCGCAAGTCTTACCACATCGCTTGACAAAGCATCGGCAACATCATCATACTGCCATAGTCTGCTGCGACTTATGGGATCATCGCGACATTCTTGTCTCACAATATCCATACCCATTGATTGAATCAAGTCATGCATATTTAGTTGTCCATAGTCAATGCTTATCAAGGACCTCTCGATGAGTATATCAAATCCTACAGTTGTCTGAACATCACAACTATCAAGGACTTTCTTTATGTAATCACTACCATTCCTCTTAAAAAAGCAGGCAATGTCGAGAAAAATCTCTTGCTCATTTTCCTCTAGTCCATCGTAACTTATTTTGAGAACATCATTAATGGTTTTGTTGGGAATCCTAGAAACTTTCTCTAGTGTACTTTCCCATAAATCTTCTCTTTTACCACATAAGCAAGAACCGAGAACTTCAAGTGCTAAAGGAAGCCCTCCAGCATGATTTAGAACACTATCCACCAAATTTGTCTTGATTTCTAATTTTTGGAGTGTCAAAAAAGCGTGATTGCTAAGCAGCTCACGAGCTTCATGGTAACTTAGTGGTTTAACTTCATACACATGATCTTGATCAATTCCATAACAAGTTAGCAAATGTTTATCTCTTGTAGTAACAATGATCCTACTTCCATTACCAAAACATTTGCCTTCTCCTGCTAAAGCATGTAACTGGCGCAAGTCATCCACATCATCAAGGACAAGGAGAACTTTTTTGTGACGAAGTCTATGTTGTATGATATTGATACCTCTACTAGCATTGGTCACTACCAATCCATTTTGCAGTGATAAAACATCGGATAGTAATTTGTTTTGCAATGGAACTAAATCCTTGGAATCTTTCGAAGCTTCTCGAACATTTTCGAGAAAACATGAACCGTCAAATTGTCTAAACACAGAATTGTAAAGAACTTTTGCTAACGTTGTTTTCCCGATCCCTCCTTGTCCCCATAACCCCACCATGACAACATCATTATCAGACGCGAGGTTTAACATCTCTTTCAGCCTAACAACTGGAGACTCTATCCCAACCAGATGCTTAGTAACATACAACGGTGTTAGGTTAAGGTGAGTGGAAATCTCCTTCACAATTTGTAGTATAAGCTTCGACTCATCTCTGTCAAAAATGGAAAAAGAGGTTGGAGCATCTTTTGAGCAATTCGAATAAGGAAATAACGAGCAATCATAAGCTAACAATGAAAAAATACAAGGTTACATCTTCAAATAATCACAGCCAAAAAAAAAAAAAAATTCTCACTGAGTCGAATTAGAAAACCAATCGAAACAACCGTTCTGGGGTTCAACTTTTGGTTAGCCAAGTGATTCATGCTCTGTTGATTTATATATGATGATTTACTTACTTTTCCTTTTGACTGTTATATGTAATATATTTATACGCTTCATCAAAAATAGCTATTTAGGACTTTAAACGGTGGTTAAGATTTTGATCTGAAAACTATTAAATACCTAAAGCACAATGTTATTGCCTTACATGGCTTGTACACACTAATTATATGTTGCTGTGAACTTTCTTACTTTATTAAAAGAAATGGATTTAAGTGCAATAACGCCACTTAACATTTTGTCCATTGGTAGATCGAGTTTTAACATTTTATACTACAGTTATCTGTGCATCGTTTTTTTTATTTGATTTTAATGCAAACAGTCTTTATACTTACTTGCAAAGATCATCTTCTTACACAAAAATTGAGCTACTTTGAACTTACTCATCATTCAAATGCCACCCGGACAAGTTACCAGCATCAAAAAGAGCTTTTTTCCATTTCTTCACTTTCTCCAGATCCTTTCTGAACTTATCCTCATGCTTATCCAGAGCTTTCCTATAACTCTCTCTCCCCTCTCGTACTTCTCTTGGGTCCACTTTGTAAAACACTGGTAGAACGGTGAGGTCCTTTTGCTCCTTGCACTCCATAATCTTCGCCGTCTCTTCCAAGCACCACCATGAGGAAGCATAGTCCTCGGAAAAAATGATAATTGCGATGCATGATTCTTCAATGGCCTTCATAAGCGTCGCCGATATTTGATCTCCCTTTCTCAGTTCATCGCTATCTCGGAAAGTGTATATTCCATTCTGATCTAAAGCTTGGTAGAGATGGCTAAGGAAGCTCGTACGCACATCCGTGCCTCTGAAACTCAAGAAGACGTCGTAAATACTTTTGGATTTCAGCGAAGAAGCCATCAGATGATGGATTTTAACAAGCAACAATGAGTATTAGCTGAAGGTTTGAAATTGTGCTTTCAGGTAGGTCGTTCACTACTTGTTCTTCTTATTGATGTATTCTTATACTAGAGGAGAGATGCATGACTTTTTTTGTACTTTGGCAAATGATGGTGCTTAAGGATGGACCTAGACTTTTAAATGTGTGAACGCATGGACTTATTTCCACTGAAGACCGCGTACCACTGCATCATTTGGATTATTTTATTGACACAAGCTTTTCTAAGGCCAATAAAATTATTGAACGAACCAACAAACAACTCTAAGGTGGTGGATTCACATAGTCTAGGTCACAGGCTCATCTATATAATATACCACATTACCGCTCAAGATATATATACTTTCATGCATGATCAAGTGTACCAACAAAAAATAAATATCTGATCTATTAATAATAGTAGAACTTTGGAAAAACATGGTGCCTAAGTATGGAACAAGATATGTAATAGGTGTGAACACATGGACTTATTTTCACCACCGCGTTATTCTAATTCTCTATTTGACAAAAGCTCTCTTTGTGGCCAATAAAAGTAGTGGAGATACAATTTCAGGATGGTGGATTATTGTGATGTGGTCATAGGCTCACTAAAACTTTGCTGGCTTCATCGAAATGGCATCCATAACCTTTGAGTGGTTTCTTCTTTACAAATTAATAATTTAACACATGAATATTCAAACGATATACAATACATATGACAACAATACTTTCTAATAGTTAGATAATCACAACGTTCATGTCAAAGAGTCGGTTTTTTATATTTACACCTCTAACCTTGTATTAACACATAAATTTGTATTTAAGAGACTTTTCATTCATTTCATGAGAAAACTAAAAATTGAGTTCGCCTATAGCAGTGTGATTGGATACTTGAACAACAACATTTGTTTAGCTTAGTCTGATACTCGCATCTTTTATTACATTTCTCTGCATTCAGACAATAGATACATTATTCTTTGGCTCAATGCATTCAAATTAAATGAAGCTTGTTTGCATCTAATAAAGCAGGGGCTCCACTACAAACTTCATTTTAATCGGCTCGATGGACAATTCGATTTGCGAGATGAACTAGAATTCAAAACTCCAAAATCGAGGGAGTTAACTTCAATTTTATGATACCACGATTGGAACCAAATCCAAGATTACGGGAGATGGACTTAACTCTAAGATAGTGAGATTGGACATGATTCCAAGACAGTGGAATTGGTCCTAACTCCTTGCTGTGGAGTAAGAAATGATTTGGACAAGTTGGACGGCGACTCCAAGAATTGGGGAAGTTTGGCTCAAAGACCTTCAACATGAGGCTTAGATGAGTCAAGGCCGGCCAACAGAGCAGATTGTTACAAAAAATCAACCGGTTTTTGTAGAGGATTTTTGAAGGAGCACAATACGGTCAAGAGAGATTACACAAAAATCAAACATGGTCATGCCCTCATAGAGGAACTGCAGTTGATTGTCAAAAGACAGAGCAAAGCAAACAATTTGGAGTGTGAAAAGATTGATTCGGTTAAGTGAGCTGGCCAGGGAAAAACAGAAAGTGAGTTATTTGGTGATTGATTAAGGAAAATCTGTCCATGAGCTTTGGAGACAGAATGAGAAAAGGATTCGGTGGTTCTTTTGGAAAAGAGAGATAAATGGGTGAGTGGAAACCCTTTGAAAAAGTAAAATTTATCATGAGCTTCGAGCGCAGGATGGCTTTCGGTGGGTGGGGAATTCCAAAAAAGAGAGATTTGAGTGTGTGTTGGAAAGTGATGGAAAACTAGAATCAAACAAGATTCGAACGTCGTGAGTGGAAGAAAAAGCTGGAGAATCAAAAGGTGTAGGATTGGGTGACCTTGAGGAGGAATAGGAGTTCACACACTTGGCCATCCGCTCATCACGGTAAAGCCTGCTGATTTCTTCCTCTTTCCGTTCATGTTTAAGTTTGATCAGAATCAAATTCCATGTTTGCCACTCTTGCGATTTATTTGCAAAGTCCCAAAGCCATGCATGTGTGAATACTAAGGTGTTTGTGTGAAATAGCACGAATTCGAAATTTCCATGCTCGTTTCTAGATTCCACAATTCATTTCTCACTTTATTTTGACTTGAAATTTGCTATGTGTTAAACCTTTTAATAACAAACATTTTGTTGCATCATTCACAAGTATCTAGATATATATATATATTAAAAAATCAAAACATAGAAATTACGTATCGAAACTTAAAATCACACCAAGTTCTTTTTATGATGTAGAAAATTTACCATCATATTGAATTTTTCAGACATCATTTCAACATCTGCCTTATGCATAGTATCCGTACTATTTGTTGCGAGATTTTTCTTTCATATATTAGTGTTTGTGAGGGATTTGCAGAGACTTAAACAAGGAAGTAGTATGTATTCACATATTACACATGATCAAGGAATCAAGTTGATGTACAAGCATTGTCAAATTAAAGGCTTCGTTCATATTAAAAATATACTACATGATAAAAAAAAAATTGTATTGGTTTAAATTAAAAATCTCATTAGAGTTGTCTCTATATGTGGTGTATAAAAAGTTTATATTTGCTTTGTCACATAACTGATATCTTTTGAAGATTGAAATTCTAAATAAGAAACGTACTATGGACTTATATGGAATATGATAATATTAAGTGGTTAATTATACATTATGTCTTATGCTGAATTATGTGGATCGACATTGTTGGCAATCTATGGTTTTTCCTCCCGGTTATATTTAAATTCTCATTCTCAATCATAGAAATGAAATGGGTAAGAAGAAGAAAATCAAACTGACATGAAGTGACATATATTGATACTTTATAAATGAATACGCAATGTCAACCGGTTTTTCAAATAAATGAGCCAGCAACAGCTCATCCACAATTGTTTTAGTTTGGTTTTTGCGAGAAAATGTTAAGATGCTTCCAAAGCATCATGTCATCAACGACAAAACTAATTATTCAACATCAAGTGCTATGAATTTTCGACTTTCCTTCAAGGAAAACTATTATGAACGAATAATTTATGACCTTTCATTAATAGGGCCGCTTGACTTATATTTTGGTAAAATATGCCATTGACAAAATGTGTTGGATCATCAGCACGATAGTTGCTAAGCTTGGGCAGTTCTTAAGAAGTGGTTCTAGCACCGAAAGCTGGAGTCTCCTATATTCAATGGTTCAAGTCCAAACGTAGCTTATGCACTAAGTTCAATTTAGCTTCTTTTCTCTTTAGCACCCAAAGAAAAGAAAAGTGATGACTAGTCAAGCCTATGAAACTTTACCAAAGTGGGAGGAAAAGGTTTCAACCTTCATTAGTTATAGGAGTCACGCTCCAAGATAGCCACGAAAGATGTGAACGATCATTAGACGACCATGCGGATTGTCCTGATCCTTTTGAGCAATAACTTAGAATAAACTTGCATTATGTTCTTTTGAAATTCTATTGTTTGTTTTGTGTGCAATTATCCCAGCATCAATTACTGCTACAATTTTAAGTGTAATGACCAATTCTAAAGGTGATTTTATTATTATGAACGTGGATTAAAAATTTAAGGAAAAAAGTGGTGGGTCCCAATTCCAAAGGTAATTTTTTGTTAGTCTGACATATTTTTCTATTATCGCATGCATTTCCCTTCTGCAATTATTCGTCTTCAATCTTCTTCACTCCGAATACGAGGTGCTTTCCACGACCGAAAGTCCCACTTGGGGCAGTTATCTACGTCTAATAAGTAAGAAATTATTAAATGGAAAATATATATGGTAAACTAAATCGAAACTGTAAAAATTGAAGAGATTTGTTTAGAGTTCAAAGTTTTTAATGGTTTAAATTCAATTTAGTGTATACCCTAAGTTCACTCAATAATTTTTCTAGTAGATAACCATGCCAATGCTTTTTAATGTGTACGAGCTGTCTCGATGGAATTAATATCGCTTGCATAATATCGATCCACCAAACCAAATCCTTGACAAATTTTTGATCCAATCATCCTTAATGAACGAAATTCATTAAATAATTTTTTGAAATAAGGGGGATGATCATAATAGTGCAAGCGGATCAGATGTTTAGTTGTGTTCCTAATCCCTTGATTGTAAAGATGATCTTGTGGGCTGGATATGATGATTGATTCTCACAATCTTGGGGGAAAAAAAATCAGCGATGACTTATTCTTATACTAGAAGATAGAGATGCATGACTTTTTTTTTCAGTGGGGTGGGGTCAACATCGAATAGTGTCAGAATTTCAGAAAATGATGGTGTTTACTTAGGGATCAAGATATCTAATAGGTGTGAATACAAGGAGTTATTTTCTCTGAAGACCGCATATATTCGGATTGTTATATTGACGCAAGTTCCTTCGCTCGATTATTTGATGTAGAATCTATTTGGTTATCGATTAAGGAAAATCCTTTCGTGAGCTTAAGGGGGGATGGCTTTCGGTGGCCGGGAATCTAAAAAGGGAGATTTAGGTGAGAGGTGGAAAGTAATGGAAAATCAAAATCAGACAAGAGGAACCAATCAGATCAGAAAGTAGTGGGTGGAGAACGAAAAAGACAAATTCTGAGTGGAAATCGTGAGTGGAAGAAAAAGCTTAGACAGTCAGAAAGGCTGCTGAGGAACAAGAAGCCATCCTTTCATGTTTTGGTATGATAAGAATCCGATGCACGCAAGCGGGCCACGGTTCACACACTCGGCCGTCCGTTTATCATGGTAAAGCTTTTTGATTCCTTCCCCTTTTTGCTTATTTTTTGGTGTGATCAGCATCCGATTCCGTGTTTGCCACTCTTATGATTTGTTTGCAAATGTCCAAAGTCATGCATCTACAATGAATCAAAAGGTGTTCCTGTGAATTAACATGAGTTAGGAATTTCCACACTTATTTCTAGATTCCATGATTCATTTCTCATAAAATTTTGATAAGAAACTCTCTATGTCCTAATCCCATTCGCATTAACTTGTCTATGGATGAATCATGTTGCCTAGTTGTTCCCTTTGCATGATTGGATTGGACTGAATATGTTTCGTCCATGTTCTGCCCCTTGAAGTATCCCGGAGTGGCCTCGCTGTTTGCTTGCATGATTTTGCTTCATTCACCATGTTCCCATTGCGTTAGATTTACTTTTACATTAAATTTAATATGTGTATAGTTTATTATTTGCAATTTTGTCGTTTATACATAGTGTTTACCTACGCCCCCCGCCCCCCAAAAAGAAAAAGAGAAAAAGAGATTGGATCTTTATACTATTTTTGGTCATGTATATAGCTTTACTTAGTTCCTAAGCATTCAATTTTATTCGCAAGCACTTGGTTAGATTAACTCATACCAGTAATGAAAAAAAATCATATATATATAATAAAAAGATGTAGATGGCATATTAGATGATTATTGCATCACGAGAGTCCTATCCTGAAACTTAATAATAAGGCGTTGTATAATATTGCCTGATACAGCTTGAGCTATTTCTTTCCTCATCTTTTACATGCTTAGTTATTATTTAATTGGATTTTTATTTGTTTATCCATACATGATTATTTAGATTTCTTCAGAAAAAAATAAAAAAAAAATGGGAAAGTGGCATGCAAAGCCTTTTATAAAAAGGAAAAGATACTCATAAAATGAGTTAGATTTATTTAACGTAATTAAGTCTCTGAGGTTATGAATCTTTAGTTCACAAAAGTAAACTATCTCTCGTGTCTTACTCATCTCCTAACTTTAGTGGCAGCTCTAGTTAGAATCAATTAAATAATTAATGAGAAACCAATTTTCCATGAGTAGGGTTTGGGAGAGATTGCACAAAGCGTAAGTGCCATCTTGCGAGAGGCTTATTTTCACTTGCTTAGCAATCTGTTAATCTCCCTTTGGTTCACCTTGGGAGGGTCGCAACATATTGAAATAAAAACTAGTTCTTCAAATAAGACCAGAATGAAGTCATGCTTTGCACTCATAACAACAAGACTTCTCTATAAAACGGGCAAATTTTTTGGAAAATTCAAGTTATGAGTTTTTCGCTAACATGAATATTGAGTTAATTGAATGAAAGAGAAATGAGTGCCTGCCGTGTATATATATACATAGACATATATAT
This sequence comes from Eucalyptus pauciflora, assembly GCA_007663325.1. Classification (NCBI taxonomy): domain Eukaryota; kingdom Viridiplantae; phylum Streptophyta; class Magnoliopsida; order Myrtales; family Myrtaceae; genus Eucalyptus; species Eucalyptus pauciflora. The sequence continues at coordinate 585,174 of VMYD01000100.1, read as the reverse complement.
ATGTATATATATATATATATATATATATATATATGTCTATGTATATATATATATATTTATATAGATAAATGCTTCTTCAAAGAAGGGAAAACTAGTCCTAGGTGGTGGCTCGCCCAATCAAAGCGCCTCCCAACTAAGGCTAGAAAAGCCCCGACCAAGGTCATTTGGGCCGTGCGCTAGGGCCGCGCGCCCTATAGGCCTTCGCTAGCACGAGGCGGAGGTTGCCAAGCACCAGCTGGTCACTTGCTAAGAGGCCACTAGCCATTGTGCTGCCACGCGACAGGCTCCGGTAGGACCAATGCATGTCATTTCACATTTATTTAAGCCACGGATAATGCGTACATGTCTGCACGTGTCGCACAATAAATTAGTTACACTTCGTACATCTTGTAAGCCTATTTTAACAGCGAAATTATTTATTCACCTGAATTCGCATGTTTTGCCATGGATTATGCCTTTGATGTTTGGATACGTACTAGATTCAGATTTGCATGCCATTTTGCACCTATTAGATTATCTATGTTTGGTTAAATATTATGATTAGATTCACTTTATTTATTAGAATAGTATACATCAGATTTGTGCATCCGTTATGATTGAACTCACTTTTGTGCGCATGCATTAGATTCATTGAATGCTATTTTAATTGGATTGAACTCACCTTTTGTATAAATCCTTAAAAATGTGGAATCGAAATGGTGATGTGGAAGTTGCTAATATTTTCGGGCATGTAATCAAACTCTTGGACCAGACATTAAATATTTTATTATCGCTTTCTACTCTAGTTGACTTTTCTATTTGCGGTCAATCTGAAAGTTAATTGGTGGCAACTCTTACAACAATTTTAGAATTTGGATCTCGGTGGCCTCCAAAGACCTTGGAAAGGAAGAATGTATAGATGCCTAAAGACTATTGGATGGAACTATTAGATTTCTACTCTAAAAAATCCTAACTTTTTTCTGAAATATCGACGAAGGACAGGCTATAGTGATTATGTCATACATTTTATAAATGTTTTGGTTTCATCTACATTGAATTTGTCAGGTCATTAGAGGAGACATAACCAATTGAAGAATTTCAATTACTTTATGCTAAAGAATGACGATATTCACAATGAGGCCACAATTTAAAGTCTGATGCTTATGGTATTGCAAAAGTATAGCTTTAGTATTTTTTTTTTCTCCAACATTAGACGAGTTCCACCATAAAAAATTGACTGACAAATAGCATTATGAGTTTCGAACTTGCGATTAGTTCTGACAAACTTTTAGTGTATAAATCAAGGCTTTGGTTTAACTTCAGCAAGTGTTTTTTTATATTATAATAATAAATTGCTTGACAGTTGGTGCTTTTAAGGGGAATTTGGCCTTAGATTTTATTCTAAAACTTGCAATATTTGTGAGAAATGATTCTTAATTTTTCTAAATCATTTTTGCAATTTGGTAAAAGTTGATTTTATCTAATTTAATAACATTTTTTGGAAAACCCTCATTTTCTCAAATAAGAGTTTGAAGTAAATCTTATTTCAAATAAATGCCGTAAGTATAATCATTTTCTCAAATAAGGATCCGAAATTCACCTTATTTCAAATAAGGACTTAAAGTAGTTATGTTAGCTTAAAAAAGGCCTGACCTCATCGGCTGATTAAGGACATTTCCATCATTTAAATTTTTGTTATTTTCTTTCCTTTTTTTTCTTTTTATTTGAATTTTTCCCATGTTTTTTTGAGAATATGTGCAGGGCACACATTAAAGTGTAGTTTCACTTCAATATACCAAAACGCTCCCTTTATGTTGGGTTTTTTTTTTTTTTTGGTTTTGGGTGGGGGGCGGCGGCACTGGGCTTGGAGGCCCCAACTCGCAAATTTCATTAATGGTATTTCCACTCTAGAGTGGCAAAAGGACCAAAGCTTTTAACTTTTCTATTTGCTTAACCATTCATGGTGAATAAAATAATTAAAAAGTTTATGATTAAATTAATTAAATTAAAAAATTATTATTAAATTGACAGCCATACATAAGTTTATGACTTTTTGGACTAAAGATCTACTATCGTGCAGTCATTCCTCACATATCTCACGATTTGGTCTCTATTGGTCTAGAGGTGATTCCCTCCCACTTCAAAACCCAAACCCCACGAAGCTGATGATGGATGTTATTTTTTGTGTCTAACTCGGAAAGTTTTTGTTGTCATGCTGTTCTAGTTTCTATTTCAATTTGTTTAACATCTTTTGACATGCTTAATCATATTGTGTTTTTGAAATTACGGTTCAATGATGCATGCAAAGGAGGATAGTATTTTGTCAACATGTCAACTGCACATACAAACATTCATGGTATGAACAAATTGCTCTTTAAATGGTGACTTGTCCATATTCCAGCCATTTCTTGAAAATTTATTGTAATGATTTTATTTTATTTATTAATCTATCAAATCCGAAAATGTTTCTAACACGGGGTCAGAGTGCATTTTGAAAATGTAGGGGCCTTTCGAGTAACTTTGATAAAATCGAAGGTGTGTCTAACTAATTTTATACTAGAATCAATATCGCTACGGGGAAATAGATCTTAATTCAGACTTTTTTTTTATACTAGAAGTTCCCGATAGCTCCTTCAACATTGGAATTTTAAGAAATAAGATTAATTTTGGGGGCCGAGCTTTATGGATCTGTACGTAAACTTTTGTTTTCCCTACTCGGACCTTGATTGAAATTTTGAGAGTTGGGGGACTAGGATTAAACTCGCCTATGTCGGGAATGTAGTTCCTGTTTTTTTTTTTCCTTTGTTTTTTGAATTAGTGTATAAAGTTCCTGTTTTCACTTATGTTCATGTTGTTATTATCTAGCAAAGGGATTCTCACCGCATCTAGCAGAACAAGAGTCAAGAATGGGTCCATTCCCCTGCTTAGAGAAAACACTAGACACTTAGCGTAGGACTAGCCCATGAATTTACATCTTGATATTATATATCTACTCTTTCGGTACAATAAAGTAAACCCAATGATTTCTGCATGGCATTATATCTTTAATCTCTCTAGACAAGAAAGTCGTTACTTAAGGGACATTGGCGATTTGAATAGTCTAAGAATTCAAGGTGACATTATTTTAAGAATAAGTTAAACAACTTGACTCATTGGAGATATGAAAACTAAAAGTAAACTAAAATTATGTGTAGTACACAGTTGGTTGAGGCAACAAATTCCCCCAAACAGATAAATTGGAGTTAAATTAGTTTCTAAACGAAACCCGAGCCCCCAAATTCTGTTGCAACCCAACCTGCAGATCATCAGGCAAGTTTCTCAAGGAAGGAGAGTTCCTGCGTGAGGTCGTTGTGGTTATGGGATCGGCACATGAATGACACTTTTGTCTATGATAACCTTTCTGCCTGAAATTTTTATAACTACGTATGTGCCGATTTTGTAAACATGTGTAACTTCCTTAAATTACCGTACATTTTTCAATCCTGCTTTAGTTTCCCTATTCTTGCCCGCAGTTTTCATGAAAAGTTTGGACCTTGATGATATGAATAATCGTCACTACCACTTTTTGAACGAGGCATACGTCTATTCCTCTCTCTCCTAATTACCGTACTTACATTGTTTTCCTTTCTGTATTACCAGAAACTAAGCGCCAATCCAAGCGTCGAACGGACCAAAATTAAAGGACGGAATTCTCAATTTATAGAAAGAAGATTAGAAATTACATCATGATACAGATTTAAACCAAGTCCGCACTTGAAAAAGAAAGGACACTCACAATAACCAAATACATGTTTAATGCGTATATGTTACACTCATACACATACTTAGTCATCATTGAGTTACTACACAAAATTATAACAAGAAGACAAATATTCAATACTTTGAGAGATTGAGGTTGCAATTGTCTCATATTAATCATCTAAGAGCTGGTGGAGAAAGAAAAATTTACCATTCAGATTTGAAACAAATTTACTATTCAGATTTGAAACTATGTTGCAGCACAATAGCCACTAATATGTCCTATTCAATCCAATTTTGCCTCTCTAAAAAGAAAAATTCCATCAAAAGAGCAATCATATCAAATCTAAAAGAGCTGCAAATATGTTAATGATGACACGGACCAGGAATAATTTACATTGCTACAAGCGACTAAGGTTGTAATGTCGAGATGTGTCAGGAATTGAAGGCAAGCAAGAAACGAATGTTGAAGAGAAGAAGAGCAAGTGGAAGATTTTCTTGTATTCGATTAATAGAAATGTACATAACTTCTTTGTTTATAATACAGAGTGTATACACAAAGAAAGGAAATGTAATATTCTACAAATCAATCTAATTTCTAATTGATTTTCTACAATCAGAATATGTATCAATCAAACATTCAATATATTACAAGAATATTTGCATATCTTCCAACACTCCCCCTCAAGCTGGTGGCTTGTAGATGTCCAAGACGCCTAGCTTGCTCAGTAGATATGCATGTTGCTTTTGACATAGGGCTTTGGTAAATACATCTGCAGGTTGTTCAGTAGTTCCAATCCCTCTTGTCTCGACTGTCCCTTCTTGAATCTTCTCTCGAGTGAAATGACAATCCACTTCTATGTGCTTGGTCCTTTCGTGCATTACATGATTTGCTGCAAGTTTCAGGGCTGATTCATTATCACAGAATAATCTCGTCGGCCCCTTTAGCTGTATTCCAAGATCACCAAGTAAACCTCGTATCCACACAATTTCACACGTGGTCTTTGCCATAGCCCGATATTCTGCTTCAGCTGAGGATAGAGAAACCATCGCTTGCTTCTTGGTTTTCCATGAAAGAAGAGAATCTCCCAGCTTAATGCAAAACCCAGTTATAGATCTTCGACTCATAGGACATGTCGCATAGTCTGATCGCAATATGCTGTCATTTCCATGTTGCATCTTCTAGACAGAAGTATCTCGAGTCCTGGACATCCCTTCAAATACTTCACCACTTTTAGAGCGGCATTCATATGAGATTCCTTTGGTTTGTGCATAAATTGACTAAGATTTTGCACTGCATATGATATATCCGGCCTGGTCATAGTCAGATAAATAAGTTTTTCAACAAGCTTTTGATAACTTGTCGGATCCTGTAATATGGGATCATCCTGAGAACTTCCTTCAGTGTGATCCACTGTAGTTAACCTGATATTCTGCTCGATTGGGATGACAGATGGCCTGCATCCTGATAAACCAGCCTTTGATATAATTTCCAACACAAACTTCCTCTGACTGAGTGAAATTCCTTGATGAGATCGAGCGATCTCAATCCCAAGGAAATATTTTGGCGCTCCCAGATCTTTTATATGAAATGTAGTGTGCAAATATTTCTTCAGGCTCTTTATTGCAACTTCATCATTTCCCATTATAAGAATATCATCTACATATATCATCAAGTAAATAGATGACGTACCTCTGGTCCACGTGAACAAAGCATAATCATACTTGGATTGTTTGAAGTTTGCATTGGTGAGAGCATTAGCAAATTTAGCATACCACTGTCTGGAAGCTTGTTTCAGCCCATAAAGGGATTTGCGGAGACGACATACTCTGTTCTCCCCCTGTCTCCGTAATCCCTGAGGAATATCCATGTAAATTTCTTCATCTAGATCACCATGAAGAAAAGCGTTATGAACGTCCATTTGGTGCAACGGCCAATCATGAATGGCTGCAACTGACAAGAAGGAGCGGACGGTGACATCTTTAGCAACAGGGGAGAAGGTTTCGTGATAGTCAAAACCTTCTCGTTGCGTATATCCTTTCGCCACTAATCGAGTTTTGTATCGTTCGATTGATCCATCAGCTCTATACTTAACTTTATAGACCCATTTACACCCTATGGACTTCCTGTTTGTTGGCAAAGGAACTATCTCCCAAGTGTGATTATCAGTTAAGGCCTGTAATTCTGCTTCCATGGCCTTTTGCCAACGTGGGTCATAGCATGCCTCATCATAATTAGAAGGTTCTTTCACATCTGATATACGACTAATGCAATATCTATGCTCCGACGAAAGTTTGTCAAAGGAGACATAAGAAGATATTGGATAGTGAATACCTGGTCCGTTAAGTAAGGCACAGACATAGTCCTTTGTCCAAGTGGGCGGTTTCGTATCTCGCCCCGAACGTCGTGGGTGATCCATTGGTGGTGGAGGTGGAGAAAGTTCCACAGCTGTGGGATTGCCAAAATCATCTTCAACGTTCATTGGAATAACAGGGTCATTGGCCAATGTTGCTGGCGTTGTTGAGTGATCAATGGAAGAAGAAGATGGAGTATCTTGGCCTGGTGATACTGCAACAAAATATTCAGGGAATATATTCTCCTCAATGGAGGAGCGATGAGGACTGGTGGAGACATCCAAATCCTCTGGAGATTCACGAAATGGGAAGATAGTTTCGTGAAAAATGATATCCCTACTTACAAAAAATTCTCCTGTAGATGGATCTAGAACATAATAACCCTTCTGGAGGGTAGGATAACCCATGAAAATACATCTCCTGGCACGTGGACTCATTTTGTCTTGAGGCCCCACAGTTGCAGTATAGCAAAGACAACCGAAAACTCGTAGATGATCTATTGCTGGTTTTTTTATTATAAAGTAACTCGAAGGGTGATCTACCAGCTAATATCCGAGTAGGCATACGGTTGATGAGATAGGCTGTAGTGAGGACACAATCTCCCCAATATATTGCCGGAATAGATCCTTGGAACTTCAAAGCTCGGGCAACCTCCAGCAAATGACGATGTTTGCGTTCTACCACTCCATTCTGTTGTGGAGTATAAATACAAGAGCTTTCATGTAAAATGCCATGAAGCGAGAAAAGGGATCTGCAATCATGACTAAAAAATTCCTTCCCATTGTCAGTTCGTATTCGCTGGATTGACTTCCCAAACTGATTTTTAGTCAGAGTGATGAACGTTTTCAATTGAGATGGAACCTGTGCCTTTGATTGCATCAAGAACACCCATGTGGCCCGAGAGTGATCATCCACAATTGTTAGAAAATATCGGGAACTATCACAATGTGGTGTGTGATATGGTCCCCAGACATCCACATGAATTAAAGAAAAGATAGTGGTGGAACGCGTTGTATGTAAAGGGAAAGATTTGCGAGATTGTTTTGCAAGTGGACAAATAGGACATTTGGAATAAGGAAAGAAAATACTATGTCCCATTCTTGAATGTAAAAGAAAGTCTTTATCATTGGCAATGGCGTTACACAATGACAGTTTATTGAAATGAATTGAATTCAAATCTAGATGACTTGGAATACTATTCCAGAAATATAAACCTTCAGAAAGACTACCCAAGCCCATCAGTTTCCCAGTCGAAATGGCCTGAAAAAAACATGTGTCAGCATTGAAGAGAATTTGACAGGAATTTTCCTTGCAGACTTTGGATACGGAAATGAGATTGAATTGAAATTGTGGAACATAAAGGACATTTTTCAGGATGATTTGAGGACTAAGTTGAACGGTTCCTGTCAATGTGACATGAGTAATATTTCCATTTGGAAGCTGCACAGAAATAGGTGTGGCCAATTGCCTATGCATTTTTGAGAAAAAATTAATGTCACAAATGATATGATCACTAGCTCCCGAGTCAACTATCCATGCCCTTTTTGAAATTGAATTAATCAGGCAATGTGATATACCTAAAAAACTTGCTCCCTTATTTCCAATATCTGTTTTCTGTAATGCCTGCATCAATTGCTGATATTGCCCATAAGTAATTGGCCGGTCAGTGCTTGATCCAGTAGGTCCAGTTACCCGATAAGCTGCAGAATATTCTTTCTTTTTGCCTTTTTCTCCTGGCTTTCCATGTAATTTCCAGCAATTATCTATGGTATGATGTGGACGTTTGCAATGCTCACAGTATAATTTACCTCGCCCCCTTGAATTTTGACCAAAATTCCTAATTGATGCGGAATAAATCTGGCTGTCGGATGATTTGATTGTGGAATAATCTCCACCGTCCGATGCAGCGTATGGATCAACTCCTTGCGGACCGTCAGATCTCCGCGTGAAAGCAAGACCGTCAGATCTCCGCGGGTAATCGAGACCGTCAGATCTCCGCGTGAAATCGAGACCGTCGGATCTTCGCGAGAAATCCGAGCCGTCAGATCGCCGGATTGCATCCCTGCCGTTGGTTCGTTCTCTTTTAAAGAGTCTTTCTTCATTTGCGAACCCTAGCCCCTCACGAATTTCTCTCTCGCGGGCTAGGGTTCTTGCCCCCGATTCTCGTCCGCGGCGTTCTCCGCGAAGGGCGAGGGCAACGGACTCGCTCCCTCGTGTCGTCTCCGGTGCTGTGAGCCGTTGGCTCTCTTCTTGGACGACCAATTGGAAAATCCGGCCGAGAGGCGGCACGGGGTCCATCGCCAGGATCTGCGAACGAAAGGTTAGATATGTTTCGTTCAATATCAAAAGAAATCGAGTGGATTTCTCCCTCTCCTTCATGGATCTATACTGCCTGAGGGTTTCTGGGGTTCCCTCAAGTTTCTCTTCTGTAGCCTCGAGCTCGTTCCAGAGCGATGACAGTTTATTGGTATATTGCTGTGACGGATAAATTCCCTTGTTTGAGATCCGTGAGTTCCTACATGAGACAAAATTTTTTTGCTCTATCGAGCTTCCCATACATTTCTTTTATGTTGTCCCACATGGTTTTTGAATCTTCCGTCGGTGGGAGGCCTGCTGCAACGTCTGGTGAGACGCAGTTGCCGATCCATGTGCGGATCAGGTGATTGCACTTTCGCCAGTGCCTTGCCAGCCTCTCATCCGACGGAATGGGTATCGTTCCGTCAAGAAAACCGTCTTTATCTTTGGTCACCAGGGCTCGCCGGAAGTCGGCCGACCATTTGTTGTATTTTTCTGGCCCGGTCAGTTGTAGGCTGATCAGTCGCAACTCTGGACCGTCGGCAGTTGATACGTGCAAGGGATCGCCTGGCTCCGATCGGCCGGTGATGGCCGTAATTGGGAACGGTACGAATCCTGGTGATAGGTTCGGGTAGGGATTCGTCCATGTACCCGACCCATTGAATCCAGTCCCAAGACCCGCATTGAAAATTCCCGGATTAGGGTTTGTTCCCGAACTCGCTTCTCCAGACCCGTTTGTTCGTTCTGCCTCGGCGGTTGAGTTTGCCTCGCTTGCGGCTGGTAGACTCCCGTCAGGTTGAACGTTGCTTTGGTAACTCGTTACCCCCGGCAATGATGGATTCGGGCCTTGCCCGACGTACCATAGATAAGGTACCCATTGGTAAGGATGGCCCGGAATGGGCTGCCCCATATTCGCCTGAGCCGGTAATATCTGCCATTGAGTCTGGATTGGTTGCTGGGTTGTGGAAATTGTAGGTATTGTAGGGACGTTGTGACCTTGCGTCTCTTCTGTTGGCGTGACTTCGCCTATGGGAGTTGGGGCAGATGTTCTAGAGAGCAAATTCTCTGGATTCATGGTAAGATTCTGTTTCTTCTTCCTTCAGAATTTGATTCTTTCGTTAATCAAGACTTTGATCTGTCTTGCAGCTTCGAAAGCAATCAATTGCGGAAGATGGAGCCTCAAGCCTGGCGCTCTGATACCATGTCAGGAATTGAAGGCAAGCAAGAAACGAATGTTGAAGAGAAGAAGAGCAAGTGGAAGATTTTCTTGTATTCGATGTATAGAAATGTACATAACTTCTCTGTTTATAATACTGAGTGTATACACAAAGAAAGGAAATGTAATATTCTACAAATCAATCTAATTTCTAATTGATTTTCTACAATCAGAATATGTATCAATCAAACATTCGATATATTACAAGAATATTTGCATATCTTCCAACAAGATGAATGAAATTAAAAAAAAAAGAATTAATTACCTTCGATACTTTACGACTATGAAGAAAAACCTTGTGCTATAACACAGATTAGATGAGTTCAGGTGCTAAGAAGTTAGAATCCATTTAATTTCCATTTATTTTTCCTTTTTATTCCAAAATAGAGTTTCTATTCCAATTGACCAATTCTTTATTTGTAAAAATGCTAGTTATGGTGAACAGATTACTTAATTTTCAAATTCCAAGTATTTCCTCCTTAACACGATCAATTTTGTTAAATTATGCCCATCTAACTTTTAAGTTAGTCGGTCTTAGTAGTCTAATTTATGCAGCTTGAGCTTGATTTGGATGACCAATACTATGATAAGAAGGAATTGCATTGTGTCACGAAACAAAGAATTTGAGTATTTAGCGTAGCATGTGGAGTGCAGAGATTGTTCGTTTTAGTGCTACATGTGTTTGGAGCTGAAACAGTGGCTTCCTCTAGTGCAGTTTCTTCTTCGTAATTCACGTGCTTTTGAGAAGATGGCAATCGAGGTTAAGATGCACAAAGCTACGAAATAGGAGTCTTTGAATTCAGTTGATCTCTGAACATTGCTAGATGCGGCTAGAAGGTTATACTCGGTTGTCCTTTTGTTGCAAGTAATGGCAAAGTCTCATCGGTCTCACGGCACTGGTATGTTGGTCATCACTCTTGGCCATCTTGAACCGTCGCTCTAGACCGTAGAAGCATCAGCATCCTTTTTCTGTGCAAACCAGCCAATATTTTCAATGATTCTCCTGAAGCCCGAGACAGATTCCATTTCTAAACATGTCCATATATCGTGCGAGAGATAATTTAGCAGACTAATTGACAAAGCACTCTGCAAAAGAAGGTACTATCTAAGGAAAAACAAGTTCCTCGATAGGAGAGTTTAGGAAGTTAACATTTCAGTCCTAAGAATATCAATATTAAGGAATGTCTGTTCTCGAGGAAGTAGGATTTCATGCAAGCAAATTATCTCTGAAGTGTACCATTTGATTCAACGGACGGTAACTAGGCTCCCCAAAGTGGCATGAATTTGGCAAAATTCTTGCGTAAATAATTAAAAGAGGTGCGTTTTGGGTGACTATGGTAATTTTTTTTTTTTTTACTTTAAGGATACCTCTGGGTCTTATATTTTCTCTACAACAAAATGTCCATGGAGAACAAACAACAAACTGTAAACAGGGGTGATAATTAGAAGTTTTTATCTCGGATGGGCAACGTCTCTTTAGAGAAATCTCGGCACCAGTGATCTGGTAGAGAGATGATTTTTGGATGACTTGTATACTACTACTAGGGTAGGATGGGTTCCAATTGGCTACATCTTCCAAACATTGCATAGGATTCATGCTCACCGTCACAACCAGAGACTCATCCTCTCTATTATGAAACTATGCCATATTTAGGGCTAGTTTTTGAGCTCCAGAGGGAGGAAATTGAGCAAGGTGGTCCATTACCTGCAAGATGAGTCCTCTTGCTTGATTTCATATTCAGAAAGGCAGTAAGCTAGTTCATGTTTCCCACAATGCTTTTGACTCGTAATCAGATCACTAGGAACAGCATAATCTATAAATCTCAAGCTCTAAAAGTCAAGAGTTTTCATGGTTTATTCCTTTTCCCTAAATTTTTTGTTTAAATGCATCCTTTGCAGTTTGAACATCTCTTGCTTCTTCGCCTTGTACTAGAACTTGTTCTTTCAAGACTAATTCTTAAAAGGACAATGTCCATAATCTAGATCAGCTACTTCATGTACTGCTCAAACCTCAATGAAGCAGATCCTGTCTCACTACATTTTAACTTTTATATCCACAAAGTCTGATTAAAACACTTTATGAGTTCTGCACAAGCTTAGGAAACATGAAGTATTAGATCATGGCAGCATTAGACAGATAAAAAATCATACTAGAAAGCCATATATACACCACAATTTAACAAGCACATACTCTCATGAATGCATGAATAGACACTTGCAACTTAAAAACCAGAAAAGAGATTACTTAATCAAGTACTTTGCACATGGCATATTTTAAAGCATAATTTCCTCATAGTTAAAATATCGTATTTCTTTGAAGATGCTATATTTCTTGATTTAAAGATGATAACATTGAAGACATCAAACAATCTCACTGTAGTGAAAAAAAAGTGAGGAAGAAGAGATAAGGAAATAGCGGGAAAGCGAAAAGGAAAGCAACCACTAATGTTAGTTTAGCGTGTACTGTGTAGCACTTCCTACAATTGTAAAATTTTCAGGGCAAATGAAAAGAATACAGAAATGTCTAACAAGTCAAGAAGAATTAAGAAAAAGGAAACAAAGTGGGGAAAGAAAGAATTAATATGAACTTGACATCTTGATCCTTCCAGCAACTCCACTTTCTTCCTCTTAGATTTGGAAAAGGACATAAAAGATAGAAAATTAGTTCTGTAAACCTCCATTTATTTTCATGGTCATGTGTTGCAATATTCATAGTACAATAACAAACGGAATCACTAAGAATCCACATCCAGCAGTAATCAACATAAGGAAGCATTCAGGAGAGGCGAGACCATTTGGATTTTGGAATGTGAGAGGCCTTATGGATCCCCTGAGGCGAGCTGAAGTTAGGAATTTTGTTTCTTCCAACGGCCTTTGTCTAATTGGTTTACTCGAGACCAAAGTTTCGGAGTCTTTGTTTGGGTCCCTTCTTGCTACACTCTTCTCGGGGTGGAACTGGGTTGCCAATTATGATTTTTCTCATAGAGGTGGGATCTGGGTCGGCTGGAATCCTTCCTTGGTTAGTCTTGAAGTTATTTCTTCCAATAGTTAGGCTATCCATAGCAGCTTGAAGTTTCTCCTGTCGGGTTTGTGCTGCTATGTCTCCACGGTCTATGCTGAACATACTTTCATAGCCAGAAGGGGCCTCTTTGGGCAGACCTTGTGCAGATGAAAATTTTGTTCCGAGATTTGCCTTGGCTAGTGGCCAGAGATTTCAATGCCATTAGAGATTTGTCTGATTAGCTTGGGGCTCTAATGCTTGGATTCCTTACTTTGATGAATTCAATCATTGTTTGATTCAGTCAGAGCTTGAGGACTTGAGGTATGTTGGCTTCCATTATACTTGGTCTACTTCATCTGGGGTAAATCGCAAGGCCATAAAGATAGACCCTGTACTTGTTAATGCTAAATGGAGCCAGGAGTTCTCTTTCTCGAAGGCTTCCTTTTTGCCGCCTGGATTTCTGATCATACTCCGATGGTGGTTAAATTTTTGCAACCGGTTCTTCGAAGGAAGCCTTTTAAATACTTTGACTTCTGGACCAAGCACCATTCCTTTTAGGTTATTGTTTCGCAAGTTTGGGAAAGTCCGGGTGACCAAGCTTAAGGCCCTTAAAGGCCGACTCAAGCAACTCAATAGAGAGTCATTTTCTAACATTTCCGAGAGGGTTGCTTCAGCGAGGAATGCTTTAAGGCTTGCCTAGATCAGCCTGCAGCAGAACTCGACAAGCGAGCTTCTTGTAGATTTAGAGAGGACTCATCGGCGGACCTTCGTGGAGCTGAGGAATCATGAGGAGTCATTCTTCAGACATAAATCTAGGATCAGGTGGCTCCAAGAAGGGGACTAGAATACCAAATTCTTTCACCAGTCTATCGTTAGGAGACAACTGAGGAATATGATTCTTTCTATCATGGATACCTCTGGTAAGATTGTTGCAGATCCCACCTCGGTGCAACACACTTTCATAGCTCACTTTTAGGAGCTTTAGGCACCATCCACCCTCCTTTCTAGACCGTCTCTATAGGATATTCAGGAGGTTATCTAATGCCCTCTTTCACAAGATTAGGTTAGTTTTCTTTCTCGTCCTTTTACTGATGAGGAGATTCATGATACCATGTTTTCCCTTGCTCGGGGAAAGGCACTAGGACTGGATGATTTTGGAGTCGAATTCTTTAAGCACAACTGGGAGTTAGTTGGACCATTGGTCACATAAGCGATTAAGGATTTCTTGGTCATGGGGAAGCTTCTCAGGGAGATCAATAATACCATCTTGGTATTAACTCTAAAAGTTGCCAATGCGACTTTTGTCAATGATTATAGACCTATTGCCCATTGTAATACCATTTATAAGTGTATTACGAAGGTTTTAGCTAACCGTGTGGCTGTAGTCTTGGGCGACATTATTAGACCCTCTCAGAATGCCTTCGTCAAAGGCTGGTGTATCAAAGACAATATCCTTCTTGCCCAGGAGTTATTTGCTGGATTCCATCTTCATCCATATGTGCCCAAGTGTTCTGTTAAGGTGGACTTCCAGAAGGCCTACGACACGGTGGACTGGGATTTTCTTGAGTTGATTCTTCGGGCTTTTGGTTTTCCAGACCACCTAGTTCGGATCATTATGGTATGTGTTCGAACCCCTAAGTTTTCTATCTCCTTGAATGAGGAACTTCATGTGTTTTTCCCTAGTGGCCGAGGCCTTCGTCAGGGGGATCCAATCTCTCCCTATCTTTTCACTTTAGTCATGGAGGTCTTCTCTGAGATTCTTACCGCTTGAGCGAGACATCGGGACTTCAAGTTCTTCAGGAGATGCAAGGCTTTGAGGCTTTCTCACCTGTTTTTTGCGGATGATGTTTTTCTCTTTTGTCGAGCGGATTTAGCCTCGATCTCTGTTTTGAAGGATGGGTTGGATACCTTCTCTGCTTGGAGTGGGCTAAGACCTAACAATAACAAAAGCAAGATATTTCTTGCTGGAGGGTTGGCTGACTTGTGTAATGAGATTTTGCGGACCCTTGGCTTCATTGAAGGAAAATTCCCGGTGTGCTATCTAGGAGTTCCCATTATCTCGTCTCGTCTAGGTAAGGTGGATTGTATTTCCCTAGTTGATCGGATCACAGCCAGGGTCCAAACTTGGACTCAACACTTTCTCTCTTTTGCTGGTTGCCTTCAGTTAATAACTTTAGTACTTCATGCTATCCAAGCTTATTGGGCGAGTGTTTTTATTATCCCTGTTGCAGTTCTGTACCATATTGAACAGGTCTTGAGACGGTTTCTTTGGAAAGGCCTTGGCCTAGGTAGGGGTGAAGCCAAGGTTTCCTAGGAAGATGTTTACCTTCCAAAGAAGGAAGGAGGGCTCAGTATTCGAAGACTAAAGGATTGTAATAAAGCTTTGATGCTAAAGCACATATGGATCTTGTTTACAGACAAGGAGTCCTTATGGTGCAAATGGATCCACTTCACTTTCTTGAAAATGAAGAGTTTTTGGGTAGTTAGCAAGCCTACCGTTTGCTCTTGGGCATGGAAGAGAATTCTACATCTCAGGGATGAATTTTGGTACTCATTCTTTTGGAGGTTAAGGGATGGTCTTTCGGTGTCCTTCTAGTTTGACCAATGGCACCCGAGGGGACCTCTTCATCTCTTATTTTTCAACCATCAAATCTATAGCTCTGGACTTCCTAGGCATGCGGCAGTCGTTGACCTATTTTTGCCTGCTGGACAAGCCATGAGGACAGTATTAGAGTCTTGGGAGGAGCCTATTTCTACTCTATCTCAAGCACCAGATTGTTTTATTTGGTTAGAAAGCTCCTTTGGATTATTCTCTATTGCTTCAGCTTGGCATATTATTAGAAGAAAGAAGCCTCGGGTTATTTGGGCTCCTTTGATATGGAACAATGGTTTAGTGCCAAGATATCAGTTTAATCTTTGGCTCATTACAAAGAATCGTCTTCCCGCTCAGGCATTGCTTCTTTGTTACAACAGGATTGGGGAGGCTTCTTGTGCCTTCTGTGGGTTAGTGTCGGACTCCATTGACCATATGTTTTTTGCCTGTCATATCACTGCCTCGCTTGCGTTCTTTTGGGCTGCTAGATGCAACCTCCCTTGGCGCAACAGGGCGTGGTCAGAGAATCTTTGTTGGGCGTTGAAGTTTCTTGTTGGTAAGGATTTTTACCGTTCCATTGCGCGTTTCTCATTTGGGGCTCTCTGCCACCTTATTTGGAAGTATAAGAACGAGATTCTTTTTAGGGATCATG
Organism: Eucalyptus pauciflora; assembly: GCA_007663325.1. Taxonomy (NCBI): domain Eukaryota; kingdom Viridiplantae; phylum Streptophyta; class Magnoliopsida; order Myrtales; family Myrtaceae; genus Eucalyptus; species Eucalyptus pauciflora. The sequence goes on along the minus strand of VMYD01000100.1, from coordinate 569,345 downwards.
TTTTGGCGGTTCTGGCCATGAAGAACCACCTTATTAAGGTTGTCAAGGATAAGGCCTTAACTTTCAGAAATGTGGAAGATAGCTTCAGGAACAGAAGACTCCAACGTAGCTGGGGGATAGATCCTTGCATTTTCTTGTTCAATTCTGCTTATTTGTAGTGTTCCCATTGGTGGCGTTGTTTCTTCGTTCTGGCTCCTTTTTGATGTGGTGGCTCGCAGCTTCGATTTGAGTGTGACTGCGGTGATTCGCATCTGGTGGTTCGTGCAGTCAAGATTCGTTTCCTGGTTGCAGCTTCTTCCAACTGCTGCCGCCATCGCTTGGGGTTTTTTGGGGCTTGGGTGACCGTTGTTTGGCTGGCTGGTTGCCGTGTTGCTTGGTTGCCATTGTTGGCTTTTCTTTTCTTTCTTCGGCACCCTTCCACTCTTTATGCCTTTGTTCATCTTGAGTGTATGTTTGGTGCCGTTTCTCTCGTAATGATTGGTTCTTAGCTTTATACAATTACCTTTTACCAAAAAAAAAAAAAAAAACATAAGGAAGCATAAATGTCAAGTAAGCTTTAGTCGTCGATTATCGTATGTCACAATTTCAAAGTGAAGCTTAGTAAATACGAAATCAGCAACATAAGCAAGTGCATAAACTAACCATATCCATGCCTTGGGGCCTACTTGAATGCAACAGTAGTATTGAGCAAACCTTCAAATTTATCATTTGCACAGCCATGATATACTTTCTTTATGCCTAAAAAAGGGTTAAGAGTCATCTAATCAAAGGAAAAACATATTCTAGGAAAGTTTAGTTTTGCTTCAGTATGATCAATAGATGTACCTATGATTGATAAATCAGTAACACAAATTATGGTTTAGATGTCACATGAAGGAGCATGCTGAAAGCTCCTCTGTAACTTCCATAGCCAAAAATCCAGTGCCATTGTTCAAGAAGAACATCAAGAGCTTCATCTTTGCATGTCTTGTTGCCCACGAAAGCACAAGGAAGAAACAAAGCAAGCATATCAAATTTAGGAGCTATGTCAGAGAGACAGTTTTTCTTACTGTAGTTTCAACATAAATTGAGTTAGTGCATTTCATGAGAAATGTTTTCTTCTTTGAGCTAACTTTTTGAGACTATATATAAGATTGATCAGGCATATACTATGTGAAGTCAACAAGATTCTCACTTGAAGTTGCCAAGAAGCTCACATGGAAAAAGAGGCTTCTTATTGGATTAGCCACCTCCACCTTTTCTAACAGTATTTTGTTATATAAATCCCTGTAGCAAGGTGCCTTAGGTTTTGAATTATTCTCCACCAAGATACTAAAAGGGCCAAATAGTTTAGCATCAACTATCCATTTCTGTACACAAAGTCATTTATAGTAGGATATTGTCATAACATAACTATAAATAATGACAGCAATAGACTTAGATAAGAGATGTTTACTAGAAACCAAGCTCAAATTACTTGTGTAAATGTGGTCACTGTATGAAGAAAAGAGGCCAAGTAGTAAGTTCTTACATCATTAAAGGCAATACAATGCTCAAAATGCATTTTCATACCGAAAATGTATACCAAAAGTCTAGCTACCACACAGCCTAAGAAAACATCATTAGGAACTTCACCAAAGCAGATAAAGATGGTAATATGGTTCCAGACAGAGCATAGTAGCAAATGAAAAACCTTAAACATCATAATAATACAACAAGATTACTGTTATTGTCAGCCATAGCCATATTTTATGAATGAATAATGGGAACAAACCCTTTACAGCATAATAATGCATGGAAATTCCAATCTAACAGATTTGCACATATATTATTTTATCATAAAGAAATAATTAAGGGAGGAACATAAAATGATCAAGCTACAAATGGACTCTCGAGGGTATCGATTTAGAACAATAACAAAGTGCCATTGGCCAAAATTTATAGAAGGGGGTGGAGAAGCAATGATAAACATACTTTTCGTGTCTCATTACACTAGTTTCTTCTTGCCGCAATAATGTTCGTATCCTCAACAATCGCACAACTGCTCAATCAAACTATAATATAGATAAAGTACAACTTGAGATCATTCACCACTTAAGAGTGAAATACTAATCATCTTATATAAAATAAAGTAACACATCTGAAATGCACCTAATTATTGAAAAACAGTTTCTTACATGATTGGAACTTCAAGGTTTTCCAGAGCAAGCTTTGCCTTATACAAGAAAGGCAAATAGATCTCATTACTTCTTAAAAGAAAAAATAATATGTGGACAATAGGCAACTCAAAAGGAAATCAGCATCAAGTTGCCAACAGTTGAAACATTTCAGTGTCAATATGCAACTACTAATGGAATGAATCCATATCTCGTAGCTGTAAGATCAAGATCTTGCGAGTCCTGTATAACATACTGGTCATAAACTTCAAAGTAATGATTATAATACATACTTATCCTGTAATGCAGATGCAAATCCCACCTAACACTTAAACTGATATAGCTCGGACAACACTAAAGCAAAAACACCAACTAATTTGAAAAACTACATGTTGCTCATTCCCGCGTGTCTTATTATTATTGGTACCTCAGAAGTTTATCTTTCATTAATCCAATTTCACTCAAACATTCAAGAAGCATCCAGGAGCTTTAGCTTCTTGGTCATTTTTTTTCATAAAAGCTATGGCACATTAGGATCAAAAGAGAATCCTAAACTGTTGCATAGGCTTAGAAATCAGAATCAGAAATCAGAATTGACAATTAGCTTCTTGTGCTAACTTGTGTAAACTCCGTGTTTCTCATGATTATTCCTTTTTCATATCCACAGTCCACAGGGCAAAAGAAAACAACCACCTAACTAGTTGTCCATGATTACAGCCAATGTTCATACTACTCTCACACTCCTAGTAGATTTTGTTTGCAAGAAGTGGTTAAAGGACTTGACTGTCAAGCAACCTTTCTCGGTGGCTTGCCATCTCACTGCATCTTCTTTTGGTTTTGCCTCTTCAAGTGCCTTACAAACATGGAGCCTTCTATCCCACTGATCGCAGTTTCTAGGAATTCAATTTGTAGCACCAACCAAATCAAATTCAGCTTAATAAAATTCGGATGTGCCAGTCGTTACCCAATCTAAAAAGCAAGCTACATGAAGCCCAAAATGAACCTTAGGAGAGAATCGTTCACCTAAAACTACGTCGCCAGTTCCCATGGCTTTAGTTGGCGGTGGTAGCCCGTCGACCCCACTAGCCGTCGATCTCCGAGAGACAAACTTCTTCTTCTCTTCGCTGCCTCCGTTGGTAGGTGGCGATCTTCTATTCGTCAGAGATTGCTGGCGTGGGATGAGAGGCGGGTAATCGTGATGCAGAAAGCGACGTCGATAGAGTTTGGAAGTTTTGGCTATGGCAGAGAAAAAGGAAGGAGAGCTTACAGCACTGGGAAAATCAAAGAAAATGAAAAAAGAAAAACAATCCTATTTGGGAATAAAGTTAACTAACTAGGGTTAACTAAAGGGGATTTGAGAAAAAATCGATATTCATAGTTTTCTCAAAATACTTTTTTTAAACAAAAATGACACAACAAGAATCAAATCTACCGATAATTTATAATGAATCGCGTGTTTGAATCTATTTACAATAATAATAGAGTGAAGGAGAGCAATTGGAATCGTTCCATGACTCCATACCATAATGGATTTGGTTACTTGGATTAAGTGATAATCTACATGAAATTTAGTGAGAAGAAAAGTAGATGTGTTGGAGATTGAAATTACATAGAAAGGAAATGAGTTGAAAGGAAAATACATGGTAATGAATGTACAAGGAAAGAGAAAGTAAAAATGAAAACAAAGATAGATAAAACTCATAGAGAGAAGTATCCTTCCAATTTTGCCTCCACTAGCACCAAATCTCCATGCATTGAGACCACTTTCCATGCTTTGCATGCTTGCCACATGCATGTGCATGTGATCTTTGTTCTTGTTTCATTTTTCCTTCGCATGATTTGTGTTGTCCACGCAAGAAATTATTCACCTAAGCCTCTTCATGTAGCTCTTTAGCCACGCGGCCTTTGCATGCTTGTCTTGATCGAACTCATTTTCTCCGTCTTAAGTCGAGAAGTAGGCGGAGCTTCTCTCTTCTTGTCAAGCTCTCTACAAGACTAATCATTCCATCGTTGTTGCATGGCAAAATGTAAGGGTAAAAGCGGGCGCCAATAGCTTGTTACGAGCCTTTTTTTAAGAGATGATGACGATAAGAAACAAGAGGAAAGAAAGAGCTTTGGCCATTCGTGCATTCTCGATATACTATTCACATAGCTTTCTAAAGTGGCGATTCTAGTCCTGTTCATTTCGGCTGGTGCGCTGCTCTCGCTGGTGGTTTCAACTGCTCATTTGGGTTAGACTTGATAGGTATGTTTGTTTGACCTCCCTCCTTCTTCCCACCGAGCCATTTCTTCTGTTTTGGGCTGCAAGATCAGATTTGGTTCGGCCTAGGGCTTGGTCCTGTTCCCGACTGGGTTTCTGCTCGATTCGGGATCTTCAGCCACTCGTTTGGGCCGTGTTTTGGAGGAAGGCTCGCCTAGACCTCTTCTTCCTTCCTTCTGATCCACTTTGGCTGGTATGCTTTCCCTTTGAAGTTATGCTCAGGTCGGCCTAGGCGTTCGGGTTTGGATTCTGCTATGGTCCTCGTCTACTGTGGCTAGCTGCTCGAATTCAGTCCAAGTAGCTTCGGTTAGGGCTGTTAGGCGGCTTATTGCCTTTCCTCCTTAATCTCAGCCCTCCTCTGGTGCTGTTGGTCTTTTGGGATCACCCAAGACCCCGTTTGCCCCTTCGAGTGAAGGCCCTTGACTCGCCTGTAAAGCATCTCGAGGCCCCATTCCTGTATGGGGTCGGAGTCGTGTCAGGTCCACCTCGATGCGACCCTAGCCTAGTAGTCTTCAAGGGAAGGAAGTTCGGCCTACCCGTTTGTGGGCCAACATAGCTAGAGCTGCAACCAAAGGGTATGATCTCTCTTTCATCCCCCTACTTATGTTGATAACAAGCCTGTCATTAGACTATTTGCTGAGATTTTGAGGCTGTGGACCCAAAATGGCATGAGTGCCTTGTGGGCTATTATGTTGGGAAGAGGCCTCCCTTTAAGCTGACCGAGACAGCCCTTAAACATATGTGGGGAGCAAAATCTGGTGGAAGTATTTGCAAATGAACAGGGATTCTATTTTTTTCACATCCTGGATTCTGAGTTCCGTGGGAGGATATTGGATGGTGGTTCGTTGATAGTTGCTAGGATTCCATTAGTCTTTTAGCAGTGGCATCCACTGTTGAAACTTAAGAAAGATAGCCACTCCTTGGTGCTGGTTTGGATTAAGCTGAAAGATCTCCCCCTTGCCCTTTGGTCTATGATGAGGATTAGCATAGTGGCTAGTGTCGTGGGTAAGCCTTTGTATGTTGACCACTGTACTGAAGAAATAAGGATGGTATCTTTTGCAAGGGTTTGTGTTGAGATATCTGCAAAACAGCCTATATGCAATTCAATTGATATTGACCTTGATGGGGAGACTTGTACAGTGGAGATTGAGTATGAGTGGAAGTTGATTGTGTGCCCGAGCTGTGCCACTTTTGGCCATATGTGCCATGAATTGGTTGTTCATTCTCTTGCTGTCCCTCCTAGAGACGTCTCCATGTCACAAGTGCAGGGCCCTACTCTTGTTATGGAAGGAACCGTACTCCCTGGTTGCTCTGATGCTAGGCGATTGCAGGCCTAGGCCAAAGATAAGGCTATTACTCTTGAAACGACTCTTGTCCCTACTCCGGTGATGGTGGCACCCCCTGCAAAGTCTAATCAAGGGTGGAAGAAGGTTAAGGGGGGAGAAGAAGAAGCAGTTTTTACCAAAGGAGAACTCACTGGCCTTTCCGGTGATTCCTTATGAGGGAGAGCAGGTTCTGGCTTTGAAGGAGGCCACCTCTGGGAAAGGGTTGCCCTTGACTTATTCTAGGAAAGCCCCGAGAGGTTTGAGAAGCCTCTCCTCCCCTGTTGTGGATAGGGCCAGCTCTACTAGTGCTCCCTTGGTCTCGGCGAGCTCCGGGGAAGGCTCTGTTGATTCAGCAAGCTCAAATGGCAGCTCCAATGAGGATGATCTACTCTCTCCTAGCCCCTCTCTTAGGGCCCTTATGGCATCAAAACTTGAGACAATGCAAGATAAATTGTTGCGACTCCACCTAGATCCGGCTCCCCCCACTCTCCCTGCTCCGATGTCCAATCGGCATAGGTCTACCAAGAAGAGGTAACCTCTCACTGCTCTCTTTTTTAGGAATGTATATAGCTTTTTGGAACATTAAAGGTCTTGTTGACCCCTTCAGGCGGGCTGAAGTCAGGAGTTTGGTATCTTCTAACAATCTCTTTATTGTTGGGCTTCTTGAGACTAAATTCTCGGAGTCTCTCTTCCAATCCATCTCTTTGAGCCTATTGACGGGGTGTAATTGGGTAGCTAATTTTGAATTTTCTCCTCAGGGTAGAATTTGGGTTGGTTGAAACCCTGAGTTGGTTAGTTTTGAAGTCTCCTTTATTAATGGTCAGGTGGTTTATGAGAGCCTTAAGTTTCTTTTGTCTAGTTTGAGCTGCTGCATCTCTATGGTCTATGGCGAACATACTTTTATAGGCTATAGGCCTCTTTGGGCTGATCTTCTCCAAAAGAATAACCTCTTGCAGGATTCGACTTGGCTTGTGGTTGGCAATTTCAATGCCATTAAAGACCCGTTTGACTAGATTGGTAGTTCAAATAATTGAATCCCCTACTTTAATGAGTTTAGCCAGTGCTTAGCTCAAACGGAACTTGAAGATCTCAAGTATGTTGGTCTTCATTTCACCTGGTCCACTTCCTCTGGAGCTACTCGTAAGCTAAGGAAGATAGATTGGGTGCTGGTGAATACGAAATGGAAGTTGGATTTCTCAATCTCATAAGCTTCTTTCCTTACCTCGGGTATCTTTGATCACACCTCCATGGTTGTCAGAGTGTTACAACCAATTCATAGGAGGAAACCTGTCAAGTTTTTTGACTTTTGGATGAAGCATCCAAACTTCCTTTCTATCGTCGAGCAAGTATGGGAGTGCTCGGTTGAAGGAGTTCTCATGTACAGTTTAATTGTCAAGCTGAAGGCTCTTAAAGCCCATCTTAAGTTGCTCAACAGGGAATCGTTCTCTAATATTTCTGTGAGGGCGGTAGAAGCGAGGAATGCTCTTCAGCTTACTCGGATTAGGCTCCAGCAGGACCCGACTAGTGATGCTCTTGCAGAACTGGAGAAGTCTCAGCGTTGCACTTTTGTGGACCTATGAAGCCAGGAAGAGTCTTTTTTTAGGCAAAAGTCTAGAATCGGGTGGCTTAAGGAAGGTGACTAGAATACCAAGTTCTTCCACCATTCCGTTAATAGAAGGCAACTCAAGAATAGAATCCTCTTTGTTATGGATTCCTTTAGCTCCCTGGTCTCTGATCCAGAGTTGGTGTAGTAGGTCTTTTTCTCCTATTTTTCAGACCTTTTGGCGTTGCATGACACCCTTTATAGGCCTTCCTTGCAGGAGCTACAAGAGATCATTCGGTGTCCGCTTATTGGTGAGCAAGTTAGTACCATCTCTCGTTCGGTGTCTGACTCCAAGGTTTGCGACACTCTTTTTTCTCTAGCTTGAGGCAAAGCACCTGGGCTGGATGGCTTCACGGTTGAGTTCTTCAAGAGTAATTAGGAGATAGTGGGGTCATTGGTTCTAGCGGCTGTGAATGATTTCTTCACTTCGGCCCGTCTCTTATAAGAGATAAACAACACTATACTAGCCCTGGTGCCTAAAGTTCCCAATGTTTGTTCAGTCTCTGACTTTAGGCCCATTTCTTGCTACAATACCATTTATAAAGTTATCCCCAAGATTTTGGCTAACCGTGTAGCTGCTGTGCTTCATGATTTAATTAGCCTCTCCCATAATGCTTTTGTCAAGGGTAAGAGGATTAGGGATAATATTCTTTTGACCCAGGAGCTCTTTGCTGGATTCCACCTAGACCCTTATTTGCCCAAGTGTGCAATTAAGGTGGACTTCCAGAAAACATATGATACGATTGACTGGGACTTCCTTGAGCTTTCTCTTTCAATTTTTGGTTTCCCTGAGTGGATTATTCGGCGCATCATGGCCTATGTACGTACTCCGAAGTATTCCATTTCGATTAATGGGGAGTTACATGGGTTCTTCTCTAGGGGTGGGGTCTGCGGCAGGGGGGCTCTATGTCTCCATATCTTTTTACTTTGGTGATGGAGGTTTTCTCTAGGGTTTTGAGCTCTCGCACTAGGCTACTGGAGTTCAGATATTTCTGGAGGTGCAAATCTTTAAACTTATCTCACATTTTCTTTGCTAATGATATCTTTCTTTTTTGTGAGGTTGATCTGACTTTTGTTTCTTTTTTAAAAGGAGGCCTTGATACATTCTATTCCTGGAGTGGGATGCGGCCTAATGTAAACAAAAGTGAGGTTTTTCTTGCGGGTGGGTCCTCCTCCTTAAGAAATAATATCCTTCAGGCCTTGGGCTTCCAAGAAGGGAAGCCGTCGCTGCGGTATCTAGGGGTGCCTGTTATTTCCTCTAGGCTTGGGAAGGTGGATTGCATTGCCCTTATTGATCGTATCACTTCTAGGGTCCAATCTTAAGCCCAACGGTTCCTCTCCTTCGCAGGACAACTCCAATTGATCAGGTTTGTCCTTCACTCTATCCAAGCGTTTTGGGCTAGTGTGTTTAGAATTTCCGTGCTCTGTGTTGGACCACATAGAACAAATTTTCAGATAGTTTCTCTGGAAAGGCCCTAGACTTGGTGTTGGTGGGGCAAAGGTCTCTTGGGAGGATGTGTCTCTTGAAGGATGAGAGAGGACCAGGTATTTGCAGGCTACGTGATTGCAACAAAACTGCCATGCTCAAGTACATTTGGATTCTGTTTACAGACAAAGAATCGTTATGGTGCAAATGGATTCACTCCACTTTCTTAAAAAGAAAAAAAATTTGGGTGGCAAGCAAACCAACTTTTTGTTCGTAGGCTTGGAAGAAGATCCTGTAGCTAAGGAGGGAGTTTCGGTTATCCTTTTTTTGGAGAGTTGGTCTTGGCTTTTCAGTGTCGTTATGGTTTGACCATTAGCACCCGGGAGGCCCGTTAAATTTGCTTATATTGGACTCTCTTATCTATAGCTCGGGCCTTTCTAGGCAAGCGACGGTAGCAAACCTTTTCTCCCCTTCAAGACCTTCTTGGAGATGTGGGGTTTTTCCCTCCCTACTCTTTCTCAAACCCCTGATCGGTTTACTTGGCTTGGGAACTCTTCCAACGTCTTCTCGGTTGCCTCAGCTTGGGAAGCCATTAGGAGGAAGAAGGTCTAGGTCCATTGGGCCTCGCTGATTTGGAACAATTCTATCGTACCAAAATTTCAGTTCAACCTCTGGCTGATTACTAGGAACCGTCTACCTACCCAGGTTCGCCTCCTCCCTTATGGTAGACTTGACAATGCGTTGTGCGCTTTTTGTAACTCTATGCCCAATTCTATCTACCACATTTTCTTTCGGTGTTGTATCTCAGCTACTCTTGTTTTTTTCTAGGCTACTATATGCAATCTACCGTGGAGGAATAGGTCTTGGTCGGAGAACCTCCAATGGGCTTTAAGGTTCCTTTCAGGTAAAGATTTCCTCCACTCCATTGCCTGGTTCTCCTCGGGGGCCTTGTGTCATTTGATATGGAAGAAGAGGAATGATATTATCTTTAGGGGAGAGGAGCTGGTGGTGGTGGCGGCTTTGAAAAATCATCTTATCAAAGTGGTCAGGGACGAGGCCTTGACCTTCAGGAATGTGGTTGATAACCCAAGGAATAGGAGGCTCCAACGTAGTTGGGGTATTGACCCCTCTGTTTTTTCTTCTACGGCGCCGATCATTTCTAACTAGTGTTGGGTACCTTCTCTGCCTTCGTTTGCTAGTCCTCTTGAGTTGCTTTGCGGGTGCTTCTCGAGATTTGGGTTATGTTGGAGGATCCAGTTTGCTACCTTCCTTTTGCGGCTGGAAGCTTCGTTTGCGTGGTCGAGGACTTTGGAGGTTGGTTTGTGCTGCTGGTTCACGTTCTTGGTTGTGTGGAGCTGCGGTGGACCTTTTTCCTAAAGGCTGCCATTCCTTGCTTTGTACTTCTTGCCTTGTGGTGGATCTCTTGCTTTGTTTGGTTTGCTGCAGTGTTACAACTGCCTTTCTTTTACTTCGGCCCCCTTCCACTCGTTTTGATGTGTTGTCACTACAAATGAAAGTTTTTGGAGCCATATCATTTTGTATAATTGGTGTAAAGCTCAATATATTCTTACATTTATCAAAAAAAGAAAAAAGAAAAAAAGAAACAAGAGGAAATAAGGTACTTTAATCAAGATTGACGAGTTCACTTACCTATGAATTGCTTCCTTAGCAAGTTCCCACCACTCTAACTACAAAACTAGTGAGCTAATGTGGCAATACTCATCTCTGCCAATTGAATTAGAAGTCCGCGTGGTCTTTGTTCGCATGCCTCGATGGAGGAGAGCTCATGATTTCTCTCTGTTACCGTTGGACTATGTTCCTCAGTACTCGTTTGATAATCTTGCATGTCTTCTTGTAGATCTGTTTCGATCGGATTGACTTCATGCACATGCGAACTCTCGGCTTCTGGATCTATTGAGTCATGACCGACCTCAAAGAGTAAAGCTGGATCCATTAGTTGATTATCTTGAATATGAACCTTGAAGTCATCCTCTAGTTGCTTACATATTATTCGGAATCCTCACTTTTTCAATTTTGGACCTGACACTTGAAGCCTAAATTGTACATAACTTCCATCAATTTGACCAAAATCAACTACTCCAAACCCTAGAGATGGAGCATATAATGCAAGCAAGGTATTATCCAAATCCGACAATGACGATTCAATAACCCATCCATCGTGATGCACAATTTGGCTATTTACATATGAATCTATGAGTAGTTCTGGCTTGTTTGGTTCACCATTAATAGAAATAACGCAGATAAAGAATCCAATAAACTTGTTATACAAGTCATTTGAGATACGGATTCCTCTTCAACATGTTGAAACTACTCTGGCATCTCTCCTCTAGGGAGATATAAATAAATATGACGATTCTGTTATAAGATATATCGTTAGAAAGTATTCTAAATAGAAGAATTCAATTTGAGTCTACTAAGTAATCTTAGCGAATTCCACTTCTAGCTAAAGCTCTATAAATGAAAAGAGATCCACTGGTTCTTGCTCATATTAATATCCAAGTCTCATGCAATAAAATCATTTTGACAAAAAAAAAACGGTAGCCAACTACATTACATGCATACACATGCCGAACCCCCTTATATTTGTCTACTTTCCTTAAGCTTCCAATCTTTCATTTTTTGCCATTGCAATATACAATCACACATTGGACCTAGCATACACTCCACATCAATATTTGTGTGTGAGTAAGAGAAAGAGAGAGAGAGTCTAACCTTGGTGGGATTATGAACCATCACTCTATAGGCAAAATAATGAGGTGAAATTAAATCTTCAATTTTTTGCAAAGATTCACAATTAGTCGCCAAAAATGAATTCAAAAATGGTGGAAGTCGGGGAATCTCTTGTAATTGACGGCACCTTGCCACTGACAATGTGGACAAATGATTGCGCTTACTAATGGATGTTGGAAGGCCAGTAATATTGTTCCTTGATAGATATAATTCTCTCAAGAAGGGAAAACAAGAAAGATTCTCAAGGAACTCCACTTCGGACTACATCCTTCAAGTTTTAAACATCGTCAATTTGATAGTCCGGTCTTCATAGATGGATCAACAAAATCCTCATACTTTAGAAACCCAATTAAGGTTGTGCAATCCTCAAGTTTCAATTCTTCAACATTTTGTAACTTGTATATGGTAGATGGAAGACTTTCTAGGTTCTTGCAATTACATAAATTCAATCTCTCCAAAGAAAGGAGATTTTTATTGATGCAGGAAGTTCTTTAATAGCACTACCTCGTAACCCAATTACATAAATTCAGCCTTTCAAGTTTATGTGGAAAATCGGGGAACTTGTCAATTTTTTTTGCAATCTTCAAGATCAAGATGTTGAAGATTTTTTGACTTGAGCATATTCGGAAAAACACTAATTTGAAAGCAACCCTGCAAAGACAATACTTCTAACTTCTCATGATATGCAATTCACTCATGGGCTTCTACCATGTTTTTGCAATTATGGAGAACCAATTCCTCGAGATTTGGAGTACAAGAGAGGTCAGGCATATGAATCAAAGACTCGCAATTACTGAAATTGTTGTACTTCAATTGTTGGAAGTCCTGCAAAAACAACGAAACTAACATTTCATTCAAAGTTACTATGAACTGATTTTTTGAGAATTACAAATTGTATTGAGAAATAAGTGAAAACTCAGAAACTTCTCTGGTAACTATAAATCTACACATGTATACGGTAAGAGAGTTGACTTTTGACGGCCATGAGCCAACGCGACCACCGGCGCCAACCAAGGAAGTTTTACATCACCACCACCATCAACCACCCAAGCGACTACCACCTCCATTGCCATCTCTCTCTGGGGCTAGCTGAGGCGGAGACATCAGACTCGAGGTGACAACCTCATGCGAAGTTCGGGGATAGTGAAAGCGATAATCACAAGCTCTAGCGCAGTAGATGGCAACCGCACGTCATGGCCTCACAGTGTTAACGAGCGGCGGCAATGGCAATGTACCAGTTTAGATGACGGTTGAGTGTGGAAGAAGATGATTAAGATGAAAGGAAAAAAAATAAAAAAATAAAAAATATTTTAAAATTAAAATTATTTTTCTAATCCATTTTCGAGTGGGCGCTCCTTTTTATCAACGGGCATCATTTATACTAAATAAGCAAGTCAATATAGTGAAATGTTTATTTTCTTCTAAATTGTTATATTTACTTTATAATTTCAATTAGTCAATTGAAATTAATTTTAAGGAAACCAAAAGCTAGTACAATACAGTGAAGAGTTGAAGATTTGAAGATTACTGTTCTTGTGCTCCCTGTGTGACAAAGATCCTACGTTCTCTCCGCCAAAGCCAACTCCTCCCGGTGCTGCAAGCAACTACAAAACATCAACCTCTCACACCGACTGTAAGTCATTCTTTTACCTTTAACTTTCCCAAACGAAAGTGGTTGCTCCTGTCTGGTCAGAGAACTCTCATGGGAGATATTAAGAGAAATTCTCAAGCAGCATTTGCCCATGCCTCATTACTAAAGGGTGAGTGCTAGTCAAGAGAGAACAACCTTCATGATTTAGTGGACCAATGAATAAAGAAACTTAATAGTAAAAACATATATCAGAGAAACATCAACCAAACGTAGAGGCATGGTTGTTGCATCTCCTAGTGAATATCTTGTACGTGTACTTCAAAAAGTTGTGAACTAACATGCTTCTCTTCCTATTTCTTGTAAAGGAAAGGCCATGAGTTTAGCCAAATTGCTCTCCAGTGAAACCCCTTTAACCATTTCCACTCTGCGAAAGACTGTAAATAATTCTATTTGAATATTTTGTGAAGACTTCTTCATTTGAGGGGTAATCATTGTAATTTATGGGTCATGTGGAGTGAAGAAAGATACCACGAAGCCATACCTAAATGCTAGCTTATAAACATCTGTACAATTTAGGAAGTAATGAATACTAAGAAAGCTTAATTACGAATTAGATCACAATGAACCACCGAGGTTTACTCCAGTGGCCATCCTTCCAACATGGAAGGGAGGTGAGGGGTTCGAATCTCCACCTTCTCGGGGGGTTGAGGTTGGGACGATTTAGTTTCAGGAGTGGGTTTCGACTTCCACGCTTCACAAGAAGGCATGACAAAAGTCTGAGAGTGAGAGTTAGTGTAGGAAAAATAGAATATGATCGACCAAAAAATAAAATTAAAAAAGAATTAGATCACAATGTGACATTCTCCATATTCACATGTAAATTAATGAGAGAACTCTGTTTTACCCTAAAGATGGCAACAGTACTTTCTAATAGTCAAAGAATTGCACCATACCTAACTAGATGTCAAAACAGAGTTCTTCAAAGCTTTTTATACCTATATCCTTGAAAGAAGCTATTTCTTCGAATAAGACCAAAATGAAGTAATGCTATGTACTCAAAACAACAAGATGAAAAGTAACTCAAGGACAAGGAGTGTTTTCAAGTAGCATTTCGGGTAACTAGTAAAACAGAAGAACAAAAGTTCTAACCAGTTCATGCAAACATTTTGGAAGAAAATTATCCATTCTCTTTCGACACAATGTGCAAGTTCAAGGTGGCAAAAAAACATGAATAATCCAACTAAAAACCATAACCTTTTGTCTTAATGCACCACAGCTTCGAACTTAATGCCAAATGCAACTTGTAAATCACCCAAATCCCTCCCTCCCTCCCTCTAAACCTGCAACACCAGAGTAGCTCAGTTTTTCGGGGACTGAGAAAAACCATTATTTCACTTTTCCTCGCTTATTTTTTTTCCTTTGAGACTAGACTTCACCTACTATTTTCAATAAATTGCCACCTATCAAAACAAAGAAAGGAAAGCTATACTTTCCAGAGATTGTCGCCGATTTTGCAGCCTGTAACGTTGATAACCTATGAATTCACTATCAAGCATCCATAGACAGAACTCACAAATAAACACCAATTCAGCGTCTCTTGAACAAATTCAACCGCACATTTTTCAAGTTCCCGCGCAATTGTAGCACCATACATATTGAATTCAAAATCCAGCTCAAGTATTACTCCAACTCAATCAAATTCGGATGCGCCGGGCGTCACCTGTTCTATAGCAAGTTACATGAGGCCCAGACCCTCTAGAGAGAATCGTTCACCCAAAGCTACGTCACCAGCTTCCACGGCTTCGGTCCGCGGTGGTAGTCCATCGCCTCCGTTGGCCCGCCTCAGTCGCTATCGGTTCGTTGGGGACTCTGTTTGAGGGAGACAAACTTCTTCTGTTCATCACCTCCGTCGGCAGGCGTCGATCTTCCATTTTGTCAGAGCTTCGTGGTGTCGGATGGAAGATGAGCAGTTGTGATGCTGAAAGTAGCGTCGATGAGTTGGAAGTTTGCCCGTGGCGGAGGAAAGAAGGAGCTCACTGCGGGAAAATCAAAGAAAACAGAGACATTAACGAAGTGCTTATCTCAATCCGAACAAATGAGATTCAAGAGTTTATACTACTAACCGATCCTTAATCATGGTTCGACTTTCGTTCAAGCGTAAACATCAACCCATGGACTCGGATTAACAGAATAGAGCAAAAATGTGCAGGAAACACATAACAAAAGCACACATAGATTTGGCCTCAGCAATGGCAAGATAATAAGAGGATAGTGGTTCACAATCAATGAAAGATTTCTATCATATGATACACTTTCTTATAATCTCGAAATAAACCAAAATCGGAGGCAAATCCAAACAAGCTTGGTTTAGGCAATCATCGAATAGGTGAAGCGATTCTCAGCTAAAGGGGACACACGTATGAGATTTCAAGTGCGACTTGTTTCAGATCATTTCAATTAGCAAAGATTAGACCCAGATCATGAAAACAGACTCATTAAATGCCAATTTTTGAATAATCACGACCTTTTTTCTATACCTATTTCTTTACATATAATACAAACCGTAACAAGAGAAATGATTGCTGATGGTTTTATTAGTGATGGGCTTAAGGCCCGTCCGCCCATGTTGGGCCTAAAAGCCCGGCCCACAAGAATAAGGCCCGTGGATGGAGGGATGTACCTTTTTTGGAAATCAGTACATACGTCTCCCTCTCTTTCCAACGTTCTCTCTCTCCAAAAAGAACAGTAAGCAAAAAGAAGCGATGCCGTCTTCCTACCAAGTGAATTGTCGTCATCGGATCGAACAAGGCTAAATTATCTTCCTCTTTTCGGCGTCGGTGTCAAATCTGTGGCTAACAAGGTACGTTCGAATCCGTGGTGTGCTTTACGATCGGTGATACATGATTTTTCCCGAGCTTGTCTTCCGCATTTGTTTTAGGGGTTCGATTTAGTGTCGAATCCGGTTTTCGGGGATCCATTATTCCCAACATTGGTATCAGAGCCCTAGTTCACGTTTTTCCCAACCTGATTGATGTTTTTGAATGATTTTTCGCGAAAGTAATTCGGCCGTACGGATCGGGGCGAGAAATCCCGACACCCGAGCGCGGTTCGCCCATTTTTTCGAGTTTTTGTAAGTCAAAATCGAATTCTGATGGCATAGGGAGAAAGGGGTCGTCGAGACGAGTTTGGCGATATGTCGAATGTCGCCAGGAGACGCCGCACGCGCCAACACACGCGGCCAGAAGCCGCTGCACGTGGGCGCGACGCGCTCGGAAGCGCTGGCTCGCCCAACGCGTGTGGCACACGCGCCGGTTGGCGAACCGGCACTTGCGCGCCGCCGGCCGGCAAACCGGCACGTGCCGGTCGACGAACCGACACGTGCTGATGTCACCCAACGGTCGGTAACCGCTGGGATGACGTCATCAATGACGTTAGCGCCAACGTCGGTTGGCCGGGCGGTCACCGGCCGGCGACCCGACCCTCGGGCGCTTGGCACGCGCGCGGCATGTGTCGGCTGATGTCTGCGTGACGTCAGCCCGCGCACGCGCGTGGCACGTGCGATCGGTTCGTCCGATCGGCCCGACCGGTCCAACCGCCCTGTTCGGTCCGACGACCTGACGGTTGACCGTTGACCCGTTGACCTTTGACCGACGACTGTTGACCATTGACCCAAAAAAAAAAGGAAAAAAGAAAAAAAAAAAGTGTTTCTTTTTCAATTAAGTCTATGTGGATTATATGTAATCCCTTATTTGTTCTGCATTTGTGGCAGGAACAATGCCTCCCCTTCAGTTACGTACACCTATTCACATAGTTACCGATAAACAAAAAGAAAGGCTTTCTAAGTTGATAGCTGAGCTGACTGATTATCGATGGAAGAATGGTGACTTAATTGATCATGTTCTTGAAGTCAACGGGAAGATACAAAATGTCATATGGAATGGTCGTCCCATGCCACAGTCAGAGATGGTGCGATTTTTCATTAACACTCTTCCACCTGAATGGCAATGTGTGTTGAATCGCATATGGGATGTCAATGGAGTTGCTTCATATAAGAAAATTGTGATGGATTTTGTAAAAGAATATTACTGCATTGTTACAAGGGAAAAGATCAAGAAATTGAACAAAAGAGGATCTTTCCCAGTTCGTGTGCTGGCTTGGTGTTAGATGTATTAGCTGTTTTTTGTTAAGTGTGCTTTGTGGACATCTTATGTAATGTTTACTACCTGATTGTTGTTGATGTAGCAACATATATGTTAGTTGTATTATGTGAAAGCATCATTATTATATTGTATGTCAATTATCTGTTGCTTTCTGTTATTACTGGTTGCTGTGGGTAGTTAGCTATGGGTAGTTATAGAAATTTTTGTAGCTTCATAGAATTGATTTTGCATATGACAATCATATTAATGATAGTTTTAAGTTAGGATTTTTGGAGGATGATTGGAAACGTAGTGACCTTTTGATTCTAAAACCTTACTTGAAATTATTCATTAATATGATGGGTCTGTGCAAAAGGGATGCATAAATGATAGGCATTAATAACTCGTGCATATATGTCTAATGTGTTCAGATAAATGGTTTCAGCCACAAAGAGCATAGTTGCCGAGTTGAACAAAGGTGAAAAGCTCAATGGTGACAACTATGAAATTTGGCAAATGAAAATCCAGTATGTGCTGGAAGAGCAAGAAGCACTTGAGTCTCTTAACCTGACCATGGTAGAACCTGAAGAAGGAAACACTGCATAGCACAAGAGAGACAAGGAAGCTTTTGCTGCGTGGAAAAGAAAGAACTCTCTTGCTCGCATCACATTGCTGAGCAGCATGGAAAATGACGTCATGTGAGAGTTTAGGCGTTTTGACAATGCCAAAGAAATGTGGGAAGCATTGGCGGCAAGATTTGGTCATACTTCGGTGACCAGACTAAGGCAGCTCACTATTAGGTTTGACTCTTATAAGAAGCCTCATGGTCAGACCATGAAGCAACATCTTAGAAAGATGTCAAACATGATAAATGAGTTGAAAGATGCTGGCCATGTCCTGACAGATGAGCAGTAAGTGCAAGCAGTGATTCGTTCCTTGCCTCAGAGTTGGGAGCATATGAAGGTGCACCTGACTCATAATGAAAATATCAAAACCTTCGAGGATGCAATGCGTCATATTGAGCTGGAAGAGGACCGCCTGTTGGCGGCTAAGCCGGATGCTGAACTCTATCATGCTAGTTCTAGCTCAAATGGAGCTTCGAGCTCCAAGCGCAAGCGCCCTAACTGGTTTGATAAAGGAAAAGGCAATGAAGCAGGTCCTTCAGGGAAGAAACCCAAGTTTAACCAACATGAAAGAGAAAAGCGTCCTCGCATGAAAAAGCTTGCAAGGGTGAAATGTTACAACTGTGACAAGAAGAGTCACTATGCTCGCGACTGTCGTGAGCCAAAGAAGGTATGCATCCCTTGTATTTTTCAGAACTTTGCTTTTGTGTCGAGTTATGTATTCTTAACTGAGTAATCCTTTGTGGATTGTGGATTCAGGAGCGACAGACCATGTAGCGAAGGATAGAGGATCGTTCATGGTTTTTCGACGAGTACCAACTGGAACTAAGTGGATCTATGTGGGAAACAACTCCAGAGCTGAAGTGAAAGGAATTGGCACATGCCAACTGAATATGCGTGGTGGATGCACTTTGTTCCTACATGATGTGTTGTATGCTCCGGAGATTCGTCGGAATTTAGTGTCTGTTTTAGTGTTGGTTAAATTAGGTTTTAATATGAACTTCTATAATAGAGGTGTGGATTTGTTTTTTAATACAAATTACTATGGTTGTGGTTATTTTCTAGATGGTTTCATTGTATTAGATATTGAATATGTTAATGCAAATGTTTGTTATTCCCTTCTCACGTCTCCTAATTCATATGATAATGATGTGAATGTATGGCATGCTAGACTTGGTCACATTAGCCAACAGCGTATGAATAGACTAACCAAAGAGGGCTTGTTGGGCAACATTGAAAAAGTCGATTTGCCCATATGTAAGCATTGCCTAGAAGGGAAAACGACAAGGAAACCATTTGGAAAAGGTAAAAGAGCTGAATTTCCTCTGCATTTAATCCATTCTGATGTCTGTGGTCCAATGAATGTGAGAGGAAGGCATGGGGCTGTTTATTTCATCACTTTTATAGATGATTATACTCGATTCCGATATGTCTATTTGATTTCTCATAAATCTGAAGCAATAAGTTGTTTCAAAAGGTTTATGAACCTGGTAGAGAATCAATTAGACAAAAAAATAAAAGTATTAAGATCTGATCGAGGTCGAGAATATTTATCTAATGAGTTCAGAAAATTATGTGATGAAAAATGAATAGAAAGACAGTTGTCTATTCCATATACTCCTCAACAAAATGGTGTTGCGGAGAGAAGAAACAGAACCCTATTGGAAATGGTTAGGCCCATGATGGCGCATGCTAACTTACCTATTACCTTTTGGAGTGATGCGTTGTTAATTGCTGCCTATATACTTAACCGTGTGCCTTTCAAATCAGTTACTTCCACTCCATATGAGTTATGGACAGGTAGAAAACCGGACTTAAGTTTTTTTAAGCCATGGGGTTGTGCTGCCTATACACATTAGTCCTCTCACAAGTTTGGGAAATTGGGTCCCAGAGGAAAGAAGAGTATTTTCATAAGATACTCGGAACACTCAAAAGTGTATGTGTTCATAGGTGAGCAGGAAAGTGGGAGTATAACTGAATTTGAATCACGGGATGTCACATTCTTAGAGGATGAATTTCCTAAGAAGGGCGTAATAGGGGAAGAATTACTCCCTATTTGAAACCTTGGATCAAGATAATGATCTTAGTGGAGTTCATCCAAGTGGGAGTAATATGAGAAGTGATGAATTGAATTCAACTCATTCTCAATTGCAACCACATAATGATACGACATCATCATTATCTAATCCAAGTGGGAGCATAATGGGGAATGATGTGCAAAGTGTACAATCTCCCATACGGCGAACAAGTCGCCAAAGCATTCCCCGTTGATGTTTTGACATTGAAAGGGAAACTTTTATGGTTGCTCCACAAGATGAGGATGAGCCAAGAAATATTAATGAAGCTCTGAATTGCCCCAGTAAGGAAAAATGGATTCATGCAATGGAAGAAGAAATGGAGTCAATGAAATCAAACCAAGTCTGGGAACTGGTTGATCTTCCAAAAGGACGCAGAGCTATTGGGAACAAGTGGGTTCTCAAAATAAAGCGAAAGGCTGATGGCTCGATAGAAAAGCATAAGGCTCGCCTTGTGGCGAAGGGGTATAATCAACAGGAAGGAATTGATTATGAAGATATGTTTTCTCCTGTAGTGAGATTTACCTCGATTCGCATTATTCTGGCAATAGTAGCTAGTATGGATCTTGAGTTACATCAGATGGATATAAAGACTGATTTCCTCAATGGAGAATTAGAGGAATATATATACATGGAACAACCTACTGGTTTCATAGTGAAAGGCCAATAAGAAAAGGTATGTCGACTTTTGAGATCGATATACGGCCTTAAGCAGTCATCGAGACAATGGTATATACGTTTTCATAATGCCATAATGGCATATGATTTTACAATGATTGATGAGGATCATTGTGTATATATCAAAAGATCCAAGGATCAATTTGTGATCATATCATTATATGTTGACGATATACTGATTGTCGGAAGCAATATGGAGTTTGTTAATACTGTCAAGAGTTGGTTGTCTTCCAACTTTGAGATGAAGGATATGGGTGAGGCTGCATACATTCTTGGAGTTAAGATTTCAAGAGATCGTTCGAAGAGATCGTTGTCTCTTTCGCAAGAAACATATATAAATAAAGTTCTTGAACGATTTCGTATGCAAGATTGTAAACCCATAGACACTCCTATTGCGAAAGGTGAATGATTGAGCCATAGACTGTGTCCGAGGATTTCACAAGAGAAGGAACAAATGAAACATGTTCCTTATGTTAGTGCAGTTGGGAGCTTGATGTACGCTATGATGTGTACAAGATCCAACATATGTTTTGCAGTTGGAATGGTGAGTAGATACCAATCCAATCCAGGTCCAGCACATTGGAAAGCCGTTAAGAGAATACTGAGGTATCTGAAGGGAACTGCTGATTTCAAGTTGAATTACCAAGGAAAGGATCTGCGACTTGAAGGCTATTCAGATGCTGATTGGGGAGGAGATTTAGATGAAAGAAAATCTACATCAGGATTTGCTTTCTTACTAAACAATGGTGCCATATCATGGAGCAGTAAGAATCAAACGTGTATAGCCTTGTCCACGATGGAAGTTGAGTTCGTGGCATTATCAGCAGCGGTATAAGAAGGAGTTTGGCTTAAGAGATTTTTGGATCATTTAGGTGTTAATGAGAAAGCTGCAAATCCATTTTTGGTTAACTGTGATAGCCAAGCAGCTATAGCGTATACCAAAGATCCAAAATATCATAGCAAGACCAAACATATAGATACCAAGTATAACTTTGTCAATGATATGGTTGCACAAAAGGATGTGAACTTACAGTAAATATCTACGCATAGAATGGTAGCAGATCCTATGACAAAGCCAATACCTAGAGATGTGTTTTGTGGTCATGTAAAATCTCTAGGATTGCGTAGAGTCTGATGTACTTGATTGTAATTTCCCTGAGTTGTTCACATTTATGAACTAGTGTTGTTTCATTATTAATGCCTATTAATCTTTGTTTGATCTTTATGCATCTTAATGCTCAGTGCATTATTTTAAGTTAAGGAAGTATGTCAGACAGATAAAAGATTAGCCCACTCACATGGGTAATTGCCTCTATTTAATGTGTGATAAATAGAGATGAGACTGTTTTTAAGCTTATTATTTAGGTGATAATCGAGAGCTCAAGCTTAAAATATGTATGTCGCCTTAACTGAGTTACAAGATGAGGACATAGTACTTACGATGTCCGAAAGTAAAATAACCCACATATTTTACTTTATCTGTCTAAGATGCCAGATGTGAGTTCTGATGAATTTTGTAAATAAGTAGATACGTGAACTCAACTTAGACATTGGGTATGTCTGAAGTATCATCTGTACGGTATTGAAAAATGTAGACATACGCTCCATGGGAAAGGAGTTAATACCGTAATACGTATTTTATACTACGTATGCATGAGACGACCAATAAGAGTGGCAAAAGTTTGATCTCAACTTTTATAACGTGTGAGACTCTTGAGGAATAGACTTCCTCAATTTTAGTGCCCTCATGACTTTTACTTATTCTCAAGATTTCTATTTAGTGTTTGCTATCTTAGAATGTTGCCAATGGTCATGAGTTGATTCGATCTAATAGGACATTTCTAGAAAAGCAAGCTGAACTGAAATTGAGAGTTTGAAGGAAAGAGGAAGATCGGATTTTGGAGAATCACATTGTACTTTTGTATTCATTGGTCGACCAATTATGACTGTCTTTGGGATAATCATAATTGTGAATACAATATATAATATATATATATATATATATATATATATATATATATATATCATTGTTTAAATGAGATTAAGAGAGATATAAATGTGATCGATCGATCTAGGGTACTGCATACTAAATTTACTCTGAATGTGATGCCCATTATGAGCTGCTATATATTCCTAACAGATGTATGGTAATGAGCTCTCAAAGTATGCTGGTCGCACGGATTATTCACCGGTATGAATGTTGAAGAGAGGTAAAGAGAATCCTGTTCGGCCCACCATAAGCGAGTGGGAGATGATGGTTTTATTAGTGATGGGCTTAAGGCCCGTCCGCCCATGTTGGGCCTAAAAGCCCGGCCCACAGGAATAAGGCCCGTGGATGGAGGGACGTATAAAAGGGATGAGAGAAAGGGAGAACGCACCTTTTTGGCAATCAGTACGTACGTCTCCCTCTCTTTCCAACGTTCTCTCTCTCCAAAAAGAACAGTAAGCAAAAAGAAGCGACGCCGTCTTCCTACCAAGCGAACAGGGCTAAATTCTCTTCCTCTTTTCGGCGTCAGTGTCTAATTTGTGGCTAACAAGGTACGCTCGAATCCATGGTGTGCTTTATGATCGGTGATACGTGATTTTTCTCGAGCTTGTCTTCCGCATTCGTTTTAGGGGTTTGATTTAGTATCGAATCCGGTTTTCGAGGATCCATTATTCCAAACAATTGCAACTTTGTTCAAAATGAATATACCTGCTCGGCCACTAAGCAAATATAAGAGTAGAGATCCTTTGAGGTGTCAATGATGAAGAATCACATTGATAAGAGCAGATTGAGCGGGAACTCAACACTTCAAGCTCTTAGATCCGGAAACAGAGTAGAGAACCTTAGATTACCATGGAGGAGTATTATCACGACCATTCTCGAGGTGAAATATCGAAAGGGACGTTAATAGGTTTCCTAAGCTAAGGATTTAGTGCGAACTCTCCCAAGCTCATACCAATCGCAACTTTGCAATTTTAATTTAATTGATTTAACAAACAATTCAATTCAATTATGAGTCATCATTAATCTATTGTAAATCAATTAAAAACCTAATTAAGATGTGAGAGAATGTTTTACTTATGCGAACCAGATATTCACATATATGAAAACTTGCTTATGCTAGAAAAATCTAACGTGCTTTCAATACATTTTATTTTTAATTCAAATATATTATGCAAGTGGTCTTGATCAATTTTAAACCTAGATCATTTACATAAGCCTCATAGGTCACAGATTACTTAGGCTTTTCATTAGATCTAGGTGCTTTAATTCTTTATGTTGAATCTTCTTTTGCCTTCAAGGCTTTGCCCAACTAGGTGAAGACCTCTGAACTTGTGATTTTGAGCAAAATGTACATCGTGTATGGTATTATATGATACACGTCGTTTGGGTAGGCAAGGCCTGTCACTCTGACGGGCCAATTATTTGTTTTCTATTCAATTTTTAAATTGAAATTCCAAGAAAAGGGAAAGAAATTCCACAACACCCTAAAAAATGAATTTAGAAATTCTGACTTTTTTTTTTGGTGGAAAAAATTGCATAAAATCGAAATAGGATAATCTTTTTTCGCTTATCAAAGACAATTTGTGATACATCAAACGCTTACTTATACTAGTTATAGTTGAAATTTTATATTCCAATGCTACCCTTGGGACAAAAAACTTGACTTGTAACATCATGTGGAAGATCCATTATCTCTCGAAAAGTTGATAATTGCTCTTGGAAAAAAAAATTCTTTGCAAGTGCACCTTAAAAGATGGTGTTAAGATAGCACCACTCCTCATCTTATTGTACATATGGTTTTCAATAACTTTTGCATTGATTAAGTTGCATAAAAATTGAGCGCTTTTACAGCTTCTAACAGTTTAGCAATATATTAGTTATTTTATTAACAAGTGTTTTAGGCTCT
The DNA here is from genome assembly GCA_007663325.1 of Eucalyptus pauciflora. Lineage (NCBI taxonomy): Eukaryota > Viridiplantae > Streptophyta > Magnoliopsida > Myrtales > Myrtaceae > Eucalyptus > Eucalyptus pauciflora. The sequence continues at coordinate 544,843 of VMYD01000100.1, read as the reverse complement.
CAATCATAGTAAATATAGAAACATTTTTCATGTGAATACATAAATCGCATATAAAACAATGGAAACGGCCCATATAATGAAGATCGTGAGCCAGCTCGTGAAATCTCATGAATTCACTAGCCTTGTCGACTCGCTAAAAACCGGCGGCTCGCCCTGTCTTGGGCTTCATTTAGGTGCATCTGAGTTTGCTTTCTAAAGTCCTGGGCTTCGGATTGATTAAAGTGGACTCAGGCCCACTTACCCACTGATGGGCTATTGAATTTGCACTAGTTTGGGCTTGAAGTTCGGTGCCTTGCTTTTAGAGACCCAACATAATCAATCGTAATTTCACATAGCCCGGACCAGACAAGTGCAACTTGCTCAGCATTCCTTCATTTTTAGCGAACGATCAAATTTTTTGGGAAAATTCCAAAAAGGGACCTTAAGTGTCCTCATTTTCTCAAATAAGGGTCCAAAGTGGACTTTATTTCAAGTTAGGACTTAAAGCGGTTATACTTATTTCGAATAAGGACCTAGTCAAGGACATTTTCCTCTATTTTCCTTCTTCTTCTTTTTTCCTGATTTTTCTTCCTTGTTTGCTGATGGCCGGCCAATCACCGACGATGCTCGCAAAGGGCTGGGTGAGGGTGCTTATAGCTAGTGAGGGCTCGATGGTCCTCACCGGCTGCACGAAAGGCCACTCTCATCAGATTTAGTGAGGGTTGGCTTTGCCTAGGGCCAAAGATGCTCGATGCCCATCGCCAGCAACGAGCGAGGGCTGTCGAGCCCTTGCTAGCTGTGGGCAAAGGCTCACATCCTCAATGATTAACGGGATTCTTGAACTTTTTTTTTGTTAGTCCAATCAAATCCCTTAATTTTAAAAGTTTGCTCATTATAGTCCTTTCGTTAAGTGTATCACCACGTACATATTTGTAACATAGATTGCCAGGTTAGCATTTATTGGGCCAAAACAGTGATGTAAACTATCAACCGGCTCTCCCAAGTCAGCGACTATTTTTTCCTTTTTTTGTAACATATTTTTTTTCCTTATGTTTGAGAATGGACAAATGCATTAGTTTCGTATGTACTTATTTATTGCTATGTATTTTTGGAAGAAAATGACAATTTCGTAAACTATAACATCAACTGATATATGATGTGATTTAAAGTCTAATTATAAGTCTCACGGTAGTGTCAATTTTTAAAGTAAAGGATGCAAAGTGGTGTTGTGACACAAGTTAGTGACGATTTTTATTTTTATTTTAATTTCGACAAATTATTTTCAAAACTACATCGATAGTTTTTCTCAATTTTTCATGACATATATATATTTTTTTTAAATAGTATGGCGTATCATGTGGGTTAAGCATACTGTTTATGCTTTAACAATTGTTATCGAATGAGAAATTGGATCTTGAAACGTCTTGTTAATCGACCAAATCCTCGGTGTTGTTTAATGTTTCCTTCACACGGTCACAAAAAATATTGAGAAAGGGCATTGGCATTGAGTGCATGAATTTCTTACTACACATAAAAGGAACTCTTTTGCATACTTTTAGAATAGCGACCTGAAGCGTGGTTGCTATATATTCAAAGTACTGGTCATTATTTTAAAGGGGACAATGATCACCATACTAAGTAGAAGCAAATTATGAAGTGGAAATATCATCTTAGTAGTAAAACATGAACCTGTGAAAACAAGATAAAAGAAATGTAATCTTCATCCACGATGAACCAAGTAGTAATCCATTGGAATGATCATTAGATTGGCTTCAATGAATTGGCGATGTCGATGACAAATCGATACTTAACATCTGCTTTTAACAAGCGCTCCATGGCAGTATTCACATAATTCATAGGAATAACCTCAATATCTGCAACTATGTTGTGCTTTGCTGCGAAATCAATCATCTCTTGCGTCTCTTTAATCCCTCCAATGCCACTTCCTCCCACGATCTTTCTTCCTATCATTGTAAGTCTTATTTGTTACTTTTCCCATCCATAAAAAACTTAGAGGTTACCTTTTACTAAATCTTAAAAGTGTCGTTATCTCATCTTGAACACCAAAATGAAGGCAGTATTTTCTACGACGAACAATAAAATTTTAAAAGACTTGCTTAGGCCTACCTAAGAGAAGCGGCATAATAGGTAGCTCAAGTGGCTTCTCCGGTGCACCAACCATGACAAGCTTGCCATTAGTTTTCAAGAGACCGATCAAAGGCAAAAGAGCATGCACAGCAGAGACAGTGTCAATGATTCCATCCATTGTATCCATTGCAGACTGCAGTTTATAAAAGATATTAGCATTAATCTATATTCATTTATCCTTGTCCCTATGTATTATAAAAGAAAATACTTTGTTGGGATCTTAACATACTTGCATCTCTTCTGTATTACGGCTAACCAAGAATCCATCAGCTTCTAAATGGTCCATGGCTTCCTTCTTCTTATTAGGTGAGGTACTAATGATAGTCACCTTGAGGCCCATGGCCTTAGCAAATTTTACAGCCATGTGCCCAAGCCCACCAAGCCCAACAACCCCTAAGTGCATTCCAGCCTTATCAAGCCCATAGTACTTCAATGGACTGTAAACAGTAATCCCAGCACAAAGGAGTGGAGCACCACCATCAAGAGGCAAGTTGTTAGGGATTTTAATTACAAAATGCTCGTCTGATACCATGATGTCTGAGTAACCACCATGAGTGGTGGTTCCATCATAGTACTTTGTACCATAGGTCAGGATCATCTTGGGGCAATAATTTTCAAGATTGTCTTTGCAATTTGCACAAGAGCGACATGATCCAACCATACACCCAACACCCACTTTGTCCCCAACTTTGAATTTTGTCACTTTGGCGCCTACTTCAGTGACCACACCAACAATCTCATGCCTACATACAATGACTAATTAGTAAAATTACTTCTTCAAAAGTTTTCGTTTATTTATTTAAGAAAAGCAAAAAGGATGACATTTTTTAGAACTCGTACCCGGGTATAATAGGATAAGAAGTTATTCCCCATTCGTTTTTGACATTGTGGAGATCAGAATGGCATATACCACAGTACAATACCTTAAAAGTCACATCTTTTTCTTCGGTGGCCCTATAAAAACAGATAATTAATGCATTTTGAGAAATAAGATCTCACCATTGTTGTATTTTCAGCTGCACCAAGAAAACGGAAACAAAGAAAAGAAAAATAAAGGTATATTACCTTCTTGAGAATTTGAAGGGAGAGAGATGTCCTGAAGAATCTCTGGCTGCCCATCCAAAAGCCCTCACTGGGTGTTCGTTCTCTGACGACATTGCCATTTCACCAAGCTTGACGAACACTGCTTCAAATTAAATTGGAAGTGATTTTGTGATTTGTGTGTTTTGAGATATGAAGAGAAAGGTGATGAGAGGGGGCTGAGAAGCGAGGTATATAAAAGGCTTGAGAAGGCATAAGAAGAGATGGAGATGACGCACTTAGTGAGCAAACTGAACCAGAAAAACACGTCATACTTGCTTCCCAATTATTCGACCAATCCAACCTTTGCAAGAAATTTCTCTCTTTTTCTCCTTGGGTGTGTTCTGCCAGTAGCCAAAAAGAGACAAATATCATCTATAAAATAACGAGAAAAGAAAAAAAGAGAAACAATATGTATCCTCTGAAATTATTTAAATGGGAGAGGCAAACAATAAAGCGCATCCACTTTAACCGTAGGTGCTAATGTTTTAATTTAAGATCTTAACTTTCTTGGCAGTGGCGTATTCATTGCTATAACAATTTATTCAAAATAATATGCATCCATAACAGTACCTTGACGCTCTTTGTAGTACCGGAATCACTCATAATGATCACACCACCATAAAATATTTGACCTCTTTTGATCTCTTTGTAGACTTCCACCCCACAAAATTTTTGTAGTCATAAACTTGATATGTTAGAATATGAAAGGACCAAATGACATCTAATAAAGAGCAAAAAAATTAAAATTTACATTTGAATTTTTCATTAAAGGAAAAGATAAGAAACATATTAAAAGTTTGAAATTTTTATGTATGGAATTTAGTCAAGTAATAAGCCTTTTTTTTTTGTCGCCAATGATTTATAAATTTTTCAAATGATGCACCAAAATCCTAATTATTTTCCCTAAAAGACTGTCTAGTCACTTTGATTATCACTTCTCCATTGTCTTGTACGTTCAAATCTCTAACACCATCACATGAGCAATATACAATAGTAATATCTAATAAAGTGCGTCACATTTTAAAAAGAGAAAAAAATAAAGCATAAATTACCAATATCAAGGGATTTACTGATTCGAGCAATATAACTACCCACTCTTAATTCAATGGTGGATTTAAGCTGCTTGTGTAATTTTTTTGGCATTGGATTGTATCAAATATTAAAGGTTTGTAACTTCTTATCATACAAAACATTACTTCGTGTAAGAGGTAACTATCTTGATTTTTCACAAAAAATTCTTATTTGACCATTGATATGTAATTTTTCATGCTTTAGATTTTGTACTTAAATAAAATGTTCTCTCATAATAGTATTATATAATAAAAACACAAAAATCCATGGCTAAAATTCGTACTACCAGATCTTTTGCCCATTTGTTTATTGTCGATTGGGCCGGTCCGTCAACGTTTTTCGTCTTTTGATTGTGGTCCACAGTTATCGCCTGCTCTTCTTGTTTGTTTTTGCCTCCAAATGACAGGCGGATTTTTTTCCTAGTGATCGATATTATCAATAATCATTCTTTATTAGCTTAGGAAGACAACTCCAATTCGACTTTTTATACCAATTATTCAATTGGCAACACGATATTAAAGCAACCCCTTGATATCCTGCGCTACCATTTTAATACTATTGTTTATTTTTGGTGGGGCGAGATACTGTTCTTTTATTTTATGCAATCCAACCTAATCTAGTGGGGATAAGAATTTTGAATACTACAAATGAAATGCGCTTCTGTTTCAAGAGCACCATAGCCTTTATCACCAAAACTCCATGCATCTTTAATTTTGAGTCTTTAATTTATAGAACTCACTTAATACTAATGCAACCTATTTATATGTGACGTTTGTTCCTGTAAGCAGATAAAAATTTTGCTGGTGAAATGGGTCCATTTTCCAAGAGATCATCATTGACCCAAATAAATCTAGGCTCAATGCACGGTCTCATGTTCAATTCTTACTAGGTGCAATATCTTGTCGAAGTAATTTCTCATGTATGATTAATGCAACTCCAACACCGCAGCAATTTTTTTGAAGGATTAGGTAAATGGATTCACTCTCTTTTTCTCAAAAATTGCTCCAGTATACCCGTTCATTGATTAAAAAAAAAAAGCTTCATATCCTTTATATTGACAATTATCTTTATTTATGTGTAATAAAATATCAGGTTGGTCGAGATGATTCAAGCCTTAAACACAAAATATACCTCCTGATCATATACTTGAAGAATCAAGTGAAAACACTTTTCATTGGTCACCCTATGTGACAGACTAACAATGGTGCAACAGAGGGACTACTTGTTTTCAATGTGATTGCTCATGCATTTCGAGTGTCATTCCTCTTTTATACTTTCTCGTGGTAGTTGGGTTACCTTGACTAGAAGGCTAGATTCTAAAACAAAAACAAAAATGAAAGGAATTGTATATATATTTCTAGAAGGGAGAGAAAAATACAAAGAGTGAAGCCCTTCCAAGATTATAATTTCTCCAAGGTGTCAATTTTCTTAGGACTTTTCCTGGGATAGAAATAGACTGCCACAGTAATGAATATTTACAAAAACATACGCAGACACAATAATCAATTATATTAATTGAATGGATCTCGTGTGTTTCATTTCATTCTTGTGACATCTTATGTATATACTCCATAAAAAGACTCGAGATTACGCGAACCCACCATTGGTACTTTTACATCTTTTCAGATGAGACCCTTGAAGCTCTTTCTTCTCTTCACCTTTGTCCACGTTGCTTTGAAAGCAACACGAGCAGCTCGAGACTTTAGCTACGAAGTCTTCGACTATGCCTCCGACACTCCGGACTCAAGATTCTGGGACGAGATAGGATCTGGATATGGTGTGGAAGCTTTATTAGCCGCTTTTGAGTTGGTCTTGGAGATGTTCAATTAAAGTGAAGGTCGGGGAAGAGGCTACCCGATGGAGCTTGTGATAGTCGAAAGCTTCCTTGCCAATGGATGTATCCCCACCATCACGACCAACAACGGTACCAATTCCAAGTGGACTCGACTACCTCCAGTCCTACGATAGTGATGTAAAGGCCGAGTTCATGAGTATCCTCTGGCAATGATACCGCCCCAATTGGCCTTATTACGGGCATCGCCGACTACATCTGATTAAAGGCAGGATGGCCATCAAAGAATTGGCCACCAGTGAGGGTCTGATTCTAGCATGGCGTATTAATTCAATCAATCATGTGACTATGAGACAACAAGAAGACTGTCTGGGGGAGTGGTTTTTTTTTTTTTTCTCATCTATAAATATACAAATCAATAAAATGCCGAGGAAGTATCGAGCAAGAAAGATTATTTATGCTTCAATGTGCAGGAGCTTGAATTTTCATTGCATCTTTGCATAGATCTCTCTTAACCCTGAATAATTTTTCCGAAGTTTAGAAAGCTGTCTGTGAAAGCATATAACATTAAAATTTTAAAGGGCTAAAACAAAGAAAAGGAACCAGTGTTCCATCTGTTTGCAAAGATTAGCCCTGAGGTCACCACAATTTTGTTTGTTTTTTTGTTTTGTTTTGTTTTTTTTTTAATTTTCAGCTAGCAAGTCGTCAAATCTAATGAACAAAATGGCTTTTACATGCACAAAAAAGTTAAAGAAATAGTTTCATTCACCACATCGGTTAGACCGTGAAAAATCACAATGGATTTCCACATATGGGAGGAGTGACAAATAATCCAATATTCAATAAACATGTCAAAATTGCGTATAAGCATTCTGTATCACCAAACTTTGCTAAGTCAGTCAACGTATAGCTACTAACGTAGGACTGACCAAAAAAAAAAAAACGTAGGAGTTGTCTTTGATGTGCCGTGGGTTTAAAGTTTAAACTAGACCTGATCACCGTGCGGATCTAGACGGGCTCAGGCCGAAGCTACTTGTGTTCGGACTTTCCAGGGACCTTCCCTAGGCCTAAGCCCGCCCAATGCAAAAACATGTGTTTCGGAAGCTTGCCCAACATTTATTTATATGTGTTTTTTTTTTTGTCTGTCCTACTCTATTCCTATTCTACATTCACTCTCAGACTTTTGCCCTGCCTCTTGTAGGGTGTGGGAGTCGAAAGCCACTCTTGAAACTTACGCGTCCCCACCCCATCCCCCTGAGAAAGTGGGGATTTGAACCCCTCACCTCCCCCTTCCATGTTGGAATGGTGGCCACTAGGGCGAATCCTAGTGGTTTTTATTTATATGATTAATTGACAATAAAAAAATGAAACATGAGTGGAAATAATTACCAGAGAATTTGTGGTGTTTTACGTTACTATGCCCATATGTGATGTATTTTCTTTTTCTTTTTCATATAAGAATTTGGCCCCTTTTTTTCTTTTAGTCTTTAAAATATTCATACATCAAGGTAGGAAAATCAATGAAAGATATTCTCACAATATTTTCAAGGGCTAGGCTTGAAAAAAACAGTTTGCCGTTTCACTCCATGTTTTGGGTTTGATAATGTAAGAAATTCAACAATCTAAAATTGGTATACATTATTTGGATATACCTATCCTTAAATAAAAACCACGTAGCTGGTTTAGCCAAATATCGTTCTTGAACTGATCAAAACAAATGAAATCGTACGAATTCGAGAGTAGGTCTTCCTGTCCTTCTTCTCCTTTGGACGGTCTCATTGGATGAACAGTAAGCGTATGAAATTAGGAGAGGAGAGAGGACTATAACATATTTACATAGCATATTCTAAGAGAGTCATCTATCACAAGTCATTATTAAAATACTGACCTATATTGACCATTCAACTACAATCATTGTAACTAAGATGTGCTAAGCCCAATATAATATAATTATATGAACGAACTTGGTGATTTAGCATTGTCTCGTTTTATTAACTTTATAACAATCTGTTTCACAAACTAAAATATTGTGCAATTAATGTTAACCCACATTCATAAGTATTTTCAACATTCTTTCACTTGGGCAACGTTAATTGCAAGACATTTTTGAAAAAAACTAAATTTTATAAAATAACTCTAAGGCTGCTAAAACATTAAACAACCACCACCAACAAAAACAACATCGAACCATAGCCATCATCACCCCTCTCTCAATCAATGTCAGACAACCATGACTACAAATGCTATATGCTATTCTATCGGGATGGGACAATGTGATGACATAGCCGAAAATAACATGTCTTCTATGATCCATTAATGCTATTTTAAAGTCCGGTCCTCCTTTGATTTCTATGTAAAACTGTATACTTCAAAAAAAGTCAGAGAGACTCAATTGACACTTATGCCTCATTTATGATATTAACCTTGCGGTAATATTTTATGTTATTTTCCTTGAAATATATCCTTTTAGCAAAACCGTCATACCCAAGATGGCCATCCAATCTCGAGACTTCTTACAAGAATTAGTAATACCTTATACACATTACAAACAAAAAAAGAAGAAGATCAAAATGAATAAATATTAAAGCACGTATTTATCTAATAATTTAAGCTTTTAAAACAGTTATAATAGTTTCACAAAATCTCACATTATATCAAAGCAAGAATTCATAAGTTTAAGTCTTCTAGACCTTAGTAATGGTGCAATTGTCCCGTAAAATCTCACAAGATCAATGATGTACTCCACTCCTTTGATCAAAATCAATTAACATTTCCAAAATCTTCAAACAAAAAATAAATTCTCAGGTCCTTGCTATCCAATCATTAATCTTTTGGCAATGTAATGCACCTGCAAAGATTTCTCATTATTTCTACAGGAAAATATGCCATAAAATGATTTCAATTGATTTTCCGTACCTTCTAGATGGAACCAACTATGAAACGTTAAAACATAATAACCAGCATGATAATATAAGTCACTCCCATTGATAAAAGCAATTCTGTACAATACTTTACTATACTTGTAAAGAATGTTAAAAGAAGCAGCCGAAAACGTTAATGGTGTTGAAGCTTTCGATTTGAAAGCATGTCACAGCTCACATATCAAAATACTTTATTTTTTTACATCGGTAACCACTGTTACCAAAGATATGCATGAATTCCCTTCGAGAATCTCCAAATATTGACTCTTGCTATGTCAAATATTTAACATACTGCAAAACATGCAAGTTAGCAAGCCAAGCCTACTAAAAATATACCAAATGTAGGTTCGTCAAAAGGTTGAATTTAGTGATCACATTAAATCCAAATAATCATTAGTTCTGGTTTTGACCCAAATTCAAATTAAATTTTGAGAAGTACTGCTGACTTTTAAACTTACCATATTTTTCGCAAAACATCAAACCTTTTAGAAAAGGTGGTCAGCCAACAAAGTTTCTTTATAACAACCTGAGTTTCATTTCAAAAACATCATCCTTTATAAATATACAATGCTATTTAGAGAAACGTATTAAATATAATTTGGTACTTGACAAGTTGTAAAGAACTTGGAGGAAGGGAGCATCAAATCGAACTCTTCCAATATTTAAAACCACTCATATGCTGTCAGATTTTACAGAGTCGATGATTTCTTCCCTAATTCAAAAAGCTGAATGAAGCGTCAGCAATAAATACGACAAAACTATATTGCCAGTGAAACCTTGAGATCCAGAGATGTCAACTTTCTTCCCGGAGACCTCCTTCCCCTCAACGTCTGCCGTCGATGCCGGCAACCATCTCCGGATCTTCATCACAGTCTCGGTTCACCACGGAACCAATTCAATTTCATTATCGGCCTCTCCATTCCCTACCGGATCACCGTCACTCACGCAGGCCATAATCACTCAAACGCAGAGCATAGGAACCGAAACATACTTGGATAAACAAGCGCCGTGCCTCTGAGCTTAGAGACAGATACTTGGACCATCAGTTTGAATCCCGATTCCTCTCGTCAGCAGCCATTGTCATTGAACGTAGCAAAGAAACATGCCAGATACAAAGAAGAGACGAACAGAACAGAACACGTTCAGAATCAATCCTGATGATGATGAAACATAACCCGAACCGAATCAATGCACCAAGAAAATAATGAGTCTACGTCTGCGCATCTTCAGTTCGAACGAAACCGCAATCTATTCAATGTCAGTGACTAAGAGGCATATTATCAAACAGTCGGTGGTCAACAAATCGTGAAGTAAAATTACGCTGTCTCAGGCTCGAATTCACGGCCTGATTCGAAGTAGAGATCAACCAACAGCACTCCGAACAAGGCAACAATCCAATCGCGCCCAACGCGTGCTTTGATCCTGAAAGAAAGAACATCGATCTCGATAGCAAGGATAGTAGATATTACCTGGCCCGTGACGTTTGCATCGCGACGAACGCTCGAATCGGCAACAGGACCTTTCGCGATTCAACGAACGAACGAAATCCTGGCTTCGCAAAGGACTCCAACCTTCGAATCAGCTCGGCCAAGAACAGAGCCAAACCGGTACCAACGCGAGTCCGGCTCATTAGCCAACGCAGCTGAGATCAGGAACGGCGGCGGACGGCGGCGGAACAGTAGCTTGATCGTCTTCAGCACCATCAGCCGATTCTCTTTTATCTTGTTGAACCGAAATCTGTTAATCTCTCAGTGACGTGACGTGCTCCTCCCATGCCGTTACAGAAAATCTCTCATCTCCAGCCACGCAACATCTTCTAGAACCTTCTTTTGAGGTTTTGCTTGCGTCACCTCACCTTTTTTTTTTTTTTATCGGTCTCCACTCCTGAAACTACAGCATTCATAACCTAACCCTCTGAGAAAGTGGTGAATCGAACCCCTCACCTCCTCTTTTCAAATTGGAAAAGTGACCATTGGAGCAAACGCTAATACTTAGCTCACCCTTCTATTCATCCGTATTTTTTAAATAAAATTCCTCATCTCATCCTTTATTACGGTACAAAAAGTATAATTTGATCTCATACGACTTTTGAGTTTCCTTATATTTTTGCCAATCTTTGTAAATTCTTCACACATGTATATAAACAATCTCTTCCGTACAAATAAGCTCAGTGTTAAATTTGCTCCATTTTAATTTAAATGTCCATCTATATCGAAATTTACTTAACTTGCATATTCACCAAACACCATAACAAATTACGGGTGAAGCACCAATCAACCACTGACTTTACTATTATTTGTTGAGAGCACACTGCAAAAACTCGATATCTTTACTTAAGAAGATTATTAAGGAAGAGTTCAATCTCAAGCTTGTCAATATATTTTAGTTAAATTCATATTCATAGAAGAGCTTAAGCTAATAAATCATGAATTGATTAGAATGTATTAATTATTTTAGACTTTACCAATTTTACAATATGAGTCACACGTCCACCTCAACACTCTTGTGAGCTCAAGTTTCTAAGGCCACGAGCACAAGCTCCATTGAAAGAGTGGACGAAAGGCAGAGGGGGAGGTTTTTTGGTCGGTGTGAGGGGTTTGTTTAGTTGAGGATGAAGATGAGTTGCGGATATATATTTTTTATCATGGAAATGTATTTTGTTTTGATTTTAAAATCATTAAATTAATATATTAGAACCTTAAAATCCACGTCAACAAGTGAGTTGGCATGTGTAAACAGGAGATGGATTTGGGCATAAGGTAAAAGCTATTGATTTTTCATGAGACAAAAATTAGAATAAAGTTAGGACTCGACCTAAAAGTAGCGGTTTTCTAGAGAATTGGGTCATTATCCTACATAGAAAAGCTTGGCCCACTAAGGATGAGGTCTGGTGCAAACGTTGTATTAATTCATTTAATAGCGGGCTAGCCACGATGAAAAAGTTAGGCCCGACTATGGTGAGGAAAAGAATATGGCCCGAAAACAAAGGAAAACCATTGAGCAATAAATGCATCATAGATATCCACTTATGCGAGTAATAGAATTCTATTTTTAGGTCTTTTTCGGTTGGCCGTGGAATTAGATTACCTAAAGAATTGGCCATTTAAAAATCTAGATTTCTCATTTTGGAAAGAAATCTAAACTTCAAATTGGCTGACTCGTGGAATATGTTTCCTTAAAAGAAAGTTAAATTATAATATTAAGTAATACTTGTTACTGAAATTTCACTACTATTGCAATTATATACATCACCTTCAAAATCATGGAATGAACGAGTCTCCAAGGACCCTAAGTGCCAGCTTGGTCTTAGTATATCTGTTTTGTGCGAGGGAAATGTCATTAGTACTATACTTTGCGATACCCAGGACTGCAAGTTTGGGCTTGGAACCTCGACACCCTGATGCCTAAGCCCTGGACCCCAACCCATCTGGGACCTCAGTGATACTGGCTAGACTAATTGATCAATCAAAGATTCTATTTCATTATGATTGGATTCTTTTACCATTGTGGATGGCATTGTTGTACTTCATTCCTCTATCTATATTACTTTATAATAACGGTAATATGGTTTATTTTCCTCGATGGTAGCCATTTGGATTACTAAAAGTTAATGAAAGAGCTTCTATCTTGTGAAGAGTGGCTTTCTATTGTTTGATAGCTTGGAACATACCGCCTACCAGTTTGTTCATTTCACTAACTCTTTTAGAAATTACCAAGGCTGCGTTTGGCGGTCGGGATAACATTCAAGATAGGATATGATTTATCCTATCTTACGTTTGGTGCTCGCTTAGGACAGGATAAAGTCGAATATAAGGGGGATATATACAGGATAAAATATCCCATGGGGGAGGTGGGATAAAGGTGGATATGATTTCTAATGTCCATAATAAAAAAGTTATTTTTCTTGAATAACAAACTTATTAAATTAACAAAATTGAAATTATATTTCAATATAAATAATATTTGAATTCTAATTTAAGAAATTTAAAAAAAATTAGTTAATCTTATTTTAATTTATATATTCAACTTTAATTCTATCTTATATTAAACATTCAATCTATAAATTAAATATTTATATTTATTATATATTTTAGTTATTTTTGTATTTTAGGTATGTTAGTACACTTTACTATTTGATAAAATTTTATTAGAGAATGATGAAAGGGGAAAAAAGAAATAATAATGAAAATAATATAAAAAATAGGAAAAATAAAATAAAAATAAATTAAGGAATAGTGTTACGAGAGATTTTCACCATATTCGTTTATGAACATTTAGGTTCATTTATAATGATATGCCATTTATATCAAAAAAAAAATGTACATGATATGATATGAACATATCTGACTTTAATACTACAATTCACCAAACAATGGACAAAATATAAAAAAAAAAATCCCAAGATTTCATATCCTATCATATCTTATCCTATCCCGATTCGAAATTCGGACGACCAAACGTAGCCCAAGAGTCTATTTTATTACCAATGTTTATCAGATATCTTTAGAAATTAATAACTGTTTTGGTATTTAACCATTTTTTAAAGTTAACAATGTGTTAAAGTTACTTATTCTGGTGAAAAATTACTAATTGCTCCAATAATTTATCAATATTTATTTGCAGAGCTATATAACCAATGCTTATTTGGTTTTTAATAATTTACTGATATTGATTAACTAATCTTTATGGCAATTACCACACAAAAAGGTTAACAAATTCAACCTAAAATTGTTGACTTTTACTTGAATTAGTTTCTAATGTTTACTTGATTGTTTTGGAAATATCAACTATTTTGATAATTCACTAGCGCTAATGGGAATAGCTTACCAACGTGTTAAAGTCTTTTACGAAATTAGGTTCTCTTTTGAAAATTATCAACAACGTTTCTATTTTTATCAATATTTATTTGTGGAGCTTAAATTACCTAACTCTTATTTAGGTTACTTACAAAATTTTATTTGAATATTAAAAAACGTTGGGAAGACATCCTTATGGTGTTTCGATGATTCCAAAACTATATTTGATATTAGTATCTATTATGATAAGTACATATGTTGAGATCAAGTTTAATTGATTTGATATCGAAAAAAAAATGAGATTAGTGAAGACTAGGACAAAGTCGTGACAAGAGGAGAGCAAGTGTCCAATGACAAGTGGCTCATGGTGACTTGCAGATACCAAGGTCAATCTTGTGTCCATGAGAAGTCTTTGTATGCTGATATACTCAAAAGGGTTATTGTATATGCAATCGCAAGTTACTCCATTCAAGCAATAACTAGAAAGCATCTATAGACTGGTCATACTGAGCACATGTTGATAGTGAGTATCGGGACGTGTTGATATCAAGTCTCAAGTGATGCTGGTGTGGTATTCGTTGAAAGATGACAATTGACTATATAAGAAATAGCCCTTACGGGCTAAGAATACATGGCAGAAAAACAAGAAAATACTTACAAAAAAGTGATGATAGCTTTTTGGGGGTAGCAAATCGAGAATTAGCAAAGTGAAAGTTACAATAGACTCCATTTTGAGAAATCTATTAATATCGGAAGAAACGATTGTATGGCAATATTGATTTTTGCAAAAGCATCTGATAATTTTGAATTACTCTTTCCTTCTGATTATAATCTCCAAAGTTGTGATTGATGATGTCTATATAAAGGATCAAGGAAGTCATAAAAAGGGTTGAACCAGGAAATTAAAAATGCCATCACTGTACTTCATCTCTCTCATATGTAATTATGAAGTGTCTTTGTTCTCCATCTCTCTTATGTAATTATGAAGTGTCTTTGTTCTCCATTTGGTATTCCTCATCTAAGGTTAAGCTTCTTTGTAATCTAGACGAAGTGTACAAGTGTGAAAATAGTCATTATATTTTGATAACGTGATCTATCGGTTGATAGACACTTGTTGATTGTAACTTGCTCTGAATATTAATGAAATTCAACCCATGTTATGATTGTTATCTGGACAATAGATATAGGTTTGGGGATAAAGCCAAACTATTATAAATTGTTTTGTGTTTTACTTCTTCAGTTCATTATTATCAACTACTAATTACTAGCACCACTATTACATAATTTATATTATCAATATCTTATGCATACAACTATCATAATTTGCTTCTATTATTGTTGGCTTATATTGGAGGAATGTTTTTCATAATCCACGTACTACTTATTCTACCCTCTTCTAGGTTGTATTGTTAGCTCAACAAAAATATAGCATATGTCTTATTCATTCAACCACGTCAGTTGGGAGCTTTCCAGCGTATAAGAATTACAAGTAAATATTGATAAGTGGACTCCCATAAGAGCAGTTACTTTTTCATAAAAGCTAGTAACTTCTAACGTGCCCATAACATTCGGAACTAAACGTTGTTAAAACTGCTATAAGACACGTGGTGTTTCCATGGACATAGGAAACGTTGGGACACGTGTGAAGTCCCTCTGCAATGCATTGTTGCGCCGGCATGTCTGCTATTCGGTCGGCGACAGCAGCACACACACAGACGTGGCAGGCTTCGGTACTGAAACGTGGGTTATCCACAAAGCGAACGTGTCCGCGGTCCTCTCTCTGGTTTGCCCTCAACTTCTCCTCCATTTGCATCTGCTGCATGTTTGTATTGCGGCAGTGGCGCTGGAAATGGGTCAAGGTCAGGAAGTGAAGACCAGAAATGATCCCCAAGTCGAAATTCAGGTTCGAAACCTGCTTTGTCTCCTTTTTTACTGTTAATCAAATGGGGTTTGCTAGTTGGTGACGGAGTGGAGTGAGCGAGGGGGCTTGTTGTGGAGTTTTAATTGCAGGAAAGAGGGGAGATATTCTTCTTCTATAGGCCCAAGGTGGAGAGAGAAGCAGCTCATGGCGCCGACGACGTGCAGCGCCTTTACATAGTCCTCCGCCCCGAGTCCAGCGAGAGGCCTGTCGAGGAGAAGCAAGATCCCCACTCCGGCAAGGAAGGCTCCGACCCCAATTCCAGAGACAAGGCCACCGTGGAAGGTGGCCACGGTAGCCAGGTAATGATGGTCACGAGAACCACACGACCCGACAACTTGCCTATGATCACGTCGCGATATCACAGGCCCTTTGTAAATGTCGAACGCAGGAGGTGAACATCGAGAAGCAGGCGCTGTTGAGGTTGATTTTGATGGGGAAGAAGAGTCTTCCGGACCCGAGCAAACGGAGCCGACCCCAATGGGGATTTGTGGAGATGGTCACCACCAAGATCGATGATGTCAAGTCGGCTCTTAAAGCAGGTGCGCTGCTTCTTCTCCTCTCTCTCTCTCTCTCTCTCTCTCTCTCGCTCTATCCCTCTCTCTCTCTCTCTCTCTGATTGAAGTAGGACTTGTTGCTTCTTGCAGAGGAATACGACACCTCTACAAGGGGACACCGCCACGTGGCTGCGGCCAGAGCGTTGGGGGAGGGAGTGTACCGCATACTTAGACACAAATCCAAGGGGAAGAAAGCGCACACGCATCTCATATACAAGCTCGAATTCCCTCCGGAAGATGAGAAGCAGGAGCCCCAGGAGTCGCTCAACGTTGAAAGAGAAGGGTCCTTCCTCATCCAGATCAAGAACCCCGACCAACACGGTGCCGGCCCTTCCCAATTCAGGGGACTCCAGAGCAAGCGCAAGGCGGTGTTCCCCGCCCACCTGCAAGGGCAGTTCGGGCAGCTGAGGTACAGCCCGGCTGACCCGCCCGACTTCCTGAACTACGAAGGGTGTGAGTTGCTGCTGATATCGGCATCGGACGACATAGAGGAGGAGCTGGGGTTAGAGCTCAAAGCGGAAGGAGAGGCCGATTCCTCCTGTTCCGATCTGCTCAAGACGTTCGGGGAAAGTGCACCCGTGGATGCCCTCCTCAGGGGCACCTGGGTCTGAATTTCAATCTTTCTTACTCTTTTTGGTCCGTGTTTAACTAGGAGGACTCATTTCATGTTTCTACTGCAGTTGGGCACGTGTAATATATTTGGTAGCCCAGATGTCAATCTTACAATATAATCTGATTTCATGGAAATTAAGTAGTATAAATATAGCGAAAAAAGAAACTGTATTTGGGAAAAAAGAAACTGTATTTGGAAAATTACCCTATTTTATATTTAAAAGTTCATTCGTGCGTTGCTGCACATTGTGCGGATTTTCAATCAATAGAAAAAGAAGAAATATATGAGAGCCACTTGTGCCGACTCCATTGGGCCGAGGCCTAATACTGCGGTCTCTCACTCGGGCCACTACCTTCGCTATAGCCCCGGTGAGAGAAGAGAGGGGACTGTGATTGTCGTCATTTTCCTTAAAACACATAAAAATAGTTCAACGTTATTATAATAGAATCGCAGAACAATTTATCACGAAGTAAACTAGAAAGAATTGACATTGTGAAGCAATGCTTGAATTCTAAGATTTTATAGAAAAATCATATCTAATAAGGACTTTCATACTAACTGTTGTGCTATTCAGTGAAAAATCATGAGAATATTATATTTGTCTATGCAAATATAAAATAAAATAATTATATTTCAAGCAACATGTCACATTATTAATTGACTCAGGAAAATGTATTAAACAAATTCATTATTGAAGTACTTTCAACCGAATATAATATGACATGTTGTCTACACGTGTATAATTGGAGACAATTTTTTTATTGAAAATCACATATGTGAGTATACTTCACGTAAAGTGAGCATTTTCTTAATAGAGCTCTTCCCCAACTAATGAATACAATATCACCGAATGTTGACACCAGCCATTGTAATATTTTGGTAAGGTATTGCAATTGTAAATTGTTTCCATGTAATCTGACATGGACATCGAGTTTTTCCACAAGATAAGCCCCCCCAACCAAAAAAAAAGGAAAAGAGTTTAAGTTTGTCATTTTGTTAACTTTATTATTTAATTGCATTTAAATAATGATGCACTTATAAAGCACATCTATTAATGAGTAAAGCCACAACAGGTAAATTAAATTTAATAAAGCATTTTTTGTTGTTGTAATTTAATAAAGCACTTTACACAATACATGTTCAGACTGTCCATTTAATAATCAAGATATATTAAAGTTTATTTTTTTTAATTATTTAAGGTGTCACTAATTTGACAGTGGGCCCCATTTGCAAGGAAATTAAAAGTTTATTTATTTTGCAGAAAATGAATGATTTTTAAATATTTTCTTTAAAATGATTGCTTGGATTACCTACAAAAATAAATGAACGAAAATATTTTCATCGTCAACAATAACTTTAGATATAAATTATTGTTAATAATGAAAACATTTCCCATTGACTAATTATTTGAAGAGACACAAGTGATCACTTTTTGAAAAATTATTTTTCAAATTATTCATTTCTCTCAAAACAAATGAAGTCTATATTGATGTGTCCATATTTACATGTCATCCAACCATTTCTTTCACATTTCTCCTAAAAGTAGACAAGGTCTTGTTATCTTCCACAAATTTCCTTTTGATGGATAATTGCCGGTCAACTTCGGCTTGTCACATGGTTGATTATCTATTCTTCTGACATTTGCCCAAATTTATAAGAATATATAAACAAATTATGATCCAAAATTACCATCTTCTTTTCGGCAAATGTTCTGGTATTTCTAGGTTTAACTAGAATTGATTATAAAAAAAAGAAGAAGGGGATATGTTCAATAGAAGTCCTAAAACTTGTCAAAGAAGTGCAATTTAGTTCTAAAATTTACAAAAAGTGCAATCAAGTCCTAAAACTTGTCAAGTTGGTTCAATTGAGTCCTAAAGTTAACACCATCAAGAAAGTTAACGGAAATTGCTGACGTGGCGCTGACGTCACATTTTAAATGAATTTTTTATTTTTTATATGGATTTTTAAATTATTTTTATTCAAAATCTTTAAAAAATAGATTAAAAACTAAAAAGGAAAATCTAAATTTATTTAAAAAACATAAAACTGTTCAAAAAAAAAAAAAAAGACACCGGTGGACTTCCGCAGCCTCCCATCGCCGGAGTGGCCGGCGAGCTCCCGACGGCCCTTCGGGCGGGTGTTTTCGCCTGGGCGGGGGCGACCACGGCGGGCGGCGAGGGCGCCCCGGGCCGACGACCGTCGCCCGGCCCCTCCGGCGATGGGCGGCGGCGGCGGGGGAGAGAAGTTGATTTTTTTTTTAAACAATTTTTTAAAATAATTTTTTTAACTTTTCTTTTTAGTTTTTGGTGAAAATAAGATAAAATGAATAAATCTAATTTTTTTTAAAAAATGAATAAAAATAATTTAAAAATCCACGTGGAAAATAAAAAATTATTTAAAATGCCACGTCAGCATTTTTAACGGAAAAAACTAACGGTGTTAACTTTAGGACTCAATTGAACCAACTTGACAAGTTTTAGGACTTGATTGCACTTTTTGTAAGTTTTAGGACTCAATTGCACTTCCTTGACAAGTTTTAGGACTTCTGCTGAACATATCCCATAAAAAAACTCAAATTGGACTTTTCATTACCAGAAGAAAAGAGGCATCTTGTTTCCGATTGAAGAATAAGAAAAGCACGTTGAGGTAAGAAGCAACTGCCAATTGGCTCTGGCCCAAGCAAATAATTAAGATTTTAATATACTCGGGGAGCCACGCGTGACTAACATGGTCTCCATGTGACCTATCAAATCACTGAGATTTTCTCAGTCAACAACGATCAAGACATTAATTGACTCATCAATACTATAAATTAACTATTTAGGACATAATTGGTATAACTAGGAAGCTCAAATCCAGTCAATGCAATTCTTTCCCAGGAAATCCATGATCATTGTCACGGATCACACATGACATAGGCCAGAACCATAAAGCTCAAAATTATCAATAGTTCACCTGGAATTACCTCAAAGTTCAAAAAACTCATCAAACTACATAGCAAAATATGTAGACAAAAATTAACCTCAGAAAACTGATGCTTGT
The DNA here is from genome assembly GCA_007663325.1 of Eucalyptus pauciflora. Classification (NCBI taxonomy): domain Eukaryota; kingdom Viridiplantae; phylum Streptophyta; class Magnoliopsida; order Myrtales; family Myrtaceae; genus Eucalyptus; species Eucalyptus pauciflora. The sequence continues at coordinate 524,923 of VMYD01000100.1, read as the reverse complement.
ACAGGTTTATTCTCTAAACTTATCTAAACAATATGATAATCAAGTTAAAGCACGAAATCACTGGTGATCACATCTGCAACCCTCTGTAGATACATGAACATCCTGGCAAAAACTGATGGACATGCATCACACTTCCTTCCTCAGATCCCTTGACGAAATTCTGTGATTAGAAGAGCAGTAAATGGCACATGCATTATCAGTCAGAGTGCATCGAATCATTTGAAGACACTTTGTGGAATGCTAACAACATTTACACAGATCTCTACACTTAAAAGGGTTGTTTCTAAAATGTTTTAACATCTTGAGACAAAATACACTAATTGTTTCTGCCATATCACAAACTAGAGAGAATCTTACTATGCTAGAACAAGCACCAATAATGTCACATTCAGATTTGTGCTTTATCACAAAACTACAGCTCAAAAGTTATCTTGCAAATAGTTCACTTCAAGAGTGGGAGCTACTTTGAAGTGAAAGTTTGACATAGTTTACAGTCAAATGAACAGATTAACTGAGAGGAATAAGAACAATGAACTCTATGATCAGAGTAAACCAAGAATCAGTAATGAAGAGCAATGACTTATGTTCTTCCTCATTGTGATTGACTACAATCATACAAGTAAATCTATAGCTATAGGTATACTCTGATCTTAACATGAGTATCCCATCAAACTGTCACGGCAAGAATCATTGCCATAGTGCCCTAATTTGGCACAACCTATAATATAAAAGGTCGCACCATGTACACACTAGTTATATGCATGAGTAACTGATAATCATTCGATATGCATCAGAGGTGCATCATATCACCATACATGTGTACATGATGTTCATAAAAGAAATGAATCATAAGTTTAAAGGTTTTACCTAGTTGTGCAAAGGCATGAGAGTGTTCAACAGGATGAATCAATGCAGGCAGATCTAATGAGAAGCATGATTTACCCGTGACCTGTGAGGCTTTGAAGCTGAAAATCAAATATTAGCATTTAGCATATCTATAAGATACTTAAACAAATCATAGATTCCACAATGTCATTAACAAAAAATGAATGGAAAAGAAGGGGAAGAAAGGCAAAGAGAAATGATATTCATGGAATAAAGTTCTACAGAACAGAGAAGAAACATGAACCAAATTGATTTTATCACTACAAAGACATTATTTCAAGGCCATGTTTGCTGTATGCAATGAGTTTCCAAAGCATACTAATTATCTCAGATGCATGTAAAGATTATGATCTGACTGCACTTGAAGAGCTCTTATTGAAGAATCGCTTGACCAAGAACCATGTATGTATAGCAGTTAGGGATCAAGGAAGAATATATTTTTCTCAAACAAGGCTAATAAAAGAATTCTCAACAATGAAGACACTACACTTCATCTTTTTCCTTAACTGAGGACATGACATCCCATTTCTCATATGGCAATGTGGCTAGGAATACCCAATCTAAAGTAAAGCCACATGTGATAAGCAGGGCTTCTAAAAATTGGCAAAAAGAGAGACGGGGCATCTGAAACTCAACCCTTTGTTTCCTGGGCAAATTCTAAACATTTGCATAGCAATTATTAAATGGCTGAGCACTCCTAGCGTCAGTCTGGATACTGTACTTACCATCTCAAGATAAACACCTTATTTTTTATGGATGCTTGCAATTTCATTAACCCTCTGTCATTACATGATATTCCACTGGGCCAGCTTCATTTCTCTTGGATGTAAGGATACAACAACATATCTTCACTACAGCAAATGATCTATAGAGAGAGAGAGAGAGAGAGAGAGAGAGAGAGAGAGAGAGAGAGTTGTTCAGCATAATATGCAATCACTGAAAGGCCCAGCAACAATTCTTTTCCAGCTATTTGAGAGAATTGGTTAAAAAGTACAAACAGAAAAAGGCTTCCCAAATTCTTTTTAATCAATATGGAAGACGATGAGTGCAAGGAAGACTGCAGAATTTGAGTTGAAAAGAGAACTTATTCCGCAGAAGGGTCTTTTAGGAAGATGTTGCTAGCAGACCCAATGCTCAACTTCATTGATTGAAAAGGCAAACTTTGGTTCAAAGAGTAGAATTGCTCTATTATGCTCATAGAAGCCTCTTAAAAAGTGTAATTAACTATGGGTCCATTGAAAAAGAACTATCATTTCCCTTAAGTTACCTCATGTAAATAGGTGCTAACAGCAGTATTATAACATTGTTATACACAATTCAATTGGTTAAAATGGTCGGTTGCCGTTCATACTGTCACAAAGCTGATTAGAGAACCCGCAGCAAATAATAAGACAGAAAGAAGAAGAGAGAAGGAATAGAGAAGAGGAGAAGGAGAATGTAGAAGAAAGAAACAAAGAGGGGGCGGTAGATTTCTGTCGTAACAGAAACCCTACACCCATTGTATTTATAATCAATATAAATTGTATATGACAATAATACCCTTATGTAAGTTAAAAAAAAAAGGAAATAAAACTATGATAATAAAGAAAACTTAATTAAAGTAACTTAACACATACCATTAGGGTTTTCTCGTTCATAAAAATCTCGCAGAGAAGAAATTGCTTCTGATGCCATTATACCTCCACAACATTTGAAACCCTTTGATCCAGAATTCCCATTCCTGCAAGAGCAACAAGAATAAAGTTGGAAACATTCATAAATTAGCCAGACACTTGAAAGGGGGAACATAGATGAAATTTCTGTGGAAACTAGCCAATATTTCCAATGATTCTGCATTTTTATCTAGCTCATCAGCTTGAAACCAGAGACAGGTTCCATTAGCAAAACATTTCCAAATTTCATGCTGGAGATAATTTAGTAGACTACTTGACAAAGCACTTGCAAAAGAAGGTACTATCTGATCAAAAACAATTTTTTCAATAAAGGAATGTGTCTAACTTAAGACGTATACATTTCGGTCCTAAGAATATCAAATTTGCCAAATGCCTACTCCAGGAAATAGCTTTTCATGCAAGCAAATTATCTGTGAAGTGTACCATTTGCTTCAATTGACAGTAACTAAACTCTACTAAGTGGTGTTGACCTTGGCAAAATTCCGGCATCAGATTTTAAAGAGGTGTGTGTTTGGGGTAACTATGGCTTATAATTTTTTACCTTAACGATGCCTTAGGGTTGTTCTATAATTTATCATTGACATAAAACCTAATGTCCTTGAAGAACAAACAACACTTTGTAAACAGGGTGATACTTCGGGGCTCTTAATATGGATGGGCAACTTCTGTTCAGAGAGATATTGGCACCGGTGATCTGATTGAGAGAAGATTTGGGGATGACTTCTTTACTAGTATTGGCTAGGATGGGTTTCAATCAGCCATAAATTCCAAGCATTGCATATGAACCACGCTCACCATTATAACAACTGTCTCATTCTCTCCATCATGAAACTATGCAATAATTAGGGCTAGTTTTTAAGCTCCAGAGAAAGGAACTTGAGCTAGGCAGTCCTTTATCATCAAGATGAATCGTCTTGCTTGATGTCGTATTCAGAAAGGCAATGAGCTAGCTCATGTCCCACAATACTTTTGACTCATGATCAGATTACTAAGAGCAGCATAACTACAAATTTCAAGTCTAAAAGCCAGAATTTTCATGGTTGGTTTTTTCCCTAAATTTTTTATTAATTGCATCCTCAGTAATCTCTTGCTTCTTCCCCCTGTAATTGAGCTTGTTCTTTTAAATCTAATCCTTAAACAGCAAAACAATGTCCACAATCTATATTAGCTATTTCGTGTACTGCACAATCACAATGAATGAGATCCTGTTTCGCTACGTTTTAACTTTTACGTCGACAAAGTCTTGAGGGAAAAATTGATGACTTCTAAACAAGCTTCTAACACATAATGTTAGAACATGGCAGCATCAGACAGAAGAAAAATTATACTGGAAACACAAGCCAAACACCACAATCAAGCAAACACATGCTCTCATGTATACAAGAAGAGCAACTGCAACTAGCAAACAAGAAAAGAGATTTCTTTATCAAGTGCATGGCCCTTGGCATATCAGAAAGCATAATTTCCACACATTTGAAATATTGCATTTCCTTGAAGATACTATATTTCTCAATTTAATCATTATATCAGTTAAGTCATCAAAAAATCTCACTGCACTCAAAAAGTAGCAAGTCCCAGAACTGTAACCTTTAGGGCAAATAAAAAGAATACAGAAATGTCAAACAAGTCGCCAAGAATTTAAGAAAAAGGAAATAAAGAAGGGAAAGAAAGAATTAATATAAACTTGGCTTCTTGACGCTTTCAGAAACTCTGCTTTCTTCCATTTAAACTAGGAAAAGGTCAGAAAAGATGGAAAATCAGTTGCACAAACCTCCATTTATTTTCATTATGCATGGTTCACATGTCACATAAAGGGAGCATATTGAAAACTTCTCTGCAACTTCTGCAGCCAATAATCCAGTCCTTTGCCACTGTTCAAGAAGAACATCAAGAGCTTCAATCTCTGCATGTCTTGTTGCGTATGAAAGCACAAGTAGAAAAACAACACAAGCATATCAAACAGGAGCTCCCTCAGCATAGTTACGACATAAATTCTGAAAATACATTTCATGAGAAATGTCTTCTGCTTCAAGCTAACTGATTGAGAGTATATATGAGATTGATCAAGGCATATTCTACATGAATTAAATAAGTTTTGCTCACTTGAAGTTGCTGAGAATCTCACATGGAAAAAGAGGCTTCTACTGAATTAGCCACCTCCAACTTTTCTAACAGTATTTTCATATATACCCATGTAGCAAGGCACCTTTGTTCTTATTATGCTCCAGAAGACACTAGAAGGGCCAAATATTCTTTGCATCAACTATTCTTACCGTCCACAAAGTCATTTATAGTACTATACTGTCACCACATAACTATCAATGATTACAGCAATAAACTATTACAGAAGAGATGATCTCTACCAGAAAGAAGGCTTAAATATGTGTAGATATGGTCATTGTATGAAGAAATCTCCAAAGGAGCAGGTTCTTACATCTTAAAAGGCAATACAATGCTCACAGTACATTTTTATACCAAATATGTATACCAATAGTCTAGCTGACATGAAAACAGTGTTAGGAACTTCACAAAAGTGGATAAAGACCATATTATTGATCCAGACAGAGAACAATGGCAAATGAAAAACGTGAAATATTAGGCATAATAAGGAAAGATTATAGTCACCATTAGCAGTATATTTTATGAAAGAATAATGGGAACATAACCCTTTACAACCTAATAATGCAAAAAAAAAAAAAAGAATCCACTCATTAACAGATTTTGTTCAATATATTGTTTTACCATCTATTAAAGAAATACTTAAGAGAGAAACATAAAATGATCAACAATAAACTATAGTGGATAATTTGAGGGTATCAATCCACAGCAATAACAAAGTGCTGCTGGGTCAAAATTTAAACGAGGGGATAGGGAGGCAATGATAAACATACATTTCGTGTCTCAATAGTCAGGTTTCTTCCGGCTGCGATAACATTCCCATCCTCAACAATCACACAGCTGTTCAATCAAAGTATATACAAATATAGCACAATTTGAAATCATTCACCAATTAAGCTTGAAATACCAATCATTTTAATTAGCAAATAACATAACTTATCTGAAATGCACCTGTTTACCAAAAACCAGTTTCTTACCCAGCTGGAACTTCAAGGCTGTCCAAAGCAAGTTTCGCCTTATATAAGAAAAGTAAATAGGTCTTGTTACTCATTTGGAGAAAACAATATGAGGATAAGAATAAGAAATTATCTCAAGAATGCATGAATGCAAACAGGCAATTCAAGAGAAAATCAGCATCAAGTTGCCAGCAATAGATATATTTCATTATCAATATGCAGCTACGAATGGATGAATGCATGTCTCATGGCTATATGATAAATATCTTGCAAGTCCTCTCCAATATTCTGGTCACAAACTTCCAGAAATGATTGTCACTGCTCACTCAACCTCTAATTCAGATGCAAATCCCACCTTCTGTTAGACTGATATAGCTCTAATGACACTAAAGCGAGAACAACAACTAATTTGAGAAACTACATGTTGCTCATTCCAGTGTTATCATTGGTACCTGAGAGTTTATGTTTCATTATTAGGTTTTAAAAAGTTCAAGAAGCTTCCAGGAGTTTTAGCTTCGAGGTCATTTTCCTTCATAAAAGCTATGGCAAATAAGGATAAAAAGGGAGCCGTTATACCTTCTAGGGATTGTCCCTGATTTTGCAGTGTGCAACGTCGCTTACCATTGAATTCACTACCAAGCATCCACAGACTAAACTTCCGAAGAGAACACTCATTCAGCGTCTCTCGAACAAATTCAACGACACATTCCTCAAGTTCCCGGGCAACTCCAGCACCAAACGAATCGAATTCAAAATCCAGCTCAAGTATTGCAGCAACTCGATGCAATCTGGATGTGCCAGGTGTTACCCGATCTATATAGCAAGTTGCACGAAGCCAGGAACCTCAGGAGAGAATCGTTCCCCCGAAGAAGCCACGTCACCAGTTCCCACGGCGTCGGTCGGCGGCGGCGGTAGTCCGTCGCCTCCGCTCGCTGGCCTCCGTCACCCGTCAGTTCGCTAGGGACTTCTTCTGTGGGTCGCCTCCGCTTGTCAAGCGGCGATCTTGCATTTGTCAGAGATCGCCAGTGTCTGACGGAAGATGATGGAGCTAGAAGTTTGGGTAGGGCGGAGAAAAGAGGATTTAGCCAAAAGGAAGAACCACAAACAAAGAAAAGAGATAAAAGAGAAGGCAGAATTACAGAATTTTATTTATAAGTTTCTTTTTTTCGTGGAGAAAGGAAAACGAGAAGGAACGAGAAGAAAGAAGGCATTGTAATGAAGATCAGCGGGAGTTCACTCACCCTACGAATTACTCCCTTAGCAAGTCTCCATATTGTTCCAACCAAAGCTTGAACTTTTTGTTCCCCAGGCTGCGCGGGTCTCCAAGAAGAAAGAATCCAGGATAAGAAACCTCACGATAGCTCATTGCTATCGCTTTACCATGCTCGTAAGAACTCGGTGGACAATCTAGATCAAATTCGATCAGTCTGTTTTCGAGCATATGTGAACTCTCTTGCAAGTTTCTTGATAGACATATTTCGGTTGGATTGTCTCCATGTATATGTGAACTTTGGGCTTCTGGGTGTGCTGAGTCATGACCAACCTCGTAGAGGAGAGCTGGATCAATTAGCCTGTGGTCTCGGATTGCAGCCTTTAAATCGTCCTCTAGTTGCTTACATATTATTCGGAATCCCCACTTTTCCACAACCTCACGCCAAGATGATGAGTCCTCTAATGTAATGCTGAATTGTGCATAACTCCCATCAATTTGATCAAAATTGACTTCTTTCCAAAGGTAAGATGGTGTGATATAGTATATCAAGATTTCACCTGGATCCAGTGCGCTCATGTCTATATATAAGTTAAACTCTTCTTTGCCATTCAAATATACATGGAGAAGTGTGCAATTAGCGTCTTCATTATTATTACGTACATTACAGAAAATCAATCCAAGAAACTTGTCATATAAGTCCTTTGAAGCCATGAAAGATATAGAACCATCTTCAATTGGTTGAAACCACTTTGGCATCTCTCCTTTAGGGAGATAAAAAACAAAATACTGTTACAAAAATAGACCGTTAGAAAGCACCATAGAAGAATTCAATTTGAGTTTAGTAAGTAATCCTAATGAATAAAGAGTTCCGTAAATGAGTAGGGATCCATTCATCCTAGCTTGCATTAAGATAGAAGTCTCATGTGATAAAAATCATTCCCATAAAAGCTATGCTAGCCACCTTCATTACGTGCATATTAGTGCAGGATCACTTCATATTTGTTTGGTTTTCTCAAACCTTTGATTTTGCATTTTCAGCTATTGCAATATGAAAGCACAGATTGTTTTGAGCATATTCTCCACATGGATATGTGTGCACGAGAGAGAGAGAGAATCTGACCTTGACAATTGAATCAGTGTCAACCACGGTCAACCCTTGATGAACCCAATGATCAATTGAAGTTAAATGTCCATTTGTTTCTAGAGATTCGCATCCATTCGCGTACAGTAAATATAAAAATGGCGGAAGCTTGGGAATCTCTTGTAATTGATGGCAATAACTAATTGACAATTCAGACAAACGATCACGTTTACTAATGGATATAGGGAGGCTAGTAATATTGTTCCCCGAGAGAATTAAGGTTTTCAACAAGGGAAAACAAGAAAGATCCTCAAGAAACTCTACTTCGGACAGATTACAATTGAGAAGGTCCAAGACTTCTAAATTTGAAAGTCCAACCTTCATGCACGGATTAGCTGAATCCATGAGGTTTGGAAACACAATCGGGCCAAAAGCAGATTTGAAGCATTGAAGTCTTGGTAACTTGTAAATGTTAGATGGAATGCTTATCGAGTTTTTGCAAATATCTAAAAACATTTCCTCTAGAGAGACAAGATTTTCTATTGATGTAGGAAGTTCTTTAATAGCGGTATGTAGTATGGAAAGTCTTTCCAGGTATCTGAGTTCATGTGGGATATCGGGAAATCTTTCAAATTTTGAGCAAACAGAAAAGTTGAGATCTCGAAGATTTTTTGACTTGAGCACATTTGGAAAAACATGAAGTTCAGGGCACCATTTAAAATGCAAGACTTGGAGCTTGTCATGATTTGCAATAGACTCGTGGGCTTCTACCAAGTTTTTGCAATTCCAGAGTTTCAATTCTTTGAGATTTGGAGCACATGAGAGGTTGGGCGTAATAACAAGCGACTCACAGTCACTCAATTTAACATACGTCAATTGTTTGAAGTCCTGCAAAAACAACAAAACCAACTACCATAAACATTCTGAAAGGGAAAAAGGGTATCCTTATAATGCCGTTGCCACTTCTAAGAATTTTCATCCTTAGGCCACAATTCTCTTCATGATAAAAGAGGCAAGGAGCATTGTTAGATCAGGCAACTTGGAACCTACTATTTAGGGTTCTAAGTAAATTTCTAAACCTACTAATAACTTTTCATTCAACATTACTATATATATAGTATTGAGAAATTACTAAACCCTTAGAAACTTTACTAGTAAATACAAATTTTTATGTGTCTACAGTAAAGCTCACATTCACGAGCGAGTTTTACCTAACAATTTAGTTTTTATGATCACATTAGCGAATAAGAGATAACCCTTATCATTTCATTTTTGGATATTATTTTTAAATAGTTATGTAATACATACAAATACACAATATTAAAAAGAAATCACAAATAAATTTTTAGACAATCTTCAAAACAGTTAGGCATAACATGATAGACCAGTAAAAGATATATCATGATTATTAGAAAATCAGTCGTTGGTTTTACAAACAATGGGATGCTATATATCAAACAAGAAATAATCCAAGCAAGTAATAACATCGTACCATTTAATGTTTGATACAGTAAATATGACATGATTCTTTTCATATATATATTTCAGATAATTACATTTCGTATTTAAGAATTGCACGTTACCAAACATGGAAAAAAAAAATTAAGGGCTAGTTAGTTTAAATTTCTAAATTACTCCGATATTGTCAAAGACAATTCCTGTTACTTTATAGTTGATGGAGATAATTTATATCACCTTATAATTGGTGAGAACAAATGTTGAATTATTAAGGATTGCCAAAAGTTTTTGAATGAATTAGTTATAATTTATATCACCTTATAATTGGTGACAATTCCTGGTGGCATGCCCCTATGGGATCACTTATATCGAATTAGTTGTACATGCATTACTAGCAAGATGTTTAATAAATATTTAATTATGGGTACTTAGAAATGCTACTCCTTCAGAACTGATTTGAGCAAATAATGATGTATTCTTTTACAACAAGGTGCAGGACAAATGCTGCCCTTTACAACATACATTGGAAAGCCTCCATGACTTGGAGACTACGTGGCCTCTAAGGTTATTTTGAAAGTGAGATATTGTGATAAATATATCTGACCAACCACATTTAAATTAAATGCTTGACCACTTAACAAGCTATTCCTTGGGTGTTTTTACTTTTGTATATATGTCAACAGGTTAATTCATCATGTTTTTGTTTCCTTTTATCTGACCATTATACAATTCTTTTTTGTATATAAAAATGTTTATATGTAAACTAGTGACATAGTTAGAATTAGGCGAAATAGTTTATACTAGCATATTTGCATTTTGAATTTCTTCCCTAGGTAGAATTGATTTTGAAATAAAACTACATCGATAGTTTGAGATATTAGGTTTAGAAAGTATTTGTCTTTCTATATATAATAAAAACCTTCTACTTGTGAGGGATTTTAACCTCTTTTTCATTCCTTCCATCCATGATCTTCAGTCGCTCATTTTACAAATATAATACCCATGGGCAAATGCACGAAATCGGTTATTTTATTTTATCTCTCACATATTTCAATATATTAAAAATTGAATTTAATCATGATTCAATGGCCTTCATAAGAAAATTCAAATTTTTTATTTCTGCATATAATAATAGAATTTGTTTGTATCGTGTATTTTACCCGCAAAATGTTTTCATTCGGATTTCAAATAAAGATGTTTCACTTAATTTTTCAATGCCAATTATGCTGCACATTAATTCCAACACAAGTAGTTGACGACATTCTACAAGAAAATAGAGTAGTGGTTTCTAAAACAGAGGAACACCATTTCCTTAGGGATACTAGTGCATACAATACACAAACACCCAAACAAATGAAGCAGATAATAAAAAGGTCTATGTAGATAAATGCTCACCTTACTAATTGACGATGTGGACAAACGATCACGCTTGATGGATGTAGAAAGGCTAGTAATATTGTTCCCCGATAGAATTAAGATTTTCAACAAGGGGAAACAAGAAAGATCTTCAAGAAACTCTACTTGGGATAGATTACAATTTAAAAGGTCTGACACATTTGAATTTGGAAGTCTGATCTTCATGCATGGATCAGTTGAATTCCAAAGGTTTGGAAACACGATTTGGCAGAGAAAAGATTTGAACCATTGAAGTTTCTGTAACTTGTAATTGTTAGATGGACGACTTATAGGGTTTTTACCCATGTCTAAATGTATTTTCTCTAGAGAGACAAGATTTTGTATTGATGTAGGAAGTTCTTTTAAAGAGGTATGTTGTATGGAAAGTTCTTTCAGGCCTCTAAGTTCATTTGGAATATCGGGGAATCTTTCGAATTTTGGGCAATTGGAAAGTTGGAGATCTCGAAGATTTTTTGACTTGAGCACATTCGGAAAAACACAAAGTTCAGGGCACCATTTAAAATGCAAGACCTGGAGCTTGCCAAGATATGCAATCGACTCGTGGGCTTCTACCAAGTTTTTGCAATTCCAGAGTTTCAATTTTTCGAGATTTGGAGTACATGAGAGGTTGGGCGTACTAACAAGCGACTTGCAGTCACTCAATTTAATGTAAGTCAAATGTTCGAAGTCCCGCAAAAACAACAAAACCAACTATCATAAACATTCTGAAAGGGGAAAAAAGGGTATTTGTATAATGCGGTTGCCATTTCTAAGAATTTTCATCCTTAAATCAAGGAGCATCATTGGATCAGGCAAGTTGGAACCTACTATTTAGAGGTCTAAGCAAATTTCTTAACCTATTAATAACTAAATTTCTTAACCTATTAATAAGCAAAGTTACTATATATATCCTATTGAAAAATTACTAAACCCTTAGAAACTTTACTAGTAAATACAATTTTTTATGTATATACAGTAAAGCTTACACTCACGAGCGAGTTTTACCTAACAATTTAATTTTTATGATCACATCAACGAATAAGAGATAACCCTTATCATTTCATTTTTAGATATTATTTTAAAGAGTTATATAATATATACACACACACAATATTAAAAAGAATTCACAAATAAATTTTTAGACAATCATCAAAACAGTTAGAGATAACATGATACTTCATACTCAACCAATAAAAGATATATCATGATTATTAGAAAATCACACGTTGGTTTTACAAACAAAGAAATAATATATATCAAACAAAAACAAATCCTAGCATTTAATAACATCGTACCATTTGATGTTTGATAAATTAAATATTACACGATTCTTTTCATATATATATATATATATATATATATATATATATATATATTTCAGATAATTACATTTCATACTTAAGAATTGCACGTTAACAAACATGGAAAAAATTTAAGGGCTAGTTAGTTTAAATTTCTAAATTACCCCGATATTATCAAAGACAATTTCTATTACTTTATAGTTGATGGATATAATTTATATCACCTTATAATTGGTGACAATTCCTAGTGGCATGCCCCTACAGGATCACTTATATCGAATTAGTTGTACACGCATTACTAGCAAGATGTTTAATAAATATTTAATTACATGTACTTAGAAATGCTGCTCCTTTAGAACTGATTTGAGCAAATGATGATGCATTTATTTACAAGACGGTGCAAGACAAATCCCGCCCTTTACAATATACATTGGATAAGCCTCCATGACTCGGAGACTGCGTGGCCTCTAAGGTTATTTTGAATGTGAGATATTGTAATCAATATATCTGACCAACCACATTTAAATCAAATGCTTGACCATTCAACTAGCTATTCCTTGGATGTTTTTACTTTCGTATATATGTCAACGGGTTGGTTCGTCATGTTTCCGTTTCCTTTTATTTGACCATTATACAACTCTTTTTTGCATATAAAAAATGTCTATATGTAAACTAGTGACATAGAATTAGGCGAAATAGCTTATACTAGCATATTTGCATTTTGAATTTCTTTCCTGGGTAGATTTGATTTTGAAATAAAACTACATCAATAGTTTGATATATTAGGTTTAGAAAGTATTTGTCCTTCTATATATAATAAAAACCTTCTTCTAGTGAGGGATTTTAACCTCTTTTTTATTCCTTCCATCCATGATCTTCAATTGCTTATTTTACAAATCTAATACCCATGGACAAACACACAAAATCGGTCATTTTATTTTATCTCTCACATATTTCAATATATTAAAAATTGAACTTACTCATGATTCAATGGCCTTCATAAGAAAATTCAAATTTTCTTTTTCTGCCTATAATAATAAAATTTCTTTGTGTTGTGTATTTTACCCTTAAAATGTTTCCATTCCATATTTCTTATAAATATGTTTCACTTAATTTTTCGATGCCAATTATGCAGCACGTTATTTCCAACGCAAGTAGTTAAGGGACATTCTGGAAGAAAATAGAGTAGTGGTTTCTAAAACAGAGGAACACCATTTCCTCAAGGATACTAGTGCATATTATACGCAAATGCCCATACAAATGAAGTAGATAATAAAAAGGTCTATGTAGATAAATGCTCACCTCACATAGTTTTATGACTCTTGTGTTACAATTCCTCATATCCAGTCTTACTAATTTCTTTGAACCAGGAGAAAAATGTGGATTCCAAGGACCATATCCAGCCCATTCAATCCATCTTAGCTCATTTGGAAGCCATATAGGGCCTTGGAAAGAATTATACACATTGCGCACAATGAGCAATCTCAACCTTCTCATTTTTGTAAAAGCATTCGGATGGATACTTATCTCTTTCCACTCAAGTGGCTCCAACACTATGGCTTTTATAGCGCAATCTCCCTGTATATACAAGACTATATTTAGAATATGGATTTTTGGTAAATAGAGTCAGAGAAGGAGCGGAATTTTGATGGGATTTGCAATCTTACCTCATCGCTTGACAAAGCATCGAAAACATCATCATACCGCCATAGTCTACTACGTCTCCTGGGATTATCTCGGCATTCTTGGTTCACAATTTCCATACCCATGGATTGAATCAAGTCATGCATTTCTATGATATACTCATTTTTTTATCAAAGACCTATCAATGAGAACTTTTAATCCTATTGTTGTTGCAAGATCACAACTATCGAGAACTTCCTCTATGTAATTAATATTCCTCCCCTTAAAGAAGCAGGCGATGTCGAGAAAAATCTCTTTCTCATTTTCCTCAAGTCCATCATATGTTATTTTGAGCACATCATTGATTTTACTGTTAGGAACTCTGGAAAGTTTCTTTAGTGTACTTTCCCATTCATGTTCTCCTCTACCACACAAGAAGGAACCCAACACCTCAAGTGCTAAAGGAAGTCCTTTAGCATGCTTCAGAATACTATCCACTAGATCTGTCCTAATCTCTAATTTTGAGTGTGTCGGAAAAGCATGCTTACTTAGCAACTCAAGAGCTTCACTATTATCCAGTTCTTTAACTTCACACACAAGATCTTGATTTATCCCATGAACAGTCAACAAATGTTTATCTCTTGTAGTAACAATGATCCAACTCCCATTACCAAACCACTTACATTCTCCTGCTAAAGCATTTAATTGGCACAAGTCATCCACATCGTCTAGAATAAGAAAAACTTTTTTGTGACGAAGTCTATGTTGTATTATATTAATACCTTCATCAATATTGGACACTTCTAATCTTTGTTGCAGTGGTAATATATCCTTTAGTAATTGTTTTTGCAAAGTAACTAGACCCATGTGACCTTTTGAAGTTTCTCGAACATTTGCTAAAAAACATGAACCCTCAAATTGTCTAATAGTATCATTATAAAGGGCTTTTGCTAAGGTTGTCTTGCCTATGCCTCCTAGTCCCCATAATCCCATCATAACAACATCATCATTGGAGTCAGCATTCAACATCAATTTTAGCTTAACCACTCGGGACTCTATCCCAACTGGACGCTTGGCAAGATGCAAAGGTACTAGGTCTACAAAAGCGGAGATCTTCTCCACAATGCTTTGTATAAGCTCTTATTCATCTCTGACAAAAGTGGAAAAAGAAGTTGTAACATCATTTTAGTGACTTGAATAAGCAAATAAAGAGCAATCGCTAGCTAATGATGACAAAGTAGTGCGTCAAATTCTCACAAAATCATAGAAAAACCAAAATGTACGCCGATGTAGTCGAGTAAGAACTCCAAGAGCTCCACACCAATCAAAACAAGTTCAAGCTTCCACTTTTAGTCATCCAAGTGATTCATGTTCTTTTAATTTATGCACAATAATTTACTTATTTTATTTTTTGACTACAATGGGGTTTATTTAAACAGTTGATCAAGCTTTTTAGGAACCATGCTCAAAATTTCGAAACTATTCAAGACCCCGAAGCACGATGTCATTACCTTATATGGCCTATGCACATAATTATCATGTATCAAGCATGCAAACTTTCTTTCGACCAAAAAAACAAAAAAAGAAGCATGCAACTTTCTTACTCCTTCCAAATAAACAGGGTAAGTGCAATAACGCCACTTAACATTTTGTCCATGGGTTGATCAAGTTTTTTAACATTTTATACTTACAATCATGTGTGTGTCGAATCATTTTTTTTTTTTTTTAGTCTTTATACTCATTTGTAAAGATTAGTTTCTTACACAAAATATAAATTCCATTCAACTTACCCATCATTGAAATGCCACCCGGATAAGCTACCAGCGTCAAAAAGAGCTTTCTTCCATTTTCTCACTTCCTCCGAATCCTTCCCGAATTTGCACTCGTGCTTAGCCAGAGCTCTCTCATAACTCTTTCTCCCCCCTCTCACTTCGTTTGGGTCCACTTTATAAAACACTGGTAGAACAATGAGATCTGTTTGTTCCTTGCACTCCATAATCTTCACCACCTCTTCCAAGCACCATTTTGAGGAAGCATAATTCTCTGAAAAAATGATAATCGCGATGCGCGATTGCTCAATGGCCTTCATGAGTACCGGCGATATTTGGTCACCCTTATCTAGTTTCTCTCTATCCTGGAAAGTGTCTATTCCATTCTGGACTAATGCTTTGTAGAGATGACTGAGGAAGTTGTTACGCACATCCGTGCCTCTGAAACTCAAGAAGACGCCGTGAATCCTTTTGCTTTTCCTTGAAGAATCCATTGTATGATGGAGTACAACAACGAGCAACAACTATTAGCTTAAGATTTGCTAGAGTGTTTTCAGGTACTTCGTTCACCACTTGATTGATCTTCTTGTTGATTTATTCTTATAGCATATGACAAAGATGCACGACTTTTTTTAGTACTTTGGCAAATGATGTGCTTTAGGATGGACCAAGACATTTAAAGGTGTGAACACAAAGACTTTTTTTCATAGAGCACTGCGTGCCACCACATTATTCAGATTATCTTATTGACTCAAGCTTTACTGTGGCCGACAAAATCATTGCATAGATGGAGAAACAACTCTAGGGGATGGATTCTCGTAATCTAGGTCATAGGCTCACCCATGAAAACAACTTTGGTGGTCTTCCTCAAAATTTCATCCCCAACTTCGAAGTAGTTGTTTTTTCCTTGCTAAATGATAATTTAACACATGAGCACTCAAGAAATACATAATTACACACACAATCAAGTGTACTGGCAAAAAATAATATCATATCTATTACTAATAGTAGAACTTTGGAAAAGCATGGTGCTTAAAAATGAACCAAGATATCTAATTAGTGTGAACACATGGATTCTTGTGATCTGGTTGTAGGCTTACTAATTAGAAGAACTTCGTTGGCTTCCTCGAAATGGCATCCCAACCTCTGAGTGGCTTCTTCTTTACTAATCAATAAGTTAGCGTGACTTCTCAAACGAAATATAATAAATATGACCACAATTCATTCCCATAATTCAATAATCACAATATTCCTCACTAAATGTTAAAAGAATCTGTTTTTCAAAGTATATACCTCCAACCTTGCGTTGATGCATAAATTTTTGCTTGGAAACTAGTCATTTATTTCATGAGAAAATTAAGAATTGAGCTCATTCATAGCAATCTTATTGGATCCTTCAAAAAAATCATTTGCTTAGCTTAATCCCTCACTCGCATCTTTCATTGCATTTCTCTTCATTCGGACAACATCAATATTTAGGCACAATGCATCTAAATTAAACAAGGCTTGTCTGCATCCAATAAAACAGGGGTTCGGCAATAAAGTTCTTCATTTTAATTTGCTCAATGGACCACTCAACATGCGAGATGAACTAGAATTGACAACTCCAAAATCGTGGTAGTTATTGGACACAACTCCAAGATGGTGGAATTGGTCCTAATCCCTTACTGTAGAGTTAGATATGATTCGGACAAGGTGGACCACGACGCCACAAATTACGGAAGTTTGGATCAAAGACCTTCAAGATGAGGATTAGATGAGTCGAGACCGACCAAGAGAGGGGACTGTTACGGTAATAGACACTCATAGAGGGACCCTCGGTTGATGGCCAAAAACACAGAGCAAACCAGATGATCCGGAATTTCAAAAGATTGATTCGGTCAAATGAGTTGGCCAAGGATGAGATAAGAGGAGGGATACAGGAAGCGGGTCATTTGGCGACTGATTAAGGAAAATCTGTTCGTGAGCTTGGAGACAGAATAAGAAAAGGATTCGGTGGTTATTTTTTTTGAAAAAAGAGATAAATTCGAGAGATGGGGCCCTTTGAGAAAGTAAAACCTATCGTGAGCTTCAAGTGCGGGATGGCTTTTTGTGACGCAGAAAGAGAGATTTAAGCGTGAGTTGGAAAGTGATGGAAAATCGGAATTAGACAAGATTTTAAAGCGGTGAGCGGAAGAAAAAGCTGGAGAGTCAAAAAGGTGTAGGATTCGGTGATCTTGAGGAAGAACAAGAAGCCAGCGACGCACGCAAGGGGACTACAATTCACGCACCCTACTATCCGCTTATCATGGTAAAGCCTGCTGATTCCTTCCCTTTCTTGTTCATGTTTTCATTTGATCAGAACCAAATTCCATGTTTGCCACTCTTGCGATTTATTTGCAAAGTCCTAAAGCCATGCATGTGTGAATACTAAGGTGTTCGTGTGAAGTAGAGTTCGGAATTTCCATGATCATTTCTAAATTCCACGATTCATTTCCCACTCTATTTTGATCCAAAATTCACTATGTGTTAAACCTTTTAATAATAAACATTTCATTGCACCGTTCACAATTATCTAGATATATATATTGAGGAACTAAAACATAGAAATTACATATTGAACTTAAAATCACACTAAGTTCTTGTTTTGGTATAGAATATTACCATCATATCGAATTTCTTAAAAATCATTTCAACATCTTCCTTATGTGTTATAGTATTTGCACTCTTTGTTGTAGGATTTGTCTTTAAAATATTAGTGTTTGTGAGGGATTTGCGGTCTTAGAAAAGGAAGCATTATGTATTCCCATATTGCACGTGATCAAGCAAATGAGTTGTGTTCAAGCCTTGTGAAAATTTTAGGCTTCAGGCATATTAAAAATATATGATACAATAAAAAATTTCTGTAAATCTCATTAAAAGTTGTATCTGTATGTGGTGTATAAATAGTTTATATTTGCTTTATCACATAACTCAAATCTTTTGGAAATTAAAATTTCAAATAATTGAAGTACCATGGACTCATATAGAAATTCGTACAGCTAAATTGTTAAGCATCCATAATGTCTTATGCTGAATTATGTGAATCAACATTGTTGACAATACGTAGTTTTTACTACCGTTTATATTTAAATTCTCCATTCTCAATCATATAAATGTAATGGGCAAGGGGATAAATCAGACTTGCACAGAGTGACATGTATCAATATTTCCTAAATGGATGTGCTGTTTCAACCAATTTATAAAATTCATGAGCCAGCAATAGCTCATCCACAATTGCTTGTTTTTTCATGAGACAATGTAAGATGCTTTCGAAGCATCAACCACCTACTGCAATTATTTGGTCTATTTCCACGTGCATTTCCCCACTGTAATTATTCCGTCTCCAATCTTCTTCGCTTCTAGTCCTAGGTGCTTTTCACGACCAAAAATCCAATCTTGGAGGCTGTTACTTGCATCGAATAAGTAAGAAATTATTAAATAAAAAATATACATGATAAACTAAATCTAAATCAGAAAAGTTGAAGAGATTCTTATGAAGTCCACTGTTTGATAGTTCATATTTAATTTAGTTTATGCACTAAGTTCATTTAATAATTTTTCTAGAGCTTTTATTTTTCATTTTTGTTTTAGAAATAGAGAAGTAAAAATCTATTTTTCATTTTTTTTAATTTCTGATTACTATTCCAAACCTATTTCTAGAGTAAAAATCTATTTCAGATACAAAAAAATAAAATAGTTTTACCAAATAAATTTCTATTTCAAAAACAAGTTTGGAACAGAAATAGAATGATTATCATGTGCACCCGTAATGGCTGGTGCAAGCAACAAAGCAAGTCATAGTGAGGCTGCATCAGCTCCCGAACAAGGAGTAGGGCCTCTTTGATATACGCGATTGGCAATGGTTATCCTGTCAGGAACCCCATGTTGGACCAATTTGTTCGGTATTTGTTCGGTATCTGCCTCTCTCTCTCTCTCTCTCTCTCTCTCTCTCTCTCTCTCTCTCTCTATCTCTCTCTCTCTCCGTCCCTCCTTTCACGGATTCACTCAACATTCGCCTCTCTCTCTCTCTCTCTCTCTCTCCGTCCCTCCTTTCACGGATTCACTCAACATTCGCCTCTCTCTCTCTCTCTCTCTCTCTCTCTCTCTCTCTCTCTCCGTCCCTCCTTTCACGGATTCACTCAACATTCGCCTTGGGCTTCCATCTTTACTAGAGAGAACCTCCGCATGTTTACATATATACCAAGGACTCGCAATTTTCGTTTCTGGTACTTGGTTTTATCTCTCCCAAACTAACATAACTATAGAGTTATTGGACAACCCCAAGATAGTGGAATTGGTCCTAATTCCTTACTGTAGAGTTTGATATCATTCAGACAAGGTATTTCACGAATCCAATAATTGTGGAAGTTTGGATCAAAGACATTCAAGATGAGGATTAGACAAGTTGTGGCCGGCCAAGAGAGTGGATTGTTACGAAAAAACCGGTTTTTGAAGGAGCAAAATACGGTCATGAGATTTGGATTACACAAAAATCCAACCTAGTCGCTGTCGGCGACTAGTGACGATCGGTAGCAACTGGGGGGCGGCGGGGGGCAGTGAATGGTGAGTAGGTGGCCAACTAGTAGAGAGGACGAGCGATGAGGATAGTTTTTGTATATAATTTTTTTCTCATTTTTGTTCTGAAAATAGAGAAGTAAAAAATTTTAACTTCTTATTTCTAATTCAAACATATTTCTTGACTAAAAATTTATTCTAGAAATAAAAAATGAAATTATGTACCAAATGAATTTCTATTTCAGAAACAAGTTTTGATTCGGCGGTTCTTTTTGGAAAAAAGAGATAAATGTGAGAGATGGGGACCTTTGAAAAAGTTAAACCGACCGTGAGCTTCAAGCGCGGGATGGCTTTCAGTGATGCAAAAAGAGAGAATTGAGGGTGAGTTGGAAAGTGATGGAAAATCAGAATCAGACAAGATTCAAAAGCAGTGAGCGGAAGAAAAAGCTGGAGAGTCAAAAAGGTGTAGGATTCGGTGTTCTTGAGGAGGAACAAGATGCCAGCGACGCACGCAAGGGGACTACAATTCACGCACTCTGCTATCCGCTCATCATGGTAAAGCTTGCTGTTTCCTTCCCTTTCCTGTTCATTCTTCCATTTGATTAGAACCAAATTCCATGTTTGCCACTCTTGTGATTTATTTTCCAAGTCCCAAAGCCATGCATGTGGGAGGGGTTCGTGTGAAATGGTACTGGTTCGAAATTTCCATGCTCATTTTTAGATTCCACGATTCATTTTTACTCTATTTTGACCCAAAATTCGCTATTTGTTAAATCTTTTAACAATACAAATTTTGCCACACAATTCGCTATTATCGGGATATATATTAAAAAAACAAAATATAGAAATTACATATTGAAATTTAAAATCACACTAAGTTCTTGTTATGGTATTTAAAATTTATCATCATATCGAACTTCTCAAAAATCATTTCAACATCTTCCTTATGTATTATAGTATTCGTGCTATTTGTTGTAGGATTTGTCTTTGATATATTAGTGTATGTGAGAAATTTGCAGTCTTAAAATAGGAAGCAGTATGTATTCCCATATTGCACATGTCAAGCAATCAAGCTGGTGTACAAGTTTTGTGAAAGTTTTAGGCTTCAGTCATATTAAAAATATATGATATAATAAAAATTTATGTATTGGTTAAGAAATCTCTTTAAAGTTGTCTTTGTATGTGGTGTGTAAATAGTTTATATTTGCTTTATCACATAACTCACATCTTTTGGAGATTAAAATTCCACATAATAAAAGTACTGTGGACTGATATAGAAATTGGTATAGCTAGATTATTAAGCATACATAATGTCTAATGTTGAATTATGTGAATAAATATGTTGACAACTTGTAGTTTTTACTCCGGTTTATATTTAAATTCTTCATTCTCAATCATATAAATGTAATGGGCAAGAAGATAAATCAGACTTGCACAAAGTGACCCGTGTTCATATTTTATAAATGGATGTGTCGTTTCAACCAATTTATGAACTTAGTGAGCTAGCAATAGCTCATCTAGAATTGTTTGTTTTTTCGTGAGAAAATGCTAGATGCTTTCAAAGCATCATGTCATCAACCACCTACTCCAATAATTCGGTCTGTTTTCGCATGCTTTTCCCCACTGCAATTATTCGGTCTGTTTCTGCACGCATTTCCCCACTGCAATTATTCCGTCTTCGTCTTCTGCGCTCCAAGTCCTAGGTGCTTTTCACGACCAAAGTCCAATCTTGGAGGCTGTTGTGTCTAATAAGTAAGAACTTATTAAATGAAAAGTATATATATGGTAAACTAAATCTGAATTCGAAAAGTTGAAGAGATTTTTATGAAGTCCACTGTTTTCAATGGTTCAAATTCAATTTAGTTTATACACTAAGTTCACTCAATAATTTCTTTTAGATAGATCATCGTGCCACTACTTCTTAACTATCCTTTTGACAACTCAATGGAAATAATATCACTTATCTAATCTTGATATGCTAAATCTCCTCTGTTGAAAAGATGGATATTGCATAAGGCCACCTTATTTAATATGTATGATCCAGTCATCCTTTGTAAATTGAATTCATTAAATGAATTTGTGAAATGAGAGGGATCATCATAATGTTGCAAGTGGATAAGATTTTTGGCCCTATTCCTAATCCCTCAATCACAGTAGATGATCTTGTGGGCAAAGAATGAGTTCTAATTCTCATGATCTATTTTTGGGTGTGAGAGGACTTTGCTCAGGAGAGCACCACAAAAATTAAACTTAACTGTGGAATAAATTCTCAACCTCAAATTTCTTGTCGTCAAATCCAAGTCAAGCTCGAACATTTTGAGTGTATTATTGGTCCCGCTATGCACTGAGCAAAGGTTTATTCACCATGAGACAAGGCATCTTTTTTTTCTCTTAGCACCAAAAGAAAACAAGAGTGATAACTTTAAAGTCAAGTCTATGAAATTTTTTCCAAAGTATACCATGAGACAGCATCTTCTTTTTCTCTTAGCACCAAAAGAAAACAAGAGTGACAACTTTTAAGTCAAGTTTATGAATTTTTTTTTTCCGAAGTGGACCATGAGACAAGGCAACAAGGCATCTTCTTTTTCTCTTAGCACCAAAAGAAAACAAGAGCGATGACTTTTAAGTCAAGCCTATGAAATTTTTCCAAAGTGGACCATGAGACAAGGCATCTTTCTTTTCTCTTAGCACCAAAAGAAAACAAGAGTGACGACTTTTGAGTCAAGCCTATAAATTTTTCCAAAGTGGAGAGAAAAAGTTGTCGGCCTTACTAGTTAGAGGTACAACGATGCTACGGGATAGTCATGAAGAATGTTGATGCCTAGAAGACAATCGGGATGTCACCTTATGACATGGGCTACTTCTAACTTGTTTCTTCCTTATACGTTGCGATACGCCATCATGTTTAACATGAAATTTCTCATTCCTCACTATAAAATGCCCTAAACCTATTATTTGATAGTTAATATCACAAAGGAAGAACTATAGCTTTAGTCTCTCTAATATCGATGTATTTATTAACTCTCACCCTTCACCTTGCATTGAAGTCCCTTAACATTGGTCGAATCTCCTGTCACACGTTCTCTATTTCATTCATCCAGATAATGGTATTACTTGGGTGCAACACTTACCCTCTCTAGCCATACGTGCGAACTTCAAGATAAGGTTGTTTATAATCACCGGTTCCAAATGATTGATATTATCGTAAGTAAAACTTATCCTCTATCGCGAAAAGAATCACGTGAGAACTTCAGGACAAGCTCCTCTACAATCATCTGTCTCTCCCCCTTCCAAAACCATATATGGAAGCCATCTTATAGATTCTCTCGGCAAAAGAATTGTGTGCGAGCATCAGGACAAGTCCTCTACAATCAAGGTCTCTGCCCCTCCCAAAACCGTATTTGGAAATCATTGTATAAATCAAGTAATCTTGTATCTTAATTATCACGAAGAAATGAGAACAAAGAAAAAGAGACCGTGGGTTTATAAAATATTTTACAAAATCAACCTATCCAGAATTGATGTTAGGATTATAATACCTCTTTCTTAAGTTAGTGGTGTAACTATAAGGCCACTTGTATAAATCTTTTTTGACGCCGACGTTGTATGCTATAATTATCAAAAGAAAATTCTAAAAATGCATATTGTCATCGAATCCAAGTTGAGTTCAAATGTTTTGAGCATATCATCAGTCCTAATGCCCACTTAACACGGCTTCCTCCACCATGAGACACAGCATCTTCCTTTTCTCTTAGCACCATAAAGAAAGAAGAGTAACGACTTTTAAGTCAATCTTATAAAATTTTTCCAAAGTGGAGGGAAAAAGTGGCCAACTTTACTAGTTAGTGGAATGATGCTTTGAGATAGTCATGAAGATTGTGAACAACCAGGAAACTCCTGGGAGACAACACTTCCAGCTTTGTCATGATGAAAAGGTTAGGCTAACAATAGTGAGGAAAAGCATTAGCCCCAAGCCAGATCTATAAAGTTATACACTCAAAAGTTCATTGTCATGGACTCATGGTGGCCTTCAATTACTTTTGCATTCTTTAGTGTTTGCCTTACACGAGGGTTAAACTTTTCTCAATGGATACAAGTACTCCTCTCTGTGCAATTATTGTTGAAGGCACCTCATTTTTTACCAATGTTTGACCACGCAATCTATTCTCGGAAAGCACTTGGTTTTAAATGCATCTAAGCCTAGGGTGCTGGAAAAAAAAATTCGTCGAAATTATGATCAGTTGGTGTAATTGGGTTGTGCTTTGCAAGAACAACAACGCCCAATTTGCCCACATCAAACGGCTGGATCACAAATATCATGACATTAAATCACAGCTGTCCGATCTTGAGGGTGTCAAGAAAATTGTGATTTCCCATATTAAGCGATGAATTCAGGTATATTTAGTCACAACTAATGCCTTGAGAATTAGGTTGGTCAGAATTTTAACAAAAAAGATATTGTGACTTTTCACTATGACCATTCTTTTAACTAAGTTTGCGGAAATTCATAATCCCAACATTTTTTCAAATATCGGACATAAATTCAGGTCATGAGCTTTCCGTGAACATGAATAAGGGGAATTGGCCGGAAGAGAAATGAGGGGTCAAAGTTCGGACAAATATAAAAATAAAATAAGTGAATTTTTTTAAAAAAAAGGAAAATTTGTTCCAGGTGGTGGCACCCCTAACAAGCAAATGCGCATGGCGTTTGTAGCGCCAGGCCCACGCCCCCACTGAGGGCCCTGTACAATATCCCTATGACGGTGTGCAGTGGCCCAATGGCCTTCAGTAAGGCCCGAGGTCCCTTACGCATCATTTCCCTTGCTTATTTCCGATTTTTCCGTTTAAATACGGGGTCAAATGCTTATTTTTTCAAGGTAAATTATGTTAATAAGACTTCTGATGTATTTTGAAAATACGCACACACACACATAAATGTATGTATGTATTGTTTGTTTGTGCACGTGGACGAATTATCCTCTACGTCTATAAGTTTATATGCATATAATGTTAAGACCATGATGTTTGTGCTATCGAAGAATTTTCTTATTCCGCATGTAGAGAACAAGATCCTGAGTGGAAATTGTTAGACTTGAAAGAACCTTTAGATTTTGGTGAACAAGCAAGGGACATGAGATCACCGAGGTGTTTAGACAGGGCAAATAAATGGAGAACAACTTCAATAATATGAATGCATCAATATACTTGGAAGGACCAAAGTGTAGAAGGTGAATAGATTTAGATTAGGGGAAATCACCAAGCTTTGATGTTTCACGTTTAAAGAAAGATTACATTGTGGATGGAGTGGACAATAATCCAAGCACCTGAAAACGAAGACCTAGCTCTAAATCTATGGAAACATGGGCCGATTCGGAGCACAGTTAATTTTTAGTGCAAAAACATGGTTAATTTTTAGTGCAAAAACGTAGAGCCGATTTTGTTGGACCGGACCGGAACCGATGGTCCGGTCTGGTTCCCGGTCCTAGGACCAAACGGTCCGGTCCATGGTTCCCAAAATTGGGAACCGGTGCTCTTGGTCCGGTTCCCGGTTCCAAGGTGGAACCAGACCGAACCAGGAACCGATCACCCCTAATCGCTATTTTGGAAAATAGATCTTGATTAAGATTTTTTTTACTAGAAGCTCCTAATAGTTCCAAAACATTGGCATTTGAAGAAATATTATCAATTTATCAATATGTGGCGGCAGAGTTTACGGATCTATACATAAACTTTTTATCCCTACTCGGGGCTTGATTGCAATTTCAAGAAATTGGGGGCCTAGGGTTAAACTCACCCATGTCAGGAATACAGTTCCTGCTTCTCTCTCTCTCTCTTTTCTCCATTTAATTTTTGCATTAGCGAGTAAAGTTCCTATTTTGACTTATGTATAACTTGTTCTCTCTCTCTCTCTTTTCTCCATTTAATTTTTGCATTAGCGAGTAAAGTTCCTATTTTGACTTATGTATAACTTGTTATTAACACAGCATTGGGATTTTCATATTTCTTGAAAAAAAAGAATTTGCATCCTAATTTACCGCATATAGAGGAACAGTAGAGTCAAGGATGGGCCCATGGCCCAACTTATAAAAACACTAGACACTTTCTACAGTGTGGTACTAGCCCATGCAGTTACATCTTGACATTATATCTCTAGTCTTTCTGTACAATAAAACAAACCCAATTATTTTCTACATGGCGTTATATCTCTAATCACTTTGTACAATAAAGTCGTCATTTAAGGACATTGACGATTTAGGTGACTTGACAATTCAAGGAGACATTATTTTAAGAATAAATTAGACTACTTGACTCGTCAGAGACAGGTGCGCTTATAATATGTGTAGTCCACGGTTACAAATTGCCCTAAATTGATGAATAGGGGTTCAATTGGTTCCTAAATGAAACTGGAGCCTTAAATTCAGTTGCGACCCAACTCGCAAGTCACGAGTCAAGGTCGAAGAAGGAACACGGAAGACATATCGGTCAATCGGGGATTGTTAATTAGCTAGTAACTTATTCCATGGTTATTTAAGTTGATTCCACGTCAAAGGCCAAGAATTTTCCATCCATGCTTTAAATGGAGTTAATCTTATTGACCTGCATTTATAAAGTTGATGTTGAGGAAACATAAAAATGGTCCACGTATTTTACCAAAAAAAAAAAAAAATGGTCCACGTACTTGATTGGAAAACGAGTAAAAGCTCAAATCATTGTGGTGTCATTACTCCTTTTATTTGTATTAACCTTTATGCCTGAAATCCTTACAAATACACATATGCCGATTTATAACTGTAGATTCTATTATGAGTGATTTTCTTAATTTACCGTACGTTTTTTTAATCCTGCATTAGTTCCCTTATTCTTGCCCGCCTTTCTCATGAAAAGCATGGTCCTTGATGATAAGAATATTTGCCACTCCCAATTTTTGGAATGAGGTATGCCTCTCTCTCTTCTAATTACCGCACTTACGATGTTGTTGCTTCCTATATTACTAGTAATGAAGCGCCAACGTGCGGAACAAAATTAAAAAATGAAATTCTCAATAAGTCTAAATAAGATTAGTAATCACATAACGATACATATGTAAAATAAGCTGCTCTAAAAAAAAAGAAAAAGGAACACTCACGGAAACCAAATAAATGTTTTCTGCATGTACATTACACTCATACATATACCTAGTCGTCATTGAGTTACCTTCCATGTATAATTATAATAGGAAGACAGATCATTGACACTTTGAGAGATTGAGGTTGTAAATCTTTCGTTCTAAGCATCTAAGGGTTAGTGGAAAAAGAAAAATAATTGACCATCAATATTTAAAATTATATTGCAGCACAATAGTCGCCAATATTGCCTATTCAATCCAATTATGGCTAAAAGGAAAATTCGATCGAAAGAGCAACCATATCAATTTAGTTAGTGTGAAGAGATTACTTAATTGACCAATGCTAGGGATTCCTCACCAACATGATCAACATCATGATGTTATTATGCCCATCAAACTTTTAATTGACTCGGTCTTAGTACCACCACAAAGAAGCTGATGAAGGAGAAATTTGATTCCACCGTCAATAATGATCAAACCCCATGAAGAAGCTGAAAGTCTTAAATCTATTACATTTGTGTCAATTTAATCTTAAATATATTCATTGTGCCAATTGAGTCCTAAATCTTTGTCGGTTTAGTCTTAAACTTTTCAATTTGCTCACTTTAGTTCTAAAATTTTTGACCATTTGTCAATTTATTCCTTCCGGCTAATTTTAAAATTTAAAGAAATATTATTAATTAGGGGTGCCGAGCTCTATAGATAATCTTTGTTTTCCTTACTCGGGTCTTAATTGCAATTTCAAGAAGTTCGGGGGCTAGTGCCAGGAGTATAGTTCCTGTTTTTTTATTCCCTTTATTTTTGAATTAGTAAATAGATTTCCTGCTTTGACTTATGTTCATCTTGTTATTACACAGCAATGGGATCCTCATATTTCCGGGGAAAAAATAAATAAATCTGCATCGTAATTTTCCGCATCGAGAGAAACAACATAATCAAGGATGGGCCCATGCCCCTGCTTGTGAGAAAAACTATGCATTTTCTATGGTGGGGACTAGCTCATGACTTTACATCTTGACATGGTGTCTCTAGTTTTTCTGTGCAATAAAGCAAACCCAATGATTTCTACATGGCTTCATACCTCTAATCTCTCTGCACAACAAAGTCGTTATTTGAGGGACATTGACGATTTAGGTCATTTGAGAATTGAAGGTGATATTATTCTAAGAATAAGTTAGACGACTTGATTCGGAGGAGGTATGCCCACTTAAAATATGAGTGGCACACAGTTGGTTAAGGACAAATTTCCCTAAATTGATAAATTGAGGTTAAATTTGGTTTTTAAATGAAACCCTAGCCCCTGACTACAGTTGCAACCCAACTTGCAGGTCACCAGGCAAGGTCCTCAAGGAAGGAGAGCTCATGGGTGAAATCGTTGAGGATGGAACACAGAGGACGTATCTTGGTCAATGGAACGTCGAGGGTTGTTACTAAGCTAGTAACCTTTTTTCATGGCTATTTTGGATGGATGGATAAATGGAGAGAGGGAGAGATGAGCCCTAGCCCCTAAGTTCAATTGATTCCACCTCAGAGCCAGCAATTTCCGTCTATGATTTTAATGTAGGTTCGCATTGACCTGCATCTGATAAGTTGACGTATTTGATGAAATAGAGAAAAAGTCCACATACTTGATTGGAAAACTAGTGAAAGTTCAAGTTATAATGGTGCCATTACAACCTTTGTAGGATAATTGTCGAAAAATCCTAAATTTTTTGTATTGTGACTAATTTAGTCATAAATTTTCTAATTTTGTCAATTTCATACCAAAACATTTAATCATTTGCCAATTTTGTTCTAAATCTTTTTACAATTTACCAATATAATCCTTTTAGCTAAGTGTGATTGGATGTTGTTGACGTGATAGTCTAGTTAGTGTTAGATGTCCTACATGACATAATTGGCAGCCCGTGCTGACATGGATGATTTTATATTTTTTTTTCTTTCTTTTATTTTCAGAAAATAAAAGAAATTAAAATTTAAAAAAATTGCTATCCATGTCAACATTAGCTGTATTATGTCAACGATTTTCAATCAAAATTTGCTAGAAAGACTATATTGACAAATTGTCAAAAATTTTAGGATTAAAGTGGCAAAACTGAAATGTTTATTACTGAATTGACCGACGTACAATAAGGGCTTTTTAATCAATTTTTCCAGACTTTTGTTTATATTAACCTTTGTGCCTGAAATCCTTATAAATATGTATATGCCAATTCTGTAGCGGTAGATTCTAATATTTGTAACTCCCTTAAATTATCGTGCTTTTTTAATCCTGCATTAGTTACCCCATTCTTGCCCGCCGCTTTAATGAAATGCATGGTCCTTAATGATATGGATAGTCGCCACTCCCATTTTTGGAATGAGGTATACGTTTATTCCTCTTTCTCTTCTAATTACCGCACTTAAGATGTTGTTGCTTTCTACATCACTAGTCACGAAGCCCTAACACGTGGAGCAAAATTAAAGAAAGAAATTCTCAATAAGTCTAAATAACATTGGTAATTACATCGCGATACATATGTAAAATAAGTCCACACGTGGAAATCCTTTTAAGGAAACTTTAGGAAATATAATATCACATGGGAAACTGTTGAATAAATATTTTCTCATTACACCATACCTCCCTCTATGGGGGATTTAAATGAATTTTATAAGCTTAGGACGATAACTTCAATTCCCACAAATGTCATGTCCAGGGTCGAAGAATATATATGAACCTAGGGAAAAAAAGATATTTGATTCATGTCAACATTCACTGAAAGAAGAATTCTTATTAGTCCATTGCATCGAATATACCAATATCATCGTGACCCAAGAAAGAAAAGAAACGAAAATATAAGACATGATGATGTCTATCCTTCCTTTGTTTGTAGGAATATATCATGAAAACGGCGATCTCCTCCGCATTGCTTCCCTCCCCACTCGCACAAATAGCGTGTGACGGAGACCATCAATTACCATTCGTCGTCAAAAATGTCCTTTCAACCATTCGATGATCCTTCCACGATTTGTTCCGATGATTTACCCCGTTCTTACCTCAGTCAAAGCAAAAAAGGAAACAAAAAAAACAGAAAGCCAACTTGCGACCGTCAGATTCTCTTTTGCCACAGATTTCACTTGCCACAGCTTTCACTACATTACATCCTGGCAAAAATATTCCCCTAAAAAGGGTTAGAATATAGTTGTTTTGTTTGAAACATGAATTTATATGATCACACTTCCGACGATGTGTAGTCACGGATTAATGATCCCTTGGAAGATCATTCCAACAGCATAAAAAAGGTTGTGTTTTTGTGTATTTTATAACACTTTCTACACAAAATTTTATACACATGAACACTTCAAAGACTTTCTATAAATAAGGGAAATCCATTCTTTTGTGATCAAGGTATCACCAATATCCGTTTTAATCCCTTGGTTTTATAAACCAATATTTAAAAGGTGTCTCAAATCCTCAGCAATACGGGCTCAAGTTTGAAGTTTTTAAGCTTTGCTTGAATCAAAAAAGGGGAGACAAATTTTGTTGCAGAAAGTACAAAGTAAATATCCGTTATGAAGGACTTCCCGATGGTGCCAAAAGAAGCTCTGCTAGTGGTTTGACCACATAGAAGAAACGAGAATAGTCCAACAACCTCTATAGCAAGAGATAAGTCAACATTCAAATTTTCAGTTTTAGGCAAAAAATTATTTTAAAAAAGAAAGAACAACCGTCGGAATTAATTACTATCCGCAACAGGAGCAGCAGCACAACTCGAGCTTTGAAATGGTGGTCCCATAAATATTCCATTGAAAAGCAAAGAAATTTAGGAGATGAGGCCCCAAAAAAAAAAAGGAAAAATGAGAAAAAACGGAAAGGAAGTTCGAAAACAAAGGTCTCATGGTCGGCCCCTCCATCAATATCTGTGATAGAGATGGCAGCTTCATCTCTCGTTGATGTTTGCCCATCCTCTTTAACGAAGATGCTTGCAGGACCGTCCGGAGACCAATGGACGCTCGTGAACCACAAAAGTCCATTCTCCGAAGCCGGATGACTAGTTTATCGGTCACAAATTTGTTCACAATAACAAGCATATTCTCACATTAAAAAGCTACAAACATGTTCTGAGCAATCGTGCTTAAAATTTGATTCAATTGAAATATTTCGTTCGAGTGTTAACCGTAACTTATAATCATGAAACTATCAAAAGCACAACTCTATAAGCCACCTTTATTAGTTGTTGGTTGCCAATTGTGGGTGTTGCCAGTTGCCAAGAACGAAATTTTAATCTAAAGCATGATATTGCATCACTCATTTTAAGATGGCAGCACATGGACAATGAATCAAAGCCCAACCCTGAGGCTGAGAAGTCGAAAGAAAGAATGAACTGAGGAGGCCGTCCGGACACGTTGTCGTTTAAAAGAATCATAAACACCAAACCACGTTTCAATTTTTCGTCAATTTTTTGACATTAAAAATCAATAGCCAGAATCAAACGAAGAAAGAAGCCAGAGTTTCCCTCCCGACCTCAAAGCTTCTCTCTAATTCAGCCAGTCCTTCACTCCTCGCCAAACCAGAATCGAGAAATGGCAAGAAAGGCGACGTGTCTCTACCACGTCTCGCGAGAATCCTCCGGCTTCCGGCGCTTGCGCTGATTGCAGATTCTGGCGTTGGAGGAGGTGGAGAGCCCCAAGTTCGAGCTCAAGGTGATATGGCCGGTACGGCGTGAGCTCACCCGGCGGTCGATCCCTAGTATTTTCCCTGAGCCCACCATGTCTGCTTCACCATCTCCAGTTGCGATCCTTTCGTACAAACTCTTTCGAGGTTAATTCTTTCTTTTGGTCTGGTTGAGTTGAGACTTGAGAGAGATAGAGAGAGTCCATGGACACGAACGTGGCTTCGTCGAGCGCATTTCGCGAGCTTCTTTGGACTTCGATCTTGGAGAGACTAGCTCTCGCTCAATCACCAGTCCAAAGCTTGAGGTCACCACCGCCGGAGTCATCGATTATCTCTATCGTGGACAGGTACTCCTCGAAACAGAGTCCAGCTTAGTCATTTCAGCGAACACCTTCCTAGCAAACTCGGTTCCTCCTCCAGCGTAATCAACCGCAAAAGAACTCGGACAACAGCGAGGGCAAAGCAGGAATGAACTGAAGTCATATCTACAACGTAATCGGATACAAAACGACCTGATTCAGCTGTGGGCGTCATCAATGAGCCAGCAAAGGCCACAAACGGCTTCAAGCCATCGCCCGCAGAAACTCAACGCTGGGTACGCGCAATCCCGAGGCCGAAGCCCAAAGCAATGCTGGAGAGGGGCAGATGACGGAAGAAGAGGAGGCTGGAGCATGGTGCTTGAAGGATCGCGGAGCGAGCGTAGTCGGATTGAGATCGAGACTGTCACAGGCGAGGCGGTGATAGTGATGGCTGCCGACAGAGGAGCCATCGACGGTAGCAGAGACATGCCGGCGGTGGGAGAGGAGCTGCGCCGGAGGCGGAAGCGGAGGCGCAGCCACGGCGAGTTTAGCTAAGGGTACTATCGGCTCGAGTTATGGGTTGATGCAATGGGCTGGGCTGGGCTGCCCTCGCGGTCGGACCGGACTGCATGGGGCCGAAATTAAGGGATGGGCTGGAGCTCTATTATTTGTCTTTTCTGTCTCTCTCTCTCTCTCATATTTTTATTGTCTTTTTCTAACTTTTCATTTTTGTATTTATTTATTTCTTTTATAAAAATGCGTTTTGATTTGTCAAGCACTAAGCATCTCACAAAGGAGATATTACTATTACATACGTATAACTACGTTGATGCGTTTTGTAACAAGATGTTGTAAAGTGCTCTCTATATGATGAGCTCACATGCGTGTACGACAATATAAATGTCACATAATTATGAAGTTATCTGTTATCATAACTGAAGCTCTATCTCGATTATACATTAAAAAAATATATATAATAATTTAATTTGAAATAAAGTCTCTGATTTATCGAGAAATAGACCAACAACCAAAAAACCGGTGATAACTCCATTGCTGGTCAAATGCATTCTCTAGTACATGCATAATAACTTTGAAATTACACTCAATTAAATGGTTTTTAAGATTGGAAACAGCATCACAAAGCGTCCTCATGCATCTAAAAACCTAACGACATCCAATTATTAGGATTCAGGTGCCTTTAATAGATTTCTTTGAAAATAAAGATGCGAAATGACCAACGTACATTGTAGAGCAAAACTCATGAATTGATTTTGAGCAATAATAAGTAAAATTGTTGAATTGCACCACATGATTTTCAATTCTCTTGTTCATACCGAAATCTTCAAGTTAGAAATTCTGGATGCACAAATTACATTAGGCACTAAATTTACAGAGCATGAGAATCCTTGCATGAGTAACAAAACCCATAATTTAATTGGCAAAAATAACAACCAAAATGGTCAAATTGCAAAATATCGTTTCTGGTTCACATATCTTTCAATATTTGAAATTTTCGGGTCATAGACCGAGCTATAACACGAAATTTGCCAAGAAGATTTGCCATAGAATGGGTGACCAAAATCCCATATCAATATCTAAAATGAGCAATCAAAAGAATCAAATTCCCTAACTCGCTCATAAACCATATAATATACACGGTATCCATGTAATGACATTGAGATTATGCATCAAGTAACTTCTGAAACTATATAAAGCTGCTTTTATATCACATTTAAGAAATTCAATGATCTAAAACTCGCGTAGAATTTACACTACCTAGCCTGGGAATAAAACACACGCACCTAATTTAGCCAATTATCATCGTTCAATTGAGCAATATGGATAAAGCCATACAAATTTAGGACTATGCTTTTTTCCCTTTCTTCTTCCTTAGACGGCCTTGATGAATAAACCATAGGTGCATGGGATTAGGAGGGAAATGACCAATATTTTAATGAAGACCTATAATGGATAAGTTTATTAAAATATGCTACATAAATAGGTCATGGTAAGCACTATAAAATGACAACATATAACCATGATTGGGCAATATAATATTCTCACATATTTTTTAATATTATAACAGAGCATTTTTCAAGGATCAAAATATTATGCAATTAATGTTAGCCCGCACTTCATAAAAATTTCGAACGCATTATGGTAAAAAATTACAATCTTCTTTTTCATGTTAGACTATTGGTTTTTCAAGCAAATATTTTGCTATTTTCAAATGTTTAAACAGATTGGGTTATGATATATTCAGCACTAGCTAGAAAGAACTGCAATTGGACATTTTATAACTGGACCACAAAAGGTCTCTCATGGAGGATGGAGGAGTGAACAATACAAAAAGCACACTTAGGGAAAATGCAATTGCCAATTACCTCTTGACCGAGCAGAACATTGAGATTATCATGTGCCCTTCAAGCCACCACTTGACCATCTAAACCAACCAGGATCACCATGTGACCAATCAAAGCATTGAGATTTTCCCACAATTCTTATGCTAGGCAAAGTCAGCAATGATCACCACATTAACTGGCTCTACAATATTATATATTCAAGAGGTTTATGACATAATTGGTACAATCAATAAGCTTAAATCCATCAATGCATTCTTTGCCAGGAAATCCATGTGAATCACATGCAAATTATATACAACTTTATCATCATTAGGGATCACACATGATGTCGTCCAAACACCAGTGCTCAAACACATAAATTGCATGCCTAGAATTAGCTCAAAGTTCGAAAAACTCCTCAAAGAAAAAATCAAGCAGATTACAAAATACGTCAATGGCAAAAATTAGCATAAAGAAAGTGATATCTACATAGGGTTGTGCCATAAATTATCTTAACGATCTAATAATTAAGTTAAAGCATGAAATGAACTTGTGATTGTAGCTGCAATCCTCAGTGAACACATGACCATCCAGGCGAAAACTAATCTGGACAAGAATCGGGCTTCTTCTCTCAGGCTCCTTGAGGAAATTCTGTGATTGGAAAAGTAGTAAATGGCTCATGCATTGTCAGTTAGAGCGCATAGAATCATTTAAAGCTACTTTATGGAATGCTACATGTTTAACTACATCATCTTATCACAAAATAGAATTCTAATCATCGTCAGTAATATTCAAACAAGAGTCTATACGAAAACAGCCATTTGAACATACATTTGTGATAAAATAATTAATTCTTTCTAATATCACACACAAACAGGAGAATATTTTATTATGCTAGAATCAGCACCAATGATATCTCATCCAGATTTCTGCTTTATATGTAGAATATAAAGAGTCACAAAACTATAGTTCACAAGAAATTTCTTGATGAGTTCCCCTCAGGAATGGGAACTACCTTAAACTGCAATTTTGACTTAGGTTATAGTCAAATAAAGAGATTAACTAACAGGAATAACAAAAATGAACAATAAAATCAGAATAAACCAAGAATCAGGAATGAAGAGCAAGGATGTTGTCTAACTTCATATTGAAGACCTTTATGGTGTCCTCGTTGAGAATGACCACCATCATACTAGGAAATATATAGCTAAAGGTATACTCCATCTTAGCATGAGCGTCATATCCTACTGCCACAGCGCCATAATCCATCTCATTCCCTTTTAACAGGCTATCTATAGAAGGTCACACCATGCAGCCCACTTATTATATGCACAAGTAACTGACAATCATTCGACATGCAAAATTTGCATCATAATACCATACATGATGTCCAAATGTTCAGAAAAGCAACAATGATAATCCAAAGGTCTTACCTAGTTGTGCAAAGCCATGAGAGGATTCAACAGGAAGAACCAAAGCACACAGATCTAGTAGGAAGCCTGAGTAATCCATGACCTATGAGGCTTTGGAGCTGAAATCCAAATATTAGCATTCAGTATTTATCTACAATATTTAAACAAATCATAGACTGCACAATGTCATAAACAACAAATGAATGGAAAAGGATGGGAAAATGGCGAAAGAAATGACATTCAAGTTACAGGGTTCCATAAAATAGAGAAGGAAAACAAATTCATTTTATAATTGCCTAGACAAAGTATTTCAAGGCCTTATTTTCTGTATGTAATGAGTTGCCAAAGTGTACTAATTATCTTAGAAGCCTGAAAAGGTTAAGGTCAGATCAGTCTCTTGAAATATATGCAACAATTTCATAAGGAGTCATAAACCTCCAGTAAGCTTTAGTTGTCAATTGACATATGTCACAATTTCAGAGTGGGGCTAAGGAGATATGAAATCAGCAACAAAAGCAAGTTCCGAAATTGACCTAATGCATGCCTCAGAGCTACTTGAATGCACATGAAAGTATTGAGCCACAGCCTCCGAATTTACCATTTGCACAGCCATAATATACATCCTTTACACCTAAAAATGGCTAAGAGTCATCTAATCATATTTGAATAAACACATTTTATGATAGTTTAGTTTTATTTTAGTATGACAAATGGATTTACCAATGATCAATAATGCTGCTGCACACATTATGCATGGCTCACATGTCACATCAAGGGAGCATGCTGAAAACTTCTCTGCAACCTTCTGCAGATGAAAATCCAGTCCACCACCATTATTCAAGAAGAACATCAAGAGCTTCCATCTTTGCATGTTTTGTTGCCTAGGAAAGCACAAGGAGAAAAATATTCCCATGACGACTAGGAACAGGCAAATCAAGAAAATTTTGGAGCTTTGTCAGAGAGACAGTTGCTGTTAGTGTAGTTTTAACATAAATTTAGGAAATGCATTTCATGAAACACGTTTTCTCCTCCATGTTTATTTATTTATTTATTTATTTTTACAATTGCTTAATGTTTGAGTCCAATAGTTTATCTTTAAATCGGTGCATCCCTAAGTGTTGTTGCTTTCTTCCTCTTCATGTCGAAAGCATTAGTAATGCAAATAAAAATAGTTCACCAAAGCAAATAATAGCAACATGTCTATAACTCATCCATTTCCTATTTAAATCGCCTCTTTTGTATCTGCTCCATGTTGACTATACTTTCAAGGCTTGAATCATTCATCCTTAGCTTGGTATGTAGACTAAGTGAGCAAGATTGTTGTATCCTCGAGACAGGATTTTTGTCAATGCCAACTGCAGTAGATCATGAATCCTATTGGAAAAACCACTGTCTCCAAGACAGAATCATTGATACACCTCATC
The DNA here is from genome assembly GCA_007663325.1 of Eucalyptus pauciflora. Classification (NCBI taxonomy): domain Eukaryota; kingdom Viridiplantae; phylum Streptophyta; class Magnoliopsida; order Myrtales; family Myrtaceae; genus Eucalyptus; species Eucalyptus pauciflora. The sequence continues at coordinate 487,679 of VMYD01000100.1, read as the reverse complement.
CGAAAAATTCAGTCTTTCTTCAAATACCCACAACGCCAAGAGTCTAAGAGAAGATCTTATGCATGAAGCATGGACAAATCTCTTTGCTCCTCAATGTCAAGATCTGGACATTGTTTGAAGAGCATTCTCCTTACTATTAGGTATCCAATCTAATTTATAGTACTGAAGCGTTATATCTCTGGAATTTTATGTGAAATTGCAGTTATCCTCCCTATACCTGAGATTTTGCAAAATCTCTAAACTGACTTCCCATAACTGTAGAATTTTGCATCTCTCAATATGCTTTTTTAATGAAGAGAGGCGAAGCCACCATAACAACTAGCTCTCATGTAATGTAAAGCAATACATACATTACTAGAATCATCTATAAATTTATGATCTGTTGAGACGATTAAGTACTAATTAACATATTCAAGCATGCAATACAGCACAATCTATGAGCACTCAACATTCTGGTCCAGTAGCTTGCAATGGCTTTATTTCTATTAAAAAAAATAAATATCATTCCCCCATTCTCCCTCTCCTCATTGAAGCTTTTTCTTTGATTGTTCTTGGTTCAAAATTCAGATAGACCACAATGGCTAATGAGAAATACGAAACATTATACATAGTAAGGCAAGATTCTTGCCATTGTCAGCCACCGTCGTAGTTTATGAAAGAATAATGGGAACAAAACCATTTACAGCCTAATAATGCATAGAAAATTCCACTTTTTAACAGATTTGTTCAGATATACTATTTTATAATATATTAAAGAAATATTTAAGGCAGAAACACAAAAAAATTGACAACAAGTACGGGTGGATAATGTGAGGGTATCAATTCAGAACAACAAAGTTCTGTTGGCCAAAATTTATAGAAAGGGGGTGGAGAAGCAATGATAGACATACATTATGTGTCTCGTTAATCCTGTTTCTTCCTGCCGCAATAAGGTGCCCTTCCTCAACAATCACACCTCTGTTCAATCAAGTTATAATATAGATAAAGTTCAATGTGAAATCATCTACCAATTAAGAATGACAATACTAATAATCTTAATTAGAAAATAAAGTAACATCTGAAATGCACCTGGTTACTGAAATCAGTTTCTTAACCAACTTGAACTTCAAGACTGTACAAAGCATGCTTTGCCTTATATGAAAAAGCAAATAAGTCTTGTTACTTGTTAGGAGGAAAAAAATGAGTATGAGAGTCAAAATTTCTTACATACTTGCATACAGGCAATTCAAGGGAAAATGAACATCAAGTCACCAGCAGTAGAAATATTTCAGTATCAATATGCAACTACTAATGGAATGAATCCATATCCCGTAGCTAAAAGATCAAGATTTTGCAAGTCCTGTATAATAAACTGGTCCAAATTTCCAAGTAATGATTATTAAAACATACTCATTCTGTAATCAGATGCAAATCCCACCTAACACTAAAACTGATATGGCTCTAACAACACTAAAGCAAAAACACAACTAATTTGAGAAACTACATTAATCAGGTTTCACTAAAACATTCAAGAAGCATCCATGAGTTTTAGCTTCTCGGTCATTTTCCTTGATAAAAGCTATGGCAACATAAAAAAGAGAATCCTAAACTGTTGCAAAGGCCTCAGAATTCAGAATCGACAATCAGCTTCTTGCACTTTTGTCTCTATCCTATTGAATAACTGATGCAAACTCTGTGTTTCTGGTGATTATTAATTTCATGTCCACAGTCCACAAGGCGAAAGAAAATAACTACCTAACCAGTTGTCCATGGGCACAACTGATGTTCACATTACTCTCACACTCCAAGTACGTTTGGTTTTCAAGAAGTGCTTAAAGTACTCGTCTGTCAAGCAACCTTTCCCGGTGGCTTGCCATCTCTCTGCATCTTCTTCATTCCTCTATGGTTTTGCCTATTCAAGCGACACATAAAACATAGAGACAGAGCCCTCTATCCAGTGATGGAAGTTTCTAACAATTCAATTCTCCCAGCAAATTGATCACCCGCTGCACATCTGTACGATAAGCACGTACTATACATCCACATTTCCTGGACACCTCAAAAGCACCCAAATCCATCCCTCCGTCCCTCCATCCCAACCTACACAGCACCCGGATTTGCACAGTGTTTTTGCCTGAAAGGGAGAATGAACCAACCCATGTACGCCCTGCTTCCCATTATTTCACCCTCCCTCGCTTGTTTTTTCCTTTGAACCTAGGCTTCACCTACTTCTTTCGATAAATCGCCACCTATGAAAACAACGGGAAAAAATGCTATACCTTCCAGAGACTGTCGCCCATTTTGCAGCCCGGAACGTCGATGACCTATGAATTCACTATCGAGCATCCACAGACAGAAGTCACGATTAAGCACTGATTCAGCGTCTCTCGAACAAATTCAACCGACACGTTCTTCAAGTTCCCGCGCAACTGCAGCACCAACTGAATTGAATTCAAAATCCAGCTCAAGCTAATCTATAGCAAAGCTGCACGAAGCCCAGAACGAACCTCAGGAGAGAATCGTACACCACAGGCAAGCTACGTCGCCAGTTCCCAGGGCTTCGGTCGGCGGTGGTAGTCCTTCGCCGTCGCCGGCTAGTCTCCGTTGCCGTCCGTTCGTGACCTCCGTCGGCAGGTGGCGATCTTCCATTCCGTCAGAGCTCACTGTCGGCGTCGTATGGATGGAGTGGACAATACTCCAAGTACTTGAAAACGAAGACCTAGCTCTAAATAGATTTAATTCAAATTCCGATTATTTTAGGCCTTGGAATCCACATAGAGATGTTGTGAAAAAGTCAGATGGGGTTATATATTTTTTACTAAGTAGAAGGAGGGTCACATAACTTCATAGAGATAGTTTGATCTGTTTTGGGCAAGATTTATCAATTAGCCCCATGTAAATGTTCTGAGTTAAGTAGAACCCTCCTAGAAGGCTAGAAAGCATGACTAAGGCCATGTGTGCCCTCCGCAAGGGTAGGCACAACCTAGGCTTTGGTAGCAATCAGAGGGCGCTGCAAAACGCCGACTTGCCTTTGGCGAAGGGGCCATTGGCCATATGAAGCTCAAGACTCATATTGGATTTCCGAAAATAAAGCCAAATAGGTGGTTGTAGTGGAAAGTTAAGATATTCTCGTTGTTCAAAATCCACTCGATGGGATTCTTGGGGCTTAAGAAAACTTGTGACTCAATTTTAAGATGAAATTAATCAATTGGGTCAAATCACAATATTCTTGACAACTCATGATCGGGCAACTATGGTTAAAAGTTGCGATATCTTAAGCACCGGCCATTCAACTTCAGCAAATTGGATATTATTGGAAAATTGCTAGCGAGTACGATCTAATTATACACTTGGATGGAATTTTTAATTAATTCTCGATCAAATTTTGTCGAACCTTTTCAATTAGGTGTCTACCAGCATTTTGAAAATAATGAAAAAATATTTGAAAATTAGGTTTTGATAAAACCGAGTCCATATCTCGATCATTTGCAACATGCATTGAATAGTATTGCTTATGGGCACTCATCCACGTTATGTCGTGAAACTTACCGTAAATCGGTCACCTGAATATTAATTTGTTCTGGTATCATCTATCCTAAATGCAGGACCAATGCATGTCATTTTTCTTTTATTTAAGCCGTGAATAATACGTACACATTTGCCCCCGTCACGAATTAGCTAGTTGCACGTCATGCATTGTATTTTCCTTTCATAATTAGATGAGTTCCCCTAGAAAAAAATGACTGAAAATTATCAGTTTCCATTCAATCTTAAACATATTTCATGTTTAAGTCACGGTGGAGGGCGATTCAATTTTTTATCAGTGTAAAATTAATTCCCGAGTTCAATCTTCAAACACCCTCGAACAACAAGCTGACGAAACAGAAATCTGATTCCACCGTCATTAACAACTACCCCTCGAAGAAGCTAAGTAATATCTAAACTATTAAGGTGTGGTTCATACTCCCTGTCAATAGGAAGCCACGCAGGTCTCGCTTGTAGGGTGCAAAGCTCCTACGACGCCAATGGACTTTTATAATTTGGACCCATATTAAGCTTGGATCTATGAATAATTACTATATATAATCTCTTTCTCATATAATTGAAAGTTATAACAAAGAGGTGAGATGTACTAATTATCTAAGTAGCATTGACACGGACACGCAACACGGCACAACACGACATAACACGCCGACATATTGTTTATCAAAAAATAGATAATTCCGACACGTTGGGCAAGTTGTATATTAAATATATATTTTTATATATACATAATAGATTATCATTTTTATGATTATTTCAATCAAATTAATTTGAATCAAATTCATAAATAAATAAGTAATTAAAAAATCTTAGAATCAATATACACTAAAAACATTAATCCGCCATTTATTAATATCATTCATTATTTTAATTTGACAAATTCAACTCTATTTCAATAATTCATAAAACTTGGAGAAAAAACAAGCGATCCATATTTTGGACTCGCATGTTAGATATGTTGGAAAATGAAAAAAAAAAAAACTTAAGGAGTAAATTGTGTATCACGGGAAGTGGGAGTCAAAAGAAAAGAGAATACTAGATTTTTCTTCTTTCTCCATTTATTAGTTTTATTATTGTGTTTTATTTTTTCACACACACACACATATATATATATATTGACCTCTCATTTATTGAATTTTTAAAATTGACCTCGATATCGGAATCACGCATCGGAAACTTGTATGTCATAATTCTGGCTCGAGTATTGAAGAGTGTTAAGAAAGTTGACTAGGTGTCAGATTTTCCGACACATGTTAACTGAGTGTCGGAAAGTGTCCAAGAGTGTTGGAGAGTGTTGGACACGGGTCGAAGCATCCGACACGACATGAAAGCTCTTAGAGAGTGTTTGTGCTTCATAGCTAATTATAATGGAATCATATGTTGGATGTAGCCCTAGTTTAAAAGTAAATTAGGATAAACCTCGTATCTAGATTTCTCTTTCTTGCCTTTACTCTCCATTTTGTAGTGTTTGTGCGCCTAATCTTACCATAAACTAGCTTTTGATATTGGGCATTTTGTTGACATATTTTATATGATAACTTGTGCGGGCATGTGAACAGCTGTAAAGCCATTACTCGAGAAAGCAATCAATATGAAAGTGTATGTTACTCTTTGTGTTGAACTCAGAAAATTTTTGTTGCCATCCTATTCTGGTTTCTATTTCAATTAGTCTACCATCTTTTGACATGCTGAGTTATATTGTCCCTTTTAAATTACGGTCGGATGCATACAAACAGGATAGTACATGTCAAACTGCATATCCAACAACTCATGGTATCAATGAATTTCTCTGTAAATGGCGATGTGGAATTTTGTGAATTCCATGTCATTGTTCATATTCCGGCTATATTTTGAGAATTTGATTGTGACTACTTAATTTTTTTATTAATCTATCAAATCTGAAAAGGTTTCCAACGAGAGGGTCGGAGTGCATTTTCAAAATGCAGGGGGTTTCCGGGTAACTTTGATAAAATTCCCGCGGGGGGAGGGGGGAGGGGGAGGCGGGGTTTGTCCAAGTAATCTACCCTATAATCAATATCTCTATAGGAAAATAGGTCTTGATTAAGAATTTTTTTTACGAGAGGGTGGGAGTGCATTCGAAGAAATGTTATTAATTTGTGGCAGCAGAGTTTACGGATCTATACATAAACTTTTTATCCCTACCCGGGGCTTGATTGCAATTTCAAGAAATTGAAGGGCTAGGGTTAAACTCACCCATGTCAGGAATACAGTTCCTGCTTCTCTTTTTATTTTATTTTTCTCCATTTAATTTTTGCATTAGAGAGTAAAGTTCCTATTTTGACTTATGTATAACTTGTTATTAACACAGCGATGGGATTTTCATATTTCTTGAAAAAAAAATTGCATCCTAATTTACCGTATATAGAGGAACAACAGAGTCAAGGATGGGCCCATGGCCCAGCTTATAAAAACACTAGACACTTTCTACAGCGTGGGACTAGCCCATGCAGTTACATCTTGACATTATATCTCTAGTCTTTCTGTACAATAAAGCAAACCCAATTATTTTCTATGTGGCGTTATATCTCTAATCACTTTGTACAATAAAGTCATCATTTAAGGCAACACAATCACGGATTGGTGAATGGCCGATGCCAAATTGATGTCACAAGACCCACGATCATCAAGGAGGAGTTGAAAAAAGGTCAATAGTAAGCGAAGATTAGAGAAAAGTCAAATCGGAAGATATGGCAAATATTATAACCGCTTATGATAAGAACATGTAGGTAAGGACCATCGACATGAAGCGGGTGAGTTGTAATCTGTAATTCAAAGTAACAGTACAATGACAGTTATATTTTGTACAAGCCTATATAAGGCCAAGAGGCATTGATTGTAAAGGATCCACGACCAATAACACGTGTATAATTTTTATCCAATTCCAGTTTTCAATTTTATCGATTTGCTCATCTTTATTCTTTAAATTGTCTTAATTCACTTTCCTTATCATTAGTAATCCTTTTTACGCAAATCCTTATTAGAATTATCACAAAGCCTGATTCGTATTAAAAGTTAAAAAACAAACTGTTGCTGAAAGGTATTTCGTCAATGATCCTATTTTGGCAAAACACAATACTACTGGTCAAAACTTTAAACCGATATCTCCTCGAAACTGACTGCAACAGAAGAAAGAAAGCCAGAAAGATTGACAAAGGAAAATAATCTCCCCCCTCCAATGATCAAGTGATAACCAGAATGATAGTAAAGGGAGTTCCAAGAAGTGAACTTTGGGTAAATTGGAGGCAGACACGGGGAAGTGGATCAACACGTGCAAACCCCAAGCCCGTTGATCACAGGTACAAGACAAAGATATCTAGTGTCGTGCTATTCTTAGCAGCTGCAAAACTGCTACGCTAGTTCTCTCCAAATTAGATCACAGGTATACGATATGAAGGGAAAAAAAGCATTAACGAAGGCCGAATGATGGCGATTCAGGTCGTACAGAGAGGCAAGGCAAGAGGCACACACAAAAAAAAAAAAAAAAAAAATTATTCATTCGCTTGTGAAATTGCATTATGCGAGTTTGTAAATTGTCCGGCGCATCGCGCAAGCTTAAGAGCTAGTTGGAGTAGTAATATCAGGATCCTTCAAGTTCCTGTCACGAGTTTGAGGTAAATTTATGTACACTCTTGAATATCGATAGGTTTGCCAATTGCAAAATCACAAAAAAATAAAATGAATACGATTTAAGGAATAGGAAGAGTTTAGAAGTCGATCAGAAGAGAAGCCCATGAACTCCTTAAAAGATCGCATGTGCCTTAAAATTCACAGCCGATCTTAGAGAAATCTAAGGAACTATAAAGATAAATAGGAATTAGTTTTATCTCCATCTTAGACACACAAGCCTCTACATAGAAAGGAGAGAGAAGAAGAGAGAAGGCAAGAAGAACAAGTCAACAATTCCTCCAGATTCTAACGCTGCTACTGGTCAATCACACTATAAATATCCATGTAGACTAGGCATCGAAATGGTAAAAAATCCTTTCCAGGAAACGTCAGGAAATATAATATCAGATAAGAAACTATTAAATAAATATTTTCTCATTAAATCGTACCTCCCTTTATGGTGGATTTAAATGAATTCCATAAGCTTAAGACAATAACTTCAATTTCCACAAATGTCATATCTAGGGTTCCGGTCAAGATTCACTGAAAGAGGAATACTTATTAGTCCCTTAGTTGAATGTACTAGTATAATCGCGAACCAAGAAATAAGAAAACAAAAATAGAGGACACGATGATGTCTATCCTTCCTTTGTTTGTAGGAGTATATCATGAAAATGGCAACTTGCGACCGTTGGAATGTCTTTTGCCACGGATTTCACTACATTACATACTGGCAAAAATATTCCCCTAAAAATGGTGAGAATACAGTTTTTTGGTTTGAAACATTAACTTATATGATCACACTTTCAAATATGTAGTCATGGATCGAATGGTGACTAAAGAGGTTTTCTAAGATCCCTTCGGAGATTATTCCAACAACATAAAAAAGGTTGTGTTTTTTGTGCATTCTATAGTACTTTCAACACAAAATTTCATATCATATGAACACTTCAAAGACTTTCTATAAATAAGGGAAATTCATTATTTTGTGATCAAAGCATCACCAATGTCCGTTTTAATCCACAAATATTTAAAAGGCGTCTCAAATCCTCAGCAGTACGGGCTCAAGTTCAAACTTTTAAGCTTTGCCTCAACCAAAAGAGGGGAGATAAATTTTGTCGCAGAAAGTACAAAGAAAATATATGTTACAAAGGGCTCCATGCTAGTGCCAAAAGCAGCTCTGCGAGTAGTTTGACTGTCACGCCCCGAACCCCGAGCGCGCCAACATCCCACCATGGTCGTGCAAATGCGACATTCCCAGGTAGTGTCGCCGACCCCATTCATTTCTTATTGTGCAAGCGAAACGTATTATAAAAAAAAACCATGACAATGAAATACGGGATAGAAAAGCAGGAAGCAAAACCCCAACATAACACTTTCATAATTCAACAGAATTATAAACAAAGGCCTACAGCCAAAAGTCTACAAAAGACCGGCTTTTAAAAAGGAACTGTCCTACGACCTACAAGTCGGACACGTTCTCCAATCCTTATGACTTCATCTCTGCAACTCCTCAGAGCCAACAAAAGCTATCTAGCCACTCCATCCACCAGGGACCTGAAATTGTTATCCCCAAACCGGGATGAGACAATGTCTCAGCAAGTTCAACCCTCTAAACCCCTATTAGAAAGCAAATACACCCAAGGTGGCCTAGCCACCTCACACAGAAGACTTACCTCGTCTTAATTCCTTTCCTGCAAGTTAGCACAATTATAATTCAACCACTCACAATTCTGATAACCAAACAACTATGGCACAATCACATTATCAGGACAACTCAATCACTTAGATCGTCTCAGCAATCAATCGACTTGGCCGATTACATGTCATTCTAGCAAATCAATCACCGCTTCCAATCACGACCCAATAGGAAGGTTTAACGACCAGTGGCAATCACGGTCCCACTCAGCACAATTAGAATCAGTGGCATCACGGCTCCACTCGGCACGACCTTTAAAAGGTGGTAGATTACGGCCCCACTGGGCGCGACCTTTATCAGGTGGCGAATTACAGCCCCACCGGGCGCGACCTTTATCAGGTGGCGAATTACGGCCAATCTCCCATGAATTTCAACACTTGGGACTTTATAAAAAGAATCCCTATTTAACACAATCACACTCCATTTGCCACAATCAATCATCAAATTCAAATTCTAAATACACAGCAGCGATCGGCACGAAATGCTGAGAGTTTAAGGTCCTGACAAAATTTTCGGAATTTAATAAATAATTAAATTTATTCCGAAAATAATTAAATAATAATATCCATATTTTTCATGATCCACACTCAATTTATAATATCCAATCATCAATTTCAAAATCTGACTACACAGCAACGATTAGCATGAAATTCTGAGCAAATAAGGTCAAAAAATAATTTTTCGAGTTTTCTTTTTAAATTTATTTATTAATATTTTACTGATTTTCGGAATATAATATATTATTTAATTACAGACTTTCGAAACAATTAAATAAATCAAAAATAAAACCCATTATGTCACATCAATGCTTATATTAAAAATAAACCTACTTAACTTTAAACTAAACACCATTTAACTTAATTAAACACCCTAATCTAATCCTCAATCAAATAAACTAATCAACCCACATAAACTCATTTAACTTAGACTAAGCACACTTAGAGCATCATTAATCGTCTAATCAAGATTTAGTGAGCTAAACTCACCGGATTAGCGAGCCGAACACGCCAAAACGACGGGGCCAACGCGAGGATCAACTTTCCTCAAGGTGGGCTGAGCAACCGGGACCGGGAAGCCAGCCAAACCAAGCCTCAAAGTTCCAGATCTTGGCTGGAATTCAAGCTCTGTTCATGGCCAAACGGAGGGGGAAGAAGGGGGGCCCGGGCGCAGATTCGACGGAGGAGCGGCGGCGGCGAGCTGGCGGCGACGGACGGTGGTGAAGTGGCGGCGAAGGGGCGGCTCGATGGGCTAGGCGAAGCGGCACTCAGGCGGGGCAGCGCGCAGGCGGAGCCGTGCGGGCGGAGTAGCGCGCGGACGACGGCGGCAGTCCGGCAACGGCTATAGCTGCGACAGCAAGCTAGTCCGGTCGGTTGGCTGTTGGTTTTGAAGTTCAAAGGAGAAAGAAGAAAATGGAGGAGGAAGGCCTACGGGGAAGAAGAAGAAGAAGAAGAAGAAGAAGAAAAAAGAGGGAGGAGAGAGAAGGGGGGGCATTTTCTTTTCTTTTTCTCTTTTTCTTTAATCCACAAAAAGCCCCACCATGACATCATCATGTGATGTCATACCCCACTACCTCAACTTCTCCCACAACTTTAGTCCAATGGGTCCAATTTCCTTTTCCGCCGGGGCACAAAATCTCGTACGTTGATTTCTTCAATTCTAATCAATTCTCTTCCAATTGAGCCCAATTAAAATCCATAAAATTAATACATGATCCTCATAAGGTATGTGACACCCCAGGACTTCCAATTTCTTAATTCAGTCACAATTTCACGGTTGATTTCACTCTGGCACGATATTAGCGCGTCTTGACCTATCGGGTAGCTTTTAGAAATTTTTATGCATTCGACCTGTGGTTGATCAATCTCAAGCCACAATGTACATCTTTGATACATTGGCGACCCTTGGTTGTCGTAAAAATCTCAAGGTTTTCAAATACGGACACAGAGGACCCAATCGACAGAAAAGTCGGTTCAGCGCCGACGGACAAGAATAGTGTGATCTGGTGGAATCACCCACACCCGATCACATGCCTCTGTCGAGCCGACCTACCTCCGGCTTCTAATCGATTTTTAACTGTGCCATAATGACCCTTGCAGATTAGCCCGATCGAGAGGTCGTTTCCTGGTCAAATTCTCGAGTCTGATGCATTAGAATCTTTTACTGACTTCTCCTGATAGACTGGTTTTCACATGAGTGGCCAACTCAAGGAAAGGAACTATATGCGTGCAGATGAAATGCCCGTCTCAATTTACTAAAAATAAAATTGGAAAATTCGAGATGTCACAACTCTTCCCCTCTTATAAAAATTTCGTCCTCGAAATTTAAACCTTTACCAATTCTTAAATACAAAGGTGGGGGGTACTGTTATATCATCGAATTTTCTCTTTCCCCGGTTGCACTTTTTGTACTGCGGTATTGCCGGATCACTTCCAAACTTGTCCAAACCATTACGGATTCAAAATGTTGAACACTTGTCCACCTTTGCGAAAATAAAAGCTGCAAAAATTTGGTTCTTTTTATCTTTTTATTTTTCCCTTTTTCCACTAAGCGGCTAACTGCCGCATCGGTGATCTGAACTCTCGACTTCAAACCCCTTTCTTCATTCTCAGGTACCACTCGGCTAAACATACCAACGGTGTCTCGAATTGCTTCCTTTATCAATTTAAAGTCAAAATCCCCCATTTGAACCCAAATTTCGATGGATCCCGATTTAAACTCTCTTTCATCTTCCATTCATTAACAAAATATGATGTCCCCACCATAGGCGACATTTAAGGAAAAATATATTTCCCCTACTTGAAATTCCAAAGGTCTGCGATACTAATTTGCGAAGCTAAGCTGGCGATTCTGAGTGGCCTCAAGTCTATCTTTGATAACTGCAACTGAATCACTTATTTCTGAACAAACTCTGGACCTACGATTTTCTGATTTATGATCTCATCTCAACCGACTGAAGTCCTGTACACTCTACTCTGCACTGATTAAAAAGAAACTATCTGACTGATCTGCTGAAATTGGGAACCTCTGGTCAAGATCTGATATAACTCTGACACTGATCTTGGTAACCGCAATCACTGACTACTGTACTGACCTTGGCCTGTGATCTTTCCTTCCCTGACTCCATTTCAGCAATTGAAATTCTGCACTCTCTGCTATGCACTGCTTAAGAGAGAACCATCTGAAAGCTCTGTAAACTTGGAACATCTTATCTAGATTTGAAATATAATTCATCCCCGGCACTCCATGCAAATGATTTATATGATATACACACACTTCTGCATACCTATTGTAATCGAAATCTTTTCGTACTGTACAAAGGTGAGTTGACTCTGATCATTTGTCGACTACAACCCCATAAGGAATCAATACTCTTCTCGACTCCTTAATAAGCCTGTCATAACATTCCAGCATGTTATACTTCCATTCTCACACGGGATTCTCTCAAGTACTTGAAAAAGCTTTCCTGGCTTACATTACCAAATTCTCACTTACTGATACATCCAACACTTACAACTTGTTAGGCGATATCCATCTTCATGCCGATCTACCCATCCCGATGATGTAGATCCTGACTCACCTTTGTACTGTCTGGACAACGTTGGAGTTGCTATGATGAGCTCCCCATAAGATATCTTCGTTAATTTATGTATTGTCAATTACACACAATCGTCCTCAGAACCTTAGCATCCTGTCTTCGGAACTCTGAAAATCAACCTCTCCCTCATCTGCACTCTCTTATAGAGTATTCTGAAATTTTGACTCTATCCGCTGAAGCGTTTTGATTCTGATCTGTAGTCTCGGCTCAATTCTGGGGGTGATCATAAGATTCAAAAGGTGGCCTACCTTAGATTTGAAAACCGCATTTTAAACTTTCTCAAATAAAATCCAACCCTTGAGTACCAACTGTGCAACTAAGGACTCTCAACTTAGTGCATCTGCGACTTTGCTAACCTTTCCAGAGTGATACAAAATATCATAATCATAATCCTTAATGAGTTCCATCCAGCGACATTGTCTCATATTCAACTCCTGAGATCTCAACTGACGGGACATATATGCAACAACCCTATCATGCTGTATCCACACACAACCCAATCCTTTAAACGACGCATCACCATAGATCTCAAATCCTATTAGACCAAATGGGATAGTAAGCACACGTGCAGTAGTTAGCTTTTGCTTAAGCTATTGGAAACTACTTTCGTACTAATCCGACCACACAAACTTTTCTTCCTTTAGTGTAGTCAACAGTGACACTAACGCTGCAAACCCTTCTACGAACTGTCTGAAATATCCTGCTAATCCCTAGAAAACTTTTGATCTCTGTCACTACAGTGAATCTCGGCCAACTGCTAACTACTTCAATCTTGGACGGGTTCTATAGAGATTTCTTCGCCTGAAATCACGTGACCTAGGAGTGCAACATGAGTCATCCAAAACTCACACTTGCTAAACTTAGCATAAAATTTGAAGAGTCCTCAAGGTCTGAAGTACCATCCCCAAATGTCTCTCGTGCTCCTCAGCACTCTTTGAACACACCAGGATAACTTCAATGAACACAATCACAACTAATTTAAGTACCCTTAAACATTCTGCTCATTAGACCCAAACAAATAGCTATGGTGTCCATCAAACCACACAGTATTACAGTGAACTCATAACTGCCGTATCAAGTACGAGATGCTAACTTCAGTATGTCTTTCTTCCTGATTCTCAACTGATGATACCCTGACCTCCAGTCGATCTTGAAGAATATCGATGTACAAACACAACGAACCAACTTTCTTCTTCACGAATAGAACGGGTGCTCCTCAAGGTGATGCACTGGAACGTATGAATCCCCTATTCAACAATTCTTGCATCTGCACCTTCAATTCTTTTAACTCGAGTAACACCATCCGGTAAGGAGCCTTAGGGACTGGCTCTGTTCCGGGTGTTAATTCAATTACAAACTCTATTTTTCTTTCTGACAACTAACCTGACACTTCTTCAGGAATTACCACAGAAAACTTCAGTACCACGATTATGTTCTCCATATTTGGCTCCTCAACTAATGCATCCATTACAGTTGCCATGTAGATTCGGTAACCAACAACCCGAACTAGGTCACCTTTAGTCATGAATGACAAGGAGTGCAGGTCCTCTCCGACTTTCGGTAATTCTGAACTTTTGCACACTAATTGAACAAACCGAATCATATCACTACTCTAATTCATAACCTTAGAAAATTCCTTGAGCCAAACCCTTTTTTAAAAAAATGACTTCCAAGTCATACTTAAGCAAACCCTTTAAGTACAACTATAGTCAAAGATTCGTCTTTCTATTACTTTATTACCACAACGAAAATTATATAACCTTCACTCAAAATTCTGCTGCGCGACTGTGATAAAAACATCTCAAAAACACCATTCCCTTGATCGATGCATGGTTGACTCATTCATGCTCCTTTAGCCATCCTAATGGCGTCCTATCTGTAGTAACGGTGCTTACGCTCTCCCAAACTTACATGGACAGTTCTTAACCTGATGGCCATGCTGGCCACATACAAAGCATGCTCCCATCAAACCGGGACACTCGGCTGATTTATGTTTCCTTCCACAACCTCTACACACGATCAGTGAATCCTCTGCCTCTTGTCGAGTGATAGCATGCACCCTTCCTTGCACTGGGGTTTCGTTCCAAGTACCCCACTAAATGTCCGAAGCATGCTTCCCTTGTTCCGTTCTATTGACAACAGTGACAAAAACAACTGTAGTTCCATCCATCTATACGGACAACTTTTGATTAGATGGCCGTGTTGGCAACCCTTGTATCAAGTCTTTTCCCTCTTACAGCACGGAACACATCCATGTCTCTTCTTACAGGCACAACACATATCAATCGAGTTAGGCACTGACTTTCCAATTCTACTCTGCCGGTTAGGTGAAAGGGGCACATTTCTTCTGACATAGGCCTTTCTCCCCAATCGATCTCCATTTTTGCTTAAACTGAACTTTGACTCAGATACGGTGGCTTGATCCTCAATCACAACTCCAGATTGGGCCTCAACAGGCATGGCAACAACAACAGTCACAACACTGGCAGCGGTAGAAACAACAGCAACAACAGCGGCTCGGTCCTGAGCTTACTGACCCAACGAGCTTCCAAAGAACACTAGCGCCTAAACGATCCCATCAAACCTAGGATCGCTCAGTGCTACTACACTGACAGTACCGACTTGCGGCGGTACTCTCACACTCGTGTTGGTCTAAGCCTGCGCTCTACCTCGGGTACCAACTCTTGTCAGCATCCTACCTAGAGGTACAGATCCTATCGACCTCTTCCAAGGAGTTCTCCACTCCTGGTCACTCATCCTACAGGCTATTTATAGACACCTGTTTTCCAATTCCAACATCAGGTTGAAATTTGAGTGACCCCACAATAAGCTACCAATCAGCTATCACTCACATGCATCAGCATATTAAAAAGCCTTTCCTACTAACTATCCCATGACTCATCGCACCTTATTACTCCATACACAGACCATGCTCTGATACCACTTAAACGAGGATGTCACGCCCCGAACCCCGAGCGCGCCAACATCCCACCATGGTCGTGCAAATGCGACATTCCCAGGTAGTGTCGCCAACCCCATTCATTTCTTATTGCGCAAGCGAAACGTATTATAAACAAAGGCCTACCGCCAAAAGTCTACAAAAGACCAGCTTTTAAAAAGGAACTGTCCTACGACCTACAAGTCGGACACGTTCTCCAATCCTTATGACTTCATCTCTGCAACTCCTTAGAGCCAACCAAAGCTATCTAGCCACTCCATCCACCAGGGACCTGAAATTGTTGTCCCCAAACCGGGATGAGACAATGTCTCAGCAAGTTCAACCCTCTAAACCCCTATTAGAAAGCAAATACACCCAGGGTGGCCTAGCCACCTCACACAGAAGTCTTAGCTCGTCTTAATTCCTTTCCTGCAGGTTAGCACAGTTATAATTCAACCACTCACAATTCTGATAACCAAACAACTGTGGCACAATCACATTATCAGGACAACTCAATCACTTAGATCGTCTCAACGATCAATCGACTTGGCCGATTACATGTCATTCTAGCAAATCAATCACTGCTTCCAATCACGACCCAATAGGAAGGTTTAACGACTAGTGGCAATCACGGTCCCACTCAGCACAATTAGAATCAGTGGCATCACGGCCCCACTCGGCACGACCTTTAAAAGGTGGTAGATTACGGCCCCACTAGGCGCGACCTTTATCAGGTGGCGAATTACGGCCCCACCGGGCGCGACCTTTATCAGGTGGCGAATTACGGCCCCAGCGGGCGCGACCTTTATCAGGTGGCGAATTACGGCCAATCTCCCATAAATTTCAACACTTGAGACTTTATAAAAAGAATCCCTATTTAACACAATCACACTCCATTTGCCACAATCAATCATCAAATTCAAATTCTAAATACACAACAGCGATCTGCACGAAATGCTAAGAGTTTAGGGTCCTGACAAAATTTTTGGAATTTAATAAATAATTAAATTTATTCCGAAAATAATTAAATAATAATATCCATATTTTTCACGATCCACACTCAATTTATAATATCCAATCATCAATTTCAAAATCTGACTACACAGCAGCGATCAGCACGAAATTCTAAGCAAATAAGGTCAAAAAATAATTTTTCGAGTTTTCTTTTTAATTAATTTATTAATATTTTACTGATTTTCGGAATATAATATATTATTTAATTCCAGAATTTTGAAACAATTAAATAAATCAAAAATAAAACCCATTATGTCACGTCAATGCTTATATTAAAAATAAACCTACTTAACTTTAAACTATACACCATTTAACTTAATTAAACACCCTAATCTAATCCTCAATCAAATAAACTAATCAACCCACATAAACTCATTTAACTTAGACTAAGCACACTTAGAGCATCATTAACCGTCTAATCAAGATTTAGTGAGCTAAACTCACCGGATTAGCGAGCCAAACACGCCAAAACAACGGGGCCGACGTGAGGATCAACTTTCCTCAAGGTGGGCCGAGCAACCGGGGCCGGGAAGCCGGCCAAACCGAGCCTCAAAGTTCCAGATCTTGGCTGGAATTCAAGCTTCGTTCATGGCCGAACGGAGGGGGAAGAAGGGGGGCCCGGGCGCGGATTCGGCGGAGGAGCGGCGGCGGCGAGCTGGCGGCGACGGACGGTGGTGAAGTGGCGGCGAAGGGGCGGCTCGATGGGCTAGGCGAAGCGGCACTCAGGCGGGGCAGCGCGCAGGCGGAGCCGTGCGGGCGGAGTAGCGCGCGGACGACGGCGGCAGTCCGGCAACGGCTATAGCTGCGACAGCAAGCTAGTCCGGTCGGTTGGCTGCTGGTTTTGAAGTTTAAAGGAGAAAGAAGAAAATGGAGGAGGAAGGCCTACGGGGAAGAAGAAGAAGAAGAAGAAGAAGAAGAAAAAAGAGGGAGGAGAGAGAAGGGGGGGGGCATTTTTCTTTTCTTTTTCTCTTTTTCTTTAATCCACGAAAAGCCCCACCATGACATCATCATGTGATGTCATACCCCACTACCTCAACTTCTCCCACAACTTTAGTCCAATGGGCCCAATTTCTTTTTCCACCGGGGCACAAAATCTCGTACCTTGATTTCTTCAATTTTAATCAATTCTCTTCCAATTGAGCCCAATTAAAATCCATAAAATTAATACATGATCCTCATAAGGTATGTGACACCCCAGGACTTCCAATTTCTTAATTCAGTGACAATTTCACGGTTGATTTCACTCTGGCACGATATTAGCGCATCCTGACCTATCGGGTAGCTTTTAGAAATTTTTATGCATTCGACCTGTGGTTGATCAATCTCAAGCCACAATGTACATCTTTGATACATTGGCGACCCTCGGTTGCCATGAAAATCTCAAGGTTTTCAAATACGGACACAGAGGACCCAATCGACAGAAAAGTCGGTTCAGCGCCGACCGACAAGAATAGTGTGATCTGGTGGAATCACCCCACCCGATCACATGCCTCTGTCGAGCCGACCTACCTCCGGCTTCTAATCGATTTTTAACTGTGCCATAATGACCCTTGCAAATTAGCCCGGTCGAGAGGTCGTTTCCTGGTCAAATTCTTGAGTCGGATGCATTAGAATCTCTTACCGGCTTCACCTGATAGACTAGTTTTCACATGAGTGGCCAACTCAAGGAAAGGAACTATATGCGTGCAGATGAAATGCCTCTCTCAATTTACTAAAAATAAAATTGGAAAATTCGAGATGTCACATTGACCGCATAGAAGAAACAAGAATAGCCCAACAACCTCTAGTAGTAAGACCTAATTCAACAATCAAATTTGCAGTTTTAGCACCCAAAAATATATTTTATAAAAGAAAGAAAGACCATGAGAATTAATTACCATCCGCAGCGAGAGCAGTAGCACCACTCGACCTTCGAGACGGTGGTCCCATAAATGAAGATGAGACAATAATTCCATCGAAAAGCAAAGAAAGTTTAGGAGGAGAGGCCAAAAAAAAAAAAAAAAAAAACGGAAAGGAAGCTCGAAAACATAGGTCTTATGGTCGGGCCCCTCCATCAGGGTCTGGGATAGAGGTGATGACAGCTTCATCTCTCCTTGATGTTCGCCCATCTTCATTAACGAAAATGCTTGCACGACCGTCCAAAGACTAGCGACGTTCTCATCGATCACAAATTTATTCACAGTAACAGGCATATTCTCATATTGAAAAGATACAAACATGTTCTAAGAGAGCATGCTTAAAACTTGATTCAATTGACACATTCCATTCGAGTGTTAACCGTAACTTAAAACCACAAAATTATCAAAAGCACATCTCTATCGGTCACCTCTTTTGGCTGTTGGTTGGCGATAGTCAGCTCCGCTAATCACCAATGCCGCTGCTATCGATCTCTGTCGGTCATGGTGGCGGTCACGGGTCATTCTTCGCTTTCATCGTCGACAAGAAGTATTCTCCAATAAGATCTCAACATGTTTGTCATCCATGCGATGAAAAGGGTAATTTTAATCCAAACCATGATATTGCATCACGATGGGCAGGATACGGAAAATAGATCAAGCCCAACCCTGAGGCTGAGAAGTTGAAAGAATACAGTAAGGAGGCCGTCGGGACATGTCGTCATTTAAAAGAATCATAAACACCAAACGACATCTCATTTTCCGTCAATTCTTGGCATTAAAAATCAACGGCTAGATGAAAAAAAGAAGAAAAAAGCCAAAGAGTTTCCCTCTCGACCTCAAAGCTTCTCTCTAATTCAGCCAGTCCTTCACTCCTCGCCAAACCAGAAACGGAAAATGGTAAGAAAGGCGGCGTGTCCCTGCCACGTCTCACGACAATCGCCCGATTTCCGGCGCCTAGCCGAGTTCTACAAAGGGCTCTCTCTCTTTCTCTTTCCCTCCACCGGTCCGGTTTGTCACTTTCTTTCGGGTCCTGGATTGCTCTTGTGCTGATTGCAGATTCTGGCGTTGGAGGAGGTGGAGAGCCCCAAGTTCGAGTTCAAGGTGATATGGCTGGTACGGCGCGAGCTCACCGGCGGTCGATCCCAAGTACCTTTCCTGAGGCCACCATGTCTGCTTCAGCATCTCCAATTCGGATGCTTTTGGTGCAAACTCTTAAGGTTAATTCTTTCTTTCGTCTGGTTGAGTTGAGACTTGAGAGGGATACAGAGAGTCCATGGACACGATCGTGGCTTCGTCAAGCACATTTCGTGAGCTTCTTTGGACGTCGATCTTGGAGAGACTAGCTTGAGGTCACCGCCGGAGTCGTCGATTATCTCTATGTGGACAGGTACTCCTCGAAACAGAGTCCAGCTTAGTCATTTCAGCGAACACCTTCCTTGCAAACTCGGTTCCTCCTCCACAGCGTAATCAACCGCAATGGAACCCAGAAAATAGCGGGGCCAAAGTAGGAATGAACTGAAATCATATCTAGAATTTAATCTGATACAGAACGACCTGATTCAGCTGTGGGCGTCGTCAATGAGTTGGCAAAGGCCACAAACGGCTTCAAGCCATCGCCCTCGGAAACTCAACGCTGAGTACGCGCAATCCCGAGGCCGAAGCCCAAATTAATGCTGGAGAGGGACAGATGACTGAAGAAGAGGAGGCTGGAGCATGGTGCTTGAAGGATCTCGCGAAGCGAGCGTAGTCGGATCGAGATCGAGACCGTCACAGGCGAGGCGGTGATAGCGATGGTCGCTGGAGAGGGAAAAGCACACACGGAGGAGCCATCGACGGTGGCGGAGACATGCCGGCGGAGGGAGAGGAGCTGCGCTAGAGGAGGAGGCGGAGGCGGGGGCGGAGGCGGTGGCGCAGTGACGGCGAGTTAAGCCAAGTGTCCCGTCGGCTCGAGTTATGGGCTGATGCAATGGGCTGGGCTGCGCTCGTGGTCGGACCGGACTGCATGGGGCCGAAATTAAGGAGGATGGGCTGGAGCTCTATTATTTGTCTTTTCTCTCTCTCTCTCTCTCTCTTATTTTTCTTTTCTTTTTCTAACTTTTTTTTTTTGGTAAAGTTCTTTTTCTAAGTTTTCATTTTTGTATTTATTTATTTTTTCTATAAAAATGCGTTTTAATTTGTCAAGCACTAAGTATCTCACAAAGGAGATATTACTATTACATACGTATCAGTTATCACTACGTTGATGCGCTTTGTAACAAGATGCTGTAAAATGCTCTCTATATTATGAGCTCACATACATGTACGGCAAAATAAATTCCACAAAATTATGAAGTAATCTCTTAGCATAACTGAAGCTCTATCTTGATTTTATTATACATTAGAAAAATCTAATAATTTAATCTGAAATAAAGTCTCTGATTTATCAAGTGATAGATCAATAACAAAAAAACTGGTGATAACTCCATTGCTGGTCAAATGCATTCTCTAGTACATGCATAATAACTTTGAAATTACACTCAATTAAATGGTTTTTAAGATTGGAAACAGCATCACAAAGCTTCCTCATGCATCTAAAAAAAAACCAACGACATCCAATTATTAGGATTCAGGTGCCTTGAATAGATTTCTTTGAAAATAAAGATGCGGAATGACCAAAATGACTTATATACATTGAAGAGCAAAACTCATGAATTGATTTTGAGCGGTAATAAGTAAAATTGTTGAATTGCACCACATGATTTTCGATTCTCTTGTTCATACCGAAATTTTCAAGTTGGAAATTCTTGATGCACAAATTAAATTAGGCACTAAATTTACAGAGCATAAGAATCCTTGCATGAGTAACAAAAGCCATAATTTAATTGGCCAAAATAACAACCAAAATGGTCAAATTGCAAAATATCATTTCCGGTTCACATGTCTTTCAATATTTGAAATTTTTGGGTCATAGACGGAGATATAACACGAAATTTGCCAAGAAGATTTGCCATAGAATGGATGACTACAATCCCATATCAATATCTAAAATGAGCAATCAAAAGAATCAAATTCCCTAACTCGCCCATAAACCATAAAATATACGCGGTATCCATGTAATGACATTGAGATTATGCATCAAGTAACTTCCAAAACTATATACAGCTGCTTTTATATCACATTTAAGAAATTCAATGATGTAAAACTCGTGTAGAATTTACACTACCTAGCCTTGGAATAAAACACACGCACCTAATTTAGCCAATTATCATCTTTCAATTGAGCAATATTAATAAAGCCATACAAATTTAGGACTAGGCTTTTTTCCCTTTCTAGACGGCCTTGATGAATAAACCATAGGTGCATGGGATTAGGAGGGTAATGACCAGTATTTTAATAGACCTACAATGTATAAGTTTATTAAAATATGCTACATAAATAGGTCATGGTAAGCGCTATAAAATGACAACATACAATATGATATTCTCATATATTTTATTAATAGTATAACAGAGCATTTTTCAAGGATCAAAATATTATGCAATTAATGTTAGCCCGCACTTCGTAAAAATTTCGAACACATTATGGTCAAAAATTACAATCTTCTTATTCATGTAACACTATTGGTTTTTCAAGCAAATATTTTGCTATTTTCAAATGTTTAAACAGATTGGGTTATGATATATTCAGTACTAGCTAGAAAGAACTGCAATTGGACATTTTATAACTGGACCACAGAAGGTCTCTCATGGAGGATGGAGGAGTGAACAATACAAAAAGCACACTTAGGGAAAAAGCAATTGCCAATTACCTCTTGACCGAGCAGAACATTGAGATTATCATGTACTCTTCAAGCCATCACTTGACTATCTAAACCAACCGGGATCACCATGTGACCAATCAAAGCATTGAGATTTTCCCACAATTCTTATGCTGGGCAAAGTCAGCAATGATCACCACGTTAACTGGCTCTACAAATATTCAAGAGGTTTATGACATAATCGGTACAATCAATAAGCTTCAATCCATCAATGCATTCTTTGCTAGGAAATCCATGTGAATCACATGCAAATTATATACAACTTCATCATCGTTAGGGATCACACATGATGTAGTCCAAACACTGGTGCTCAAACACATAAATTGCATGCCTATAATTAACTCAAAGTTCAAAAAACTAATGAAAGAAAAAATCAAGCAGGTTACAAAATACATCGATGGCAAAAATTAGCATAAAAAAGTGATATCTACATAGGGTTGTGCCATAAATTATCTTAACGATCTAATAATTAAGTTAAAGCATGAAATGAACTTGTGATTGTAGCTGCAATCCTCAGTGAACACATGACCATCCAGGCGAAAACTAATCTGGACAAGAATCGGGCTTCTTCTCTCAGGCCCCTTGAGGAAATTCTGTGATTGGAAAAGTAGTAAATGGCTCATGCATTGTCAGTTAGAGTGCATAGTATCATTTAAAGCTACTTTATGGAATGCTACATGTTTTAACTACATCATCTTATCACAAAATAGAATTCTAATCATCATCAGTAATATTCAAACAAGTGTCTATACTAAAACAGCCATTTGAACATACGTTTGTGATAAAATAATTAATTCTTTCTAATATCACAAACAAACAGGAGAATATTTTATTATGCTAGAATCAGCACCAATGGTATCTCATCCAGATTTCTGCTTTATATGTAGAATATAAAGAGTCACAAAACTATAGTTCACAAATAATTTCTTGATGAGTTCCCCTCAGGAATGGGAACTACCTTAAACTGCAATTTTGACTTAGGTTATAGTCAAATAAAGAGATTAACTAACAGGAATAACAAAAATGAACAATAAAATCAGAATAAACCAAGAATCAGGAATGAAGAGCAAGGATGTTGTCTAACTTCATATTGAAGACCTTTATGGTGTCCTCGTTGAGAATGACCACTATCATACAAGGAAATATATAGCTAAAGGTATACTCCATCTTAGCATGAGCATCATATCCTACTGCCACAGCAAGAAACATTGCCACAGCAAGAAACATTGCCACAGTGCCATAATCTGTCCCATTCCCTTTTGACAGGCTATCTATAGAAGGTCACACCATGCAGCCCACTTATTATATGCACAAGTAACTGACAATCATTCGACATGCAACATTTACATCATAATACCATACATGATGTCCAAATGTTCAGAAAAGCAACAATGATAATCCAAAGGTCTTACCTAGTTGTGCAAAGCCATGAGAGGATTCAACGGGAAGAACCAAAGCACACAGATCTAGTAAGAAGCCTGAGTAACCCGTGACTTGTGAGGCTTTGGAGCTGAAATCCAAATATTAGCATTCAGTATTTATCTACAACATTTAAACAAATCATAGACTGCACAATGTCATAAACAACAAATGAATGGAAAAGGATGGGAAAATGGCAAAAGAAATGACATTCAAGTTACAGGGTTCCATAAAATAGAGAAGGAAAACAAATTCATTTTATAATTGCCTAGACAAAGTATTTCAAGGCCATATTTTCTGTATGTAATGAGTTGCCAAAGTGTACTAATTATCTTAGAAGCCTGAAAAGGTTAAGGTCAGATCAGTCTCTTGAAATATATGCAACAATTTCATAAGGAGTCATAAACCTCCAGTAAGCTTTAGTTGTCAATTGACATATGTCACAATTTCAGAGTGGGGCTAAGGAGATATGAAATCAGCAACAAAAGCAAGTTCCGAAACTGACCTAATGCATGCCTCAGAGCTACTTGAATGCACATGAAAGTATTGAGCCACAGCCTCCGAATTTACCATTTGCACAGCCATAATATACATCCTTTACAACTAAAAATGGCTAAGAGTCATCTAATCATATTTGAATAAACACATTTTATGATAGTTTAGTTTTATTTCAGTATGACAAATGGATTTACCAATGATCAATAATGCTGCTGCACACATTATGCATGGCTCACATGTCACATCAAGGGAGCATGCTGAAAACTTCTCTGCAACCTTCTGCAGATGAAAATCCAGTCCACCACCATTATTCAAGAAGAACATCAAGAGCTTCCATCTTTGCATGTTTTGTTGCCTAGGAAAGCACAAGGAGAAAAATATTCCCATGACGACTAGGAACAGGCAAATCAAGATTTGGAGCTTTGTCAGAGAGAAAGTTGCTGTTAGTGTAGTTTTAACATAAATTTAGGAAATGCATTTCATGAAACACGTTTTCTCCTCCATGTTTATTTATTTATTTATTTATTTTTACAATTGCTTAATGTTTGAGTCCAATAGTTTATCTTTAAATCGGTGCATCCCTAAGTGTTGTTGCTTTCTTCCTCTTCATGTCGAAAGCATTAGTAATGCAAATAAAAATAGTTCACCAAAGCAAATAATAGCAACATGTCTATAACTCATCCATTTCCTATTTAAATCGCCTCTTTTGTATCTGCTCCATGTTGACTATACTTTCAAGGCTTGAATCATTCATCCTTAGCTTGGTATGTAGACTAAGTGAGCAAGATTGTTGTATCCTCGAGACAGGATTTTTGTCAATGCCAACTGCAGTAGATCATGAATCCTATTGGAAGAACCACTGTCTCCAAGACAGAATCATTGATACACCTCATCCGAAAAATTCAGTCTTTCTTCAAATACCCACAACGCCAAGAGTCTAAGAGAAGATCTTATGCATGAAGCATGGACAAATCTCTTTGCTCCTCAATGTCAAGATCTGGACATTGTTTGAAGAGCATTCTCCTTACTATTAGGTATCCAATCTAATTTATAGTACTGAAGCGTTATATCTCTGGAATTTTATGTGAAATTGCAGTTATCCTCCCTATACCTGAGATTTTGCAAAATCTCTAAACTGACTTCCCATAACTGTAGAATTTTGCATCTCCCACTATGCTTTTTTAATGAAGAGAGGCGAAGCCACCATAACAACTAGCTCTCATGTAATGTAAAGCAATACATACATTACTAGAATCATCTATAAATTTATGATCTGTTGAGACGATTAAGTACTAATTAACATATTCAAGCATGCAATACAGCACAATCTATGAGCACTCAACATTCTGGTCCAGTAGCTTGCAATGGCTTTATTTCTATTAAAAAAATATATATATCATTCCTCCATTCTCCCTCTCCTCATTGAAGCTTTTTCTTTGATTGTTCTTGGTTCAAAATTCAGATAGACCACAATGGCTAATGAGAAATACGAAACATTATACATAGTAAGGCAAGATTCTTGCCATTGTCAGCCACCGTCGTATTTTATGAAAGAATAATGGGAACAAAACCATTTACAGCCTAATAATGCATAGAAAATTCCACTTTTTAACAGATTTGTTCAGATATACTATTTTATAATATATTAAAGAAATATTTAAGGCGGAAACACAAAAAAGATTGACAACAAGTACGGGTGGATAATGTGAGGGTATCAATTCAGAACAACAAAGTTCTGTTGGCCAAAATTTATAGAAAGGGGTGGAGAAGCAATGATAGACATACATTATGTGTCTCGTTAATCCTGTTTCTTCCTGCCGCAATAAGGTGCCCTTCCTCAACAATCACACCTCTGTTCAATCAAGTTATAATATAGATAAAGTTCAATGTGAAATCATCTACCAATTAAGAATGACAATACTAATAATCTTAATTAGAAAATAAAGTAACATATGTGAAATGCACCTGGTTACTGAAATCAGTTTCTTAACCAACTCGAACTTCAAGACTGTACAAAGCATGCTTTGCCTTATATGAAAAAGCAAATAAGTCTTGTTACTTGTTAGGAGGAAAAAAAATGAGTATAAGAGTCAAAATTTCTTACATACTTGCATACAGGCAATTCAAGGGAAAATGAACATCAAGTCACCAGCAGTAGAAACATTTCAGTATCAATATGCAACTACTAATGGAATGAATCCATATCCCGTAGCTAAAAGATCAAGATTTTGCAAGTCCTGTATAATAAACTGGTCCAAATTTCCAAGTAATGATTATTAAAACATACTCATTCTGTAATCAGATGCAAATCCCACCTAACACTAAAACTGATATGGCTCTAACAACACTAAAGCAAAAACAACAACTAATTTGAGAAACTACATTAATCAGGTTTCACTAAAACATTCAAGAAGCATCCATGAGTTTTAGCTTCTCGGTCATTTTCCTTGATAAAAGCTATGGCAACATAAGGATAAAAAGAGAATCCTAAACTGTTGCAAAGGCCTCAAAATTCAGAATCGACAATCAGCTTCTTGCGCTTTGTCTCTATCCTATTGAATAACTGATGCAAACTCTGTGTTTCTGGTGATTATTAATTTTTCATGTCCACAGTCCACAGGGCGAAAGAAAATAACTACCTAACCAGTTGTCCATGGGCACAACCGATGTTCACATTACTCTCACACTCCAAGTACATTTGGTTTTCAAGAAGTGCTTAGGGGGTGCATGATAAAAATTATTTCTGTTCCAGACCAATTTCTGGAACAAAAACTTGTTTGATAACACTAATCAGATTTTCTATTTCTGGAATAGGTTTCTATTCCAGAAATAGAAATTGAGGAGAAATCAATTTCTATTTCTTCAACCCTAATCAGCCTTCTCTCCCGATTACGCCTCTTCTCTGCCTCCTCTCTGCGTCTTCCTCTTCCTGAGACGAGATCGTTTCCTCCGCCTTTGCTCTGCGTCCTCCTCCGCCTCATCCTTCGCCTCTCCTCCGCCTCATCCTCCGCCTCTGCTCCGCCTCATCCTCCGCCTCATCCTCCACCTCTCCTCCGCCTCCGCCTCATCCTCCGCCTCTCCTCCGCCTCTCTCGCGAATCCACCCCCTCCGCCTCTCCTCCGCCTCTCTCGCGAATCCACCCCCTCCGCCTCTCCTCCGCCTCTCTCGCGAATCCACCCCCTTCGCCTCTGCTCGCGAATCCGCCTCATCCTCCGCCTGTCCTCGATACTTTGGTCCGAGGGTTTGCTTGTCTCCTCTGCCTCTGCTCGCGAATCCGCCTCATCGTCCGCCTGTCCCCGATACTTTGGTCCGAGGGTTTGCTGGTCTCCTCCGCCTCTGCTCGCGAATCCGCCTCATCCTCCGCCTGTCACCGATTGTTGTCCGAGCACCCCTCGGCAACAGATCTCGCGCCTGCACCCCCGCCGCTCGTTCCCCTGCAAAGCCAAGCCAGAAGCCTAAGCACCGACGCCCCAAGCCGCCATCGCCCCGCGACCTCAGCAACGCCGCGTGCCCTCTCCTCATCCAACGACGAGCCCCTTCGCCTCATCCAGAAGCCCTCTGCAGCAGACACCGGAGCCGCTCGAGTTTGTCCGACGAGGCCGTGAAGTGCGCAAAGAAGCAGAACTACCCTTCTCTGGTTCGTGCCGATTCCTCTTCTTTTGCTTGTAATATATGGTGGTGCAATCAAGTGAGGAAATTGATGATGATGATATTGACGGAATCATTGCTTACCTGTTCAGAAGCAATATTGAAAGGAATGAATGAAATGTTTCGTTTTGAGGTCATCTAAATAGGGTGTCTGAAGCTTGGGTCAATTTTAATGTTAATAACTTGTTCGTTCTTATTTTAATTTTCATGTTGCTAAACTGGATTAGGTATGCATATTGGATGTGGTTCCTGTCTAATTTGACACGGCATACTCTGTTCTTTGGTCCTGAAGACAAGTGCCGGATATTTCAGTGTGCGGATGGCACAACTTCGCTGTTTAATTAATGTCACTACTCTTCTATTAGTGATGCTTCTGTCTAGTTTAAGTTTTTGCACATAGATTGACATGAACAATTGACTTGGCAAGTTGCCATTGGCAACTTCATGAATTATACATACTCAAGGCCCTCTCGTTTGCTTCCGTGCATTGAAGTCCATTTTAGGGTTCTGTGTTAAGTCAATATGTCAGTTCACATTTTAGGGTTCTGTGTTAAGTCCATTTGAAGCCATTTTTTTTTTCATAGTTGCTCTTATGATACAGAGGGTCAATGAGGCAGTAGTGCAATTTTATGCCACTAAAATGTCACTAGAGAAATTTGTTTTCAAAATTCATTCGAAGAAACATCATTTTTCTTTAATTGAGAAAATGTTTTGCGATGAAGAATACCTGGCAATTTAAAATGCTCCCTCTAGGCGATACTTTTGGCACTTTTAGCAACAAAGAAATTCACGCCGTCTCTTCCCTTCTAGAAAGTAAGAGTTACTCCATAACCTATTTGATTGCGTGCTAGTGAGAGTATTCTGGTTTTAGCTTATACAAATCAAACACAAATTCACTATAAAGGCAACAAAACAAGGTCACTTACAATAATATTTTTGGACTTTGTTTTTCACCATGGAACTTATTTGCAGAAAATATAAATATCAACAAGTAATTGTGTAGATTGAATATAGGTAAGAGAGTGCAAGGGAGTTACGGGGCATATCAATTTTCTCTTCATGGGAGAACAGATTCAGAACTGTTTTAATGTCTGGGTTGTTTGGTTTAAACCTATCTCTTTTGCTTGATGTGCTTCTCCACATCTTTCATGTTCCATTTCTAGGTTTCAGCATTGTCTTGTGAGTTGTGACTAAGATAGGAACTCTATATTTGATACGAGTAAAGTAGTAAATCTTTTTTCTGCATATTAGCAGTTCTTTGAAGAGCTCTTTAATGGTTTTTTTGCTTGTAATATATGGTTGCTTGTAAAATTTTATATGAGGATTATTCTCTTTTTGCTTGATGTGATATCGACATCAAAGTCTACGCGCTTGAATTGGTACGCCAATTGATATGGCTCATTTGATGCTCAAGTTGTTAAGGTTAAATGGCTTCCCACAAAGAGGTTTGTATGGCAAAGTGGACTGAGCCTTTGACCAATGAGCTTGTAAGCTTGTTGGTAACAGAGGTAACAAAGGGAAATCGCACCACTTCTACCTTCAACAAAATAGGATGGAATAACATACATGCCGAATTCAATAGCCAGATGGGAATCAACTTTACTATAATTCAGTTGAAGAATAGGGTCAACAAACTGAAGAAACAGTATAGTAGTTTCAAGAAGCTTTTGTCACAATCTGGATTTGGATGGGATAATATAAACAATAAGGTTGTTGTGGATGATCAAAGTGTGTGGGAGTCTCACGTCAAGGTATCAATTTACCAATTTCATTTTGTTCATATTGTATTGCAAGCTTTGATTATATTGCTGACATCTGTCATTATTGTATAAATTACAGAAGAATAGCGAATGGGCGAAATTCAGAAATGATGGGTTTCCTCAGTATCCTGATTTGTGTATTGTGTTTGGTGATACATATGCTACTGGGAACTATGCAGCAGGAAGTAAAGAAAAAGTGGTAGGATATGCTGAAGAAGAAGTGCTAGTGTCCTCTGAGAGAGATGACAATGGTGGTGACAATGGTGGTGACAATGGTGGTGACAATGGTGACGGTGGTAGTGGTTATGCAGTAGGTGATGCAGAGGAATTTGATGAACAGCGTATTGATGCGGAGGCCTTCATACCTGATACGACTACTACCTCAAATCTTAAGAAACACAAGCAGGATAGGACTCCAAATTCTAAAAGGAGGAGGAAGAGTACCAGATATGATGTTAGTGACACCTACAAAGCCATTCAAGAAATGATTAAAATCAGGACAGCTCAATCAACAAGTGGCTCTGTGACCTCAGATGCCCCATCAACTGCAGACCCCTACTCCACAGCAGCCGTGGTTGCCATCTTAAATAATATGCCTGATTTAGAGCAGAATATTTACAACAAAGCTGTGAACCAATCATATGTTCATGCCAGTTGGAGAGAGGCTTTTATCACAATGCTACCTGAAAGGAGACGTGGATTTCTTGAATCTCTTTAAACAGATGTTGAATAGTATGCTATGGATTTATATATTTTGTTTAATTTCACTCTATGACTTATGTATTTGAGATACTTTGGTCTTTTTATGATGCAATTATGAAAACTTTGTGGCTATTGTTGATTATTATTAGATTCCTTACTTATATATTGTGTTTATCTTCTTTCTTCTTCTTTTTTGCATGTGAAGGCATAGCTAATATGGAGGAGGATGAAAGTAGCATGTGTAGTGATCAAGTAGCAACAGGTGAATCGGTTGAAGTAATCTTTGATGATTTTGACATCGATATTATGATAGCATGGTTGAGCATGGTTGCGGTGGATATGTCTTTGCATTCGAGAGAACCTATTAGGGATAGCATATTGTCAGGACCCGAATGGATGATGGAGGTTCTTCAAGGACATTCAGATAGAATATATGAATCTTTTAGAATGGAGAGACACGTTTTTCTCAATCTTTGTGATTTGATGAAGGCAAGAGGTTGGCTGAAAGATAGTCGATATATAAAGGTAGATGAACAAATTGGGATATTCTTATTTATGATTTGTCACAAGAACTC
Source organism: Eucalyptus pauciflora (assembly GCA_007663325.1). Lineage (NCBI taxonomy): Eukaryota > Viridiplantae > Streptophyta > Magnoliopsida > Myrtales > Myrtaceae > Eucalyptus > Eucalyptus pauciflora. The sequence goes on along the minus strand of VMYD01000100.1, from coordinate 456,988 downwards.
GAATAGAACTTTATGCGAGAGATTCCAACGTTCGGGACAAACTATTAGCAAATACTTCACTATAGTGTTGCTAGTAGTTCTCGAACTTGCAAGAGAGATTATCGTACCGCCTTTATTTGATGTGGTCCCAAATGAGATTCTTATGGATCCCAACCATAAACTTTATTTCAAGGTAAGATTTTCATACATTCATTTACAATATCGGTTTCATTTTGTTGCTAATCTTATATAACACTAGTCTTTGATAAAACGACAGGATTGTGTGGGCGCTATTGATGGTACTCATGTTCATGCTTCTATACCTTTATCGAAGCAAATTCCATTTAGAGGCAGAAAAGGAGGTACTACTCAAAATGTGATGTGTGTATGTTCGTTTGATATGAAATTCACTTTTGTGTATGCTGGCTGGGAAGGATCTGCCAACGATTGCCGGGTGTTATCAGCAGCACTCGAGACTCCTCACTTGGAATTTCCTCGACCTCCACCAGGTATTTTTACTTGTTCTAAAATTATCAATTTTCTTTAAGATTGTATTGTATTTACAAATCACTACTAATATATGAATATTTTGTTATAGGCAAATACTATGTTGTAGATTCTGGTTATGCATCAATTCCGGGATTCTTAACTCCTTTCAGACGCGAACGGTATCATCTAAATGATTATAGGGATAGACCAAGACGACCAAGAACAGCAAGAGAGTTGTTCAACTATAGGCATTCTTCACTAAGGAATGTCATTGAGAGATCATTTGCGGCATTAAAGAATCGCTTTTTTATTTTGAAACACATGCCTGCATTTGCAATTCGAAAGCAAGCACATGTTGTAATTGCATGTTGTGCTATTCATAACTACATTAGTGATCAAGACAGGAGGGATAGAAACTTTTCCTTATATGGAGATCCAGAGTACTCATGTGAATCTGTACAAGATGAGGTTGTAGGTGATACATCGACTGAGGAGGAAATTGAGATGAATATGCTTAGAAAGAATATTGCCAATAAGATGGCAAGGGATCATAATATGCCGGAGATTCCATGAAATCGTGTTTTTAATTTTTGTAATGTATTTCTATTATTTTGTATTTGGGGATTTACAATGTTTGCTTTTGTATTGTGATAATGTATTTGATGATTCCTATCTCAATTCTTGTAATGTGATGTTCTACTTGATGATTTCCCTTATTTGTAATGGTCTTTGTTACACTTTGTTGACACCTAAATTTTGGCGGCTCATTTAGTCATTAGGGGTTAATTTTTTTTTTTATTTTTTTTTATTTTTATTTTTATTTTTTTTATAATTCATTTGCATAGCATTAATTTTAGGTGCGTTTATTTTTAATTTACATGTTTTGCATTTTTTATTTTTAGGACGGCGGATGGGTCGAATTAAATTTTTGGATTTAAATTAACAGGCCGGACTAAGCCCATAAAATGAGAAAATCGGCCCGAGCCCGTTTCTTTTAAATGACAAAAATTATTTAAATAAAGATTTGGTGCGATATTATGATATTTTGAAAATTATTTAAATTGCATTTGAATCCTATCTTTATCAATGGATGATGATGAAATCGGCATAGAATATTAATGAGATCAGGATTTTTGTGATTCGGATGATATAAGGAATTTTCGAAATATTTTGTTAAAGATCACATATTTTTTTTGGCTATAAAAGGTGTACGTAGGGTTCGGTTTTTAGGAGGCCACACATTGAATATACGGGCATTGAGAAAAAACGCGCGAGGAGTAGATAAGAGAGAAGAGTCCGACTGCCGCTAGTTACCATCGACGCTACTGCCGCCGCGTCTCTACCCCTTGCTGATCTCCTACACTTAAAAGTCCCCCGATGGTTGGGCTCCGCTCAAGTATTGCCACTTGACATCATTGTCGTTGCTCAGAGTTTGCTGTGATCCCCCGAACCACCACGAGGCTTGCCTCTATCCTTTGACGAAGTGGCTAGCCAAGAGCCTCCCAACTCGCTGAATTCCGGAGTCCGGATCGCTGATGTCCCGCTCTCTCCGTCTTAGCTTGACCTCAAAGGAAATCAACGTCAAGCGCGAAAGGAGACGATCATCGAGCAACAGCAAAGGGAATTTTTAGTTTCTTATTAAAGACTTTCTTCTTTTCTCTTTTGGGCGGTCACATTAAATCCACAATTCCAAAGCGCACATAGAGAGATACAGAGAGAAAAAGCGGTCAAGGGAGAAATAGAGAAGGGTGGCCAAAAGAAGACAAAGGAGGGGGTGTTCGCTCATTGAAAATCGTGGGTTCTTCTGGCTCTCTTGGGGCCTCGCAATTAGAGACATCCGCAGCAAAAGAAAGTAGGAAAGAAAGCCTTCTCGATGGTGCTCCCTTGTCTCGCCTGGTCTCCTACGTGCAGGCCAATGTTTCTTTTTTGTAGGTCCATTGGCACGATCGCCGTTGACGACCAGCTTCGAGTTACCCACCGCCAGGCACATCGACTGTGAATCATCCACCACGAGCCATCGCTGGTCCCATCATCCGATGAGTCCAAATTCGGGAACGATATTACGAAATAGGTTGCCAAGTGCTGATTCATCATTGATTAAGCCAAGTCGAGCTGTCCGGTGATGTCTAAGCAATTCTGGTTCTTCCGGCAAACCAAACCACAATAGCGAGACCTTGATGCCGTACCTGCAGCTGTCCCGAATCCACTTGCTGCTCGTCAGTGTCTTTGCTTGTTCTCTGCGGTCTATCCGTATCATATTGGCTCGAACGATATTTGTTTGCAGGTTCACAAGAGGACAAATCCGTGTGTAGTTGGTGGTTAATGGGTTTATTATTGAAGGAGACAACATCATGCTCTTAGGATCCCACATTCTCCACCAACAAATAACGTAAAAGGAGGAACGAGCATTGACGCGAGCCACCGAGCTTAGCACCACCACATCGAGTCGCGAGGATCCGAATTTTGAAGGCCGATATTCGAACTAGGTGAAAACTTTATCTATTTCGATTTTCGAATATTCCGTTTCCTTATTTGAAATATCGTTGATGCACATTATTTAAATTCTCGATATGCTATCATATCCGTAATCTTGAGTAGCCTTTTAAATTAGGGATTAATCCATAATTTCACAACGTGCATACGATTGACAGTCCGATTTCACGCTCGAAATACGACTCGCAATTGCACGGAAAAATTGCCAATCCGATCTCATGCTCGAGATTCGATTCGTGGTTTTATTTAAAATTGACCAGTCCGATCCCATGCGCGGGATATGATCCGTCAATCTTTGGATATCAATCTTATCTTGTTTGATTTGCTGTCGTGGTGTTTGGTTCAATTTTATTTTCGTAAAAGAAAAATCCAAAAAAAATATTTGAGTTAGGATTAGATTTGCTTTAGAATATTTCTTGTTTTAGGGTTATCTAGAATTGCAATCTTATTTCGAATTTTTTTTAAATAAAAAATCCAAAAAAATGTGTTCATTTAGAATGTTAGTTTGCACGTTTAATTATGTGTCAATTTTAATTTCGAATTTCACAAAAAAAGAAGAAGAAAAAATTAGGAATTAAGGCATTATTTGCACGTCATGGCATAGTAGAATAAATTGCATGTTTTATTTTAAGTCTAGATTGATTTTTACATCTTAGGATAGAACTTGCTAGGTTAAGATAATATCTTAGTTTAAATTAGGATTTAGTCTAACCTGATCCTTAATATAAACTAGATAGAATCTTAATCTAGATAATTATATTTTGCATTTTCCTTAATTTCGAATTTCATAAAAAATTGTTTTAGGATAAATTAGTTTCAATTTCTAGAATATGTTGCATTTTTCTAGAATAGAAAATTCATGTGCACATCATATAGAATTAGGTTCATGAAATGCACGTCATTTAGTGATTATTATTAAGTTCATTCAATTAGAAATTGCCCGTCATTAGAATTAGGTCATTTTAATTAATTTAGATTGCATATTTTATTATTGCATGTTCATTAAAAAAATCACAAAAACTTTTACTCATTCATATAGTTTAAGACATTTTGCCATGCCATATTATTTCACATTAGGTTAGAAGCATTGCATTACATTGCATATGGACTACATTCTCATTAAAAATAATGAAAACAAAAATTGAGTGATTGCTTGTTAATTAGAAATCGTATCTAGGATTGCTGATGTGAATTTTAATTTAACATTGCAGATGCTTTCGTTGCTTTGAGGTAAGTTTTTGCAATTTATTTATTGTTTATCTGGGTGTTAAATTGATGGATTGCACACCAGCATGATTATCTCATATGTTAGGGAAATAGATTTAAAATCAATCCAAGCTGCTTGCCAAACATTTTTTTAAATAAAGAATGGTACCGAAAGGGCATTAGAGAAATCTAGTGTAACCAAGTCCCCGTATCCATAGTCTCTGGTTCGTATGAGTAAAGTAAACCTCCCGTTGCTTTACTTGGGTTTCTAATCGACCCACCAAAAAATAGATTAGTGGCGACTCCCAATTAAAAAATCAATTGCATGTTAAGAACTTGAATTTAAAGTCGCGAATTGGTATGGGCTTGGGAGAGCCCGAGCTAAGTTTAGGCTTAGCAATCCATTAGCCAAACCCTAGGTGGATCATGCACCCGAAAATTTGGTTGTGACACACTTCGTAAAATTCGCTGATTTTGTAAAATTTGCCGCAAATTACCCAATACACTTCTTAGTGTTTCTTTCTAAAACGATTGCTCGATATCGTAAACCGTGGCGGCGATCAACGTGACACACTAGCATGAAGGGGATTAGAATATGGTTGCCCGCCTTCATTCTAGTAGAATTTTGGGAACCTTCTATTATGCTCAAGAGTAATGCATATGGATCTCTTTTTTCTATTGTATGGAGACTATTGATAAGTATATTGTTTGACCGTAATTACCTATCTACGTGGATGCTAAAGAATTTTGTTTGAAAATTTAGAAAATTTGATATAACATCTCTTACTTTGTATTTTTTTTTTTTTGCAAAAAAGGGAGACTTTACTTTTTAAAAAAAAAAATCATACTTTGTATTTGGGTCAATGATTTCATAAGCATATGAAATTTGTAAGAATGTACATCTCATTTGCTCCAAAAAAAGAAAATTTTCTTTTAAGAAATAGAAATTTTATTCAGTTATCAAACGAATTTCTATTTCTGAAACAGAAATTTTGTATCGTTAACAAACAGATTTTTTTCCTCAGAAACTCGTCCAGAAATAGAAATAGAGAAATTCATTTATGTTCCAGAAACTATTTCTGAAACAGAAATGTTGTCATGCGCCCCCTTAAAGTACTCGTCTGTCAAGCAAACTTTCCCGGTGCCTTGCCATCTCTCTGCATCTTCTTCATTCCTCTATGGTTTTGCCTATTCAAGCGCCACATAAAACATAGAGACAGAGCCCTCTATCCAGTGATTGAAGTTTCTCACAATTCAATTCTCCCAGCAAATTGATCACCCGATGCACATCTGTACGATAAGCACGTACTATCCAATTGTTTTATTGTTTAGGGATTATTTATATGCTTCCGCATGCGTATCAAAAGGAATGGGTCGGCGATGCGTCCTGGGACGTCGCTATTAATCGACCTAAGAGGGATGGGCACGTGCTCGGAGGATCGAGGCGTGACAAGTGCCATTGGCGAATTTGCCGTGTTGGAAAATCTGACATGGTCGTCTTATGATTATTTTTATTATTTTTATTATTTTTAATTTATTTTGAAATTTTTATTTTTATTTACCTCTTTTTTGCTCTTTTCAATGTTGGCGAGGGTCAATGGTGAAAAAAGAAAAAAAATTAAAACTCCTAGTCAAATGACAAATTTATCAAAACATTTTTATAAGATGATTTTTTAGAAATGACACTCAAACAATCGATTTTACTCCAATGTCGTACTTAAATGAGGGGAAAAAATTTGACATTAAAAAGTTGTGACACTCATATTGTACTCGTCCCACCAAAAGGACATACGCAGAGACTCAAAAGATTGATTTTCATCACTAGATTGCAACTGGCTTATTAGTTGGACCGTTTGTATTTGCATTTTGTTTATTATTTCTATCGAAAGCATACACTGGATCCTTATTAACATTGTATAACTTACATGGGAGCCAATCATTTTCTATTTTGTGATAAACTTTTAGGGCGGCACCATTTCCACCCCATTTTGGCTAAGACGCGCCATTTTTCCCATAAACTTACCGAAGTACCCTCTCTCTCTCTCTCTCTCTCTCTCTCTCTCTCCAATTTATTTATTTATTTATTTATCGGGCTAACTCATGAAACTGCTTTTATTTCTGTCATCTCTCTTATCTTAATTTAATAGTATAAATGTCAAATTACACCAAACAAGATATATCTCATTTTGCATCCTATTATCACTATGCCTAGATTAGGTTATCGTTAATTTTAACTTATGATCTTAAATTTTTTAGCACAAAAGTTACATAGAACGTCACAAATTTCTAGTTATGACAGCCTATGAACACAAAATTAATTGCCTTTTTCGTTTTAAATAGTTTGAGGGAAAATTTATTTCAAAGTTGAAAGTTAAAATTCCATCTAATTATCTAGCCAATTTTGGCATTGTGGGTGCTTTTCTGGAATAATTTTATAGGTTTTTAAAGTCTTCTTTTTGGACTTTTTGTAGGTTTTTAAAGTTAAACTTCGCTGATTTGTGATTCCATTCGAGCTTTTTACATTTTAATATGAATTGTAAGATGGGGTTTGAAAATTTAGTTACACCTTCTTCACTTTCAAGCTCACATCCAATTTTTTTCAAAGGGAAGTTTTAAGTATATTTTAAAGTTTTGATCAACTTGATATGAGATTGAATCTTCAATCGATATTTGTTACTTTCTTCATAGTAGGGGTACAACAACAAAAATTGTTCACTTTTTTTTTTCTTTTATGTGTTTTTTTTTGTTAATATTTAGATATGATCTAAATATAAATATGTTGACATTAATCATATTCCTGACAAATTAACCTTTTTCATATTTTGATCAATTTTCCTTTTCCATTTTTGATCAAGATTCGGCTAGATAAATTAAATTGAATATTAATTTTCAACTTTGAAATATAGTTATACTCATACTATTTGATAAAAATAAACAACAAATAGCGTGTTCATAAGTTGTCATATATAAAAATATCATGTGATTGAAAATAACTTCAGGGACCGTATTTTGGTAAAGTTCACTAGAAAAAATAGAAAAAAGTGTCTTAGTCACAATGTCTTACTCATGCTTTATTCACTCTCTCGTGAATGCAGCGATCTCAAGGGGTCGGGAGGCCAAAACTCAGGCTGAGTATCCCCAGACCAGACTGGCCTTAGTTTTGGTTAGTGGGATTTCAATAGGTTCTTCATGTGTCTCGGGATCTGTTTTAGATTATTTCGAGCCTTGTGAAGTCGGTTGCCATGATTTATCCTCATGTGTCTCGGGATCTGTTTTAGATTATTTCTAAAGCTTAATTGTGGCCATTTTTACGAAAGTATATATGTTGAAACGTTTTAAGCAAATTTAATTTCATAAAATTATTTTGAACCCGCAGGGGCATATGATTAGTTACTATTATATACCAAACATGAGATTGAAAATCAGACCGGAAATGAGTATTTTCATTTTGGACTGATTCATTTTCATTTTGGGCTGATTCTCTTCAACCAAACAACTCATTACTACGTTTTTGTTTTCTTTTTTTTTAATGGCAAACGATTGAACTGCAAACATAGTTTGATGACAAGGCCCTCAATCCTTGCATTTATTGCAAGAGAAATAATTGTACATGTTTCCTGCATAAATTTCTGAACCATAACCGATGAATCTCTTTCACTAATGCACAACTTCCCTCAGCTATATAAGTTCTCATCTCTAGATCGATTGCACCATCAAACAATCAACAATCTCAAACAAATTTCTAACCCTTCTATCCCCAAAAGACCATTATGGCAATGCTCAAGAACTTGTTTGCTCTCATGATCTTGTTGGTCGTCACTGTTGCACTGCTTCCTAAGGCTACCTTTGCTGGATACCTTGATTGCGGAAAGAGAATAACTTACTATTGTGGGCCCGGAATCTTTGCAGTTATAAAGTGCCTTGGGGAAGACTTTTGGAGAAAGTATTTTGGGAAATGCAAAGGCCATTGAGCTAAAGGCGTTTTTCAATTTGGTAAATTGTATTGTAAAAGTCCATTGTGAAGTATCTTTGAGTAAAATGATGTTTAAAAGAATTATATTTGCAAAAGGCGGTCCGGTGAAGGGCAGGCAGTCCAATGCAAGCCGTCCGATAGAGGTAGGCGGTCTGGCGAGGGTTGCAAGATCCAGATCGCGCGGCCTCGTCGGAGGTCACGGCGACTAGATCTGAGGTCGTTTCAATGTTGGCGAGGGTTTATGGTGAAAAAATAAAAAAAAAATAAAAAACAAAAGAAAAAAAAAATTAATACCACCGATTATGGAAGGATCCCAAGATTGGAATATTTGAGAAGTCCACGCCAAGCGAAATTAGGAAAGAAAGTCCAAATTACTAAATTAGGAATTTTTTTTTCCTTTAATTTTGTTAGCCGATTCCCACTTCTCATGGGAATATTTCATGTCCACAAGTTACCAAAATTGAAATCTTGAAAAATCAACTGCGTGCTTTACTATAATTCATCTTGAGATGAATTTTGTTCATAAGGTCAAATTTGAGATATATTTTAAGATTGTGTATTAATTGCTCATCGATTCATGTTGAAATTTCAAGGAGGACATCTATAGATTTGGTTCTTCAGCTTGACAACAAATATAACATAAATATTATAACTTCAGTACCGTGTTCATTTAAATACCATAATTGTTCTTTCCCTTACTTTAGTGCCATTGGTGAATTTGCCTTGTTGGAAAATCTGACATGGTCGTCCTATGATTATTTTTATTGTTTTTGATTTATTTTGAATTTTTATTTTTTATTTTTCTCTTTTTTGCTCTTTTCCATGTTAGCGAGGGTTAATGGTGAAAAAAAAAATACAAATGAAAAAAAAAATTCAAGTCAAATGAAAAATTGATTAAAACATATGCGTAAGATGATTTATTAGAAATGACACTCAAACAATCGATTTTCCTCCAATATCGTACTTAAATGAGCGGAATTTTTTTTTTGACATTAAAAGGTTGTGATACTCATACTGTACTTGTCCCACCAAAAGGACATACGCGGAGACTCAAAAGATTGATTTTCATCACTAGATCGCAATTGGCCTATTAATTGGAGTGTTTGTATTTGCCATTTTTGTCTATTATTTCTATCGAAAGCATACACTGGATCCTTATTAACATTGTATAACTTACATGGGAGCCAATCATTTTCTATTTTGAGATAAAAACTTTTAGGGTGGTGCTATTTCCACCCCCATTTTGGCTAAGACACTCCATTTTTCCCATAAACTTACCGAAGTACCCTCTCTCTCTCTCTTCAATTTATTTATTTATTGGGCTAACTCATGAAACTACTTTCATTTCTATCATCTCTCTTATCTTAATTTGACAATATAAATGTCAGATTACACCAAACAAGATATATCTTATTTTGCATCCTATTATCACTATAGTTAGATTAGGTTATTGTTAATTTTAATTTATGATCTGAAATTTTTTATCATAAAAGTTACATGTAAGGTCAAAAATTTCTAGTTATGATGGCCTATGAACACAAAATTGATTGCCTTTTTTGTTTTAAATTGTTTGAGGGAAACTTTACTTCAAAGTTGAAAGTTAAAATTCAATCTAATTATCTAGCCAATTTTGACATTGTGGGTGCTTTTTTGGGATAAGTTTATAGGTTTTTAATGTGACATCCTAAATTTCAAGTTCTACTTTCGACTAATTGAGTTGGGTTTTTAATTGACACGCTTATAGTTCTTTTCTTTGAGTAAGCCACTCACGAGATAATTAGCCTATCAGGTGAAGCCGTTAAGGAATCGAAACGCAATAAACTTGAGAATTCGACCAAGAATCAACTACTTGACCGTGCTAATCTACAAGGATCATTATGGCACAGATCAATTAGAGACCAAAGATAGGTCGATTCGACAAAGCCATGTGATTAAGTGTGGGTGATTCCTTCTAATTGCATAATTCTTATCGATCGACATTAGACCAATTTCTCTGTCGTTTTGGTACCTGTGTCCGTAAATAAAACCTCGAGATTTTCACGACAACCGAGAGTCGCCAATGTATCGAAGATGTACTTTATGGCTTGAAAATAATCAAACACGAGTCAATTGCACGAAAAGTTCCTAAAAGCTATCCAGTAGGTTAAGACGCGCTAAAATCGCGCTAGATTGAAATTAACCTCGAAATTGAAACCGAATTTAGAAATTTGAAGTTCTGTCGTGTCATAAATCATTTTAGGACCATCGACTCATCCTTCGAAGATTTTTCTGCAAATCGACATTTTTAGCAAATTTTCAAAGTAAGAGTATTTTGGATCGGAAAAATCCGAGGACCGTTTTTGGTCGCATTTTTGGGATTTGAGTTGGACAAAGAGACGAGGAAAAATGTGAATTGGAGTGTGGACACCTTGGTGGGATTTATGGACTCCAATTTAGGTCAATTGGAGGTTAATTAGAGGGGAATTTAATCCAAGTTGGGGAAATGGTGCACAAATTCGTAGCCTCCATGCCCCTCAACCTTTTGGACCATTTAGGACTTGTTCTACGGGATTAATGTGCACAAAATTGGCTGAGGATGACAGGCAAATGGTGGGACCTCTTCAAGGGGGACCTCCTCAACCCCCCTCCTTGACCAGCTGCTTCTTCTTCCTCTTTCCCCCTCCTTTATCCATTATTGAAGCTTTGTGGGAGCTTAAAGAACCAGAGAGACTAGCCCTCACATCCCTCTCTCTCCCCTCTTCAGCCTAAGCAAATTCATAGCCTTTTTCCCCTTGTTTTCTTCTTCTTCCAGTTTCTATTCCAACTGACCTTTCTCCAAAAACCCAAGTTAAAAGTTGCATTCCCAGACGAATTAGCTTATGCTCCACCCACCACTGTAACCAGGAGACCCAGTTCATATGGAAGAGCCCGACCATGCGTCGAACGGAGCCACCGGCTGACCCGCCTGGCCGCCGGAAGCCGCTGCTCACCGGTCCGTACGGTAGTTTGCCCGCCTACACTATTTCGCCCATTTCGCCCGTTTCAGCCATTTTCTTCCCATTTTGACCCTACCTCCACCCATACTAACCACCAGTAAGTCCCCCTTGACCCCTCAGGTGTCATCGGTTGCCGACCAACGCCTCGTCAGAGCTCCGATTAGCCCTTCTTCGTCTTTTCAGCCACGGGTTCAACCCTTCGGTTCAGCCAAGAACAGAAGCAAAAAACCAGCAAGGCTTTGGGACTTCATAGCCCATTTTCAAGCCCTTCCTAGCCTCCATTGGTGTCGCTGCTAGGAGGATTATCACCCGCCTCCGCATTGTCATCGCCATGGACTCACTGGAACGCTAAACCGGTGAATTTACTCACTAATCTCTACTTATGGAGTTAATTATGCTTAAGGGGTGATTAGATTAGCCTAATGATGGTATAGGTGGTTAGATTAGTTTATTTAAATGTTAATTAGATTAGATGAATGATTAGATTAAGGGATGATTTAATTAGTCTAATTATGCAATTAGAATAATGTTAAGCATAATTAGACGTTTAATTAATGATTAATTATTTAATTAATTATTCAAATTAAATATTATTTAAATTAAATTAATTTTCGGAATTTATTTAATTATTAATTAATTAATATTTTCCGAAAATTATACCGGGAGAGCCGTTTGTTAGAATTTCGTACTGACTGCAGTGGTGTGGTTAGTTTATGCAATTGCTTGTTGGATTGTGCAATTGAGTAATGATTGTGAAAATTATGGTATTTGATTAGAAAACCCTGAGTGTCGGGTTTTAACACCGAAAATGGTTTTATATACTATATAAAACAGTGGGATTTTAAAAAAGTAGATATCAATTTTTTGGGTTCAATCTGACCGTGTACCCACACACGATATTTTCACCGGATGCTTTTAATAAGAAGAAAATAGGCCAAGGTTGTTATTTTAATTGAGGCATGTGAGTGCAAAGTACAATGTCCTTGGCCGAAACTGAATGATCGTGTGCTAGTTAAGAGAACCTGCCCTCGGCGTGTGTCGGTGAACGTTACCTATCCCCGGGGTGTGTCAGTGGATATTACCTATCCTCAGTGTGTGTCGGTGGATATTACCTATCCCCGATGTGTGTCAATGGATATTACCGTCCTCGGTGTGTGTCGGTAGACGTCACCTATCCCCGGTGTATGTCGATGGATAGAGGACCAGCGTGTGTCGGGTAAAACTACCTGTGCGGGTAGTATTAATTAATTGGAACGCATGTTGATTGAATTGATGAAGCAATGTATGTCAATAGTTCTTGCTCGTGTGAGTAGTGATTGATTTAGATATTCTAATTGATGGGTGAATTTGCTTTATGCACATGATTGTGATATGAACTGTGCTGATGTGCAGCAAGGAACCGAGGCAAGGTAAGTCATTTGTCCTAATTGTGTGGCTGTTTGGCTAGAGCGCCCTGAGACATATTCCCTTCCTAATAGGGGTTTAGGGGTGAACTTGCTGAGACATTGTCTCACCCCCATCGTGGGCTTAAATTTTCAGGTCCCTAGATGACAAAGCAGCCAGTTCATTTTGATTGGCCTTGAGGAGTTGTAGAGGTGAAGTCCGAAAGTGGAGAATGTGTCCGACTAGTAGGTCGTAGGACAATTCCTTTTTGAGAATCAACATTTTGTAGACTTTTGGTTATAGACCTCTGTTTGTAAACTCCATTGGTTTTTAAAAGTGTTTTGGTTGTGAATCTGTTGTCCTGCTTTCTATTCCATGCTATTTGTCGTCTAGGGTATTAATTGTTCACTTCTACATGCATACTAAAATGAATGGATCAGTAACGAGTCTTGAGAACGTCGCAAATTTTATCGAACAAAGAAGGGGATGCGCGCACACTCGAGATTCAGGGCGTGACATTTAAAGTCTTCTTTTTGGACTTTTTGTAGGTTTTTAAAGTTAAACTTCGCTGATTTGTGATTCCTTTTGAGCTTTTTACATTTTAATATGAATTGCAAGATGGGGTTTGAAAATTTAGTTACACCTTCTTCATTTTCAAGCTCACATCAAATTTTTTCAAAGGGAAGTTTTAAGTATATTTTAAAGTTTTGATCCACTTGATATGAGATTAAATCTTCAATCGATATTTATTACTTTCTTTGTAGTAGGAGTACAACAGCAAAAAAATTTCACTTTTTTTTTTCTTTTATGTGATTTTCTTTTGTTAATATTTAGATATGATCTAAATATAAATATGTTGACATTAAATCATGTTCCTGACAAATTAACCTTTTTTATATTTTGATCAATTTTCCCTTTTCCACTTTTGATCAAGATTCGGCTAGATAATTAAACGGAATATTAATTTTCAACTTTGAAATATAGTTTTTTTTTGTCAGTCCTACTCTATCCCTATTCTACACTCACTCTCAGACTTTTGCCTTGCCTCTTGCAGGGCATGGGAGTCGAAACCCACTCTTGAAACTTACGCGTCCCCACCCCATCCCCCCCTGAAAAGATGGGGATTTGAACCCCTCACCTCCCCCTTCCATGTTGGAAGGGTGGCCACTAGGGCGAATCCTAGTGGTTAACTTTGAAATATAGTTATACTCATACTATTTGATAAAAATAAACAACTAATAGCGTGTTCATAAGTTGTCATATATAAAAATATTATGTGATTGAAAATAACTTCAAGGACGGTATTTTGGTAAGTTCACTGAAAAAAAAAATGAAAAAATTTCTTAGTCACAATGTCTTACTCATGCTTTATTCACTCTCTCGTGAATGCAGCGATCTCAAGGGGTCGGGAGGCCAAAACTCAGGCTAAGTATCCCTAGAGTAGACCGGCCTTAGGTTTTTTTTTTGGTCTAAAGTTACGTAGCATTTCATTTAAGTAGGGAAAATATTACAACCCATATTCAGGGTTTTAGTACATAGCATATTCAAGAGGATTTGAGGAGGTGAAAAGGCCTAGTTTGGAGCAAGTGTGCCACGGCCATGGGCCTTGGCGGCCCAATCAGCGATTGAGTTTGCTTCACATCTACAGTGTCGGATACACAGATGGGGAAATCGAATGATTAGCGCGGTGCTCTCCATGAACAGCGCTTGACAATCCCATGGCGGCAACTGGCGATCATTGATGGTATCTACCATCACAAGGTAGTCGGATTCAACCTGTAGGTAATCGTCTTCTATTCCTTTCTATAGAAGGAGTTGGAGAGTAATATTTGGGGCTTGAATCTTCGTTTGTAGTGGGGAGAAAGCTAGTACTTTACGGGAGAAACCATCGATCAATGTCATTGCGTGATCTCTGCAAACACATGCAATGGATCCCGTATGACCTACTATAGGAAAAGCCCCATCAATGTTGTTTTTTATTGTTCCTGGTTCCAGGGGAGTCCACAGCCGATAAGTGTTTAGCAAAGGTTGCCCTGTAGCCGACGCCAACGCCGACTGCTGAGTTCGACGAGTAAGCTCTACATCTATCAACGCTAGATCTACAAGCTATTCGGGCTTTGTGCATTGGTGTTGGAAGATGAAGTGGTTTCGTGCTTTCCAGATCTGCCAAAGAAGGGCTGCGATGGTCTCCGGATCAGGTACGTTTGCTCCACTTGCAAATATGTCTGCTAGCCAAGCATCCATACGATGTGTGTTGTAAGCTGATATGTCGATCTTGACCTTGGGATGGGACTAGATACCCTGAGTCCATGGGCAGAGTAGAAATAGATGTTCGATGGTTTCAGGAAGTTGAGATGGGCATAGTTGACATACCGGGTCGGGAATGATGTGTCGTCGGTATAGGTTATCCCTTGTAGAGAGTGCATTATGGCAAAGCGACCACAGGAAGATTCGAAGTTTGGAGGCAGTCTTCACTTTCCAAACCTGTTGCCATAACCGGGATGGTGCTTGGTAGGATGTGGATGCAAAGGTGGGAGCATGGTTGTGAGTTGTTTGTTTGAGTAAATTGTAGCCACTTTTCACTTTGTATACTCCTGTCGGCGTGCGTATCCATATAAGTTGATCTGTAGTGGAAGCTCGGCCTAACTATATGGCAACACTATCCTCGACAGTCTGGTCATCAAAGCTTCTTCGGAGTAGAGGAATGTTCCAAGTAGGTTGTTCTGGATTTATAAAGCTAGCCACCATCTCTGGCTCTCCTCTATTTTCGGGTCCACCAATAGTTCCTCTGTGTAACCATTTGTCCTTTCGAATTTGTATGCTCTGCCCATTACCAACAGACCACTGAAGCTGAGCTAAAATGGAATCTCGGCCTAAGAGTAGACTTTGCCAGCCCTAGGATGGTCTAGGTCCTTTAGGTAGCGCATGACAAAATTTCTGAAACAGAAATTGATTTCTGGCCAGAAATCAATTTCTCAATTTCTATTCCCCAGCCAAGTTTTTGAGTAAAGAAACCTGTTTGATAACGACTCAAAATTTCTATTTCTGAAACAGAAATCCGTTTGATAACAGAAAAAAATTTCTATTTCTATGAATCATGTTGTCCCTATCCTTTTACTTCACTCTTCTTGGTGCTTGTGATGGTAATTTAATTTGATAAAATTTGGTAAATCACTTTAATTTAGGGAGAAGTGCCAAAAAAGTCCTAAACCTTTTATCTTTGTGCGGATTTAGTCCTAAACCTTTTTTTGGTGCCGATTTAGTCCTAAACCTTTCTATTTGGTGCCGATTTAGTCCTTCCGGCAAATTTAGCTCAGAAAATGCCTACGTGGATACAAAGCCAGCGCCGGCCGTCCTACGTGGATGGACCGGCGCTGACATGGATGCCTGAAAACAAAACGACGCCGTTTTATTAAAAAAAAAAATTAAAAGTTAAAAAAAAACCTAGAACCTAGTTTAAAACCTCCTTGTTTTATTGAGAAAATAAAATTTGGCGTCCAAACCCGACACCGCATTTATTTTCTATTTTCTTGCCTAACCACCCTTTTTGGAAATAATCTCGCGCAACTTTTTTTTTTCTCTAAAGCTTTCGGATTTATTTCGTACGGGAGCACGTACGAATTTATTTCCGAAAGCTTTAGAAAAAAAAAAGTTGCGCAAGATTATTTCCAAAAAGGGTGGTTAGGCAAGAAAATAGAAAATAAATGGGGTGTCGGGTTTGAACGCAAAATTTTATTTTCTCAATAAAACAATGATGTTTTAAACTAGGTGCGTGCAAAGTTTGATCGATTAATTTTGAGTACGGGAGCACGTACGAATTTATTTCCGAAAGCTTTAGAGAAAAAAAAAAGTTGCGCGAGATTATTTCCAAAAAGGGTGGTTAGGCAAGAAAATAGAAAATAAATGCAGTGTCGGGTTTGGACGCCAAATTTTATTTTCTCAATAAAACAATGAGGTTTTAAACTAGGTTCTAGGTTTTTTTTTTAATTTTTTCTTAATTTTATTTTTTATTATTTTTTAAATAAAACGGCGTCGTGAGGAGAAGGAATGGGGGAAAGCACGATAGTGAGGAGAGGAGAGGAGGCTGGAAGGAAGGAGTGGAGAAATAGTTTCTATTTCTACTTTAGAAATAGAGAAGCTACAATTTCTAGCTTCTCATTTCTCCTCCAAAACAATTTCTGAAACAGAAATCAGTTTCAGAAATAGAGAAATCAGTTTGTGTTATCAAACGGATTTCTCCAATTTCTCTATTCCGGGGAACAGAGAAATTGAGAAACTGAGAAATAGAAATTTTACCATGCAGCACCTTAGTTGCATGCCAGAAGTCATTAGAATGAAAATATAGTCCTTTGAAAACTCGATTCCACAATGATGATGGATTTTGAAATAGACACCATGCATGTTTACCCAGCAGTGCTTTTTTGAAAGTAAGTAAATCTCGAAAGCCAAGCCCCCCATTTTCCTTCCTTTCTTTAATTAGGTCCCAACTTTTCCAATGTATTCCCAACCTAGTACAATTAGTTTGCCACCAAAACTTTGCTATCTTTTGCTCAATGGACTTGTAGATAGAGACTGGAAGCTTAAAAATTGACATGGTGTACTGTGGGAGGGCTTGTACCACACATTTTAAAAATATTTCCTTCCCGCCTTTCAATATGAGGTTTTCTTTCCACCCCGCCAACTTTGCACTAACCTGCCCTAGAATCCAAGCAAACATATCTTTTTTGGAAGCCCCCCAATCATACGGTATTCCCAAGTATTTGTCAGTCTTTTCAATCACAGGGACTCTCAATTCTCTAGCCAGGTTTTGCTTTAAACTACTAGGGCATGCTTTACTGAAGAAGAGGCCAAATTTGTTCCTATTCACAGCTTGGCCCGTAGATAAATAGTATTGTTGTAATATGTTCGCTAAATTTTGGAATTCAAGGAGTCGGCCATCTAAGAAAAATATTTCATCATCCGCGAAAAATAGATGAGATAGGATAGGATACCACTTGTTAAATTTGATCCCCTTTAGATTTCCCATGTCAACTGCTTACTTGATGAGGATAGATAAGACATTTGCCACAAGGATGAACATATATGGAGAGAGAGGATCGCCTTGTCGAAGCTCTCATGTTGGATGGAAATAGGGTAATGGCTCACCATTTAGTTTGACACTGAGGGATACCGTAGTTGCATCACCCACTGCACCCATGTACTATGAAATCCCAGATGTCACGGGTAGGCCTCCAGAAAGTCCCACTCAACCTAATCATATGCTTTCTTCATATCCAGCTTTAGTATGGCCTGAAAGTTTTTCTTCCTTGCCTTGACTTTTAGCTGATGTAGGACCTCTTGGACCACCAAAATGTTATCTTGTATTTGTCTACAAATCACAAAGGCACTCTGTTCCGTTGAAATCAACTCAGGTAACCAAGGTTTTAGGCAACTCGCTAGTACTTTGGATATTATTTTATAGATGAAATTGCAGAGACTAATGGGACGATATTGATCTAACCTTTCAGCATGCAGTGTCTTGGGGATCAGAGTAATAAGTATTCTATTGAAAAATAGGGGCATCACACCTGATATGAAAATGTCTTGCACAGAGGTAAAGATATCTTCTTGTAGAATGTCCCAGTAAGTTTGGTAGAACAACCCATTAAAGGCATTTGGTCCCGGGGCTTTGGTAGCCCCTAATTGAAAGGTAGCTTGCTTAACTTCCTCCCAAGAGACCTCTGCTGTTAAAGCCTCATTCATTTCTGTTGTAACCACCTGGGGACATTGTGTTAGAATAGGGACATAATCACGTTGACCCACTGATCTATAGAGGCTACGAAAGAAATCCATCGTTATATTCTTCAGTTGATTGGAGTCTCTGATCCACCTTTGGTGCTCATCCTGAAGCATACTGATTCGATTGTTTTGTCGTCGTTGTATAGTAGTCGCATGGAAAAACTTTGTATTCTTGTCCCCCTACCTCAGCCAGTTTATGCATGATCTCATTGCCCAATATTGTTCCTCCTGTTGCCATAATTGTTGGACTTCATCCTTGAGACACTTTACCCGTGCTTTGTCATAGTTGAGTCCTAATTGATTGATATATTGCTGAATTTGTTGTTGTAACATATGAAGCTGATGACGACCGTTGGAAAATGTTGATTTACTCCACCTGGCGAGAGCCAAAGAAGTGCTCTGAAGCTTGCGAGCGAGGGAGGAGTCCAGTAGCAGTAAAGATGCCCAAGCATCTGCAATAACCTTGCGGCAATCCTGATTTTGAAGCCAAAAGGCTTCGAAAGTGAAAGCTTTCCACCTTCTTGGTGGGATGGGATCAGTATTCAGTAACAGCGGGCTATGGTCAGAACCCAAAGTAGGTAAGGTAAAGACTTTGGCTTCCAGGTAAGACAATCTCCATTCCATTGTACACAGTACCCTATCAAGTCGTTCTTTTACCACATCCTCCTCATCTCTGTTGTTCACCCATGTGAAAGCACAACCCTTACTCTCAATATCCATTAACGAACAATCATTTATAAAATCCCGAAAAGATTGCAACATGTAGTGCTCAGCTAGTCTCTTATCCACTCTCTCCCAGTGATATATTATCTCATTAAAATCTCCAATGCACATCTATGGCAGGTTATTAGAGTAACTAAGGTGTCGCAGATCAACCCAAAGTTGCTGTCGTTGTTGATAGACCGCTAGCGCATGAAGACAGGTAATTCTCATTGGGTGTCCACTCAGTGCCATAGTGCATAACATGTCAATAAAATGTGTAATATGTCTCTCTATACATAAGGAGACTTGATCGGTCTAGAAGACCATCATCCCCCAGCTAAACCCATTAGGCTCACCACAAAAGATTTTGGGAATTTCAACCTCCGCTAAATTGTTTGGATCACAATGTCCTGGTTTTTTGTTTCTATCAAAAATACTACGTCGGGCTGTTCATGGGCCACTAGGGCCCTTAACGCTTGAACTGTCAAGGGATTGCCCAGTCCCCGACAATTCCAGCTAATTAGCTTCATTTGTCACTTGGTGGCTTTTTGGGGCAAGCCACCACAGCCCAACTACCTACCTTGTCAACCTCATATATCGAGTTATCCATAAGATGAGATTCATCAAGATCTTCAGTTATTAAAGAACGCGATCCATAAGGAGCATACCTTTTAGCTTTCTTGAGTGGACTCGCTTTAGTATGCATTTTGGTACTCTTTAGTTTCTTTGTTTTGGAGGAACCTACCTCAGGAACGTTGATCATTTCATGCTGGTCCGATACAGGGGCCTTTAACTTATGCGCCATATCTTCTTGGGGAAAGTCAGTGAGAGGTGCCCTCATGAGTATTGGATTTATAGGATGATCAATAGGTGGTACTATGCTGACTTCCATCTTGGCTTGTTGCTGGTTCGTGTTGTGAGGAGTAATAGGGAGTAAAAGAGTCAAATGTTGAGGAGTTTCAGGTATTGTCTCTTCTACTCCATCTTGTTTAGGTTGTGCCTCATAAAAGGCTCCCTAAAACGCGTTGTGTTCTCGAACTTTAGCTCTTAACCATTGACCATAGTATAACTTGTCTTTCCCTTCTAGTTTTGCCTCATCAAAGAGAATATCTTTACAGTACATTGCATAATAGCCAAGAATGTCACATGAGTAGCAATAGTGGGATAAGTGTTCATATCGAAAATCAAGCCATATGTTCTTCCCTTCTAATCTGATTAGCTTCCCAGGTTTAAGTGGTTCTTGCAAGTTGATTTCCACATGAGCCCTGCCTGCCTGTAGCGTTGTGCCTTCTCTACTTTCAATCTTTACTTCCTACACCTTACCAATATTCCTCATAGCTTTACTTATCATTTCCTCTGTACACTTTCCAAGGGGAGGCCAAAAACTTGCACCCAAAAGGCATAAGTGGTAAAGTCATAACAATGTAAAGGAGTGTTGGGTACCCAAGGCTTCACAATAATAAGATGGCTCGAGAATAGCCAAGAACTATTGTCTAACACCCTTTGTTTTTCTCCTTCCAAGTTGAATTTAAACACATATAACCCCTCTTCCCATTGAGAAATTTCGACTTGGTCATTTCGCCATGCTCTTTTCAGTGTATTTTGAAATGCTTGGAAATTAATAGAGGGGTTAGAGAGAATTTTACCCACCAAGATTAATTTACATTCTTCTAACTTCTCTGCAGGGGCAGCTTCATCCCACACATCGACATCCTGTTCGGACCAAAGTCTACCCAACCGCGTGCAGAGAGTAGCGAGGCAGGCATCCCCTTCCTGGCTCGTGGAGTCCATCAACAAGCATGCCGTGGGTAGGAAGGCAGCGGAAGTAGGAAGTGGGTGTGTGTCGCATGCAATACATAGGCTAAGAAAAACGACTCAAAAAGTCAATTCAAAGAAATTAACCATGGGAAGCAATTGAAAGGCCTAGTCAAGACTATGATTTAAGGATGACCGATGGAAATCGACCAAAATGAATGGGTCAACCATTTAGGGCAATTGGGAAACCTGGATCAACAACTAGGAATGAGTGCGTCGATCATGGAACAGGGTCAAGAGCAGGAGATTTGGGGCGGAAACTACAAAGATGGAGTTCGGTGGGTTAGGTGGATGAAAGCCATGTCTAAAGATGGGAGAAAAGTTCAAGCAATTCAGAATGGAATCAACGGAAAACGAAGGATTCAACTGTGGGAAGAAGGGTTGGGTGAAGAAGAAAACTACCATAGGGTAGAGGAGAACTCTACATGTCGAGAGAGAGCTTTGTAAAACAAGGAACAACGGACCAACTAGATTCAACCGACCTTAGGTTTGGTCAGTGGGATTTCAACAAGTTCTTCATTCATTTCGAGCCTTGCGAAGTTGGTTGCCATGATTTATCCTCATGTGTCTTGGGTTCTGTTTTAGATTATTTCTAAAGCTTAATTGTGGCCATTTTTACAAAAGTATATATGTTGAAACATTTTAAGCAAATTTAATTTCATAAAATTATTTTGAACCCACAAGGGCATATGATTAGTTACTATTATATACCAAACATGAGATTGAAAATCAGACCGGTAATGAGTATTTTCATTTTGGACTAATTCATTTTCATTTTGGGCTGATTCTCTTTAACCAAACAACTCATTACTACGTTTTTTGTTTTTTTTTTTTTAATGGCAAATGATTGAACTGCAAACATAGTGATATGACAAGGCCCTCAATCCTTGCATTTATTGCAAGAGAAATAATTGTACATGTTTCCTACATAAATTTCTGAATAATAACCGATGAATCTCTTTCCTTAATGCACAACTTCCCTCAACTATATAAGTTCTCATCTCTAGATCGACTGCACCATCAAACAATACACAATCTCAAACAATTTTCTAGCCCTTCTATCCCCAAAAGACCATTATGGCAACACTCAAGAACTTGTTTGCTCTCATGATCTTGTTGGTCATCACTATTGCATTGCTTCCTAAGGCTACCTTTGCTGGAAACCTTGATTGCGGAAAGGGAATAACTTAAGATTGTGGGTCTGGATTCTTTCAAATCATAATCCTTGTTGACACCTTTAGACCCACCGATGAATGTTGTCATCAGCTCTTGAGAGCGAGGAAGAATTGCCACAAGCAATTTGTGGAGTCAAGCGTTTCCAGCTACAAGAAGATTAAGGGGACAATATCTAATGTCTATAGGAGGAGCAATGAGACGTGGAACAATTGTGTTGCGGTTATCAGTCCTATGTCCCCTCCCGAGCCTGCTCATTGAGAGCTATTCCTATTTTGTTGTACACTAAATGTGTAAAATAAAAGAACGAAAGAATTATAGTTTCTTTTGTTGGATTCTCCTCAATTTTTTTTTATTTTATTTTTCACTTCTTAAGCCTTATGGTTAACTATCCGCAAAATTATGGATAAATCATATTTTCAGTGTTCAATGTGTGTAGAAACTTGTAATTTTTTAAAATGATCAGCAAAATACAATCTGCCCCTCAAGTTGTTACTACTTTCGAGTCTAAAAACATAGTCCCATACAAAACGATAAGAAAATGTCACTTTATTTCTTATGCTTTTAACACAACCTTTTGAAACAAATACCTAAGTGATCAAAAGATTAAATGATGGTTTGATAATCATACATTCATCTCTAATAATCACATGAATATGTTTGTATTAAAATAGTAGAAAGAAGAATCACGGATTATAGTTGTACTTGACTAGTTGCTTATGTATGATCTTAATGTTATGTATAAAAGGATGTCTCGAGGAGCTTTTGTTGTAATGAATTATGGTATTATTATATTACCGTTTGATCTGTTAGTAAGTGAACGTTTCGAATTTATCAAAAGTCGAGGAGGATCCTCAATTCCCTTTTATTTCATCACTTAAGATAACCGGGTACTGGATGTAGGTTGCCAAGATTTATTTGGCAATTGTAATGGATGTGTCAGTTGAAGAACCAAATGTGGAGAACGTAGCCGTGGTACAAAAATTTGCTGAGATGTTTCCATAAGAATTGTCAGGCCTGTCGTCAGAGAAGGAGATAGAACTTGTAATTGAATTAGCACCCAGGACAGAGCCCATCTCTAAGGCTCTTTATCGGATGTAGTGGTCTGAGTTGGAAGCCCTGATAGTGCAGTTGCGGGAATTACTGGATAAGGAATTTATACGCACTAGTTTCATTTGTGGAAAAGAAAGATGGTTCATTACACCTATGCATTGATTATCATCAACGCGATCAAGTGACGATCGAGAACAAGTGTTCATTGCCGAAGATTGATGAATTGTGTGACCAATTACAAAGAATGCCAATACTTTCAAAGATTGACTTGAGGACAGGTGTTATCAGTTGTGAATCAGAAAAGGAGGTTCTATAGAAGACATATTTTTGTACTCAATATGGCCTTTATGAGAGTACTGTGATGCCGTTTGGTTTGACAAACGCTCCAACTGCTATCAGGGATTTGATGAACCAAGTGTTCAAAGAATATCCAGGTCAGTTGTGATCGTGTCTATCAATGCTATTTTGGGGTATTCGAGGAGTGCTGAGGAGCATGAGAGTCATCTGAGGATGGTACTTCAGATCCTCAGGACTCATGGATTAGACGCTAAGTTTAGCAAATGCGAGTTTGGTTGACTCGTGTTGCATTCCTAGGTCACGTGATTTCAGGCGAAGAAATCTCCGTGGACTTGACCAAGATCGAAGCAGTTATCAGTGGACCAAGACCGACAACAGTGACAGAGATCAGAAGCTGTTTGGGTTGGACAGATTACTACAGAAGGTTCGTGGAAGGATTTTTAGAATTAGTGTCGCCGTTGACTGGACTTCTGAAGAAAGAAGAAGAGTTTGTGTAGATAGACAAGTGAGAGTGTAGTTTTCAAGAGCTTAAGCATAAGCTGATTATTGCACATGTGCTGACCATTTCACCTAGTCTTAGAGGATACGAGATTTATAGTAATGTGTCATTCAGGGGACTGGGTTGCGTATTGATGCAACATGGTAGGATTGTTGCATACGTGTCCCATCAGTTGAGATCTCCTGAGTTGAACTACCCGATGCATGACTTGGAACTCACAGTAATAATTTTCGCTTTGAAGACTTAGAGACATTATTTGCATGGAGAAAGATTCCAGATCTTCACTGACCATCAAAGTCTCAAGTATTTATTCTCTCAAAAGGAGTTGAATATGAGACAGCGTGGTTAATTAGAACTTCGGAAGGACTGTGATTGTAATAACTTGTATTACTCTAGAAAGACAAATTAAGTCCCAGATGTGCTGAGTCAGGAGTCTTTAGTTGCGTTGATGGTGGGCAAGGAATGGACTTTACTTGTGAAAGCTCGAGATTCGGTTTTCAAATTTGAGGTAGGCTACTTTTTGAATCTTATAGCCACCCTCATAATTGAGCCAAATGCTCAAATTAGAATCAAGGCACTTCAATTGACAGACCCTAATGTTTAGAAGATAATGCAAGAGGATACTGATAAGAGAGAGGCTGACTTTTAGATTTCTGAGGATGGAACACTCAAGTTCCGAGAGTGATTGGGTGTACCAGACGATATAGCACTCAGGGAAGAGACCTTGTTAAGAATTCACTGTAGCAGTTGCAGTATTCGACCAGACAGTACAAAGTATGTCAGAATCGGCGTCAACTCGATTGGTAGACTGATATAAAGATAGATATCGCTAGACTAGTTGCAAGTGTCAGATGTGCTAATAAGTGGAAGTTCAATAATGCAAGCCGGGAGGACTTTTACAATCACTCGAGAGTCTCGAGTGGGAATGGAAGTATATCACAATGGACCTTGTGACGAGCTTGTCAAGAAATCAGAGAGGTAATGATTCCATTTGGGTAGTGGTCGATAGACTGATAATGTCGGCTCACTTCGGAACAATACGAAAGGACCTTGATTTGCACAGACACGCAAAAGTGTACATGAGTCAGATAATTCGTCTACATGGAGTGCCAATGGCGGATTTATATCAGATCTAGATCTGAGGATTCCCAGTTTCAGCAGAATAGTCACATGGTTCCTTTTGAAGTAGGGCGGAGCAGAGTGTACAGAACTTCAGTTTGTTGAGATGAGGTCAGAGAATGAAAGATCGCAGCCCAGAGTCAGTTCAACGGTCAGTGATTGTAGTTGCCGTGATTAGAGACAGATTCAAGACCGCTAAGAGCCGCTAGAAATGTTGTATCGTTGAGCATTGAAGGCCCTTAGAGTTCCAAATTGGTGAATACATTTTTTTGAAGGTGTCACCAATGAAGGATGCCATGCGCTTTAGCAAGGAGGGAAAACTGAAACTGAGGTACATAGGTTCCTTTGAGATTCTAAAGAGAGAATCGGGATCCCAGCGTATCGTCTTGCATTGCTCCTGAAGTAGGCGCGAGTGCATAACGTCTTTCATGTGTCGAAGTTGAGGACATATGAGTCTGACCTAACCCACGTGTTAAATCTTGAAGAATTGGACGTGGATGACAAAGTGTCGTATGTGGAAAGCCCGGTTCAGACTGTGGATCAGAAATAACATATGCTATGTACCAAGAAGGTCCCCTTGGTCAAAGTGGCCTGACAACACCACGGGACCAAAGAAGCAATGTGGGAAAGTGAGGCTCGATAAGACGACAACACCGCCACCTTTTTGATCAAGGATTGGTAAAGGTTCAAATTTCGAGGATGAAAGTTTTATAAGTGGGGAAGAGTTGTGACATCCTAATTTTCAGGTTCTAATTTCGATTGGATAAGTTGGGCTTTCCATCGATGCGACTATAGTGCTTTTGTCTGAAATGGCCACTCATGAGATAACTAGCCAATCATGTGAAGCCGCTAATGAGAATTCGACAAGAAATCGAATGCTCGATCGTGCTAGTCTGCAAAGGTCATTACGGAACAATTAAAAATTGATTGGAGATCAGAGATAGGTCAGTTCGATTGAGATGTGTGGTTAAACGTGGGTGATTCCACTAATTTGCAAAATTCTCGTTGATCGGCACTAGACTGATGTTTCTGTCGTTTTGGCATCCTTTGTCCATATTTGAAACCTTGAGATTTTCACAACAACCGAGAGCCGCTAATATGTTGAAGAGGTACATGTGGCTCGAAGAAAATCAACCACATGTCAATTGTACCAAAAATTCCTAAAAGCTACTTGGTAGGTTAGGTCACGCTAAAATCACGTCAGATTGAAATTAACCACAAATTGGAACTCAATTTCAGAAATTGAAAGTTCATCACGAGTCATTTTAGGAACGTCAAATCACCTTTCAAGGAATTTTCGGCTAGTTTGGAATTTTTATGGAAAATCGATTCGGATGATTCGGAAAACGAACAGAAATTCGGATTGGCCAATTTGAAGGGATTTTGGCCTCCTGTGTGAACTACTTGGTGAAAAGTGGTGTGGACTTTTTCTTCGACAAAATTGGACACCAATCGAAGAGGTTTGTTTAGAAATCGGATTCCGAGAAAAAGGAAATAGAATTTGGAATTGAGGGAAATTGCCGTTTTTGTTGCCCAAGACTTGTTATTTGGGGGAAATTATGGTGCAAGGAAGTAAGTGAGGACCAAGCATTTGACATGGAAATTTGTGGTACCAAGATTGGATAATTATAAGATTTATTTAATTTCCCTCCCCATCCCTTCGGTCACTCTCTCTGTTTTCTCCCTCTCTCTCTCTCTATTCGAAGCCATGCGTGAGAGGAGTCCCCCTCAGCCGACCAAACCTGTAGCTGGTCTCCTTTTGTCTTCCCTCTTTGACTTTTAGTTCGTTCTTATCCCATTCTCTCTCTCCTTCTCTCCCTTATCCCCCTCCCCTCTCTCAACCGACACACCTTCTTCCTTTATTTTCTTTCATTTCAATCGAGCGCCCCTCCACCAAATCTCTCTCTCTCTCACGTTGCCGTGCCAGCTCACCCTAGGTTCCGCTCCACCGAAATAAGCTGCTTCCCCACCGAAGTCAACCTACAGCTGCTTTGAAGACTCCATCTTGCCAGCTCCGCTTCAGTCTTCTTCGCCATTTGGCCGAGCAGCTCGTACAAGTCCAGCCATGTCTCTCTCTCTCTCAAAGCCGTGACCAGCAACGCAGGAGCAAAAACCCAGCCCAACCGCGAAGCTTTGCGGGCCGATTTCGGCCTCGATTTGGCCCCGCTTGGCAGTCTCGCTTTGGGGTTTATTGGCCGTTGTCGCGTCCCCGTCGTTTTGGTCCAAGCGGATCACAAACCAAGTGAGTTTAACTCACTAATTCTCGCTTAGTAAGTTAATGACGTTTAGGGGATTAGTTTAGACTAAGTATGAATTAAGTAGATAGTTATAATAGATTAACAATTTAATTAATCGTTATTGCATGTTAGGTGGATAGTTTAGTACAATTAGAGCCTAGACAAGCTCTAGTATTTATCTAGAGTAGTTCGGAAATTTTCCGAGCTCGTCTCGGCTTTTAATTAGGCTTTACGGGCCTAAGTTTGTATTTTTTGGTATTTATTAATTAATTTTCGTAATTATTTTATTATTTATTTATTTTCCGAAAATTATACCGGAATAGCCGGTGACCGGAATTTTATGCTGATTGCAATGGTGTGATATGTTTATTTAATTGAGTTTTAATTTGTGCTGATTGTGTGTGATTTGTGATTTTGGGAATTTATTCGTAAATTTATTTAATTTCAGATATTAATTGGAAAATAACCGAGCGTCGGTTCACAGTGCCAAAAATATGCTTTGGATTGTGGAAAATTGGTGGGATTTTCAAATGTGAAAAGATTGTATATATTTCTAAAGTCGACCGTGTACTCACACACGAATATTTTTATCGAGAAGGATAAAAATGGTGCTTTGATTAAATTATTATTTTCAGCATACTATGAGAGTATGTCTGGCAGCTTTTGGCGAGCATATATAATATCCTATATCAGTATCCGAGGCAACTTCTAGCGAGCATATATATAGTATATTATCTTAGTATTTGAGGCAACTTCTGGCGAGCTATACTATATATTATTGGCTTAAAGTAAACAGTCTTGGATTATGAGAGGACTTTATAGATAGTATTGATTGAGATGACCGGGGAATGGTCTTGATGACATGTAATCGACTGAGTCGATTGATTGATGGTTCGATTCGATTGATTAAATTGATTGGATGGTTATTTGAATTATACTGACTTGTAGGAAGGAATTAGGGTCAAGGTAAGTCCTCTGACTCGTGATTGTGCTTAGGCAGCCTTTTGGGCGTATTTTCTTCCTAGTCAAGTCTTAGGGGATAGAACTTGCTAAGATGTCGTCTCACCTCATTGTGAGAGAACATTTTCAGGTCCTTAAATGGTAGTTGAGGAGGACCCGGAGCTCCGAAGTTTGATGAGGAAGAGATCAAGAATTGGCGTACGTATCTGACTAGTGGATCATAGGACAGTTCCTATTTTGTTGAGCTGATCTTTTGTAACCAGCCTAGTGTGGTGTATAAACCTGAAGTATTTATAAAAGGCTTGTTTTGGTTGTGATTTGTTGTTCTGCTTTTCTATCACATCTTGTTGTTGTCTGAGGATTTATTATTTGCTTCAGCATGCGTATTAAAATGAATGGGCCGGCGATGCGTCCGAGGACATCGCAATTCAAATCGACTAAGGAGGGATGGGCACATGCTCAGAGGATTGGAGCGTGACATGGACGGTCTCACTAGATAAATAGTATGCGTATGAAATTAGGAGAGAAAAAAGGGCTATAACATATTTACATAGCATATTCTAAGAGAGCCATCCATCACAAGTCATTGTTAAAATACCGACCTATATTGACGATTCAACTACGATCACCGTAACAAAGATGTGCTAAGCCCAATATAATATAATTTACATGAACGAACTTGGTGATTTAGCATTGTCTTGTTTTTATTAACTTTATAACAATCTATTTCACAAACTAAAATATCGTGCAATTACTGTTAACCCACATTCATAAGTATTTTCAACATTCTTTCACTTGGGCAACGCTAATTGCAAGACATTTTTGAAAACACTAAATGTTATAAAATAACTCGAAGGCTGCTAAAACATTAAACAACCACCACCAACAAAAACAACAACATCGAACCATAGCCATCATAACCCCTCTCTCAATCAATGTCAGACAACCATGACTACAAGTGCTATATGCTATTCTATCGGGATGGGTCAATGTGATGACATGACCGAATAACATGTCTTCATGTGATCCATTAATGCTATTTTAAAGTCCGGTCCTCCTTTGATTTCTATGTAAATCAGTGTACTTCAAAAAAAGTCAGAGAGACTCAATTGACACTTATGCCTCATATGTCTCTTATGATATTAACCTTGCAGTAATATTTTATGTTATTTTCCTTGAAAGATATCCTTTTAGGAAAACCGCCGTACCCAAGATGGCCATCCAATCTCAAGACTTCTTAGTAGAATTAGTAATACCTTATACACATTAAAAAATATATATCAAAATGAATAAATATTAATTCACATATTTATCTAATAATTTAAACTTTTAGAACAGTTACAATAATCCCACAAAATCTCACATTCTGTCAAAGCAATAATTCATAAGTTTAAATCTTCTAGACCTTAGTAATGGTGCAATTGTCCCGCAAAATCTCACAAGATCAATGATGTATTCTAGTCCTTTGATCAAAATCAATTACCATTTCCAAAATTTTCAAACAAAAAATAAATTCTCAGGTTCCCGCTATCCAATCATTAATCTTTTGGCATTGTAATGCACCTGCAAAGATTTCTCATTGTTTCTATGAGAAAATATGGCATAAAATGATTTCAATTGATTTTCAGTACCTTCTAGATGGTACCAACTATGAAACGTCAAAACATAATAACCAACATGATAATATAAGTAACTCCCACTGATAAAAGCAATTCTATACAACACTTTACTTGTAAAGAATATTAAAAGAAGCAGCCAAAAACGTTAATGGTGTTGAAGCTTTCGATTTGAAAGCATGTCAAAACTTACAGTTCAAATTGCTTTTTTTTTTAACATTGGTAACCACTGTTATCAATGATATGCATGAATTCCCTCTGAGAATCTTCAAATATTGACTCTTGTTATGTCAAATATTTAACATGCTGCAAAACATGCAAGTTAGCAAGCCGAGCGTACTAAAAATATACCAAACGTAGGTTCGTTAAAAAGTTGAATTTAGTGATTCGCATTAAATCCAAATAATCATTAGTTCTGGTTTTGACCCAAATTCAAATTAAATTTTGAGAAGTACTGCTGACCTTTAAACTTACCATATTTTTCGCAAAACATCAAACCTTTTAGAAAAGGTAGTCAGCCAACAAAGTTTCTTTATAACAACCTGAGTTACATTTCAAGAACATCATCCTTTATAAATATACCATGCTATTTAGAGAAACGTATTAAATATAATTTGGTACTTGACAAGTTGTAAAGAACTTGGAGGAAGGGAGCATCAAATCGAACTCTTCCAATATTCGAAACCGCTCGTATGCTGTCAGATTTCACAGAGTCGATAATTTCTTCCCCTTAATTCAAAAAGCTGAATGAAGCGTCATCAATAAATACGACAAAACTATATTGCCAGTGAAACCTTGAGATCCAGAGATGTCAACTTCCTTCCTGGAAACCTCCTTCCCCTCAACGTCTGCCGTCGACGCCGGCAACCATCTCTGGATCTCCTTCACAGTCTCGGTTCACCACGGAACCAATTCAATTTCATTATCGGCCTCTCCATTCCCTACCGGATCACCGTCATTCACGCAGGCCAAAATCACTCGAACGCAGAGCATGGGAATAGAAATTGTTAAATTAATGTCTCGAGTTTGAAATCGGATAACGATTTGTTAAACCGAATTTATTGATAAAGATTTCCCAAGTAATAGAAAAGTTTCACTGGACTCTTGAAGATTTACAAAAGAAGAAATAAAGATAAAATAAAGGTTTCCTCTTTAGGTACACACATATAAAAGGGAAAAGAAGCCCTACGTAAAAGTTGCTGCTGAAACCCTATGAGGAGCCGCTGCCACACAACGTCAAGTGAAGCCACCCACGCGATCAAGAAAAGGAGTTCTTCTTTTTGGCGTTTGGTTTTGAGCTTGAACGCGCGGTAATTTTGTGCCGTGAGTTTATACCCATGTGAGTTGTTTATTTTATAAACACTTTGGATTTTGGGTTAAATCTAGGTGTGGGAAACACTTGAGCGATTAAACGATTGTAAACTCTAATTTTCCGATTTTAGTGGATTATTTGCTGCTGGCTCTCCCCGTGGACGTAGGTACTGATATTCGGACCGAACCACGTAAATTTCTGGTGTCCTTATTTTTCTCGTTTATTTTCTCCGGTGATTTCGCTTTGACGTAAATTGCAAGATCCTGGTAATTCCGCGTATTATATCCCAACAGAAACATACTTGGATAAACAAGCGCCGTGCCTTTGAGCTTAGAGACGGATACTTGAGCGGCCATTGTCATCGAACGCAGCAAAGAAACATGCCAAATACAAAGAAGAGACGAACAGAACAGAACACGTTCAGAATCAATGCTGATGATGATGAAACATAACCCGAATTGAATCAATGCACCAAGAAAATAATGAGTCTACGTCTGCGCATCTTCAATTCGAACGAAACCGCAATCTATTCAATGTCAGTGACTAAGAGGCATATTATCAAACACTCGGTAGTCAACAAATCGGGAAGTAAAATTACGCTGTCTCAGGCTCGAATTCACCGGCTGATTCGGAGCAGATCAACCAGCAGCACTCGGAGCGAGGCAACAATCCAATCGCGCCCAACGCGTGCTTTAATCCTAAAAGAAAGAACATCGATCTCAATTGAAATCTATCAAAAGCAGAGCAAGGATAATAGATATTAACCAAGCCCGTGACGTTTGCATTGCGACGAACGCTCGAATCGGCAACAGGACCTTTTACGGTTCAACCAACGAACGCAATCTCCCATGCCGTTAAGTTTTGTGGATGGTGCCTAGGTAGCAAGTCCTCGTAAGGGAGGCATTTTTGGTTAAATCTCTGCTAGAGGAAACACATTTCCCCTTGAAGTTTGTGAAACCCCCTTTTATATATATATTTTTATGTGGGGATGACCGGATTGAAATGGCCCTAAAGTGGAGGGCTTGTAAATTTTAAAATTTTCCGAATAAATAAATAAAACATGGAAGATATGTGATATGTGCATGTGTTTTTCCTTACTATCCATTGTTGTTGTTGATTGGGTGTTGAAAATTGCATGCTTCTACATATGGTTAATGGAAAGATAAGAATTAATGGAACAGCGACGTCTCTTGAGATATCGCAAATTAATCCCAATGTGGCAGATGATTCCCGCGATGAGGGTAAGGTCCGGGACATGACATCTACCATGTAAAATAAGACATGATACTACAAAAAAGACACGATGCAAAGAAAAAATGAATATTTTATACTTATATCAAAACAAAATAAATTTTCCTCTAAAACTTTTTACGAAGTTTTTGAAACTTATTGAAAAATTATCAATGTCTATCAAATTTCAAGAACCATAGTTATTTCATAAGTAGTATTAAATAATATGAAAATTTTGTGTTACAAAGTTCAAGAAGATTTCTACTATTACGTATACAAATTGTCAATAACTATTAAATTAGCAAGAAAGAAAGAAAGAAAGAAAGAATCAATTATGAGAGCAATATATGATAATAAATGATATTTAAGTAGGCCAAAGTACGACGTCTTACCACTATGACAAAAAAAGCACAACTAGAACCGGTAACGACTAGAACCAGCACATCCTCAACCTCAAAATACAGTCCCTTTTTAACTTAATATTGATTTCATGGTGTCTCCATAACACTAAAATCACTTTATTTTCTCTAAAAAATAAAAAAAATCTCCTCCTTAAAGAAGTACACGAAATTATTTTTTTCCAAAATAGGACCTTTTGGATAAAGGTCTAGACTTTCCAGTTATGGACCAAAAATGTTGTGCATCTTTTTCGTACCTTCGAAAGGTTGTGTTCAAATGGTCATAGTGATGAAAATTTGTATTTTTTGTATTTGACCTGGTTAAATGTCTTTAGAAAATAAAAATTCAAACTCAATAAATAGCATGATCAAAATTACAATCA
Source organism: Eucalyptus pauciflora (assembly GCA_007663325.1). Lineage (NCBI taxonomy): Eukaryota > Viridiplantae > Streptophyta > Magnoliopsida > Myrtales > Myrtaceae > Eucalyptus > Eucalyptus pauciflora. The sequence continues at coordinate 423,918 of VMYD01000100.1, read as the reverse complement.
AGAAGAGAAAGAAATGAAAACAAATCACTTTCTCTTTATGTGAGATATCATGAAATTGATAAAACCGTCTTATACAAATATGAGGAATTTTGGGGATGAGAGCATATTTCAATTTTAAAAGTTGGAACACTCTCCCTTACTCATAGACTAGGATTTTTCAGAACACTATAGGGTAGAAACATGTAATTCGAAAGAGATTTGAGCATACAATATTGGATTTCCTACTTTATCACATGAAAGGTTTTATAAAATCATTATCAACTATCATAGAAGTGCAAGTTATTGAATGAATGGGCATTTTAATATTTAACTATCATAAGAAAGGGCTCATATTAGTACATCTTACCGATAATTTTAGAATAAGTTCTTCATTATAGTAAAATCACTAAAGTTTCATGCTTTTCTTTTGGGAAAAAGTCACCAAAAACCCCAAACGTTTTTTTGTGACATGAAAAACCCCCAACTTTGTAGACTGTGACACATTTACCCTATTAAGGACATTTTCGTCTTATTTTTTCTGTTTTTTATTTTTCTTTTTTTAATTTTTTTTTCTTGTCTCTTCCCTCCCCCGGCCATGGCGGAGTCGGTGGAGGGAAGCCGGCGAGGGCGGCCCTCACCGGACGCCGGCGGAGGGAAGAAAAAACAAAAAAAAAAATTTTAAAAAGTAAAAAAAGGTAAAAAGTTTTTAAAAGTAAAAAGACCAAAATGCCCCTATGATTTTGAGTAAATATGTCACACAAATGAAAGTTCAGGGTTTTTTGTGTCACAAATAAAAGTTTGGGGTAAATTTATCACTTTGGCAAAATTTAGGGTTTTTGGTGGCTTTTTCCCTTTTCTTTTTCTATTTGCCATGCATGTGTCATGGGCCGAGAGTTTCCTTGGCCTTGGAACGACCCATGAGGCGCCTGGTGAGCGGAATTCACCAGGCCAGCCTTCCTTCTATAATTACCCCAACGATCAGTACGGTGAATACTCCTTTGTATGAGATCTAGCCACGCCCAGCTTCCCTCGGGCGTCTAGTCCATCGAGTGAGACAGCAGATCCATTTAGGTACGACAACTGGTTTCGGCGTGCCATGGCCTCGTCAGGAGAGCGGCATCATCTCCCGACCAGTTTGTGCACAGGAGGCCTACCCCGTCTTCAGAGCTCCTAAGCGATGTAATCCTTCTATCCTAGAACTCCTAGCACCAACTGTTCTGACGCCACTCCCCCGGACCAGTTGTGTTCTACCCTTCTGTCTCACACTCTTCACTCAATAACCCCGAGCTCCACCCACAAGGTCACGAGTACGGGAGGATTCACGAACCGTGACATTCTCCCCCACTCATTTCCGCAACGCCCTCGTTGCGGGCTGTTCCGTCGCTTCGCCCAACAGAACAGACTCACCCCTCCGTTGCTTGCTTCCCCCGATCAGAGCTGTTCACGAAACTCAAGTCACTTGTGCTTCCCGACAAGTGTGGCCCCCCCTGGCCAACTGCACTCCTATGGCAGCACCTTCTTCCGCCTACTAAGCTCCTCCTGATCTCAGCAAGCCAACAGAGGGTCTCCTTGGTGGAAACGTGATCGCAGACCTCTTCTTAAGATTCACCCACTAATCCAGGAACGTATCCCCATTCAGTGAGCAATTCGGTTCCGTCCTATGCCCCTATTGCCATCCTAGAAGCTAGACGAGAGCCGCACGTTGTTCGAGCCCCCTGGCCCCGGCGATCACTCTCCGACCTCAAAGGACCGGGAAGACCACAGGCTTTTCCCCGAATCACCCACCTACTGAAGGGATCTCTGCTCTGATACCACTTGTCACGGGCCGAGAGTTTCCTTGGCCTTGGAACGACCCGTGAGGCGCCTGGTGAGCGGAATTCACCAGGCCAGCCTTCCTTCTATAATTACCCCCAACGATCAGTACGGTGAATACTCCTTTGTACGAGATCTAGCCACGCCCAGCTTCCCTCGAGCGTCTAGTCCATCGAGTGAGACAGCAGATCCATTTAGGTACGACAACTGGTTTCGGCCTGCCATGGCCTCGTCAGGAGAGCGGCATCATCTCCCGACCAGTTTGTGCATGGGAGGCCTACCCCGTCTTCAGAGCTCCTAAGCGATGTAATCCTTCTATCCTAGAACTCCTAGCACCAATCGTCCTGACGCCACTCCCCCGGACCAGTTGTGTTCTACCCTTCTGTCTCACACTCTTCACTCAATAACCCCGAGCTCCACCCACAAGGTCACGAGTACGGGAGGATTCACGGACCGTGACACATGCATGGCTCGGGTAGCCAAGCCAGTATATATGTAAAGTGAAAGCGCAATAAATTCACTTGTATCAAAACCCTTCCTGGTCCAACTGGCCACGATAAAATGGGCTCTAGCAATCCCTGAAAGACCCAACTAATGTCAACAAAGTCCTCCTGCTCCCTCCCAACGATTAAAATGGGCTCTAGCAATCCCTATTTGGTGGAGCCCACAATGGTGCCCTAAGGTTCTTCGTAGCACTTGACCATTGCATGGCCAGGGCCGTGCCACCGTCAGACCTCCACGCTGCCAGTGAAGATGCCAAGTCGATGGCGTCGGAAACAATAGCCGACATATCCTCGAACATTATCACAATTGTACAAACTTTTGAACTAACCCAAATGAAACCCAATGAAACTTGATTTACATGTGAACATCTAAACTGGATCCAGGAATATGAAAAGACAAAATGACATTAAAAAAATTCAAAAATTTAAAATTTACATTTGAATTAGAAAAAGAAAATGATAGAAAGCATATTAAAAACGCGAAATTTTTATGCGTGGAATGCAGTTGAGTGATAAGCCTTTTTTTCTTGCCAATTAGTTACAGAAATTTTTATATATGAGGTTCAGAGCTTCCTATGATCTTTTTTTCATTAAAACGCATACAATCATACCAGATATTATTTCATATTGTCGTGCTTTAGTTATTTCATTTATATAAAAGCTTTCCTCATTATAGTATGATATTATGAAAATATGGTTGTTGACACCTAAATTTTGGTGATTTAATTTATTTATTTATTGCATAAAAAATTATGGGTTAATTTTATTAATTGCATAGCATATAGATTTAGTTTGCATTTATTTATTTTTTTTGCATTTTTTGCATTTTATTGGACCGGTGGCTGATGAGTTCAAATTAGATGGATCAGGCCCATGAAACGAGCAAGTCGGCCCAAGCCCATATTTTTAATAATCGAAAATTATCTCGTGGGAAAATTAATTTTGAAATTTTGACCAGGATATGAATTTTTGTTTTAGATAGGGCAGATGGGTAAAAGAATATTGCGATTTGGCTTTGAAAGATTTGGGATGAAATTGGTGAAAAAAATATTGCGGATATCGATTTGGAAAAATTAAAAAAAAAAAAAAAAACTAATCGGTAGCCTATAAACAGGTGAAGAACGCGTAGGGTTCGGGGGCCACACAATCGATACAAATGGCCACGTTGAGGGGAGTGCAATAGAGAGAACAAGGATGAAAATCGTGAGAGGGGGAGAGGGCATTTTTTTAAGAGAAAAGTGAGAGAGAACAGAGTGAACGTGAGCAAAAAAAAAAGGTCTTTTCTTCTTTGTCAAGTGCAGAGAGGTAAAAGAAAGGAGGAAAAGGGGGGTCTTCTTCGACTCCCCCGATTGGTGCCTCCAGTTGCTCGACCTTGAAGCCGACACCCGCAGCCGACCATCCTCAGCCGTTGTTCCTCCGTTGATCGCTACTGCTTCACGTCCAAATCAGCGCCTGCACACAGCTCGATACCACGAACCAGCACATCCTAGGGACGCTTGGACCATTGCTACCTAGTTCAAACTTTGGCCGCTTCGTTTGTACTCATTCTTCGCAGGTTTCGCCGAGGTCCAACAAGGCCACCATCTCTCGTCCAGCATGAATACCACGTCATGGTTTTGCGGCCACCGCTTGCGAGCTTGAAGTCCACGGTCAAAACGAGTTATTATAATCTCGCTTGGATAATTCTGAGTGGTGGATTTGTCTTCCTTTTAAGTTTTGTTCAGATTTTACTATAATATTGTGGGCTTTGTGAATTTGTTTCATGCAAGCAAAAGAATGGTTTTTTTTTGGCAATGAGATCACAAAGAATTCGGAACGCCAAGCTCGACCAGCGTTGATTTTCTCTTCAAGTCGATTCGTTGAAGTTTCTATTTTTTCGCAGGTTCATTGGCAATGACCCACCCGCATCGAGCTTGCCGCGGCCTTATCGAGCCACGCCAAGTAACCACCACAGCCACCGTCTTTGAGCCGTGCCGCACCGAGCGCCCATCAATTTGGTACCAAGTCAAGTGAATTTCGCTGCCCCCATCGGGCTTCTATTCTGTTCAAATTGCTAGCACTTGGTCTCCGTCGCATATGGCAATATCCTTAGTCTTGGTTTTCTTGCTCAGTGGGTCCAATGAAGTCAACGAAATTCGTTGGATCCAATTTGAATTGTTTGCAGATTTGTTTGAGTCTCGACGGAACTGCAACATATTCCCTTGCAACACCGTGAGCCATCCCACGATCTGTTGTTCGCCTAAACTCTGAAACGTCATCCACGCTATACTAAGAGTTAGGTAAGACTATTGATTAATTCGATATTGTTGCCTAATTCGTAAAATTATGATGTTGTTTGAGCATTTAATCGATATTGCCATATCCAAGAGATCTCTTGATTCTTCATGAATTAGGAAATTTTCCTTATTTCACAACGTGCATACGATTGACAGTCCGATTTCACGTTCGAAATACGACTCGCAATCGCACGGAAAAATTGCCAATCCGATCTCATGCTCGAGATTTGATTCGCAGTTTTATTTAAAATTGACCAATCTGATCCCATGCGCAAAATGTGATCTGTCAATTTATGGATATCGGTTTTATCTTGTTGGATGTGATGTCGTATCATTTGAGTTGATTTTGTTTTCGTAAAAAAAATAAAATAAAAATTGGAGTTAGGATTAGGTTTGTTTAATTATCTTGCATGTTTAGAATAGGGATTTTATTTTGAATCATGAAAAAGAAAAGAAAAAAAGTGCATTCATTTAGGATGTTAGTTTTTTTTTTATTCCATTATTATTTGAATTGCACGTTATTTATTTGGCAATTTTTAATTTCGAATTTCAAAAAAGAAAAAAAGAAAAATTAAAATTAGGACATTCTTTGCACATTATTGCATATTAGATAAAATTGCATGTTTAATTTTAGGTTTAGATAGATCTTTAGATGAATTGCATGATAGGTTTTTTTAATGCATGTTTAGAAAGCATTTAGAATAGATAGTATTTCGCTTGAGTTAGATTTTTATTTTTGGTAATTTTAATTACGCATTTTCGTTAAATAAAATCATGGAATGCACGTCATTTAGTTTCTATTAGGTTCATTTAATTAGAAATTCCACGTCATTAGAATTAGGTCATTTTGATTAATTTAGATTGCATATTTAATTATTGCATGTTCATTAAGAAATCATTAGTTTTTTTTTTTTTTTTTACTTTTACTCATTCATATAGTTTAGGACATTTTGCCATGCCATATTATTTCATATTATATTAGAAGCATTGCATTGCATATGGACTATATTCTGGTTAAAAAGTGAAAGCAAAAATTGAGTGATTGCTTGTTAATTAGAAATCATATGTAGGATTGTTGATGTGAATTCTGATCTAACACTGCAGATGCTTTCGTTGCTTTGAGGTAAGTCCTGCATTATTTAATTGCTTTCTTGAATGTTAAATTGGTGGTATGCGCACCTACACACGTTAGGAAAGTGAATTAAAATCAATTCAAGCTACCTGCAAAACATTTTTTTTTTAAATAAAAAAGAAAGGTATCGAAAGGGCGTTAGAGAAATCTAGCGTAACCAAGTCCCCGTACCCAAAGTCTCTGATTCGTAGAAGTGAAATAATTCTCCCATTATTTTACTTAGGTGTCTAATCGACCTACCGTAAACCGATTAGTGGCGACTCCTTTTTGCATGCTAGTTATTTGAATTTAAATTGCGAGTTGGTATGGGCTTGGGAGAGCCCGAGCTAAGTCTAGATTTAGCAATCGATTAGCCTAATTTTAGGTGATGCACCCGAAAATTTGATCGCGACAGGCTAAAATTGCTCATACCCTTGCTCTATTGACATCATGGATGAAATGCTCGGGCTTTGTCCGACCGGATCTTTTGCCCATTTGTTTAATGTAAATAGGTCGATTCATCAACGTTTTTGTCTTTTGATGGTGGTCCACAGTTATTACTTGTTTTTCTTTTTTCGTTTTTGCCTACTAGTATTAGGCGGCTTTTTTTTTCCCCGGCGAGTGAGATTATGAATATAATACAATTTTATTAGCTTAGGAAGAGAACTCAAAAATTCGACTTTTCATACCAATAATTCAATTTGCACTAAAAGAATGAATAAATAAAAAATGAGAACTATGTATGATAATAAATGATATTTAAGCAGGCCGCATACCACCAAAAGAAAACAATCGCGCAACATTTTATCACCGGAAAATTTCAGGGCCCCAAGTGGGATCATTTTCTGAAAAGAGAGCTTAGAGTGAATTATGTTTCAAAGAATGATATGAAGTGGTCAAGTTGGTCTTAAATAAGGGGTTAGGCTTACCGGCGGCTTGAATAGGGGTGATTTGGTCAAAATATGCGATTGGATAAAAAATTGAAAAAAATCCCCAAATGATTTTCTATTTTTCACTTTTTCTTCCCTCGTCTCCCCCGTTGCTCTTGCCTGTTCCTCGGCCACCCTGTTCCTGGTCTTCGCTGCTGGCCTAGTCCTCAGCCGCGCCACTCGGGTCTTCGCGGCTCGCCCGATCCTCGTCACTCCTCGCCCGCTCCTAGCGAACTTCAGTCCGTCTTTTGCTGTTCACCGTTGGCTCTTCTTTCCTAGTTTCATCGTCCACTATCTTTAAGTGGTCATGAGCTTCAAGTCCGTCGTCTCATCTGCAAGCTTCGCTCACTTTCAATCGAAGTCAGTGTCGTTCATATCGGTGCAGTCCGTTATAGGGAAAGCCATCATAGCTTGTTGAAACAACACGTGGCCTAGGCATGGTTCCCCGATGGCCCTGAGGTTCTACCCCCAAACCCGAATGCCTCTCCTCAAATTACAGTCACAAAGCCTGCTCCTCTTGCGCGAGCAATTATTATGAAAGACCCAAGTTCCGATCCTCTCTTCGATGCTCCTCGGTCTATTCATGCCACTGCAATCCCAAAAGAAAGGAGTTTCCATTCCCCCTAATGCCCTTCCCCGAAAAATTGATCCAAGCTGGCGAGGTGGGTTCTCCTCCGGGGCAAAGTTGGGATTGCCTCGCACCAGCGTTGCTCTAGCAAAAGCTTTTGTTCTGTCCTCTGACTTCAAACTTCAATGGCTGGCTTTTCTCGTTGTGATCTATGAACTGTTTGTTCATGCGGCAGATGTGCTCATTGGTGAATTTAACAGTAAGATTAGTGACTGCTAATGTTTTGGAGCTGTGAGGACAAAAGCTTGAGTTGCGGGTTTTGGACATTGCAGAAAACGAGGTCGAAATTCTTCTTCTTTGGCGATTTTTATGGCATCCTTAAGTTAGTAATTGGACTTTGTTATTGCCAGTAAGCTAGGTATCAACTTCTCTGATTAATGCTTTCATGGTAATCTGCAGGAGGGCATGAATTCTTCACTGGGCTTCCTATATCTTCTGATGGACAAGAGACTACTCTGTCTAATGAATTTTGCAGAGTCACTGGAAGACTTTCGGCTCAAGCCGTGGCATGTCATGAAATATTACATCAATATCGACTGCTTTTATAAGTGAAGGCAAAGAGCAGGAAGTTGCTCTTGCAGAGGGAAGTGAGCACCTGCAGAAGCTGGAGGAAGAGCTTTGAGGGAAGAAATTATTAACTGAAGGCAAGGAGCTAGAAGTTGCTCTTGTAGAGGGAAGTGAGCACCTGCAGAAGCTGAAGGAAGAGCTTTGACGGAAGAAATTCTTAAGTGAAGGCAAAGAGCAGGAAGTTGCTCTTGCAGAGAGAAATGAGCACCTGCAGAAGCTGGAGGAAGAGCTCTGAGGGAATAAATTTTCAGCGGAGACACCATTGAATATCTGGACATCACAATTGGATTGTTGGACAATCTACTTAAGAGTCTTTGAGGAGATTTTCAGTCTCAAAGTGGTTGAAGGTGAGAGGTTTCCATTTCTATTTGTATGGATGAAGGAGTTCTCAGATGCTCCAGGAATCAAAGATTGTTGGCCACCCCATGGCAAGCTCATCCCCAACTGCGTTGCTCTTCATCGAGTGTTTCATATGAAATTGTCATGGACTTGACCTATATATACATATTTTTTTTGTCAAAGGGTGTCAATACTCATGTGACTGTCAGTTTTCATCTTCATATTCCAAAATAAAATGAAATAACGCCACTAAAGTAAATTATGGAACTTCATTTAGTAATTAGCAGATCGAATATGATAAACTTGCCACATAGTTCTACTTGCTCCGAATAAGCAAGAAAACCAAGAGAAAACAAAAATTAACAACCACGCGAATATTGTAGAGTTAATAGACATCAATGAGCAGCAACGAAAGATTTTATTTGGGAAATTAGAACATGTACCACTCAGCCATTCCATCACCTTGCCATTTTGATAAACCAATACAAAGCATGTTGTGAATGCTACACAACCATAACTAAAGAGAGAATTAGGGACAAGAATGACAAGCCTTCATGCAGAAAGTTAAGTCTGCACAAAAATTTTCAAAACAAACATGCTGAGCGAAGATGATTTCTCAATTTGTAAAATTGTGCTTTACAACTTATTAAATAGTCCAATCTGTAGATAGAGGGCTCAGAGAGTTTCATCTAACAAATAGATGCATTAACATTGTTAAATCCAATCAAAGTAGCTGCATTGAGGCCTCCAACAGACAACATGAACTGAATCTAGGATGTTGCACTCTTTCCTGAGACCTTAAGATGCAGAACTCACTTCACAAATGGAACCCCTAAAGGACAGTTTGCTCATATTCCTCATCCTCTTGCTCGAAGAATTGTCTCGGCAAAAACTCTTCATAAGGTGACCGTGTTGCAAATAAGTGCCAAACTTGTGTTGTGAATGCAAACATGAACACGGTATTGCACGGTATTATTTGAGTCCCAGTCGACCAAATGAAGAATGCTCAATATCCAGGATGATGGATGAACCGATAGATTCCATGAGCTATAAGCTTGTGATGATCCTCATGATGAATTTTGATCAAATGTCTGAACGCCCCCCAGCAGTTCTAATCACCAATCTCCTAATGATTCCCCCAAGTACAATCATGGCAAAGCCCAGATTGCTGATCCACCAGCATTCTTCGAAAGCTGGAAAATTACTCCACCAGAGAAAACAACATTGCAACAAGATAATTCAGAGGAGCAGGCTTTTTGATTGTGATTGGAACAGACATTCGGGTTTGGGAAGAGAGCCTCAGTGCCATTGTTGTGATGTTCCACGACATGCCCATACTTAGGTGATTAGTTGTTTCAACAAGCTATGATAGCTTTCCCTTTAATGGACTGCACAGATACGAACGACACTGACCTCGATCGAAAGTGAGTGAAGCTTGCAGACGAGACAACGGACTTGAAGCTCGTGGACGACTTAAAGATTGTGGACGATGAATCTGGGAAAGAAGAGCCGACGGCGAACGGCGAACGGCCAATGGTGGACTGAAGCTCGTGAGGAGCGGGCAATGAGTGACGAGGATCAGGGGAGCGGCAAAGACCCGAGCGGCATGGCTGAGGACTAGGCGAGCGGCGAAGACCAGAAGCGGCGTGGCCGAGGATCAGGCGAGCGGCGAAGACTGGGAGTGGCGCGGCTGAGGATCAGCCGAGAGCAACGAGAGAGAGGAAGAAAACGTGAAAAATAGAAAATCACTTGGGGATGTTTTTCAATTTTTTTTTTTTTTTCCAATGGCAGATTTTGACCAAAATTACCCCCATTCAAGTCGTCGGAAATGGCCCTCCGGTGAGCCTAGACCCTTATTAGAGATTGATTTGGTCACTTCAGATCATTTTTTGAAATATGATCTACTCTAGGCTCTCTTTTGAGAAAATAACCCCACTTCATGCTCTTAATTGGAAATTTCTCTTTTACCACAGAGACATATGTAACACAGTCTTTCATACTTACCTGAAAATTGCATAAAATGTTATTACTATGACAAAAGAGTAGCATTCTTTAGTAATCCATCCATTCTCTCTCTACTATTATGTCCACGTGTTAGCCTACCAGACTCACTCTACATTGACAGCAAGTAATGTCTTGTACCAACGTACCTCAATCCCTCAATTACAGTCCACTTCCATCTTAATGTGGATTTCATAGTATCTTCTTGACACTTAAATCACTTTATTTTCTCTAAATATATAAAAAAAATTCCCTCCTCCTAAAAGAAGTACAGAAATTGTTTTTCCAAAATTGGATCTTACGTATAGAGGTCTAGATATTCCGGTTATGGACCAAATACTAATAGATGTGATTTTGGTCACATAGGTCAACCAATGTGCATTTTTTTTTTTTTTTTTGTGTGTGTGTATACTTGAAAGGTTGTGTTACAAAGGGAAAATGAATGTTGCGTTTTGTTCGTACATAAGAAAGGTCGTAATATGGTCACAGTAAAAAAAAAGTTGTGTTCTTTTTCCCACACTTGACCTATTTAAGTATCTTTAGAAAATAAAAAGGACACAAAAAATTATTTTATTGGACACCATTCTGGATTTTAAAAGAAATTGAGTTAGAAAGCTCTATAAATAGTATGATTAAAATTACAATTAAGAACAAAAAGGAATCTCCGCAAAATGGATGGATAACATCTAATATAAACATGATGAAGTTTGTAAATGAAGACATATTTAAATATTTAACGGTTGTAACATTCTTCCTCGTAGGCTCTGATTTTATCTAACACTAAAGGACCGAAATATGTAACAGGAAAGAGACCCCAAGAGATTTGAGCATAAAATATCGAATTCCGTACTTTGGCATCATGGAAAGTTTTATAAGACCATTGTCAACTATTTTAGAAATGTAAGTTATTAGATGAATGGACATTTTAATATATAAATATCATAATACAAAGTTCATATTAATACATTTTACTAATAGTGAATGAGTTCTTCATTGTACTAAAATAACTAAATTTTCATGTTTCTCCTTTTCTATGTACCATGCGTGGCATAAAGCCAAGGTAGTATATATGTAATTTGCAAATGCAATATCCATTACTCGTATCAAACTTCGCCTTTTAAATCGCATCCAATTGGCCATGAGAAATACTTAGAACTTCAATTCTAGGATACAACATACACAAGCACAACTGTTAGTTTACTACCTGATGGGTCGGATCTCATTGAAGAAGCCTCAATTGTCCCAAAAGGAGCCCAAAAAACCACCACCATCCTCCTCCCTAGTTCCCCGAAATGAACAGACCCAACTAATGTCAACAAATCTCCCTTGTCCCTCCCAACGCTCGACATGGGCTCTAGCAATTCCTCTTTGACGGAGCCCATGACGGTACCCCGACGCTCTTCGTAGCATCTGAACCACTGTGCAGTCACAGCTGCACTATCGACAGACCTTCACACCACCTAGTGACTAGCGGAAATGATTGCTGAGATATCGTCAAACACGACCATAGCTGCGCAAACTTCTGATTTAGCCAAGAGAAAACACAACTAGACTTTATCAACCAATGAACATTTGAACTGGATCGAAGGACAACGCGACCCTCATTTGAGTGGGGTCTCAAATTGTTATATTTCATATTATATATCTATAAATTTTCTCATGCAGTATCTATTTATCTCTTTCGTAGACTTTGGCCCCACTAATTTTTTAAAATTACAAACTTGACCCCTAAAAAAATGAAAAGACCAAATGATATCAAAGAAAGCACAGATTTATATTTGAATTTTTCAGAAAACAAATAGATAAAAAGCATATTAGAAGTTTGAAATTTTTATGAGTCAAGTAATAAGCCTTTTTTTGTTGCCAATGGGTTATGAACTTTTCAAATAGTGCAACCAAATTGTAAGTTTTTTTCCCCTAATAGTACATTCTAGTCAATTTGGTTATCACTTCTCAATTGTCTTGTACATTTAAATCTCTAAGGCTATCACTCGAGCTATTTATAGTACCCATACCCATTAAACTTCATCACATTTTAAAAAGAGGAAAATTAGAGCATACACAAACAATGTAAAGAAAATTTTACACAATAGAGCTTATCCCCCATAAATTTGAGGATTATAATTGCCGGTTCTCTTAAATTAATGGTGAGTTTATGTTGCTTGTGTAATTTTTTTTTTCCTTTGCACTGGATAGTGTCAAATGCACGATTTATTAGTAGATTGCGTTTTATAGTAAATGTATAAAACTTCTAAGAAACATTTTTCAAAGAAACATAACCAATGATTTTGACCTTTTATATCAATATTTAATTTCCAACATGCTATACCAGCAATATCTTGATTTCCTACTGCCATTTTGGTACTGTTAATTGTTTGGGGTTAAAATACCGTGCTTTGTAATTTATGCATTTCGTCACTGAATCCAACCTAATCAACATAGGATAAGAATTTTTGGATACTTAAAACAGAAACTCATTTAATGCTAGTGCAACCTAAATGTGTGGTGTTTGTTCCTCCTAGTGCAACCTCCATGTGTGGTGTTTGTTCCTCCAATAAGAATACCAATCTTTTGCTGGTAAAATGGCTCCATTTGCCAAAAGATTGCCCGAAATTGAACCGGTTCTAAATTTAGACTCAGTACGTGGTCTCATATTCAATTCGTATTTAGTGCAATCTCCGGATGAAGTTATTTACTATATATGAATTGCCAATTTTTTGGTGGATTAGGAAAATAGAAATTCACTCTTTGCTTCATAAAAGAGTGCTCCAGAATACTCGTTCATCTCTGACCAAAAAAAAAAAAGAATACTCGTTCATCAGTTAAACGTTAAAATAGCTCCATTCCCATTTTATCGACAATTGTTTTCAATTATGTCTAATAACAACATATCAGGTTGATAGAGATGGTTAAAAAACTTAAATATAAAAAATGCCTTAAGAAGCGCACGATAGCGTTAGGATGAGGGACTACTCCTTTTTAATGCGATTACTCATGTATTTTAAATGTCTTTCTTTTTTTATACTTTCTCCTGGTAATTTGGTCACTCTGACAGTAAAAAGTAGATTCTAAAACAAATATATATATATATATATATATATATATATATATTAATAAAGAAATTGTATAGATAATTCTAGAAGGAAGAGAAGAAAATAAAGAGTGATGAATAATATAAAATATACTGCCAGTGTAAATGAAATTTTATACAAGGGATTTTATCCGCTCTTGATTTGAGGATTAAAACTATTCGATCTTTTAAATCAATGGTAGATATACGTCGCTTGTGCAATTTTTGTTTACACTAAATGTGGATATTATAATTACTCTTATAAAGATTAAGACCTGGTAGTATAAAATGAATGATTTGTGATTAAAATGCATTTCATAGTTAAGGTTTATAATTTCAGTAAGCTTTTTTTGTGTGTAAAATCTCATCCAATCATATAAAATATTGCTTCGTATAAAAGATAACTATTTTGTTGTTGCACCAAAAAAAAATTATTTGACAATTGATATGTAATTTGTCGCACTTTAGTTAATGTATTAATATAAAACCATTTCTCATTATAATATGATACAATAGGACCATAAAATCTTATGGCTAAACTTACTTCTACCCTTGCAAAATAGACACCATCTTATGAAATGTTCGTGCTTTATCTAACCGGATCTTTTTCCCTTTTGCTCAATGTCAATTGGGCCGGTCCATCAACGTTTCTGTCTTTCGATTGTGGTCCCCCAATTATCACCTCTTCTTCTGCTTCTTCTTCTTTTTTCGGCCTTTCTTCTTTTTTCGGCCTTTATTAGCTTAGCAAGAGAACTCAAAATTCCTTTTTTTTAACCCATTATTTAATTTGCAAAATGATACAAACCCCTTAATTTTCCTAGGCTGCAATTTTGGTACTATAATTTCATGCATTACGGGTTCTCTTCAACTTATGAATATTCCGGACCAATTTTACCTCTCGTTTTGTCGAGTTCCCCTCTACCAGACTAGGTAGTTTCAGTGAAAATACCCAAACCCTAACTTAATTCCTTTCCATCTCACTACTGTTCCGACCATGTTCCTCCACCCCCTCAACCCAAACCCCGTCCGGCGACACCCCTCCCTTCTCTTCGCCAGCAATTCGCAACGACTTTCGCGCATCAGTTCCTGTTCCCCTGAGACGTCACCTTCCCTATTTTATCTGCCTTGCTTTCCTCCTGATGTCGCATGCAATGGGTTTCCTCAATCATCCTGCCCACAAACCCCCTTTTCCTGTCCACATCGCTTGAAAGTGGTTGAATTACAGATTTTGCTTCTGTCTCGCTTGCCTCCTGCTGCCGCATGCAATGGGTTTCCTCAATCATTCTACCCTCTAACCCTCTTTTCCTGTCCATATCTTTAAGTTGCCCACTGAATCCCTTTAATGGCCACCCCCAATCAGGATTCCACCTCTTCAAATCCAACTTTCCCGAATCCTGACCCTCACGAAGAAGCTCGCCTTGCCGCCTTGTGTAATCGGCTAGGTCTCCTTTGGTCCAAACAGAGTATTGAGGTGTGGGAGGAAGCACCGCCGCCTGGGAAAATGGAAGAATGTCGCCTTAGTCTCATTGGTAAGATCCTCTCAAATTCCTCCATAAATTTTACAGCATTTCAAAATACCATGAGGCGAGCTTGGAAAACCGACCCGGTAGATATTTCGCTGCGCGAGGGTGGATTATATGTCTTCAAATTCCACTCGGAGTTGGATAAACAGAGAGTCCTTGACACCGGTCCATGGCTATTTGCGAGCAATCTGCTCATCTTGCGGCCCTGGATACCCAACACACCCTTGCATTGCTACGATTTCTCCACTTGTGAGTTTTGGGTTCAGGTTTTCGGCCTTCCTCTAGAACGCTGCACAACAAGTTCTAGAAGTTAAAATATATGGGAAAGATGGTATAGCTTTTCGAACCGGCAGGGCACGTGTGGCTATATCTCTTCAGGAACCTCTTCGAACGGGCCAACTTCTTAAAATAGAAGGCAAAAACATATGGTTAGCTTTTAGATATGAACGCCTACCACACTTCTGTTATTTATGTGGTAAGATAGGACATTATGCAATGGCTTGCAAAGAATTTGCCTATGACGAAGCGAAATTTGACAACCGAGACAATCTATATTTTGGACAATGGCTAAGGGCGGAGGTTCGGGAGTTTAGCCCCTTTTGGCTTACCTTTTATGCCCCACCTCCGACTCTCCCAAAGGTCGACGAATCAGTCCCTGAGACCTCGGTGATACCTTCAACTGAACCCCCATCGCACCTCCCATCCTTGGATAAAGGAAAAGCACCTTTGCAGCCTGCTGAGGTTAGTCCCCACTTCATTGCAGTCGAGCCCATCAGTTGGCGTCCTCAACCAGCAGTCGAGAGCATTTAGCCAATTCGGCATTGTCTTCCTCCTGCACCTAAGATCATTCCAGCGATTGAGGGGTCAGCTTGTTCAATCAAATCAAAAAAAGTTAAAAACAACAGGTTAAGCACAAAAGCTGGGCCAATCAAGAAGATCAGAAGATCCAACCAGCTAAGAGAGGGGATAGATTAATCCCACCTTTTAGACACTCCCATTTTCGAGGCTGAAGATTCCGCTTCTTAGGCTTTGGTGGCTGGCCCTAATAAGCCACCAACAAACAAA
The DNA here is from genome assembly GCA_007663325.1 of Eucalyptus pauciflora. Taxonomy (NCBI): domain Eukaryota; kingdom Viridiplantae; phylum Streptophyta; class Magnoliopsida; order Myrtales; family Myrtaceae; genus Eucalyptus; species Eucalyptus pauciflora. The sequence goes on along the minus strand of VMYD01000100.1, from coordinate 408,115 downwards.
TGAGGCTAATCAGTTGGAACTGTCAGGAGTTGGGCAATCCCCTGACAGTTCAAGCCCTGAGGGCACTAGTAGCCTGAGAAAAGCCTGACATTATTTTCTTAATGGAAACAAAGAACCAAGCACTGGTTCTACGTCGGTTACCAAAAAGACTGAAGTATCCTCACAGTTTTTTGGAAGACCCAACGGGACTGGCTGGAGGTCTTGCCATTTTCTGGCAATCGCAGATCAACATGGTAGTGGAACAACATAATTCTCATTTTATTGACCTGACTTGTGAAGATAGTGATAGTAGCTTTCCTATGAGACTGACTTGTCTATTTGCACCTGCTGTGTTCTCTTCTAGGCAGCAAGTTTGGGACAACTTGAAAATAATCAGCCACCACAACACTTTACCCTGGTTAGTTATTGGCGATTTCAATGAGATTTTGTACCCGTGGGAAAAGGAGAGTAAAAATCCAGCCAACACTCAACGCATGCATTCTTTTAGAGCACTCTTGAATGACTGCTTACTCTTAGACTTAGAAAGCAAGGGCTACTATTTTACATGGTGCAACAACAGAGCAGGGGAGGAAATGGTAAAAGAACGGCTGGATAGAGCCCTTTGTAATTTAGAATGGCGACTAACCTTTCCAGCAGCAGAAGTCTTCGCTCTTCCAGCTCTTGGATCAGACCATAGTCCGCTACTGTTGCAAACCTCCACCACCAGACCTAGGCGACGAAGGGTCTTTACCTTTGAATCTTTTTGGCTGCAAGATCAGGAGTGTCGGTTAGTAGTTTCGGGCGCCTTACAATCCACCCAAGCGAAAGACTTGTCCTTACCTCAAAAGTTGAATCTGATTTCCAGTGCTCTTTCCAGTTGGAGCAAGTCTAGATACTCTAATGGTCATCGTCAAATCCAGGAAATGCAGCTACAACTTCAGCACCTGATCAACAGTAAATACAATCAGTCCAACAAAGCAAGAATGGAAGACCTCAAAAATGGAATTCAAAGCTTATGGCAACGGGAAGAACAATATTGGGCCATGCGTTCTCGAGTGAATTGGCTGAAGTGGGGAGACAAGAATTCTCGATTCTTTCATGCAACCATTATCCAACGGCGCCAACGTAACAGAATCAGCCTCTTAAGAAATGAAGAAAATCAATGGATCCGAGCCCCAACCTCTTTACAGGACATGACTCGGGACTTTTTTCATCGTCTCTACTCCTCGGTGGGACATCGAGATTACGGTCCCATTTTGGCTCAATGTCCAGTCGTGGTGATAGATGCCATGAACAACACTCTTATAGCTGAGGTGACCCCCGAAGAAATTCATCATGCGACCTTTCAGCTTGGAGCCTCCAAAGCACCTGGGCCAGACGGATTAAATGGTCAGTTTTATCAAGCTCATTGGGACATTTTAAAAGATGACATTATTAGTTCAGTTCAAAATTTCTTCATTACCGGCATCCTTGATCTTGAGATTAACAAAACACTCATTACTCTAGTACCGAAGAATCCTCATCCTGAAACACTGGATCACTATAGACCGATTAGTCTCTGCAACTTCATTTACAAAATCATCTCTAAGGTATTAGCTAATCGATTAAAACCATGGTTGCCAACACTTATATCTACAGAGTAGAGTGCCTTTGTTAGTGGGCGTCAGATCCAAGACAATATTCTAGTGGTGCAGGAAGTTCTACATCAAATCAGAATTCGGAGGTGGAAGCAAAAATATCATGTTGTTCTCAAGCTCGATATGCAGAAAGCCTATGATCATGTTGAATGAGATTTTCTACGAGATTACCTACATCGACTGGGCTTTCACACACTTTGGGTTCAAAGAGTAATGCAATGCGTAACCACCGCTTCTCTAAGCATCAAATTTAATGGCGAACACTTTAGCCTTTTCTTATGACGAGAGGTCTTCGACAAGGTGACCCGCTATCCCCTTATTTATTCATCCTGGTAGCCAATGTTCTTTCAACTCTCATGCATCAAGCGGTTGATATGGGTAACATTGAAGGTATAAAACTTAATCCCCGATGTCCTACCCTCTCACACCTATTCTTTGTAGATGACGCCATTTTCTTTCTCAAAGGTACATTGCATGAATGCCAGAATCTAGTTAATATCCTAAATCAGTACTGCCTAGCAACAGGTCAGGCTATTAACCGCAACAAATATGGAATATTTTTTCAGTAGTGCCTGTCCAGATACTCTACAGGATAGCCTAACTAGAGAACTACGTATACCAGTGATGAACAAGATGGGGAAATATCTTGGCATGCCTACGGATTGGGGGAAATCAAAAAAGGAAATGTTTTCTTGGATTTTGGCGAAAGTGAACTCTAAACTGGAAGGGTGGAAAGAAAATTTATTTTCCAAAGGTGGCAAAGAAGTTTTAATTAAAGCAGTGGTTCAGGCGATTTCTCAATACGCCATGTCTATCTTTAAAGTTCCGCTTTCCATCTGCAAATCTATTGAGCGAAAGATAGCTACATTTTGGTGGAACTCACAGAGTAACCAGGCTGGCATACACTGGAAGAGTTGGGAAATTCTCAAGTATCGTAAAGATGAAGGAGGTCTTGGTTTTCGAGACCTCGTCGCTTTTAATAAAGCTCTATTAGCCAAACATGCTTGGCGTTTATTCCAATAGCCAGGGTCTTTATGGAGTAGGCTCTTCAAAGGGCTTTATTTCTCTTTAAAGGATTTCTGGCATGCAGATAGAGGCGCCAGGCCCTCTTGGGGTTGGCAAAGCATCTTGTCAGGTCGGGAGTCTATCTTAAACAAGTTACAATGGTCAGTAGGCAATGGGCAGAATATTCGGGTCAGAGAAGACAGATGGCTACGTACCGGTATGATCGGGGGTCCTGCCCCTAGGAATGAGCCTCAAATGGTTGCTGACTTTATTTGTTCAGATCAACAACTTTGGAATATGCCTTTACTTCGGGACAGTTTTGATGACCAGATAATCAATGAGATCCTCAAAATACAAATCAGACCACAGTATATAGAAGATCAGCTGATATGGACGGGCCGAGCTAATGGTCTATACACTGTTAAAAGCGGATATAATCTTATCATGGCAGAAGAGCGAAAACAAGGGTCTAATCAGGCGTCATCTTCCTATCATACTCCACGACAACTATGGAATACACTCTGGAAAGTGCCGATCAATCCAAAATTGCGCATCTTTCTATGGTCTTTATGTCAGAATGCAATCGCAACAGCTGAGAATCTCTACTACCGTCACGTAATACCGGACCCTATATGCAGATTATGCAAGAACAACAACATTTATCCAGTTCCGGAGTCCACAGAACACATCTTCTTCCACTGCCTGTGGACGAATGCCGTTTAGTCTAATCCACAGCTCCCAATTACTTTGCAACATACTCAGACTCATCGATTTGATGCATGGTTGCTACATATCTCACATAAAAAAGATTTATTACCGCATCTTGTGCTGATCACCTCGATTTTGTGGCATCTATGGAAAGCCAGGAATGAATTTCTCTTCCGTCGCAGAACCCCCAACCCTTCCCAGGTCGTACTTGTCGCCATTGCATATACCCACTCATACCAGAGCTGCCTATTTACAACACTACATCAGCAAACACAGTCGCCTCTTTCAGACAGCGATCAACCATTGAATCAGAACCAAGCCGATTTAGGGACGCTTACCTCCAGTGGATCCACTCGATCGGTGTCCAGATCAACTCCGACTCGCCGTCCCCACTTTCCATCTCTATCTCAGTGTTGGCGTCCCCCTAATCCGGGTGTGCTCAAGGTTAATATCGATGGCTCCTTCCATCCGGGCTCTCACGAAGGATCGGTTGCCTGTGTCTGTCGTGACTCCTCGGGAAGGCTGATCGATGGCTTCACCAGTCGAACCCTCTCAACTTCAGCTCTGCAAACCGAACTGCAAGCCCTGAACTCAACGCTCCTTTTTCTGCAGCGCACAGGACGAACCCATGACCATCTTCTCTTAGAATCGGACTGCTTGGAGATGGTTCTAACGCTTTAGCAACCTACTCGCACACCGTGGGAAGCCAGAGCACTCTTTGCAGAAGCGGCTGCTCTACTGCGTCTTTTTCCAAACCTAGTTCTAAGCTTCTGTCGCAGGGAAACGAATTTTGTTGCTGACTGGGCTGCCAAAGCCCACGGGCTTCGTCTCCTACCCTCTAATTGGGCTGCGAACCCCCATTCTTTCTTGTTTGATCTTCTATGTACTGAAGCTTTACACGCATGTAATTCTGCTACCAGTTAATGGCACTATCTCATCTTTCGACCCAAAAAAAAAAAATTCATGCATTACGCCACTAAATTCAACCTAATCTAGTGGGGATAGGAGACGACCCAAAAAAAAAAAGGAAAAGTGGAAATGAGAGATATTACAAATAGAATGCATTTTTGTATCAAGAAAATCGTGTGTGGTGTTTGTTCATTAAAACTGTATGCATATTTTACCGTGAGTCTTTGACTAGTTGAAACTCATTCAATGCTAATGCAATCTACATGTGTGATGTTAATCAACATTCGTCAAGATAGGTGGCTACCAAGTGGTGTTATTGGAGGACTAGCCCCGAGAGGAGAAGCACAAAGCGTGGCTGACTTTATAGACCCAAATCAGAATGTCTGGAATGAACGCCTACTTCGCCAAAGTTTCAACGACCGGACTGTAAGTGAAATCCTCTCTGTTCAGATTAGTCCACTTCTTACTACTGATATACTCTTTTGGAAAGCTCAACAAAACAGCAGGTATACTGTTAAGAGTGCCTATAACTATATTCAGGCTCAAAACCAACATGATACCTCCAATACAACTTCTTCATCCTACAAACCCCCAACAAAACTGTGGAATTTTATCTGGCACTTACAGGGTCCCCCAAAGCTGCGCATCTTCATGTGGTTACTATGCCAAAATGCCCTCCCTACAAAGAGTAACCTATTTCACAGACATGTTCTTCCTGATCCTATTTGCCCAATGTGTACAGAGCAAGTCCCAGAGACAACTGAACACGTTTTCCTCCAATGTCCCCAAACAAGAGCTCTCTGGTCTCATCCCCAGCTAAACTTACCATCCGATTTTGCTACTACTACTAGGATCGACAAAAGCATAGCAGACTTAATCGAGGACAGAACTGACTTACATGTACTGGAGACCTTAACGTCTGTACTTTGGCTCCTCTGGAAGAGACGGAATGACTTTATTTTTCGCAATCGAAGATCCAATATCGATCAAGTGCGGATCTCAGCTCTAGCAAGTGCCCGCTCAGCACGCCTCTGCAGCCACGCGCCTGGGAATCGTCCTCAGCAACAAACTGATCGTCATCAGAGATGGATTCCACCAAAACCAGGAGAACTTCAAATCAATATGGATGGCGCGTACCCGATCACACATCACCAAGGAGTTGTCGCTTGTGTCTGCCGTGACTCTGGTGGTCAACTTCTTGCTGGTTTCGCGGATGAAGTCCCCGCCTCTTCCGCTCTCGAGACAGAGACACAAGCTCTGCTTCTCACCCTTAAATTTATGTTACAAAGAGGACTGGATCGTGAATGTTTGCTGTTGGAGTCTAATTGCTGGGCGATAATTGAAGCTGTGCAAAACCCTAATTTGCTCCCATGGCAGCATCGTGCACTCTTTGCAGAAGTGATGGAGCTCTGGCCAAAATTCCCCTATCTTCGGCTTCAGCATTGTAAACGGGCCGAGAATTTCATAGCCGACTAGGTCGCGAAGACCCATGGGCTTTCCTTGCTTCCCACGAATTGGGCCGTTTCCCCCCAGCCCATCTCCTGGATCTTTTGTCTTCTGAAGCTTTGTACAGCGGATGTTCTATTCCAAGTTAATATATTTTCACGCTGTTTTTCGACCCAAAAAAAAAAAAAAATCTACATGTGTGATGTTCGTTGCTCGAGTAAGAAAACAAATCTTTTGCTAGTGAAATGGCTCCATCTTCCAAGAAATTCTAACTGACTCGGAATTGAAATTACTCTAAACCTGAGTTCAAGATGAGGTCTCATATTCAATTTGTACTTGGTGCAATCTCTTGATGAAATAATTCCCTATATACAAATCAACCATTTCAAGTAAGATGGCCATTTTTTTTTTTTGTCAATCGGGAAAACGAATTCGTTTTATTATTTCATGAATATTGCTCCACAATACCCATCCACCAATAAAAAGTTAAAAATACCTCTATACCTTTCATATTGACAATTACTCCATTTATGCCTAATAACATATTAGGTTGATCGAAATGATTCGCCACACAAAAATACTCGAGAAGCATACGATTATGTATATGCACATGAATCAACAAAAAACACTTTTCTTGGGTCACTCCTACATGACAGTAGTGGGATGGAGGGACTATTCCTTTAAATTGGGTCTTCTTGACTATAAAAGAATAAATAAAGAGTTATGCCCTTGCATCTCTTATAATTCCTCTAGGCGTCCATTTTGTTAGGACGAATTGCACCTATGGGGATCATGTGCTTGAATGCTTATCAAAATCATACCAATCTAGAGCCATGTTGATTTTCTTTGTAATACAGGCATATTGCTTAAATTGATTGCATTAATGTCTATCTTGACATGGTAAAGTCAAGTGTTCTAAGAATGAAATCTCATTGACTTAAGTGGCCAAAATAGATGGTTCCACTCTACTAACTCATTGACTTAGCCCGTATTTAATCTCTTTTGCCATCTCAGCACATGGGACAAGTCTAGTTCTTTTATATTTTTCACGATTAATTATTCACTTTTTCGCTTTTGGAAAATTTGCATGATTCCAAGCGATCTTAATAAACGCACTTTGTACTCCACTTCTGGGATAGAAACATACTGCGATGGCGACAATCACTACAGCATGTGCAGCTGCAACAGTCAACTACATTAAATGAATAGATCTCGTGTCTTTACTTCATCCTCGAGATTACCTTATATATACACTCCACAAGCAGACACAAGAGATTGCATAAACCTCATCACAATCTGATACATTACATCTTCTCAGAATGAGACCTTTGAAGCTCTTTCTTCTCTTCATTTTTGTCTTCGTTCCTCTGAAACCAACACAAGCAGCTCGAGACTTTATCTGCGAGGTCCTTGACAACACCTCCAACACCACTGACAACAGATTCAAGAATGAGATCGGATCTATATTCACTTTGGAAACTTTATCAACCGCTTCTGACTTCGTCTTGGAGACGTTCAATCAAAGCAACGGTGGGGGAAGAGGCTACTCCACGGTGCTTGCGATCATCGAGAGCTTTGTCGCTAATGGATATCCCCCCACCATCGCAACCAACAACGGTAACCAATTCCGAGTGGACGCAGACTACCTGCAAGCATATGTCGGTGACGTGAAGGCCGAGTTCACGGGGATCGTATACCACGAAAGCGCTCGCGTATGGCAATGGACAGGCAGTGATACTGCCCCCCATCGGCCTTATCACAGGCATTGCCGACTACATCCGGTTGAACGCGGGATGGCCATCAAAGTATTGGCCGCCGAGAGGGTCTGGTTCCAGATGGGACGATGGGTATGCCGTGACGGCGTATTTCCTGGAGTTTTGCAACGGGAAGAGGTGTGGGTTCGTGTCGGACCTCAACGCAATGATGGAGAGTTTGTACTCCGATGCGTTTTTCGTGATCCTTCTTGGTCAGCATGTGGATGAATTATGGGAGGAGTATATCGGGAGAAGTGCCAAAAAAGTCTTAAACCTTTTGCCTTTGTGCCGATTTAGTCATAAACCTTTTTTTGGTGTCAATTTAGTCATAAACATTTTTACGTTTTGCCAATTTAGTCCTTTCCGGCCAATTTTGGCCGGATGCTGACGTGGCATGATCGGTGCTGACGTTGACAACTTTTAATAATATTATTTTTATTATTTTTATTATTATTATTATTTTGTCTTCTTCCTCCGGCCGGTCACCGAGGTCTGGCGACCGGCCAGAGTCGGAGGCCGGCGAGGGCGAGGCCGACCTTGCCGGCCACCTTGCGGGCGAGGGTCGAGCCTCGCCGACCATGGGTGAGGCTCGACCTCGCCAGATCCGGCCATGGGCGAGGCTCGCCCTCACCGGATCTGGCGAGGTCGAGCCTCGCTGGCCATGGGCGAGGCTCCCCCTCGCCGGATTTGACGAGGCGAGCCTCGCCCATGGCTCCCCCTCGCCGGATTTGACGAGGCGAGCCTCGCCCATGGCCGGTGAGGCTTGACCCTCGCCCGCGAGGTGGCCGGCGAGGTCGGCCTCACCCTCGCCGGCCTCTGGCTTTGGCCAGTCGCCGGACCTCGGTGACCGGCTGGAGGAAGAAGACAAAAAAAAAAAATTCAAAAATTCAAAAAAAAATTAAAAAAAAATTAAAAAATATTAAAATATTATTAAAAGTTGTCCACGTCAGCACCGATCATGCCACGTCAGCCGGCTGGCGTCCAGTCAGCAAAATCCGGCCAAAATTGGCCAGAATTGACTGAATTGGCACAACGTAAAAAGGTTTAGGACTGAATCGGCACAAAAAAAAGTTTAGGACTAAATCGGCACAAAGGCAAAAAGTTTATGACTTTTTTGGCACTTCTTCTGGAGTATATCACTTTACAGTATGAGACCATTGTCCCCGCACCGACATTAGCACCGACGCATGCGTACTGAATTAATCAATCAGGTGACTATGAGACAACTATAATAGTGTCTAAAGGGTGCTTTTCCTTATTCCTCATCTATAAATATACGAGTCAATAAAATGTTGAGGAAGTACTGAAGCAGGAAAGATTATTGAGGGTTCAATGGGCAGGACCTTGTATTTTTATTGCATCTTTGCATAGATCTCTCTGTCTCTATCGACTGATCTCTTTTAGATTTATAAAGCCGTTTGTGAAAGCATTAACTTTAAAATGATAAGGGATGAAAAGGATTAAAAAAACCCCGTGTTTCTATTAATTTGTGACGATATTTCGTTTTCATTTTGGGCTACAAAGTTCTAAAAAGAAATGAATAATGGGATTTTTACATACACAAAAGAATCAAGATATATAGTTTCTTGACCACATCCATAAGATCGTGAAAAAATCACTCCTGTCCGTTTGTAACTGATGAGAAAAATAACTCTATCAGTATACCTCTCCTTTCTCCTCCTCTCTGTATGGCCATTCTGGCTTTAGATCACGCGCCAGCTTATACCCCCCTTTTCACGAAGGTTAACCATTTATTTGATAGCCTAATGACGTTCCAATTAGAAGGAATTTGCACCATTAAACTCGATTTGGGTGCCCTGAATCAGAAATTAAAGCTGCAAAAGAGACTGAAATTGCTGAGAGTAATGCGATAATGAAGGGAATTTGGACATTTAGTAAGAAGTAGACATCCGATTCGAAGCTTGGGTACTCGGTCAGAAGGTAATTACACCGAAAATTTATGAAACTGCTGGATCGAAATTCTAACGACCCAAATCATATCACGACATGAAATTAACAGAGTAAAAGAAATATTCAACGTAGAGCAGAACCCCCTAACTAATTTTGTGCACTAACAAGTAAAATTGTCGAATTGCACTACATAAATTTCGGTTCTCTTATTCATGCGGAAATCTTCAAGTGTGAAACTCTTTATGCTTAGATGAAGGACACAAAATTCAGAGAGTAAGAATTATTAGATGGGTAACAAAAGCCGTATATTAATTGTGTAAAATAAAAAGCAAAAAGATTAAAATTGCACAATATCATTTCCGGTTCACATGCTCTTCAATTTTTGAAACTCTCATGACATAGACCGAGTTACGGCGCGAAATTTACAAAGAAGATTTTGCATGTAACGGGTAACTAAAATCCCAAATCAATATCGAAAATAAGCTACCAAAATAATCAAATCCCGAAATCACCTGTAAACCTTGAAATCTAGGAACTATACAAGTAATTGCATCAAGATTATGCATCAATTAGATTATGAACCTATATGCATTTGCTCTGATACCACATGTAAGAAATTCAAAGATCTAAAACTCGTATATAGCGCCAAGAATACCTAACCTTAAAACACTTATTTGATTTAACCAATCATCCTTTTTGACATAAAATTGTTCGGCTAAAATTACTTCTACCCTTACTTTATTGACATTACTGATGAAATGCGTGTGCTTTGTCCAACGGGATCTATTGCCCATTCGTTTAATGTCAATTGGGGCAATTCATCAACGTTTGCGTCTTTTGATTGTGGTCCACAATTATCGCTTGTTCTTCTTATTTGTTTTTTGCCTACAATTGTTAGGCGGATGTTTTTTGTCCCGGTGAGTGAGATTATGAATTTAATACATTTTTATTAGCTAAGGAAGAGAACTAAAAAAATGGACTTTTTATACCAATATTTCAATTTGCAATAAAGAATGAATGGATCAATAATGAGAACCGTGTATGACAATAAAGGATATTTAAGTTGGCCAAATACAAAAAGAAAGCACAAATTTGCACTCAAGAAGAAAATCACGTGTGATGTTTTTCCCCAAGACTGCATGCATTTTCTTCTTGAGTTTTTTTTTTTGGTCGAAAATACTGTTCATATTAATATTACCGATAATTACAGTTGGAATTTACAGTATCCATAGATAGTATGTCAAGGAGTACAGCAGGAGGTTGAGATAACTAGTCTAGGGCCGAATTAGTGGTGTGAACGGACTGGGCCTTCGTGGCCCAGTTCGCGGCCTAGTTCGCTTCTCTCAAGCAGTGCTGGAGGGTTAGGTCAGAGAAGTGGGAGAGGAGCTCAATCGCCTCCTCCACGAGCGGTCAAAGCTCCCACACCGGCGAACAGCCATGACGCACATCATCAAGGAGGGGAAGACAGTCCGATTCAATCTCAATCTTGGTATTGTGAAGCTCTCGTCGAAGCAGATGGTGAAGGGTACAGGTGAGTGCGTTGAATTCAAATTCCATTTTTGGATGGAGAAGGGGAAGGCCTGATCTCGATCGGGTAACTGCAGGGGAGTTGAAGGCCCTGGTTTGCTGGACGGCTATCTCGACGACTCTACCCGGATTTGGCTGCTGATCACGGAATACCATGTCATTGCACATTCTCCAAATCTGCCAGAGAGTATTGACAATGAGCTCCAGCTCAGGTAGGTGTTTGGGAGTAGCCGCTCGGGCACTGAGCCATTGATCGATCCTCTGTATTTTGCATAGGGAGGATTGGGATATTAAGCTTCTGATTTTCCCATACAGCAGTAGTCCATGCGCAATGAAAGAAGAGATGCTCGATGGTCTTCGAACTCTGTTATCGACACAGGGGGCACCAAGGATCTGAGGCGATGTGTCGGTGAAACAAGTTGGCCATCGTCGCAATGGCATTATGTCCCTACCTTCTAATTTAGCCTCATCGAAGGGGAAGTCTTTGCAATACATTGTGTAATGTCCCAACTTGCCACAAGGGTAATAGAAATGGGATAGTCGTTCATAGCAAAAGTCAAACCATAGTGTTTTTCTGTCAATTCAGAGCAATTTCCTTGTCTTTAAAGGCTCCTGTAGGTTTAGTTCCACCCTCACTTGACCAGCTCTTAAGGTTGCCCTCTGTTTTGTGTCGACTTTGACTTCAACTACCCGGCCAATGTGTTGCACCGCCTTGCTGATCATTTTTTTTGTAGACCATTCCAAAGGCAATCCAAAGACTTGTACCCAGAAAACACAACTAGAGAAATCATAATAGTGTAATGGGGTGTTGGGAATCCATGGCTTAAAGATTACTAGATGGCTTGAGAAAAGCCAAGGTCCGCCCTCTAGGACTCTCCGTTTGTCGGCATTTGAATGGAACTTAGCTACATATAGGTCTGCTTCTCTTTGGGAGATTTCAACTTGTTCAGTCCGCCGAGCCCTCTTCAAAGTACTTTGGAAAGCTTGGAAGTTTATTAATGGGTTTGAAAGGATTTTCCCTACTAATGTTAATCGACATGCTTCCAATTTTTCAGGTGGGGGCTCATCATCCTAGACTTCAATTTCTTGCTTGGTCCCAATATGGAACACAGTGCAGCTAGTCGCACAGAATCTTCCTGGTCGTCCGAATTTATCCCATAGAGAAGAAACAGGACAACGAAACAGAAAGAGGTCGAAATCTAGATTGTAACCCAGTGAGAAACCTCAATTTGCCAACAATAATATGCGTCTAATGGGTAAGTTAGTCCATGGCACAACATAACTAGCTATAGACTGAATTACAACACAGTATTATCCGAGGGACAGGGGATTGAAGGCATGCAAATAGCAAACCAGGCAGAGACAATCTTCATCTTGAATTTTGGGCCCGCGACCGAGATCCGAAGCTGGTGGAGATGGAAGATTGTGAAGGTTGGTAATGTTGAGTGAAATTCAACCACGGGGATGGGTGACACGGAAAGAAGATGGTCTGGACGAAGAGGTGGGTGCAAATGGGTTTAGGGTTTGGGTAAACAGGGCTACCAACAGGTAGAATACACTACATTTTGAGAGAGAGGAATACTATAAACTACGCAGGATATTGGGTGCAGTTTAGATTGTAGATGTGAAGAGTAATTGTATCTAAGATTTTGGGTCTTGTAACTGCTCTCAAGAGTTGCTCTTATCGGTGTTATTTTTTATTTTTTTTAACAGAGTGATCGTCGAAAATTAAATCCATGAGCCCGATCTTGATCCATTACAAACTCAGAGTTAAAACGCCGCAATTCAAGCCTTCTAAAGCGCAAGTATGCCTCTATTTCGATTTTATAATAAGATAATATCATGAAATCCTGATTAAATGCTTTAATCCAAAATAAAGTCTCTGATTTATCAAAAGACCAACAACCAAAAAGCTTGTGAATAACTCCATAGCCGGTCAAATACATTCTTGAGTAAATGCATAATAACTTCATAACTACACTTGTTTAAACAACCTTTAAGATCAGAAACAGCATCACGAAGCTTATTCGTGCATCTAATAGCCTAACGATGGTCCAATTATTAGGAATTAGAAACTCGAAATACCCAAAACTCGATTCAGATGCCCTCAATGGATTTCATTTGAAATTAAAGCTGCAAAATGACCGAAATTGCTGTGGGTTACACGATAAGGAAGCCGATTTCGTCTTATAGTAAGAAATCGTTATCCAATTTGGAGCTTGTTTACTCGGTCATAAGGTAAATATTCCAAAAAATTGTGAAACTTCTAAATTGAAATTCTCATGACCCAGTTCATATCACGACAAGAAATTCACAATAGGACCGATACACAATGTAGAACAAAACCCACGAACTGATTTTGACCATTAAAGTAGAATTGTTAAATTGCACTACATGACTTTTGGTTCTCTTGTTTACTCCAAAATCTTCAAGTGGAAAATTTTTGATGCACAAATTAAATTAGGACACAATTCACGGAGTATTAAGAATCGTTGCGTGGGTAACAAACGCCATAAATTAATTGTCCAAAATAACGACCAAAGAGGTCAAACTGCAAAATATTTTTTTTTCAGTTTGCATGCCCTTCAATATTTGAAATTCGAGAGAAGTGCCAAAAAAGTCCTAAACCTTTTGCCTTTGTGCCAATTTAGTCCTAAACTTTTTTTTTTGTGCCGATTCAGTCCTAAACCTTTTTACATTGTACCAATTTAGTCATTTCCGGCCAATTTTGGCCGGATTTTGCTAACTGGATGCTGGTCGGCTGACGTGACCTGATCGGCGCTAACGTGGACAACTTTTAATAATATTTTAATATTTTTGAATTTTTTATTTTTTATTTTTTTATTTTTTTTGTCTTTTTCCTTCGGCCGGTCACCAAGGTCCAGCGACCGGCCAAAGCTGAAGGCCAGTGAGGGCGAGGCCGACCTCACCGGCCACCTCGCAGGCAAGGCCCTCGCCCATGGCCGGTGAGGGCAAGCCTCGCCCATGGCCGGATCTGGCGAGGTCGAGGCTCGCCGGCCATGGGCGAGGCTCGCCTCGTTAGATCCGACGAGGGGGAGCCTCGCCCATGGCCGGCGAGGCTCGACCCTCGTCCACGAGGTGGCCAGCGAGGTCGGCCTCGCCCTCGCTGGCCTTCAGCTTTGGCTGGTCGCCGGACCTTGGTGGCCGGCCAGAGGAAAAAGACAAATATAAAAAAATAAAAAATTCAAAAAAAAAATACAAATAAAAATAAAAAATTCAAAAATATTAAAATATTATTAAAAGTTGTCCATGTCAGCTGGCCAGCGTCCAGTCAACAAAATCTGGCCAAAATTGGCCGGAAATGACTGAATTGGCACAACGTAAAAAAGTTTAGGACTGAATCGGCTTAAAAAAAAAGGTTTAGGACTAAATCGGCACAAAGGCAAAAGGTTTAGGACTTTTTTTACACTTCTCCCTTTGAAATTCTTACAGAATAGACTAACTCATAACACGATATTTGCCAAGAAGATTTATCAGAGAACAAGCAATTAAAATCCATATCAATATCTAAAAAAGCAACCAAAAGAATCAAATTCTTGAACTTGCCCTTAAATTGTGAAATATATGCACTAAACATGTAATTTCATCGAGATTATGCATTAAGTGAATTCTTCACCCATATAAAGCTGCTCCCATAGCACACATAAGAAATTCATTGATCTAAAAGGCTTGTATAGAATTTACAATACCTAGCCTTGAATAAAAACCACATCCGGTTTAGCCAATTATCATCTTTGAATCGGGTAATATGGATAGAGCCATACAAATTCAGGACTAGGCTTTCCTCTCTTTCTCCTACTTAGATGGTCTTGATGGATAATCCGTAGGCATATGGAATTAAGAGAGAAACGGAGACCATAACCTATTCATGCAGAATATTTTAATAGACCCATTCAATACAGGTCATTGTTAAAATACCGGTCTTCACTAATCGGCCAACCACATTATAACCATGACCGAGATATGTTAAGCCCTATATATTATGATCACATAATCTAATTTTGGCACTATAACTCATATATTTTGTAAATATTATAATGGAGTAACTTTTGTGAACCTAAATATTATGCAATTGATATTAACCCACATATCCTTACAGATTATAGTCCAGTTCATATTAGACTGAGCCTTTCGGACAAATTGTTTGGCATTTTCAGATGTTTTAAAAGATGGAAAATATAATCAATACTAACTAGAAAGAACTCAAAATCTGACATTTTATAACCGGAAGAAAAAAGGGCTATCATGCAGGATTTGAACAATACCGAAAGCGCACTTTGGGAAGAAGTAATTGCCAACTGTACTTTGGGAAGAAGTAACTATCAATTGCCTCTTAATCGAGCAAACCATGGAGTTTCCATGTACTCTTTGAGTCATCACCTGTCCTGTTAAATCATTGAGATTTTGCCACAATTTATGCTTGGCAAAGTCAAGAACGATCGCCACATTAACAGACTCTACAATATTATATATTCTAGTGTTTATGACATAATTGGTATAATTAAAATAGCTTAAATCCAGTCAATGCGTTCTTTGCCAAGAAATCCATGCAAATCACATGCAAATTATATACCACTTTTATCATCATAAGGGATCACACACGATATGGTCCCAAATCTGGTGCTCAAACACATCAATAGCATGCCTATAATTAACTCAAAGTTCAAAAAACTTGAAAAAAAAAAGAAAAAAAAAAAAGAAGGCAAATTACAAAATATGTCAATGACAAAAATTAGCATCAGAAAAGTGGTGCCTACATAAGGTTATGCCGTAAATTATCTAAACGATCTAATAATTAAAGCACGAAATGAACTTGTGGGTGTAGCTGCAATCCTAAGTGAACGAATGACCATCTGAGCAAACACTGATTTGGACAATAATCTGAGCTTCTTCTCTCAGGCCCTTTGAGAAAATTCTGTGATTGAAAAAGCATGAAATGGCACATGCATTGTCGGTCAGAGTGCACAGAATCATTTGAAGCTACTTTATGGAATGCTAGACGTTTAACTACATCCTCTTATCACAAAATAGAATTCCAATCATCATCCAGATTTGTGCCTATACTCAAAAAACCGTTTGAACATACATTTGTGATAAAATAATTAACCATTTTTTATATCACACACAAACAGGAGAATATCTTATTCTGCTAGAATCAGCACTAATGATATCACATCCAGATTTGTGCCTTACGTGTAGAATACAAAGAGTCACAAACTATAGTTCAAAAGTAGTTTTGCGATGAGTTCACCTCAAGAATTGAAACAACCTTGAACTGTAAGTTTGACTTAGATTATAGTCAAATGAAGAAATTAACTAACAGGAATAACAAAAATGAACAATATATCAGAGAAAACCAAGAATCAGGAATGAAGAGCAAGGATGTTGTCTAACTTAATATTTAAGACCTTTATATTATCCTTGTTGAGATTGACTACTATCTTACAAGGAAATCTATAGCTATAGGTATACCATCTTAGCATGAGCATCATATCCTACTGCCACAGCAAGAAACATTGCCACGGCGCCATAATCCGTGCCATTCCCTTTTAACAGGCCATGATGTTCAAGTAACTGACAACCATAATGATGCAACAATACATGAAGTCCATGATGTTCAGAAAAGCAACAATCATAATCCAAAGGTGTTACCTAGTTGTGCAAAGCTATGAGAGGATTCAACAGGAAGATGCAATGCACGTAGATTTAATAAGAAGCCTGAGTAACCCTGTGATGTGAGGCTTTGAAGCTGAAATCCAAATATTAGCATTCATTATTTATCAATAATAAATAAACAAATCATAGACTGCAAAATGTCATAAACAGCAAATGAATGGAAAAGGATGGGAAAATGGTGGAGAGAAATGGCATTCAAGTTACAGGGTTCTATAAAACAGAGAAGCGAAACAAATTCATTTTATAATTGCCTAGACAAATATTTTCAAGGCCATAATTTCTGTATGCAATTAGTGTACTAATTATCTTAGAAGCCTGAAAAGGTTAAGGTCAGATCAGTCTCTTAAAATATATGCAAATGAAGAGCTCAAATTGGAGAATTGCTCAACCAAGAACCATATATGCTATTAATTCACAATAAGGATCAAGAAGATACTTATCTCAACGAGTCTAACGAACGGAGTAGCTATTAAGATACTGCACTTCGTCTTTTTCCTTAACCAAGGACATGACGTCCCATTTCTCAAATGACAATCTGGCTAAGAATACCCAGTCTAGAGGAAATAGCTACATTTGATAAACAAGGCATCTGAAAATTGGTGAAAAGAAAAGACTGGGCATCTCTTACTCTACCTTTTGTTGCTGAGCAAATTCTACACCCATTCTTTGCAACCATCATATGGCTGAACACCGTTCCCACTGAATCAGCTATACTTAGGGTGCATTTGATCTAGAATTTCCATTACTACAAGAGAAACAATAAAAAAGTTGGAAACATTCATAAATCATGCAGACACTTAAATTTCTGTGGAGGCAACCAACTATTTCCGATGATTCTGAATTTTCACCTAGCTCGTCAGCTTGAAACCCAAAAGAGATTCTATATGAAAAACATGCCCGAATAACATGCAAGAGATAATTAAGCAGACTAGTTGACAACGCACTTTGCAAAAGAAGGTATCATCCGAGCAAAAACAAGCCCGCAGGTAAGGAATATGCTTATTTTAGGAAGTTTACATCCAGGTCCTAAGTCCGCAGGTAAGGAATATGCTTATTTTAGGAAGTTTACATCCAGGTCCTAAGTATATCAACTTTAAGACATGTCTGTACGACAGAAAACAGTTATTCAGGATTGACAGTAAGTAGGCTATACACCTTGGCAAACTTCTCGCATCAAATTAAAAGAGGTGTGTTTGGATTAGCTATGGTTGAAACCTAATTTCCCTGGAGATCAAACAATACGCTGTAAACAGGGCATACTTCGAGGCTTTTAATATGCATGGGCAAGGTGTCTCACAGAGTTATTGGCACTGGTGATCTGATTGAGAGAAGATTTACGGATGACTTGTATACTAATACTGGCTAGGATGGGTTTCAATTGGCTCCATCTTCCAAACATCGAATACAAATCCATGCTCACCATTAACAACGGTCTCATTCTCTCTATCAAGAAAATATGCAAAAATTAGGGCCACTTTTTGAGCTTAGCAAGGTGGAATTTGAGCAAGGTAGTCCATTATTTGCAAGAAGCATCCTCTTGCTTGATGTTGTATTCAGAAATGCAATGAGCTACTTCATGTTTCCCACAATACTTTTTGACTTATAATCAGATTATTAAGAGCAGCTTGAGCTTCTTCTTTTAAAACTAATAATTCAACAGAAAGACATTATCTGTAATCTACATTAGCTCCTATATCCACTGCTCCAATCACAATGAAGCAGATTATATTTCACTAAGTTTTTTAACTTTTATGTCAACAAAGTCTGAGTTAAAGATTGATGAGTTTTAAACAAGCTTAAGAAACATGAAATGTCAGATCATGGTAGTATCAGACACACAAAAAATATTACTAGAAACACATGCCATACACCACAACTTAGGAAGCACATGCCCTCACATATGCGAGAGTAGACAATTGCAACTAACAAACAAAAAAAAGAGATTTCTTTATCGAGTACATTGCCCATGGCATATCAGAAATTTCTCATAGTTAAAATATCACATTCTTTGAAGAAGCTATGCTTGCTACTGAAAACACATGCCATACACCACAATTTAGCAAGCACATTCCCTCATATATGCAAGAAGATACGATTGCAACTGATAAACAAAAAAAGAGATCTCTTTATCGAGTATATTGCCCGTGACATATCAGAAAGCAAAAATTCCTCATAGTTAAAAAATCATAATTATTTGAGGATGCTATATTTACCATTTTAAAAACATTATAGACATCAAAGAATCTCACTAGAGTGAAAAAAAAAAAAGAAAAGATAAAAGAAACAGGGGGGAATTGAGATGAGGAAGGAAAAAACTAAGGTTACCTGAACTTGTAGCACTTCCCAATAATGTAAATTCTTTAGGGCAACAAAAAATGTCTAACAAGTCACGTTGTGACATCCCGAATTTCGACCCCATCCCGAATATATAAAATGGACATTTCACCGGCGCGCCTATGGTCATTTTTCTCTGAGCTGATAACTCACGAGTTAATCAATCTATTGGGTGAAGCCGTTAAGGGATATAACCGCGGTAAAATCTCGAAAAGCTACCCGATAGGTCGGATAGAACTAAAATCGTGTTCGATTGATTTTAACCACGAAATTGAATTCGGTTTCGGAATTCAGACGTTCGAGCATATCACAATTCATTTATAGGATGTCGTATTGTCTTTCGGAGAAATTCCGTCGAGTTCGAGATTTTTACGGAAAATCGATTCGAATGATTCGGAAATTAATGGAAATTCGGATTGGCCGAATTGAAGAGATTTTTGACTATCAAACCGAGCTATTTGGCGATGGGGACTTGCAGAAATGGTATGTGTTTTTCTTTGATGAAATTGGACACCAACTTGGGGAATTTGGTGAGGAAATTAAGGTCCAAATTAGTGAAATTCGGAGCAATGAAAGAGAGCTGCATTTTTTGCTTCAATTTGGATTATTGGTGGGATTAAATGTTGGGAACATTAGATATTTGTGTGTAGGCTTTGGGGGAACCAAGCATTGAAGGGAATGGCTAAGGTTTAATGATTTTTGGGGCCCTCTCCTTTCCATTGGCTTCTTCCGCACGGCTTCCCCTCCATCTCCTTCAACGAACGAGGCCAATCCCTTCGATCCTCATCATTTCTTTTCCTCCTGCTGGACCGTTCCTCCATCTTTTTCTCTATTCATTTCCTTCGCTCCAAACACCCACACACCTCCACCGAAGTTCCTCTCCTTTGCCACTCGTCCAACATCAAACGCCCACCAGTCAACGTTGCAAATTTCCCAGGCGGTTTGTTGACCCAGCAATCCACCGAGCTGTCGCTTCTGCCATTATTTGCCCGCGTATCTTCATCAGCTTCTTCAACCCACCGAAGCTGCTCGTCTTCTTCAGCTGCACGTGGAGTTGTTTTGCTCGGTCAACCACTCACCAAAGAAGCCCCACCGTTGACCCTCATTTTCGCACGTTCAGCCCAGTAGTGGCGTTCCGTTGAAGTAGCCCACAGCAACACACGAAGCTGTTGCTTCCTTCGCCAGCTCGCTGGTCCACGCATCTCCTCAGTCAACTGAAGCTGTCACCCGCTCATTCGCATCCACCGAAGACAGCCCAGCGAAGCTCGGCCCAACAGCAGCTTTGTTACTTCCTTGTTCAGTCCAGTTGAAGCCGCAAGCCCAGCGGCCCATCCAGTGTCTTCAGCCCGTAATTTCAGTTACAGCCCATCAATTGAACAGTTCAGCCCATATTGCAGCAAGCCCATTTGAAGCCCAAGAAGTTTCAGTAACTCAGCCCACGAAGCTAGTTGGCCCAAGTTCAGCCCAAGCCCAGCGTTTGCTGTGGGCTTGCAAGGCTTTTGAGCCCGGCCTGAGTATCCGCCAACGTCGCCGAAAATTTGAATTTTGGCCGCCAATGCGCCGTCACGTCGCCATCGCGGTGTTCCGGTCTTCGTTTTTCCAAGTGAGTAATCTCACTAATCCTTGCTTAGTATACTAATGATGCTTAAGGGTTGATTAGATTTAATTAAGTGCAATTAGGTGATTAGATTAGAATGGATTAGTGATTATTAGTTAATTGCATTACATATTAGTTAGGTGGTTAGTGTACTTAGCTAGAGAACTGCCTATACTATTTATTGAATGCATCTCGGGATTTTTCCAGACCCTTATCGGGCTTCAATTAGGCATTACGGGCCTAAATTGGATTTTTAGTATTTATTTATTAATTTTTGAAATTAATTATTTAATATTTATTTTTCGGAAATTAGTCAAAAATAGTCGACGACCGAAATTTCGTGCTGATTGTCATGGTGTAGTCCGTTTATTTATTTGAGCTCTACGTTATGCTGAATTAAATTAATTGTGCAATTTGAGGAATTATTCCTAAATTGATTGAAATTTAGTGAAATTGAATGATTGATCAGAAGATAGCCGAGTGTGGTTATTTAGTATTTATAATGCTTTGATGAGTTGTAAATTGGAAGGAATCGGGAGATTGAACTAAGAATACTTTTGACTGAGACCGATCATGTACGATGTATAGACATACGTGGTTCGGTGATAAGGAAATCACTGGTGAAAACGACGCCTTAAAGAACGCACGAGTGCTTTATATTACCTACATTAATATAGATATACGTGGTTCGGTGATAAATAAATCACTGGTGAAAACGGCGCCTTAAAGAACACACGAGTGTTGTCTACTACATGCATCATTATGGATATACATGATTCGGTGATTAAGAATATCACCTTGGTGAAGACGACGCTCGAGAGCATTACTATAGCTCTGTGACTGAGAGTGCAAATGGGAGGTTTTATATTGAGAAGTGATTTGACCTGGAAATGGTCCAATTGACATGTAATCGACTAGGTCAATTGATCGAGATATCGATCTGTGATGTGATTGCTAGCATGCCTATTGAATTGTGCTAATATGCAGGTGGAATCTAAGGCCAAGGTAAGTCCTCTGACCCATGCATGTATAGGCAGCCCAGTTAGCGTATTGGTTTCCTAATTGAATTTTAGTAGGGTAGAACTTGTTGAGACGTAATCTCATCCCGGTTGTAGGACAACATTTCAGGCCTATAGATGAGCCTGTGAAGAAGGAACCAGAAGTTGACGGTGAGCTGGTAAAAGATGAAGAGCTTGAAGGATGTGAGCTTAGTGAAGAAGAGTTAGAAGAGGATCAGGATGATCCTGAGTACGACCCGGATGAGGACTGAGATCCCATCCTCTTTTGTGAATCATGTCTAAATGTGAATAGTGTGACTAGAATGTTATGAATAGTCTTGTGAATAGACTTTGAGTTATGCCATGTATAAAGGTTTTGTTGTGGATTTCAATATGAAAAATATGGCATTGCTTTTCTATCCCATTGTTTTATTGTATAGGGATTTATAACTACTTCCGCATGTGCTTAATAAATGAAAGGGTCGGTGATACTTAGTCCTGTGATATCGCATTATAAAATCGACCAAGTAGAAGAATATGTGTGTGCCCGAGGATCGGGGCGTGACACACGTTGATTTTAAAAATAAAAGGAGACAAAGCAGGGAAAGAAAGAAATAATATTAACTTAGCTTCTTGACACTTTTGGAAACTCAAGTTTCTTAGATTTAGACTTGGAAAACAGAAAAGGTGGAAAATTAGTTCCATAAACCTCCATTTAGTTTCATGGTTAAGTGTCGGAATTGAGATGAGGAGGGGAAAAACTAAGGTTGCCTAAACTTGTAGTACTTCCCAATAATGTAATTTCTTTAGGGACAAAAAATAAAAATGTCTAACAAGTCACATTGATTTTAAAAATAAAAGGAAACAAAGCAGGGAAAGAAAGAAATGATATTAACTTGACTTCTTGATGCTTCTGGAAACTCGAGTTTCTTAGATTTAGACTTGGAAAATAATAGAAAAGGTGGAAAATTAGTTCCATAAACCTCCATTTAGTTTCATGGTTAAGGCTGTGTTTGTTTTCGTTTCTTTTTTCTCTTTTTAAACAACTTTTTTTGTTTTTTTGTTCCTGGGAACAAAAAAGGAACAAAAACGCGTTTGTGTTCGTTTTTGTTCCAAAATTATTTTTTTGTTCTCATAAACACATCTAGAACAGAAACAAGAAACAAAAAAAAAATTGTTTCTTGTTTCTGGAACAAAAATTAAAAACACATTTTCTCTCTCCTTTTTTTTTCTCTTTTTTCTTTGGCCGGTCCCCAGCCTCGGCCATGGCCGGCGACCGGCCAAATTAGGGGCCGGCAACGCCGTCGAGGGCCGGAGACCTTGTCGGGGTGTCGCTGGGGCGTCATCGGCCCCAGGCGAGGCCGAGCGTCGCTGGCCCCTGGCGAGGCTCGGCCTCGCGAGCCTTGCCGGTGGCTGGGCGAGCCCGAGCTCGCCGGATTTGGGTGAGCTCGAGCTCGCCCAGCCAAGGCGAGGCCGAGCCTCGCCCAACCATGGCGAGTATCGGCCTTGCCGGGGGCCGACGAGCCAGCCTCGATGGCTGGCCGGGCCGCCAGCCCTCGGGCCGGTCGCTGGCCATGGCCGAGGCCGCCGGCCCTTGTCCGCCGGTCGCCGGCCATGGCCGAGGCCGGCGACCGGCCAAAAGAAAAAAAAAAGAAAAAAGAAAAAAGAAAAAAAAAAGAAAATTAAAAAATTAAAAGAAATAAAAAAAGAATACAAATTTACCAAATGTGTTTCTGTTATTTTTTATTCTCGGAACAAGTTTACCAAAAGCCTTTTTTTGTTCAAAAATTGTTCTTCAGAACAGAAACACTTTTTTCTATTTCTGTTCCCTGGAATAATTTTTAAACAGAAATGTTACCAAACGCACCCTAAGTGTCCCAATATTCATAGTGTGACAACAAAGAGAATTACTACGAAACCACATCCATCATTAATCAATATAAGGAGTCATATAAACCTCCAGTAAGCTTTAGTTGTCAATTGACATATGTAATAATTTCAAAGTGGGGCTAAGTAGATATGAAATCAGCAACAAAAGCAAGTTCTGAAACTGACCTAATGCATGCCTCAGAGCTACTTGAATGCAATGACAGTATTGAGCCACAACCTCCAGATTTATCATTTGCACAGCCATAATAAACTTCCTTTATACCTAAAAATGGCTAAGAGTCATCTAATCATATTTGAATTAACAAATTTGACGAAAGTTTAGTTTTATTTCAGTATGACCAATAGGTGTACCAATGATCGATAATGCTGCCATGCACATTATGCATGGTTCACATCACATAAAGGGAGCATGCTGAAAATTTCTCTGCAACTTCTGCAGATGAAAATCCAGTACGCCACTGCTCAAAAAGAATATCAAGAGCTTCCATCCATGCATTCTTGTTGCCTAGGAAAGTGCAAGCAGAAAAATAAAGAAAGCATATCAAACTTTGGAAACTTTTCGTAAAGAAAGTTGCTCTTAGTCTAGTTTCAATGTAAATTTAGGAAATGCATCTCATGAAATATGTTTTCTCCTTCACATTTATTTATTTATTTTACTGTTGCTTAACGTTTGAGTCAAATAATTTATCTTTGAATCAATGCATCTCTTAGTGCCGTTTTCTTCTTCCTCTTAGTGTTGAGAGCATTCGCAGAGCAAATAAAAAATAGTTAACGAAAGCAAATAAAGACAACACAATATTAACTCGTCTTCTTTCTCTTCAAATCCCCTCTTTCGTATCTGTGCCATGATGACTATACTTTTAAGGCTTGATGGTGTTCATCTTTTGCTCAGTGCATAGACTAAGAGAGGGAGATTAGGGTGCATACAATGTATTCTAGGGACAGGATTTTCGTCAAAGCCAACTGCGTTAGATCATGAATCCTATTGGAAAAATCACTATCTTTAAGACAGAATCATCAATACACCTTATCCAGAAATTTCTTATCTTTCTTCAAATACCCACAACACTGAGAATCTAAGAGAGGATCTTATGCATGAAGCATGGACAACTCTCTTTGCTCCTCACTATTAGGTATTCAATCTAATTTCTAGTACTCAAGTGTTACATTCTTTGAAATTTTATGTGAAATTGCAGTTAAACTCCCGATACTTGAGATTTTGCAAAGTCTCTTGACTCGCTTCCCTCAGCTTTAGAATTTTGCATCTCTCCCTACACCTTTTTAATCAGAAAAGGTGAAGCAACCATAACAACTTGCTCTCATGTAAGGTAAAGCAAAACATGAGTACCCAGAGTGATCGATAAATTTATAATCTGTTGAGGCCGTCAAGTACTCATTAACATTTTCAAGTATGCACTACAGCACAATCTATGAGAGCTTAACACTCTGGTCTAGCTTTATTTCAATCCTATACTCTCCCTCCTCATTAAAAGTTTCCCTTTGACTGTTCTCTGTCCAAAATTCAGACAGAGCACAATGGCGCACGAGCATCGTGAAACATTGTACATAGTGAAGCAACATTCTTGCCATTGTTAGCCACAATCATATTTTACGAAAGAATAGTGGGAACAAAAGCATTTACAGACTAATAATGCATAGAAAATTCCACTTTTAACAAATTTGTTCAGATATACTATTTTATCATATATGAAAGAAATATTTAAGGAAGAAACAAAAGGATCAACGACAACTGTGGGTGGATAATGTAAGGGTATCAATTCAGAACAACAACAAAGTACTGTTGGTGAAAATTTATAGACAGGTGGAGAAGCAATTATTAACATGCATTCTGTGTCTCATTAGTCCCGTTTCTTCCTGCTGCAATAAGGTGCCCTTCCTCAACAATCACACAGCTGTTCAATCAAGGTATAATATAAATAAGGTGCAATGTGAAATCATTTACTAATTAAGACCGAACTAATTATCTTAATTAGAAAATAAAGCATGTCTGAAATGCATCTGGTTACTGAAAATCAGTTTCTTTCCCAACTCAAACTTCAAGGCTGTCCAAAGCAAGCTTTGCCTTATGTAAAAAACAAAATAAGTCACGTTACTTGTTAGGAGAAAAACAAAAGTAAGTAGAAGAGTCAGAATTTCTCTCATTCATGCATACAGTCATTTTAAGGGGAAATCAACATCAAAATGCCTGAAGTGCAAATATTTCAGTATCAATATGCAGCTACTAATGGTATGAATCCATATCTCAAAGCTATAAAATCAAGATCTTGCAGATCCTGTATAATATACCAGTCACAAACCGAGTAATGATTATTAATACATATTCATCCTGTAATTCAGATACAATTGCCACCTAAAATTTAAAGTGATGTGGCTCTAACAATACTACAAGCAGAAACAGCAACTAATTTGAGAAACACCATGTTGCTCTTTCGAGTGTGGCTTATTATTGGTACCTCAGAAGTTTATCTTTCATTAATCAAGTTTCACTCAAACATTCAAGGGGCATCCAGGAGTTTAAGCTTCTCAGTCGTTTTCCTTCATAAAAGCTATGGCACATAGGAATAAAAAGAGAATCCTAAACTGTTGTGAAGGCCTTAGAAATCAGAATCAGAAATCAGAATCGACAATCAACTTCTCGTGCTTTAGTCTCTATTCTGCTTAACAACTATGTAAACTCCGTGTTTCTCATGATTATTTCTTTTTCATATCCACAGTCCACAGGGCAAAAGAAAATAACCACCTGACCAGTTATACATGGGCACAACCAATGTTCATATTACTGTCACACTCCCAAGCAAATTTGTTTTTCAATTCTCCCTGGTTGCCAAAGTCAAGAAGTGGTTAAAGGACTCGACTGTCAAGCAACCTTTCCTGATGGCTTGCCATCTCACTGCATCTTCTCCATTCCTCCATGGTTTTGCCCAGTACCTCATAAAACAAAGAGACAGAGCCCTATCCTAGTGGTTGAAGTCTCTTAGAATTCAATTCTCCTGGCAAATCTATAACCCACTGCATGTCTGTATGATAATTACATACTACACATCCACATTTCCTAGACACTTCAAAAACACCCAAATCCCTCTCTCCCTCCCTTTCAACCTACGGGACCCGGACTGGCTCAGTTTTTTGCCTAAAAAGGGGAATGAGAAAAACCCATGTACACCCTCCTTCCCATTATTTCACTCTTCCACGCTTGTTTTTCCCTTGAGCCTAGACTTCACCTACTTCTATCAATAAATGGCCACATATGAAAACAAGAGAAAGAAAAGCTATACCTTCCCGAGATTGTTGTTTTTGCAGCGTGTAACGTCAACAACCTATGAATTCATTATCAAGCATCCACAGACAAAACTTGCGAAGAAACACTGATTCAGTGTCTCTCGAACAAATTCAACTGACAAATTCGTCAATTTTCCGCGCAATTGCAGCGCGAAAGAATCAAATTAAAAATCCATCTCAAGTTTTCCACCAACTTAATACAATTCGGACGTTCCAGACGTTACCTGATCTATGGCAAACTGCACGACGCCCAAAACCTCATAAGAGAATCGTTCACCTCAAGCTACGTCACCAGTTTCCACGGCTTCGGTCGGCGGTGGCAGTCCTTTGCCTTCGCTGGCCGGTCTCCATTAGCCATCGGTTCGGTAGGGACTCCATTTCCGGAAGACGAACTTCTTCCGCTCGTTGACTCCGTTGGCGGGTGGCGATCTTCAATGCGTCAGAGCTCACTGGCGTCGTATCGATGAAGTTGGAAGTTTGGCTATGGCGGAGAAAAGGAAGGAGCTTACGGCGGGAAAATCAAAGAAAATGAATAAAGAGAAGAAAGAATTACAGAATCCTATTTGGAAATAAAATTAACTAACGAGGGTTAATTAAAGGGGATTTGAGCAAAACAGAAAGGTAATAGTTTATTTTAAGTAAGCAATCATGAAATATATATTATATCCCATAATCATGGAAGAGTACCTCGACAATGACCAAAATGAGTTTTGATAAGTCACTTTTGTTTTGCGAAAAATTTGATATTTGATAATTTTCAAAAATTCATTTCCATAGAAAATGACATAATTAGGCAATTTTTGTGAGTCATGCAATTGAATCTGTTTCTTGTGATAGTTGAGTAAAGGGAGAGCAATCGAGATTGTTCCGTGATTTTATAATAAAATGCACAAGTTGGGCTTGGATTGAGGGGTGAATCTATGTGAAATTCACTAAGTGTGAATAAAAGTGGATGCATTGGAATTGAGATTACATTGAAAGGAAATAAGTTTTGAGACGAAAATACAAGGAAATGAAAGTGGCAAGAACTGAAGGTGCAAGTAAACAAAAACATCGAAAAATGTAAATCTATGTTCGCATGCTTGCCACAGGTAAAAGCATGTGAACTTGTTCTTGTTCGACTTTTTCTCGCATGACATGTTCTCTACACACATGCAATTATTCACCCAAACCTCCTTCTCGTGTAAATCTCCAGCCACAACCTTCGCATGCTTACTTGTGAAAGGGCTAGTAGAACACCTAGAGGGAGGTGAATAGGTGTGAAAATAGACTTTGACCACTATTTCAAAACACATAAGTATATCGTAGCAAATAAAGTAAAGGAGTTTAGGGAAGAGAAAAATGAACACAAGATTTATAGTGGTTCAGCTTAGATCAAGCCTACATCCACTCTCTCATGCTGACAGCCTTCTGGCTGGTTTCTACTATGAATCGAAAGAGAATGTTACAGTATTGTGATCTCGAATTTTCGGTGAGGTATCTCTGCTATTCTCACAAGATCACTCTCTAGAGTTTCTTACTTTCGAATACAAGTTTAAGCACTAAATGAAGGACAAGAGAATTGGAAGCTTCAAACTTTGGAATTCCTCTTTCACACTCTCTTCGAATGACTTGAATTATCACCTTAAATACTCCTCCATACCTTGTCAACCATTGGCACTTTCCAGAGCAGTTCTTCCTATCAATCCGTTGGATAGAATCAATCAATGAGATCTCAAGCCGTTTGAAGATTGAGATGAAGACTCGTCAATCCCGTTCGCCCATATAATTAGAATCTTGGTTTCCATAAGTAGATTCTTTCCAAATAAACTTGGCTTCCTAAAATGATTTGCTTCTTCGAAATTGATTTCAATAAAGATAACCAATATGGAAAGTGATATTTCCAACCAGAAAGCCCGATATATCTTGTACGTACTGTCACACCCCGATCCTCGAATGCGTGCCCATCCCTCACCTGATCGATTAATAGCGACATCTTAGGATGCATCGCCGACCCATTTAATTTAATACGCATGTGGAAGCATAAGATAATCCCTAGATAATAAAACATTTGGATAGAAAAGTAGGGCCATATTTTCACATCTGAAAACCATAACCACACTTTTATACAAGGCAAACCACATGGTATATAATACAATACTGTTCACTAAAGGCTGAACTATCACACATTAGTTCTCAGCCTAGGGTTTGCAAACAGGATGGGATCTCAGTTCTCATCTGGGTCGTACTTTGGATCCTCCTCAGGATCATTCTCTTATTCTGATTCTTCTTCTTCTTCGGCTTCATTATCAGGATCATCCCACACGTAATCCTCCTCCAATTCCTCGTCCTTAGGCTCTTCTACTTCTGGCAATTCCCATTCCTGATTCTCCTCCTGCCCCTCCTCTTGCTCGACTATCTCCCCTTCTTCTGGCATGCTCCAATTGGAGTCTGCTATTGACGGTACCGGAGAGTCGTGATCATTCTCGAGCTTAGGGTCCTTAGCATCCACTATCGACCCGTCCTTAGGGTTTGTTGTCCCCAGCCTGAACACTGCTTCTAGAACGTACAAAGGTACATCACCTTCCAGAATAGGACCTTTTCTTTGCCCATCATGGTAGTGACGATACCATGATCGATACTCATGGGGCCTCAGGGCGTTCAGACCAACATCAACCCAGACCTTGGACTCTATCAATACACACTTTAACCCTTCTGGATGGGGATGAACTGGGAAGTGGTATGCTACTTTGGTAATCTCTTCAAAGATGCCAAAATGCATGGGAGGACAAGGGGGTGGAGGTGTTGCCATCTAGGGGCCTGAAATGGTTATTTAATAACCAATGAGATAACATCTCAGTAAGTTCTACCCCCTAAGACCCAATTAGTAAACCAATACACCGTCCAGGTTGCCTATCCACTCACGGGTTAGAGGACTTACCTTAGCCTTAGATTCCACCTGCATATTAGAACAGTTTAATAGGCACCCAAGCAATCAAATCACATATCGATATCTCGATCAATCGACCTAGTCGATTACATGTCATTCAGACCGTTCATTGGTCATTTCCATTCAATCAATCAATTCACAACATCATATCAAAGCAATGATCAATCAACCTAGTCGATTACATGTTATTCGGACAATCTCTAGGTCATCTCACTCCACACTATATAACCTCCAATAGTACACTTAGTCACAGAGCTATACTAATGCTCTCGAGCGTCGTTTTCGCCAAGGTGACGGATATAATAGACAATTACATGCGTTCTTTAAGGCGTTGTTTTGGCCAATGATATCCTTCATCACTGAACCACGTATATCAGTAAATCACATACATTCTTTCTCTCTTTGGTGCCATTTTCGCCAACGTGACATACAATAAACACTTTATGTGCATGCTCTCGGGCGTCGTTTTCGCCGAGGTGATATACTTAATCACAGAGCCAATATAAACCATTTACGTACATTCTTTCAGGCATTCCAATTACTTTCAGCCACACGAGCACGATACTTGACACACAGAAATACGGCCACACACGCATGATCTACGCCACACAGGCACGATCAATTATCGCCACACAAGCATGATCAAGGTGATATATTTTCAACAATTTACATGCATGCTCTCGAGTGTCGTTTTCGCTAGGGTGATACACTTCATCACAGAGCCACGCACTAATTATTTCTTTCCCATCTCTACCGTACCCGATATTAACGTACCCGATTGGTCTTAGCCAAGAGTATATTCAGTTCGATCTCACAATTTTCTCCACTTTATAGCCCATCAAAATTATTATTGGTGCTATATAATTATATTTGGCCATCTACCAATCAATTACTCAATTTCAATCAATTTAGGAATAATTCCTCAGATTGCACAATCTATTCAATTCAACACAACGTAGAGCTCAAATAAATAAATGGACTGCACCATGACAGTCAACATAAAATTTCGATCGTTCGCTATCCCAACCTTATTTTCGAAAAATAAATAAATAATTAAATAATTTCGAAAATTAATAAATAAATACAATAAATCCATTTAGGCCAGTAATGCCTAATTGAAGCTCGAGACGAGTCGAGAAAAATCCCGAGATGCATTCAATAAATACTTGCACATGTCTACTTGCTAATTGCATATTCCAATTGCCTAACATGCATCACAATTAATTAATAATCACTAATCTATTATAATCTAACCACATAATCCTACTTAATTAACACTAATCAACCCTTAAGTGTCATTAGCAAACTAAGAAAGCATTAGTGAGCAAAACTCACCAGAATAACAAGCAAGTCTGATCAAATCGATGGGAATGGCGCGGGAAACGACAAACTCCAAAGCAGACCTAGAAACTGAGGCTCGGAACACTCCAAAAGCGGGCCTGCAAGTGGCTGAAAACCCACTTCTGAACTTTCTGCATAAGGCTGGAAAACAGGAGAAATCAACTCAGTTGGTGCGGTGAAGCTTGGGAATGAAGGAATAGACCAAACCGGGCCTAGAGGAGGACTCTCGGGGTTCAAACGGGCTCAAAACAAACCTGACTAAGCTGCGGCGAACCTGAGACAGCAGCTGTTGGACGAGAGAGAGACGGCCAAGGGGCGGACGGGGTGCAGCAAGGTGTGGCCAGGCGGGCACGTGCGAGGGGTAAGGGTGGTGGCGACAGTTTTCGGCAGCGACTATAGCTTCTTCCAGCTTCTTCTCTGGCTTGGTGGCGTTGAGCAGAATGGAGGGAGAGAAAGGAGGGCTTGGACGGTGGAGTGGTAGTCGATCAAGAGGGGTGAGAGAGAGAGATAGAGATAAGCGAGAGATGGAGGGCTCCACATGGCCTTATTTTCCACAAAAATATCTCTAGGAATCAACCTAGGCCAAGTATCATCCCTTGGCCTCCATTTGGCCACCCACACACTCTCCTAACAACTTCTCAAAGGGTCCAAACTTGCTAGGCTAAAGGGGCTTACGAAATTGGAGTGGGGTGGCTTCAATTGATTCAATTCTCTCTTGATTCCCTCTCATACGGCTCTCATAAATCCGACCCACCTTCCATCAGTCACCTTAGCATTTTTCCTCACCCATACATCCATCATGTTTCCCAATTTTTCCATAAAAAACAACGCTCGGCTTTTTTTGCACAAAAATGACCATGCGACAACTTTTTCCCAAAAAGTCTTGGTTGCCAGAAAAATCTTCTAAGACTGAGTCGTGGATCCTAGAATTTATTGTGACATGACAAAATCTTCAATTTCTGAAATTGGACTTGAATTGACGGTTAATTTCCATTCGGCGCGTTTTTAGCGTGACCTAGACTACTAGGTAGTTTTTAGAACTTTTTAGGGCAAATGACCCGTGGTCGATTTTCTTCAAGCCACTATGAACCCACTTGACTCATTGACCACTCTTGATTGTCGTGAAAATCTCGAGGATTTAATTACAGACACGGGGTACCAAAACAATAGTAAAATCATATTAGCACTGGTTGACGAGAATTTTCCAATTTAGTGGAGTCACCCACGATCGGTCACACATCTTAATCAAACAGACCTATCTCTGATCTCAAATCAATTTTTAACTGTGCCATAATGACATTTAAAGATGAGCATGGTTGAGAAGTCGATTCGGGGTCGAATTCTCAAGTCTATTGTCTTAAAGTTTCTTAATGGCTTACCCAGCTAATCTAGTTATCTTGAGAGTGATCAGCTCTGAGAACAGCCCTATGAACGCGTCAATGAAATGCCCGATTAATTCAATAGAAAACAGGATCGAAAATCTGGGATGTCACACGTACTGAAACCTTGAAGAAAATCATCATGAGTTTGATTAAGTCTTCATTCTTACGTTCAGTCTGAAACTTATCAGAGTGGGCAGACTTCTGATGTAAGATAGACTTTGACACAAAAGTCTGTCAATCTTCATAATAGAACTTAGATAAGTTTTGTCAGCTTCAAAACATTATAGGAGTTTTCTCCAACAACTTGGTCGAACTAATATTTCTCAATATCAAGTCAAGAAGTAGGGTGACCTTCTCTCTCCTTGTGGAGGTCTCTATAAGGCAGATTATTTTCATCACTAAAACTAGCATAGTTAACGCCAATTAAAATGGACACATAAAGTACCTCAATGTTAATATATGGGCAAAAGCAGGTACTAACCGTGGGTCACAAGCTCTTTTGAGAAAAGAAAGTGAGAAGAAGAACAAGAAAGAATGAATTGTAATGGAAATCAGCCAGTTCATTTACCTACGAATTGCTTCCTGAGCGAGAAGTTTTGATTATTCTAACAACAAAAGCTGCAAGCCAACGCTACCATCCTCATCTCTGCCAGTCGAACTGGAAGTCAACATAGTCTTGGCTCGCATGCCATGAGGGAGAATAAGCTTAGGATTTCCCTTTGATACTATTTGACTATGTTCCTCACTACTCCTTTGACAATCTTGCATGTCTTTATGTAGATATGTCTCGATCAAACTATCTTGGTGCATTAGTGGACTCTCAACTTCTAAATTTGTTGATTCAAGAACAACTTCACGGAGTAAAGTTGGATCGATTAGTCGATTATCTTGAATCCCAACCTTCAAATTGTCATCAAGTGGCTTGCATATTATTCGGAATCCCCACTTTTTCACCTTTGTAGCCAATACTGTAAGGCTAAATTGTACATAACTCCCATCAATTTGACCAAAATTGACGTCTCCCCACAGATCATATGGTGTGAAATACAAAAGCAAGATTTGATCAGAATCCATTGCCAAGAAGTTCATTCCTCCTTTGCAATTCCTCATTTCGCCATTCACATATGATAAAATCTCAACTATTGGAAACTCCGTTTGTTCATTGTTGTTGAAAATGACACAGAGAAACAACCCAAGAAACTTGTCATACAAGTCCTTTGAAGCCATGAATGATACGAAACTCTCTTCAATAGGGAGAACCCACTCTGGCATCTCTCCTTTAGGGAGCCAAATTATGTAATCAGGAGGCGTCTGTTATAAGGATAGACCATTAGAAAGTAACAAAGTTTGTTAATAGTAGCTCTTAGATAAAAGAATTCATTTTGAGTTTAGTGATTAATCTTAGTGAATTCCACTTCAAACTAAAGCTCTCTAAATAAGTAGAGATTCTTTGACCCTTGCTAGCATTAACATACAGCTCTCATGTGATGGAAATTCTTCCTCTAATAGCAAGGTAGCCAACTTTAATACATGCAAAAACGTGCATAATCACTTTATATGTGTTTGCTTTTCTTGAGCCTTTGCATTTACTACTATTGCAATATACAAGAGCACAATACATCCTGCATATACTCCATGAGAGAGAGAGAGAGAGAGAGAGAGAGAGAGAGAGAGAGAGAGAGAGAGAGAGAGTGAGTCTGACCTGGTCCAAAGAGGGAATGTCAGCCACGGTCAACACTTTACGAACAAAAACACAAGATAAAAATGAATCTCCACTGTTTTGCAGAGATTCGAAATTATTAGCCGAAAGATGCTTAAGAAATGGTGGAAGCTTAGGTATATCTTGTAATTGATGCCCGTATGAAATTGCATATACGAACAAATGACCACGCTTATGAATAGATGTGGGAAGGCTAGTAACATTGCTCTCTGCCAGAATTAACATTTGCAAGAAGGGAAAACAGGAAGAATTCTCTAGAAATTCTATTCCGGATAGATTACATTCCCCAAGAGATAAATAGAGTAAATTTGAAAGTCCAGTCTTCATGCGTGAATCAGCTAAATTCTCATATTTTGGAAATCTTATTAACTTTGGGCAATACCCAAGTTCCAAGAGTTCAATGTTTTGTAACTTGTAAATGCTAGACGGAAGACTTACCAAGTTCTTGCAATTACTTAAATCCATTATTTTCAAAGAAACAAGATTTTCTATTGATGCAGGAAGTTCTTTAATAGCGGTTCCTTGTAAACTCAGCTTCTTCAAGCCTTTGAGTTTATATGGAATATCGGGGAACCTTTCAAATTTTATGCACCCCCTTAAATTCAACAACTGTAACTTGTCGTGATATGCAATAGATTCATGGGCTTTTACCAAGTTTTTGCAATCATAGAGAACCAATTCCTCAAGATTTGGAGCACAAGAAAGGTCAGGCATACAAACCAGTGATTCACAATTACTAAAATTAATGTACTTCAATCTTTGGAAGTCCTGCAAAAACAATGATACCAACATTTCATAAAATGTTACCATAAATTGATTTTCTGAGAATTACATCTTGTATTGAGAAATTTGTAAACAATTAGGAACTTTACTATTTAAGTAGAAATCTATACGTATACATCGTAAGAGATTGAAATTTAGAGATGATTAATCAAAAAGTTGATGGATATTGGTCGGATGCGGGCCACGTGGTCAAACTGTGCCACATGTTAAGTCATGTGGCAATAAAAAAAAATTAAAATGAAGTGCCACTTAGCAACCATCCAAATGTGGGCCACATAACAAAATTAAGCCATGTGTCATGCCATGTGCCAATTAGAGAAGCAAAGTTAATGTCATGTGGCGAGCACCAAAGTGTACCCTTTTTTTTAATTCTGATTTAGACTATATATAATAGCTTAATGTCAATACTATATTCTATCACAATGAAACTTTTCCAAAAATAAATAATATTTTAAATTTCTTCGAAGTCGTGCAAAGAAATTGAAATCAACTTTGAAAGCAATTATGAATAAAAAGAATTCACCTATACAATTTAATATCTAGCTCTGATTTTTTATCAAGAAACTAAGGGTATGCCACTACTAGATCCCCTTATTTGTAAATGCTTTACAACATTATTGGCAAAGCTTCTAATAAATATTTCATTATGTTTGCTTAGATGTGTTGCTCCTTATGAACCGACTTAACTAATTAACAATGCCTTGTTTACAGCACAGTGCGCTAAACCCTTTGACAGAGCTAATTCCATCAATGTAGGGTAAATCTTGCTGTTCAGGTTCGTACATTGGGTAAGGCTCCATCATTTGGTAACTAACTAGCCCCTTAAGTTTGCGTTCAGTGGAAGATGTGATTAGAATATCTAATTTACCACATCCAAATCAAGCGCTTGGCCACTCAGCTCTCTACTACTTGGGTGTTTTCACTTTTATACACAATATCAATGGATTCATTTTTTATACTTTCGTTTCCTTTATGCTCATCATACCAATTTTTTGTGAAACAAAAAAGATTATGTGTAAACAACCAACACAATTAGAATGAGGTTACATAGCTTATACTAGCACTTTCCCATTCTTCACTAGGTAGATTTGATTTGATTTTGAAATACAACTATGTCGATTGTTAGAGACATTGGATTTAAAAGTATTTGAACTTCATCTATATTATTATATCAAGTAAAGAAAGAACATCCCACTTTAAAGGGTTTTCCTTTCTTCTTCTTTTTTTAAATTTTCCTTCAATTATACTCAATTACTTATTTTACAAAATTATACTCAATGAGAGATACGTGAAATTGGTTATTCTAGTTTATCTCACATACCTTATAATTATGTCTTGATCTTGAATTAGTATATTGAACCCTACCCAAATGGATGATGTGGACCTTTTTATTGGATGAGGCATAGAAGAAAAGTTCGAGTGGGACTTTGGCATGCTGTTGCATTCTTTAGATGATAATCTTGGATTATAATTTTTTTTCTTTGTTGGGATATATCAATCCGACATTCAGTCAACCAACAAGGGTTTTTTTTAGATAAAAGAACACCCAAAGTGCCAAAACTTGGCACAAGGGGATACTAGTACCAAAACTTATGAAAGTGGCACTTAAGTGCCACTTTTTATGAAAAATGGGACACTTAACTATCACATCCGGCGAACTTTTTCGGAAATCTTACGTGACAATTTTTTGTTAATCTTCTCGTTTACATGGCTCGCCAGAAGGCTGACTCAGCCAAAATACACAAAAACAACGTCATTTTGGTATAATTCGAATTTCAATATAAAAATTAATTTTACTGTAATTTTATAATAATAATTAAAAAAAAAAAAGAGGAGGAACGCAGTTGGTGGCTGAGGGCTCAGCCCTCGCCGCTATCGCCCCTTGTCGTCGACGGCCCTAACCGACCCTCCCCCACCTTTCGGCAATGGTGGGGAGGCGGCAACGACGACGAGGGCTAAGCCCTCCGCTAGCTGCCTTCCTCCTCCTCCTATATTTTTTTTTTGTTATTATTATTATTATTATTATTATTATTATTATTATTATTATTATTATTATTATTATTATTATTATTATTATTTTACATTTAATTTAATTAATTTTTATATTGATTATTTACCACGTCAGCACCAAAATGACGTAATTTTGCACTAAGCTAGCCGGAAAATCACCACCACGTCAGCGTTTTGACCAGATTTTCTCGCCGTTGGCACTTAACTGATCCATTTTGCTCCGATTTTGGCACTTAACTGTCACTTTCCTAATTTTTGGCACTTAAATATCTCTTTGTGTCAAGTTTTGGCACTGTTGGTGTCCTTGTGTCATTTTTTTTTTTTTATCTATCTAAGGTATGAGACCAAGAGTTGAACTCCTTTGATTGCCACTCGGTTGACTTTCTTTGAAGATAAATATGAAGCAAAATAGAGAATTGGGGAATTTTATGTATAATTCGAAATATTGAAAAGAGTACATAAAGAGCCTATTTATAGGCTTACAAAGAGTAAATCAATGGAAGTCAAATCGGATATGAATAATTGAAATAGATATAAAAAATAGAGATAATACCATAAATATCTCTAAAAGATATTTAAATTAGAAAAGATTGACTTGGTGATGCAATAGAGATGTCGTAACACAACCACATGGCGCTTACTCAAACCAGAATTGGGGTATTTGGGTGATCACTGTTGAGGGCGTTGAGGGATGGATTTATTGGCTTGGATGCGTGGGTGCAAAGTAGGAAGAAAAAAAATTGGGGAATTTCTTGGTGCACTAGAATTACCTTAGGATATGAGGCTTTGATACCAAGATAAATATGAAGTAGAAAAGAGAATTGGGGAATTTTATATATAATTCAATATATTGAAAAGAGTACATAAAGAGCCCATTTATAGGATTACATAGAGAAAATCAAAGGAAATCAAATCAGATATGCATAATCAAAATAGATATAGAAAAACAGTGAAAATATCATAAATAACTCTAAAAGATATTTAACGTCCTAATATTGCTAACACTTCAAAAGGCCGCTTAAGAGGAACCAAAAAGGAATAATCTGAAGAATGGAGGTAGAAAATAAATGTAGGTTTTATTTTCGGTCTCCCTTCAGTTGCAACCACATAAAAGAGAAACAATGGGAAGCTCTTCTTTAGCTAGGCATAGGAGCGAGAACACACAATGATATATTTGCAACATAGTTTTACATCCAAATTGATTTGTTTCTTTGTGAGCATTGTGGGTTTAGGTGTGTCTAGAATTGGGAAACACTTGAGTGCGTGAATGATTATGACTCTAAAATTCTCCGATTGGATTTTTTGTGCTAGCTATCTCCATGTAATAGGTACCAAAACTGAGACCCGAGCCACATAAATATTTCATTTTTTTATTTCTCTTTTATTTTCTAGTAATATTGCGTTCATTTAATTTCAAGATTCGTTAGATTTTGCATTATTTTGTTGTAATGGGTATTAGAGCTACCGTTATAATTTTTTGGATTTGATTTGAGATTTTTTCTTGTTTGATCATTGTTTAGAAATCTGTTGTTGCAATTATGTGTAAAGCGAGAGTAGAAAGTTTGAGAAGTTTAACGGGATGAATAACTTTGGATTGTGGAGCATTACGATGCATGCGCTATTAAAAGATTTGGCCGAGGCATTAGGTGGCAAGACTAAGTTGCCAGAAACAATGAAAGATGCCAATAAAGATGAGTTAATTGAGAGAGGAAGGAGTATAATCCTATTGAATTTATCAAATGAGGCATTAATGATGGTAGCTGAAGAGAAGGATGCTCTAGTATTGTGGGCAAAACTTCAATCACGATGTGTAAAGAAAGGTTTGAATATTGCTTATACATGTTGAAGAGAATGTTTCAAGTTTGTTATACTAAAGATTCTTCCATCAACTCCCATTTAAACTCATGATGGACTCGAAAAACATTGAAGAGACCCTAGATGATGAAAAATAAGGCATGCTATTGTTGGCTTCTTTACTAGACTCATGGATATATTTCACTAATTCACCATTATAGGGCATACTGCATTTACCTCATAAGAGGTACAATATGTTGTGTTCTCTAAAGAGTGGTAGAGAAAACTGCACGATGAGGATCTAGCACAAGAGGTGGTGTGAGGACTTATGATTTGAGGTAGAGATCAACATCGGAGTCCTAGAGTAGAGGTAAAAATAGATTGAAGTCTCACCATAGAAAGTCTAATGGTTGCGTGATGTACTTTGAATATCACAAGGAGGGGTACATGAGGATAGATTGCTTGAAGCTTAAAAATAGAGGTAATAGGCAAAATACCATAGCTTGTGCAATTTGGCGAACGTTGTCGAGGAAAGCACCAATGTTGCAAAGGTTGTCTTGAGTGTGACTATTAACTCATGAAGAGATGCATAATCTAGAATTTGGGATGTTCTTTATCATATGATTTTTCATGGGAAATGGTTTACAATTTTCTAGACTGCACATGGTGATAAAGTTCCAATGGGGAATAACATAGCCTAAAAGATTATCTAGACAACGATAATTCGGATTTGGATGCACGATGAAGTATTGCACATATTGATAGACGTAAGGCATGTACCAAAGCTCAAGAATAACCATATTTCTCTTGTAATACTCGATAACATCAGGTTTAAGCATACTACTAAAGGAGGAGCGGTGAAAATCTTTTGAGATGCCATGACAGTGATGAAGGGAAAATGGTGAATTCTCTATATCATCTACTGGGAAACACCATGACTAGAGCTCCTGTAGTTTCATTAGGTGAGTCATTCTCAAACCTAACTAAGATGTGACATATGCCATTGGGATATAAGCATGAGATAAGTATGACAATATTGAGTGAGGGTGGGTTGCTCAAAGGTGAGAAGATAGGGAAGCTGAACTTGTGTAATACATCTTTAGGAAGTAGAGCCAAGTTATATTCATTACGGCTATGCATTCGACCAAAGTAACTAATTTGTTATTTTCATTTAGAAGTCTAGGCCCATCTCCAATTTCTTTGAAAGAAAGTGCCCAGTATATGCTAATATTCATAGATTATTATTTGGAAAAAAAAAAGGTATGGATATACTTCTTAAAGCACAAATCTAAGGTGTTCAAACAAGTCGAGAAATTTAAGGCACATATTGAGAAGCACTCAATAAATAAATTAAGAGCCTTAGGATCAATAATGACATGGAGTTTTGTAGTAAAGATTTTATTAGTTTCTACAAGGGAGAAGGGGTTGCAGGATACATCATAATGCCTTGGATACCATAGTAGAATGGTGTTGCACGATGAAAAAATAGAACTTCGATTGAACGAGCAAAGTGCATTCTTTCGCATATAAAATTGGGCAAGGAATTTTAGGTTAAAGTAGTAAACATAGACTGTTACATGGTTAGTCGATCTCCATCAGGTGTTATCGAGTGGAAGGCTCATGAGGAAGTATGGTCGGGGAGTCCTATTGACTACTCTAGACTACAAGTATTCGGATATCTTGCATGTACTCATGAAAATGATGTTAAGCTTGAGCAATGGCAATGAATTGCATATTTCTAGGTTATGCCTATGGGTCAAAGGTTACTAGCTATAGTATAATGGTCTCGACTCACTCAGTTTTCTAGTTGGTAGAGATGTGACATTAGACGCAACTGCTATAATTCAATAGTGAACTTCTTGAACACTACTGGTAGAACAAATAAATCATGGTGTCAATTGTGAAATGGATTTTTAAGTGGAGACTTCAAACGACTCAAAGGTAATAGAGGCTGATATTATAGTTCCTAAAGTTGATGATATTGAACAACTAGTAAAGTCGAAACACGATATAGCCATGGGCAGTAGACAAGGAAAATCAAAATACCGATTTGTTATGGTCATACAAATATTGCTCATGCATGGACTATTGGTGATAAGGTGGAGACATATGCATATTCATTTTATTCTGAGACATTGGCTAGTGCTAAGCAATCATAGTGACTAGGGGCTATGAGCAAAAAGACGAAGTCACTCTATCGAAATCAGACATAAAATCTGGTCAAAGTATCCAAAAGCTAGAAGATAGTTAGATGCAACTAGGTCTAAAAACAAATTAAGAGCGTTCCTAGTGTGGGAGTGATGAGGTGTAGGGCGAGACTTGTGAAGTAATATACTCAATGGAAGGACATTTACTACAATAAGATGTTCTCTCACATGATAAGGCATAATTCTATTCAAGTATTACTTGCCTTAGTTCCTAAATGAGATCTCAAGCTAGAGCAGCTAAATGTCAAAACAATATTGCTTCACAATGCAACCTCAGGGATATGCTATTTCGATAAGGAAGATCATGTCAGCTTATCAAAGAAATTTTTGAATGGGCTGAAACATTGTCCTAGGTAGTTGTAAAAACATTTTGATACTTCCATGGATAGTTGGACAATTCAAAATTTCAATTGGATAGCTATGTTAACTTTAAGAAATTGGAGGATAGGTATTGATTTAGTTGTTATTATATGTTGAAAACATGTTGGTAGCAAATTAGGATATGTTTGATATTCACATGTTGAAGTGCCATCATGCTGAGTTTGAGATGAAATATTTTAAGTATTGCAAAGAAGATATTGGGTATGAGATATTGTGTGATAAGGCTACAAGAGTTTCAGCGTCTATATCAAAAGAAATATATTGAGAAGATTGTGGCATGTGATTGGCGAAATCTATGAACCTTTAGCCAAGCACTTTAAACTCACCATAGACTAAGGAGGATGAACATATGTCTTGTGTTCCTTATTCTAGTGTAGTGGGTAGTATTATGTATACCGTGGCATGTACAATCGGAAGCTATGAAATGGATACTCATATACTTGAAGGGGACAACAGGTCATGTAAATTCAAATCATTCTAGTGACTTGGACGAGTGCGGGTCCTTAGTGAAAGACATCATTAGACTAGCGGGTGGTGCAACAAGTTGGAAGGCATCCTTATAGGACCACACTACCTTGTCTTTGATGGAGCCAAAGTACATGACATTGGCTTTTATAACAGATGAGTTGATATGAATAAGGGATATGCTCTCAAACATTGAGGTTAGAGCAGTAAAACATTTCTATATATCAAGACAATCGAGGTACAAAATATCTAGCGTGTAATCTGATTTATCATGAGCGAATGAAGTACATCAACATTAAGTACCATTTCATTTGAGATTTTGTGGTGAAAAATAAGGTTGATGTGAAAAAGATCGCAAAAAGGAAGAACCCAGTAGACATAATGCCAAAGCTTGAGCTCCATTAGCCCTTATAGAGAATCCCTTATAGAGAATAAGCGCCCATTAAGGCGTTGGGAGAGCTACTATGGTGGATGAACAGTAGGAATTGGCTACAACATCAAGGTAGAGAGTTATTGAATGATATCTTAAGTTTAAGCCTCTATACTGGAGCCAAACCTATTAGAGGATGTAAATTGATTCAAATTGGATGAGGCATATAAAGAAAATCTCGGTTGGACTTTGATTCGGTGTTTCCGTCTTCAGATAATAATCTTGGATTATAATTTATTTATTTTCAGATATAGGAATCCAGATTCGGTCAATAGACAACGATTCTTGTTGAGAGAACATCCTTATGGTATTTTGGAGATTCCAAAACTATCCTTGGTTTACTATTTCTATGATAAATGAAGGTATTTGTCTTAATGACGCGATGATGATTTCAAAAAAATTGTGATAATAGTGCTGGTTTTTGTGAGTTCAATGAAGATTGATTACAAGCATGAGGATCATGACGAGAGGAGAACAAGTCAAATATGACAAGATATTCATAAGGACTTTGAAATACCGTGATCGATCTATCACCAATGTAAAATCTTTGGAAGATGACATACTCGGGATGATTATTGGATAATTGATCGCAATTCGTTCCACATAGTTTGACTGTGGGCAAAACCAATGGACTAGTGATAAGGGCGCATGCTATGATAAGGTGACCATAAGTAATGTATTTTGCTGTCTAGTCTTAAATGGTGATACTCAATAAGTGCATTTGCGGATGATCGTTATATGGGTAGAATATAGCCGTTAACAGGTTGGGAGTTCTTAGCTAG
The DNA here is from genome assembly GCA_007663325.1 of Eucalyptus pauciflora. Taxonomy (NCBI): domain Eukaryota; kingdom Viridiplantae; phylum Streptophyta; class Magnoliopsida; order Myrtales; family Myrtaceae; genus Eucalyptus; species Eucalyptus pauciflora. The sequence continues at coordinate 365,199 of VMYD01000100.1, read as the reverse complement.
AGAACTAGAAATGAGTTAGAGCAGCAATGACTATTTTGGTCAAACAGCCGGAGGTATAAATAATTTAACAACTCCTGCAAACTCTATCTTGGGAAACCTTGCTATCATCCAAAGGAAAGGATAGTATGGACGATCCGAACCTCAACAACAACTCCGTCAACTCCCAATAGCTCTTATGTCCTCAAAAGCATCTCCAAGGGATGGATTGAAGATGTCTAATAAAGAGGTTCAAAGTGGCTAAAAAGAATTGGATGTAGAGAAAACTTGTTCTATTATATCATCTCCTTGTTCTAATCAAACCGTGCTACTATCCATCTATAATTCTCTTTGCAGTGTTCTTGTTGCTTTGTAATAGGTGACAAGAGGATGTGTGCAAGAGTGATAGCGTTACTTGCATTCTGATAATGTGATATATCTTATAATATAAAAATACGTGCCAATTGTAACTTGTCTTAATGATTACTAGTGAATTGCAACCCATGTTGAGGCTATTAACTAGAAAAGTGGACGTAATCTTGGGGATAAAACCAAATCACCATTTATTATTGTGTGCTATTTTCTGCATGTTCATTATTGCCTATAATTGTTTAATAGTAGCACCAGCTCGGTTGATTCTTTCAAATCTGTTTTTGCTACTATCAAAGTACATCTTATTATCTTTTACGAGATACACTGTTTAAGTTTTCAATTAATCTAGTCAGCCCCTCTAAATTGTATTGTTAGTCTCAACAATTTTTTCATATTTATCCAAGTTTTGACAGAGACCGAGAGCTGAACTCCTTCAAATGCTTCATAATGGACTTTCATTTAAAAAGCCGCACGAGGGGAAACAAAAGGAGACACTCTAAGGAAAGCCAAAGGTTGGTTAGAGGAAGAAAATAATATGAGGGTTTTTTTTTTTTTTTGTCCCCCTTCATCTGCAACTGCACAAGAGAAACAAGCAGGAAGCTCTTGTTTAGCCATGCAGTGGAGCGGGAGCACACAATGATATTTTGTACAATGAGTTTTACATATGAATTAATTTATTTCTTTTTTAACATTGTGGGTTGTGTGTATGAGTAATTGTAATTCTGTAATTCTCCGATTAATTATTGAACTATTTGCTGCTAGATATCCCATTGAAGTGGGTATTGATACTGAAACAAAGTAAATTTCTTGAGTTCTTTATTATTTCTTGTTTATATCACTAGTAATTTCACATTGATTTAGTTGCAAGGTCACATAGCTTCTGCATTATCCCACGACAATATTTCAATACTAAAATTTCAACTTTCTTATGATGCGATAACCTTCGAAAAAAAGTTCAAATTTCTAAATATCTTTTTCTTATGATTTAATGACCTTCATTAAAAAAAAATCAAATCTTGAAATATCTTTCCCTCCCACATATGTTTATACAATTTCCTAGTTTTACGTATTTATATCTACTAAAATTGTTTCTACTTAATTTTTCAAATGCTAATTTTGTTGCACGAAAGAATATTTCTAAAGCAAGTAGTTAGGGTTATTTTGAAAGAAAAATAAAACATAGGGAGCACCACTTTCTTTTGTGTATTAGTACATAAAATACACACACACACACACAAACCCACACAAATGAGGTGATGATAAGAAGGTGTAAGTAGGTAAATGCTCACCTTAAATTGTTTTGGCAATCCAATAATATTGCTTTTGCTCATGTTAAGTCCCACTAATTTCTTTGGACCAGGGGAAAATTCAGGAAACCAAGAAGCACATCCAACCCATTCAAACCATCTTAGCTCATTAGGAAGACATATAGGACCTTGGAAAGAATTATGCACATTGCGCATGACGAGTAGTCTCAACCTACTTGCTTTTGTAAAAACATGAGGGCTGATATATATCTCTTTTTGCTCCGGTGGCTCCAACACTATGGCTTTTACTACACAACCTCCCTGTATATATGAGATTAGACTATTTAAATAATGCATATTTAGTAATTAGAGTCAAAGATAAGGAGCACAATTTTGATTGTATTTGCAAGTCTTACCATGTCACAGGACAAAACATCGAGAACATCATCATATAGCCATAGCCTACTGCGTCTCCCGGGATCATCGCGACATTCTTGGTTCACAATGTCCATACCCATCAATTGAATCAAGCCATGCACTTCTACAGTTCGGTGCTCAATACTTATCAAGGACCTCTCAATGAGAATTTCTAATCCTATAGCTATCTCGAAATCACAACTGTCAATAACTTTCTTTATGTACTCACTATCCCACCCCTTAAAGAAGCAAGCAATGTGGAGAAAAATCTCTTTCTCATTATCCTCTAGTCCATCATAACTTATTTTGAGCACATTATTAATGGTTTTGTTAGGATTCCTAGAAAGTTTCTTTAGTGTACTTTTCCATTCATGTACACTTCTACCACATAAGAAGGAACCTAGCACCTCAATTGCTAAAGGAAGGCATCCGGCATGATTCAAAACACTATCCACTAGATCTGTCTTGATTTTTGGTTTTTGGTGTGTCCCAAAAGCATGCTTACTTAGTAGCTCTCGAGCTTCACTATCCTCCAATGCTTTAACTTCATACACATGATCTTGATCTATCCCATGACAAGTTAGCAAATGTTTATCTCTTGTGGTAATGATGATCCTACTTCCAATACCAAACCACTTGCCTTCTCCTGCTAAAGCATTTAATTGACGCAAGTCATCCACATCATCAAGGATAAGGAGAACTTTTTTGCGACAAAGTCTATCTTGTACTAGATGAGTACCAGCATCAACATTGGACACTACTAATCTTTGTTTTAGTAGTAATATCTCAGATAGTAATTTTTCTTGCAAAGCAACTAAATCCCTACAATTTTTTGAAGTTTCTTGAACATTAGCCAAAAAAGTTGAACCTTCAAATTGTCTGAAAATGTCATTATAAATGGCTTTAGCTAAGCTTGTCTTCCCTATGCCTGCCCTTCCCCATAATCCCATCATAAGAACACCATCATCAAACTCGAGGTTTAACATAGATCTTAGCTTAACCACTTTGGAATCAATCCCAACTGGATGCTTAGCAACATGCAAAGGTGTTCGGTCTAGAAGAGTGGAGATCTCCTTCACGATTCTTTCTATAAGCTCTGACTCATCTCTGTTAAAAACAGAAAAAAGAAGTTGTAGGATCGTTTTTAGCAATTTGAATAAGCAAATATTGAGCAATTACCAGCTAACAATGACAAAGCAGTGCATCACATTTTCTGATGATCATAACCAAAACAATATGTATTCCCAACAAGTTGAAACAAGTTAAGGCTTCAACATTTAGTCATCCAAATAATTCACGTTCTTTTGATATATACATGACGATGTACTTATTTTTCTTTTTGACGGATATATGTGTTTCATATGCACGCTTAATGAAAAAGAGCTATTTAAAACTTTTGACGTTGGTCCAGATTTTCAATTCAAAAACTCTTATAGCACAATGTCATTGTCCACCATGGCCTATACACATTAATAATCCTTTATCATTTATCAGGTGTTGCGGACTTTCTTATTCCTTCCAAAGAAATGGGATAAGTGCACTAAAACTACTTAACATTTTGTCCATTGGTCGATCCATTTTAATTCAAATGAATCAGTGAACTTTTTCAGCCGATGGCATCCTAGTATCAATTTCTTATAACTAGAAAAAGCAACTTGTCAATTCTATGGTTAGTCACATGTGTTTTTTTGAAATTAAAAGGCCATGGTAGTGAGTTTCAAACTTGGTTGACCAAAATTGAATACTTCTAGAATTCAATTGACAAAAATGAAACTTGAAGAACTCAAATAGCCCATACATAAATCGTTCAGAACATTTGTTGTACTTTGGAGAGGGCAACAAGGATCCAAAAAAAAAAGGGCAAAAGTACGCTTAAAGTACCAAAAGTTGGCACAAATGGATACTTAAGTGCCAAAAGTTATGAAAGTGACACTTAAGTGCCAAAATCGGAGAGAAATTGATCACTTAAGTGCCAATCTGGCCAAAATCTAGCCAAAATGCTGACGTGTGCAATTTCCGACGAAGTAAGTGCAAAACGACGTCGTTTTGCACATTGATGTGACCAAATAATACAAAAACAACATTGTTTTGGTGCTGACGTAGTAAAAAATTAATTAAATTAATTTTTAAATTAATTTTATTTAAAACATTTAAAAATAAAAATAAATATTTAAAAATTAAAAAATTAAAAAATTAAAATAAAAGGGACCCTCAGCCGCCGTCGGCAAGGGCCGGCGATTGGGGGGGAGGGTCGACCGGGGTCATCGGCCCCTGGCCAAGGCCTGGCAACCCCGGCGGGGAGGTGGCGGCTGAGGGCTGAGCCCTGAGCCGCCTCCCTTTTATAAAAAATATAATTAAAATTTTTTAAATTTTTTAAATATTTTTATTTTTAAATTTTTTAAATAAATTTTATTTTAAATTTTATTTTATTGATTTTTATATTAATTTTTTACCACGTCAGCACCAAAACGACACTATTTTGCACTTGCTTCGCCGGAAAATTGACACGTCAACATTTTGGCCCAATTTTGGTCGGATTGACACTTAAGTGATCAATTTTGCTCTGATTTTAGCACTAAGTGTCACTTTTGTAACTTTTGGCACTTCAAGGGTCCGAGTGTCCAAAAAAAAGAGCTATAGAACTTACCCAAATGAAATAGCTCATCAAAACTATTGGAGGAATTCAATTGTTCCACGCTCGAAAATAGGTTTTTTACCAATGCCAGTGAATTTCATTAAGTGCAAGTAAGTGTCAAAAAACTGTTGGTGAACAATAGAGATGGGACATTTCCTTTCATATAAGTTGTTAGTAAGTTACTTGCATTTATATAAAATTACAATATTAATTTATAGTTTGCAAGTTACCAATTGTGATACTAACTTATCAAAGTTGATTAGCATAACATACTGGTTCAAATATACTAAATTTTATATCAAATTACCAACTCAAATATAGTGACTTACTAACTTTTGTGTTAGTAAAAAAAATCTACTAGTTTTGGGTTACCAACATCATTTGAGCTACTTACAAATAAATACTTCTTCTTCTTTTTTTTCCAACTTTTATAGTGGGTCATAAATTCTCATTTGAGTTATTTACTGACTCTTTGTAGGAAATGACAGCCTTAATTAGAGTGACTTACCAACTTTTCTTTGATTAAGTTGATAACTGGTTTTTTGTTGTCAACTCTCATTTGAGTTACTTGCCAACTTTATTTTTCTTTTAATTACCTATATTATTATCATTTCCCAACTTTATTTATTGACTTTATCTGATTAAGTAATCAATGAATTCCGGGTTATCAAGGCGTTGGTAAGAAAGGAAAATAAAAGATAAGTGAATTTTTTTTTTTTTTTTTTTTGGTCAAAGATAAGAGAAGTTTTTTTGTAATGTAAAACTAGTTGTTAACTTAATTCTAGAAGATGGTAAATTTAAAAGGAAGAACATATAACAGTTGGCAAGCAACTTAAATTAGAGTTGATAATCCAAAGCTAGTCGATTACTTAATTGGAGAAAAGTTGGTAATCACATATAAATATTGGTAACTTGTATAACAGTTGTCATACTCAAGACGTTGGCAGAAAGGTAAATAATTGTTAGTAGAAAAATAAGAGAAAAGCTATTTTTTTTTTTTTAGAAAAAGAGAATTTAGTAATTTAAAAGAATAAATACACATTGCGAACTAGCTCAAGTAAGAGTTACAAACCCAAAACTAGTTGATTGGCAACTTAATTGAAGAAAAGTTGATAATTACTCTAATTGGGGTTGATAATTTCTAAATGGAGTTAGTAATGATAAACAAGGCAAGTAAAAGTAGTATCTCAATGCAAAATTTTGTATATTTTTAAATGTCGATAAGTAACTCAAATGAGTATTGATAACAAAATAATATTTAATAACTTAATCAAAGATTGGATAAGTTACACAACCACCGAATTTCATGTGGTAAAGGGTATAATAAGTCAAAAGGTATATATAAGTCGATAAAAGTTAAGAGAACCTTTTATTCTTTTAGAAATAAAAAAGAAGTTCTTAATTTGGAGGAAAACAAATTAACACCGGTAAACTATCTTGATTAAAAGATGGTTATGCAAAACTAGTTAGTAATTTAATTGGAGAAAAGTTAGTGATCGCTCTTATTGAGGTTGGCATTCTCTAAAAATAGTTGCTAAGTCTAAAAAGTAGGCGAGTAAGTCAAATGAAAGTTATTAGAAATGATAACAAATATTGGGAAGTTAGTAAAAGGAATAAAGCTGGTACGAAACAATCAAATAAGTGTTGATCACCCAAAACTTGTTGGCTACTCAAGGATAGTTATGATAGTTCATAAATTTAAGGCGTTGGTAAGAAAGGTCAACAAAAGTTGGTAAAAGATAAGAGAAGTATTTTATGTGATAATTAACAGAAGTTGTTAATGAAAGAAAACTAAATACCGATAACTAAGTATAATAAGAGTTGGTAATGCAAAATTATTTGGGAACTTAAATGGAACAAAAGATAATCACTCCAATAAAGGTCAATAATTCTAAATAAAGTTGGAAAACCTAATATGTTTGTAAGTATGGTAAATATAAATTGACAACTCTAAAAAAAAGTTATTAAATTGAAAAGAACAAATGTTGGTAAGCAACTAAGATGAGAATTCATAAATCAAATCTAGTTGGTAACCTAATAAAAGAAAAGTTGATAAATCACACAAATAAAGGTTCATAAATTCGTAAAAGAGTTGATAAATTGAAGGTATTTGTAAAAAAAAAAAAAAAGAGGATAAAAGTAAGTAAACAGTGATAAAAATAAGTAAAATAAAAAATAAATGTTGCTAAGTGACTCAAATAAGGATTGATAATCCAAAATTAGTTAATAATTTAGTAGGAAAGGAGTTGGTAAATAACTCAAAAGCAAATTCGATAAACTTCCTCGGAAAAGAACCAAAATGGTCATAAACCGATTGCATTGGTACTATTTAGTTCTAAATCTTTCAATTAAACCAATTTAGTCCTCCAATTAAGTCATAAATCTTTCAAATTGGTACCAATTTAATTCATCCGACTAATTTAAGTCAAAAATTGTTGTTGTGGATGTTAGCCATCCTACTTGGTACAATGGGAGTTGACGTAGACATTTTTTATAATTTTTTGAAATTTTTGTATTTTTTTTTTCTCTCTCTCTCTTTTCCCCTTTCTTCTTCTTTCATCACTATGCTGGCCACCGGCATAGGGCCGGCAAGGGTTGGCCTCACTTGAGTGAGGGTTGCCCTCGCCGCCATGGTGAGGGTTGGCCTTGCCTAGGCAAGGGCAAGGCCATTGCCAGATCTAGTGACCACGTAGAGCTAAATTTGAAGGAGGCCGTTATCGCACTAGTGAGCTTAGGTGAGAGCAAAAAGAGTCTTATCCTCTTTGGCCAGATGAGGTCGCTATTGAAATTGCTGGCATTTTGTGAAACGGGACGTTGTTAATTCTTTGGAAGAATCGACAGCCCTTCGAGCCCAAAGCCTCGATTTCTTTTGCAGTCCCAGCACACGAAACGCATCTCCCACGCGAATCTCTTCCAAAGGTATGGTTTTTCTCTATCCGAGTTACTTGATTTCTCGCCAAGAATTGGTTCTTGCTCAATGCAAGCTTGCACGACAATGAAAGATCACTAAGCATTTTGTCCTCACTCAAGATACCCAACGAATTGGCGCTCTTTATTATGAGTCAATGTCCTAGGGTGAGGGTTGGCCTCACCAGTGCTCACCCTCACCTAGGCGAGACTGACCTTTGTCAGCCATGGCCTCTGCCGGTGTGGCCGGCACAGACATGGAAGAAGAAGGTAAATATATATATTAAAAAATGTCCACGTCAGCGTTCATTATGTCATGTAAGACAGCCGGCATTCACTTTAGCAATTTCCGGCCTAAATTGGCCAAATGGATCAAAATAGTACCAATGTGAAAATGTTTATGACTAAATTGGCCAAATTAAAATATTTGAGACTGAATTTATACTAGTACAATAGATTTAGGATTTTTTTGGTACTTTACCCAAAACTGTTATAAAAGTCAGTAAATTTAAGCCGTTGGTTAAGAAACAACAAATAAACTTTGGTGGAAGATAAAAAAAAAAAAAAAAACAAAAGCTGGTAACTTACGAACTATCAAAAAGTTAGTAATTTCGTGAAAGTGTTGTTAAATTACCAATAGTTTATTCAAAATTTATATGATCAGTAATTTTTTAACTAATATATATTTGACGTATATCAACTCTTTAAAAAATCTATCAATATAAAAAAAAATTATTTTTTGTGAACGGAACTAGAATCTTCCAAGCGAAAGAAATGAATTGATTCGACAAGGCCGATTCCATAAAAATGATATCACTTGGTAATTGAGCAAGAACTCAAGAATTTTCAAGAATCATAAAAGGAAGCATCTTCATGTATACTAACAATCGTGTGTGTGTAGATTTTTTTCTTTATTAAACAATCTTTATTTTTACAAGTAAAGATTAGCTTCTTATGCAAAAGATGGACTCCACTCTACTTACCCGTCATTAAAATGCCACCCAGACAAGCTACCCGCATCAAAAAGAGCTTTCTTCCATCGCTTCACCTTTTCCAAATCCTTCTTGAATTTGGACTCATGCTTGGCTAGAGCTTTCCCATAACTCTTGTTGCCCCGTCTCACTTCCCTTGGGTCTACTTTATAAAACACCGGTAGCACGATGAGGTCCTTTTGCTTCTTGCACTCCATAATCTTCATCACCTCTTCCAGGCACCACTGTGAGGAAGCATAGTCCTTAGAGAAAATGATGATTGCGACACACGATTCTTCAATGGCCTTCATGAGCACTGGCAATGTTTGGTATCCCTTCCTTAGTTCCTCACTATCAACGAAAGTGTATATTCCATTATGATATAAAGCTTTATAGAGATGACCAAGGAAGGTGTTACGCAGGTCTGTGCCTCTGAAACTCAAAAATACCTCATAATTACTTTTGGGTTTTGATGAAGAAGCCATTGGATGATCGAGATTAGCAATCGGAAATGGCTTTCATCTGTTTATCTTCATTTTTCTTTCTTTTATATGGAAAATGATGCATTGGCAAAACGTGACCACGAGGTTTCTTGATATGAAAGGTTGACACTGACATTTGCTACAGAATGGTTTATGCTATGATGCATACTATGCGATGCATTGATTTATAAAGAGTACATGGAAAATTCATGTTATCTAATAATATCCACTAGAATGATTTATACAATGCATATCGTGGATACATATTTATACGACTGCATTATTCATTCCATGATGTCATAGAAATAATGATGATTGTCACTTGCTGAGCCATGATATTGTTCTCCCCTTATATCTCCATTCTATGTCACAAGAAGAGGGAGAAGTAAATGACGGCATGTGGAGAGCACTTGTGAATGACATTTGCCAAATGAACTTTAGTAAATTGATAGTACTTGTGATTCCACTTTGAAATGGGTTGGACAAAATGTTTTGGGAGTGGCACCAGACCATCTCTCTGCTTACGCATGCATTTCCCCACTGCAATAACTCTATCACTTCAACATGGCTTAAGAATTTAGTTAATTTTACGTTCTCATTAAGAGCGCCACTTGATTTATTATTTAGAGATATATGCCACAACCAAAAGTTCAACAATGAGGCAGTTATTTGGGTCTAATAGGTAAGAAATTAGTAAATGAACAATACATACATATATATATATATATATGTATGTATATATATGAATAAATCTGAGTAGTAAAAGTTGAAGAGGTTCATATGGAGTCTACTAATTTTAATGTTCAAATTCAATTTAGTTTATGCAGTATGTTCACTTCATAATTTTTCTAGATAGATAATCATATCACTACTTCTTAATGCCTAAGATAAATTGTTTCAAGAATTTGACGATACTAATAAAACTTTGTATAATCTCAATATGCTAAATCTCATGCGTCGAGAAGATGGATTTTGCATAAGTCCCACCTTTTGTGTTGCGTATGAGCCAATTATCCTTGGTAAACCAGATTCATTAACAATTTTTTAAATTAGAGGGATGATCATAATGGTGTAAGTGGATCCGATGTTTAGCTGTGTTCATAATCCCTCGGTCATAATAGATTATCTTGTGGGCTAAGAATGAATTGCAATTCCCATGATCTTATTCATAGGTGTAAGAGGAAGTTATTCAGCTGAGTATCGCAAAAATTGAAGTTAATCCGTGGAAGATCATAAATTCTCATTAGAAATTCTAATCTCGAATTTCTTGTAAACAAATCTAACTCAAGTTCAAACATTTTGAGTGTCTATATCTTTCTTTTAGAGGGGGTGTGTTGGTTATGGAGAACACCGATGCTAGAAAAATGAATGCATGGTAGGTCCCGCTATGCACTGAACAAGGCTTTTTCTTCACCATGAGACACGCATCTTCTTTTTTCTTTAGCACAGAAAGAACGGCGATGACTTTAAGTCAAGCCCATAAAAAAGCGACGACTTTAAGTCAAGCCTATGAAATTTTCCAGGGGACAAGCTTCCAGCTTTTCTAGTTAGTGGAACGATGCTTCGAGATAGCCATGAACATTGTGTACGATCATGAGACAAACTTATAGCTTTCCTACCAGGTGTCTGTGAAAGGTTTTAGGTGAGAATAATTTTTTTTCCTAATTTTCCTTAACTGGATTGTCGTGATCCTTTTGAGTAATAATTTAGAATAAAAATGCATTTAGATTTTTGAAAATTCTATTACTTACTATTTGTGCAATTCAATGTTTGTGTAGGCCCACGCCATTGTCACAACGACAATAGTTACTAATACGACAGTTATTTAAAGTGTAATGAACAACGTGAAGATAAAAAAAATCTTAAGGAAAATTGTAGTGGATCCTAAATCCAATGGTAATTTTGAAGAAGAGCAAAGTGGCAGCAAAAATATTAAATAAATAAAGTGGTGGTTTAATTTAAGTAGAAGGTAGTGTCCCAAACCTAAATTTGGAGCAGATGTAACATAATCTATTTTAGATGATTTAAAAAGATTTTTGACCTAATCAACTCCTAACACATTAAGCACGGCGTGACCTAATCAACTCCTAACACATTAAGCACGGCTTGACCCGATCAACTCCTAACACATTAAACACGGCTTGACCTAATCAACCCCTAACATTTTTCTTATTGTGCTTCACGTCAACTTATGCGTTTATGATACGGGCCACTTCCCTTTAACGTGATTTCTCCTAACACGTGGCGATACATCATCTAAACCATTTTGTTAAATCGGAAATTTCTCACATTTCACTATAAATATGGAAAGATTATTTAAAAAAATCATAAATTTATTGCACATACTAAAAAAACTAATGATAATCCATTTAGAATTAGAATCGTTCCCTTAATGAACACATGCTTAGGTTTTTCTCTTTGTAGCTTAGTTTAGTTAGCACTATCATTACTAATAAAATGAGAAGAAGTTCGATCCACGTTATCTAGCCTAGATTTTGAAATTAGTATAGTCTCTAGCCTCAAGCTTGTGGGGAATCATGTTCTAAGGCTTAAAAACAAAGCCTTGTATATTTTTACCTGACTTAGTATCGAGTTAAGTTCATGGAAAATTATGTCTCGAGGCTTTGAACCAGACCATGTGTGTTCTTTGCCTGACTGAGTATCAGGTTTTCTTTCTCGTACTTTACCTTTAGCATTTCAATACTTGAATGTTTAATTCTTGCAATTTCATTACATTGGATATTATTTTATTTTTTAGAATGGTTAGGATAAGACTATCATAACAAATCCATAAAAACTATTGCATAGACACTTAGTGAGTTCAATGACATTTAGCACTTATAATTGGCAACAAAGACCGCTTGACACTTAGATAAGCAATCCAATTAAGTTAGAGGTACCAAAAGGACACTAATAGAAACTATTAGTGTAATGAAGTCTCCCATATTAGAAAATCTTTAATTACATGGGAAGTGAGGTAATCTCCGGTGCATCACTTGATTAGACTAGTGACGACTCCCATTTCACGAGGCAAGGGAGGCAAGGGCTTGAGAGATTATGTGCCTAATTAAGGGCCATCGGCTCCCCTTTTGGGCATTACCTCTAATCCCACCTTCCCCACCATGTCGGGAGGGTTGCGACATTCATCAATCCACCATGGTAGCATTTAAGTCGGTATTCACCTGGTTGAATAGAGATTTCAGAGATATCTCGACCACTTCATATCTCTTTAACACATTCGCCAACACGAAATGGAAGAGCGGAGAGAGTGTCGAATGCAAATTGGCTTCAACTTTGGCCTCTCTATGCCTCAACACTTTTGATATTGCAACCTTTGCTGAATACAGATCTATTTCTTTCCTCCAAATCACTCTCCATCCTAAGATTTAACTTTTTTTTCTTTTGCATCGTCATCAATTTCTTTCCCTCCTTTTGATGTTACTTGATCACTTAAATTGCCTACTCGAGAGTGCCGACAGATAAAGAAACGAATTAAGATACTTTAAACATTAGAATTAAGTTTATTCGTAAGGCCGTTTGGACTTGTTGGAAAAAATGGCTTATTCAGCCACAAAAATGGCTAATCAGCACCTCATTCACTTGTTACTGGTAAAATTTTGCTGCAAGTGAGAAGCTAACCAAATATGTTAGCCTCATTCTTGACTAAGAGAATGGATTTATTTCTTCATACAACTATTTGCAGGTAGAGTCAAGTAGTCATGGATGGTAATTAATGTGATCAACCATCATTTGACAATGTCAATGGCTGTTGATACGCTTGTTAAGTTACATTCTAGATGCCTAGAAAATGTCAACAATTTATGTAAGATTTTACACTCATACATAAAATATTTTCCTATATTTCCCTATATTAACTTTGAGAGAAAATTTTTCCAAAAAATCATAAAATTTTTCACATGTTGCCAATTGAGTCTATCTAATCAATTTTGACGAGAAATTGCTTATATGGACCTGATTATCTTACGTGGCATGATCGACGCTAACATAGACAATTTTTAATGATATTTTAATATTTCTTTTTTTTAGTAATTATTTCTTTTTTTCTTCTATTTTCCTTCCTTAATTTTTTGGTTGTTTTCTTCTTCTTCTTTTTTCCTTGTCTCTTTTTTTCTTTTTTCTTTTCACCTTTTTCCCTTCACTGGCCTTAAGTGAGGGTTGCCCTTGTTGACCTCGGGTGAGGGATGCCTATGCCTAGGTTGCCAAGGGCAGCCCTTGCCCAAGCAAGGGCAACTCTCCCCTGAGGAAAGTGACAAACCCCACTGGCCGGCAAAGAGAGAAAGAGAAAAAGAAAATAAGAGAAAAGATAAAAGTAAACAAAGAAAACAGAGATTTTTTTTTTATTTTTTTTTGTCAATCCTACTCTATTCCTACGCTAACTCTCACTCTCAGACTTTTTTCTTGCCTCCTTGCAGAGCGTGGACCCACTCCTGAAACTAAATCGTCCTCACCTCAACACTCTTAAGAATGTGGGGATTTGAACCCCCCACCTCCCCCTTCCATGTTAGAAAGATGGCCACTCGGGCAAACCCCAGTGGTTAAAGAAAACAAAGATAAAAAATAAGGAAAAATTAATAAAAATTCGAAAAAAGTATTACAATGTTATTAAAAATTATCCACCACAGTACCGGCCAACCTAGGACGACTGGTGTCAACATCAAGTAATGAAGCATATTGTGATTAGATTGTTGAAAAGGACAATCACATTCAAGGCCAAATAAAACTCCACCTCATCACTCTGTACATCAATTTAGTAAGATCAATATTGCTTGCTCTTGATGCACATGAACCAAGAGCACATCACTCGTTCAATCACGCAAGTCCATGAAATTCAACATGTGAGATTAATTGGGTTTACACGTGAATGTCAAGTGTTAAAAATTTAGTTTAACGTCGTACCTATGGTTAATATTAAGTCATTGCCAACTGCGGATGGGGGAATAGAGGCCCTTGTGGAAGGACCTTTCCCAACAACGTAGTATGACTGAACTTTGTGAGTTTTCCGATTAAGTATATAATTCCTCTTCTTCTTCTTCTTCTTTTATACAATTGAATACCTCAACTTTTCAAGTTATGCTCAATGTCAGCTTCCGTTTAGTACTTTGACTGAAATTGTTGATGTACCACTAACACCGTTAAACAACCATAAATTATGTTGATGTGGGGCTTATGTGGAAAAATATTATCAAGTGGCAATTTAACCAACGTGGAATCACGTCTCTCCCTCTCTGCTCACCACTATCGCCAACACTGTCCACCACAGCAGCAATCGCAACCAATACCACACTCCACGACCACCATGCTACCATCACCTTCACCACAGCCACCATCGACAGCCATGAGGCAACGCGACCACCCGCGCCAACCAAGGAAGTTTTACATCTCCATCGCCATCAACCACCCATGCGACCACCACCTCCATTGCCATCTCTCTTGGGGCTAGCTGAGGCGGAGACATCGGACTTGAGGTGACAACCTCACACGAAATTCGGGGATAGTGAAAGAGATAATCACAAGTTCCAGCACAACAGATGGCAACGGCACGTCATGGCCTCATGGTGTTAACGGACGGTGACAATGGCATTGTACCAGTTTGGATGACGGCTGAGTATGGAAGAAGATGATTAAGATGAAAGGAAAAAATTAAATAATAAATAATATATTAAAATTAAAAAATATTTTTCTAATCCATTTTCGAGTGGGCACTCCTATTTGTCAACATGCATCGTTTATACCGAATAAGCTAGTCAATATAGTGAAATTTTTATTTTCTTCTAAATTATTATATTTACTTTATAATATCAATTAGTCCAATTAATTTCTCGAAGACTATACTACATATTTAAGGAAACCAAAAGCTATTAGAAAACAGTGAAGAGTTGAAGATTACTGTTCTCGTGCTCCCTATGTAGCAAAGATCCTGCGTTCTCTCTGCCAAAGCCAGCTCCTCCCGTTGCTGCAAGCAACTACAAAAACATCAACCTCTCACACCAACTGTAAGTCATTCTTTCACCTGTAACTTTCCCAAACAGAAGTGGTTGCTCGTGTCTGGTCAGAGAACTCTCATGGGAGATACTAAGAGAAACTCTCAAGCAGCATTTGCCCACGCCTCATAGCTAAAGGGTGACTGCTAGTCAAGAGAGATCTACCTCCATGAATTAGCGGGCCAATGAATAAAGAAACTTAACAGTAAAAAACATATATTAGAGAAACATCAACCAAAGGCAGAGGCATGGTTGTTGCATCTCCTAGTGAATATCTTCTACGTGTACTTCAAAAAGCTGTGAACTAACATGCTTCTCTTCCTATTTCTTGCAAAGGAAAGGCCATGAGTTTAGCCAAATTGCTCTCCAGTGAAACCCCTTTAATCATTTCCACTCTGCAAAACACAGAAGATAATTCTATTTGAATATTTTGTGAAGACTTCTTCATTCGAGGCGTGGAGTGAAGAAAGATACCACGAAGTGAAGAAAGATACCACGAAGCTTATAAACATCTGTACAATTTACAAAGTAATGAATATTAAGAAAGCTTAATTACAAATCAGATCACAATGTGACATGACCCTAGCGTTCTCCATATTCACATGTAAATTAATGAGAGAACTCTATTTTACCCTACAGATGACAACAGTACTTTCTAGTAGTCAAAGAATTGCACCATTCCCAACCAGATGTCAAAACAGAGTTCTTCAAAGCTTTATATACCTATACCCTTGAAAGAAGCTATTTCTTGGAATAATACCAGAATGAAGTAATGCTGTGTACTCAAAACAGCAAGATGAAAAGTAACTCAAGAGAAGGAGTGTTTTCAAGTAGCATTTCAGGTAACTAGTAAAACAGTAGAACAAAAGTTCTAACTAGTTCATGCAGACATTTTGGAAGAAAATTATCCACTCTCTTTTGACACAATGTGCAAGTTCAAGGTGGCAAAAGAACACGAATAATCCAACAAAAAACCGTAACCTTTTCTCTTAATGCACCTTAGCTTCAAAATTAATGCCAAATGCAACTTTAAATTGGTAAAGTGTTAATCTTCCCATGCACAAACTGAAACCTATAGCAACCAAACGAAGTTCATGTGTGATTAGGTCTATGAATTGAAATGCACTCTCAATTCCAACTTTCTTCGAAAAAAAAAGGAATCCCACAAGTTAGTGCTGGTATATTACAAGCAGAGGTATTGTGAAATAAATTTCAACATGAACGGGACTGGTTCTCCATTGTGGTGAGGGAGACTCAGGCAATTGAGAAAATAGATAGCATGAAAATTACAGACTTCAACCCCACACAACACAGTTCATCAACAGGAAATGTAAAAGAATCTTAGGGAGACAAACCTTCTAGGATAATGAAAACTGCAAAACGAGAGTTGATTAATCCCAATCAAAAGAAATAGTTTCCACTTCTCGTGTAATACATAAGCAAGCATCGATAATTGAGTCAAATGTGCTAGTTGAGATTTTATTGTGCTTTTATGACTGCCAGATTCTAGCACTGGCACCCGTTCAACTTGAACAAGACAGAAGCTGAGAGTACTAATTTTAGCACCACGAGTTAACTAACCTCACTTGGTACTGTCGATTTGTTGAAGAGCTCCAACAACACTGCAAAAGAACATGAGGTGAAGTTGAATTTCATCCAAAGATGAAGAAGCCTTTGTTAATTCTCATAGACCTATGAAGAAACAAAGAGAGGCCGTGAGAATGCTAATAGATGGGTCAGGGAGAAGAGTTGATAGGACTTTCTAGAAAAGGACCAACTTTCAATTCGTAATCAGCAATGAGGAGGCAGGGTGGGTAACCTTTCTTTTGCTTGGGTATGTTACTTTCTTTTCACCGAGCGGAACTTCCTTTTTCCAGAATGCCACAATCTCTCTCTTTCTCTGTCTCTCTACTAGAGAGAGAGAGAGAGAGAGAGAGAGAGAGAGAGAGAGAGAGAGAGTAGCTATTTCCAAGGCTTTGGTTCTCACCTGATTAAATTATGCGGAAGGGATATTTAACCTATGAATAGGTTTTTTTTTTCCTGGTCAATGCCCATAAGCGAAGTGAAACTCACTACACAACAGAAATGCTTGTATGGAGCCCGTGGATGGCAATGCCATCCAAAGCAAGAGTTCCTTCCAAGTGTCCCAACTTTCCACCTGCCTAACTCAAACAGCTAAGAAATACCTGAATGCCCTTAGCCTACTAGACTGAACCAATCAATAGAAGTAACCCCATATTAAATAGGGCTGGTGTACCTGCTCCACTCTCCTCAATGCTTAATATGATGAGCAATTTTAGGATGCTTTCATGTTTGTGACAGGAGAAATAACGTCATGCCCTTACTACCGATGATCCACACAAGAGCATATGCCACTCTTGAAGTGACAAAAGCAACTGGAAACTCTCACAATGATCCCACGATCAACAATATTTGCAATAAATTTAATTGTGGAATAA
This sequence comes from Eucalyptus pauciflora, assembly GCA_007663325.1. NCBI lineage: Eukaryota > Viridiplantae > Streptophyta > Magnoliopsida > Myrtales > Myrtaceae > Eucalyptus > Eucalyptus pauciflora. The sequence goes on along the minus strand of VMYD01000100.1, from coordinate 347,731 downwards.
CAATCTCCACAAATGCAAAGATTCTTCATTACAGTTAGCCCACTGCCCTCAACAATCCTGATCAATGCAAATGCAACAGCAAGGCTTTCGCTATGGTAAAATAATGACTCTTCCTTATGTTCATCTTCCACATCATGGAGAGAGAACCTCCTATCTGCAACATACATAACCCAACGCCTTCAACTTCATTTTCAACCAATCCAGCTTCCAATATATGTTCTCACTCAAAGGGTGGGATTTATCCCCATAGAGAAATAAATATTTTTGCCCCTTTATAGTAATCCAACTTCTACCTGGGTGCTTCACAATCCCTTCATCCCTCATAGTCACTCCTAATCTCGAGATATCACCCCATCTAATAGCAAAAGCATAGAAGTTGGACAGCAGAACATTAGCAGCACTACAAAGTGGTTCTAAGTCAATAATATAATTAGCAACTCATTCTGCCATATCTAGGTTAGAGTGCATCTTGCGAGAACTAAGCAAAGCAGGCCACACTATGGAGTTAGCTTTAAGGGGCATGTTTCTGACAAGAACCTCAGCTACCTCTAGCTTCCGACATCGTCCTAGCATATCCACCATGCATGCATAATGCCCGTGCTTCAACTTAATGGAAAAGCTCCCACTGAAATATCTCAACAGGCATCTCCCCTTCTGTAACATCCCAGAATGACAACGGGAAGAAAGCAGTCCCGTGAGTGCGATCTCATCTGGTGGTAGCGGTCCGCGTATCATTTGGAACTCGGAAAATAGGGAGGGCAAAGCAGGAACGATCCACTTCAAGCCATCGCCAAACACCACGTCGGCACTCAATCTCGAGGCTGAAGCCCGAAGCAATGCTGGAGAGGGACAGATGATGGAAGAGGAGGAGGAGGGAGGCCGTTGGAGCTCGGTCCTTGAAGGATCGTGAAGCCAACGTAGTCAGATCGATATCGATATCGTCAGGCGATGGTAGTGGCGATCGCTGGAGAGGGAAAAATGAAACGGAGGAGCCATCGACAGTGGCGGAGGCATGCCGGCGGAGGCATGACGGTGGAGGGAATGGCAAGTTGAGCTGAAAGTGTTTCAATTGGCTACAGTCTTGGTGTATTCTTTTACAAAGTTATCTCTAGGTGGCTAATGCAACTGACAACTAGGAATTCTCTTTTACCAACCAAAACGGCACATCTTACACTGCAAAAATATCCAACATGCCAAATGTGCACTATTGAGTGTGCAATATTGATAAGATTGATATTTCATATAAATTACTATCCTTGTGATTATGATAAAATTCCCTTTATGATAGAGCGAATAACTCGTCATTTGGAGCCTCTCAATGAAGTTAATCATAAGACAATATTGGTCCAAGAAAGCTTATTTCCTTTGGACAACAAGCCCCCTGGACTTGGTAACCAATCATTCATAATCATACTCAAATCATCAGCGTACAACATATAATAACGCTCTTGGGAATGTGATTGTATATCATATGATATTAAATTTCCACCCAGAAAAAAAGAAAAGAACTTTGTGAGTACTCCACGAGTCTCATTCTGTGAACCACTTTGATGGTCAAATACCCATATCACATTGTGTAAATATTCTTGAAATTAGGATGTAAAGGATAGTCCATAGTTAAATGAGCAATTCGACCAACCTCAATATGTGAAGCACTTTGGTGCTCAAGCACACATTAAATTACGTGAAATCTCCAAATGAGAATTGCTCAAATGACATGAGAAATTTTACATGACACCACGAGTGAGTGACTTTGCCAAACAATTGCTCATAGTACAATATGAAACTTCCTATATTATAGAAAATACTAAATAAAGTCCAATAACCTTCAATTTCTGCATTACAGAAAACACTTCCTACATTACAGAAAATAAACTTCCGGTGTTCAAACACAGCAAATTCGACACTTTTGGAGTGCAATTAAACTTTATTATGATTTTACTAAATGCCAATCATTGAAAATCCTGATAAAATTCTATCGTTCAAAATAAAATCTCTAATTTGTTGAGAGATAGATCAATAACCGAAAAGCTTGTGAATAACTCTATAGCCAATCAAATGCATTCTCGTGTAATTGCATAGTAACTCGAAATTGCACTCAATTAAACCATTAATTAAGATCAGATATAGAATCAAGAATATGCATCTAAGTAGCCTAATGAGGGTCCAATTATGAGGAATTTCTACCATTAACACTCCGTAAAATTATGAGGAATTTTACCCATACATTCAGGTGCCCTGAACTGGATTGGTACAAAATAAAGGTGCAAAATGACCAACATTGTTGCGGGCAATACGATTATGAAGCCAATTTGGACATATGAACAGAGATCAACATCCAATTTGAAGCTTGTCTACTACATCAAAAGGTAATTTATTCCAAAAATTTCATAATTCCCACGACCTATATCATGTCACAACATAAAATTAATAAAGTAGAACTAATATTCAACATAGAAGAGAACCACACATCTATAAGAAGTTCTAACAGATTATTTTAGTTCAAAAACACCATCTCCCGGTTCATTTTAGACTATGGTCTTTTGGGCAATGGTTTGGTAAATTCTATGTTTCACTAAACATGATAATATCATAATCATTATGAGCTTAGAAAAAAAAAACACTCAAATTCGACATTTTATCACCAAAAGAAAAAAGGTCACTTCAGGATTGAACAAAGATGAAAGCACACATAAGGAAGAAGCAATTGCCAATGGCCCCTTGACCAAGCAAAACATTGAGATTTTCTTGTACTTTTCGAGCCACCACGCGCTTATCTTAACTAATCGTGGTCGCCATGTGATTGCTCAAATCAATGAGACTTTCTCACGATAATATGCAAGGCAAAGTCAACAATGATCAAGACATTAATTAACTCATCAATATTATAAATTCAAGTATCTACGAGATAATTGGTATAATCGGGAACGTTAAATCCACCAATTCCAATTCTTTGCCAGGGAATCTACATGAAACACATGCAAATCATTGTCCTCTTTATCGTCATTAGGGATGACACATGATTTGGTCCGAAACTCTAGAGCTCAGAGACATCATTAGCACACCTCGAATAACTCAAAGTACAAAAAAGTCGTAAAAAGATGAGCAAGATTACAGAATACATTGATGACAAAAATTAGCACCAGAAAAGTGATGTCTACACAGTTGATGCCGTAACTTATCTTAACAACCTTATAATCAAGTTAAAGCATGAAATGGACTTCCGATCACAACTGCAACCCTCTGTGAACACATGAACATGTAAGAATTATGGTGACCCACATGATATGATTTATTATATAATTTAATAATTATTGAAATGCTATAAAATAAATAATTATTCGTTACGAGAAGTTGCGACTCTAATAAAATGAAATGGTATATCGCTTTGATGGAAGACACTTTTCAACGAATGTATAAATAGAGTCCGGTCCTCTCTCCACTCACAATGAACAACAATAACAAAAACGAATTGAGTATTCTCTCCTCCATTGATAGAATACATTAAAGTATAGTGGGTTAAGGGAAAGAAATCGGATTTTTTCTTTTGATTTTTCTACAACGATTATCATCAAGTTCAACGCTATAGATAAATGTATGTCTTCATCTAATTGTGAAAATCATGAAGATCAAAATATCACTCTTTTCTTTTGTATTTCCGCATCAAAGTATTATATGTATATTCTAACAGTTGAAATCAGAGCGTGATTTATGATCTCATGATTTTTCCGTTTATAGAAATATTATGATTTATGTATGATGATTCGTTGAACGATCCTATTCATGCTATTTGTTGTTGTTAAAATGTTTTCAGATGGTTCTGTTGAAGAAAATCCGAATGATGAATGTTTTCATGGAGAAAAATGTCAAGAATGGAAGAATGAGGGCAAAACAGGGGATGAAAGGACGAAAAATGGCGAAAAAAATCGCCTTTGTTGCGCGGGGAACAAGACGCGTGGGTCCACACGCATGCTGCGGTTGCAAGCGTGTGGGTCCCACGCGCCCGCGCTGTCAAGAGCGCAAATCACATGCGCTAACCACTGGCACGTGAAGCCCATGCGCGCGGAACTGCGCGGCGATTGGCAGGCATGTGCGAGGCACGTGCTCACGGCAGTTACCAGGCGCATGCCGTGCACGCGCTTGCGAGACGAATGCACGCGTGCGGGGCACGCGCCCTCCAAGGACAAAGGCACGTGCTCGACGTCCCCGTGCGGACTTTTACACTTTTGCCCCTCCCGCGACTCCTAATTACCGTTTTGCCCTTCTTTTGATGGTTATTTACACTTACGCCCCTGTTTAATTTATAATTACGATTTTGCCATTACTGATTATTTACCATTTTGCCCATGGATTATAAATTTATGATTCTGCCCTTATGAAATTATGATTTTACGATTTTACCCCTATGCTTTGATTACGGTTTTGTCCTTGTGTGCAATTTAATAAATATTTATATTTTATAATATTAAAAATTCATATTATTAATGGTTTGTTAGTCACCAAAGTGGCCAAATCTTGAAGTTTTTTAAATTTTTTATATTGTAAATTGTTTTATTCAATTACCTATAATTAATTGATACTATATATGAAATTAATATATTTTATATCATTATTGGAGTTATGGATATATTGAAGTTCATTTATTATAAGAACTTAGGGATTAACCTAAAGGTTAATTATTTTCTTATAATTCATGAATATGATGGTTGATAATTAATATGACTTGTTAAATTTGTTTGTATATCCAAAGATAGCAAATAAATTTTAATAAGATATATTTACAATTATCAAATAAAAGTTATTAGCATTATTATGATATATATCATAGGATCGCCCAAAGGAGAACTATGATGTACATGTGTCGTGTTTAGTTTGAATCTGATTAGGTAATATTTTCAAAGCATTAATGTATGAGTATTTTCTTGCACATTTGCAATATCTGTACCTGTTTCACTCCATTCGCACGCCTCATCTGTTCCCTTATTCAATGAGATAAAATTTCCTGATTAGAGTGAACAAGTCCAGTTTTACTTAGGTATCCTGGATCTTGATTTAGCGCTTCAAGCTGAGAAACCAACTGCTATTACAGATGAAAGTAGCGATGATGAAAAGTCTTTCCATAAAGCTTGGAAAAGATCGAACAGATTGAGCTTAATTAAAGACTTCTCTTCTCAAGACTAACAATACTAAGGAATTTATAAAATTTGTGGAAGAGCGTTCTCAAACTGCTGATAAGTCACTTGTTGGTACATTGATGAGCACACTAACCATCATGAAATATGATGATTCGCGTACCATGCATGAGCATATACTTGAAATGACGAATTTAGCAGCAAAGTTAAGAACTTTGGGAATAAACATGGATGAGTACTTTTTAGTACAATTTATACTTAATTCCTTACCTCATGAGCAATATAGGTCATTTCAAATTAATTACAACATTATAAAGGATAAGTGGAATGTAAATGAATTGACTAGTATGCTAGTTAAAAAAGAAACAATGATAAAGAATAAAAAGGCTTATTCTGTTCATCTCTCAAGTCATCAAGAAGTTCGAAAGAATTTCAAGATGAAAAGTAGAAGAAGCAAGAAGAAATAACTATACGTCATGAATGACTCTTCAAATGCTTCTCAAATCCACAAGAAGGAACACAATCTTATTAAGTGTTATTTTTGCAACAAAATTGGACACTTGAAGAAAGATTGTATGAAATGTAAGGCTTGATTCGAAAAGAAAGGTAAGCCTTGTGCTTTAGTATGTTTTGAATCAAACTTTACTGAAGTTTCTCATAATACTTGGTGGATTGATTCTGGTGCCACCACTCATATGTCAAATACGATGTAGGGATTTCTTACAATCCAAACCATAAAGCCAAATGAAAGTTATGTGATTACGGGGAACAGAAACAAAGCTCCAGTTGAAGACATTGGCACTTATCATTTGATCTTAGATACTGGCATTATTTGGATTTGTTTTGAACCCTTTATGTACCTATATTTTCTCGCAATTTAATTTATTTGCTAAGACTTGATGTGGCGGGATTTTATTGTAAGTTTGGTTCTGAATCTTTCAGTTTATTTAAGATTAATACTCTTATTGGAACTGGAATCTTATGTGATGGTCTCTAGACTTAATAATATTTTTGTTGAGACATTAATGACATTACATCATAATGTTGGTACTAAACGAAGTTTGGTGAATGAGAATTATGCTTATTTGTGGCATGAACGTCTGGGTCATATATCCAAGGAAATAACGCAAAGATTAGTGAAGAATAAAATTTTTCCAAATTTAGATTTTACTGACCTTAGAGTGTGTATTGATTGTATGAAAGGAAAACAAACAAAGCACACTAAGAAATGTGCCATAAGAAGCACAGAGCTTCTTGAAATTATACATACTGACATATGTGGTCCTTTCGATGTTCCATATTTTGGTAAGAAAAGCTATTTTATCACATTTATTGATGATTTTTCACGTTATGGTTACATTTATCTATTGCATGCTAAGTTTCAGTCAGTGAATGCACTTGAAGTGTATATTAAAGAGGTTGAGAGGCAATTAGATAGAAATGTAAAAATAGTAAGATCGGATAGAGGCGGTAAATATTATGGAAAGTATGATGAATCGGGACAATGTCCAGATCCATTTGCTAAATTGCTTGAAAGACATGGCATTTGTACTCAATATACAATGCCAGATACACCACAACAAAATAGTGTAGCAGAAAGGCATAATTGTACTTTAATGGAAATTATTAGAAGTATGATGAGTCATTCATCTTTACCCTTGTTTTTATGGATGTATGCTTTAAAGACTTCTATGTACTTATTAAATAGGGTTCCTATTAAGGTAGTTCCAAATACTCTCTTTGAACTGTGGATGGGAAGGAAACCTAGTTTACGACACCTGCATGTTTGGGGTTGTCAAGCAGAAGTAAGAATTTACAATCCACATGAAAGGAAATTGGATTCAAAAACGGTCAATGGTTATTTCATTGGTTATGCAGAGAAATCCAAAGGGTATAAATTTTATTGTCCTAATCATAGTACAAGAATTGTTGAATCTGGAAATGCTAGGTTTATTGAGAATGGCGACATCAGTAGGAGTGAAAGAATGTGTGATGTTTGCATTCAAAAAGTAAGGGTAGAAGTTCCTATACCCAAAACTTCTGAAATTGTTATTCCTGATATTATAGTACAATCTAACAAAACATCCTGGCACAAACTGACATGGACAAGTATCACGCTTCCTTCCACAAGTCCCTTGATGAAATTTTGTGATCGGAAAAGGAGTCAAACGCACATGCATTGTCAGTGCAAGATGTCAAACTCCATCCCCTTACCATGAAAAAGAATGCGAATCATCACTGACATTCACACAAATCTTTATACTTAAAAGGGTTGTCAGAGCACTCTGTTATTATTAAATTTTAAAATAATTCACTATTTCTAACATCACACACAAACGTGAGAGAATCTTATTATGCTAGAATCAGCACCATTGATGTCACATCCAAATTGGCGCTTTACTTGTAGAATACAAAGAGTTAAGAAAACTGTAAGTCAAAAGTATTTTGCGATGAGTTCACCTCAAGAATGGGAACTGCCTGGACCTACAAGTTTGACTTAGGTTATATTCAAATAAAGAGATTAACTAACAAGAATAACAACAATGAATAATATAATCAGAATAAACCAAGAATCAGGAATGAAGAGCAAGAATGTTGTCTAACTTCATCTTGAAGAACTTTAAAGCATCTTCACTGTGATTGGCTATTATCATACAAGGATCTATAGCTATAGGTATACTCATTCTTAGCATGAGCATCATATTCTACTGCCACAGTGAGAAACATTGCCATAGCGCCATAATCCAATGCCCTTTTAAAAGGCCATACCATGCAACCCACTTGTTTCATTATGCAGCAGAATTGCATCAAAATACTATACAAGACGTCCATGTTGTTACGAGAAGTGAGAATCATAATCCAAAGGTCTTACCTATTCATACAAAGCCATAAGAAGATTCAATAGGAAGAATCAATCCACGCAGATCTAATGAGAAGCATGAGTAACCCATGACTTTGAGAGACTTTGGAGCTGAAATCCATGTATTAGCATTCAGCATATATCTATAATACTTGAACAAATCATAAATTCCACAATGTCATAAACAGCAAAGAATGGAAAAGGAGGGAAAATGGCAAAGGGAAATGATATACATGTTACAATGTTCAATGAAACAAAGAAGAAAATGAAATTTGTTTAATCATTGCATAGACAAATTATTTCAAAGCCATCTTTTCAGTATGTAATGAGTTGCCAAAGCATACTTATTATCTCAGACAAATGAAAAGGTTATGGTTTGATCAGCCTATTTGCAACTGAAGAGCTCAAATTGGAGAATTGCTTGACTGAGAACCATACATGTTTAGTAATTCATGATAGGGATCAAGGAAGAAAATACTTCTCCCAAAGAGTCTAACCAACAGATTACCAACTATTAACTTCATCTCTTTCCTTAACCAAGAACATGATGTCCTATTTCTCAAATGGCAATCTGGCTAAGCATAACCAGTCTGAAGGAAAGCTACGTTTGATAAACAGGACATCTGAAAATTGGCCAAAAGTAAAGACTGGGTATCTGAAACTCTGAATGGCTGAACACCACTCCACCGAAGCAACTATACTTAGTGTCAATATGGATAGTTGTACCCACCATCTCAACATGCGCACCTTATCCTTGATGGAGCAAACTTCTGAATGGGTTCTTATGCAACCAATGACCCACTAGTTCTATGCTTCCAATTTCATTAAACTTTATAATTACAAAATTTGGAACAGCTTTATTTACCTGGGATATGGGTAGATTATTCTCCAGACCAAGGATACAACAACATAATTTACTGAAAAAAAACTATTTACATATGGACCAATGTGCATGTATGTGAGCAAGAGAGAGAGAGAGAGAGAGAGAGAGAGTTGTCCAGCAAGATCTGCAATTACTGAAAGCCTCAGCTACAGTTCTCTCTAGCTGGGTGACACTTAATTGAAAAGTAGAAATAGAATGAGGCTTCCTGAATTCTTCTCAATCAATATGAATGGGGATGAGTCCTAGGAAGAACATAGCATTAGATTTTAAGAGAGTTTTTCCGGAAGGGTTCTTTAGGAAGATGTTACTAGCAAACACAAAGCTCAAGTTCATTGATTGTTAAAGTTAACTTTGGCTCAAAAGGTAGAATTGTTCTATTATGCTCATGAAAGCCTCTTAAAGAGTGCATTAACTATGTGTCCATTGAAAAAGAAGGATCAATTCCCTTAGGTTGTCTAACATAAATAGGTGCTAACTACAGTATTATAACATTATTTCAAACAGACAATTCAGCTGGTTAAAATGGTAGGTTGCTGTTCATACCATTAGGGTTTCCTTGTTCATAAAAATATCGCAGAAGAGAAATTGCTTCCGATGCCATTATACCTCCACAACATTGGAAACCCTTCGATCCAGAATTTCCATTACTGCAAGAGAAACAAGAAAAAAGTTGGAAACATTCATAGATCAAGCAGACACTTAAAGGGGAAACATAGACGAAATTTCTATGAAAGCCACCCAATATTTCTGATAAATCTACATATTTACCTAGCTCATCAACTTGAACCCCAAGACAGATTCCATTTGCAAATCATGTCCAAATATCAAGTGAGAGATAATTTAGCAGAATAATGGACAAAGCACTTCGCAAACAAAGGTACCATCTAAGCAAAAACAAGTTCGCTGATAAAGGAAAATGGTCAACTTAGGAAAATTACATTTAGGTTCTAAGAATATCAATTTTAACAAATGTCTGTACTCCAGAAAACAGGTTTTTAGGCAAGTAAATTGTCTCTGAAGTGTACCATTTACTTCAATTGACAGTAACTAGGCTCTATGCCTTGGCAAACTTCTTGCATCAAATTTAAAAGAGGTGTGTTTGGGGGAGCTATGGCTTAAACCTAATGTCCTTGGAGAACAAATAGTAGCTGTAAACATGGGATACTTCAAGGATATTAACACGGATGGGCAAGTTCCCTTCAGAGAGATATTGGCACCGGGAATCTAATCCAGAGAAGATTTGCAAATGACTTGTCCACTAATAATGGCTAGTATTGGTTTCAACCAGCTACACCATCCAAACATTGCATATGACCCATGCTCACTGTTATAACAACAGTCTTATTCTGTCTAACATGAAACTACGCAATAATTAGGGCTAGTTTTTTAGCTCTGCACGGTGGAAATTGAGCAAGGTTCTGCTTTATCTGCAAGATGCGTCCTCTTGCTTGATGCTGTATTCAGAAAGGCAATGAGCTAGCTCATGTTTCCTACAATACTTTTGACTTCCAATCAGATTCTTAAGAGCAGCATAAGTATCAATCTCTAGCTCTAAAGAGTTCTCATGACTTATTTTTTTCCCCTAAAATTTTTCACTCATACTCTTGTTTCTTCCTGATAATCAGATTATTAAGAGCAGCATAACTATCAATTTCTAGCTCTAAAATTCAGAGTTTCATGGCTTATTTTCCTCCCTAAAATTTTTTACTCATACTCTTGCTTCTCCGCGACCCTGCCCCCATTTCCCCATACTTGAGCTTCTTCTTTCAAAACTAATAATTCAACAGAAAGACATTGTCCGTAATCTATATTAGCTACTTTAAGTATAGCTCAAATTACAATGAAATGGATCCTATTTCACTACGTTTTTAACTTTTAAGTCGAAAAAGTCTAAGTTAAAAATTGATGACTTCTGGACAATCTCAGGAAACATGACATGTTAGATCATGGTAGCATCCAAGAGATGAAAAATCATACTGGAAACACATGTCATACACACAATTTAAAAAGCACATGCCCTCATGTATGCAAGAAGAGACAACTGCAACTAATAAACAAGGAAAGAGATTTCTTTATCGAGAACACTGCCCATGACATATCAGAAAGCATAATTTCCTTATAGTTAAATCATATTTCTTTGAAGATGCTATACTTCCCACTTTAAACTTGATAACATTACAGACATCAGAGAATCTCGCCGCAGTGGAAAAAGGCGAGGAAGAAGAGATGAAGAAACAGGTGGGAAAAGGAAGAGGAAAGAACAAACCAATATTACAGTAACTTGTTGTACTTCCCAGAACAGTTAATTTTTTTATGGCAAAAAAAGAAAGGAAATGTCTAACAAGTCACATAGAATTTTTTAAAAAAGGAAACAGAGAGGGGAATGAAAGAAATAATATAAACTTGACTTCATTACACTTCCTAAAACTCGACTTTCTATAATTTAGACATGGAAAAGGACAGAAAAGGCGGAAAATTAGTTCCATAAACCTCCATTTATTTTCACAGTTATGCGTCGCAACATTCAAAGTGCAACAACAAACGGAAGTACCATGAAACCACATCAATCAGTAATCAAATAAGATTCATAAACATCCAGTAAGCTTTGGTTGTCAATTGTAATATGTCACAATTTCAAAGTGGAGCTAAGCACATACGAAATCAGCAGTAAAAGCAAGTTCAGAAACTGACCTAATTCATTCCTTGGAGCTGCTTGATGCAACAACAGTATTGAGCTGCAGCCTCCACATTTATCTTTTGCACAGTCATAATACACTTCCTTCATACCTAAAAATGGCTAAGAGTCATATATAATTATTGGTAAACAAATTTTACAAAAGTTTAGTTTTAATTCAGTATGATCAACAGATGTACCAATGATTGATGATGCTGCTGCACACATTATGCATAGTTCAGGTCACATAAAGGGAGCATGCTGAATACTTCTCTGCAACTTCTGTAGACAAAAATCCAATCCTCTGCCACTTTTCAAGAAGAACATCAAGAGCTTCCATTTCTGCACATCTTGTTTGCCTAGGAAAGCGCAAGAAGAAAAAAAAATAAGGAAAGCATATCCAACTCTGGAGCTTTTCAGAGAGAGAGTTGCTCTTAGTGTACTTTCAACGTAAATTTAGGAAATGCATTTCATGAAAAATGTTTTCACCTTCACATTTATTCATTTATTTCTTTTACTCTTGCTCAACGTTTGAGTCCAATAGTTTATCTCTAAATTGATGCATCTCTAAGTGCCATTGCCTTCTTCCTCTCAGTGTCCAGAACATTAGCAATGCAAATAAAAAATAGTTCACCAAAGCAAACAATAGCAACACATCTATAACTCGTCTATTTCCTCTTCAAATCACCTCTTTCGCATCTGCTCCATGTTGACTATACTTTCAAGGCTTGAATCATGTTCATCCTTTGCTTTGTATGTAGACTAAGCGAGAAAAATTGTCGTATCCTAGGGATAGGATTTTTGTCAAAGCCAACTGCATTAGATCATGAATCCTAGTGGATGAACCACTGTCTCCAAGACAGAATTATCAATGCACCTTATGCAGAAATTTCAGTTCTTTCTTCAAATACCCACAACACTAAGAGTCTAAGAGAGGATCTTATGCGTGAAGCATGGACAACTCTCTTTGCTCCTCAATGTCAAGGTATGGACATTGTTTGAAGAGTATTCTCCTTACTATTAGGCATTCGATCTAATTTCTAGTACTCAAGCATCATATTCTCTGAAATTTTATGTGAAATTGCAGTTATCCTCCCTATACTTGAGATTTTGCAAAGTCCCTCAACTTGCTTCTCATAACTTTAAAATTTAGCGTCTCTCACTACGCCCTTTTAATCAAGACAAGTGAAGTCACCATAACAACTTGCTCTCATGTAATGTAAAGCAATAAATACATACTCAGAACAATTTATAACTTTGTAATTTGTTGAGGCAATCAAGCACTTACTAAGATATTCAAGCATGCTATACAGGACAATCTACAAGCGCTGAACATTCTGGTCCAGCAGCTTGCAAAGGCTTTATCTCTATTTAAAAAGTAAATATCATTCCCCTATTCTTTCTCTCCTCATTGAAGCTTTTTCTTTGACTGTTCTCAGTCCAAAATTCAGACAGAGAACAATGGCAAACGAGAAATGTGAAACATTGTACAAAGTAAAGCAAGATTACTGCTATTGTTAGCCATAGTCGTACTTTATGAAAGAATAACGGGAACAAAACCATTAACAGCCTAATAATGCATAGAAAAAATTCCACTTTTTAACAGATTTGTTCAGATGTACTAGTTTATCACATATCAAAGAAATAACTATAATTTTGAGGGTATCAATTCAAAACAACAACAAAGTGCTGTTGGCTAAAATTTATAGAAAGAGGTAAAGAAGCAATGATAGACATACATTCCGTTTCTCATTAGTCCTATTTCTTCCTGCTGCAATAAGGCACCGTTTCTCACCAATCACACAGCTGTTCAATGAAGGTATTAAAAAAAATAATGTACAATGTGAAATCACTTACAAATTAAGACTGAAAATAAAAACATATCTGAAATGCACCTGGTTATTGAAAATCAGTTCCTTACCCAACTGGAACATTGAGGCTGTCCAAAGCAAGCTTTGCCTTATATTAAAAATGCAAATAGGTCTTGTCACTTGTTAGGGGAAAAAAATATGGGTATTAGAGTCAGAATTTCTCTTATATTTGCATACAGGCAATTCAAGGGAAAATGAACATCAAGTCGCCAGCAGTAGAAATGTTTAAGTATCAACATGCAGCTACTAATGGAATGAATCCATATCTTGTAGCTATAAGATCAAGATTTTGCAGGTCCTGCATTATATACTGGTCCCAAACTTCCAAGTGATGATTATGAATACATACTCATCCTGTAATTCATATGTTAATCCCACCTAACACTCAAACTGATATGGCTCTAACAACAATAAAACAAAAACAACAACTAATTTGAGAAACTACATTAATCAGGTCTCACCAAAACATTCAAGAAGCATCCAAGAGTTTTAGCTTCTCAGTCATCTTCCTTCATAAAAGCTACGGCACCATAAGAATAAAAAGAGAATCCTAAACAGTTGCGAAGGCCTCAGAATTCAGAATCGACAATCAGCTACTTGTGCTTTTGTCTCTATTCTACTGAATAGCTTATGTAAACTCCATGTTTCTGGTGATTATTTCTTTTTCATATCCACAGTCGACAATGCGAAAGAAAATAACTACCTAACTAGTTATCCATTGGCACAACCGATGTTCATATTACTCTCACACTCCTAACTAAATTTAGTTTCCAAGAAGTGGTTAAAGGACTCGACTGTCGAGCAACCTTTCCCAGTGGCCATCTCACTGCATCTTCTTCATCCCCTATGGTTTTGCCTCTTTCAAGCGCCTCATAAAATATTGAGACAGAGCCCCCTATCCCAGTGATCGAAGTTTCTCAGAATTCAATTCTCCTTGCAAACCGATCACCCGCTGCACATCTGTATGATAAGTACATACTACACATCCACATTTTCTCTAGAAAACTCAAAAGCACCCGGATTGGCTCAGTTTTTTGCCTGAAAAGGGGATTGAACCAACCCATGTACACCTTACTTCCCACTATTTCACTCTCCCTCGCTAGTTTTTCCTTTGAACCTAGCCTTCACCTACCTCTTTCAATAAATTGCCACCTATGGAAACGAAGAAAGAAAGCCACACCTTCTACTGATTTTGCAGGGTGTAACGTCGATAACCTGTGAATTCACTACCAAGCATCCACAAACAAAACTTACGAAGAAACGCCGATTCAGAGTCTCTCGAACAAATTCAACGACGCATCCTTCAAGTTCCCGCGCAATTGCAGCACCAACCGAATCGAATTCAAAATCCAGCTCAAGTATTGCATTAACATTAAAAAAAAAAGGAAAAAAATTCGGACGTGCCAAGCATCACCTGATCTATAGCAAGCTACACGAAGCCCAGAACGAACCTCAAGAGAGAATCTTCATTAGTTTCCATGGCTTCGGTCTGCGGCGGTAGCCCGTTGCCTCCGCTGGCCGGTCTCCGTCGTCGTCGGTTCGCTAGGGACTCCGTTTCAGGAAGACGAACATCTTCTTCTTCTTCCATTTCGTCGGAGATGGCTGGTGTGGGGATGGAAGATGAGGCGTTGGTGGAGTTGGAAGTTTTGGCCATGGCGCAGGAGTAGAGAAAAGGAAGGAGCTTTACAACAACGGGAAAATCAAAGAAAAAGAAGAAATTAAGGCTGCGCACCACAATGCTTCTTTTGGTTGACAACGCAGTTGGGGAAGAATTTTTTTTCATAAATAATTATTTTTTATTTCTATTTCAGAGAATAATTTCTGAGTAAAAAAATGCGTTAGGTAACTACACAAAATTCCTACTCTAGAAATAGAAAAAGAATAGAAATGCGTTTGATAATCAATCGTTTCTTTTTGTATTTATTCATTTTTTTTATTAATTTTGCATCGTGTAACGGTAATTACCAATGGATTCACCACGAAGCATCTACAGACTAAACTTACGAAGAAAGACTTATTCAACTTCTCTCGATCAAATTCAGCGACACATACTTCGAGTTCCCAGGCAATTGTAGCATCATAGAATCAATTTCAAAATCTCAAGTTTTACATCAACTAATACAATTAGGATGTGTCATGCATTACCTCATCTATAGTAAGGTGCAAGAAGCCCAGAACCCTGCAGAGAATTGCCGCCTCAAATCGCCAGTCTTCATCGCCATCAGTTTGCTATGGACTCTGTTCTTTTTTTTTTTTGGTCTGAGCTATGGACTCTGTTCCAAGAAGGCTAAATACTTCTGTTTGTTGCCTCCGTTGGTAGGTGGCGATCTTACATTGGTCAAAGCTTGGTGGTGTCGGATGGAAGATGAGCAGTGATGATGCTGAAAGTAGCGTTGGTGGGGTTCGCAGTTTGCCGATGGCGGAGAATAGAGGATTAAGCAACCCAAAAAAAAAAAAAAAGGAAAGAGATTTTATACTTGGGTTTAAAACCCAAAGGAAGAAGATGGGGAGAGAAAAACTAAAAACATCAGCTGAGTTCACATACCTACGAATTGCTTCTTTAGCATGTTTTGATCATTCTAACAACAAAAGCTGCAAGCCAACACTACCATTCTCATCTCTGCCAATCGAATTGGAAGCCAACACAGTCTTGGTTTGCATGCCTTGAGGGACAATAGGCTTATGATTTATCTTTGGTACTATTTGACTTTTTTCCTCGGCACACATTTGACAATCTTGCAAGTCCTTCTGTAGATCTGTTTCGATCGAACTATCTTCATGCATAAGTGAAATCTTGGCTTTTGAATCTGTTGATTCGAAAACAACCTCGTAGAGTAAAGTTGGATCCATTAGCTGATCATTTCGAAGCACAACCTTTAAATCATCCTCTAATTGCATGCATATCATTCGGAATCCCCATTTTTTCACAATTCCACTTGATATGGTTAGGCTAAATTGTACATAACTCCTGTCAATTTGACCAAAATCGACTACTCCCCACAGCTGAGATGGTGTGAAATATTGAAGCCAGATACGGTCCGAATTCGACAAAAAGGTATCGTAACGTGGTACCCAATAATTCCGACATTCGCCATTAACACATGGTACAAGCTCAAAAGGCTGTCCCTTTTTTTGTTCATCATTACCGAGAGCAACATAGAGAGCAAATCCAAGAAACTTGTCATACAATTCCTTTGAAGTCATGAAAGATACGGAATCCCCTTCAATGGGAAGGACCCACTTTGGCATCTCTCCTCTAGGGAGAGTAATTAGGTAATGAGGGTAACGAAGAGGACTCTGTTATAAGAGTAGATGATTAGAAAAGTACCGAGTCTATTATCATCACCCAAATAGAAAATTCAATTTCAATTTAGTAAGTAATCCTAGTAAATTCTACTTTGAACGCTCTATAAATGAGTAGAGATCCAAATAGTCCTTGCTTCATTAATATACAAGTCTCATGTGATAGAAATCATTCCCATAAAAGTACAGTAGCCACCTCCATTACAATGAATTGGCATCCACTGATTATTCAAGCCAATGACATATATGCAATATTCCTAGTTCTTGGTTCTTGGTATTGTTTGTCTCAAATCAACGCCATATACTGATTATTTACGCTAAGATATAGACTATATGGTGGGACATTTCTCTTTCTTGGTTAACTTTTGTAATGTATTTGTTTTCATTTTACACCATCCACAAGATAACTGATTTACAGTACTCCATTTGAAATTATGTGTATTCCATGTGCTCTAGCCTTATCAATAAATACGCAATTTAAAATGATTAATTAATAAAGTTTTTCTTGGCTACGTAATAACTAAATTTATTATGTGAATTACCTTATTATAAATGATTAATTGCTACGTAAGTTAATTATGCCACTATGTTTCCTAACTTTATTTGATTATTAATTAATAGTTAATGGTAAAAAAAAATAGTAAATGACATAGTTTGTGTATAACTGTAGAAATGAATTTTTTAAGTTATAGTCGTAGAGAACATAAATGTTATGTATTTGACTAACACTTCCTATATTTTTTTGAACAAAATACATGTTGAGGAAGGAAAACAGAGCCAATGATTGTGCGACACACGATATAGCCATGGCATACTATTCTATTTAACTTTGCATTACTGTATTGATATGTCTTTAAACCTAAAGAGGTTTCATAAGTAGTGAACATGTTTATCCTCCTCGATCAAGGCCTCATTTCAAATCAACAAACTGGCACATTTTCTTTATGCGACTCCCAGGAACATGAACCTGCACGTCCTCAATAATTACCCCGTGTTAGCGGGCTTGGCCCGAGGAGAGATTGTCCCATTTAGTGGAGATTAGTTGGGTACTAAAAAAACTCTGGAATACCACATTGATATGAAAAAATTCTTTTTTTTTTTTTTGTATATATAATTTCTCTAGTGCGAATGCGCAATCCTAGTAAAAAGTTTGATCTCACTTCCTATTCGTTTTCTTTTCTTAAGCCTCCACTTGCATTTTCTGCTACTGCAATATATAAGCACACATTGAATCCAGCATATACTCCACATCGATGTGCATATGAGAGAGAGAGAGACTAACCGGGTAAAGTGGGGAAATATCAGGCATGGTCACCCCTCTACGGACAAAATCATGAAATGAAGTTAAATCTCCAGCATTTTGCATAGATTCGCAACCATCCGCCAAAAGACAATTCAAAAATGGTGGAAGCTCAGGAATCTCTTGTAATTGATGGCTTTCTCTAACACTCAAATGGAGCAAATGATGACGCTTATTGATGGATGTAGGAAGGATAGTTATATTATTTCCCCCGAGCAATAAAGTTTCCAAGAAGGGAAAACAAGAAAGATTCTCAAGAAACTTTACTTCGGACAAATTACATCCGCAAAGGTCCAACCAACGTAAATTTGAAAGTCCGGTCTTCATGTAGTGATCAGCTAAATCCTCGTACTTTGGAAACTCAATTAAATTTGTGCAAGAGTTGACTTGCAAGTTTGAAAGGTTTTGTAACTTGTAAATGCTAGATGGAAGAGTTACTAGGTTTTTGCAATGATATATATACATAATCTCCAAAGAGACAAGATTTTCTATTGATGGAGGAAGTTCTTTAATAGCGGTCCCCTGTAAATGAAGTTGTTTCAGGCCTTCGAGTTTATGAGGAATATCAGGGAACCTTTCAAATTTTGTGCAATTTTCAAGGTGGAGAGCTTGGAGGTTTTTTTACTTGAGCACATTTGGAAAAACACTAAGTTCAGGACACTCACATAAATTCAACACTTGTAACTTGTCATGATATGCAATGGACTCGTGGGCCTCTACCAAGTTTTTGCAATACGGGAGATTCAATTGCTCAAGATTAGGAGTACATTGAATGTCGGGCATACGAACCAATGACTCACAGTAACTGAAAGTAATGTACTTCAAATTTTGGAAGTCCTGCAAAAGCAGCAAAAACAACTTTTGGTAAACATTCTAAAGGGATTAAAAAGGGCTATTTGTATGATGATGTTGCTTCCTTAAATCTAAACCGTGAAATTCTTGTTTGAGAATAGGTTGCTACTGAAGCATATCCAGTATTGATCTTTCAAGAAATTATTATATTTTAGGTTGTCAATCATAAATTTTGAGCAATATGTTTATTTAATGTAGAGGTAATCTACTGTAAAGTCCATAAATAGGCCTATCCTAGTTGTTGTACATAGACGGTAATTCAATATGTCATAATTACATAGTTTTATAATTCAATATGAGTCAATCATTTGCTCAAATTGGGGAAATGACGGTAATTCGATATTGGATGTCATTCACGTTATCCATAGTTTTATAATATTCATCATTAATAATATCATAATTAATATGTAGGGGCTTGGCTTGATTGACAATTGTAAAATTGACTACACAACACATGGGGCATTGGTTTTCTTAGGGAAAGGATATGTCATAATTACATATCCTTGACTATTACATAATCTATATTGAAATGGTGTATATGTAGGCCATAACACTCTTCATGTGGAAGGAAGCAAGGAGCTTCGGTAGATCAGGCAACTAGAAACCATTAAAAAATTATTAAATAAAATTGTGTTAGACAACTATTAAAAAAATTAGACCTAATACCATTAAAAATCCCAAACCAATACATAGAATTACTCTAGATTAATTTTTCTTTCGTAAAAATCCTAAACTAGTACTACTATGGGCAAAAAAAAAAAATTATCAAACTAGTACTCCTAACCCAAATCCGCCTTCCATTACCAAATGAAGTGTCATGTAGTG
Organism: Eucalyptus pauciflora; assembly: GCA_007663325.1. Taxonomy (NCBI): domain Eukaryota; kingdom Viridiplantae; phylum Streptophyta; class Magnoliopsida; order Myrtales; family Myrtaceae; genus Eucalyptus; species Eucalyptus pauciflora. The sequence goes on along the minus strand of VMYD01000100.1, from coordinate 328,031 downwards.
AAAATGCGAATGTGGGCCACATGACAAAAACAATGCCACATGTCATGCCATGTGACTACCGTAGAAGCATATAGTGAAGTGCCACGTGGCAAGTGTGGATGCTGGCCACATGACAAAACTATTCTAAATATCATGTCATGTGGCAATCACAAAAGTAATGTGAGGTGCCATGTGGCAAGCATATGAGTGAAGACTCTACTAGTTTTGGCTTTAACTACATTTCATAATTGAATGGGGATACAAATACTATCTTAATGTATTTGCGTAAAATAAATAAACTTAAAATTTTATTAAGTCATGCAAAGATAATGAAGCCAACTTTGAAAAACATTGGAAAGATAACAATAATAATTTCATAAACTCAATTTAAAACCTAGCTTTGGCTTTCTATTGAGAAACTAGCAGTATGCCCCTACTGAATCATTTACATCGATTTAGTTATGCACACATTACACTCATTAGTGGCAAAGCTCCTCACAAAATACTCTATTATATCCACTTAGAACTGATGCTCCTTAAGAAATGATTTAACAATGCTTTGTTTTACATAATGGTGCATTCAAACCTTCGACTGAGCTAATTTTATCGATGCTGGACCAATCCATGTTGTCAGGTATGTGCATTGAACAAGGCTCTATCACTTGATGACTACATGGTCTGCCGGTCAACCAGCTATTGTGTATATATATATGTCAACGGGTAGGTTCACTGACCAAAAAAAAAAAACGGGTAGGTTCGTCATATTTTTATTTCCTTTTTATTTGATCACTATACAATTTTTTTTTTGTAAAATAAAAAAGTTCATATGTAAACAACTGACAGTAAATTGCATTTTGAATTTCTCCACTAGGTAGATTTGATCGTATTTTGAAATATATCTATTTTCGATAGTTAGAAATTTCAGGGTTAGAAAATATGTTAGCTTTATCTATACTATTGTAAATGGTAAAGATGATATCCTACTCTAAAAGATTTCAATCCCTTTTTTTTTTCTTTATATTCCTTCCATTAATTATCCTCAATTACTTATTTTAAAAATATTATACCATGGATAGATATGTGAAATTGATTATTTTATTTTTTATCACTCACATATTTCAATATGAAAAGTCGAATTTTTCTAATGATGCAATGACCTTCATAAAAGAACTTCAAATCTTGAAATATCTTTCGCTTTTCACATATATGTATAAAAATTCTTTGTATTGTGTATTTTATTAACAAAAATTGTTTCCATTGAGTAATTCTAATAAAGTTGTTCGCATAATTTTTCAAATGCCAATTTTGCTGCACGTAAAAATATTTCTAACACAAGTTGTCAGGGCCATTTTGAAAGAAAATAGACAAGTGGTTCCTAAAACATGGGAACACTACTTCCTTTTGTGTACTAACCCATATAATACGTATATACGTATACAAAAGAGGTAGATAATAAAGAGGTCTATGCAGGTAAATGCTCACCTTAAATCGTTTTACAACTCCTGTGATATTGCCTTCGCTCATATTAAGTCCCACTAATTTCTTTGGACCAGAGGAAAATTCTGGAATCCACGAAGCACCAAGACATTCAAACCATCTTAGCCAATTGGGAATACATACAGGATCTTGGGAAGAATTATGCACATTGCGCAAAATGAGCAATCTCAACCTTTTCATTTTTGTAAAAGCATTAGGATCGATACATATGTCTATCGGCTCAAGTGGCTCCAGCACTATGGCTTTTACAATACAATCTCCCTGCATACGAGACACTTTAGGTTATGCATGTTTAATAATTAGAGTCAAAGATAAGGAGCAAAAGATTTAATTGTATTTACAAGTCTTACCATGTCGCTTGATAAAACATTGAGAATATCATCATAAAGCCATAGTCTACTTCGTCTCATGGGTTCATCTCGACATTCTTGGTTCACAATATCTATACCCATTGCTTGAATCAAGTCATGCATTTGTAGTGGTCCGTTTTCAATGCTTATCAAGGACCTCTCAATGAGAATTTGAAATCCTACAGTTGTCTGAAAATCGCAACTATCAAGAACTTTCTTTATGTAGTTGCTATCCTTTCCCTTAAAGAAGCAGGCAATGTGGAGAAAAATCTCTTTCTCATTTTCCTCTAGTCCATCATAACTTATTTTGAGCACATCATTAATGGTTTTGTTGGGAATCCTAGAAAGTTTTTGTAGCGTACTTTCCCATACATCTTCTTTTCTACCACATAAGAAGGAACCCAGCACCTCAAGTGCTAACGGAAGGCCTTTAGCATAATTTAGAACCCTATCCACCAGATCTGTCTTGATTTCTAATTTTTGGTGTGTCGGAAAAGCATGACTGCTAAGCAATTTGCGAGCATCATTGTCATCAAGTGCTTCAACCTCGAACACATGCTCTTGATCAATCCCATGACAAGTTAGCAAATGTTTATCTCTTGTGGTAACAATGATCCTACTTCCATTACCAAACCACTTGCCTTCTTCTGCCAAAGCATTTAATTGGCGCAAGTCATCCACATCATCAAGGATAAGGAGAACTTTCTTGTGACGAAGTCTATGCTGTATTAGATTAATACCTCTATCAACACTGGACACTACTAATCTTTTTCGTAGTGATAAAATCTCGGATAGTAATTTTTCTTGCAATTGAACTAAATCCCTAGAATCTTTGGAAGCTTCTCGAACATTTGCCAAAAGACATGAACTCTCAAATTGTCTAAAAATAGCATTGTATAGAGCTCTTGCTAAAGTTGTCTTCCCAATGCCTCCTTGTCCCCATAATCCCAACATGACAGGGTCATCATTAGACTCAAGGTTTAACATCGATTTCAGCTTAACCACTCGAGAATCTATCCCAACTAGATGCTTAGCAACATGCAAAGGTGTTCGGTCTAGGCGAATGGAGATCTCCTTTACAATCCTTTGTATAAGCTCTGACTCATCTCTACCAAAAATGGAAAAAGAAATTGTAGCATTATTTTGGCAATAAGCAAATCACGAGCAATCACTAACCAATTGAAAAAGTAGTGCATCTCAATTTCGCATGATCACAGCAAAAACAAAATGTATTCCCACTGAGTAGAACTCCATGCCAATTAAAACAAGTCCAAGCTTCAACTTTTAGTCATCCAAGTGATTAATGTAATTTTGGCTTATGCGTATTAAAATATTTAAATAATAAACTACGCACTAATCTAACAACTTAAGTTTTTAGTATAGTTGGTCGTGGTTCTACCAAAATTTTACATGGTATCATAATTGGAGGTCCTAAGTTCAAATATTTACACGTCTCATTTGTCTCCCCAATTAAATTTCCATACTTGATACTAGGCAAAACACTAGACGAAGTGTGAGGGGAAGTGTTAGAATATTTAAATAACAAACTACACCTTCATCTAACAATTTAAATTTTTAGAACAATTGGTCGTGGTCTCACCAAAATCTTACAATGCATGACCATTTACTTACTTTAACTTTTGATATTATATGTGATTTATCTACATGCTTGATAAAAAAAAGAGTTATTTACAATTTTGAACGGTGGTTAAAATTTCGATTGGAAAACTATTAAATACCCAAAGCATGTTGTCATTTCCTTACATGGCTTGTACACACTAATTATCCGTATATGGCATTGTGAACTTTCTTACGCCTCCCAAAGAAATGGGGCAAGTGCAATAACAACATTTAATATTTTGCCCATTGGTCCATCAAGTTCTAAGATTTAGACTTACAGTTGCCTGTGTGTCAATTAATTTTTTTTTATTTTTTTTTAACAAACAATCTCTATATTTACATGTAAAAAAGATTAGTTTCTTTCACAAAATTTGAATTGCACTCAACTTACCCATCACTTAGATGCCACCCAGACAAGTTACCAGCATCGAAAAGAGCTTTCTTCCATCTCTTCACTTCCTTCGAATCCTTTCCAAACTTGAACTCATGCTTGGCCAGAGCTCTCCCATAACTCTCTCTACCCCCTCTAACTTCTCTGGGGTCCACTTTGTAAAACACTGGTAGAACAATCAAGTCATTTTGCTCCTTGCATTCCATAATCTTCGCTAGCTCTTCCAAGCACCACCGTGAGGAAGCATAATCGTCCGAGAAAACGATGATTGCAATGCATGACTCTTCAATGGCCTTCATAAGCGCTTGTGATATTTGATCTCCCTTCCTCAGTTCCTCACTATCAATGAAAGTGAATACTCCGTTCTGATCTAAAGCTTTGTAGAGATGACCAATGAAGTTATTGCGCAGATCTGTACCTCTGAAACTTAGAAAGACATCATAAATCCCATTGGGTGTCGTTGAAGAAGCCATTAGATTCTTGAGTTTAACAATCAGGAATGACTATTAGCCTAAGATTTGGTAGTGTTTTCAGGTAGTCGCTCACCATTAGATCTTCTTATTGATTTATTTTTATACTGGCACAAAGAAGCATGATTTTTTTTCTGGGTAGGTGTGAACACGTCGATGGACAAACGTATGTCATAAGCGTGAACACGTGGACTTATTTTCACCACGGCTTTATTTTGATTCTATGATTGACACAGGCTTTTTCGTGGCCGACAAAAGTAGTGGAGAAAAAACTTTGGGAAAGTGGATTCTTGGCATCTCGTCGTAGGCTCACTACTCAAGAAAACTTTGCTGACTTCCTCAAAATAGCAACCCCAACCTTTGAGTGGTTTCTTTTCTACAGAGTAGTAGTTAACACCTATGAAGCATAGACACGTTGCCTGTGCTTCCGTGTCGGACATGTCGACACGCTTGGACACGGTCGGACTCGACACATGTCGAACACGACACGGACACGTGATCAACACGTGTCAGATTTTCCAAAACGTGATCAACTTTTCTCGACACATTTCGACACGCGTGCCCGAAAGACGATAGAGGATGGAGGTGAGGGAGGGTAAGGGAGTAGAGATGAGGCCGCAAGTGATGGCGAGAGACGGCTAGAGAAAGAGCCAAACAGAGAGAAAGCAAACTCTTGCTGGCGAGACGAAGCCACGCAACTGACCACCGCGACGGCGAGAGACGGCCAGATAGAGCAGAAACTGAGGCGAGGGCCGCCACTGTTGCGATGGATCGGCGACGAGGAGGAGGAGGAGAAGAATGAAGAGGAAGAGGAGAGGAAGGGGGTCGTGTGGCGAGGAGGAGGAGGAGAAGGATTGAGAGGAAGAGGAGAGGAAGGGGTCGTGTGGCGAGCAGCGAGAAGGAGGAGGAAAATGAGGGTGGCTAGGGTTTTTGATAAGGAAACTCAAAAGTAATAAAAAAAAAAAGGGGGGGGGGACCGATGGCGTGACTTTTAAGTTTGGGGGGAGGGGAAGTGACAGGTGGGGGAGGGAAAAAAAAGTGAAATAAATTTGGGGTGGAGAGAAATGGACGAGGGAAAGAAGGGGGTGAACCTCAGTGGGGACTTTTTTTTTATCGGAAAATTAAATAAATGAAGTTAAAAAATAATTTCGAAAAATAAAAGTATTGAATTTTGAATAATGATAAATTTTGGTCATTGTAGAAAATCATGGATTTATTTAAATAAATTGATTCTAATTTCTTATTAGTCATTAGTTTCATCAATATCTTTTGTTAAAGTTAAAAACATGTTTCGCATTAACTATGAATATAGCTTTCGAATTTCTAATGAATTGATTTATTAATATTATTAGTGTAAATTCATTGTAGGCTCTTTTTTTAATTAATTAATTATTTATGAATTTGAATCAAATTAATTAAAAATAAAAATATTTATTTAATATAAAACGTATCTCAACGTGTCGCAATTCTCTATTTTTTAGAAATAACGTGTTGACGTGTCGTGTCATGTCGTGTCGCGTGTCAGTGCTACTCAGGTTAACACTAGGCTACTCAAATGAAATGTAATACATATGACAACAGAGCATTCTAATAGTCAAATAATCACAACGTTCCTCACCAAATGTTAAAAGAGTCAGTTTTTCATAGTTTATACCTCCAACCTCACGACTAGATTTTTTCTTGAAGACATTTCATTCATGATAAAAAATAAGAATCAAGTTTGTCAATAGCAGTGGTATGGGATCCTTAAACAAAAACATTTGCTTCCAACGCTCGCATCTTTTATTATAGTTTCTATTTAGATAATAGACCCATATATGTTTGACACAATGCATTTGAACTAAACAAAGCTTGCTTGCGTTGAATAAAACAGGGGCTCGACTATGAACTTCTTCATTTTAATCAACCCCATGGACAGCTCGACGTACCAGATGAACTGGAATTTACATCTCCAAAATCATGGTAGTTAGCCTCAATTTCATGACAGCACTAAATTGGTCGTAACTCCTTGCTGTGGAGTTAGATATGATTCGGACAAGATGGATCAAGATCCCAAAAATTGTGGAAGTTTCAATAAAAAAAATTCAAGTTGAGGATTAGATGAGTCCAGCCCGACCAAGAGAGTGGACTGTTACGGGACAAAAGATAAAACTGGTTTTTGAAGGGTTATACGGTCAAGAAATTTGGATTACACAAAATCCAACATGGTCAAACACTCATAGAGGGACCCTTGTTTGATGGCCAAAAGACAGCAAACAAGGCCATCTGGAGTTTCAAAAGATTGATTCGGTGGTGAGCTGGACAGGGGGGAGATAAGAGGGGGAAAACAGGAAAGCATTCGGTGGTTCTTTTGTGAAAAGAGAGAAATACAAGAGATGGGGACTATTTAAAAATGTAAAACCGATCGTGAGATTCAAGGAGGGATGGCTTTCGGTGGCTGGGGAATTCACAAGGGAGATTTTTGACCAAGAGTAAAAAAGTAAGGGAAAATTAGAATCAGAGATGATTAGAAAGTAGTGAGTGGAACAAAAAGCCTAGAGTCAAAAGGTGTACGATTCGTTTCTCATACTATTTTTGATGTGAAATTCGCTATGTCTTAATCTCCTTTGTATGAACTTGCCTAGGGAGGAATTATGTTGCCTAATTGTTCCCTTTGCATGATGGTATTGGACTGAGTGTGTTTCATCCATGTTCAGCCCCTTGAAGTACCCCAGAGTGACGTTGGTGTTTGTCTGCATGATTTTGCTTCACACATCACGTTTCCGTTGCGTTAGATTTGCTTTTCCATTAAATTCAGTATGTGGGTAGTTTTTTATTTGTGGTTTTTGGAAGTACTCTGATCTTCATTTTCCGTAATGTTGGCCTTTTACCTGCGTCTTCATCCACCAAAAAAGATAAGATCTTTTTACCGTTCTGGTCAGGCATATAAATTTACTTAGTTCATGAGCATTCAATTAGCTCTTATTTTATTCCCAAGCACATTATTTGATTCAATCTTATTAGTAATGAAAAGAAATCGTAATTATATAAGAAAAAAATGTTGTTCTTCAAATAAGACCAGAATGAGGTGATGCTTTGTAGTCATAACAGCAAGACTTTTCTAGAAAACGGACAAAATTTTAGGAAAATTTAAGTCATGAGCTTTCTGCGGACATGGATATCGAGTTAATTGTATGAAAGAGAAACAAGAGGTCAAAGTTTGGACAAATATATAATTGAAATAAATGATTCTTCAAAGAAAGGGAAAAATGGTGCCAGGTGGTGGCCCGCTTAATAAGAGCGTATCACATGGCCCTTGCAGCCCAAGCCTCTGCCCCGCGCTAGTTCTTTACTACCTAGAGTCCCAAGTCTGCTAATGAATGAGTCGAGGGCCCTGTGTAATATCTCTATGATGCTCTGCAATTGCCCAATCGCCTTGAGTAAGGCCCGAGGTCCCTTGCGCTTTCGATTTTTCCATGTAAATAAGGGGACGAAACATTCTATGGGAGCAAATAAGTTTATTTGTGTGTGCGGATGCAAATGATGTTTCCAACATGAAGGACTTTCTTGCTCTGAATGCAGGAGAAAAGGATACTAAGGGTCCGTTCGTTTCGCGGAAAATAAGCTATTTCCGGAAAATATTTTCCCATTTCCAGGAAAATGACAATATTTTCTGGTGTTCGGCTAAAACTTGAAAATGTTTTGGAAAATATTTTCCGGTGTTCGGTAAAGAAAATATTTTCTGCTGACTAGATTGGCGAGGTCGAGCGTCAAGCTCGAGGCTCGCCAGATCGACGGGTGCAAGTTTGAGATCGACGAGCTTGAAGTTCACTTGATCTGACGACTAGCCAAGAAAGAAGAAAATGGGAAAAAAAAAAGAAAAAGAAAAAGGAAATTAAAAATAATTCGAATGAAAAAAAGAAAAGAAGAAAATTAAAGGGGATGAGGAAGTCGGGATTTGTAGAGGTGTGAGATAAGAGAGATCAAGTGAGGAAAATATTTTCCACTTTTCAAGAGTGGAAAACATTTTCCCTTACTTTAGAAGACTTTTTTCCTTTGATGGAAAAAATTTTCCGTGAAACGAACGCCGGAAAATCCGGAAAACGTTTTCCCGGAAATTATTTTCCGCGAAACGAACGGATCCTAAGTGAAAAGTGTTAGATTTGAAAGAATCTTTGGATTTTGGTGAACAAGTGAGATGGGATCATCAAGGTGCCTGGACAGACCAAATAGTAGGAGAACAACTTTGATAACATGAATACACCAATATGCTCAGAAGGGTCTAAATGTAGATGGTGAACAAATTGTGATTGTTAGCACTCTCTCGCGCTTCCAAATGGCGAGCACCACCCTACAGAATGGGTAGTCTCATTCTGCATCTTCTTCTTCGTTGATCCTTCCTTTCTGCTACAATGACAATGTCAACCCACAAACCATCACACATAATCATTCACTCGGAGCTTTCCCAGATCCCCAAACACTATACGCCCATTTTAAAACCCTAAAAATCCTATCCATACCCATTTCCCAAGTTTCTTGCCTACAATCCTCACTATGAGGAATCCAATCGGTTTATACTAGATCAACCCTAAGCTAGTGGCCGATCATCACCCATTTCGCTCCCCATCTCACTAAATCTTCATATCCGAGCTCCCTTCAATCGAATAGGAAACGATTACTTGATGGAACCCTAGACTTCTTCGAGCCATTCAGGAAATCTGCAGACACCAAATGGCTAGTCAGAATGATGAAGACAGGCGAGTCGTGGTTCTTTGCAAAAGTCTTGGCAATCTATGGTCGGCGGATGATGTTGTGGAGATAAAAGGTGACATTCCTGCAAAAAAACTGTTTGAAAGTAGAAAAACTTTGTTTGGGAAATTCTACACTAACCCGAATGCAAACTTTACTGCTTTTCTCAATACAATGAAAAGAGTGTGGAGAGTAGACAATGTTACCTGCACTGTCCTTGAACCAGGATACTACTCTTTCTCATTTCAATCCGAAGCTGAGAAAACAAGAGTGTATGATATGAGGCCATGGTCATTCTCTAGTCACTTACTTAATTTACAACAATGTGATCCTGATACTCCTGAGTTATGCTATGATTTTACATACTGCGACTTTTGGGTGCATTTCTACGGGCTGCCTTTTGGAAGAGTAACTTATGATGTTATAAGAGATCTAGCAGTGAAACTGGGTGAAGTGGTTGAGGTGAAATTAGAAACAAAAGGCAACAGCAGCTACAAATTTGGCAAGGCTAGAATCAGGCTGAATTTGGATAAACCTCTGAAGACAGGAGTTCTGGTTAATTTGGAGACAAAAAGACTATGGGTAGAATTCAAATACGAAAGACTTCCACATTACTGCTATTCTTGTGGAAGAATTGGGCATTACGCCACTTTCTGTAGAGAAATACCCTATGAGAGATCGGGGTTGGCAGAGAATTTACCGGGAAGGTTTGGCCAATGGTTGAAAGCAGAAGTTCACCAGCTTAATCCGTATGGCAAAATATTTTATGGCAAACAAGAGATACTACCAGAGGAAGTTGAGAGTGTGCTCGAGACGCCCATTCATGCAGCTCCTGAAACAGAGAAGAACCAGCAGGAACTAAATTCAGAACACGTTCTTCCCATCTGTGAACAGGGCAACACAACACAGCAGGAATATCAGGAAAACAACCATCCATATCAGCCCTTTGAAATGCTATTAATGGAGGAGAGAGGACCACAGAAGAGAGGAAGTAGTTGTATTGATGAAGAGTCAGCCATGGTTATATACAAAGAACATCTCAAGAAAGTGACAATGGATGCAGAAGACATACTTTCAGAGGAAGAGGGGCCAGCAAAAATAAAAACTCGAATTTCAAAGGCCTCAAATGCAAAAAAAGGCAAGCGCTTCTGCCCGTATGGCGCTCAGTCTTCTAAAACCCAGATCTATGACACTACACAGTTGGTGGAAACCCCTGTCTATGGGATGGAGAAGTCTCACCAGTGGGCTTTGGTGGCTAGCCCTAATAAGCCACCGGATCAGCCATGAAGATATTAAGCTGGAATTGTCAGGGGTTGGGCACACCCCTGACAATCCAGGCTCTGAGGGTCCTAGCGACCCAGGAAAGGCCCAATGTTATGTTTTTAATGGAAACAAAAAATCAAGAACAAAAGGTGCAACGCATAAGAAGAAGGCTGAGATACCAAAACAGTTTTGTGCTGAATCCAGCAAGAATAGCAGGGGGATTAGCTCTGTTCTGGGATGATCAAGTAGACTTAATCATGGAATCTTGGTCAAATAGATATATTAATGTCCAATGCCTCATTAAAGAAACCAACCAGCGAATGCACATTACATTTGTCCATGCCCCTAATAATTTTCAAGAGAGAGTGGTGTTATGGGAGGATCTATGCAAAACCAGTTCTGGCCACTATCTACCATGGATTTGCTTGGGCGACTTCAACGAAATACTATACCATTGGGAAAAAGTGAGCAAGAGGAGGGCAGAAACTTACCGACTTACTGCATTTAGGGATTTCCTTCTCCAATGTTCCTTAATGGATTTGGAGAGCAAAGGCTGTGCCTTCACCTGGAAAAACAACAGAACCGACGAGCATTTAGTTAAGGCAAGGCTAGACAGAGCATTATGTGATCTAGCATGGAGGATAGCACACCCTAATACTGAATGTTCTGCATTGCCAGCTATTGGGTCTGATCATAGCCCATTGTTATTATCTTTGAATGTGCAAAGGCAGAGGAAAAAGAGAGTTTTCCAATATGAGGCATTTTGGTCTGAAAATGAGGAATGTGGTCAGATTGTGAGCAATACATGGAAAGAGGTGGAGTTGCAAAATGTGACCTTGGTTGAGAAATTGCAGACGGTGGCACAAAAACTAGAAAAATGGAGCAAACAGAGGATGTTTAACGCAAAAACCAGAATTACTGAGCTGAGGAATGAGTTACAAAGGATAACAAATGCCAAGGAGATGAATCATGAAAGTGAGACAGCAAAGCAGCTAACTCGGGAAATCGAAAATTTATGGCGACAAGAGGAGATGTACTGGGGCATGCGCTCAAGAATCTCATGGCTCAAATGGGGAGATAGAAAGGCAATTTTTTTTCATGCAACGACGATTCAGAGGAGATCAAGAAACCGCATTACCTTGCTGAAAAATGATGCAGAAGAATGGGTGAAAGATGATCTGCAACTAAAGAAGCTAACAACAGATTTCTTCACAGATTTGTATACTTAAGGGGGGCAGCGCAACTTACAACCTGTCATACAACAAATTCCAACTTTAGTTGATGCAAATATGAACAAAAGGCTAGTAGAACCAGTCACAATGGAAGAAATTACAGCTGCAATGCAGCAACTAGGGGCCACTAAAGCTCCTGGTCCAGATGGGCTCAACGGGCTATTCTATCGAAGTCATTGGACGTTTATTAGCCAGGACATATTTAGAGAAGTTAAGAATTTCTTTGAGACAGGTCACCTCAACCCTGATCTAAACAGAACCTCAATCACGCTCATTCCCAAAATCCCCAACCCTGAAAAGTTAGAACAATTTTGGCCAATTAGCCTTTGCAATTTCGCTTATAAAATCATCTCTAAAGTGATGAAAAACCGACTGAAACCTATACTACCCAGCATTATAGCAGAGGAACAGAGTGCTTTTGTGGGGGGAAGATAGATTCAAGACAATATTCTCCTGGTGCAAGAAGTGCTACATAAGCTGAGAATTCGAGAAAGAAAACGCACATTCCAAGCGGTGGTAAAGCTGGACATGAAAAAGGCCTATGACCGCATCAAATGGGACTTCCTAATAGAATGCTTGCTAAAGACGGGTTTCTGTGAGACGTGGGTGCAATGGGTGCTGCAATGTGTGACTACACTCTCTTTTAGCATTAATTTCAATGGAGAACCGCAACCTTATTTCAAGCCTACACGAGGACTTCGACAAGGTGATCCCATATCCCCGTATCTGTTTATCCTAGTGGCCAATGTACTCTCACATTTGATGAAAAAAGCTGTGGAAGAAGATACAATACATGGGATTAAACTTAACAGTAGCTGTCCTACCTTATCACACTTGCTATTTGCGGACGACTCCATATTCTTCCTAAATGGCACAATCTTAGAATGTCAAAACCTAGCGGAAATACTACACCGATATTGCTTTGCTTCAGGCCAGGCTATCAATCTCAACAAATCAGGAATGTTCTTCAGCAAGAGCTGTCCGAGAATGCTAAGAGACAATATGGCAGCAGAGATGAGGGTTCCTGAAATCGAAAAAACAGGGAAGTACCTAGGCATCCCCTCGGATTGGGGTGGATCGAAAAAAGATGTTTTCGCCTGGATTTTGGCTCGAGTGAATAAGAAATTAGAAAGCTGGAAGGAAAATTTGCTGACTAAAGCAGGCAAGGAAACATTAATTAAAGCGGTCGTACAAGCCATTCCACAATATGCAATGTCTATATTCAAGATTCCGGTGTCTATATGTAAAGCAATAGAACGGAAAATTGCAAATTTTTGGTGGAAAAATGGGAAAAACTCTGCTGGGATTCACTGGAAGCGATGGGAGACTTTGAAGCGTAGGAAGGAGGAAGGGGGTCTTGGCTTTAAAGACTTTATAGCATTTAATGTGGCAATGCTAGGAAAGCAAGCATGGAGGGTTTCACAGCAACCTAACTCTCTACTGAGCAGACTCATGAAGGGATTGTATTTCCCAAAGTGCGATTTCTGGCAGGCTGGGAAATGATCAAGACCTTCGTGGGGATGGCGCAGCATTCTTATGGGAAGGGACTCAATATCTCCTAATGTAATGTGGTATGTTGGTAATGGAAAAAAAATCCTGGTGAGGGAAGACAAATGGCTGAGAAGTGGAAAAATTGGAGGCCCTGCTGCAAGAGACGAGCCGGAGAAGGTGAGTGAACTAATAGAGCCGATGACTGATACATGGAATGAATTAATGATCCGACAGATGTTTGATGAACCAAAGGCAAAAGAAATTCTAGCTACTCCTACTGGATTACCCACGACAGAAGATAAATTAGTATGGATGCAAGAGCAATCGGGGTCATACACAGTAAAAAGCGGCTACTACACCACAAGAGAAAATGCAGCAATCCCACAACACAACCAAGCTACTTCCTCTCACCATACCCCGTCAAGTTTGTGGAAGTACATATGGCATTCAGGAATCCTTCCTAAGGTACAGCTATTTCTCTGGAACGCATGCCAAAATGCACTACCCACAGTGGAGAACTTATATCGGCGAAGAGTCTTACCTGAACCACTTTGCCCCATATGCAAAAAAGACGTCGAAACCGTCGAACATACACTACTGCTATGCCCATGGACGACTCCCATTTGGCAGGACAGCTCGCTGCAAATCAAAATCAGCAGGGTCGGCTTAACAAGGTTGGATGTTTGGTTGCAAAAACAGAAAGAAAACCCTCACCGCGCAACAAAATTCAATCAGATCGCAACAACCCTGTGGTGTATATGGCAAGATCACAACCAGCACATCTTCGAGAAAAAACCCTTGCACCCGAAACAAACTCTGTTTAGATCAGCAGCACTTCAAGCAAATTTTGAAACCTGGAAGAACAGCGCAGCAAAGAAGAAACTGAGGGAGACTCACCCGCACAGATGGCAACCCCCACCCTCCGGCTCATTTCGAGCAAACATTGATGCCTCCTTCGTCCAGCGAGAAGCTGAGCCACCTGCTTTGGCCGAGACCAGAGGACAAATGGAATTCAACGCAGCAATCTCCTGCATCTGCAGGGACTCACGGGGAAATTTCGTCCCTGGTTTTGCAAAATCGGTGGAGGCGTTCTCGGCGGAACACGCAGAAGCTCTCTCCCTATTGGAAACCCTAAATTTCCTCTCAAGCTGCACGAACAGAAACTGGGAAGTACATTCAGACTGTCTCAAGATCGTGCGGGGTGTTCAGTGCGAAGAGGAAGTGAACTGGGAGTTGTTGCCGCTGGTGGACCGGATCAGAACAAAGTTAAAAGACGTTCCGGGCCTTTCCTTGGCCCATTGCAGCAGAGAGGCTAATAAGCCCGCGGACTGGATAGCTAAAGCCCAACGTGAGAACTTCCTTCCAAGTAATTGGGAAATTCACCCTCCTACAGCCTTGTTTGATCTAATTTGCGCAGATGTTCTTGATGTAAGTACCTTGAAATTTCCAAGTTAAATGAAGTCATCTTATTTTCGACCAAAAAAAAAAAAACAAATTGTGATTACTTGGAACTGCCAAGTTTGGATGGACCACACTACAGATGAAGATCACACCACGAACAGAATGAACAGTACTCAATGTACCAGATAAAAAAAAAACAATAAGCTCTAAATTGATTTGATTCACATTCAAATTGGAGCTTTGTAGCCAACTTTTTCAGGCCTTGGAATTCTTAGAGAGACTTTGTGGAAAAGTTAGACGTGGTTTGCCATTTTTGACTGAGTAGGAGTGTCAAGCAAGTTAGTAGAAGAAATCTGATCTATTTGGAATAAGGTTGATTAATTAGGTTTGAGGCAAGAGCAACTCTTAAAAGGCTAAAAAAGTCTTAACTAAGGACATTTGGGCCCGTGCCGAGCTAGGCGCACTCTAGGCCTTTGCTAGCACCTAGAAGGATGGCCAAGCACCAACCAGCCAGTCACTAGCTAAGAGCCACTAGCCGTCGTGACCGCCACATGGCAATGGTTGCAATAAGACCAACGCATGTCATTTCGCCTTTATTTAAGCCATGAATAATGCATACACGTCTACACGTATTGCCAAATTAGTTAGTTGCATGTTGTACATCGTGAACACGTATCGAATTGAGATTATTTATTCATCCGAACTTACATCTTATGCCATGGATTATGCCTTCGATGTTTGGATACGTACTAGATTCTTCCTTGTGATTTAATTTGCATGCCATTTCGCACCTATTAGAATATGTATGTTCAATTAGATATTTTGATTAGACTCAACTCTTCTTTTTTTTTGGTTAAAACTATATGCATTGGATTAATGCACGTTATTATAATTGAATTCACTTTTGTTATGGGAATTGTATGCATTGGATTTATTGAATGCTTTTTTGATGGAACTGAATTCGTTGTATAGATACATAAAAATGTGGTATCGAAATAATGACGTGGAAGTTGCTAACCCTTTCCGGCATATAATCAAGCCCATGGATTGGACCTTAAATTTGTTATTATCACTTTATACTCTAGATGAATTTTCTATTTGCGGTCAATCTAAATAATGATTGGTGGCAACTCTTACAACAATTTAAGAATCCGGATCACCGTGGCTTACTACCTATGAAAGGAAGAACGATCGGATTTCTACTCTCAAAATGTGAACATTTTTTTTCCCAAAAATCTACGAGGGACACGCTATAGTGATCATTTCATACGTTTTATGAATATTTTGGTTCTATGTACATTGAAATTGCCAGGTCATCAAAGGAGGCCTGACTAATTGAATGATTTCAATTACTTTATGCTAGATATTCACGATGAGGCCATAATCCACAGTCTGATGCTTATGGTAGTGCAAAGGTATAGGTATTGTATTTTTTTTTTCATAATTAGACGAGTTTCACTATAAAAAAAATTGACTGATAAATAGCATTATCAGTTTCGAACTCGCAATTAGCATTGACAAACCTTTTAGTATATAGATCAAGGCTTCGGTTTAACTTTATGAAGTGTTCTTTTATATTAAAATTATAAATTGCTTGAAAGTTTGTGCTTTTTAAGGGAATTGGACCTAAGATTTTATACTAAAACTTGCAATATGTGAGAAATGATTCTTAATTTGTCTAAATCACTTTCGCAATTTAGTAGAAGTTAACTTTATCTTATTTGATAATATGTTTTTTAGAATATGTGCAAGGCACGCATTAACGTGTAGTTTTACTTCAATCTGCCAAAATGCTCCTTTTATGGGGGCCTCAAGTCCCCAACTTGCAAATTTCATTACTACTAATGATAGTATTTCCACTCTAAACATGGCAAATGAAGTAGTGGTACCTTGAAAGGACCGTAGCTTTTAACTCTTCTCTTTGCTTAACTATTCATTGTCAATAAAGTTGTTAAAAAGTTTAGAATTAAATTGATTAAATTGCGCAATTTAAAATTGAATTGACTGTTGTACAATAGATTCATAACTTTTTGAATAATTATTTTACTAGAGATCTACTGTAGTGCATAGTCATTCCTTACGTTAAAGTGATCAAGATCTTCTGACATTATTTTAATTTCTTGTTCTGAAAAGTGTAAACTAATTTAGAGACTAATAGGGCACGTGTGTTGGGAGGCCAAACATGCTTTCTGAAACGAAATAAATATTAAAAAATACTCAACAAACTTATTTTAAGAAATAATAATATAGTTATCAGCAATATTTAAACATGATATTAGCTCTTAATTCTTCAAGACTGAGACATAAATTAGAATTATTCTATTAGAGAGTGAGCTTCGTAATGAGTAGCAGTTATCACCGAAAATACAAGGTTTCCAAGTACGCGAAAGTTTGCTATATCTCAACTTGGGAAAAAAAAAATCGTTGGCTTTACCTAATATTTTGCTATTAGAATCAAGGGTAAATCACTTGGACAGCCCCTCAATTGAAAAAAAAAATAAAAAAAATCGGACACTCCTTGCATTTTCAATGTGCGCTCTGCCCTTTGTCGATCCTTAGGTAAAAAAAATTAGTCAAAATTGAGTAATCTGGATTAATTTAATAAAAATTGTAGTTGAATCATGAAAATTGACTTGATAAAACTCCACATATCCGGGGAAGAGACATGAAAACAGGGTCCAACGTATTCTCGTGCTTAAAAAAATGATTTTGCATTTTTGCTTTTTTTAACATCATCGTTCATCGTTCGATGTCAAGTATGTAAGCCCTAACTTAGACATCTTCTTTCATGCTCAAGTCGCGGTCGAGCTCGCGGTTTGGTCCCTACTGGTCTAGGGGTGATACCCCCACTTCAAAAACCAAACCCCCACGAAGAAGCTGATGATGGATGTTAATTTTTTGTGTCTAACTTGGAAATTCTTTTGCCAAACCTGATTCCACTGTTAATATCGATTAAACCCCATGAAGAAATCTGATATATTCTCTAACAGTGTTCATGTAATTTTTATTTCTTTTTATCTAACTTGGAAATTTTCGTTGTCATACTATTCTACTTTCTATTTCAATTTGTTTAACATCTTATGACATGCTTAATCATATTGAGCCTTTGAAATTACACTTCAATGTCTTCATGAAACGCGAATCGAACCGCACTATTTGAGTATGCATTAGCTTTGAATTGAACCAGGTCTGGTTCATTTTGGTTTTTCGATTTTTTTTTTTTTTTGAAATACTAAAAAAGAGATTTAGTGAAAAATGTGAGAGATTGTATAAATTATAAATTAAGAAGATGGACAATTTTCAGTTCGGTTCAGTTAACTGAACCAAAAAAAAGAAAAAAGAGAGGATATTTTAGGGATAATATTTTGAAAAACTTCAAACTGGTACATTTAACCACTGGGGTTTGCCCTAGTGGCTACCCTTCCAACATAGAAGGGAGAGGTGGGGGGTTCGAATCCCTATCTTCTCAAGGGGGTTAGAGTGGGGACGATATAGTTTTAGGAGTGGATTTCGACTTCCACGCCCTGCAAGGAGGCAGGGCAAAAGTCTGAAAGTGAGCATTAGAGTAAAAATAACATAGGACCGACAAAAAAAAAAAAACCAGTACATTTATAATAAATTTATTCAAAACTACTTTTTTTTTCACCAAAAACCCCAAACTGATAAGGATTCAGCTGTCAAGCAAACATCTTTCCTGGTGGCTTGCCTCTCATTGCATCTTCTTCATTCCTCTCTGGTTTGGCCTCTTCAAAAGCGTTATGAAACCTAGCACAGTCATATCCCAGTGATCAAAGCTTCTAACAAGTTAATTCTCCTGGCAAATATATCACCCGCTGCACATCTTTATGATGGGCACCTACTACACATTCACAAATCCTAAACACCTCAAAAGCACCCAAATCCATCCCTCCCTCCCTCCCAACCTACAACACCTGGATTGGCTCTGTTTTTTGCCTGAAAAGGGGACTGAACCATCCCATGTACACCCAACTTCCCTTTGTTGCACTTTGCATTGCTTGTTTTTCCTTTAAACCTAGACTTCACCTACTTATTTCAATAAATTAGCACCTATGAAAAGAGAGAAAGAAAACCTATACTTTATAGGGAATGTTGCTGATTTTGGAGCATGTAATGTTGATTACGAATGGATGCACTACCAAGCATCCACAAACAACACTCACAAAGAAAAACTTATTCAACGTCTCTTGTCCAATTTAACTAAACATTCTTCAAGTTCCCACACAATTATGGCACCAAAGGAATTGGACTCAAACTTCAGCTCAAGTATTACATCAACTTAATACAATTCGGCCGTGCCAGGCGTTACCTGATCTATAGCAAGCTGCATAAAACCCAAAACCTCAGGAGAGAATCGTTTACCCAGAGCTATGTTATCAATTTCCATGGCTTCGGTCTGAGGTGGTAGTCCGTTGTCTCCCCTCGCCAGTCTCCATCACCTTCAGTTTGCTAGGCTGTTTTACGAAGAACTTCTTCTGTTCGCCCGCTCCATTGGCAGGTGGCAATCTTCCACTCGTCTAGGCTCGCTGGTGTCAGATGAAAGATGAGCAATCGAGATATTGAAAGTGGCGTTGATGGGGTTCAAAGTTTGCCTACGGTGAAGATAAGGAAGGAGCTTAGAAGTTATCAAAGAAAGAAGGTGGAGAGAAAGAATAAAAACAAAGAAAAAGAATGATAGAAGAAAGAATTACAGAAATTTACTTTAGGATATATATAGTTAACCTGGTTTGAGGGGAATTAATGAAAAGAAAAAAAAAAGATTAAAGGGGTTGCACGCGTGCATAATTTCGTGGTTATGCATAGATGCAAATGAGTATTTATTTATAAAGTATGTGGTCCTTAAATAACAGTTATATTTCTACTATGATCAAAGGTAGTTTGGAAAGATGAAACTCAATTTTGACTTAGGCTCTATTTGTTTGAAGGAAAATATTTTGCCAGAAAATTTCTATTTCCAATTTTAAGTGTTTGGTGTGGGAAAATAAGCTGGTCAAAGAAAAATGACTTCAGTCAACCGGAAAATACCAAGTTTAAAAATAAGGAAAATGACTTCCTAATTTTAAAGGTGGAAGTCATTTTCCAAAAAAAATATGGAGCACTATCCATACCCAAGTGTTTTGACAGATGACCAGGTAAAAAAAGGATAGTTTTGGAGCATGCATGTTCACTAGGAGACAACAGAATTCTTTAGAGAAAACTAGCATAAACTGCCCATATGGGAAGATCGAGTTTCGATGGAGTCTAATTGATGCACCAACCAAGCAGTACCTCACCACACACCAGTACAAAATTCCATCATGGACTCAAGAGGTCCACAGCCTGACAAGCCGTCTCCCCAATTGAGTTCAGACCAGGAATAAAGCGGGACAAGTGCAGGTACAAAATCTGTACTTCTGTGCTCATTTAAGGTCCTCTCTACATCATCTCTAATATACCATTGTCATCTCTAGTATACATTCGCAAAAGATGCTTATCCGGTGAGATGTTCAACACAATTTTCCCTGGGCAATTTTAACGAACACCTGGCAGGCTAATCATGGCAATGATAAACATACATTTCATGTCTCACTACACCGGTTTCTTCCTACTGGAATGATGTTCGCATCCTCAAAAATCACACAGCTGTTCAATCAAACTATAACATGAATAAATTTGAGATCATTCACTAATGAAGACTGAAATACTAATCATCTTAATAGAAAATAAACAACATATCTGAAAATGCACCTAGTTACCAAAACCAGATTCTTACATGACCGGAACTTCAACGCAGTGCATTATACAAAAGAGACAAATAGGTCTCATTAATTGTTAGGAGAAAAAATTATGAGGACAATAGGTAACTAAGGAAGAAATCAGCATCAAGTTGCCAACAGTAGAAATATTTCAGTATCAATATGCAGCTACTAAAGGAATGCATCCATATCTTGCAGCTATAAGATCAAGATCTTGCAGGTTCAGTACACAAACATATTTCTACTGTTTGAATGCCGATCCCTCTCGTCAGTGGCCATTGTCATCGAACGCAACAAAGAAACATGCCAATACAGAGAAGAGACGGACAGAACAGTACACGCTCAGAATCAATCTCGACGATGATGAAACATAACCCGAATCGAATGAATGCACTAAGAAAAAGACGGGTCTATGTCTGCGCATCTTCAGTTCGAACAAAATCGCGATCTATTCAGCGTCTGCGACTTAGAGCCATATTATCAAACATCTGGTGGTCAACAAAATTGTGAAGTAAAATTACGCTTGATCGTCTTCAGCGCCCTCACCCGATTCTCTTTTATCTTCTTGAACTGAAATCCGTTAATCTCTCAGTGACGTGACGTGCTCCTCCCATGCCGTTACAGAGAATCTCTCGTCTCCAGCTACGCACCATCTTCTAGAACCTTCTTTTAGGTTTTGCTTCCGTCACCTCACCCTTCTACTCATCCGTATCATTTTTTTTTTAATTAATAAAATTCCTCATCTCGTCCTCCATCATCGTATAAAAATTACATTTGATCTACTATGACTTCTGAGTTCCCTAGATTTTTGCCAATTGTTGTGTACGTATGCCTGGCTTTTAAGTCAAACCAGAGGCTCTCTTGATTTCCCCTCAAAACATTAAAGAAAAATTATTTGCGTTTCACTATTAAAAAAAAAAAGAAAAAGGAAATTCGCCTTCACTTAAAGCCAAAACACTGGCGTCGGCAATTGCCAATTAGGAGGGTGCACTAACAGATAAAATAAAAATCACGTGGACTATTTCCATACTAAATCATGATTGTTATGGCAAGATCAATTCTTTGGTTCTCGATATCTTAGGTCCCTTGGATAGTAAATGCTTTGCTATTAAATAAATGATGCAGTGGTATGATCGAGGGACAACGCAGTGACTTCCTAACTAGTTTTGAAAGCAAGGCCTTGAGCTAATTATGCATCACAGAAGCCTAGGGGATGGCAAATATGCCTTGATACATGAGAACACTATCAACAAAGCTTCCAATGACGGAGTTCCAACTGTTAGGAAAGAATTTCGATAGCAAATGAATAGAAACCTGTGTTCCAATATTAATTGTAGATTTCTTGGTCCCAAGTTATAAACGAAACTGATGAGACTATACCATTTGAAAGTAATGTTTTAATATCAGGTTGCCAATGAGTAAGAGCCGCATTGGAGAAAACATGGATGCACCCCGAAATAATAATATTAAAAAACCAATTACAAATTTTTTTGACATGTATTCTTAAATATAAAAATAGATACATGTCCTAATGATACCTTTTCTTATGAGTAGCTTTCATCGGACCTCGAAGATGGTTGGGTATTGTTTACATAAAAAATAATCAAGTCATGGATACAAACAAGCACACGCTTGACACATGAGCACAAACAGCCATGTGGAAAACAAGTTAATATTATCACGGACGAGACATCTTGTTGGTGACTGCAGGAGTTAATATTTGGTGATCGACACTGACTCACATTGATGGCACATTTTCAGTTGTCAATATACGATAATGAAAAACCAAGTTATGAATACCAGCATGAATACTGATGAATAAAGAGCAGCACACCATTAGAATTCTTCGGAGGCTTGAAAAGCATAGGAATATGGTAACTAAGTCGAGTTGAGACATTAGATCGACTGATAGGTCTTCGACTGAGAAGCGTTAAAGCGCAATTGCAGGATTCACAATCGACAAAGCAGTTAAATATTGAAGTGAGCATGTTGTTTTGGAGGGAACGGCGACTACTTTCGAAACAAGATCATAAAGTGAGGGGTAGGCATCTTCAATGGGGATGATTATCTGAAAGTCAGGAGATCATGGAGGCGGGGATACAAGACTCTTTGAAATAAAGGAAGGTGAAGGTAACCAGCGGAAATCGTTCGAGGGAAATGGAACTGTTGGAGAACCTATTAAGGGCAGTTATCCCATAGCCATTATAAATACCATCGGACATCCACTAAAAACCCCCGTACAAATCGAATAATTACTATATTTTCAAGATCTTTACTTTCTTGTATTGTACCATGCTTTCTTAGTTGTAATTTTCATATTCCTGTCATTGATTGAATTTCGGCGCGTATCTCTATTTCAAGTATTGTGTCATCAATTAAATTCTAGCATAATTTGTTGGCATCTGCTTACCACATTGAGCTTGTATTTTTCGATTCATGTTGTCGATTAAATTCTGGAACGGGTCATGTTTGTACGAACCTGTTCCGTATGAAGTGGTGAGTTGTTGGTTCCTAATTGCCTGTGATTTTCCCATTGGGATTTGATGCAGGGACCTTACTTTCCTTTCAATTAAAAGTTGAAGTGTGATTTTTGGTGAAATTTTTTTTGTTGCAGGAGAAAATCAGGCAAAACGGGTATTAGGATTCTAAGGACACTCAAGATGGATGCATGTTACCACGGCTCAAGCATATGCTTCTATGTTCCTCAAATTATTTTCAAGATCACAGCGCATCAATTAACTTTATGATGAAATAAATATATGTAATTAAATTTGGAATACAATACGTTCAGCGATTAACGACCTCAAATAAAATACATGCGAAATACATGATTGGAAGAGAAGGCCATTCTCTCTCTCTCTCTCTCTCTTTGTTCCCTTCCTTTTTTCATTTTTTTTCCTTTTCTCTTGCTACATGTTTTTTTTCCTTTTCAATTTAAAAGAAGGAACTCTTTTGATACTTGGTTATTGGTTTCGTAATGGTTTTCCTTTTCTATTTTAAGTTTTTTTTTTTTTTGAAACAAGAAAGATTTAACTTCCGAAGATTGCAAAGATTCTAATTGAAGTTTGGAAAATGTAGGAAATTCAAGAATCATAATATGAAGGGTTAGAGATTCGTAATATTTTTGAATTACAATTTTATTTTTAACTATAACTCTAAATGGTTTAAATGGGTAAATAAACAAATATATTAGACTCATATATAACTTGACCTGATCTATCGATTTGCCATCTACTCTTCAAGTCTTCATCATATCAAGTGCATATTATAGAACTGGCTGGTCAAGTATCATCGAGTGATGGATGATCTGAGCTAATAGTCATATCAAAAGTTCATACAATCCCAAAGGGACAAAACCAAGTCTGTGCAGAACAATAGATGTATCAAAGCCTACGCAATGATGAAATGGAAAAACCGAGTTCGAAGTCACAAAATTTCACCGACAAATTTATAGTCAAAGAGTCATTCTAATATCAACACACTTCTATACAGACACCGACCGTATGGGTATCACATTTCTATGTAGAAGTAAAAGTCGGAAAATTCTAATTAGCCAATTGAAGGGCGGCTGTTTTATCAAAGGTGCCCGCTATTTTCTTGAAGTGTGTTGTGAACTTGAGTTTGTCTCAAATGATTCATGTGCATGGTAAGTGTGCACCAAATAGTCCTAGCCCCGACCATCCATGAAAAAACTGGTTGGCCATCGAACATGCATGTTTTGAATAAAGCTTGGTCAAATTAAATTAAAATTGAAAAGATATGAGGCCATTTAGGTGATATTAGTGAAGATTTACTATATATAATCAATTCAAGCTCAAACTAATAATTCCCAAAAAAAAAATGATATTATGAACTCGCGGACAATGGGGGAGGAGTACAACATAACATCCTTAACTTCAAACTTCCCGATAGTATCACAATACAATATAATCAATTCAAGCTCTTTTTATAATTTTATTAAATTAATGTTTCGCATCACTCGAATATAGGATTTCTAGCGGGCACCACGTACGTGTTGATGTAGTTCCCTTTGATTACCTTACAATTTAAGTTCTTGATTTGGATTCACTAATCGAATTAAACCTTTTGACATGCTTAATTAAGTCATAACAATAGTTTGTCGACTAAAAAAATTCCCTTTGAACAGACATTGATTAGAATGGATTTTCGGAGAGAAAAATAAGAAACATGTTAATTACCTTAATGCAATATTTAGTATAGGAGATTGATATATAAAATAAGAAACATGTTATTTACCATGAAATGGTAACTAAAATCCCGTATCAATATATAAAATAAGGAACCAAAAGAATCGAATTCCCCAACTCGCTTGTAAATCGTGAATTACATGCACTATACATGTAATTACATTGAGAAATTCATGTGAATTCTGAACCCATATATAGCTGCTCTTATACCACATGTAAGAAATTCAATGATACAAAACTCGTGTATAGAATTTTCAATACCTAGCCTTAGAATAAAAAACATATACTTGATTAGCCATTATCGTTTTTGCATTGAGCAATATAGATAAAGCCATACAAATTCAGGACTAGGCTTTACTCTCTTTTTCCTAAGACGGTCTTGATGGATAAATCATAGATGCATGGAATTAGGTGGGGAACGAAAACCATAGCCTATTTATGTAGCATATTTTAATAGACCACCAATTATAGATCATTGTTAAAATGATGGTCTTCACTAATCAGCCGATCGCATTATTATTATAATCGAGATATGCTAAGCCTTATATCATATGATCACATAGGGCAATATAACATTCTCGTACATTTTATAAAAGTTATAATGTATTTTTGACAAACTAAAATATTCTCCAGTCAATGTTAGCTCGCATTTTATAAAAAATTTCTATCACATTCTAAAACTACCATCTTCCTATTCGTTTGAGAATATCTTTCAAACAAATGTTTTGGTATATTTTAAATGTATTAATAGATTGGGAGAATCGGTCTTAACTCAAAATTTGATATTATATGACAGGAAGAAAAAAGGTCTCTCGTGCAGGAATGAACAATACAAAAAGCACACCCAGGGAAGAAGCAATTGCCAATTGCCTCTTGACCGAGAAAAACATTGCGATTTTCACGTACTCTTGGAGGCACAAGTTACTATCTAAACCAATCATGATCACCACATGACCAATCAAACCATTGAGATTTGCTCACAGTTATATGCTAGGCAAAGTCAACAATGATCACCATCTTAGCTGACTTTACAATATCATAAATTCAAGTATTTAAGATGAAATTGGTACAATCAGGAAACTTAAATCCAGTCAATGCATTCTTTGCTAGGAAATCCATTTGAATCACATGCAAATTATTTACCATTTATCATCATTAGGTATCACACGTGGTACAGTCTGAACTCCAATGCTCATCAACAACATGCCTAGAATTAACTCAAAGTTTGAAAAACACAAAGAAGAAAGAATCAAGTAGATTACAAAATATGCCAATGACAAAAATTAGCATAAGAAAAGTGATGTCTACACAGGGTTCTGCCGTAAGTTATCTTAATGATCTAATAATCGAGTTAAAGCATGGAATGAACTTGTGATTGTAGGTGCAATCCTCAATGAACACATGACCACCCGAGCAAAAATTGATCTGGACAAGAATCAAGCTTCTTCTCTCAGGCATCTTGAGGAAATTCTGTGATTCGAAAGCAGTAAATGGCACACACATTGTCAGCCAGAGTGCACAGAATCTTTAAAGCCACTTTATGGAATGCTAGATATTTAACCACATCCTCTCACCACAAAATAGAATGCTAGCCATAAGTTTACTCAATCTTAACATGAGCATCAGTCATACTGCCAAAGCAAGAAACAATGCCACAGCACGCTAATTAATGCCATCCCATTGTTAACAGGCTATAATATCAAAAGGTCACACAATGCAGCCCAACTGTTATATGTACAACTGAGAATCATTCAACACACAGCAAAGGTGCATCATAAATCTATACATGATGTCTAGAAAAGTGAGGAATCATAAGCTGAAGGGTCTTACCTACTTGTGCAAAGGCATGAGAGGATTCAACTGGAAGAATCAACGCACAGAAATTAAATGAGAAGCCTGAGCAACCCATGGCCTGTGTGGCTTTGGAGCTGAAATCAAAATACTAGGAATCAACATATATTTTTAGTACTCAAACAAAAACTAGATTCCACAACGTTATAAACAGCAAATGAATGGGAAAGGAGGGGAAAAATGGCAAACAGAAATGACATTCATGTTACAGGGTTCTTAGAACAGAGAAAAACCAAATTCATTTTTATCATTGCATAGACAAATTATTTCATCACCATCTTTTCTGTATGTAATGAGTTTCCAAAGCTTTCTAATGATCTCAGAAGCATTAAAAGGTTATGGTTTGACCAGTCTCTTGAAATATTTGCAACTGAAGAGCTCAAATTGGAGAATTGCTCGACCAAGAACCATATATGTTTAGTAATTCATGATAGGGATCAAGGAAGAAGATATTTTTCTCAACAAGTCTAATTAACGGATTATCAACTACTAACATACTGCATTTCGTCTTATTCCTTAACCAAGGACATGACATCCCATTTCTCAAATGGCAACCTAATAATACCCAATCTAGAGGAAAGCTATATTAGATAAACATGGCATCTAAAAATTGGCCAAAACAATTGCTAGCCATTTGAAACTCTTTTGTGTTTACTGGGCAAATTCTACTCCTGTTCATGGCAACCATTACATGGCTGAAAATCACTCCACTCAAGCAACTACACTTAGTGTCAGTATGGAAAAACGTACCCACCATCACAAAATGAGCACCTTGCCAAAAAAAACTTGTGAATGGGTTCTTATCCAACCAATGACACACTAGTTCCATACTTGCAATTTCATTAACCCTTTCTCATCATAAAACATTCCACCGGGCTGGCATTGTTTACCTGTGATGTGCAGATAATTCTCCAAACCAAGGATACAACATGATATCTTTACCGTAGTAAATGAGGTGCATAGGGACTAGTAAGTGTGTGTGTGTGTGTGTGTGTGTGTGTGTGTGTGTGTGTGTGTGTGTGTGTGTGAGAGAGAGAGAGTTGTTTAGCAAGATCTGCAATCACACAAAGCCCCAGCTACAGTACTTTATCTAGCTTGTTGAAAAAATGATTGAAAAGTAGAAACAGAAAGAGGCTTCTTAATTTCCTCTCAATTGATATGAAAGGGGATGAGGGCTAAGAGACTAGTATTAGATTTTAAAAGTATGAAGGTTGCTTCAACTTCAATGATTGATAAAGTAAACTTTGGTTTAAAAAGCAGAATAACTCTATTATGCTCATAAAAGCCTCTTAAAAATTGTATTTCACTATAGGTCCATTGAAAAGGGAACTATCATTTCCCTTAGGATATTTAATGTAAGTCAGTGCTAACTCCAGTTTTACAACTTTCTTTCAAACAAACAATTCAGCTGGTTAAAGTGGTTGATCACTGTTCATACCGTTATGGTTTCCTCATTCATAAAATCTCACCAAAGATAAATAGCTTAATGCCATTATCCCTCCACAAAATTTGAAACCCTTACTTCCATTAAAGAAAGAGAAACAAGAAAAAAGTTGGAAATATTCATCAATTAGGCACACTTGAATGGGGGGAACATAGATGAAATTTCTACTGAAATCAGCAAATATTCCTGATGTTCTGCATTTTTGCCTAGTTCCTTAGCTTGAAACCTAGAATAGATTCCAATTGTAAAACATGTCCATATATAACACGAGAGACAATTTAGTAGACTAATTGACGAAGCACTTTGCAAGAGGAACTACTATCTAAGCAAAAACAGTTTGCTGATAGGAGAATATGCTTTGTTTAAGAAGTTTACATTTCATTCCTAAGATTATCAATTTTAAAAAATGTCTGTACTCCAGGAAATAGATTCATGCAAGCAAATTATCTCTAAAGGTTAAATGTTGCAATATTTAAATAGTGACAACAGAACCGCTACAAAATCACATCCATCAGTGATCAACACATAAGGAAGACCTCTAGTAAGCTTTAGTTGTCAATCATCCTCTGTCACAATTGCAAAGTGGAGCTAAGTAGATACGAAATCAGCAACAAAAGCAAGTTCAGAAATGCATGCCTTGGAGCTACTTGAATGCAATGCCAGTATTGAGCCACAGCCTCCAAATTTATCATTTGCACAGCCATAATATACTTCCCTTATACCTGAAAGGGGTAAGAGAAATCTAATCATTTATGAATAAACCAACTTAGAAAAGTTTAGTTTTATTTCAGTATGACCAACAGATGTACCAATGATTGATAATGTTGCTGCACACATATGCATGGTTCACATGTCACATAAAGGGAGCAATGCTGATAACTTCTCTGCAACTTCTGTAGCTGAATATCCAGTCCTCTGCCACTGTTCCTGAAAGACATAAAGAGCTTCCATCTCTGCATGTCTTGTTGTCTATGAAAGCGCAAGGAGAAAAACAAAGCAAGCATATCAAATTTAGAAGCTTTGTCAACAAGAAGGTTTCTCACAGTGTAGGTTAACATAAATATAGGAAATCCATTTCATGAGAAATGTTTTCTCCTTCAGATTAACTGATTGAGAGTATCTATAAGATTGATTAAAGAAGATACTACACGAACTCAACAGGTTTTGCTCGCTTGAAGCAGCTTAGAATCTCGCATGGAAAAAGAGGCTTCTTACTAGATTAGCCACCTCCACCTTTTCTAATAGTATTTTTATATATACCTTGTAACAAGGTTCCTTCATTCTTCCAGTAGGCTCCACAAGATACTAAAAGCGCCAAATATTTTTCGTATCAGTTATTCATTACCGTCCACCATATCATTTATAGTAGTGTATTGTCACCATAAATCTATAAATAAATGCAGCAATAGACTGTTAGATAGGAGATGATCTCTACCAGAAACAAGGCTTAAACTATTTGTGTACATGTGACCATTGTATGATGAAATGTGCTTAAAGAATTGGTTCTTACATCTTAAAAGGCAATACGATGCTCACAATGCATTTTTATACCAAAGGAAAAAAATACCAAAGTTAGCTAAATACATCCTAAGAAAACAGTGTCAGGAACTTCACAAAAGCAAATAAATACCATAATATGGCTCTAGATAGAGCACAATGGTAAATGAAAAATGCAACACATTGAGCATAATAAAGCAAGCACATTGCTATTGTTGGCCGTAGTCATATTTTATGAAAGAGTAATGCAAAAAGAAAAAAAAAAAAACCTTTCACAACCTAATCATGCATGGAAAATTCCACTATTAACAGGTTTGTTTAGATATTCTACTGTATGATCTATTAAAGAAACAACTAAGGGAGAAACATAAAATGATTAACGATAATCTACGAGTGTATAGTTGAAGGGTATCAATTCAGAACACTAACAATGTACTTGTGACCAAAATTCATACAAGGGGGTGGAGAAGCGATGACAAACACATACATTCCGTGGCTTATAAGTCCGGTTTGTTCCTGTCGCAATAACACTCCCATCCTCAAAAATCGCATAGCTGATCAATCAAAATATATTATAAATAAGTAAAGTAGACTGCAAAACCATTCACTAATTTAGACTAAAATACTAATAATCTTAATTAGAAAATAAGGTAAATAGGTCCAAAGCAAGCTTTGCCTTTCGTAAGAAAAGTAAATAGGTCCTGTTACTTGTTAGAAGAAGAAAACATGGGGATAAGAGTCAGAAATTCTCTCATGTATGCACGCATGCATACAGGCAATTCAAGAGGAAATTAGCATTAAGTTGCTACCAGTAGCAATATTCAGCATGTCTCGTAGCTACGGATGGAATGAATGCATGCCTCATAGCTATATGATCAAGATCTTGCAAGTCCAAGTAATGGTTATTACCACATTCTCATCCTGTAATTCAGATGCGAATCCCATCTAACTGTTGAACTGATATGGCTCTAAAACATAAACAACAACTAATTTGAGAAACTACACGTTGCTCATTCCAGTGTGTCCTATCTTTGGTACCTCAAAAGCTTATCATTCATTAATCAGGTTTCACTAACATTCAAGAAGCTTCCAGGACCTTTAGCTTCTAGGTCAATTTCCTCCATAAGTGCTATGGCACATAACCATAAAAGGAGAACGTTAAACGGTTGCAAAGGCCTTAGAAATCAGAATTGATAATCAGCTTCCTGTGCTTTTGTCTCTATTCTACTGAATAACTTATGTAAACTTTGTGCTGCTTATGATTTTGTTTCTTTTTCATACCCACAGTCCACAAGGATAAAAAAAAAACCACCTAACCAGTTATCCATGGGTGCAACTGATGTCCATATTACTCTCATGCTCCAAGTAAATTTGGATTTCAATTCTCCGCAAATGCCAAAGTCAACAAGTGGTAAAAGGACTCAACCGTCTAGCAACCTTTCCTGGTGGCTTGCCATCTCACTGCATCTTCTTCTTTCCAGAAGGGTTTTGCCTCTTCAAGCGCCGCATAAAACATAGAGACAGAGCCCTATCCTAGCAATCGAAGTTTCTCACGATTCAATATTCCTAGAAAACCTTTCGCCCGCTGCACATCTGTAGGAATTGTTCATGTTACACATCAACATTTCCTAGACACCTCAAAAGCACCCCCCAACCCTGACCCCAACCCCAACCCCGTTGTGGCCGGTTGTCCGTAGCAATGCCTGGTTTTGCACAAGGGGGTCCCAACCTATAGCACCCGGATTGGCTCAGTTTTCACCTGAAAAGCGGACTGAACTGAACCTCGGACAAGCTACTTCCCATTGTTTCACTCTCCCTCGCTTGTTTTTCCATTGAACCTAGACTTCACATACTTCTTTGAATAAATTGCCACTTATCAAAATAAAGTAAGAAAGAAAAGCTATACCTCCTACTGGGATTGTTGCTGATTTTGCAGCGTGTAACGTCAATTGCCAGTGAATTCACTACCAAGCATCCACAGACCAAACTTACGAAGGAACACCTTATTCAACATCTCTCGAACAAATCCACGGACGCATTCTTCGAGTTCCCGCGCAATTGCAGCACCGCACAAATCGAATTCAAAATCGAGCTGATCTATAGCAATCCGCATGAAGCCTAGAACCTCAGGAGAGAATCGTTCACCCCAAGCTGCTGCTTCATCAGTTTCCATGGCTTCGGTCGGCGATGGTAGTCCGTCGCCTCCGCTCGCCAGTCTCTGCCGCTGTCGCCGTCGATTCGCTAGGGACTCTGTTTCAGGAAGACGTACTTCTTCTGTTCGTCACTTCCGTTGACAGGTGGCGATCTTGAATTCACCAGAGCTCGATGGCGTCGGACGGAAGATGATGATCAGTCGCGATGCTGAAAGTGGCGTCGGTGGAGAAAATGAGGATTTAGCAAAACAAAGAAAAGAGACAGAGAAGAGGACGAGAAGAGCCAAAAAGAAATTAAAAATAAAATAAAATAAAATGAGGGAGCTCGTTTACCAACGAGTTGCTTCTTAAGCAAGTTTCTCGATCATTCTCTGCTCCATTGGTCAAACTGGCAGTCAACAGTCTTGATTCGCTTGCTCTGAGTAGAATGGAGCATGGTTTCTCCTCGGTGCTGACAGACGATATTTCGCAATTCTCCTTCGATAATCTTGGAAGTGTTTCTATGTATGTGTTTCTATGGAACCATCTTCATACGTAAATAAACTGTCAGACCCCTGAATATGTTGATTCATGATCAATCTCGTAGAGTAAAGCTGGATCGATTAGCCGATCATCTTGAAGCATAACTTTTAGATTGTCCTCTAGTTGCTTGCAAAATATTCGACATCCACACTTTTTCATGTATTTACCGGATACTGTGAGGCCAAATTTTACATGACTTCCGTCAATTTGACCAAAATCGACTACTCCCCACAACTCTGACGGTGTGAGATAAAGAAGGTGGATATGATCCAACTCCAATGGTTCACTATGGTACTCATGACTTTCCTGCTTTTGGCCATTAACATCGGCAACAAAATGATATGAGATTCCCCCTACGTCCTCGAAATAATGCTTGTTGAGAGTGAAACAAATTGCAATTCGAAAAAACTTGTCGTACAAGTCTTTTGAAGCCATGAAAGATATGGACTCCTTTTCGATAGGGTGAACCCACTCTGGCATCTCTTCTTGAGGAAGAATAATAAAGGAGTTCAAAGACTGAAATAAAGATAAATCATTAGAAAGTACCCAAATTTGTTATTAGTACCCAAATAGAAAAATTCAATTTGAATTTAGTAAGTAATCCTACGGAGTTCCACTTGGAATCAGAACTCTATAAATGAGTAGAGATCCATTGATCCTTGCTTGCATTAGTATACAAGCCTCGTGTGATAGAAATCATTCCCCTAAAAGACGGTAGCCAACTCCATTACATGCATACACATGCGGAACCACTTTATATTTGTTTGATTTTCTTAAGCCTCCAATCTTGCATTTTCTATTATTGCAATATCCAACCACGCATTGAATCCCATGTATAGTCCACATCGATATGCATGTGCGCGTGTGCACATGTATGCATGAGAGAGAGAATCTAACCTCGTCATATGAAGAAATATTAGCCATGGTCAACTCTCTGCGAACAGAATCGTGAATTGAAGTTAAATCTCCATAATTTTGCAAAGATCCGCAATTATCCGCCCGAAAAGCATACAAAAATGGTGGAAGCTCGGGAATCTCTTGTAATTGATGGCAATTTTCAACAAGCAAAATTAACAAATGATGGCGTTTATTGATGGATGTAGGAAGGCTGGTAAGATTGTTCCCTGACAGAACTAATGATTTCAAGAATGGAGAACATGAAAGATTCTCAAGAAAGTCTACTTCGGACAAATTACATCCCGAAAGGTTTAACCGAAGTAAATTTGAAAGTTGGGTCGTCATGCAAGGATTAGTTGAATCCTCGTACTTTGGAAACCCGATTAAATTTGTGCAAAAATCAAGAGCCAAGTCTTCAAGGTTTTGTAATGTGTAAATGCTAGACGGAAGGCTCATCAAGTTCTTGCAATGATTTAAATTCATACACTTCAAAGAGACAAGATTTTCTATTGATGCAGGAAGTCCTTTAATAGGGGTTCTTTCTAAAAAAAGCTCTTTTAGGGCTTCGAGTTTATGTGGAATATCAGGGAACCTTTCAAACTTTGTGCAATTTTCAAGATTGAGAACTCGAAGATTTTTTGACTGGAGCTCATTTGGAAAAACACTAAGTTCAGAGCACCCCTTCAAATTCAACACTTGTAACTTGTTGTGATATGCGATGGACTTGTGAGCTTCCACCAAGTCTTTGCAATTATGGAGATCCAATTCCTCGAGATTTGGAGTACACGAGAGGTCGGGCATGCGAACCAACGACTTGCAGTAACTGAAATTAATGTACTTCATATTTTGGAAGTCCTGCAAAAACAATGGAAACAACTTTGGACAAACATTCTGAAAGGAACACAAAAGGGGTGCTCGTATGATGACGTCACTTCCTTAAATATAAACCGTGGGATTCCTTGCCACTAAAGCATATCTATTATTGATCTTTCAAAAACTTATTATATTTTAGGTTGTCGACTGTACATATTGAGTGATTTGTTGATTTAATATAGAGGTGATTTGCCGCAGAGTCCCCATGTGCATGGACTGGAGAGTCAAACTTGCAAAATGATGGTAATTCAATATCAAATGTCATTCACACTGTCCCTAGTTTTATAATATTGATGATTAATAATATCATGATTTATTTGTAGGGGCTATAAAATTGGCTATACAACACATGGGGACGCATGGTTTCATAGGGAAAGGATGTGTCATGATTACATATCCTTGACTATTATATAATATATATTGGCCGGGTGGATATCTCATAATTACATATCCTAGGGCCACAAAACTCTTCTTGTGGAAGGAAGCAAGGAGCGTCAGTAGATCAGACAACTTGAAACCCACTATTTAGGTTACTAAGTAATTTCTTTTTTTGCACAATCCGAATAAAATTTATTAATCTATAAATTAACTTTTCATTTTTTTCTTGTAAATTATATGTTGTATTGAGAATTGACTCAACACTTTCAAACTTTACCAGTAATTACAAATCCCTGATATATATAAAAGCATGTATATATTTCAGCAAAGCTTGCATGAAGTGGTGTCGCATGGCACACGCATGACTAAGCTATACCCAGCAATTTGGTTTCCATCATCACTTTAGCAAATCAGAGATAACTTATCATTTTATATTTTAGACAAGAGTTGAATAATATATAGGCACACAACGTAATTTTTTTTTACATTCTCCAATAATATAGAACTCTCGACTCTCTCTCTCTCTCTCTCTCTCTCTCTCCATTGGGTCTTCCCCTTTTCTTTTTAAATTACTCGTCACAGTTCCTCTAATTATATCACACATGTCTAGTCCCCCCCCCCCTTTTTAAATAATCTAGAGCCATAGCGTAAAGACTCAATTACTTAAAAGCCGTTTGAAGACCCTGCTAGCCCTTGAGCTGGTTGAGCCCGTGCCATTTGACCTATGTAGGTTCATCACTTGTCGAGTTCTTTCATAAATTATTTCGGAACAATTCTTTCTTATGCCCAGACTATGAAATGCACTTAAGAGTTACGCCAGTATAGATATAGAAAATAAGATATCGTTATTACCAAAGTGACCTGTTTAGAAACTGTTACATGAGAAACTGTTATCCTTTTTTTTTTTCCCAAATCTAAAAAATCTTTGTAATATTCTATGGTTAATTCAATTTTTTCCTTGCACACCAAGCAGTCATTTGGATGATATATTTATATCCATATTTTATATATCCAAAAACTTGTCAGGCAATATATGAAATATTCGAAATCCTATTCTATCTTTATTTTTCCCAATCTTGTCATATGCGGTGAAAATGTCTATACAACTAAGGCAGCTTTGAGATTAAAACTACGTTTAGTATGATTTTTTCCCTTAGAGAACATACTAGGAGGGGCACCTCAATTGTCTTTATCAAACCTAAAAAGAGTACATATATTTTACGCGACAATACTCATAATTAAATTTATCACTCGTTTACATAATCTATAACAATTGTTGCGTGTATAGAAATAATTGTGTGCATATTGAACTTTGTTGGTTTAACTTCTAATCACTCTTATAACTTTTTTTTTTATTGTATATACACCACATGAAAGAATTAGATAATATATAGGTACACAGCATAAAAAATTTCACACTTAAAATTGTGTAGACAATTATTAAAAAAATTAGAATTAATATCATTGAAAATCCTAAATATATACATAGATTTTACTCTCAATTAACTTTCATTTCATAAAAATCCTAAATTGATATCATTATGACACAGTTACCTCAAACTAATTTTCTTTTAACAAAAGAATCCTAAATTGTTACTCCTCACCCATAGCTACCATCCATTACCAAACGAAAATTAGTTTGGGACAAACATGTGCCATGTGTCATGCATGTAACAATCATAAAATTCAAGTGAAGTATCATGTCACAAGCATGCAAATGTGGGCCACATGACAAAATTATGACATGCATCATGCCTTGTGACAATCATAGAAGCATGGTGAAGTGCCACGTGGCGAGTGCAATGCAGACCACATGACAAAACTATTCCACATGTCATGTGATGTGACAATCACAAAAGCAAAATGAAGTGCCACGTGGCAAGTGTGAAAATGAAGACTACTAGTTCTGGCTTTAATTGTATATCATAGATGAATGGGGTACGTAGACACTATCACAATGTAATTGTGTAAAAATTAATAAACTTTGAAAAAAAAAATTTGAAGTCAGGCAAAGACAATGAAGCCATCTTTGATAAACATTCAAAAGAAAATAAAAATTTCACATACTTAATTCAAAATATGGCTCTTATTTTTTATTAAGAAACTAGTGCTATGGCCCTACTGGATCACTCATATCGATTTAGTTGTGCACACATTACACACATTACTAGCAAAGTTCCTTGTAAATACTCTATAATCCACTTGGAAGCGCTTCTCCCTAAGGAATTATTTAAGCAATTAACAATGCCTGGTTTTGTAGAATGATGCATTCGAACATTCGACATAACTAAATTTATTGATGCCGGATATATCCCCACTGTTTAGGTATATGCATTGGATAATGCTGTATCACTTGATGACTACGTGGCCTACCACTCAACTTGTTAGTCCTCGAGTGTTTTTACTTCTACATATATGTCAATGGGTAGGTTAGTCATTTTTTTGTTTCCTTTTTGTTTGATCACTATACAAGTTTTCTGTTACATAAAAAAGTTTATATGTAAACAACCGACACCAATTTGCATTTTGAATATCTTAACTAGGTAGATTTGATCTGATTTTGAAATATATCTATGTCAATTGTTAGAGATATTATTTAAGGTAAAGATGATCTCCTACTTTAAAAGATTTCAATCTTTTGCTCTTTTATATTCCTTCCATCAATTATCCTCACTTACTTATTCTACAGATATGATAACACGAACGGGTATATGAAATTGATTATATTATTTTTTATCTCTCACATTTTTCAATATTAAAATTTGAATTTTATAATGATGCAATGACCTTTATAAATAAATTTCAAATCTTGAAATATCTCTCTTTCCATGTATTGTAGAAAGCTTCTTTGTATTGCGTATTTTATTAACAGGTTTCCATTGAGATTTCTAATAAAGTTGTTTGCTTAATTTTTCAAATGCCAATTTTGCTGCACGTGAAAATATTTGTAAAGCAAGAAGTTAGCGTCATTTTGAAAGAAATTAGAGAAGTGATTTCTAAAACATAGGAACACCCCTTTAGTGTAGTAGTACATATAGTAGCATATACATATACAAATGAAGTAGATAATAAAAAAGTCTATGTAGGTAAATTCTCACCTTAAATTGTTTTACGACTCTTGTGATATTGCCTCCCCTCATATTAAGCCCCAGTAATTTCTTTGGAACTGAAGAAAATTCTGGAATATGGTGAGCACATCCAGTCCACTCAAACCATCTAAGCCCATTAGGAAGAAGACATATATGACCTTGGAAAGAATTATGAACATTGTGCAAGATGAGCAATTTCAGCCTCGTCATTTTTGTAAAAGCATCAAGACTGATACACATCTCTGTTGCCTTAGGTGACTCCAACAATATGGCTTTTACAACACAATTTTCCTGCATATACAAGACTCTTTAGGTTATTCATGTTAAGTAATTAGAGCCCAAAAGATAAGGAGCAGAATTTTGATGGTGTTTGCTAGTCTTACCATGTTGCTTGACAGAACATCGACAACATCATCATACTGCCATAATCTGCTACGTCTCCTAGGATCATCACTTTCTTGGTTCACAATATCCATACCCATCAATTGAATCAAGTCATGCATTTTTATGTTCCTCGACTCAATTTTTATTAGAGACCTCTCCATGAGAATTTGTAATCCTATTATTGCCTTAAGATCACAACTGTCGAGAACTTTCTTTACATACTCACTATTCCACCCCTTAAAGAGGCAGGCAATGTGGAGAAAGATCTCTTTCTCATTTCGCTCTAGTCCATCGTAACTTATTTTGAGCACATCATTGATGCCTTTCTTAGGAGCCGTAGAAATACTATCTAGTGCACTTTCCCATTCATATTCTCTTCTACCACGTAAGAAGGAACCTAGCACCTCAAGTGCTAAAGGAAGACCTTTAGCGTGATTTAAAACTCTATCCACTAGATCTGTCTTGATTGTAAAGTTTTGGTGTGTCAGAAAAGCATGCTTACTAAACAACTCACGAGAATCATTGTAATTCAGCTCTCTAACTTCGTACACATGATCTTGATCTATTTCAAGATAAGTTAGCAAATGTTTATCTCTTGTAGTAACAATGATCCTACTCCCATTGTGAAGCCACTTACCTTCTCCAACTAAAGCACGTAATTGGTTTGAATCATTCACATCATCAAGGATGAGGAGAACTTTTTTGTGACAAAGTCTTTCTTGTATCAAATTAATACCTCTATCAACATTAGGCACTACTAATCTTTCTTTCAGTGCTAATATCTCAAATAGTAATTTTTCTTGCAAAGTAACTAAATCCTTGCAATCTTTTGAAACTTCTCGAACATTCGCCAAAAAACATGAATCCTCGAATTGATTGTAAATATAATTATAAACAGCTTTGGCTAAAGTCGTCTTTCCTATGCCTCCCTGTCCCCACAATCCCACCATGAGAACATCGTCATCAGACTCAAGGTTTAACATTGATTTCAATGTAACCATGGGGGAATGTATCCCAACCGGATGCATAGCAACATGCAAAAGTGTTCGGTTTAAGTGAGTGGAGATTTCCGTCACAATTTTTTGTATAAGCTCTGCCTCATCTCTGCAAAAAAAAAAAAGAAAAAAGAAAGAAAGAAAGAAAGAAGTTGTGGCATCGTTTTAGCAATTTGAATAAAGCAAATAACGAGCAATTACTAGCCAACAATGACAAAAGCAGAGTGCATCACATTTTCACATAACCACGGCCAAAACAAAATGTGTTCCCACTAAGTCGAATTAAAACTAAAAAAAGAGCTCCCCACCAAGCAAAATAAGTTCGGGATTCAACTTTGGTCATCCGGGTGATTCATGTTCTTTTGATATGCACAACAATTTACTTATTTTTCTTGTTGAACCGTTATATGTGATTTATTTATGTGCTCAATCAAGGAAAGTTATTTAGGACTTTGAACAATGGTTAAGATTTTGATTCGAAAACTATTAAAATACCCTAAAGCTTGTTGTCATTTGCCTTACATTGCTTGTACAGACTAATTATCATGTATCAAGCGTTGCGAATTTTCTCATTCCTTCCAAATAAATGGGGTAAGTGCAATAACATATACTTAATATTTTGTCCATTGATTGATCAAGTTTTAACATTTTATATTGCTCAAAGAATCAGTAAAATTTTCAAGCAATGAAGTTCTATTGTCAAAATTCTTATGGGAAAAAGCCATGTGTCTATTCTATTGTTAGCTACATGTGATATTTCAAACTCAAAATGCTGCCGGTAACAAGTTTATGACTTAGTTGATCAAAATTGAAAATTTGTAGAACTCAAAACGAAACGTGAAGAACTCAAATGGCCCATAAACAAAACATTTAGTACTTCTATTATACTTCGAGGAGGGCGACAAGGATCCAAAAGAAAGTGCAATGAATTTTACCCGGATAAAACAACGCTTATCAAAAGCCAGAATTCTACTATTTCACGCATATATATATATATGCGCGTGTGTGTGTGACAATGAATTTCAGTAAGTGTTCATCAGTATCGCAAGCTGTCGGTGACAAAAAGATTAGTGGCTTTTCCTTTCCCATAACTTATTAGTACCTTACCAATGATTTTATAAAATCACCAATCTTTTTTATAACTAATTTTTTATACTAGCTTGCCAAAATTCATTTGCATAACTTACGGCTTCCAACTTACTAACTTTTATATGAAATTACCAACATAAATTAGAGTGACTTATCAATAATCGTTATATTAACTAATTATCTACTAGTTTTCGGTTATTAGTTCTCAATTGAGCGCCTTTTATTTTTTATTTTTTAATTTACTATCTTCTTTATTGAGCTACAAACTCTCATTCAAATTACTTTTACCAACTTCTCTACAATTAAGATACCAATTAACTTAGGGTTATCAATTCTTGTTTGAGATACTTGCCAAGTTCATTTTTCTTTTAATTATCAACTTTTCTTATCTATCACCAAATTTTATTTTTCTTTCTTAACTAAGTCTTAGATTTACTAACTCTTACATGAAATTCGTAACTTTAACTTAAGCCACTTAAGAATTTTCAGGAATGATTAGATGAAGCATCCATATATATACACACTTACACTCATATGTGTAGATTTTTTTTTTTTTACAAACAATATCTATACTTACATGCAATATAGCTTCTTATGCAAAATATAGACTCCACTATACTTACCCATCTTTCAAAGGCCATCCGGACAAGTAACTAGCATCAGAAAGAGCTTTCTCCCATCTCTTCACTTCTGTTGAATCCTTCCCGTACTTTGACTCATGCTTAACCATAGCATCTCTATAGCTCCCTCTTGGTGTTCTCAATTCTCTGGGTTCCACTTTGTAAAACAAAGGAAAGACCATGAGATCTCTTTCTTTCTTACAATCAATTATTTTCACCAACTCTTCCAAACACCACCATGAGGAAGCATAATCCTTGGAGAAAACAATTATCGCGATCTGTGATTCCTCAATCGCCTTCATAAGCGCTAGATCTATTTGCTCTCCTTTCCTGAGCTCCTCGTTATCAACATAAGTGGAGATTCCTTTCTGATCAAGAGCTCTGTAGAGATGACCAAGGAAGTTATTTCGAACATCCTCACCTCTGAAACTCAAAAACACATGGTATTTCCTTTCAGATTTCAATGAAGAAGCCATTAGATGATGGAGTTCAACAGTCAACAACGAGGGTTAGCTTAAGATTTGGTAAAGTATTTTCAGGTAGTTCTCTCGCTATTTAGTCTTCTCGTTCATTTATTCTTATACTAGAGGACGGA
This sequence comes from Eucalyptus pauciflora, assembly GCA_007663325.1. Lineage (NCBI taxonomy): Eukaryota > Viridiplantae > Streptophyta > Magnoliopsida > Myrtales > Myrtaceae > Eucalyptus > Eucalyptus pauciflora. The sequence goes on along the minus strand of VMYD01000100.1, from coordinate 287,261 downwards.
GGCGCAGGACTTTTTGAGGGCAGGACAACAAAAAATAAAATTAGAAATTTGGAAAATGGTGGTGCTTATGATGGAGCAAGATATCCAGTAAGTGTGAACACATAGACTATTTTTCTCGAGGATTGCATATCCCGGGTTATACGGATTGGCTGAGTGACATAGTTTGTTTGTTTGATATTGTATTTATTAATAAACTCTCGACAAATCTAACAAGTCAAAAAGCCAAATGGCCGACAAAGGTACAGAATATTACAGATCACTACTGCTCTGGTAGACTCAATTATTGCACAAATGGACAAACAACTTTAGAGTAGTGACTTTTCAGGATCACTAATAAAGAAACTCTACTAGCTTCCTTGAAATCATATCCTTGTCCTCGGAGTTGCTGTTTCTTCTTTGCTAAGTAGCAATAAAACACATGACCCCTCAAAAGACATATCATTGTACGAACAATTAAATATATCAGCAAAGAATAAAATTAAATCTATTAATAAAATTAGAACTGTGGAAATGGTGCTGAAGTGTGGACCACTATATCTAATAGCTGTGAACCCATCAACTTATTTTCACCAGAGATCGGATACCACGGTATTATTCGGATCATCTTCTTTCACACGAGTTTGTTTGTTTTTATATTAAATTTATTGTGAAATTGTTGATGCACTTGACCAATCAAAAAAAGTATTTTCAATTTAACGTATTGGATTCGAGCGAATGGCTTTCGTCTATTTAATAAAATGAAGTATTTTATGTCATAAGGTTAGCTTTTATCATATGCTCACTGATAAAAAAAATTATGGCTACCTTGAAATGGCAATCCCAACCTCCAAGTAGTCGTTTCTTCTTTGATTTCTTTTCTTCAAACTATCAATAATAATTTAACACATGACTACTCCAAAGGTACATAATTTATACATACAACTAAGTATATAATTGGTCTAGTCCTATTTCATTATTTTTATAACTTAGGGGCACAATAACAAAAGCTCAACTACCCCGGAAGCTTATAAAACACCTCGTAAATCTCATGAGCCAATTAAAGTCTAGATCTTTGATTTAGTATTTCTAACTTAGAACGGTTTGCATACAATAACTTAATTTCTTTATGACAATATACTTGAGAATAAATGTAATATATATAGCCAATATGAATGTCTGATCTTGTCACCTGGAAAATGTGACCATAGATTTTTTTGACATGAGTGCTTGACATTGATATTTACTGCTTACCATTTGGATTATGGTACGATGCATATTATGTGATACACTGACTTGTGGAGAAAATATGGAATATCCTTGTTATTTGGGAATATCTATTGGTGTTACTTTTACGGTGCATTATATCAATTCATAAAAATTGCAGTAATTATTACTTGATCTCATAATAATAATGAGGATTGCCACCTACTCTATGTCACGAGAACGACGAAGACTAAATGGGGGCACGTCGGAAGTGATAAGGGGCGACCTAGAATGGCATTTACCAAACAAATTTTATACAATGGAGAGGTACTTATGAATTCTTTTTGAAAATGATTTGGATATTTTAAAGTTTTGTAGAAGTTTTACATAGATGAATTATTTTAAATGTAGTTAAATGTTTATGAAATGGTTTTCATTAAAGGCTTAGTCCTTAATAGAATTGATGGACTTCAATTCCAATTTGAATATGGAGTATGATAAATATTCTAAACATAATTCTATAAAATAAAGATGGAAACTCATAATTTTTTCTCTAACTAAATGGGTGATTAGCTGCCAGCCTACCAAAAAGTGATGGTGATGATAAAATCTTTTTAAGATTCCAGTGTTAATTAAAGAACCCAACCTTTCTGTTTATTTCTTCGTCGGTCACATGATTATATGACATCACTTGTACCCACTTGGTTCCGAAGGAAGAAGATCATATATAAACTCGGCCTATGTACATCAACATTAATTTATACTAGCTATAAAGCCCTTGCTAGGCATGGAATCGAAGGATTAATATAAGTTATATTTCATAATGTAATGTGAACTTTTAACACTACCCTAACTTTTGCACAATTATTTTAGTAATGGTAAGAAAATAAATGAAGGATAACTTTTGTAAAATTATGTGTTAATTTTTTTTATAAAGAACATGCTATTGCATCATTTCAAAATTATCTAGATTATATATTGAAAAAGAAAAATAATGGAAATTGTATTTCAAAACTTAAAATTACACTAAATTCTTGTTATTAAAATATAGAAAAGTTACCATCGTATCAAGTTTCTCAAAGATCATCTAAACATATTATTTACATATTATAGTTGTCAAACTCTTTATTGTAGAACTTTTTCTTGCATATAATAGTATCTATAAGTGATTTGCATGCTTGGGAAAAGAAGCCTTATATTTTCGCAAACAAAATTGTGTTCGAGTCTTGTGAAGCTTCAGGCTTTGTGCATATTAAAATTATGTGATATTAGAAAATTTCTCTATGGTAGAAGAAAAAAAATAAAAGAAATTCTCATTAGAGTTCTCTCTATATGTGGCTTATAAATAGTTTACTTTTTTTTTTTTGTATCACATAGCTTAAATCGTTTGGAAATTGAAATTCCAAATAAATAAAAGTACTATGAACTCATAAAAATGGTTTAATTAAATTGTTAATCACACAAAATGTCCTATGTTGAATTATGTGGATCAACATTGTTGATAATTTATAGTTTTTACTCTTGTTTATATCTAAATTCTTCATTCTCAGTCATAAAGAACTAATAGGTAAGAGGATAAATTGGAGTTACATAAAGTGACGTATATTGTTCCTCCAAAAATGAATATCCTGTTTTAACTTTTCTATTAAATAAATGAGCCAACAATAGCTCATCTACAATAATTTGTTAGAGTGAGAAAAAGTTGGATGCTTTCAATGTATCATGTGATCAACCATTAACGTATTATTAAATATAAAGTGCTACGTACTTTTGACTTTCCTCCGAAGTAATATATTATGAGGAAGCAGACAGGTCGAATAAAAAATAAAGTTTTTCTACAAGTATTGTAAATCTTTTAGAGGTTTCACACCCGTCCGGAAACCCCTTACTTAAGGAGTCCATCAAAATCTACGGACAATGGAGCACGAACAGATCGAACACCCGATTAATCCCAAATCGTTTCCATCTCTAATTTGATCCGAAACCTATTAAAAACCATGCTGAAGCATAAATAAATTCCCTCGGCACGAGTTGCAAAAACCAAACAAGCCTGCCATGGATAAAGGGCTGTCGGAATGGCCCGATTACTTACGTACCATTGTCCCGGTCCCATTCCGATCCCTGAGAATCCAAGGACCAAGTCGTCGACCGGTCGCCTAGACCAAGTCGCTACACCACAACATGATCAAAAACTACAGATCGCGAGTTTTAGCTCGTCCCCCGGGGACAAATTTAGGGTTGCGAAATAGGCAAATTGGAGAAAGCTAATCGATGACGAGTTTTGAATTGAATGTCAGACCATCGAAGCATGGGAAAGACAAGGGACAAAGACAGGGTAAAAGCTAATGGGGGAAATGGTGCCCCATTTAAGGTTCTGACAAACGCTCCAAACCTGTCACGTTGCTCCCGCCCTTTTCGTCCTCTTCTTTTTTCGTTTCACAAGAGAAAAAAGAACAGACATTTTATTATATTATTTGCTTTTACCTCAAAGAACCCGAAATTCTCCCCCTTTTTTTTTACAATAAAAAAATGAAAAATATCTCTCCAAAATATCGTGCTCCGCCGGTTTTAAAAACGAGTGGGGCCCCCCTGCTCCACCCATTCCCTTCGTACTAAATTTCCGCCTCCGCGGGCCCCACCATGCCTGCCTGCATATCGCAAGAGCGCGGTCCAGCTGTCTCGCGTCAGAGGATCGTCCCCGCTAGACAAAAGCCGATTTGCATAGCTGGAGCGCAGGAACAGCCAATCCCCCACCCCCCGGCGGGCCCCACCTCGAGCGCCTCTCGCTCTCATTGGCTGTAAACCCTGCTCCTCCTGCGCGAGCTGTCCAGCTTCCCCGCCAGGGCCCGCAGCGCGTGCCACGTGGCGTCGCCGCGCTCGACCCGGTCGTGGTACAGCAGGGCCCGCCGGACCTCCGGCCGCCAGAGGTTCCGCTGGGTGTCGCTCGGGTTGGTCGCCGCCACGCGGGGTCCCGCTCGCCCCGCCACCGCGAGCGATATCTCCGGGCACGGCACGGCCTCCCGGAAGGGGAGGCGGATGCCGTCGGCGATGACGACGGGGACGCAGCCCAGGGCCACGGACTCCGCCAGCCGCGGGCTCCACGGGGCCCACCCGAGCGGGCAGAGGCAGAACACGGACCGGGCGATCTCCGACGGGTAGCCGACGAAGAGGGGGAAAACAGGAAGCGGGTCATTTAGCGATTGATTAAATAAAATGAAAAAGGATTCGGTGGTTCTTTTTTGGAAAAAAAAAGAGATAAATGCCAGAGATGGGGACCCTTTGAAAAAGTTAAACCGATCGCGAGGTTCAGGCGCGGGACGGCTTTTGGTGATGCAAAAAGAGAGACTCGAGCGTGAGTTGGAAAGTGATGGAAAATCGGAATCAGACAAGATTCGACAGAGGTGAGCGGAAGACAAAGCTGGAGAGTCAAAAAGGTGCAGGGTTCGGTGATCTCGAGGAGGAACAAGAAGCCAGAGACGCACGCCAGAGGATGCAAAAGTAATTTAAGGCCACCATGCTAGGGTTAGCGTTCTTTAGTATTTGCCTTGCACGAGGGTGTGAAATTTTCTCAACCGATACAAGTACTTCTCTCTTTGCAACTATTATTGAAGGCACCTCATTTTTTTACCAATGTTTGATTACGCAAACTATTCTCGGATAGCACTTGCTCCATTGGAAAATTTCTTGGTTTCAAATGTATCGAAGCCTTGAGTGTTGACAAAAAATTCGTTGAAATTATGATGATTGGTGTAATTGGGTTGTGCTCACAACGACACTCAATTTGTCCACATCGGATGGCCAGATCACAGATATCACAACTTTTAATCACAGCCGTCCAATCTTGAGGGCATCGAGAAAATTGTGATTTTCCAGATTAATTGATGAATTCAGGTATATTTAGTCACAACTAATGCCTCGAGAATTAGGTCAATCAGAATTTCAACGAGAAAGATGTGGTGACTTTTCACCATGACCATTCCAATCAAGTTTGCAGAAATCCATAATCCCAATAATTTTACAAATATGCGAATCACATGTAATTCAATCACTTCTTTTGTCATCGTTAGGGAAAGCACATGATATAGTTCAAAGCTATGAGGCTTAGACACATCAATAGCCCGCCTGGAATTACCTCAAAATTTCAAAAACACAAAAAAAATTAAGCTAGATTATAGAATATGTGGGGTGATAAGAAACTTAGCATCAGAAAAATGATGCCTGCACAAGATTACGCCATAAATTATCTCAAACATCTGATAAACAAGATAAATCACAAAATGGACTTTTACAGCTGCAGTCCTCAGTAAACATATGAACATCCGGGCAAAAACTGATCTGCTCATGCACTATGCTTCCTTTCTCGGGTCCCTTGATTAAAAATTTTGCGATTGGAAAAGCAGTAAAAGGCACATGCATTGTCACTCAGAGTGCACTGAATCATTTAAAACACCTTATGGAATGCTAGATGTTTAACTACATCCTCTGACCATAAATCAGAATGCTTATCATCACAAATAACATTCACACAGATCTCTACACTTAAAGGATTTTCTGCAAACGCTACAATTATAAAATGTTTTTACATCTTGAGACAAAATAATTAACATCAACAGTTGCTCTCATCACACACAAACAAGAGAGAATCTTTTGATGCTAGTATCTGCACCAATAATGTAACATTCATATTTGCAATTTGCATGAATACAAAGAGTCAAAGAGTCGCAAAACTATAGTTCAAAAGTCATTTTGCGATGAGTTCACCTCAAGAATCGGAACTATCTGGACTGCAAAGTTGATTTAGATTGAAGAGATTAACTATCAGGAATAAGAACAATGAACAATAAAATCAGAATAAACCAAAAATCAAGAATGAAGAGTAAGGATGTCGTCTAACTTCATCTTGAAGACCTTTTCTAGTGTCCTTGTTGTAATTAATTTTCTATTATAAGAGGAAATCTATAGCAATGGGTATACTCAATCTTAGCATGATTACCATATGACTACAAGAAAAATTGCGATAGCGCATTGACTGATGATCATTTAATATGTAGCAGAGGTACATCATAATACTATACATGGTGTACATGATATTCATCAAAGGTAAGGATTCAATTGTTCAAAAGTCTTACCTAGTTGTGCAAAGGCATGAGAGGCTTCGACAGGAAGAATCAATGCATGCAGATCGAATGAGAAGCCTGATGATTAACCCATGAACTGTCAGGCTTTGGAGGTGAACATCAAATAGAAGTGTTCAGCATATCTATAAAATACTTAAACAAATCATAGATTCCACAATGCCATTAAGAGTAAATGAATGGAAAAGGAGGGGAAGAAAGACAGAGATATGACATTGACGTAACATGATTCTATAAACAGAGAGGAACCGTGAAACCAAATTGATTTTATCATTGCGAAGACAAATTATTTCAAGGCCATTTTTTTTGTATGTAATTTGTTTCCAAAGTGTACTAATTATTTGGGAGGCATGAAAAGGTTACGGTCTGTCGGTCCCTTAAAATATTTGCAACTGAAGAGCCCAGCTTGGAGAATTGTTGGAGTAATAACTGTATATGTTAATAAATTCAAGAAAGGGATCAAGGAAGAAAATATTTCTCTCAAATGAGTCTAACTAGTGGATTACCAAATATTAAGATACCGCACTTCGTCTTTTTCCTTAACCAAGGACATGCCATTATATTTCTCAAATGGCAATCTGGCTAAGAATACCCACTCTAGAGGAAAGCTTCACAGGATTAACAGGGCATCTGAAAATTGGAAAAAATAAAAAGAATGGGAAACTGAAACTCTACCTTTTGTTTACTAGGCAAATTTTACACCTATTTACAGCAACCATTTTATGGCTGAACACCGCTCCACTCAAGCAGCTATACATAGTGTCAGTCTGGATAAGGGTACCCACCATCTCAAGATAAGCGCCTTATCCTTGGTGGAGAAAACCTCTGAATGAGTTTTAGTCCAACCAATGGCCTGCTAGTTCTAAGCTTGCAATTTCTTTTCAAAACATTCAACTGGACCAGCTATATTTACCTGGATGTGCATATAATTATCCAGAATAAGGATACAATGACATTTTTTATTGCAGCAAACGATTTAGATATGGACAAGTGCACTTGCGCGCGTAGAGAGAGAGAGAGAGAGAGAGAGAGAGAGAGTTGTTCAGCAAGATCTGCAATCACCAAGAGCCCCAGCTACAATTCTTTCTCTAGCTAGTTGGGAGAATTGATCGAAAAGTAGAAATAGAAAGAGAATTCCTGAATTCTTCTTAAACAATATGTAAATGGATGGGAGCTAGGAAGACCATTGTATTAGACTTTAGAACAGAACCTTTTCTGAGAGGGTCTTTCAGGGAGATATAGCTAGCAGGCACAATGCTCTACTTCATTGATTGATAAAGTAAACTTTGGCTCAAAAAGTAGAATTGTTCTATTATGCTCGTGAAAGCCTCTTAAATTACTTAACTACAGGTTCATTGAAAAAGAACTATAATTTTCCTTAGGTTTATCTGATGTAAATAGGTGCTAACTGTAATAAATTATAAAATTATTTCGAACAGACAGTTCAGCTGGTGGTTGACTGCTGTTCATACCATCAGGGTTTCCTCGCTCATTAAAATCTTGCAGAAGAGATATTGTTTCTTACACCATTATACCTCCAACATTTGAAACCCTTTGATCCAGAATTCCCATTATGGCAAGATAAGCAAGAAAAAAGTTGGAAACATTCATATATCAGGCAGACACTTGAAACCTAATGATTCTGTGGAAACCAGCCAATATTTTGATGATTTTGCATTTTTTTACCTAGCTCATCAGCTTGAAACCCAAGACAAATTCCATTTGCAAGACATGTCCAAATACCATGCTAGAGATAATATAGCAGACTAATTGACAAAGCAATTTGCAAAAGAAGTTATTATTTAAACAAAAACAAGTTCGCCAGTGGGAGAATGTGTTTTGTTAGGACGTTTACATATCGGTCTTGATAATATCAATTTTAAGAAATGTCTGTACTCCGGATAATAGGTTTTCATGCAAGCAAATTATCCATGAACTGTACCATTTGATTAGCTTGGCAGTAACTAGGCATTGACCTTGGCAAAATTCTTGCATCATATATAAAAGAGTGGGTGTTTGGGGTAACTATGGCTTAAAATTTTGAACTTTCACAATGCCTTTGGGTCGTTCTATATTTTCTCTTCAACATGGAACCTAATGTGCTAGGAGAACAAACAACATGTTGTAAACAGGGTGATGCTTAGAGGCTTTTAATTTGGATGGGCAACTTCTCTTCAGGGTGATCTTGCAACAGTGATCTGACTGAGAGAAGATTTTGTGGATGACTTGTATACTAGTACTGGCTAGGGGGGTGTCAATCAGTTACATCTTCCAAACATCGCACAGGAACTGTGCTCACCATTATAACAGTCTCGTTCTCTCTATCATGAAACTATGCAGTACTTTGGGCTAGTCTTTGAGCTCCACAGAGAGGAAATTGAGCAAGGTGGTCCTCTATCTGTGAGATGAGTCTCCTTGCTTGATGTTGTATTCAGAAAGGTAATGAGCTAGGTCATGTTTCCCACAATACTTTTGACTCATAATCAGATTATTAACAGCAGCATATCTATGTATTTCAAGCTCTAAAAGTCAGAGTTTTCATGGTTTATTTTTTTTTCCCACTAAACTTTTTTGTTTTGATGCATCCCTTGGTAGGTCTCATGCTTCTTACCCCCTGTACTTGAGCTTCTTTCAAAACCAATACTTCGACAGAGAGATCATGTCGTAATCTAGACTAGCTACTCATGAAATGTTCAAATCACATTCAAACAGATCCTACTTCACTACGTTATATGTCGACAAAGTCTGAATAAAAAATTGATGAGTTCTGCACAAGCTTAGCAAACATGAAATGTTAGATCATGGCAGCGCCAGACAGATAATAAATCTTCCCAGGAACACAAGCCATACACGACAATTTAGCAAGCACTTGCCCTCATGTATGCAAGAAGATCAAGTACATTGCCCATGGCATATCAGAAAGCATAATTTGCTCATAGTCACAAAATCATACTTCTTTGAAGATACTATGTTTCCTGATTTAATCTTGATAACATTAAGACATCAAAGAATCTCCCGCAGTGAAAACAAGTGAGGAAGAAGAGATGAAGAAACGGGGGGGCAAAGGGAAAATGAAAGAACAAACTAATGTTAGCTCAACTTGTGGCACTTCCCAGAACTATAAATTTTTCAGTGGAAATTAACAAAAAGGAAAATGCTTAACCAGTCATAAAGAATTTAAGAAAAAGCAAATAAAGTGAAGATAGAAACAATTGATATAAACTCGACTTCTTGGGGCTTCAGAAACTCCGAGAGGTTATGTGTTGCAATATTCAAGGTGCAATAGCAAACAGAATCACTACAAATCTGCATCCATCAGTAATCAACATAAGGAATCATAAACCTCCAGTAAGCTTGAGTTGTCAATTATCACGTCACAATTTCAAAGTGGAGCTCAGTCGATACAAAATGAGCAACGAAAGGAAGTTCAGAAACTGACCTAATGCATGCCTCAGAGGTACTTGAATGCAACAAAAGCATTGAGTCGCGGCCTCCAAATTTATCATTTGCATGGCCATAATATACTTCTTTATACCTAAAAGTGGCTAAGAGTCATCTAATCACTTATGAACAAACAAATTTTAGGAAAGTTTAGTTCTATTTTAGTATGATCAACAGACATACCAATGATCGATAATGCTACTGCATACATTATGCATGGTTCCCATGTCACATAAAGGAAGCATGCTAAAAACATTTCTGCAACTTCTGCAGCCTAAAATCCTGTCCTCTGCCACTGTTCAAGAAGAATGTCAAGGGTGTTCATGTCTGCAAGTCTTGTTGCTTAAGAAAGCGCAAGGAGAAAAATAAAGAAAGCATATCAAACTTAGGACCTTTGCCAGAGAGAAAGTTGCTCTTCCTGTAGTTTCATCATAAATCTAGGAAATGCATTTCATGAGAAATGTTTTCTCTGAATAGTTATCTGATTGAGTATATAAAAGATTGATCAAGGCATATATTAGATTATATTAACAAGCTTTTGATCAATTGAAGTTGCTGAGAATCTCAAATGAAAAAGAGCTTCTTATTGGATTGGCCACCTCCACCTTTTCTAACAGTATTATTTATATACCCCTAAAGCAAGGTGCCTTTGTTTTCTCATTATGCTCTAAAAGGTACTAAAAGGGCCAAATATTTTTCCCATCAACTATTTATTACTGTCTGCAAAGTCATCTATGTTAGCGTTTTGTCACCACATAACTTTAAATGATTCCAGGAATAGACTATTAAACGAGAGATTATCTTTACAAGAAATCAGGCTTAAACTATTGGTGTAGATGTGGCTGTTATGTGAAAAAAATGTGCCCAACAAGCAGGTTCTTAAATCATGATGGGCAATACAATTTTACAATTCATTTTTATACCAAATAAGTATACCAGTCTAGCTAACCTAACTTCACAAAAGCTGATGAAGACCAAAATATGGTTCTAGACAGAGCACAATGGTAAATGAAATACATATAACATTGTGCATAATAAAGCCAGATCGTTGCTAGTGTTAGCCATAGTCCTATTTTATGAGGGAAAAAAATCATTTGACAGCCTTATAATGCATGGAAGATTCCACTTATTAACAGATTTGGTCAGATAATTCTTTTATCTTCTATTAAAGAAATAATCATGGGAGAAACATAAAAAATCAAAAACAACTACGAGTGGATAATTTGAGGGTATCAATTCAGAACAAGAACAAAGTGCTGTTGGCCAAATTTAAACAAGGGGGTGGAGACGCAATGATAAACCATACAACTTTTGTGTCCCATTAGTCTGGTTTCTTCCTGCCACATTGACGTGCCTATCCTCAACAATCACAAAGCTGTTCAATCAAAGAGTACAATCTGAAGCCATTCACTAATTAAGATTGAACTACTAATCATCTTAATTAGAAAATAAAGTAATATATCTGAAATGCACGTGGTTACTGAAAATCAGTTTTTTACCAAACTGGGACTTCAAGGCTGTCCAGAGCAAACTTTGCCTTATACAAGAAAAACACATAGGGCTTGTACTTGTTCAGAGAAAAAGATGTGAGGATAAGAGTCAGCAGTTCTCTCACGCATGCACACATGCATTTAGCAACTCAAGAGGAAATTGGCATTAAGTTGCTAGTAGTAGAAATATTTTAGTATCAATATGGAGCTATGAAAGCATATCTCAGAGCTATCCGATCAAAATCTTGCAGGTCTTGTATAATATACTGGTTACAAACTTCCAAGCAATGATTATCAACCCATACTCATCCTGCAAGATGCCAATCTCACCTAACTGCTAAATTGATATGGCTCTAACAACACTGAAGCAAAAACAGCAATGAGTTTGAGAAACTAAATGTTGCTCATATGTGTGTCCGATCATCGGTACCTCAAAAGCTTATCTTTCATTGATCGGGTTCCACTCAAACATTCAAGAAGCTTCCAGGACTTCCAGGTCATTCTCCTTCATAAACGCTATGGCACAATAGGATGAAAACAGAATCCTAATCTATTGCAAAGGCCTCACAAATCAGAATTGACAATCAGCTTCTTGTGCTTTTGTCTCCATTCTACTAAATAACTTATCTGAACACTGTTTCTCGTGATTTTATTTTTCACACGGTCCACAGGGTGAAAGAAATTAGCCACCTAACCAGTTATTCACAGGCACAAACCAATGTTCATATTACTTCTCATGCTCCACGAAAATTAGGTGAAAGGACCGACTGTCGAGCAACCTCTTGTGGTGGCTTGCTATCTCACTGCATCTTCTTCGTTTCTCCATTGTTTTAACTCTTCAAGTGCCTTGTAGAACTTAGCAACAGATCCTTGTACCAGTAATCAAATTTCCTCAAAATTCAATCGTCCTGGCAAACCTATCACTGGCTGCACATCTTCATGAAAGGTGCATACTACCATTCCTATACACCTCAAAAGCACGCATCTCTCTTCAGTGCGGTTGGTTGTCCGTTTCAATGCCTGGTTTCGCGTGAGGGAGTTCCCAACATATATAGCACCCGGATTGGTTCAGTTTTTCACCTGAAAAGGGGACTGAACCAGACCCATGTACACCCTGCTTCCCGTTGTTTCACTTTCCCTCGCTTGTTTTTCCTTTGAACCTAGACTTCACCTACTTCTACCAATAAATTGCCACCTATGAAAACAAAGAAAGAGAAGTTATACCTTCCAGAGATTGTCGCTGATTTTGCATATCTCAAGTATGACATTTCGAATCGTTCACCCGAAGCTACGTCTTGAATTTCCATGGCTTCGATCGGCAGCTGTAGTCCGTCGCCTCAAATCGCCCGTCTCCATCGCCATTGGAAGACGAACTTCTTCTGTCTGCCTCCGTTGGTAGGTGGCGATCCTACATTAGTCAGAGCTTGCTGGCGTTGGATGGAAGATGAGCAGCCGTGTTGCTGAAAGCTGCGTCGGTGGAGTTCGAAGTTTGCCCATGGCGGAGGAAAAGAAAGAGTATTCAGCAACGCGAAATAAAGATATATTATTTAGTTATAATAACCAGAGAAAAAAAAAAGTGGAGAGAGAAAAGTTATTTAAAAAAAAAAAAAGATAAAAGAGGCGGCAAAATAACAGAATTTATTTAAAAGGTTTTTTTTTGGGAGAAAAGAGAGAATGAGCAGGAAGAAAGAAGGCATTGTATAATCAAGATCAGCCGAGTTCACTCACCAACAAATTACTTCTTAGCAAGTTTCCATCTTTCCAACTACAGATGCAGCCAGCCAACCCTGCCATTCTCATCTCCATGGTCGAATTAGAATCCACCATCATTTCGACTCGCTTGTTTTGAGAGAATAAACTCATGTTCTCTCTTTGATCCTCTTTGATCATGCTAGTCAGTACTAATTGACAATCTTGAAAGTTTTTTAAGTAGATCTAATTCAATGAGATCGTTTCCGTGCATACGTGAACTCCCTTGCAAGTCTTTTGGTAGATCTATTTCGATTAGACTATCTTTGTGCATATGTGAACTCTCTACTTATGGATCTATTGAATTGTTACCCTTGGCTTGGACTGACTGAGAGAAGGTAGAGAAGGAATTTCTCTACCAGAGAAATGTAAGACGTTTGCGGAGTTCATGCCTTCCGTATAACCAACCTCATAGATAAAAGCTAGATTGATTAGCTGATTCTCTTTAATCTCAACCTTTAAATTGTCCTCTAGTTGCTTGGATATTATTTGCAACCCCTAGTTGCACCCGAAACTTTCAGGCTAAATTGCACATAACTCCCATCAATTTGACCAAAATCAACTTCCTATAAGTGAGATGGTGGGCAATAGTGAAGCGAGGTATGATTTGACCTCATAGGAATGAAATTTTTTTTGAATGATATGCCGCCTTTGGCCATTAAAATGTGCTTCAATCTCAGTAAAGTCCTCTTTACTTACTTCAAACCGGATGATATCAGATTTAATGATAGGGTAAAAAACAACACAAAAAATGAATGGAAGAAACTTGTCATGCAAGTCCTTTGAAGCCTTGAAAGATATGGAACCCCCTTTAACAGGTCGGAGCCACCCTGGCATTTCTTCTCTAGGGAGATGGATACAGCAAAAATAATTCCGTTAAAAAATAGATAGTTAGTAACTACCTAAGTAGAAGAATTCAATTTGGCTTATCAGGATCGACGGAGATGCCGGTTTTGCTGGAGGCCTTGAGCGGCCGCGGTGTTGGACTGTAGGAGCGCTGGTGATTTCGTTGCTGGTCGTGGACAATGGCAACGGTCAGCCTGCAAGAAAGCACCGAGAAACTCAAAGGAACATTTGAGCCGTTTGATTTTGAAGTAGAGAGTTCATTTCTCTATATTGGCTTCAGCATTTTAGTTAAATAAGATTTAAACATCATTATCAAAGAATATATCTGCTGATGATTTGGATATGAAATTGTGGACTTCAAATTCTCTAGTAATCTAGAAAACCATTATTATTTGTGATAACATCAAAATGCACTTCACACTACAACTAGAAAATTTGAAGTCTACACATTCAATAACAAGACGTTCCAAATGCTGAAATAAACACATAAAAAGTACTTTTTATGGCAAACTCAAAGGATGGAGCAAAATACTGATGGCTTTGTGAACGTGCATATTGGATTCTCCTAGCTGAATACTATCCGAATACATAAAAATTGGATAGTATTCAGCTGTTTATTATAACCCTCTCCGTCGCTGATTAAAAAAGAAGAGAAAAATCAGAGAACGTAAGTCTCAAAATGCAAACCCGCTCCGTCCAAAATCATTAAAAAAAATGAAAAGCATAAATAGGGAGAGAAGGGGACCGACAAGAGCTCATGCTTCTCTTGGAGGTAAATCGCCAAGTGAATTAGTGGCAGGGTCGTACAGTCCACCTTAAATGTTGTCTGTTCTTCCTTCGAAGAATCTGGCCGTCGCTGCAAGCCCAAAACTCTTCACAGTCTCCATGCCAAAATAATATCCTTTTGCTTGCTTGAAGTAAGATCACAAAACCCATAAACATTATTGCGAGTTCTGGACAAAATCCAAAAGAAAATAAATCCACCGCTTGGACTTTTTTGACCGGATGCTTCAAGCTCACCAATCTTCCTCAGCCTTGGTCTTTTTTGACTTTATTTATTCAATATGCGAGACGCCAGTGAAGGAAGCTCCAGTGTTGAAAATCACGAACGGGAGAGAGCATCGCAAGGGGAGGGGTTATCAGGAGCGAAGGAGATGTTGGCCTCGCCGGAGGCTTGATCGGTTGCGGTGACAAGATGCTGGACTGTAGGAACTCGAGAGAACTCGTTGGAAGGTTCACCAGCATTGTGGGTATGCGCGGTGGACTAGTGGTGGGGCTGATTGGCGGTGGCTCGGCGCTCCTCGGGTTGATTTGAGCGTGCAAAGATTGCAGGAGTGCAAAGACCGGCTGGGCATTGCGTCGGTGCGGTTCGGATGGTGCAAGTTGTGCAGCATGGAGATGGAGGCGAGACGCAGTGCAGCGGCGACTGGAGCCACCACAGCGTCGTTGGCATGGAGGACGTCGTGCGGGAAAGCCTGCGCGGCCTTGGCTTCAATGATACTCCGTTGAAGAAGTGAAGGCGCGCATGAATTTGATGGTGAGATCGGGCTTTTAAAGCCTTCTTTCAAGCTTGAATAATCCAACAAGGAACAAATTTTCGCCGCTTGGATTCACGCTCTTCTGCAAATCACGCTTCACACTCCAATTCGAATTCTAAAATAATCCACCAAGGCATATAATAGAGTTTATATAGACTGACAATTAGGATTTCTTTCAAGAGTAAGAGATATCCTTGTTTCCTAATAATTCAAATTTTAAAGGACGTACTCTATCTTAAAAAGTAGGAAACTCTTCTCTTCTCTTATCGTGATAATATCAAATGAATTTGCTCAATTATCCTCTAATATTTGAATTTTGATAATATAAAGATTAATTGCCCCCCAAGTTTGCTTTTAATAAATTAATTTTCCAATTTGACATTTTAATTACGCAATTTTTTATTCTCTAGCATACATGGTCTTGGCCAAAATTTCATGTTCTTATGGAGTCAGTGCAATTAACCTAATCAAGTTCTAAATCATTCATTTCAATTCATCCACCGCTGGTCCAATTTAAATGCAAATATATGCGGGCTTATTACTACTAAATTAAAATGCTTCCTAATATATATCTATATATATTTACCTTTATTTATTTATTTAAGGGATGACAACAGTTTCTAATTTTTTATGCAACAAATAACTAAATAGATTGTCAAAAATTAGGTGTTAATATTTTTGCCGAAGGTTTCCTAGAGTTTGCGAGAGATCGGTAAATGTTTCAAAGGAAGCTCACAAGGTCCGTTTTGGTGACCCCTGGGCTTCATTACTACCTCCATTTGTATGTTTTGGGCCAACCATTAACTCATCCATGAACCACACAACAAGTGCAAATCTCTCTCACTCTCCTGAATAGATTGTCCATACCACAGTTGGATGCTGGCGAACCAGATGTCTTTTTTTTGCCGCTTAGCTCTCTGGAGATTGAAACAATAGACAAAATGTAGGGTTCCCAAAAGTTCTTTAAGGTTGCAGTTTACTTGATAATGGCCCGGCCAACCCGAAAGAAATTCTATATGGACCCTGACAAACTTAGAAAAAGGACAGAATAAAAGGAACATCTAGTGGGTGGCCAGCCATATTGAATAACAGAAAGGCAACGAAAGAGATGGATCGAACCGATGAAACTATCGGATCGCATTAATGGGCTTTCCATCTAACATGCTGCTTCAATGGGCTGAAATTTCAAAATTGCTTCATGAATGTCTTGTGGCAGAAGCTCTAGCTATGCAGAAGCCCTCTCTTGGATGAAGCCTCGTCGGCTGAATCAATTATCCCTTATTTGTACTCGGAGGTATAAAGAATGTTTGGCTACACAACCATCATATTGGATCAATTCCAATGTCCTCTTTAACCCTAGTCAAAATGTCGATGTACTTAAAAAGAGACTAGGGGATTGGATACTTTTGTGAGATTATTGGTTGAACGAAATTGCATGTTTTACTTTGCTCATTCACTCTTATTTTTATTGATTGTGTCATCTCTGTATACTCAGAAATTATATCTTCTCAATCATGCTATCTCATGATGCTTCATGAATGTTTTGATACAAGAACAACTTATATTTCTATGATGATTCATGGCAATTGTGTTAGTATGGCTTGATCTAAGGGGAATAAAACTATATTTGGTAAATCACCGTATTTTGGGAGCTCTTTTGGCGAAGATATCACGTTTTGCACCAAAAGAAGCAACCAGAGTGCTGATGAAGTCTGATTGACAGCTAACAAAGGCAAAATTCGAGATAGAAGTCTTAACAAATTAACATTCCCTATCACCCACAACGGCCCCAACTAATTGACTACCATTCGTTTGAAAAGTTCCCGTGCATCTTCATGGATTTTCGATAATTAAAAAGAAAGAAAAAGAGAAATATATGAGAGCCACTTGTGTTGACCTGTTTGGGTTGGGGCCTAGTACAACCCCTTCTTACTCGGGCCACTTGGCCCTATTCAAGCCCAATTCTTTTTTATTTATACAAACAACGACTAATGATCACTATTAGCAATGGCTATTAGGCCGAGCTTAGGCCGGCATGACTCAGCCCGGATGATCCAAGGGAAGAACTGTCGACCTTTGAGGGAGCCCATGATCCAAGGGAAAGATTCAATCAAGCAAGCAAAGGACTTCGAGTCGAGAGTGCAAAGGGCATCACTGATTGAGAGGAATATCATTAACCGAAGAGTTTCAAGACACAATGGGTAGAGGAGGTGGCTAAGTTAGCTAAGCTTGCCTTGAAGCTTCCAAGAGTCTAGGGTTTCTTATAATTAAATGCGGTCAGGTGGTTAGATTTTTATTGTTAGATGGAGGTCAAATATGCAGTTATAAGTTGATGACCTATGGTATATAGAGAGGTCTTCTTTCATGATCGTGCAAATGCAATATAGCGAAAATTACCAAATTAGTCATAAACATATTATACATATGTCAATTTTTAGTTCTGAAATTTTTAATTTTGTCAATTTAATCCTTAACTTTTGCGCAAATTCCAATGTAGTTTTTCTATTCAATTGCCGCTGAAAATTGCTAACTTAACATCTAATTATCGCCAATCGTCCTATATAGCACAACAGTCAATTTGATCTAAATGACTCTACTCAAAATGACATCTTTTTTTTTTCTCATTTTTCTAATCTTTTTGTTTTGTTCTGTTTTCCTTTTTTAATTTTCTTAAGTTACTGTTCACCTTCTCCATTGGAAAAGAATGTGTTTTCTTCAAGATATGTTGCCGCCACTGGTCAATGCCGCCACAAGCCGACACCGCCATTCACGATGACTTCCTCTCTTTGTACAGTAGAAGCAGCATTGCAATGTTAGCCCTTTTTAATTCTCAGTCTTCGAACTTGGGGAGCAATCGGACCTCTAAGCCAATTACATCCATTAATGGAGGCACTCGAGCGACCTCAAATTCGGCTGTGCGACACCATATGTGAGGGACATGACCTCAAGTGAGCGGTCGCACCTTAATCACAGAAGGCGAGCTTCATTGACGGAGGTCAACGAGAGAGAGAGATATGATGACGGCTTCGATATGATGGTGATTATCGTCATTTTCCTTAAAATTATACAAAAAAAGGTTCGGTATTTATTAAAATAGAATCGTAGAATGCTAACTTATTAAGCACATTAATCAATAAGTCTTACTAAAACACTTTACACGAGACATGTTCAGACTGTCCACTAAACAATCTATATATATATATATATTACTTTATCTTTTAAAATTAGCTAAGCGGTTACTAATTTGACTGTGGGCCCCATATGATTAATGTGTCAATATTTACATGTCATCTAACCGTCTTTACGCATTTCTCCCAAGAGTAGACCGGCGCTCATCCAAGGTCTCGTTATCTTCTATGCATTTCCTTTTGATGGATAAATGGCTGTTGACTTCGGCTTCTTGTCGGTCGATCGCACTCATACATGATTGATTATCTATTTTTCTAGCATTAGCCCAAATTTATAAGAATATATAACAGACTGATCCAAAATTACCATCTTCCTGTTCGTTTTAGATTGTGGGTCTTGCAAGCAAATGTTTTGGTATTTCTAGTGCTTTACTAGAATTGATTATGATATAATCATTACCACTTAAAAAAGAAAACTCAAATTTTGACTTCTTATTACCAAAAGAAAAGAGGCATCAACCTATCATGGTCACCATGCGACCTATCAAATCACTGATTTTCTCACAATAATATGAAAGTTAAAGTCGATAACAATCAAGACATTAATAGACTCATCAATAGTATAAATTCAAGTATTTAGGACATAATTGGTATAACTAGGAAACTTGAATCCAGTGAAATCCATGCGAAAACACATGCATATCCTTGGCCTCTTCTATCTGGTTAGGGATCACATAGGACATGGTCCAGAACTATAAATCTCAGAATTATCAATAGCACGCCTAGAATTATCTCAAAGTTAGAAAAACTCAAATCAAACTCCATGACAGAATATATAGTTGACGAAAATTAACCTCAGAAAACTGATGCCTACACAGGTTTATGCCGTAAAATTATCTAAACAATCTGGCAATCAAGTTCAAGCATGAAATCGCTTGTGATCACATCTGCAACCCTCTGTAAACACATGAACATCTGGGCAAAAACTGATCTGGACATGCATCACACTTCCTTCCTCAGAATCCTTGATGAAATTCTGCGATTAGAAAAGCAGTAAATGGCACATGCATTGTTTATCAAAGTGCATGGAATCATAAGAAGACATTTTATTGGATGGTAATAATATTTACACGGGTCTCTACACTTAAAGGGCTGTTTCTAAAATGTTTTAAAATCTTGAGACAAAATAATTAACACTAGTTGTTTCTGCCATATCACAAACTAGAGAGAATCTTACTATGCTAAAACCAGCACCAATAATGTCTCATCCAGATTTGCGCTTTATCACAAAACTATAGTTCAAAAGTTATGTTGCTAAGTTCACCTCAAGAATGGGAACTACCTTGAAGTGAAAGTTTGACCTAGCTTATAGTCAAATGACGGCTTAACTAACTGGAATAAGAACAATGAACAATATGATCAGAATAAACCAAGAAGCGGGAATGAAGAGCACTGACTTAGCTTCTTCCTCATTGTGATTGACTACAATCATATGAGGAAAGCTGTAGCTATAGGTATACCCGATCTTAACATGAGCATCATATCAAACTGTCACAGCAAGAAACAATGCCACAGCGCCCTAATCAGACACAACCTATGATATAAAGGTCACACCATGTAGACACTAGTTGAATGCATGAATAACTGATATAATCATTCGATATGCAGCAGAGATGCATCATATTAGTATACCCGATGTACATAATGTTCATAAAAGAAAGGAATCATAAGTTCAAAGGTCTTACCTAATTGTGCAAAGGCATGAGAGTGGTCAACAAGATGAATCAATGCAGGCATATCCAATGAGAAGCATGATTTACCCGTCGTGACCTGAGGCTTTGGAGCTGAAAACCAAATATTAGCATTCAGCATATCTATAAGATACTTAAACAAATCATAGATTCCACAATGTCATTAGTAGAAAATGGATGGAAAAGAAGGGGAATAAAGGCGAAGAGAAATGATATTCTTGGAAAAGGGTTCTACAAAACAGAGAAGAAACATGAACCAAATTGATTTTATCATTACAAAGACAAATTATTTTAAGGCCATGTTTTCTGTATGCAATGAGTTTCCAAAGCATACTAATTATCTCAAATGCATGTAAAGATTATGATCTGATCAGTTTTTAAAATATTTGCAACTGAAGAGCTCTTATTGAAGAATTGCTCAACCAAGAACCATATATGTATAGCAATCCATGATAGGGATCAAGGAAGAAGATATTTCTCTCAAATGAGTCTAATCAAAGAGTTCTCAGCTATTAAGATACTAAACCTTGTCTTTTCCTTTAACCAAGGACATGATGTCCCATTTCTCAAATGACAATCTGGCTGAATACCCAGTCTACAAGAAAGCTACATGTGATAAATAGGGGATCTGAAAATTGGCAAAAAGAGAGACGGGGCATCTAAAACTCTACCTTTTGTTTCCTTGGCAAATTCTACACATATTCATAGCAATCATTAAATAGCCAAACACTCTTAGCGTCGGTCTGGATAAGTGTACTTACGATCTCAAAATAAACACCTTATCCTTGATGGATGCTTGCAATTTCATTAACCCTTTTGTCATTACATGACATTCCACTGGGCCAGCTTTATTTATCTGGGATGTAAGGACACAGAAATATATCTTTACTGCAGCAAACGATCTATAGGAATTGTCTTTCAGGAAGATGTTGCTAGCAGACACACTGCTCAACTTTATTGATGGAAAAGGTAAACTTTGGTTCGAAAAATAGATTTGCTTTACTATGTTCATAGAAGCCTCTTAAAAAGTGTAATTAACCATGGGTCCATTGAAAAAGAACTATCATTTTCCTCAAGTTATCTCATGTAAGTAGGTGCTAACAGCAGTATCATAACATTCTTTCAAACAGACAATTCAATTAATTAAAATGGTTGATTGCCGTTCATACCATTAGAGTTTCCTTGTTCATAAAAATATCGCAGAAGAGGAATTGCTTCTGATGCCATTATACCTCCACAACGTTTGAAACCCTTTGATCCATAATTTCCATTACTGCAAGAGAAACAAAAAAAGTTGGAAACATTCATAAATTAGGCAGACACTTGAAATGGGTAACATAGATGAAATTTATGTGGAAACCAGCCAATATTTCCGATGATTCTGCATTGTTAGATTGCTCATCAGCTTGAATCCAGAGACAGATTCCATTTGCAAAACATGTCCAAATATCATGCTGGAGATAATTTAGTAGACTAATTGATAAAGCACTTTGCAAAAGAAGGTACTATCTGACCAAAAACAAATTTGCTGATAAAGGAATGTGTCTAACTTTGGAAGTATACATTTTGGTCCTAAGAATATCAATTTTGCTAAATGCCTACTCCAGGAAACAGCTTTTCATGCAAGCAAATTATCTGTGAAGTGTGCCATTTGATTCAATTGACATTAACTAGACTCTACTAAGTGGCGTTGACCTTGGCAGAATTCTTGCATCATATTTAAAAGAGGTGTGTTTGGGGTAACTATGGCTTATATTGTTTTACTTCAACAATGCCTTCGGGTTGTTCTATAATTTCTCTTCAACATGAAACCTAATGTCCTTGAAGAACAAACAACACTTTGTAAATAGGGTGATACTTCGAGGCTCTTAATATGGATGGGCAACATATGTTCAGAGAGATCTTGGCACCAGTGATCTGATTAAGAGAAGATTTGTGGATAACTTGTTTACTAGTATTGGCTGGGATGGGTTTCAATCAGCTATAAATTCCAAACCTTGCATATGAACCATGCTCACCATTATAACAACAATCTCATTCTCTCTATCATGAAACTATGCGATAATTAGGGCTAGTTTTTTTAGCTCCAAAGGGAGGATTTTGAGCTAGGCGGTCCTTTTATCTGCAAGATGAGTCCTCTTGCTTGATGTTGTATTCAGAAAGGCAATGAGATAGTTCATGTCTCCCACAATACTTTTGACTCATAATCAGATTACTAAGAGCAGCATAACTATAAATTCAAGCCCCCAAAGTCAGAGTTTACATGGTTTGTTTTTTCCCTAAATTTTTTATTAAACGCGTCCTTCGGAAAAATCTCTTGCTTCTTCCCCCTGTAACTAAGCCTGTTCTTTCAAATCTAATCCTTAAACAGAAAAACAATGTCCACGATCTACATTAGCTACTTTTTGTATTGCTCAATCACAATGGACCAGATCCTGTTTTGCTGCGTTTTAACTTTTATGTCAACAAAGTCTTGAGGGAAAAATTGGTGACTTCTGAAGAAGCTTCAAACAAGAAATGTTAGATCATGGCAGCATTAGACAGATGAAAAATTATACTAGAAACACAAGCCATATGCCACAATCTAGCAGACACATGCTCTCATTTATGCAAGAAGGAAAAGAGATTTCTTTATCAAGTACATTGCCCATGGCATATCAGAAAGCATAATTTCCTCATAGTTAAAATATCATATTTCCTTGAAGATACTATAACTCAATATCAATAAAGACATCAAAGAATCTCACTGCACTCAAAAAGTAGGACTTCCCAGAACTGTATAGGGAAAATAAAAAGAATACAGAAATTTCAAACAAGTCATAAAGAATTTAAGAAAAAGGAAATAAAGTGGGGAAAAAAAGAATTAATATAAACTTGACTTCTGGACGCTTCTGGAAACTCCAATTTCTTCCATATAGACAAGGCAAAGGTCAGAAAAGATGGAAAATCAGTTCCACAAACCTCCATTTACTTTCATTGTGCAAGGTTCGCATGTCCCATAAAGAGAGCATACTGAAAACTTCTCTGCAACTTCTGCAGCCAATAATCCAGTCCTTTGCCACTATTCAAAAACAATATCAAGAGCTTCCATCATGTCTTGTTGCCTTTGAAAGCACAAGGAGAAAACAACGCAACCATATCAAACTTAGGAGCTTTGTCAGAGAGACAGTTGCCCTTAGCGTAGTTTCAACATAAATTCAGAAAATGCATTCCATAAGAAATGTGTTCTCCTTTAAGCTAACTGATTGAAAGTATATATGAGATTGATCAAGGCATACACTATGTGAATTCAACAAGTTGTGCTCACTTGAAGTTGCTGCAAATCTTACATGGAAAAAGAGGCTTCTTATTGGATTAGCCACCTCCAACTTTTCTAACAGTATTTTCATATATACCCCCTGTAGCAAGGAACCTTTTTTTTTTTCTTATCATGCTCCACAAGATACTAAAAGGGCCAGATAATCTTTGCATCAACTATTCATTACTGTTCACAAAGCCATTTATAGCAGTGTACCATCACCACATAACTATCAAAGATTACAGCAATAGACTATTACATAAGAGATGATCTCTACCAGAAACCAGGCTTAAACTATGTGTAAATATGATCATTGTATGAAGAAATGTCCCAAGGAGCAGGTTCTTACATCTCAAAAGGCAATACAATGCTCACGGCACATTTTTATACCAAATGAGTATACCAATAGTCTAGCTGACATAAGGCCTACAAAAACAGTGGTAGGAACTTCACAAAAGCAAATAAAGACTGTAATATTGTTTCAGACAGAAAAATGGCAAATGAAAAACGTGAAACATTAGGCATAATAAAGCAAGATTTTAGTTATTGTTAGCAGTATATTTTATGAAAGAATAAAGGGAACATCACCCTTTATAGCCTAATAATGCATAAAGAAATCCACTCATTAACAGATTTGATCCAATATATTGTTTTATCATCTATTAAAGAAATACTTAAGAGAGAAACATGAAATGATCAATAATAAACTACGAGTGGATAATTTGAGGGTATCAATCCATAGCAATAACAAAGTGCTGCTGGGCCAAAATTTAAAGAAAGGGGTAGGGAAGTACTGATAATCATACATTTCGTGTCTCACTAGTCGGGTTTCTTCTTGCTGCAATAACATGCCCATCCTCAACAATCACACAGCTGTTCAATCAAAGTATTACACAAATAAAGCACAATCTGAAATCATTCACCAATTAAGACTGAAATACCAATCATCGTAAATAGCAAATAACATAACATATCTGAAATGCACCTGTTTTCCAAAAACCAGTTTCTTACCCAACTGGAACTTCAAGGCCGTCGAAAGCAAGTTTCGCCTAATAAAAGAAAAGCAAAGAGGTCTTGTTACTTGTTTGGAGAAAACAATATGAGGATAAGAATAAGAAATTATCTCATTAAGGCATGCATGCATACAGGCAATTCAAGAGGAAAGCAGCATCAAGTTGCCAGCAGTAGATATATTTCATTATCAATATGTAGCTACTTATGGAATGAATACATGTTTCATAGCTATATGATAAATATCTTACAGCTCCTCCATAATATTCTGATCACAAACTTCCAGAAATGACTGTCACCGCACACTCAACCTCTAATTGAGATGCAAATTCCACCTACCGTTAGACTGATATAGCTTTAACAACACTAAAGCGAAAACAGCAACTAATTTGAGAAACTACAAGTTGCTCATTCCAGTGTTATCATTGGTACCTGAGAGCTTATGTTTCATTATTAGGTTTTAAAAAGTTCAAGAAGCTTCCAGGAGTTTTAACTTCAAGGTCATATTCCTCCATAAAAGCTGTGGTAGATAAGGATAAAAAGGGAACCCCAAACTGTTGCAAATGCCTCACAAATCAGAACTCACAATCAGCTTCTTGTGCTTTTGTCTCTATTTTACGGAATAACTAATGTAAACTTTGTGTTTCTCGTGATTTTTGCTTTTTCATACCTAGAGAACATAGGGCCAAAGAAAATAAGCACCTGACCAGTTATTGATGGGCACAACCAATGTTCATATTACCCTCACGCTCCAAATAAATTTGGCTTCAATTCTCCCTAGTTGCCAAAGTCAACAAATGGTAAGATGGCTGTGACTGTCAATCAACCTTTCCTGGTGGCTCGCTACTCACTTCTTATTCCTCTATGGCTATGCCCCTTCAAGCACCTCAAAAAAATTAGCAACAGATTCCTATCTCAGTGATCAGAGTTTCTCGCAATTCAGCACATTTTTATGATATGTACATACTATACATCTACATTTCCTAGACACCTCAAAAGCTCTCTCTCTCTCTCTCTCTCTAGAAAGAAAGAAAGAAAGAATCGTCCTACCTTCTAGGGATTGTCCCTGATTTTGCAGCGTGCAACGTCGCTTACCATTGAATTCACTACCAAGCATCGACAAACTAAACTTCCGAAGAGAACACTCATTCAGCGTCTCTTGAACAAATTCAACGACACATTCTTCAAGTTCCCGTGCAACTCCAGCACCAAACGAATCAAATCAAAATCCTGCTCAAGTATTGCATCGACTCGATACAATCTGGATGTGCCAGGTGTTACCCGATCTATATAGCAAGCTGCACGAAGCCAGGAACCTCAGGAGAGAATCGTTCCCCTGAAGAAGCTACGCCACCGGTTCCCATGGCGTCGGTCGGCAGCGGCGGTAGTCCGTCGGCTCCGCTCGTTGGCCTCTGTCGCCCGTCGATTCGCTAGGGACTTCTTCTGTGGGTCGCCTCCGCTTGCCAAGCGGCGATCTTGCATTTGTCAGAGATCGCCAGTGTCCGATGGAAGATGGTGGAGCTAGAAGTTTGGGTAGGGCGGAGAAAATAGGATTTAGCCAAAAGGAAGAACTACAACCAAAGAAAAGAGATAACAGAGAAGGCTGAATTACAGAATTTTATTTATAAGTTTCTTTTTTTCGTGGAGAAAGGAAAACGAGAAGGAACGAGAAGAAAGAAGGCATTGTAATGAAGATTAGCGAGAGTTCACTCACCGTACGAATTACTTCCTTAGCAAGTTTTCATCATTCTTTTAACCAAAGCTTGTACTTTTTGTTCCCCAGGCTGCGCGGGTCTCCAGGAAGAAACCATTCAGGATAAGGAGACTCACGACCTATCATTGCTATCGCTTTACCAGGCTCGTAAGAACTCGGTGGACAATCTAGATCAAATTTGATCGGTCTGTTTTCGAGCATATGTGAACTCTCTTGCAAGTTTTTTAGTTGATCCATTTCGATTGGGTTGTCTCCATGCACATGTGAACTCTCGACTTCTGGATCTGTTGAGTCATGACCAACCTCGTAGAGGAAAGCTGGATCAATTAACTTATTGTCTCGAAGTGTAGCTTTTATATCGTCCTCTAATTGCTTGCATATTATTCGAAATCCCCACTTTTTCACGCCCCGACCCACGCTCTCTACTTTAAGGCTGAATTGTGCATAACTCCCATCAATTTGATCAAAATGGACTGCTCCCCATAAGTCAGATGGTGCAAAATAGCTTATGAGGATGCCACCTAGATCCGATTTGTAGAACCCTGTTCCGTAGACACCGCAGTCTTTGCCATTAAAATATGGGCAAAAGGAAAGGTAGCAATAATCGTCTTCATTGTTACGTACGACACCGAAAATCAATCCAAGAAACTTGTCATATAAGTCCTTTGAAGCCATGAAAGATACAAAACCATCTTCAATTGGTTGAAGCCACTTTGGCATCTCTCCTTTAGGGAGAACAAAAGTAGTGCGAGGAAATCCCTGTTACAAAAATAGACCGTTAGAAAGCACCTTAGAAGAATTCAATTTGAGTTTAGTAAGTAATCCTAGTGAATAAAGAGTTCCGTAAATGAGGAGGGATCCATTGATCCCAGCTTGCGTTAAGATAGAAGTCTCATGTGATAAAAATCATTCCCATAAAAACTATGCTAGCCACCTTCACTACGTAAATATTAGTGTAGGATCACTTTATATTCGTTTGGTTTTCTCAAACCTCTGATTTTGCATTTTCAGCTATTGCAATATAAAAGCACGGATTGTTTTGAACATATTCTCCACAACGATATGTGTGCGCACGAGAGAGAGAATCTGACCTTGGCAATTGAAGCAGTGTCAACCACGGTCAATCCTCGATGGACCCACTTATCAATTGAAGTTAAATGTCCATTTGTTTGTAGAGATTCACACCCATTTGCAAGCAGTAACTTTAAAAATGGCGGAAGCTTGGGAATCTCTTGTAATTGATGGCAATAACTAATTGACAATTTAGACAAACGATCACGCTTACTAATGGATATAGGGAGACTAGTAATATTGTTCCCCGACAAAATTAACTCTTCCAACAAGGGAAAACAAGAAAGATCCTCAAGAAACTCTACTTCGGACAGATTACAATTGAGAAGGTCTAAGACTTTTAAATTTGAAAGTCCAACCTTCATGCACGGATTAGCTAAATCCGTGAGGTTTGGAAACACGATTGGGCCAAAAGCAGATTTGAAGTATTGAAGTTTTTGTAACTTGTAAATATTAGATGGAATGCTTACTGAGTTTTTGCAAATATCTAAGAGCATTGCCTCTAGAGAGACAAGATTTTCTATTGATGTAGGAAGTTCTTTAATAGCAGTATGTAGTATGGAAAGCCTTTTCAGGCATCCGAGTTCATGTGGGATGTCGGGAAATCTTTCAAATCTTGAGCAAACAAAAAAGTTGAGATCTTGAAGATTTTTTGACTTGAGCACATTTGGAAAAACACTAAGTTCAGGACACCATTTAAAATGCAAGACTTGGAGCTTGTCATGATTTGCAATCGACTCGTGGGCTTCTACCAAGTTTTTGCAATTCCAGAGTTTCAATTTTTTGAGATTTGGAGCACATGAGAGGTTGGGCGTAATAATGAGCGACTCACAGTCACTCAATTTAACGTACGTCAATTGTTTGAAGTCCTGCAAAAACAACAAACCAACTACCATAAACATTCTGAAAGGGAAAAAAGGGTATCCTTATAACGCGGTTGCCACTTCTAAGAATTTTCATCCTGAGGCCACAATTCTCTTCATGTGGATGGAACCAAGAATAATCATTAGATCAGGCAACTTAGAACCTACTATTTAGGGTTCTAAGTAAATTTCTAAACCTACTAATAACTTTTCATTCAACGTTACTATATATATAGTATTACTAAACCCTTAGAAACTTTACCGGTAAATACAAATTTTTATGTATCTACAGTAAAGCTCACATTCACGAGCAAGTTTTACCTAACGATTTAGTTTTTATGATAACATTAGCGAATAAGAGATAACCCTTATCATTTCATTGTTAGATATTATTTTAAATAGTTATATAATATATACAAATACACAATATTAAAAAGAAATCACAAATAAATTTTTAAACAATCATCAAAACAGTTAGGCATAACATGATAGACCAGTAAAAGATATGTCATGATTATTAGAAAATCACTCGTTGGTTTTGCAAACAAAGGGATACTATATATCAAACAAAAACTAATCCTACCAAGTAATAACATCGTACCATTTAATGTTGATACAGTAAATATGACATGATTCTTTTCATATATATATTTCAGACAATTACATTTCGTATTTCAGAATTGCACGTTACCAAACATGGAAAAAAAAATAAGGGCTAGTTAGTTTAAATTTCTAAATTACTCCGATATTGTCAAAGACAATTCCTGTTACTTTATAGATGATGGAGATAATTTATATCACCTTATAATTGGTGAGAACAAATATTGAATTTTTAAGGATTGCCAAAGTTTTTTGAATGAATTAATTATAATTTATATCACCTCATAATTGGTGACAATTCCTGGTGGCATGCCCCCTACGAGATCACTTATATCGAATTAGTTGTACATGCATTACTAGCAAGATGTTTAATAAATATTTAATTACGGGTACTTAGAAAAGTTGCTCCTTCAGAACTGATTTGAGCAATTAATGATGTATTTTTTACGGCACGGTGCAGGACAAATGCCGCCCTTTACAACATACATTGGAAAGCCTCCATGAATTGGAGACTACGTGGCCTCTAAGGTTATTTTGAAAGTGACATATTGTGATCAATATAACTGACCAGCCACATTTAAATCAAATGCTTGACCATTCAACCAGCTATTCCTTGGGTGTTTTTACTTTTGTATATATGTCAACGGGTTAATTTGTCATGTTTTTGTTTCCTTTTATCTGACCATTATACAATTCTTTTTTGTATATAAAATTGTTTATATGTAAACTAGTGACATAGTTAGAATTAGGCGAAATAGTTTATACTAGCATATTTGCATTTTGAATTTTTTCCCTAGGTAGATTTGATTTTGAAATAAAACTACATCAGTAGTTTGAGATATTAGGTTTAGAGAGTATTTGTCCTTCTATATATAATAAAAACCTTCTACTTGTGAGGGAATTTAACCTCTTTTTCATTCCTTCCATCCATGATCTTCAGTTGCTCATTTTACAAATATAATACCCATGGGCAAATGCACGAAATCGGTTATTTTATTTTATCTCTCACATATTTCAATATATTAAAAATTGAATTTAATCATGATTCAATGGCCTTCATAAGAAAATTCAATTTTTTTTTTCTTTCTGCATATAATAATACAATTTGTTTGTATCGTGTATTTTACCCCCAAAATGTTTTCATTGCGGATTTCAAATAAAGATGTTTCACTTAATTTTTCAACGCCAATTATGCTGCACGTTATTTCCAACACAAGTAGTTAACGACATTCTACAAGAAAATAGAGTAGTGGTTTCTAAAATAGAGGAACACCATTTCCTTAGGGATACTAGTGCATACAGTACACAAACGCCCATACAAATGAAGCAAATAATAAAAAGGTCTATGTAGATAAATGCTCACCTTACTAATTGACGATGTGGACAAACGATCACGCTTGATGGATGTAGAAAGGCTAGTAATATTGTTCCCCGACAGAATTAAGATTTTCAACAAGGGGAAACAAGAAAGATCCTCAAGAAACTCTACTTGGGATAGATTACAATTTAAAAGGTCTGACACATTTGAATTTGGAAGTCTGATCTTCATGCATGGATCAGCTGAATTCCAAAGGTTTGGAAACACAATTTGGCAGAGAAAAGATTTGAACCATTGAAGTTTTTGTAACTTGTAATTGTTAGATGGACGACTTATAGGGTTTTTGCCCATGTCTAAATGTATTTTCTCTAGAGAGACAAGATTTTGTATTGATGTAGGAAGTTCTTTTAAAGAGGTATGTCGTATGGAAAGTTTTTTCAGGCCTCTAAGTTCATCTGGAATATCGGGGAATCTTTCCAATTTTGGGCAATTGGAAAGTTTGAGATCTCGAAGATTTTTTGACTTGAGCACATTCGGAAAAACACAAAGTTCAGGGCACCATTTAAAATGCAAGACCTGGAGCTTGTCATGATATGCAATCGACTCGTGGGCTTCTACCAAGTTTTTGCAATTCCGGAGTTTCAATTCTTCAAGATTTGGAGCAGATGAGATGTTGGGTGTACTAACAAGCGACTCGCAATCCCACAATTTAATGTACCTCAATTGTTGGAAGTCCTGCAAAAACAACAAAACCAACTACCATAAACATTCTAAAAGGGAAAGAAGGGTATTTGAATAATGCGGTTGCCACTTTTAATGATTTTCATCCTTAGGCCACAATTCTCTTCATGATAAAGGAGGTAAGGAGCATCGTTAGATCAGGCAACTTGAAACCTACTATATAGGGTTCTAAGTAAATTTCTTAACCTATTAATAACTTTTCATTCAAAGTTATCATATATATAGTATTTAGAAATTACTAAACCCTTTTGAAACTTTACTAGTAAATACAAATTTTTATGTATATACAGTAAAAATTACGTGAGATTAAGTCATATGGCACACTCACAAGTGAGTTCTACCTAGCAATTTAGTTTTTATGATCACATTAGCAAATAAGAGACAACTCTTATCATTTTATTTTTAGATATTATTTTAAAGAGTTATATTATATATAATACACAAAATTAAAAAGATTTCAAATAAATTATTCTAGACAATCATCAAAATAGTTAGATATAACATGACACTCCATACTTGACCGATAAAGATATATCGTGATTACTAGAAAATCAAACGTCAGTTTTACAAACAAAGAAATACTATATATCAAACAAAAAATAATTCTAGCAAGTAACAAAATCATACCATATGATGTTTCGATACATTAAATATGACAATTCTTTTTATATATATTTCAGATAATTACATTCCGTATTAAAGAATTGCGCGTTAACAAACATGAAAAAAAAATTAAGGGCTAGTTAATTTAAATTTCTAAATTACTCCGATATGATCAAAGACAACTCCTATTACTATATAGTTGATGGAGATAATTTATACTGTATAATTGGAGAGAACAAGTATTGAATTAAGGATTGCCAAAAGTTTTTGAATGAATTAGTTATAATTTATATCACCTTATAATTGGTGACAATTCCTGGTGGCATGCCCCTATGGGATCACTTATATCGAATTATTTGTACACGCATTACTAGCAAGATGACTAATAGATATTTAATTACACGCACTTAGAAATGTTGTTCCTTCATAACTGATTTGAGCAATTAATGATACATTTTTTACAGCACGGTGCAGGACAAATCCCGCCCTTTACAACATACATTGAATAAGCCTTCATAACTTGGAGACTACGTGGCCTCTAAGGTTATTTTCCATGCGACATATTGTGATTAAGGTATCCAACCAACCACATCTAAATCAAATGCTTGACCATTCAACCAGCTATTCCTTGGGTGTATTTTCTTTTGTATTAATGACAATGGGTTGGTTCATCATGTTTTTGTTTCCTTTTATTTGATCATTAGACAATTCTTTTTTGTATATAAAATTGTTCATATGTAAACTAGTGACATAGTTAGAATTAGGTGAAATAGCTTATACTAGCATATTTGCATTTTGAATTTCTTCCCTAGGTAGATTTGATTTGAAATAAAACTACATCAATAG
Source organism: Eucalyptus pauciflora (assembly GCA_007663325.1). NCBI lineage: Eukaryota > Viridiplantae > Streptophyta > Magnoliopsida > Myrtales > Myrtaceae > Eucalyptus > Eucalyptus pauciflora. The sequence goes on along the minus strand of VMYD01000100.1, from coordinate 254,936 downwards.
TTAGAGACATTAGGTTTAGAAAGTATTTGAGATTCATCTAGATACATACATACATACATACATACATACATACATACATATATATATATATATATATATATATATGTATGTATATATTTGTCCTTGTACATAACGTAATAAAAGCCTTCTAATTGTGAGGGATTTCAACCTCTTTTTTATTCCTTCCATCCATGAGCCTCAATTGCTTATTTTACAAATATAATACCCATGGACAACTACATGAAATTTGTTATTTTATTTTATCTCTCACATATTTTAATATATTAAAATTTGAATTTACTCATGATCCAATAACCTTCATAAAAAATTTTAAATAAGCTCTTTCTGCATATTATAATAATTTTTTTTTGTATTGTGTATTTCATCAGCAAAATGTTTCCATTGGATTTTTCTAGTAAAGTTGTTTCCCTCAGTTTTTCAAATGCTAGTTTGCTGCACGTTATTTCCAACGCAAGTAGTTAACGTCATTCTGAAAGAAAATAGAGAAGCGGCTTCTAAAACAGTGAAATGCCATTTCCGTATGAATAATAGTACATCTAACATGCATATGTCCATCCAAATGAAGTAGGATAATCAAGCAGTCTATGTAGATAAATGCTCACCTTAAAGTGTTTTGCGATTTCTGTGATACTGCCTTTCCTCATATCAATACTTACTAATTTCTTTTGACCGGAAGGAAATTTTGGAATCCAAGGACCACTTCCAGCAAATTCCATCCATCTTAGCTCATTAGGAAGACATATAGGGCCATGGAAAGAAATATGAACATTGCGTAGGATGAGCAATCTCAACTTTCTCATTTTTGGAAAAGCATTAGGATGGATACTTAGCTCTTTCAGCTCCAGCTCAGGTAGCTCTTTCAGCTTAGGTGGCTCCAACACAATGGCTTTTACAGCACAATCTCCCTGTATATACAAGACTATTTCAGCTTATGCATTTTCAATAATTAGAGTAAAAAATAAGCAGCAATATTTTGGTCATTTTCGCAAGTCTTACCACATCGCTTGACAAAGCATCGACAACATCATCATACTGCCATAGTCTGCTGCGACTTCTGGGATCATCGCGACATTCTTGTCTCACAATATCCATACCCATTGATTGAATCAAGTCATGCATTTTTAGTAATCCATAGTCAATGCTTATCAAGGACCTCTCGATGAGTATATCAAATCCTACAGTTGTCTGAACATCACAACTATCAAGGACTTTCTTTACATACTCACTACCATTCCTCTTAAAAAAGCAGGCAATGTCAAGAAAAATCTCTTGCTCATTTTCCTCTAGTCCATCGTAACTTATTTTGAGAACATCATTAATGGTTTTGTTGGGAATCCTAGAAACTTTCTCTAGTGTACTTTCCCATACATCTTCTCTTTTACCACAGAAGCAGGAACCGAGAATCTCAAGTGCTAAAGGAAGCCCTCTAGCATGATTTAGAACACTATCCACCAAATTTGTCTTGATTTCTAATTTTTGGTGTGTCAAAAAAGCGTGATTGCTAAGCAGCTCACGAGCTTCATGGTAACTTAGTGGTTTAACTTCATACACATGACCTTGATCAATTCCATGACAAGTTAGCAAATGTTTATCTCTTGTAGTAACAATGATCCTACTTCCATTACCAAACCAATTGTGTCCCCCTGCTAAAGCATGTAACTGGTGCAAGTCATCGACATCATCAAGAATGAGGAGAACTTTTTTGTGACAAAGTCTATGTTGTATGATATTGATACCTCTATTAGCATTGGTGACTACCAATCCATTTTGCAGTGATAAAACATCGGATAGTAATTTGTTTTGCAATGGAACTAAATCCTTGGAATCTTTTGAAGCTTCTCGAACATTTTCGAGAAAACATGAACCATCAAATTGTCTAAAAATAGCATTGTGAAGAGCTTTTGATAAAGTTGTCTTCCCAATGCCTCCTTGTCCCCATAATCCCACCATGACAACATCCTCATGAGACTTAAGGTTTAACATTGATTTCAACTCAGCCAATCGGGCATCTATCCCAACAGGATGCTTAGCAACATGCAAAGATGTTTGGGCTAGGTAAGTTAAGATCTTCTTCACAATTTCTTGTATAAGCTCTGACTCGTTTCTGAGAAAAATGGAAAAAGAGTTTCAGCATCGTTTTAGCTATTTGAATTAGCAATTAATGAGCAATTACCAACCAACAATGACATCTCATTCTCAGGTGATCATAGCCAAAAGAAAACGTATTTTCACTAAGTCAAATTAGGATTCCAAGTGTTCTTTACATCAATCAAAACAAGTTCTGGGTTCAACTTTTAGTCACCCAAGCGTTTCATGTAATTTACTTATTTTTCCTTTTGATTGTTCTATGTGATTTATCTACATGCTTTAATCAAAAAGAGCTATTTAAGACTTTGAATAGTGGTTAAGATTTCGATTCAAAAACTATTAAATACATGAAGCACGATGTTATTGCCTTACTTGGCCTATACACACTAATTATCCAATATGGGGCATTGCAAACTTTCCTACTCATTCCAAAGAAATGCGGCAAATGCAATAACGCCACTTCACATTTTGTTCATTTGTTCATTGGTAGATCAAGTTTTAACATTTTGTAGTTACAATCATGTGTGTGTTGATTTATTTGTTCTTATTATGTTTTTTCCACAAGCAGTCTTTATACTTGCATGTAAAAGTTTAGTTTCTTACACAAAATATGAACTCAACTCAACTTACCCCTCATTCAAAGGTCACCCAGACAAGCCACTGGCATCAAAAAGAGCTTTCTTCCATCTCTTCACTTTCTCCGAATCATTCCCAAACTTGAATTCATGCTTTTCCATAGCTTTATCGTAACTCTCTCTCGGTGTTCTTACTTCCCTAGGTTCCACTTTGTAAAACACCGGAAAGACTTTGAGGTCTCCTTGCTCCTTGCACTCCATGATTTTTGCTGCCTCTTCCAAACACCATGACGAGGAAGCATAATCCTTGGAGAAAATGATTATCGCGATGCGTGATTCCTCGATCGCCTTCATAAGTGCCGCCGATATTTGGTCTCCCTTCCTCAGTTCCTCACTATCAATGAAAGTGTATACCCCCTTTTGGTCTAAAGCTGTGTAGAGATGACCAACAAAATTCTTGCGCAGATCTGTGCCTCTGAAGCTCAGGAAGACGTCGTAATTCTTCTTGAGGTTCGACAAAGAAGCCATTGGATGATGGAGTTCAACAATCAATGACTATTAGATTTGATAAAAAGTTTTCAGTTAGTTTGTTCACCATTTCATCTTGTTGCTGATTTATTCTTATACGAAGAGGACAAAGATGCACGACTTGCTTGTGTGCTTTGGTAAATGATGGGACTTAAGGATGGACCAAGACATCTAAAGGTGTGAACACATGGAATTTTTCATTGAAGACCGCATACCACCCCGTCATTCACGCTGTGTGATTGACAAAAGCTTCTCTGTGGCTGACAAAAGTAGTGAACAATATAGAAGAGCACTGGACCTAGTGGACTCGATTATTCCACAAATTGACAAACAACTTTAGGTTGGTGGATTCCCGTGATCTAGGTCATGGACTCACTGATAAAAACAACTTGGCAAGCTTCCTCGAAATTTCATCCCCAACCACCGACAAGTAGTTTTTTCCTTGCTATATAATAATTTACCACATGACCACTTAAGAGATATATAATTACACACGCAATCAAGTGTACTGGCAAAAAATAATGTTAGATCTATTAACAATAGTAGAATTTTGGAAAACACGGTGCTTAAGTATGGACCAACATGTATTAATAGGTGTAAACACATGACTTATCTTCACCACTAAGGTATTTCGATTCTCTGAGTGACGCAATCTTCTTTGAGGCCGACAAAAGTAGTGGAGAAACAATTTGGGGTGGTGGACTCTTGAGATCTGGTAATAGTTTCACTAATCAGAAAAATTTTGTTCGCTTTCTTGAAATGGTATCCCCAACCTTCGAGTGGTTTCATCTTTACAAAGTAGTATTTAACACATGACTACTCAACTGACAAATAATACATATGACAACAATACTTTCTAATAGTCAGATAATCACAACATTCATCACCAAATGTCAAAGACTTGGTTTTTCAAAATTTGTACCTCTAACCTTGTGTTGACACGTAAATATTTTCTTGAAAACTTTTCATTCATTTCATGAGAAAACTACGAATCAATTTTGTCGATTCCGGTGCGATTGGACCCTTAAACAAAAACATTTGCTGATAGTAGACCTACTATCACATCTTTTATTGCATTTTGCATTCAAACAATAGACACATTTATGTTTAGGCAAAATGCATCCAAATTAAACCAAGCTTGTTTCTGTCGAGAAAAGCAAGGCTCCACTACGAAGTTCTTCATTTTAATCGGCCCAATGGACAGCTCGACATGCAAGATGAACTATAATTCACAATTCCAAAATTGTGGCAGCTAGTTTCAATTTCATGATAGCGTGATTGGATACAACTCCAAGATTGCAGGAGATGGTCTTAATTCTAAGATATTACATAAGTCCCACCTCATCTAATGAGAGGGATGGTCAAAACGTTGCAAGCGAATCTGATTTTTGGCCACGTTCCTCATCCCTCGATCGCAGTAGATTATCTTGTGGGCTAAGAATGAGTTGGTCGTTGGCCGTCCTTGTGACCGGCAACTGGCCAAAAAGAAGAGGAGGAAAACAAAGAAAAGAAAAAGAATGATGAAAAAATAATTTAATAATTAATTTTTTTTAAAATAAAAATAATTAAATATATATTTTTAAAAACATAAAAATTATGAAAAAATTATTTAAAAAATAAAATGAAAAAGTGTATATGGAGGAAAAGATTTTTCATATTGAATAGTAGAAAATATTTTCCACTTCATTTATAGGTTTCACTCGAATACCAAAAAATAATTACATTTTCTTGAAAAGTGACTTTTTGGAAAATATTTTCTAGAAACGCCCTATTTTTTTACAAAATGAACGGAGCTTACATATAGAGAATAAGATACTAGATGGAGAGTGCAAGACTTGGAAGAACTTTTGGATCTTTTTGAACAACCAAGGGACATAGGATCATTGAGGTGCTTGGACGGACCCAATCGAAGTAGAACAACCTAAATAATATAAGCGCCATCAATATGCTTTGGAAGGATGTGAGCATAGAAGGTGAACAGATTAAATCAGAAGGAATTTCAAGGGTTACAAATTGTTCTTTACATTATTGCGAGGTAGATCCAGTACCTGGAAACTACTGTAAAATTTAAAACAAAAACTAACAAAGACTTTACAATTAAATCAATGCGAAATCATCAAAAAAATAAATGAAAAACGATGAAGGACACCAAATAATTTTGTTGCTTAATTTGAGTGTTGATACTTATGTTAACATCAAATAACCTATTTCCCACATTTAAGATTCCACGCATACCCAAAATGTTTATAAATAATTTAATTTAGTGCAAAACTCATAGCATAACCGTAAAGAACTCCTCCGCACGATCAAATAGGGCATCACCGAGCATGCCCTTTTGTTATTCGATGCTCGTCCTTTACGGGAGTCACCGGGCGGCTCTTTTCTCCGTACAGCTACTTCAGGCAAGAAAAAATAAGGGTGTGTTTGTTTGTATTTCTTTTTTCTTCTTTTTTTGTTTATGATCAAAAATCTTTTTTTTTTTTGTTTCCGGGAACAAAAAAAGAATAAAAACGCGTTTGTTTGCGTTTTTGTTCCAAATCTATCTTTTTGTTCCCGAGAACAAATTTGGAACAGAAACAAGAAACAAGAAAACTTGTTTCTTGTTTCTGGAATACTTTTGAGAAACAAATTTTCTCTCTCTTCTTTCTTTTCTTCTGTTTCTTTTCTGTTTCTTTTCTTCTTCTTTTTTCTTTGGCCGGTCGCCAGCCTCGGCCATGACCGATGACCGGCCGTCGAGGTCTAGCGACCTCGCTGGAGCGTCGCCAGCCCCTGGTAAGGCCGACCTCGCGTCGGCCAGTGACGCTCGGCCTTGCCTTGGCTGGGCGAGCTCGGCCTCACCAGGGGCCGGCGAGCCTCACCGTGGCTAGGTGAGGCTGCCAACCCTCGTCGGCCAGTCGCCGGCCATGGCCGAGGTCGGCGACCGGCCAAAAGGAAGAAAAAAAGAAAAAAGAAAATTACAATAAAAATATTAAAAAAACAAAAAAAGAACACAGATTTACCAAACGTGTTTTTGTTCTTTTTCTATTCCATAGACAAGTTTACCAAACACATTCTTCTGTTAAAAAATTATTCCCCGGAACCGAAGTAAATTTTTATTTATTTCTGTTCCTTGAAATAGTTTTTGAATATTTCTGTTCCGGGGAATAATTTTTTTAACAGAAACATTACTGAACGCATCATAAAAAACCCAAGACCTTTGCTTTTTGTTTCCTTCTCTGAATTTTACTTGGCCCCACACGTTTTTCTTTTGTACGGCAAAAAAGAAAGCCTTTCACTTTTGCCACAAGCCACTCTCTTGGTCAAGCTTGGATAAATATCTCCAACAATAAAAAACAAATATTCTCTGACTAAAGAACCTAGAGATCTCAAATACATTTGCCCTCTTCGTTAGACGATTGGAGTACGTCCTATTCCATATCGGAAGTGGACTTCTTGAAATTCTTCGCGTGAATTAAATCTTGAAACATAATTTAATAGAAACGAAAACTTAGTTCTAAATCAATTTGATTAAAATTCCAATTTGTACTTTTAAGCCAATTATTTAAGGCCTCAAAATTCCACGCGAAACGTTGTGGAAAAGTTATATGGGGTTTGATATTTTTTATTAAATAGAGTAAGTGTCATGCAACTTCTTGGGCGATTTTGATCAGTTTTGGGCAATAATTAGCTGCATGTAAACGTTTTTAGTTAAGAAGAATCCTTGTAAAAGACTAGAATGCCTAGTTGAGGCCACTTGTGCCTTGTGCAGGGTAGGCACAACCTAGGCTTTTGTTAGCAAAGAGCAAGTGCAGCTAGGGATGAGTATGGTCCGAGTTGGGTTGGTCCTTCCCCTAACCTTAGGACTAACCCGCACAGTGTTGGTTCTCAATTTTTGGGACCGATGATCGACCTTATTGAGATTGGGACCGGTTCTAGGGTCAACCTGGGACCAACCGATAATTTTTTATTTTATTTTTTATATTCCTTAAAAAAAACGATTAAGGACCGGATTGATCAATGGGTTTGGTCCGGTTTCAAGGTCAACCCATGACCAACCAATAATTTTTTATTTCATTTTTTGTACTTCTTGAAAGGACAACCGAGGACTGTACCGACTCGATGGATTCGATGATGAGCAAGGTCAGCTAAGAAAGGCAAGCGGTGAGGGTCAAGTGGGGTAAGCGTCGAACAGAATGAATATTGAATGTCGAGCGGGGAGCAATAAGCAAAGCAAGCATCAAGCACAAGTGACCCAAAGCAAGCGAGGAGAGTGTCGAGTGGTGAGCGGAGAAGTTGTTTCTTTCGATTTTGGCAAATTGAAGACTAAGATGACAAATAAGACAGAATAGAACGAATACTAGAGAGGAGGATGCCATAAGGAGTTGTTTGTGCATTTTTGGACACTGTGAGGACTCCTCACAAAAATATTTTCTTTCTTCGTAAATTATGACTATTGATGCCGTAAAAAACATTAAAAATCTAAGTTATTAAAAAACAATGTAAAATTACTTGAACTGTTTACTAAAGAGTTGTTTAATGTTGTTAACACTATTTATTTTAAGGTTTTCTCTATATAAAAAAATTATAAATAATATATTAGAGAGATATATATAAAGTCAGGGTTAGTCCAAGTTGAACCGACCCGAAACTCTTAGAATCGAGGACCGACCCGCACAGTGCTGGTCTAGAAATTCTAGGACTAAGGACTGACCTAGTCTCCCTAGGAATTGGACCAGGACCGGCAAGGTCGGGCCGGTCTAGGGTTGGTCTAGGGTTGACCCTGGACCGATGCTCACCCCTAAGTGCAGTGAAGTGACGACCGGCCTCTAGCAGAGGGGCTATTAGCCCCTATGGCTGTGCATAGAGTTTTCATGCGGCAATTTCACCCGAGGGTGAGTAACAAAGCTTTTTAGTCTTCGAAACATTAAAAGAGAACTATATATGTATTTACGTTAAGAAATCTCATGATATGAGGATTTAACCAAGGAATGTAGTACTGAAAGAGCGATGTGGAATATGCTAACTTTTTCTCTCTCTTTTTCCCCCCTTTATTTCAAGTTAGTGAATAGAGTTCCTGTTTTGAGTTTCGTTCAACTTGTTACTACACAGAGCAATGGATTTTCATATATCTAGGAAAAAAAACCTGCATCCTAATTTTCCGCATCTAGAGGAACAACGGAATCAAGGATGGCCCCATGCCCCTGCTTATGAAAAAACTAGACATTTTCTAATGTGACAAAAGCTTCTTTGTGGCTGACAGAAGAAGTGAATGGTGTTGATTAGTACTAGTCCTAGTGGACTCGATTATTGAACAAACCGACAAACAACTTTAGGATGGTGGATTCTCGTGATCCTGGCCATGGGCTTGCTCAAAAAAACAACTTTGTTGGCTTCCTCAAAATGTCATCCCAACCTCCCAAAAGTAGCTTTTTCCTTGCTATATAATACTTTAACATATGACCACCAAATAATATTTGATCTATTAATAATGGTAGAACTTCGGAAAATATGGTGGTTGAGTACGGACCAAAATATGCAATATGTATGAACACGTGGGACTTAATTTCGATGAAGACCGCATACCGGCTTTGAGGAAACGGCATTGATCCGTCTAGCTTGCGTTTTTCTTTTTGTAATTGAAGTATTTCGTGTCAATAGTTTAGCTTTTGTCACGGGCTCACTTACAATTAATAAAAGAAAAAAAATTGCCGGCTTCCTCGAAAGGGCATTCCCAACCTCCAAGTAGTTGTCTTTTCACACTACATGATTACTTAACACATGACTAATCAAAGGAGATTTATTATAAGCACAATTAAGTATATCAGCATAAAATGATATTAGATCTATTAACAATGTTAGAACTTTGGTAAATCTGGGTTCTTGAAGGTAAATAAAGATAACTAATGGGTATGAACACCTGGAGTAATTTTCACTCAAGCTCATATACCACGGCGTTATTAATAATATTATAACTTTGAAAAATCATGATGCTTAAGTATGGACCCAGATTTCAAATAGGTATGAACACAAGGACTTATTTTCTCTTAGGACCACATAACACGGCATTATTTGGATTCTCACAATGACACAAGTTCCTTTGTTTGATGCTGAATTTGTTATTAAATTGTTGATTAATCATGCAACGTCAGATAATTTGTTATTTAATGTACCGATGGACTTCAACAATTAGCAATGAATACTAACTTAAGAATTAGTACAGTGTTTTGCTAGGCACTTCGTTCACCTTCTTATTGATTCTGTTCTTATGCTGGATTACAAAGATGCATGACTGACTTTGGTACTTTGGTAAATGGTGGTGCTCCAGGATGGACCAAGACTTGGGTGTGAACACATGGACATTTTTTTACCGAAGACCGGTCCACCTATGGATTTCCGATTGATACAAGCTTCTTTGTGGCTGAAAAAAAGTAGTGACTAGTATAGATCACTGCTAGTCCACAGAACTCAATTATTGCACAAACCGACAAACACCTCTAATGAAGAGACAGAGAGGCCAATTTCGAATCATAAAAGGGGAGGCTGATTTGAATGCCCCTATTTCCTCTCGAGCCTACAGTGCTCGCCCAAAATGTGGAGCGCGAGGAATGGAATCATTCTCTAGCCTGTCCTGTCCGATTGGCACTAATCTTTTGCAAATCATTTTAGTAAGCATTTAGATGACAAAATACAAGAAGGATAACTATGGTAAAATTATATGTTAACTTTTAATAATAAACTTCTCGTTGCATCATTCACAATTATCTAGATTATATATTTAAAAATCAAAACATAGAAATTTCACATAAAAAATTAACATCACACTAAGTTCTTTTTATTATGGTATAGAAAATTTACGATCTCATATTATAATTTTCAAAGATCATTTTAACATCTTCCTTATGTATTATAGTATTAATACTCTTTGTCACAATATTTGTCTTTCATATATTAATATCTATGAGGGATTTGCAGACTTAAAAAGGGAAGCAGTATGTATTCCAATATTACTGATGATCAAGCAATCAAGTTGATGTTCAAGCATTTTGAAATTAAAGGCTTCGAGCATATTAAAAATATACTACATGATAAAAAAATGTATTGGTTTAAATTAAAAATAGAGTTGTCTTGTCTCTACATGTGGTGTATAAATAGTTCACGTTTGCTTTATCACATAACTAACATCTTCTAGAGATTGAAATTCCAGATAAGAAAAATACTGTAAACTTTTATAGAAAATATTAATATTAAATAGCTAATCATACATATTGTCTTATGTTGAATTATGCGGATCAACTTTGTTGACAATCTATAGTTTTTTCTTCAGTATTTAAATTCTCCATTCTTAATTGTAGAAATGTAATAGGTAATAAGAAATATCAAACTCACATAAATTGATCTGTATTGATACTTTATTAATGGATATACAGTTTCAATCGGTCTATCAAACAAATGAGCCAACAACAGCTCATGCACAATTGTTTTGTTTGTTTTTTCTGAGAAAATATTGGATGTCATCAAAACTAATTATTCAATATCAAGTGCTATGAACTTTTGAATTTCCTCTAAAGAAAAATATTATGAAAGAATCATCATGTCGTGTTTTGGGAACACTTACAGTCTCTCTGTTTGCGCATGTCGCAATTATTCTATCACTTTAATATGGTAAGGATCTTGATTAATTATAATTTATAACCTCTCAATAATAGTGCTACTTGACTTATATGTTGGTAATATATGCCACTAACAAAATGTCTTGGATCATCGGCACAATGGCTGCCAAACTCGAGCAGTTGTTGGAAAGTGATTTTAGCTCCAAAAGCTGGAGTCTACTATGTTCAATGGTTCACGTTGAATTTAACTTATTCACTAAGTTTTTTTTTTTTTTGGTCTGTCCTACGCTAATTCTACTCTAACACTCACTCTCAGACTTTTGCCCTGCCTCCTTGCAGGGCGTGGGAGTCGAAACCCACTCCTGAAATGAAATCGTCCCCACCCCAATCCTCCCTGAGAATGTGAGGATTTGAACCTCCAACCTCCCCCTTCTAAGATGGAAGGGTGGCCACTGAGGCGAACCCCCAGTAGTTTAATTTATCTTATTTTCTCCTTGGCACTGAAAGAAAAGAAGAGTGATGACTTTTAAGTCAAGTCTACGAAATTTTTCCAAAGTGAGGAAAAAGTTTCCAGCTTTATTAGTTAGAGAAATCATGCTTCAAAATATCCACGAAGAATGTGAACAACCATGAGACGACCATGTTGATTGTCTTGATCCTTTTGAGCAACAACTTACAATACACATGCATTCAATTCTTTTAAAATTCTATTAATTATTATGTGTGTAATTGTCACAGCATCAATTACTACAACAGTTATTTAGTGTGATGATCAATTTCAAAGGTATTTTTATTATTATGTAAGTTTGATTTATTTATGTATATCTCCACATGCATTTCCCTATTGCAATTATTCAGTCTTCGATCTTCTTCACTCTGAGTCCGAGGTGCTTTCCACAACCAAAAGTCAAACTTGGAGGCAGTCATTTGCGTCTAATATATATATTGTAAACTAAATCATAATATAAAATTTGAAGAGATTGGTACGGAGTTCATTATTTTTAATGGTTCAAATTCAATTTAGTTTATTAACTAAGTTGACTCAATAGTTTTTCTAGATAGATAATTGTGTCACTACTTTTTAATTCATAGGAACTGTCCTTTTGACAATTCGAAGGAAATAATACCACTTATCTAATGTCAATCCACTTAATTTCATGTGTTGAAGGGATGGATTTCACATAAGACTCACCTTATTTAATGTGTTTGATCCAATCATTCTCGGCAAACCAGATTCATTATATAAAACTCTTGGAATGAGGGGGATGATCATAATGGTGCAAGCAGATCACATGTTACTAATCACTTGATTGTAATAAATAATGATCTTGTGGCTGAAAATGATAACTGGTTCCCACGATCTCATTTATAAGGGGAATTTGCTCTAGGAGTACCACAAAAGTTGAACTTAATCCGTGGAAGACTATAAATTCTCATTATAAATTCTCCAGCTTAAATTTCTTGTCAATAAAATCCAAGTCAAGTTGGAACGTTTTGGGTGTCTTAATTTTTCTTTTAGAGAGTGTGTTGGTGACAAAGAGCACCAATTTTAGAGCTTGGGAGAAAAAGACATGTATGTACCATCGGTCCCACCGCACACTGAATAAGACTTTTCTTCACCATGAGACAAGGCATCTTCTTTTCTCTTTAGCACCGAAAGAAGAAGAGCCCATGAGACAAGACATCTTTTATCTTTAGCATCGAAAGAAGAAGAGCAACGACTTTAAGTCAAGTCTATGAAATTTTTCAAAGTGGAGGAAAAAGTTTCTAGCTTTTCTAGTAAGAGGAATGATGCTTTGAGATTAGTCATGAAGAATGTGAACCATTAGGAGATGACCATGAGACAACGCCTCCAGCTCTGTTACAAGGTGTCCGTGAAAGGTTTTATGCTAGAATGAATTTGTTTTTTCCCTAATTTTCCTAAGGCGGATTGTCCTTATCCTTTTGAGCAATAACTTCGAATAAAACTTTATGCATTTAGTTTTTATTCATATCTATTATTTGTTTTATGTGCAATTGTCACAACAACAGTTGCTAATATGATAGTTATACTAAGTGCAATGATCAATAAATTACCATTTGAACGTAGATAAAAATCTAAGGAAAGCAGTAGTGGATCTTAATGCCAAACATAATTTTCTAGATAAGCAAAGTGGCAACAAAAATAAATAAATAAATAAATAAAGTGGCAGTCTAAAGTTAAACCAGAAGGCATCGTCTCAACTATGGAATTGTGATTGGACCAAAAAAAAAAACTAAGGAATTGTGATAGTGGTACCATAATTTGAGGTGATTTAGAGAGTTTTAACTTAGCACACTTTGAGTGAGGCACATTAAGAACGGTCTGACCTCTTCAGCCCCTTCTTATTGTGCGTAATGTCAACTTATGCCCTTATGACATGGGCTACTTACCTTTAACTTGTTTTCTCCTTACATATGGTGATACACCATCTGCTGATTTTAATACGCCATCATGCTTAACAGGAAATTTCTCATCCTACCCTAAATTAATTATTTGATCATTCATCTTACCGATTATCTTGCATTAAAATCTCTTAACATTGCCCTGAATCTCCTCTCACGCGGTCTTTACTTCATTCATCCGGACAATGGTATTACTCATGCGCAACAATTACCTTCTCTAGCTAAAAGAATAACATGTGAACCTCAAGACAAGGTCCTCTATAATCACTGGTTCCGGATAATTGGTATCACCGTGAGTAACACTTATCCTCTCTTGCGAAAAGAATTGCAGGACAAGCTCAGGACAAGCTCCTTCTCTACAATCATCGGTTTATCGCCCCTTCCAAAACCTTACATGGGAGCCATTCTCTCGCAAAAGAATCGTGTGCAAGCCTCTGGACAAGTCCTCTATTATCACAGGTCTCTCCCCTTCCCAAAACCACATTTGGAAATCATTGTATAAACCAAGTCATCTCTAATTATCACGAAGAAATGAGAAAAAGGAAAAAGAGAAAATGAGTTTATAATTTTTTTTACATAATCGACCAATCCACAATTGATGTTAGGATTATAATACCTCTTTTTCTTAAGTTAATAGTGTAACTATAGGGCTACTTGTGTAAAAAAAAAATTATGTTGACAATTTATGCTATAATTGTAAGAAGAAAATCCTAAAAATGCATACTACCGACAAATTCAAGTCAAGTTCACATGTTTTGAGTGTACTATCAATCTTGCTACAAACTAAACAAGGCTCTTTTCACCATGAGACAAGGCATCTTCTTTTTCTCTTTAGCACCGAAAGCAAAAAAGAGTGACGACTTTTAAGTCAAGCCCATGAAATTTTCCCAAAGTGGAGGGAAAAAGTTTCCAGCTTTACTAGTTAGTGGAATGACATTTCCAAATAGTCATGAAGAATGTGAACGACTAGGAGATGACTTGGAGATGACGCTTCCAACTTCGTCACAAGATGTCTGTGAAAGGTTTTATGCCAGAATAACTTTTTTTCCCCTAATTTGCTTTAGATAGAGTGTCCCGATCCTTTTGAGCAAAAACATAGAATAATGCTCTATGCATTATTGACACCTAAAATTTTGGGGTTTGATTTTGCTAAATAAAAAATTACATGGCTTATAGTTTAGGAAAGTTTTATTTCTGATTGCTCACATATTTAGGTAATATACATTAGGAGATGCATTTTTGCACAAAAGGGGATTTTTTTTTATGGAATATGCAAAAAGTATTTCGATGATATATTTAGGGTATCGCGAGCACACAAAAAAAGAAAAAATATATATCGCGAAGATACATTTTTTTTAGCTTATAAAAGACATGGTGCGCAAATTTGTTAAGGGGCTCTCTTTCCGTTGAAAAAAAGCACCAAAAGAAAAAGGGTGAAAAGTGAGTTGGTAAAAAAAATAAAAAAATAAAAAAAATAAAAAGCAAGGGAAAACCCTCCCACGCGACTGTTCATCTTCCTTGGGGGGTGTTTGCCGGTGCCGACGACGTCTGCCCACGCCATCGCCGTCTTGACACCGCCTCGTCCGAGCCTCCCTCCGCCGCGCCGTCGCAGTTGCAGCCGAGCCGAGATCCAGCCGCCGGAGTCCCTCCGCCTGCAAACCTGAGGTCCCCGACGACAGAAGGCTTGGACCCAGCTCGACGCCTCCCTTTCGCCGGTGCCGAGCTTCGTTGAAGACCCAGATCTGACACCGCCCTCGCTTCGCGCCATGACGCTCGCGCCCCGATCCAATTCTCTCACCGGACGCCGCGCCCAACAGCCCAATCCAGACGTCGGAGCTCCTCATCACTGCCGCGTCGGTCTCCCTCTCGCCAATCCTCTCTCCGTCCCGACGCCGCACCTCCTCCACGATCCGCGTTCGACACCAGAAGACCCAGAAGTAGCTGCCACTCGGTCTCGCCATGCCACCACCGCCGATCCCTGGAGCTCCTGTTGTCGCGCCGTCATCTCGCCGTCTCGCCGGAACCCTAGCCGGCGAGATCTCCCCTCACCGACCGGCCATCAGCTTTATCTTTTTTTTCTTTCTTTAAAAAAAAAGAAAAAAAAAAGAATAGAGGAAAAGAGAAAAAAGCAAAAATTAGGTAATTTTTATTTTTTCTTTTCTTTTGTTTATTTATCTTCTGTTTTTATTATTATTGATATCTCATATTATTTGTTTTTAGTGTAATTACCTTTTAATGTGGAATTGAAATTGCATGATATGAAATTGCCTTGAAATTTAGTGATTGTTAGTCCGATTTTCGCGCCCGAAATCCGACTCGCAATTACTTAAAAGATTGCCAATCCGATCTCCCGCCCGAGATCCGATTCGTGATTTTTGTGAAATTGGCCAACCCGATCTCATGCGCGAGATATGGTTCGTCAATTTGGGTATCAATGTTGCTTGATTTGCTGTGGTGTCATTTAAATTAATTAAAAAAAATCAATCAAAAAGATATAGGTTAGAATTAGGGTTTGCATGTTTAGAATTTAAATTTCATTTTAAATAAAAAATCGAAAATCAAATCATTTAGTTTAGGTTGCTAGATTTATTTTTTAACTTGGATTGCATGTTTAATTACTTGGCAATTATTAACTTCGAAATTAAAAAAAAAGAGGAAAAAAATCATTATGCATATGTCATGTAGAATTAGGAGGCATATTTTGCACGTCATTGCATGTTAGGGTAAGATTGCATGTTAAATTTTACTTCTTAGTTAATTTTAAGTTTAGATTTTTTTTTTAGATAGATTACATTCTAGGATTATCTGGGTTAAGATAAGATTTTAGTTTAAATTAGGATTTAGTTTAACCTAATTCCTAATATAAATTGAATAGGATCTTAATCTAATTAGGTAATTTTCACATTTTTCTAATTCCGAAATTCATAAAAAAATACAAAAATGTCTTAGGATAAATTAGTTTTTTTAGGATGAATTGCATTCTCTTAGGAAAAAGAAAGGAAAAAGAAAAAATGTCATATGTATGTCATTAGGATTAGATTCATTGAAATGCATGCCATTTAGTGATTGTTGCTAAGTCCATTTAATTAGAAATTGCATGTCGTTAGAATTAGGTCATTTAATTAATATTGCATTGCATATTGCATGATTTCCACTAATTAAGTGAAAACAAAAAAGAAATTGCGTGTTAATTAGAAATCATATCTAGGGTTGTTGATGTGAATTCTTATTTAACAACGCAGATGCTATCATTGCTATGAGGTTAGTCCTACAACTCTTCATTTGCTTTCTTGAGTGTTAAATTAGTGGATTGCGCACTCGCATGATTACTTCACATGTTAGGAAAACAGATTTAAAATCAATTCAAGTTGCTTGCCAAACATTTTTTGAAAATAAAAAAATGGTATCGAAAGGGCATTAGAGAAATCTAGTGTAACCAAGTCCCCGTACCCAAAATCTCTGGTTCGTAGGAGTAAAGTAAAACTCCCGTTACTTTACTTGGGTTTCTAATCGACCCACAAAAAATAGATTAGTGGCGACTCCTAGTTAAAAATCATTTGCATGTTAAGAACTCAAACCTAAGTCGCGAATTGGTATGGGCTTGGGAGAGTCCGAGTTAAGTTTAGGCTTAACAATCCATTAGCCAAAACCCTAGGTGGTTCACACCTGAAAAAAATTGGTCGCAACAGCTTGGCGACTCCACTGGGGACTTGAGTTGAAACTCTTAGTGGACTTAGGCCAATTTTCTTTTTCTTTTGAAAAATGTTTTTGTTTGGTAGCAAGGATTTCAGGTACGTCCCTAACTTTTAAGGTGTTAAATGTTTTTGCAGATTGGGAGGTATAAGGGGAAATGTTTGCTAACCCTTGTTTTGTAGGGATGTGTAGGAATGAATGGTTTACTTGCACATTTGAAGTGTTGCTTGATTTAAACTGTTGTGCATGCTTTGCATTTACACTACACTTTTTGCACACACAACCTGCCGCCGGACCTGGGCCGCATAGGATTATTTAGGATGGTGTTGAGATGGATACCACTCCGACTGCATGCTCGTGGTACGAGTCGCCCATCTCAATCCCGAAGTTTCTTTCATGGTGTCAAGAGTACCCACCTCGGTCCGCATGCCCGTGACCTGGGTCGGCTCTTTGACCAAGCCGGAGTCATGAGGACCCGACATAGTCCACAAGCCCGTGGCTAGTCCGATCATCCTTGTGGCTCCACTTTGATAAGCCTTATAGATTAGAAATCGAGCCACTTACCATGCGCATGTCTATGTGATTGCTCACCATTGGTAAAGTAAGTTCTCTAAATTTTTGCTTTTGCAATTTACTTATTTTATCGCATTATTTTTGTCGGTCCATGGCATTAGGGTTGTCACGAGTCTTGATCAATATACAATGGAGACTTCGGACATTCGAATCATTCTCCCTCCGAAGGAGGAGCTTAGCACTTGGTGGGACAAGTTAGATCAAGATGGCCATCAATTCATAAAGTCGCATGTTGGTCGCCTACTTCCACTGCTGCATATCAACATTCATGGCGGTCTCATTCAAGCACTTGCACATTGTTGGTGCCCCGAGACCTCTACCTTTATCTTTGGCGGTAAGCATGAGCTCACTCCCACCTTGGAAGAATATAGCATTGCCATAGGGAAATCCTTGAAAGCTGAATTGATTAGTCTGCCTATCGGAATAGATCCTGTTATGGCTTTATCTGATTTTCTGAGAATTAAGGAAGACGACATAAGAAAGGTTTTAAAGGCTCACCGCAATGCATGTCCTTTATCTTTTCTGAAAAAATATTTTGAAAAAGGCACCCCATTTCAAACGCGTAGGGTTTTCCTTTTAGCTTTCTTCGGATTTATAGTATTTCCTTACTGCAAGAATGTTATTAACCCTTTGATTGCTCAATTAGTTAAACAAGTGTTGGAAAGAAAAAAATTTGTAAACACTGTCTTCACTGAAACTTTTCTTTCTCTCACCCGATTCAAAGGAGGCGGTGATAAAACATTTCGTTCCTCTCCCGAACTTTTGCAAATTTGGTTTCTTTCTCATATAAGGGGATTTGGTGGTCTAATGACTATACATGATATTAGTGATTCTAACCACCCTATTATAAAATTTGAGAACAACCAAAAACACGCACCGGATTACCATTATTTTAGGTGGCTGGCTTTCATGAAAAAACCAACTTCCAAGGGTTTCCTATGGCATGCTAAATGGTTCCAAGTTTGTGTGGCGAGACTTACATGTGAAGGTATTGGCCCAATCCCTCTACTGGGAATCATTGGAGCATTGGAGTACTATCCAACTAGAGTGACTCGTCAGTATCAAGTCGTGCAAGAGCTTCCCTCAGCATTACAAGCGGATCCGCTCCGAGTTAGCTTCGTTGATGGAAGCCAAGGCCATGAAGATTCTATTCTCACTATCGAATCGATGTGGGATATGTGCCATCCACGAAAGCTCAAATGGCCCGAAGAGGAGTTGGAGGGCAAAGAAAGAAAATACTATGCCTCAACTAAGTACATCCAACATCACAAGATTCTCGAGGAGCTACTTCCGAAGATACCAGAGGCGTCGTTGAAGATTACCAACTGTGCTAAGAATAAACGCCTCAAAAGCTCAAGAGGAGAATAAACGATTGCGCCGAGTGGTGTCCCGAGTGTATATTAATCAAGCCAGATGAAATGCTTGAATCAATTTTGTTATTTTCATGTTTAGATTAATTTTTAGGAAGTTGAGTCATTTACTTTCCTAGCTCACTTATTTAGGGCATTTCAACTTTCTATTATGTTTGGTTTGTCAAAAGCTCCATTAATGAATAAAAGTTCTAGAACGTTGCCATGGATCGACGCATTCCACTTGAGATACTTACCTTCCTTCATTTCTTCATGAAAATTAGGTGACAACGGATCCTCCATGTTCACCTATTATTACGCGATTAAGAGCCAGAATGGCCAACCAATCAGAAATGCGTGATCGTATCTCCGCTATGGAAGACCAACTCCAACAGTTGCTTGCCTCTATGCAATTCACGACAGCTCAAATCCAATCCCTCCGAGAGGTTTTGACTCCTGCATCTGCTCTCCCTAAGATAGTAGTCTCGAAGCAGTCAGGCAAGACCCAAATGAGCAATGGTGACATGCCTGACTTGGAAGATGGCCCACTGTTGGACACTGCTAAAAAAACTAAGCCTGACAATGTCCCTAAGATGGGGCAAGATGAAGTGGAAGTGATGGACACTCTGGGGCAGCCTAGTGGCAAGTTTGATACTGGTGAAGTATTCGGCTCCTCCCAGCTTTTACTTTGACTCCCGCAACATAGTTCCAAGTGGATGGGATGACATGGATGATCTGACGCCTCTAGAGACAGAGAACTCTAATGACGCCTTAGGAGGAATCACAAGCCTATTCGACGATTTCGTCATGGGAGACATTGATGAAGAACTTCTGGAAGAAATGGACCATGAAGAGTGACCTAGCACATTCTCCTGCAAGAGAATTTTTATCGCTTTTTAGGAATCGTTTTCACTTTCTAGGAATCATTTTCAATTTTTTTTCTCCTCTTTTTAGGGGTTAGGAATCACAATTTCCATTCCAATAATGTAATTCATTTGATTCTATTCAATGAAATTACAATTTTATTTTCAATTTTGAGGACATGATGGGGTATACCAAACCAGTCCAATGACGATGTCCAACCATGAAAAAATATCATCCACGGAGAAATCCTGAGGGCTGGACTTTTTCATGCTTCCTCCTAAAAAACTTTTCATAAACAAAAAACACTTCATTGTTTTAAAATAATAATAATAATTTTTCAAGCAATTTCCAAAAGCATGCATTAGGTTACCCTTGTTTGTTTTTCTAACTCATTTACTTCATGTCTCATAGCATAACAGAGAGGCATTTGAAAATAATGCGTCAATTTCCAGTGATAGTTCACCCGTTGATTTGGGAACATGCATCCGAAGGAAAATAGACATGAAGGCAAATGATCATTTCCTAGCCGATTGTAATGACATCTCCCAAGAGTGAAGAAAATCATCTCGATTCCAAAGTGTGATATGTGGCACATCTCATAACAATTTGTGTGAGATGTCATTCTCGAAGGCCAAATGAAGTTTCTCATTTTTGTGAGAAAATGATGGAACAAGTCAAAAGAGGATCATCTGTTTTGGATGAAATGGATATATTGCATTCATGAATATAATTAATTTCAGAATTGACACTTTTGTTCTTTTTCTTGCAAATGAAGAATTGGGGCACTACAGATTCTAGTAGTGACATGATTGAGACAAAATCTCGATCCGAGCAAAAATGATTGTGCAATTTGAATTTACTCTGATGTTGCATAGTATCCTATTCATGCACGTTCTCTTGTGCAGGGGCAAAAGCGGATCTCCACTTTTGATGGATAGAGATTATCCAAGGACATCCATTGCTGAGACAATTCTTTTGTGGAGCAATTCCCCTGAATGAATGCTTAAAACCATGTTTTGAGTGCAATAAATTGTTTGTAACAAACTCTTTCATGCTTAAAGTTGCTAGACTCTTTTGAAAAGGGAATTTTCATATTGATTTAGCTCGCCAATTTCATGCGGAGATTTGTCAAGATAGACAATTCAATAGAGTGACATCAATGCTTAAGAATGCTAAATGAGATGTGTCAGGATGATGAAAGGCAAGCCCTATTCTATATACAGTCCCATACTTATACACTTGTGAAATGAGTGTAGGGAGTTCCATATCTGCAAGGTAAAGAGTTCTCTCGCAAAAGGTACGATGACCGAAATGATGAGGGGCAATTCATGTTCTACCCCAAACACTACAGGTGATCCATTGCTTAACCTTTTTGAGCCTATACACTTATGGATATTCTTTCAAATTATCCCTATCAAGAACCACCCCCACATCGGGGCAACTAAGAGATCAAATGGCATCATGAGGTGAGGAAAATGAATTGAAATTTTCTTGCTCTCACTTGCATCAATCTTCAAGTTATGCTATTACATTTAATTCATGTGTTAATTTAAGTGCCTTAGGATGACGAAGAGCATTTCTTTCTCTATCCTATACACTTATATCCTTTGCATAGCCCACTTGAGCCTGCAATTTCATTTCTTTAAACCCAGTTGATGATCATCCCCCACACTAGGGCAAGGCAAAATCAGTTGATGATCAACCCCCACACTGGGGCAAGGCAAAAGGCAGATGAAGACTCTTGAAAGGTTATAGTGTAATTGCTTGACGCATGCATTATGCGCAAGAATTGAATTCAAAATAGAACTAATGGGCATGAAAAAGCAGTGTGCCTGGTAAAAGCAAGGCCGATGCCCATAAAAAAAGAAGTGAAGAAAAAATGCATGAGAACTAGGGGCATAAAAAGCAGTGTGCCTAGTAAAAGCAAGGCCAATGCCCATAGATGAAAAAAGAAAGTCAAGATAGGTGACTGTCAATTGTAAGAGTTGAATCCCAATGGAGCAATACTCAAAGAACTCAAATGCTGAGTTTTTACAATCAATGGGGCACTTCATGAAGACAATCCCCGATGGTGAAAAAGAAAACCGGTGGCAATGCCAAGATGATCATCAACTCTCACCCTTTACACACTTTTTGAGCCTAATGATCCTTTCATTTCTCAACCCATGAACCCAGCCTACGTTACGTCCCTTATAAAAGTCTCTTCAGATTAGGGCACTTGAATTAGCGTATGGATTCACATGTTTTTAAGCATTGCTCGAAGAAGTGCGAGCAAAATTATTTCTTTCTCATTTTGCAGGGTTCTTGACTTGTAAACCTGGAGATGATTGTGGAATTGTTCTTTCAAATAGCCTTGACTCAACGAGTCCCCTTTGTTAAAGCCGTTGACCGAGCCCACATTACGGTCCCTATTAAAGACCTCTCAGATTGGTAAGGTCGTACCGCTTGCGAGAATACTCGGACCTTTGTCGATATGATGATATTGAGATTGAGTGATTCTCACAAAATAGCCATTCTAAATGAGAGTGAGTGAAAGTCCTTTCGAACTGAAAGTCTCTCATTTAGTATTTTTTAGAAATCCATGTTATTGCCTTGAACGACAATTATCTCCTGTGGAAATTTGGGTGATGCAAATATGGTAAAGTCATTATGCATAAACCTTGATTTAATGGATGGAAGCCCCACTGAACTGTGCATTCTAGAGTAGCTCAGATTGTCTATCTCTTTGATGAATGTATATTAGTTTTTGCTCTAAATCATGTCTGTCAAGTAATTCAGGTTCCTTTCAGAATGTCTCTTGATATTAGGAGATGAAAAACCTCTACCATGAGGTGAAAGACCTCCACGGGATATCTAAATTCCAAATGACATATCCCCAAGAATCAGAGATATCAACAGGTAAGTATATCTCTACCCATACTCTAAATACTTGTCATTGTGCAGGTATTCTCTTTCAAGTGCATCGACACTTGACTTGGTCAAGCTATCCAATTCCTGACTTGGCGTGCTTTCGTAGCCCAACGTTCATTTCATCGATCGGCGTGCTTTCGTAGCCCGGTACCTTTATATTGACCTGGCGTGCTTTCGTAGCCCGGAGTCCCTTTTATCGAACCGGTGTGCTTCCGTAGCCCGGTGTCCTTTATATTGACCTGGCGTGCTTTTGTAGCCCAGAGTCCCTCTTTATCGACTCGGCGTGCTTCCGTAGCCCGATGTCCATTTATATTGACCTAGCGTGCTTTTGTAGCCCAGAGTCCTTTTCCTCGACACTCGATTGAGCTGTCCCCCAAGATCTTTCTCCAGATTTAATCTAATTAAGGCGACCGAAGAAAGGTTCGGGTCCTGGTTAGATGATCTGTGTTGCAACGCTGGGCGACCGAAAAATGGTTCGGGTCCTAGCCAAGCAGAATCCCTGTTTAGGCGACCGTAGAATGGTACGGGTCTTAAACGACATTTATTGCCCTAACAGGCGACCGTAGAATGGTACGGGTCCTGGAAAAGCAATTTCCCCATTCAGGCGACCGAAGAATGGTTCGGGTCCTAAAAAAATCAATTTTCCGTCAAGGCGACCGTAGAATGGTACGGGTCCTCGACAACACCTATTCCTTATTCAGGCTACCGTAGAATGGTACGGGTCCTAGGAAAGCAGTTCCTTACAAAACCTTTCTGCCGTATTGGGAGACCGTAGAATGGTACGGGTCCTGAGAAAGCAGCACTTTTCTGCCATACTGGGCGACTGTAGAATGGTACGGGTCCTAGGAAAGCAGTTCCTTACAAAACTTTTCAGCCGTATTGGGCGACCGTAGAATGGTACAGGTCCTGAGAAAGCAACCCCTTCCTGCCGTATTGGGCGACCGTAGAATGGTACGGGTCCTGAGAAAGCAGCTCCTTTCTGCCATACTAGGCGACCGTAGAATGGTACGGGTCCTGGGAAAGCAGTATTGTCACAAAGTCGTGTTACTATTCTAGGCGACCGTAGAATGGTACGAGTCCTAGACAGGTAATACCCACTACCTCGAATTACTCTATCCTCCTCGAAGGTAAGTTATTCCAGGTAGGTTCATCTATCATTTGCATTAGTATTTCCATGCATTATATAAATTGCATTAAGAAATGGAATTCATGTTCCAACAAAAATCATTCATTGCATGAACATGACCAAAATTTAGGCCTCAATTTGTCTTTAAAGGCAACCTCTGCGAGCTCGCCTTCAAAGAGGGGCAGCTATTGACACCTAAAATTTTGGGGTTTGATTTTGCTAAATAAAAAATTACATGGCTTATAGTTTAGGAAAGTTTTATTTCTGATTGCTCACATATTTAGGTAATATACATTAGGAGATGCATTTTTGCACAAAAGGGGATTTTTTTTATGGAATATGCAAAAAGTATTTCGATGATATATTTAGGGTATCGCGAGCACACAAAAAAAGAAAAAAATATATATCGCGAAGATACATTTTTTTTAGCTTATAAAAGACATGGTGCGCAAATTTGTTAAGGGGCTCTCTTTCCGTTGAAAAAAAGCACCCAAAGAAAAAGGGTGAAAAGTGAGTTGGTAAAAAAAATAAAAAAATAAAAAAAATAAAAAGCAAGGGAAAACCCCCCCCCCACGCGACTGTTCATCTTCCTGGGGGGGTGTTTGCCGGCGCCGACGACATCTGCCCACGCCATCGCCGTCTCGACACCGCCTCGTCCGAGCCTCCCTCCGCCGCGCCGTCGCAACTGCAGCCGAGCCGAGATCCAGCCGCCGGAGTCCCTCCGCCTGCAAACCTGAGGTCCCCGACGACTGAAGGCCTGGACCCAGCTCGACGCCTCCCTTTCGTCGGTGCCGAGCTTCGTTGAAGACCCAGATCTGACACCGCCCTCGCTTCGCGCCATGACGCTCGCGCCCCGATCCAATTCTCTCTCCGGACGTCGCGCCCAACAGCCCGATCCAGACGCCGGAGCTCCTCATCACTGCCACGTCGGTCTCCCTCTCGCCAATCCACTCTCCATCCCGACGCCGCACCTCCTCCACGATCCGCGTTCGACGCCAGAAGACCCAGAAGTAGCTGCCGCTCGGTCTCGCCATGCCACCACCGCCGATCCCTGAAGCTCCCGTTGTCGCGCCGTCATCTCGCTGTCTCGCCGGAACCCTAGCCAGCGAGATCTCCCCTCACCGACTGGCCGTCAGCTTTATCTTTGTTTTCTTTCTTTAAAAAAAAAAGAAAAAGAAAAAAGAAAAGAGGAAAAGAGAAAAAAGCAAAAATTAGGTAATTTTTATTTTTTCTTTTCTTTTGTTTATTTATCTTCTGTTTTTATTATTATTGATATCCCATATTATTTGTTTTTAGTGTAATTACCGTTTAATGTGGAATTGAAATTGCATGATATGAAATTGCCTTGAAATTTAGTGATTGTCAGTCCGATTTTCGCGCCCGAAATCCGACTCGCAATTACTTAAAAGATTGCCAATCCGATCTCCCGCCCGAGATCCGATTCGTGATTTTTGTGAAATTGGCCAACCCGATCTCATGCGCGAGATATGGTTCGTCAATTTGGGTATCAATGTTGCTTGATTTGCCGTGGTGTCATTTAAATTAATTAAAAAAAATCAATCAAAAAGATGTAGGTTAGAATTAGGGTTTGCATGTTTAGAATTGAAATTTCATTTTAAATAAAAAATCGAAAATCAAATCATTTAGTTTAGGTTGCTAGATTTATTTTTTAACTTGGATTGCATGTTTAATTACTTGGCAATTATTAACTTCGAAATTAAAAAAAAAAGAGGAAAAAAAAATCATTATGCATATGTCATGTAGAATTAGGAGGCATATTTTGCACGTCATTGCATGTTAAATTTTACTTCTTAGTTAATTTTAAGTTTAGATTTTTTTTTTAGATAGATTACATTCTAGGATTATCTGGGTTAAGATAAGATTTTAGTTTAAATTAGGATTTAGTTTAACCTAATTCCTAATATAAATTGAATAGGATCTTAATCTAATTAGGTAATTTTCACATTTTTCTAATTCCGAAATTCATAAAAAAATACAAAAATGTCTTAGGATAAATTAGTTTTTTTAGGATGAATTGCATTCTTTTAGGAAAAAGAAAGGAAAAAGAAAAAATGTCATATGCATGTCATTAGGATTAGATTCATTGAAATGCATGCCATTTAGTGATTGTTGCTAAGTCCATTTAATTAGAAATTGCATGTCGTTAGAATTAGGTCATTTAATTAATATTGCATTGCATATTGCATGATTTCCACTAATTAAGTGAAAACAAAAAAGAAATTGCGTGTTAATTAGAAATCATATCTAGGGTTGTTGATGTGAATTCTTATTTAACAACGCAGATGCTATCATTGCTATGAGGTTAGTCCTACAACTCATTCATTTGCTTTCTTGAGTGTTAAATTAGTGGATTGTGCACTCGCATGATTACTTCACATGTTAGGAAAACAGATTTAAAATCAATTCAAGTTGCTTGCCAAACATTTTTTGAAAATAAAAGAATGGTACCGAAAGGGCATTAGAGAAATCTAGTGTAACCAAGTCCCCGTACCCAAAATCTCTGGTTCGTAGGAGTAAAGTAAAACTCCCGTTACTTTACTTGGGTTTCTAATCGACCCACAAAAAATAGATTAGTGGCGACTCCTAGTTAAAAATCATTTGCATGTTAAGAACTCAAACCTAAGTCGCGAATTGGTATGGGCTTGGGAGAGTCCGAGTTAAGTTTAGGCTTAACAATCCATTAGCCAAAACCCTAGGTGGTTCACACCCGAAAAATTGGTCGCGACATGCATTCACTTTTTTTTTTCCAAATTATATTATTTGTTATATGTGCAATTATCACAGCAACAATAACAAAGTGCAATGACCAATATATAATCCCATTTGAACGCATATTAAAAATTTGATGTTCCATTTGTTTTGTGAAAAATGAACGATTTGAAAAACATTTTTCTAGAAACGACCACTTGTATTGATCAAAATAATTTTAATTAAAAATATTTTCATTATTGACAACAATTTATATCTAAACATTTCGTATACAATATAAATATTTTTTATTCATTTGTTTTGTAAATAACAATTAACTATCGATGTTGGCATCTACTATGGCCTCTTAAAATGATACCACATCAATAGAGACATAATGAAGGAAGAAGTACACCAGAAGTGTCTTAAGTTGTGTATGACACTCACTTTAGTACCACAACTTTTTATTAGCTCACGGAAGTGCCACTTTTTAAACAAAAGAAAGTGATCACTTAAGTGCCAACTCTAATATGAGTAATTGGAAATTTGACGTGATAATTTTTTATTAATTTCTCAATCCCACATGGCTTGCTGGTGTGTCCAGTTAGCATATAATATCTAAACAACATCGTGTAGTAAGTTAAAAAAGTGATCACTTTAGTGCCAATGCTGTAAAAAAATTATTACTTCAATAGCAATTGTTGTTAAAAGTGATAATTTCAATAATAATCTTAATCAAAAAGTGATTAATTTAGTGCTAAAAAACCCTAAACTACGCCATATAACAAGTTAAGAAGTGATCACTTTAATGTCAGTCATTATAAAAAAAATTTCACTTCAGTGTCAATCGTTGTTAAAAAGTAATCACTTCAATGTCAATCTTAATGAATAAGTACTTTAGTATCAAAAAATACCACATATGATAAAATTTTTAATTATAAAAGTCACATATCTCTCTCTCTCTCTCTCTCTCTCTCTCTCTCTCTCTCTCTCTCAATTATGTTATCATAATTACAAAACAAACAAAACTTCAAATACTTATAATTTATTGTCCCTCACCTATTCTTATCATTTTTCAGCAATATACAAGACAAAAATTGTGCGGCTCAGAATACGAGCGTGCATATATCATCATGTTCCTTAAAACCACATATAAAAGATTGGGGTTATGACAATAGAATTGCGAGATGATGTTATCATAGTTATACATCAATATAAACAAGAAGAGTTACGTATAATGAAGGACTATTTGAGTTACAATACTTTATAGAAAAATCGTATCTAATAACCGAATTTTGTTTCTAATCTGTGTTATTCGATGAGAAATCACAAGAGAATCATATTTATCTCTATGAATATGAAATAAAATAATGATAATTTGAGCTTTAATGATTTTGACATATTACATCATCAACTGACTAAAGAAAATAAATTCATTTTATTACTTTTACCCGAATATAATAGGGACCAAAAAATTATGAGCATCTCTCTGTAAGTTCAAAAAATGTGTGGGAGACTGAAATTTCTTTAAAAACATTTACATTTGTGCTTTTCACGTAAAAATGAGTACTTTATTAATAGAGTTCTTCTTCGACTAATAACTAATAGCATGAACGAATATTGACACCAGCCATTGTTATATTTTGGTAAAATTTTAAACTCAAACTATTTCTATGCAATCCAATATGAACATCGAATTCTTCCATAAATTAAGCCAAGAAAAAATTAAGCTTGTAGTTTTATTGCTTTTTTTCTATATTATTGGATTGCATTTAAATAATAACGCTAACTTAATAAGATCATCATTTCATGAGTAAACCCACAGAAGTTAAATTACATCTTAAAAAAAAAACTGTTATTGTTACTTGTTGTCTTTCAGGAATTGACAAAATTTGACTCATTCACTATGTCGCTTTACATGAGATATGTTCAGTCTGCCCATTTAATAATGGTATATTAAATTTCAATTTTTTAAAACAACTATTTTTGAGGTCGCATTCTAGTTAACCCATTTTAATAATACAGTCTTAAGTTGAGTCATAGGAACCAAAGCGGTTTGCTAACTCTATCGGTCCTGCGAGGCTCGAAGAACAAATGGGCTAGGTTGGAGGATTTGTCTCACTTACAAAAGCCCGACCCACTAATGCAAGGGTGAGGCCCAGTGCAAAAGTTCTTTTAATTTTTTTTAATAGCAGGCTAGCTTCTATTAAAGAGTTAGGCCAACAATAGCAAGGAAAAGCATATAAAAATAAATGCATAATAGATCAATTCTACTTAGGTCTTATTCGTTGGCTGTGGAATCAGATTACCTAATTAATTGGGGATTCAAAATTCTACATTTTTTTTTCTTTTGAAAAGATAATTAAATTTTGCAGAAATCCACAATCCTCATGCTTTTTCAAAAATCGGACAGAACTTTTAAAAAATTCAGGTCATGAGCTTTCAATAAATGTAAATATCGGGTGAATTAAACTGAAGAGAAATGAGGAGTCAAAGTTCAGACAAATATATAAATAAAATAAGTGATTTTTCAACCAAGCAGCAGCCAGCACCAGGCCGAGGGCCCGATACAATATCCCTATGACGCTGAGTAGCAGCCCAATAGCCTTCAATAAGGTAAATTATGTTGGCAAAGACTCCTTTTGTATTTTGAAGATCACATTCGGTTTTCCTCAGCTTTGGTCTTTTTCGACTTTATTTCTTCAATATGTGAGATGCCAGTGAGGGAAACTCCAGTGTTGAAAATCACGGATGGGAGAGAGCATTGCACGCCGGCTTTGCCGGAGGCTTGAGCAGCCACGGTGTTGGACTGTAGGAGCGCTGGTGATTTCGTTGCTGGTCGTGGACAATGGCAACGGTCAGCCTGCAAGCAAGCACCGAGAAACTCAAAAGAACATCTGAGCCGTTTGATTTTGACGTAGAGAGTGCATTTCCCTATATTGGCTTCAGCATTTTAGTTAAACAAGATTTAAACATCATTATCAAAGAATATATCAGTTGATGATTCGATTATGAATTTGTGGACTTCCAATTCTCTAGTATTCTAGAAAACCGTTATCATCTGTGATAACATCAAAATGCACTTCACACTACAATTAGAAAATTTGAAATCTACACATTCAAAATCAAGACGTTCCTAATACCGAAGCAAACATAGGAAAAGACACTCTTTATGGTAAACTCGAATGATGGAGCAAAATGGTGATGGCTTTGTGAACGTGCATATTGGATTCTCCTAGCTGAATACTATCCAAATACATAGAAATTGGCGTGTATTATAACCTTTTCTGTCGCTGATTAAAAAAGAAAAGAAAAATCAGAGCGCTAAAACGTAAGTCTCAAAATGGAAACCCGCTCCATCCAAAATCATAAAAAAAGGAAAATGAAAAGCATAAATAGGGAGAGAAGGGGACCGAACAGAGCTCATGCTTCTCTTGGAGGTAAGCGCCAAGCGAATTAGTGGCAGGGTCGTACAGTCCACCTTAAATGTTGTCTGTCCTTCCTTCGAAGAATCTGCCCGTCGCTGCACGCCCAAAACTCTTCACAATCTCCATGCCAATATAATTTTCTTTTGCTTGCATGGAGTAAGATCACGAAACCCGAATCATTACTGTCAGTCCTGGACAAAAATCTAGAAGAAGATAAATCCACCGCTTGGACTTGTTTGACCAAAATTATTGTAATTCCTTTTTACCGGAACGGACAAGATCCTTCAAACTCACCAATCTTCCTCAGCCTTGGTCTTTTTTGACTTTATTTATTCAATATGTGAGACGCCAGTGAAGGAAGCTCCAGTGTTGAAAATGTTGGAAAATATTTGGTTTCGAATAGGATAAAATAATGAAGATGGATCTTTAAAGTACTCGAGTTAGACTTTGAGGTGTGATATCACTTTCTTTAAGGATTTATTTACTTCACAACGTTGCTAATGGTCTCCAGCAAAAATCCTCCAGAATACAATAAAGTCTTAAAATTGAGAATACTAGATAGCAATTTTAGTATTTCTCCAGGATCTCTCTAAGAAATAATCGAAAGAATGGCTGCTTTTTCTTTTTTTTTTTAGAAGGAAGACTTGAAAACGATCACTCTGGTTCTTTTGAAAATTAACAAGTATAAAACAGTCTTAAAACACATGCAACTCTTCGTGAAAATTGCAAAACATGAACAAATGTGTCTTTTCGAAAATTGTTCGGATAAACAAATGCGTCCCTTCGAAAGAAGTCGAAAACCGAAGACACGCAACCCTTCGGGAAAAGTTATCTTGAAAAGACACAAACAAAATTCGGAATAATAATTAATTTATTTAAAAAAATTAAAATTTCGAATTTTCATTTTATTTTATTTCCAAAAATTCTCAAAAACAAAACAACCTTTGATTAAAATTAATAACATAGAAAATGAAATAAATAATAGAGGGATTAATACTAATTAAACCGCGGGCGCACAAGCGTACCAAATAATGCCCACACTTGCACAGATATGGTGAGGTGTAGCCTCACCCAATCATTACTTTAAATATATAAAGGAAATCCCACATTTTTAAATTAGTTTACTTTTTCCCACCTTTCCCATGGGGGACAAGGTAAAAAGCACTCTCTTTTTATTTTAACAAACAAAACTCCAACAGAAAATCACGAACGGGAGAGAGCATCGCAAGGGCTTATCAGGAGCGACGGAGATGTTGGCCTCGCCGGAGGCTTGATCGGTTGCGGTGACAAGATGCTGGACCGTAGGAACTCGAGAGAACTAGTTGGAAGGTTCACCAGCGTTGTGGGTATGCGCGGCGGACTAGTGGTGGGGCTGATTGGCGGTGGCTCGGCGCTCCTCGGGTTGATTTGAGCGTGCAAAGATTGCAGGAACCCGCGTCAGTGCAAAGACCGGCTGGGCATTGCGTCGGTGCGGTTCGGATGGTGCAAGTTGTGCAGCATGGAGATGGAGGCGAGACGCAGTGCAGCGGCGACTGGAGCCACCACAGCGTCGTTGGCATGGAGGACGTCGTGCGGGAAAGCCTGCGCGGCCTTGGCTTCAATGATACTCCGTTGAAGAAGTGAAGGCGCGCATGAATTTGATGGTGAGATCGGGCTTTTAAAGCCTTCTTTCAAGCTTGAATAATCCAACAAGGAACAAATTTTCGCCGCTTGGATTCACGCTCTTCTGCAAATCACGCTTCACACTCCAATTCGAATTCTAAAATAATCCACCAAGGCATATAATAGAGTTTATATAGACTGACAATTAGGATTTCTTTCAAGAGTAAGAGATATCCTTGTTTCCTAATAATTCAAATTTTAAAGGACGTACTCTATCTTAAAAAGTTGGAAACTCTTCTCTTCTCCTGCTGTGATAATATCAAATGAATTTGCTTAATTATCCTCTAATATTTGAATTTTGATAATATAAAAGATTAATTGCCCCCCAAGTTTTCTTTTAATAAATTAATTTTCCAATTTGACATTTTAATTATGCAATTTTTGATTCTCTAGCATACATGGTCTTGGCCAAAATTTCATGTTCTTATGGACTCAGTGCAATTAATCTAATCAAGTTCTAAATCATTCATTTCAATTCATCCACCGCTGGTCCAATTTAAATGCAAAATATATGTGGGCTTATTACTACTAAATTAAAATGCTTCCTAATATATATATTTACCTATTATTTATTTATTTATTTAAGGGATGACAACAGTTTCTAATTTTTTATGCAACAAATAACTAAATAGATTGTCAAAAATTAGGTGTTAATATTTTTGCCGAAGGTTTCCTAGAGTTTGCGAGAGATCGGTAAATGTTTCAAAGGAAGCTCACAAGGTCCGTTTCGGTGACCCCTGGGCTTCATTACTACCTCCATTTGTATGTTTTGGGCCAAC
The DNA here is from genome assembly GCA_007663325.1 of Eucalyptus pauciflora. Lineage (NCBI taxonomy): Eukaryota > Viridiplantae > Streptophyta > Magnoliopsida > Myrtales > Myrtaceae > Eucalyptus > Eucalyptus pauciflora. Next base: position 222,618 of record VMYD01000100.1, on the reverse strand, counting down.
CATTAGCTCATCCATGAACCACACAACAAGTGCAAATCTCTCTCACTCTCCTGAATAGATTGTCCATACCACAGTTGGATGCTGGCGAACCAGACGTCTTTCTTTTGCCACTCAGCTCTCTGGAGATTGAAACAATAGACAAAATGTAGGGTTCCCAAAAGTTCTTTAAGGCTGCAGTTTACTTGAAAATGGCCAGGCCAACCCGAAAGAAAATCTACATGGACCCTGACAAACTTAGAAAAGGACAAAATAAAAGGAACATCTAGTGGGTGGCCAGCCATATTGAATAACAGAAAGGCAACGAAAGAGATGGATCGAACCGGTGAAACTATTGGATCGCATTAATGGGCTTTCCATCTAACATGCTGCTTCAATGGGCTGAAATTTCAAAATTGCTTTACGCTTTTGACCTTTTTCTTTTCTTTTCTTTTTAAATTTCTTTGATACAGAATAGTTGACTCCAATATCAACAGCTTCTGAGTTGTTGACTCCTAAAAATATACCTAGTCATGGTGGGTCGACAAAGTGTCAACATTAGGTTGTCGATAGAGCAATCAGTCAACGCGATCACGAATCAGTAAATAGCCAAAGCCAAATTAATATCATGAGACCCATGGTCATCAAATGAAGAGTAGTAGATTGTGATGGCCATGCCATACAAATGGTCAACAGTAAGCAAAGACTGTAGAAAAGTCAAATTGGAAGATATGCCGGAGATTATAACTACCTGTGATAAAAACGAGTAATTAAGGACAATCGAGATGAAGCCAGGTTAGTTGTAATTTGTTAATTCAAAGATAACTTTACAATGATAGTTAAATTTTGTCCAAGCACTTTTAAAATTTTATCCAATTCCAATTTCCAATTTTATCGATTTGCTTCTTTATTCTTTAAATTCTTTAGTTTTGCCTTCGTTATCATTGGTAATCCTGCTTATGCAAATTAGTTCCTATCAAATTGCCACAGAGCCTGATTCATATCGAAAATTAAAGATTAAAATTTTGCTAAAAGGTATTTTGTTGACGATTTTATATCGGGGAAAGACGAGATTACTAGTGAAAACTTATAAACCTAGATCTCCTTGAAACAACTAAAACAAAAGGAAGAAAGCCAGAAAGATTGACAAAAGGAAAATCAATCTCCTTCGTCCAAAATGAGGAACAAAAAATGGGGGAGGTTACGAGATACGTTACGATAAATTCATGAAATTGAACTAATTGGACTTATTAAGGACTGCATTTCTAGAATTCTGTAGAGTAATTTTTCATACGCCTAGCATTGTTTATTGTATTTCATAGAGTAATCTAACCCTGCCTAGTTAGATGCCAATTGACTCTTGTGGCATAAGCTCTAGCTATGCAGAAGCCCTCTCTTGGATGAAGCCTCGTTGGCTGAATCAATTATCCCTTATTTGTACTGGGAGGTATAAAGAATGTTTGGCTACACAACCATCATATTGGATCAATTCTAACGTCCTCTAAAACCCTTGTCAAAATGTCGATGTTCTTAAAAAAAGACTAGGGGATTGGATACTTCCGTGAGATTATTGGTTGTACGAAATTGCATGTTTGAATTCGCTCATTCACACTTATTTTTATTGATCGTGTCATCTTTATATACTCACAAATTATATCTTCTCAATCATGCCATCTCATGATGCTTCATGAATGTTTTGATACAAGAACAACTTATATTTCTATGATGATTCATGGCAATCGTGTTAGTATGGCTTGATCTAAGGGGAATAGAACTATATTTGGTAAATCACCGTCTTTTGGGAGCTCTTTTGGCGAAGATATCACGTTTTGTACCAAAAGAAGCAACCGGGGTGCTGATGAAGTCTGATTGACAGCTAACAAAGGCAAAATTCGAGATGAAGTCTTAACAAATTAACATTCCCTATCAACCACAACGGCCCCAACTAATTGACTACCATTCGTTTGAAAAGTTCCCGTGCATCTTCATGGATTTTCGATGATTAAAAAAGAAAGAAAAAGAGAAATATATGAGAGCCAATTCCGCTGACCCGTTTGGGTTGGGCCTAGTACAACCCCTTCTTACTCGGGCCACTTGGTCCTATTCAAGCCCAATTCTTTTTTATTTATACAAACAACGACTAATGATCACTATTAGCAATGGCTATTAGGCCGAGGTTAGGTCGGCATGACTCGGCCGGGATGATCCAAGGGAAGAACTGTAGACCTTTGAGGGAGCCCATGATCCAAGGGAAAGATTCAATCAAGCAAGCAAAGGACTTCGAGTCGAGAGTGCCGAAGGCATCACTGATTGAGAGGAATATCATTAACCGAAGAGTTTCAAGACACAATGGGTAGAGGAGGTGGCTAAGTTAGCTAAGCTTGCCTTGAAGCTTCCAAGAGTCTAGGGTTTCTTATAATTAAATGGGGTCAGGTGGTTAGATTTTTATTGTTAGATGGAGGCCAAATATGCAGTTATAAGTTGATGACCTGTTCTATATAGAGAGGTCTTCTTTCATGATTGTGCAAATGCAACATAGCAAAAATTACCAAATTAGTCATAAACATATTATACATATGTCAATTTAGCCCTGAACTTTTTTAATTTTATTAATTTAATTATAAATTTTTGCGCAAATTCCAATGTAGTTCTTCTATTCAATTGCCACTGAAAACTGCTAACTTAACATTTAGTTATCGCCAATCGTCCTCTATAGCACAACAGGCAATTTGATCTAAATGACATCTTTTTTTCCTCATTTTTCTTACCTTTTTCTTATCTTTTTTTGTTCTGTTTTCTTTTTTTAATTTTCTTAAGTTACTGTTCACCTTCTCCACTGGAAAGGATTTGTGTTTTCTTCAAGATAGGTTGCCGCCACTAGTCAATGCCGCCGCAAGCCGGCACCGCCATTCACAATGACTTCCTCTCTTTGCACAATAGAAGCACCATTGCAATGTTAGCCCTTTTTAATTTTCAATTTTCGAACTTCGGGAGCTATCGGACCTCTAAGCCATTGACATCCATTAATGGAGGCACTCGAGCGACCTCAAATTCGGCTGTGCGACATCATATGTGAGGGACATGACCTCAAGTGAGCGGTCGCACCTTAATCACAGGAGGCTAGCTCCGTTAACGGAGGTCAACGAGAGAGAGAGATATGATGACGGCTTCGATATGATGGTGATTATCGTCATATTTTCCTTAAAATTATACAAAAAAGGTTCGGTATTTATTATACTAGAATCGTAGAATGCTAACTTATTAAGCACATTAATCAATAAGTCTTACTAAAACACTTTACACGAGACACATTCAGACTGTCCACTAAACAATCAATATATATATTACTTTATTTTTGAAAATTAGCTAAGTGGTTACTAATTTGACTGTGGGCCCCACATGATTAATGTGTCAATATTTACATGTCATCTAACCGTCTTTACGCATTTCTCCCAAGAGTAGACCGGCGCTCATCCAAGGTCTCGTTATCTTCTATGCATTTCCTTTTGATGGATAAATGGCTGTTGACTTCGGCTTCTTGTCGGTCGATCGCACTCATACATGATTGATTATCTATTTTTCTAGCATTAGCCCAAATTTATAAGTATATATAACAGACTATGATCCAAAATTACCATCTTCCTGTTCGTTTTAGATTGTGGGTCTTGCAGGCAAATGTTTTGGTATTTCTAGTGCTTTACTAGAATTGATTATGATATAATCATTACCACTTAAAAAAGAAAACTCAAATTTTGACTTCTTATTACCAGAAGAAAAGAGGCATCAACCTATCATGGTCACCATGCGACCTATCAAATCACTGATTTTCTCACAATAATATGAAAGTTAAAGTCGATAACAATCAAGACATTAATAGACTCATCAATAGTATAAATTCAAGTATTTAGGACATAATTGGTATAACTAGGAAACTTGAATCCAGTGAAATCCATGCGAAGACACATGCATATCCTTTGCCTCTTCTACCATGGTTAGGGATCACATAGGACATAGTCCAGAACTATAAATCTCAGAATTATCAATAGCACGCCTAGAATTATCACAAAGTTAGAAAAACTCAAATCAAACTTTATCACAGAATATATAGATGACAAAAATTAACCTCAGAAAACTGATGCCTACACAGGTTTATGCCGTAAAATTATCTAAACAATCTGACAATCAAGCTCAAGCATGAAATCGCTTGTGATCACATCTGCAACCCTCTGTAAACACACGAACATCTGGGCAAAAACTGATCTGGACATGCATCACACTTCCTTCATCTGATTCCTTGATGAAATTCTGTGATTAGAAAAGCAGTAAATGGCACATGCATTGTCTATCAAAGTGCATTGAATCATAAGAAGACATTTTGTTGGATGCTAATAACATTTACACGGGTCTCTACACTTAAAGGGCTGTTTCTAAAATGTTTTAAAATCTTGAGACAAAATAATTAACACTAGTTGTTTCTGCCATATCACAAACTAGAGAGAATCTTACTATGCTAAAACCAGCACCAATAATGTCTCATCCAGATTTGCGCTTTATCACAAAACTATAGTTCAAAAGTTATGTTGCTAAGTTCACCTCAAGAATGGGAACTACCTTGAAGTGAAAGTTTGACCTAGCTTATAGTCAAATGAACGGCTTAACTAACTGGAATAAGAACAATGAACAATATGATCAGAATAAACCAAGAAGCGGGAATGAAGAGCACTGACTTAGCTTCTTCCTCATTGTGATTGACTACAATCATATGAGGAAAGCTGTAGCTATAGGTATACTCGATCTTAAACGTGAGCATCATATCAAACTGTCACAGCAAGAAACAATGCCACAGCGCCCTAATCAGACACAACCTATGATATAAAGGTCACACCATGTAGACACTAGTTGAATGCAAGAATAACTGATATAATCATTCGATATGCAGCAGAGATGCATCATATTAGTATACCCGATGTACATAATGTTCATAAAAGAAAGGAATCATAAGTTCAAAGGTCTTACCTAATTGTGCAAAGGCATGAGAGTGGTCAACAAGATGAATCGATGCAGGCATATCCAATGAGAAGCATGATTTACCCGTCGTGACCTGAGGCTTTGGAGCTGAAAACCAAATATTAGCATTCAGCATATCTATAAGATACTTAAACAAATCATAGATTCCACAATGTCATTAGTAGAAAATGGATGGAAAAGAAGGGGAATAAAGGCGAAGAGAAATGATATTTTTGGAAAAGGGTTCTACAAAACAGAGAAGAAACATGAACCAAATTGATTTTATCATTACAAAGACAAATTATTTCAAGGCCATGTTTTCTGTATGCAATGAATTTCCAAAGCATACTAATTATCTCAAATGCATGTAAAGATTATGATCTGATCAGTTTTTAAAATATTTGCAACTGAAGAGCTCTTATTGAAGAATTGCTCAACCAAGAACCATATATGTATAGCAATCCATGATAGGGATCAAGGAAGAAGATATTTCTCTCAAATGAGTCCAATCAAAGAGTTCTCAGCTATTAAGATACTAAACCTTGTCTTTTCCTTTAACCAAGGACATGATGTCCCATTTCTCAAATGACAATCTGGCTGAATACCCAGTCTACAAGAAAGCTACATGTGATAAATAGGGGATCTGAAAATTGGCAAAAAGAGAGACGGGGCATCTAAAACTCTACCTTTTGTTTCCTTGGCAAATTCTACACATATTCATAGCAATCATTAAATAGCCGAACACTCTTAGCGTCAGTCAGGATAAGTGTACTTATGATCTCAAAATAAACACCTTATCCTTGATGGATGCTTGCAATTTCATTAACCCTTTTGTCATTACATGACATTCCACTGGGCCAGCTTTATTTATCTGGGATGTAAGGACACAAAAATATATCTTTACTGCAGCAAACGATCTATAGAGAGAGAGAGATAGAGTTGTTCAGCATAATATGCAATCACCGAGAGGCCCAGCAACAATTCTTTCCAGCTATTTGAGAGAATTGGTCAAACAGTACAAATAGAAAGAGGCTTCCCGAATTCTTTTTAATCACTATGGAAGAGGATGATGGTGAGGAAGACCACAGTATTTGAGTTTAAAAGAGAACTTACTCTGAGGAATTGTCTTTCAGGAAGATGTTGCTAGCAGACACACTGCTCAACTTTATTGATGGAAAAGGTAAACTTTGGTTCGAAAAATAGATTTGCTTTACTATGTTGATAGAAGCCTCTTAAAAAGTGTAATTAACCATGGGTCCATTGAAAAAGAACCATCATTTTCCTCAAGTTATCTCATGTAAGTAGGTGCTAACAGCAGTATCATAACATTCTTTCAAACAGACAATTCAATTAATTAAAATGGTTGATTGCCGTTCATACCATTAGAGTTTCCTTGTTCATAAAAATCTCGCAGAAGAGGAATTGCTTCTGATGCCATTATACCTCCACAACGTTTGAAACCCTTTGATCCAGAATTTCCATTACTGCAAGAGAAACAAAAAAAGTTGGAAACTTTCATAAATTAGGCAGACACTTGAAATGGGTAACATAGATGAAATTTATGTGGAAACCAGCCAATATTTCCGATGATTCTGCATTGTTAGATTTCTCATCAGCTTGAATCCAGAGACAGATTCCATTTGCAAAACATGTCCAAATATCATGCTGGAGATAATTTAGTAGACTAATTGATAAAGCACTTTGCAAAAGAAGGTACTATCTGACCAAAAACAAATTTGCTGATAAAGGAATGTGTCTAACTTAGGAAGTATACATTTTGGTCCTAAGAATATCAATTTTGCTAAATGCCTACTCCAGGAAACAGCTTTTCATGCAAGCAAATTATCTGTGAAGTGTGCCATTTGATTCAATTGACATTAACTAGACTCTACTAAGTGGCGTTGACCTTGGCAGAATTCTTGCATCATATTTAAAAGAGGTGTGTTTGGGGGTAACTATGGCTTATATTGTTTTACTTCAACAATGCCTTCGGGTTGTTCTATAATTTCTCTTCAACATAAAACCTAATGTCCTTGAAGAACAAACAACACTTTGTAAACAGGGTGATAGAGGCTCTTAATATGGATGGGCAACATATGTTCAGAGAGATCTTGGCACCAGTGATCTGATTAAGAGAAGATTTGTGGATAACTTGTTTACTAGTATTGGCTGGGATGGGTTTCAATCAGCTATAAATTCCAAACCTTGCATATGAACCATGCTCACCATTATAACAACAGTCTCATTCTCTCTATCATGAAACTATGCGATAATTAGGGCTAGTTTTTTTAGCTCCAAAGGGAGGATTTTGAGCTAGGCGGTCCTTTTATCCGCAAGATGAGTCCTCTTGCTTGATGTTGTATTCAGAAAGGCAATGAGATAGTTCATGTTCCCACAATACTTTTGACTCATAATCAGATTACTAAGAGCAGCATAACTATAAATTCAAGCCCCCAAAGTCAGAGTTTTCATGGTTTGTTTTTTCCCTAAATTTTTTATTAAACGCGTCCTTAGGAAAAATCTCTTGCTTCTTCCCCCTGTAACTAAGCCTGTTCTTTCAAATCTAATCCTTAAACAGAAAAACAATGTCCACGATCTACATTAGCTACTTTTTGTATTGCTCAATCACAATGGACCAGATCCTGTTTTGCTGCGTTTTAACTTTTATGTCAACAAAGTCTTGAGGGAAAAATTGGTGACTTCTGAAGAAGCTTCAAACAAGAAATGTTAGATCATGGCAGCATTAGACAGATGAAAAATTATACTAGAAACACAAGCCATATGCCACAATCTAGCAGACACATGCTCTCATTTATGCAAGAAGGAAAAGAGATTTCTTTATCAAGTACATTGCCCATGGCATATCAGAAAGCATAATTTCCTCATAGTTAAAATATCATATTTCCTTGAAGATACTATATCTCAATATCAATAAAGACATCAAAGAATCTCACTGCACTCAAAAAGTAGGACTTCCCAGAACTGTATAGGGAAAATAAAAAGAATATAGAAATTTCAAACAAGTCATAAAGAATTTAAGAAAAAGGAAATAAAGTGGGGAAAAAAAGAATTAATATAAACTTGACTTCTGGACGCTTCTGGAAACTCCAATTTCTTCCATTTAGATAAGGCAAAAGGTCAGAAAAGATGGAAAATCAGTTCCACAAACCTCCATTTATTTTCATTGTGCAAGGTTCGCATGTCCCATACTGAAAATTCTCTGCAACTTCTGCAGCCAATAATCCAGTCCTTTGCCACTATTCAAAAACAATATCAAGAGCTTCCATCTCTGCATGTCTTGTTGCCTTTGAAAGCACAAGGAGAAAACAACGCAACCATATCAAACTTAGGAGCTTTGTCAGAGAGACAGTTGCCCTTAGCGTAGTTTCAACATAAATTCAGAAAATGCATTCCATAAGAAATGTGTTCTCCTTTAAGCTAACTGATTGAAAGTATACATGAGATTGATCAAGGCATACACTATGTGAATTCAACAAGTTGTGCTCGCTTGAAGTTGCTGCAAATCTTACATGGAAAAAGAGGCTTCTTATTGGATTAGCCACCTCCAACTTTTCTAACAGTATTTTCATATATACCCCCTGTAGCAAGGAACCTTTTTTTTTTCTTATCATGCTCCACAAGATACTAAAAGGGCCAGATAATCTTCACATCAACTATTCATTACTGTTCACAAAGCCATTTATAGCAGTGTACCATCACCACATAACTATCAAAGATTACAGCAATAGACTATTACATAAGAGATGATCTCTACCAGAAACCAGGCTTAAACTATGTGTAAATATGGTCATTGTATGAAGAAATGTCCCAAGGAGCAGGTTCTTACATCTCAAAAGGCAATACAATGCTCACGGCGCATTTTTATACCAAATGAGTATACCAATAGTCTAGCTGACATAAGGCCTACAAAAACAGTGGTAGGAACTTCACAAAAGCAAATAAAGACTGTAATATTGTTTCAGACAGAAAAATGGCAAATGAAAAACGTGAAACATTAGGCATAATAAAGCAAGATTTTAGTTATTGTTAGCAGTATAGTATATGAAAGAATAATGGGAACATCACCCTTTATAGCCTAATAATGCATAAAGAAATCCACTCATTAACAGATTTGGTCCAATATATTGTTTTATCATCTATTAAAGAAATACTTAAGAGAGAAGCATGAAATGATCAATAATAAACTACGAGTGGATAATTTGAGGGTATAAATCCATAGCAATAACAAAGTGCTGCTGGGCCAAAATTTAAAGAAAGGGGTGGGGAGTACTGATAATCATACATTTCGTGTCTCACTAGTCGGGTTTCTTCTTGCTGCAATAACATGCCCATCCTCAACAATCACACAGCTGTTCAATCAAAGTATTACACAAATAAAGCACAATCTGAAATCATTCGCCAATTAAGACTGAAATACCAATCATCGTAATTAGCAAATAACATAACATATCTGAAATGCACCTGTTTTCCAAAAACCAGTTTCTTACCCAACTGGAACTTCAAGGCCATTGAAAGCAAGTTTCGCCTAATAAAAGAAAAGCAAAGAGGTCTTGTTACTTGTTTGGAGAAAACAATATGAGGATAAGAATAAGAAATTATCTCATTAAGGCATGCATGCATACAGGCAATTCAAGAGGAAAGCAGCATCAAGTTGCCAGCAGTAGATATATTTCATTATCAATATGTAGCTACTTATGGAATGAATGCATGTTTCATAGCTATCTGATAAATATCTTACAGGTCCTCCATAATATTCTGATCACAAACTTCCAGAAATGACTGTCACCGCACACTCAACCTCTAATTGAGATGCAAATCCCACCTACCGTTAGACTGATATAGCTCTAACAACACTAAAGCAAAAACAGCAACTAATTTGAGAAACTACAAGTTGATCATTCCAGTGTTATCATCGGTACCTGAGAGCTTATGTTTCATTATTAGGTTTTAAAAAGTTCAAGAAGCTTCCAGGAGTTTTAACTTCAAGGTCATATTCCTCCATAAAAGCTGTGGTAGATAAGGATAAAAAGGGAACCCCAAACTGTTGCAAATGCCTCACAAATCAGAACTCACAATCAGCTTCTTGTGCTTTTGTCTCTATTTTACGGAATAACTAATGTAAACTTTGTGTTTCTCGTGATTTTTGCTTTTTCATACCTAGAGAACATAGGGCCAAAGAAAATAAGCACCTGACCAGTTATTGATGGGCACAACCAATGTTCATATTACCCTCACGCTCCAAATAAATTTGGCTTCAATTCTCCCTAGTTGCCAAAGTCAACAAATGGTAAGATGGCTGTGACTGTCAATCAACCTTTCCTGGTGGCTCGCTACTCACTTCTTATTCCTCTATGGCTATGCCCCTTCAAGCACCTCAAAAAAATTAGCAACAGATTCCTATCTCAGTGATCAGAGTTTCTCGCAATTCAGCACATTTTTATGATATGTACATACTATACATCTACATTTCCTAGACACCTCAAAAGCTCTCTCTCTCTCTCTCTCTCTCTCTCTCTCTCTCTCTAGAAAGAAAGAAAGAAAGAAAGAAAGAATCGTCCTACCTTCTAGGGATTGTCCCTGATTTTGCAGCGTGCAACGTCGCTTACCATTGAATTCACTACCAAGCATCGACAAACTAAACTTCCGAAGAGAACACTCATTCAGCGTCTCTTGAACAAATTCAACGACACATTCTTCAAGTTCCCGTGCAACTCCACCACCAAACGAATCAAATTCAAAATCCTGCTCAAGTATTGCATCGACTCGATACAATCTGGATGTTCCAGGTGTTACCCCATCTATATAGCAAGCTGCACGAAGCCAGGAACCTCAGGAGAGAATCGTTCCCCTGAAGAAGCTACGCCACCGGTTCCCATGGCGTCCGTCGCCTCCGCTCGTTGGCCTCCGTCGCCCGTCGGTTCGCTAGGGACTTCTTCTGTGGGTCGCCTCCGCTTGCCAAGCGGCGATCTTGCATTTGTCAGAGATCGCCAGTGTCCGACGGAAGATGGTGGAGCTAGAAGTTTGGGTAGGGCGGAGAAAAGAGGATTTAGCCAAAAGGAAGAACTACAAACAAAGAAAAGAGATAACAGAGAAGGCTGAATTACAGAATTTTATTTATAAGTTTCCTTTTTTCGTGGAGAAAGGAAAACGAGAAGGAAGGAGAAGAAAGAAGGCATTGTAATGAAGATCAGCGGGAGTTCACTCACCCTACGAATTACTCCCAATTTTTTCCCAACCAAAGCTTGTACTTTTTGTTCCCCAGGCTGCGCGGGTCTCCAGGAAGTAAGCATCCAGGAGGATAACACTCACGATCTCTCATTGCTATCGCTTTACCATACTCGTAAGAACTCGGTGGACAATCTAGATCAAATTCGATCAGTCTATTTTCGAGCATATGTGAACTCTCTTGCAAGTTTTTTAGTTGATTCATTTCGATTGGGTTGTCTTCATGCACATGTGAACTCTTGACTTCTGGATCTATTGAGTCATGACCAACCTCGTAGAGGAAAGCTGGATCAATTAACTTATCGTCTCGGAGCGTAGCTTTTAAATCGTCCTCTAATTGCTTGCATATTATTCGAAATCCCCACTTTTTCATGGCTTGACTCATGCTCACTACTTTAAGGTTGAATTGTTCATAACTCCCATCAATTTGATCAAAATGGACTGCTCTCCATAAGTTAGATAAGTCATATGGTGCAAAATAGTTTATGAGGATGCCACCTGGATCCGATTTGAAGAGCCTTGTGGAAGTGGTACCGTAGTCTTTGCCATTAAAATATAGGCGAAAGAAAAGTTTGCAATAATCGCCTTCATTGCTACATATGCCACAGAAAATCAATCCAAGAAACTTGTCATATAAGTCCTTTGAAGCCATGAAAGATACAAAACCATCTTCAACTGGTTGAAGCCACTTTGGCATCTCTCCTTTAGGGAGAACAAAAGTAGTGCAAGGAAATCTCTGTTACAAAAATAGACCGTTAGAAAGCACCTTAGAAGAATTCAATTTGAGTTTAGTAAGTAATCCTAGTGAATAAAGAGTTCCGTAAATGAGGAGGGATCCATTGATCCCAGCTTGCGTTAAGATAGAAGTCTCATGTGATAAAAATCATTCCCATAAAAACTATGCTAGCCACCTTCACTACGTAAATATTAGTGTAGGATCACTTTATATTCGTTTGGTTTTCTCAAACCTCTGATTTTGCATTTTCAGCTATTGCAATATAAAAGCACAGATTGTTTTGAACATATTCTCCACACCAATATGTGTGCGCACGAGAGAGAGAATCTGACCTTGGCAATTGAAGCAGTGTCAACCACGGTCAATCCTCGATGGACCCACTGATCAATTGAAGTTAAATGTCCATTTGTTTGTAGAGATTCGCACTCATTCGCGAGCAGAAAATTTAAAAATGGCGGAAGCTTGGGAATCTCTTGTAATTGATGGCAATAACTAATTGACAATTTAGACAAACGATCATGCTTACTAATGGATATAGGGAGACTAGTAATATTGTTCCCCGACAGAATTAACTTTTGCAACAAGGGAAAACAAGAAAGATCCTCGAGAAACTCTACTTCGGACAGATTACAATTGAGAAGGTCTAAGACTTTTAAATTTGAAAGTCCAACCTTCATGCATGGATTAGCTGAATCCGTGAGGTTTGGAAACACGATTGGGCCAAAAGCAGATTTGAAGCATTGAAGTTTTTGTAACTTGTAAATATTAGATGGAATGCTTACCGAGTTTTTGCAAATATCTAAAAACATTTCCTCTAGAGAGACAAGATTTTCTATTGATGTAGGAAGTTCTTTAATAGCGGTATGTAGTATGGAAAGTTTTTTCAGGCATCCGAGTTCATGTGGGATGTCGGGAAATCTTTCAAATCTTGAGCAAACAGAAAAGTTGAGATCTCGAAGATTTTTTGACTTGAGCACATTTGGAAAAACACGAAGTTCGGGACACCATTTAAAATGCAAGACTTGGAGCTTGTCATGATTTGCAATCGACTCGTGGGCTTCTACCAAGTTTTTGCAATTCCAGAGTTTCAATTCTTTGAGATTTGGAGCACATGAGAGGTTGGGCGTAATAACAAGCGACTCGCAGTCACTCAATTCAACGTACGTCAATTGCTTGAAGTCCTGCAAAAACAACAAAACCAACTACCATAAACATTTTGAAAGGGAAAATAGGGTATCCTTATAATGCCGTTGCCACTTCTAAGAATTTTCTTCCTTAGGCCACAATTCTCTTCATGTGGATGGAACCAAGAATCATCGTTAGATTAGGCAACTTGGAACCTACTATTTAGGGTTCTAAGTAAATTTCTAAACCTACTAATAACTTTTCATTCAACGTTACTATATATATATAGTATTGAGAAATTACTAAACCCTTAGAAACTTTACCGGTAAATACAAATTTTTATGTGTCTACAGTAAAGCTCACATTCACGAGCGAGTTTTACCTAACGATTTAGTTTTTATGATCACATTAGCGAATAAGAGATAACCCTTATCATTTCATTTTTAGATATTATTTTAAATAGTTATATAATATATACAAAATACACAATATTAAAAAGAAATCACAAATAAATTTTTAGACAATCATCAAAACAGTTAGGCATAACATGATAGACCAGTAAAAGATATGTCATGATTATTAGAAAATCACTCGTTGGTTTTGCAAACAAAGGGATACTATATATCAAACAAAAACTAATCCTACCAAGTAATAACATCGTACCATTTAATGTTTGATACAGTAAATATGACATGATTCTTTTCATATATATATATATTTCAGACAATTACATTTTGTATTTCAAAATTGCACGTTACCAAACATGGAAAAAAAAAAGGGCTAGTTAGTTTAAATTTCTAAATTACTCAGATATTGTCAAGGACATTTCCTGTTACTTTATAGTTGATGGAGATAATTTATATCACCTTATAATTGGTGAGAACAAATATTGAATTTTTAAGGATTGCCAAAATTTTTTGAATGAATTAATTATAATTTATATCACCTCATAATTGGTGACAATTCCTGGTGGCATGCCCCTACGAGATAACTTATATCGAATTAGTTGTACGTGCATTACTAGCAAGATGTTTAATAAATATTTAATTACGGGTACTTAGAAAAGCTGCTCCTTCAGAACTGATTTGAGCAATTAATGATGTATTTTTTATGGCACGGTGCAGGACAAATGCCGCCCTTTACAACATACATTGGAAAGCCTCCATGACTTGGAGACTACGTGGCCTCTAAGGTTATTTTGAGAGTGAGATATTATGATCAATATATCTGACCAGCCGCGTTTAAATCAAATGCTTGACCATTCAACCAGCTATTCCTTGGGTGTTTTTACTTTTGTATATATGTCAACGGGTTAATTCGTCATGTTTTTGTTTCCCTTTATCTGACCATTATACAATTCTTTTTTGTATATAAAAATGTTTATATGTAAACTAGTGACATAGTTAGAATTAGGCGAAATAGTTTATACTAGCATATTTGCATTTTGAATTTCTTCCCTAGGTAGATTTGATTTTGAAAAAAAAACTACATCAATAGTTCGAGATATTAGGTTTAGAAAGTATATGTCCTTCTATATATAATAAAAACCTTCTACTTGTGAGGGATTTTAACCTCTTTTTCATTCCTTCCATCCATGATCTTAGTTGCTCATTTTACAAATATAATATCCATGGACAAATGCACGAAATCGATTATTTTATTTTATCTCTCACATATTTCAATATATTAAAAATTGAATTTAATCATGATTCAATGGCCTTCATAAGAAAATTCAATTTTTTTCTTTCTGCATATAATAATAGAATTTGTTTGTATCGTGTATTTTACCCGCAAAATGTTTTCATTGCGGATTTCTTATAAAGATGTTTCACTTAATTTTTCAATGCCAATTATGCTGCACGTTATTTCCAACACAAGTAGTTAACAACATTCCACAAGAAAATAGAGTAGTGGTTTCTAAAACAGAGGAACACCATTTCCTTAGGGATACTAGTGCAAACAGTACACAAACGCCCATACAAATGAAGTAGATAATAAAGAGGTCTATGTAGATAAATGCTCACCTTACTAATTGACGATGTGGACAAACGATCACGCTTGATGGATGTAGAAAGGCTAGTAATATTGTTCCCTGACAGAATTAAGATTTTCAACAAGGGGAAACAAGAAAGATCCTCAAGAAACTCTACTTGGGATAGATTACAATTTAAAAGGTCTGACACATTTGAATTTGGAAGTCCAATCTTCATGCATGAATCAACTGAATTCCAAAGGTTTGGAAACACGATTTGGCAGAGAAAAGATTTGAACCATTGAAGTTTTTGTAACTTGTAATTGTTAGATGGACGACTTATAGGGTTTTTGCCCATGTCTAAATGTATTTTCTCTAGAGAGACAAGATTTTGTATTGATGTAGGAAGTTCTTTTAAAGAGGTATGTCGTATGGAAAGTTTTTTCAAGCCTCTAAGTTCATCTGGAATATCGGGGAATCTTTCCAATTTTGGGCAATTGGAAAGTTTGAGATCTCGAAGATTTTTTGACTTGAGCACATTCGGAAAAACACAAAGTTCAGGGCACCATTTAAAATGCAAGACCTGGAGCTTGCCATGATATGCAATCGACTCGTGGGCTTCTACCAAGTTTTTGCAATTCCAGAGTTTCAATTTTTCGAGATTTGGAGTACATGAGAGGTTGGGCGTACTAACAAGCAACTCGCAGTCACTCAATTTAATGTAAGTCAATTGTTCGAAGTCCTGCAAAAACAACAAAACCAACTATCATAAACATTCTGAAAGGGGAAAAAAGGGTATTTGTATAATGCGGTTGCCACTTCTAAGAATTTTCATCCTTAAATCAAGGAGCATCATTGGATCAGGCAAGTTGGAACCTACTATTTAGAGGTCTAAGCAAATTTCTTAACCTATTAATAACTAAATTTCTTAACCTATTAATAATCAAAGTTACTATATATATCGTATTGAAAAATTACTAAACCCTTAGAAACTTTACTAGTAAATACAATTTTTTATGTATATACAGTAAAGCTTACACTCACGAGCGAGTTTTACCTAACAATTTAATTTTTATGATCACATCAGCGAATAAGAGATAACCCTTATCATTTCATTTTTAGATATTATTTTAAAGAGTTATATAATATATATATACACACACAATATTAAAAAGAATTCACAAATAAATTTTTAGACAATCATCAAAACAGTTAGAGATAACATGATACTTCATACTCAACCAATAAAAGATATATCATGATTATTAGAAAATCACACGTTGGTTTTACAAACAAAGAAATAATATATATCAAACAAAAACAAATCCTAGCATTTAATAACATCCTACCATTTGATGTTTGATACATTAAATATTACACGATTCTTTTCATATATATATTTCAGATAATTACATTTCATACTTAAGAATTGCACGTTAACAAACATGGAAAAAAAATTAAGGGCTAGTTAGTTTAAATTTCTAAATTACCCCGATATTATCAAAGACAATTCCTATTACTTTATAGTTGATGGATATAATTTATATCACCTTATAATTGGTGACAATTCCTAGTGGCATGCCCCTATAGGATCACTTATATCGAATTAGTTGTACACGCATTACTAGCAAGATGCTTAATAAATATATAATTACGTACTTAGAAATGCTGCTCCTTTAGAACTGATTTGAGCAAATGATGATGCATTTATTTACAGGACGGTGCAAGACAAATCCCACCCTTTACAATATACATTGGATAAGCCTCCATGACTTGGAGACTACGTGGCCTCTAAGGTTATTTTGAATGTGAGATATTGTGATCAATATATCTGACCAACCACGTTTAAATCAAATGCTTGACCATTCAACTAGCTATTCCTTGGATGTTTTTACTTTCGTATATATGTCAACGGGTTGGTACGTCATGTTTCCGTTTCCTTTTATTTGACCATTATACAACTCTTTTTTGCATATAAAAAATGTCTATATGTAAACTAGTGACATAGAATTAGGCGAAATAGCTTTTCTTTCCTGGGTAGATTTGATTTTGAAATAAAACTACATCAATAGTTTGAGATGTTAGGTTTAGAAAGTATTTGTCCTTCTATATATAATAAAAACCTTCTTCTCGTGAGGGATTTTAACCTCTTTTTTATTCCTTCCATCCATGATCTTCAATTGCTTATTTTACAAATTTAATACCCATGGACAAACACACAAAATCGGTCATTTTATTTTATCTCTCACATATTTCAATATATTAAAAATTGAACTTACTCATGATTCAATGGCCTTCATAAGAAAATTCAAATTTTCTTTTTTTGCCTATAATAATAGAATTTCTTTGTGTTGTGTATTTTACCCGTAAAATGTTTCCATTCCAGATTTCTTATAAAGATGTTTCACTTAATTTTTTGATGCCAATTATGCAGCACGCTATTTCCAATGCAAGTAGTTAAGGACATTCTGGAAGAAAATAGAGTAATGGTTTCTAAAACAGAGGAACACCATTTCCTCAAGGATACTAGTGCATATTATACGCAAATGCCCATACAAATGAAGTAGATAATAAAAAGGTCTATGTAGATAAATGCTCACCTCACATAGTTTTACGACTCTTGTGATACAATTCCTCATATCCAGTCTTACTAATTTCTTTGAACCAAGAGAAAAATGTGGATTCCAAGGACCATATCCAGCCCATTCAATCCATCTTAGCTCATTTGGAAGCCATATAGGGCCTTGGAAAGAATTATACACATTGCGCACAATGAGCAATCTCAACCTTCTCATTTTTGTAAAAGCATTCGGATGGATACTTAGCTCTTTCCGCTCAAGTGGCTCCAACACTATGGCTTTTATAGCGCAATCTCCCTGTATATACAAGACTATATTTAGAATATGGATTTTTGGTAAATAGAGTCAGAGAAGGAGCAGAATTTTGATGGGATTTGCAATCTTACCTCATCGCTTGACAAAGCATCGAAAACATCATCATACCGCCATAGTCTACTACGTCTCTTGGGATTATCTCGGCATTCTTGGTTCACAATTTCCATACCCATGGATTGAATCAAGTCGTGCATTTTTATGATATACTCATTTTTTATCAAAGACCTCTCACTGAGAACTTTTAATCCTATTGTTGTTGCAAGATCACAACTATCGAGAACTTCCTCTATGTAATTACTATTCCTCCCATTAAAGAAGCAGGCGATGTCGAGAAAAATCTCTTTCTCATTTTCCTCAAGTCCATCATAACTTATTTTGAGCACATCATTAATTTTACTGTTAGGAACTCTGGAAAGTTTCTTTAGTGTACTTTCCCATTCATGTTCTCCTCTACCACACAAGAAGGAACCCAACACCTCAAGTGCTAAAGGAAGTCCTTTAGCATGCTTCAGAATACTATCCACTAGATCTGTCCTAATCTCTAATTTTGAGTGTGTCGGAAAAGCATGCTTACTTAGTAACTCAAGAGCTTCACTATTATCCAGTTCTTTAACTTCACACACAAGATCTTGATTTATCCCATGAACAGTCAACAAATGTTTATCTCTTGTAGTAACAATGATCCAACTCCCATTACCAAACCACTTACATTCTCTTGCTAAAGCATTTAATTGGCACAAGTCATCCACATCGTCTAGAATAAGAAGAACTTTTTTGTGACGAAGTCTATGTTGTATTATATTAATACCTTCATCAACATTGGACACTTCTAATCTTTGTTGCAGTGGTAATATATCCTTTAGTAATTGTTCTTGCAAAGTAACTAGACCCATGTGACCTTTTGAAGTTTCTCGAACATTTGCTAAAAAACATGAACCCTCAAATTGTCTAATAGTATCATTGTAAAGGGCTTTTGCTAAGGTTGTCTTGCCTATGCCTCCTAGTCCCCATAATCCCATCATAACAACATCATTATTGGAGTCAGCATTCAACATCAATTTTAGCTTAACCACTCGGGACTCTATCCCAACTGGACGCTTGGCAAGATGCAAAGGTACTAGGTCTACAAAAGCGGAGATCTTCTCCACAATGCTTTGTATAAGCTCTGATTCATCTCTGACAAAAGTGAAAAAAGAAGTTGTAACATCATTTTAGTGACTTGAATAAGCAAATAAAGAGCAATCACTAGCTAATGATGACAAAGTAGTGCGTCAAATTCTCACAAAATCATAGAAAAACCAAAATGTACGCCGATGTAGTCGAGTAAGAACTCCAAGAGCTCCACACCATTCAAAACAAGTTCAAGCTTCCACTTTTAGTCATCCAAGTGATTCATGTTCTTTTAATTTATGCACAATAATTTACTTATTTTATTTTTTGACTGCAATGGGGTTTATTTAAACAGTTGATCAAGCTTTTTAAGAACCATGCTCAAAATTTCGAAACTATTCAAGACCCCGAAGCACGATGTCATTACCTTATATGGCCTATGCACATAACTATCATGTATCAAGCATGCAAACTTTCTTTTCGACCAAAAAAACAAAAAAGAAGCATGCAACTTTCTTACTCCTTCCAAATAAACGGGGTAAGTGCAATAACGCCACTTCACATTTTGTCCATGGGTCGATCAAGTTTTTTAACATTTTATACTTACAATCATGTGTGTGTCGAATCATTTTTTTTTTTTATATAGTCTTTATACTCATTTGTAAAGATTAGTTTCTTACACAAAATATAAATTCCATTCAACTTACCCATCATTGAAATGCCACCCGGATAAGCTACCAGCGTCAAAAAGAGCTTTCTTCCATTTTCTCACTTCCTCCGAATCCTTCCCGAATTTGCACTCGTGCTTAGCCAGAGCTCTCTCATAACTCTTTCTCCCCCCTCTCACTTCGTTTGGGTCCACTTTATAAAACACCGGTAGAACAATGAGATCCGTTTGCTCCTTGCACTCCATAATCTTCACCACCTCTTCCAAGCACCATTTTGAGGAAGCATAATTCTCCGAAAAAATGATAATCGCGATGCGCGATTGCTCAATGGCCTTCATGAGTACCGGCGATATTTGGTCACCCTTCTCCAGTTTCTCTCTATCCTGGAAAGTGTCTATTCCATTTTGGACTAATGCTTTGTAGAGATGACTGAGGAAGTTGTTACGCACATCCGTGCCTCTGAAACTCAAGAAGACGTCGTGAATCCTTTTGCGTTTCCTTGAAGAATCCATTGTATGATGGAGTACAACAACGAGCAACAACTATTAGCTTAAGATTTGCTAGAGTGTTTTCAGGTACTTCGTTCACCACTAGGTTGATCTTCTTGTTGATTTATTCTTATAGCAGACGACAAAGATACACGACTTTTTTTTAGTACTTTGGCAAATGATGTGCTTTAGGATGGACCAAGACATTTAAAGGTGTGAACACAAGGACTTTTTTTCATAGAGCACTACAAGCCACCACATTATTCAGATTATCTTATTGACTCAAGCTTTACTGTGGCCTACAAAATCATTGCATAGATGGAGAAACAACTCTAGGGGATGGATTCTCATAATCTAGGTCATAGGCTCACCCGTGAAAACAACTTTGGTGGTCTTCCTCAAAATTTCATCCCCAACTTTGAAGTAGTTGTTTTTTCCTTGCTAAATGATAATTTAACACATGAGCACTCAAGAAATACATAATTACACACACAATTGAGTGTACTGGCAAAAAATAATATCATATCTATTACTAATAGTAGAACTTTGGAAAAGCATGGTGCTTAAAAATGAACCAAGATATCTAATTAGTGTGAACACATGGATTCTTGTGATCTGGTTGTAGGCTTACTAATTAGAAGAACTTCGTTGCCTTCCTCGAAATGGCATCCCAACCTCTAAGTGGCTTCTTCTTTACTAATCAATAAGTTAGCATGACTTCTCAAACGAAATATAATAAATATGACCACAATTCATTCCCATAATTCAATAATCACAATATTCCTCACTAAATGTTAAAAGAATCTGTTTTTCAAAGTACATACCTCCAACCTTGCGTTGATGCATAAATTTTTGCTTGGAAACTAGTCATTTATTTCATGATAAAATTAAGAATTGAGCTCATTCATAGCAATCTTATTGGATCCTTCAAAAAAAATCATTTGCTTAGCTTAATCCCTCACTCACATCTTTCGTTGCATTTCTCTTCATTCGGACAACATCAATATTTAGGCACAATGCATCTAAATTAAACAAGGCTTGTCTGCATCCAATAAAACAAGGGTTCGGCAATAAAGTTCTTCATTTTAATTTGCTCAATGGACCGCTCAACATGCGAGATGAACTAGAATTGACAACTCCAAAATCGTGGTAGTTATTGGACACAACTCCAAGATGGTGGAATTGGTCCTAACCCCTTACTGTAGAGTTAGATATGATTCGGACAAGGTGGATCACGATGCCACAAATTATGGAAGTTTGGATCAAAGACCTTCAAGATGAGGATTAGATGAGTCGAGACTGACCAAGAGAGGGGACTGTTACGGTAATAGACACTCATAGAGGGACCCTCGGTTGATGGCCAAAAACACAGAGCAAACCAGATGATCTGGAATTTCAAAAGATTGATTCGGTCAATTGAGCTGGCCAGGGATGAGATAAGAGGAGGGATACAGGAAGTGGGTCATTTGGCGACTGATTAAGGAAAATCTGTCCGTGAGCTTTGGAGACAGAATGAGAAAAGGATGCGGTGGTTATTCTTTTGAAAAAATGAGATAAATGCGAGAGATGGGGACCTTTGAAAAAGTAAAACCTATCGTGAGCTTCAAGTGCGGAATGGCTTTCGGTGATGCAGAAAGAGAGAATTGAGCGTGAGTTGGAAAGTGATGGAAAATCGGAATCAGACAAGATTCGAAAGCGGTGGGGGGAAGAAAAAGCTGGAGAGTCAAAAAGTTGTAGGATTCGGTGATCTTGAGGAGGAACAAGAAGCCAGTGACGCACGCAAGGGTACTACAATTCACGCACTCTGCTATCCGCTCAGCATGGTAAAGCCTGATGATTCCTTCCCTTTCTTGTTCATGTTTCATTTGATCATAATCAAATTCCATGTTTGCCACTCTTGCGATTTATTTGCAAAGTCCTAAAGCCATGCATGTGTGAATACTAAGGTGTTCGTGTGAAGTAGAGTTCGGAATTTCCATGATCATTTCTAAATTCCACGATTCATTTCCCACTCTATTTTGATCCAAAATTCACTATGTGTTAAACCTCTTTTAATAATAAACATTTCATTGCACCGTTCACAATTATCTAGATATATATATTGAGGAACTAAAACATAGAAATTACATATTGAACTTAAAATCACACTAAGTTCTTGTTTTGGTATAGAATATTACCATCATATCGAATTTATTAAAAATCATTTCAACATCTTCCTTATGTGTTATAGTATTTGTACTCTTTGTTGTATGATTTGTCTTTAATATATTAGTGTGTGAGGGATTTGCGGTCTTAGAAAAGGAAGCATTATGTATTCCCATATTGCACATGTCAAGCAATCAAGCTGGTGTACAAGCTTTGTGAAAGTTTTAGGCTTCGGTCATATTCAAAATATATGATATAATAAAAATTTATGTATTGGTTAAGAAAATCTCTTTAAAGTTGTCTCTGTATGTGGTGTGTAAATAGTTTATATTTGCTTTATCACATAACTCACATCTTTTGGAGATTAAAATTCCACATAATAAAAGTACTGTGGACTGATATAGAAATTGGTATAGCTAGATTATTAAGCATACATAATGTCTGATGTTGAATTATGTGAATAAATATGTTGACAACTTGTAGTTTTTACTCCTTTTTATATTTAAATTCTCCATTCTCAATCATATAAATGTAATGGGCAAGAAGATAAATCAGACTTGCACAAAGTGACCCGTGTTCATGTTTTATAAATGGATGTGTCGTTTCAACCAATTTATGAACTTAGTGAGCTAGCAATAGCTCATCCAGAATTGTTTGTTTTTTCATGAGAAAATGCTAGATGCTTTCAAAGCATCATGTCATCAACCACCTACTCCAATAATTCAGTCTGTTTCCGCATGCTTTTCCCCACTGCAATTATTCGGTCTGTTTCTGCACACATTTCCCCACTGCAATTATTCCGTCTTCGTCTTCTGCACTCCAAGTCCTAGGTGCTTTTCACGACCAAAGTCCAAGCTTGGAGGTTGTTGCGTCTAATAAGTAAGAACTTATTAAATTAAAAGTATATATATGGTAAACTAAATCTGAATATGAAAAGTTGAAGAGATTTTTATGAAGTCCACTGTTTTTAATGGTTCAAATTCAATTTAGTTTATACACTAAGTTCACTCAATAATTTCTTTTAGATAGATCATCGTGCCACTACTTCTTAACTGTCCTTTTGACAATTCAATGGAAATAATATCACTTATCTAATCTTGATATGCTAAATATCCTCTGTTGAAAAGATGGATATTGCATAAGGCCACCTTATTTGATATGTATGATCCAGTCATCCTTTGTAAATCGAATTCATTAAATGAATTTGTGAAATGAGAGGGATCATCATAATGTTGCAAGTGGAAAAGATTTTTGGCCCTATTCCTAACCCCTCAATCACAGTAGATGATCTTGTGGGCAAAGAATGAGTTCTAATTCTCGTGATCTATTTTTGGGTGTGAGAGGACTTTGCTTAGGAGAGCACCACAAAAATTAAACTTAACCGTGGAATAAATTCTCAACCTCAAATTTCTTGTCATCAAATCCAAGTCAAGCTCGAACATTTTGAGTGTATTATCGGTCCCGCTATGCACTGAGCAAAGGTTTATTCACCATGAGACAAGGCATCTTTTTTTTCTCTTAGCACCAAAAGAAAACAAGAGTGATAACTTTAAAGTCAAGTCTATGAAATTTTTTCCAAAGTATACCATGAGACAGCATCTTCTTTTTCTCTTAGCACCAAAAGAAAACAAGAGTAACAACTTTTAAGTCAAGTTTATGAATTATTTTTTCGAAGTGGACCATGAGACAAGGCAACAAGGCATCTTCTTTTTCTCTTAGCACCAAAAGAAAACAAGAGCGACGACTTTTAAGTCAAGCCTATGAAATTTTTCCAAAGTGGACCATGAGACAAGGCATCTTTCTTTTCTCTTAGCACCAAAAGAAAACAAGAGTGACGACTTTTGAGTCAAGCCTATAAATTTTTCCAAAGTGGAGAGAAAAAGTTGCCGGCCTTACTAGTTAGAGGTACAACGATGCCGCGGGATAGTCATGAAGAATGTTAATGCCTAGAAGACAATCAGGATGTCACCTTATGACATGGGCTACTTCTAACTTGTTTCTTCCTTATACGTGACGATACACCATCATGTTTAACATGAAATTTCTCATTCTTCACTATAAAATGCCCTAAACCTATTATTTGATAGTTAATATGACAAAGGAAGAACTATAGCTTTAGTCTCTCTAATATCGATGTATTTATTAACTCTCACCCTTCACCTTGCATTGAAGTCCCTTAACATTGGTCGAATCTCCTCTCACACGTTCTCTATTTCATTCATCCGGATAATGGTATTACTTGGGTGCAACACTTACCCTCTCTAGCCATACGTGCGAACTTCAAGATAAGGTCGTTTATAATCACCGGTTCCAATTGATTGATATTACCGTAAGTAAAACTTATCCTCTATCGCGAAAAGAATCATGTGAGAACTTCGGGACAAGCTCCTCAACAATAATCCGTCTCTCCCCCCTTCCAAAACCATATATGGAAGCCATCTTATAGATTCTCTTGGCAAAAGAATTGTGTAAGAGCATCGGGACAAGTCCTCTACAATCAAGGTCTATGGCCCACCCAAAACCGTATTTGGAAATCATTGTATAAATCAAGTAATCTTGTATCTTAATTATCACGAAGAAATGAGAACAAAGAAAAAGAGACTGTGGGTTTATAAAATATTTTACAAAATCAACCTATCCAGAATTGATGTCAGGATTATAATACCTATTTCTTAAGTTAGTGGCGTAACTATAAGGCTACTTGCATAATTTTTTTTTTTCACACCGATAATGTATGCTATAATCATCAAAAGAAAATTCTAAAAATGCATATTGTCATCAAATCCAAGTCGAGTTTGAACGTTTTGAGCATATCATCAATCCTAATGCCCACTTAACAGTGCTTCTTCCACCATGAGACATGGCATCTTCCTTTTCTCTTAGTACCATCAAGAAAGAAGAGTAACGACTTTTAAGTCAATCCTATAAAAATTTTCCAAAGTGGAGGGAAAAAGTTGCCAACTTTACTAGTTAGTGGAATGATGCTTTGAGATAGTCATGAAGATTGTGAACAACCAAGAACGACTGGGAGACAACACTTCCAGCTTTGTCACGATGAAAAGGTTAGGCTATCAATAGTGAGGAAAAGCATTAGCCCCAAGCCAGATCTATAAAGTTATACACTCAAAAGTTCATTGTCATGGACTCATGGTGGCCTTCAATTACTTTTGCATTCTTTAGTGTTTGCCTTACGCGAGGGTTAAACTTTTCTCAATGGATACAAGTACTCCTCTCTGTGCAATTATTGTTGAAGGCACCTCATTTTTTACCAATGTTTGACCACGCAATCTATTCTCGGATAGCACTTGCTCCAATAGAAAATTTCTTGGTTTCAAATGCGTCAAAGCCTAGAGTGCTGAAAAAAAAAGTTCGTCGAAATTATGATCAGTTGGTGTAATTGGGTTGTGCTTTGCAAGAACAACAACGCCCAATTTGCCCACATCAAACGGCTGGATCACAAATATCATGACATTAAATCACAGCTGTCCGATCTTGAGAGTGTCAAGAAAATTGTGATTTCCCATATTAAGTGATGAATTCAGGTATATTTAGTCACAACTAATGCCTTGAGAATTAGGTTGGTCAGAATTTTAACGAGAAATATATTGTGACCTTTCACCATGACCATTCTTTTAACCAAGTTTGCGGAAATTCATAATCCCGACATTTTTCCAAATGTCGGACATAAATTCAGGTCATGAGCTTTCCGTGAACATGAATAACGGGTGAATTGGCCGGAAGAGAAATCAAGGGTCAAAGTTCGGACAAATATAAAAATAAAATAAGTGATTTCTCAAAAAGAAGGGAAAATTTGTTCCAGGTGGTGGCATTCCTAACAAGCAAATGCGCATGGCGTTTGCAGCGCCAGGCCCACGCCCCCACTGAGGGCCCTGTACAATATCTCAATGACGGTGTGCAGTGGCCCAATGGCCTTCAGTAAGGCCCGAGGTCCCTTACGCATCATTTCCCTTGCTGACTTCCGATTTCTCCGTTTAAATACGGGGTCAAATGCTTATTTTTTCAAGGTAAATCATGTCAATAAGACTCCTTATGTATTTTGAAGATACACACACATATATGTATGTATGTATGTATGTATGTATGTATGTATTGTGTGTTTGTGCATGTGGACGAATTATCCTCTACATCTATAAGTTTATATGTATATAATGTTAACACCATGATGTTTGTGCATATACATCATTTCCCTTGCTTACTTCCGTTTTTTCCATTTAAATAGGGGGTCAAATGCTCATTTTTTCAAGGTAAATTATGTCAATAAGACTCCTTATGTATTTTGAAAATACACACACATATATATTTGTATGCATATGTATGTATGTATGTATGTATGTATGTATGTATGTATGTATTGTGTGTTTGTGCACGTGGACGAATTGTCCTCTTCATCTGCAAGTTTATATGCATATAATGTTAAGACCATGATGTTTTTGCTATTGAAGAATTTTCTTATTTCGCATGTAGAGAACAAGATACTGAGTGGAAATTGTTAGACTTGAAAGAACCTTTAGATTTTGGTGAACAAGCAAGGGACATGGGATCATTGAGGTGTTTAGACGGGACAAATAAATGGAGAACAACTTCAATAATATGAATGCATTAATATACTTGGAAGGACCTAAGTGTAGAAGGTGAATAGATTTAGATTAGGTGAAATCACCAAGTTTTGATGTTTTGCGTTTAAAGGAAGATTACATTGTGGATGGAGTGGACAATAATCCAAGTACTTGGAAATGAAGACCTAGCTTTAAATAGATTTAATTCAAATTCCAATTATTTTAGGCCTTGAAATCCACAAACAGATGGTGTGAAAAAGTCAGATGGGTTATATATTTTTTACTAAGTATAAGGAGGATCACATAGCTTCATAGAGATAGTTTGATCTATTTTGGGCAAGATTTATTAACTAACCCCATGTAAATGTTCCGAGTTAAGTAGAACCCTCCTAGAAGGCTAGAAAGCATGACTAAGGCCATTTGTGCCCTATGCAAGGGTAGGCACACCCTAGGCTTTGGTTAGCAATGAGAGGGCGCTCCGAAATGCTGACCTGTCTTTGGCGAAGGGGCCATTGGCCCCTATACCTATGCATAGAGTTTTCATTCAATGTCTTATTGACTCCATTTTTTCGTCCATATGAAGCTCAAGACTCAGATTGGATTTCCGAAAATGAAGCCAAATAGGTGGTTGTAGTGGAAAGTTAAGATATTCTCGTTGTTTAAAATCCACTCGATGGGATTCTTGGGGCTTAAGAAAACTTATGACTCAATTTTAAGATGAAATTAATCAATCTGGTCAAATCACAATATTCTTGACAACTCATGATCGGGCAACTATGGTTAAAAGTTGCGATATCTTGAGCACGGGCCATTCAACTTTAGCAAATTGGATATTATTGGAAAATTGTTAGCGAGTACGATCTAATTATACACTTGGATGGAATTTTTAACTAATTCTCAGTCAAATTTTGTCGAACGTTTTGCTAAACAATTAGGTGTCTACCGGCATTTTGAAAATAATGGAAAAATATTTGAAAACTAGGTTTAAAACCGACTCCATATCTCGATCATTTGCAACATGCATTGAATAGTATTGCTTATGGGCACTCATCCATGTTATGTTGTGAAACTTACCATAAATCGAACACCTTGTTGACACCTAAATTTTTGGAGTTGAATTTTGCTAAATTAAAAAAAAAAAAAAAAACACATGTCATATAGTTTAGAAACATTTTATCTTTATTTTATTTTATTTTATACTGTCAGTGAAGGAAATATTTTTCACATATTCCATTAAGATTTTTCACATATACTATTTTGTGCAAAAAGGGAATTTTTTGGATAGAACATGTGAAAAATAAAATAAAAAAAGGGAATATCGCGTGAGGTGAGTATATTTCAACGATATATTTAGGGGTATCGTGCGCGAACAAAAAGGAAAAAATATATACCGCAAAGATATATTTTTTAGACCTATATAATACCTCACGTGCAATAGAATTAAGGGGGAGAGATATTGAATATCGGCCGAAGGGGGCTTCTTCTCGTTTCTTTTAGGTCAAAATTCAGCACAAACAAAAAAGAAGAAGCGAAGAATTTCGGTTCTTGAAGAAATCGTCTGCTGAAAGTACAAAAGGGAAGAGAGAGTAGGACAGAAAAGAAAGTGCTGCAGAGAGAGGACGTGAGAGAGACAGGTGAGAGAGGGAAAGGAAAAAAAAGAGAAAAAAAGAAAGAAAATAGAAAGGGAAAAGAAGAAGAGGGCTTCTTCTTCGTGGGGCTGCCCGGTCCCCTTGCGGCCCCTCGCCGGAAGATCCGAGCGCCGGCGTCTCGCTCCGCCAACACCGCTGCTCGCCTGCAAGCTTCGTGCGCCGACACCTGAGTCCCTCCTCGCCGCCCCGCCTATTAGATCTCCCCGTGCTGCGCGACCCACGACTCCGGTGACCCGTGCCGCCACGCCCGCACAACCACCGATCTGCCAACCCAAGATCTTGCTGTTCGTTGCCGCCGGAGACCGTCTTCGCCGCCGCCGCGGCCCAAAGCCCTCTGCAGCCCAGCCCGACGCCCCTGCTTGCCTGGAAGTCGAAGCCCACCACGCCGCCGTTGGTCCGCCCGAAGCCAGGAAGACCCGCGCCGCTCGCCTCCTCGACGTCCTGCTGACCCACGCCGCTCGCCGCATCGTGCCTGCTGCCCATCGCCAAGCGCCGCTCGTCTCCTCCGGAGCCTCGCAGGAACCCTTGCCGGAGATCCCTCCCCTTCTCGCCGGCCGGTCTCTCACCTTTTTCTTTTTTTTGAAAAAAAAGAAAACAAAACAAAAGAAAACAAAAAAGGAAAAAAGAAGAATTAGGTAAATTTTATTTTCATTTTATTTTCTGTCATTTATCTTCTATTTTATTATTGTTGATATTACATATAGCTTATTATTTTCAGTGTGATTTACTCTTTAATGTGAAATTGAAATTGCATGATATGAAATTGCCTTGAAATTTAGTGATTGTCAGTCCGATTTTAGCGCCCGAAATCCGACTCGCAATTATTAAAAAAAATTGCCAATCCGATCTCCCGCTCGAGACCCGATTCGTGATTTATGTGAAAAATTGGCCAACCCGATCTCATGAGCGAGATATGGTTCGTCGATTTGGGTATCAATTTTGCTTGATGTCGTGGTATTTGAGTCAGTTTTATTTTTGTAAAAGAAAAAAATCCAAAAAAAGATTAGGTTTTTATTATCTTGCATGTTTAGATTAGGGATTTTATTTTGAATCATGAAAAAGAAAAAAGAAAAAGTGCATTCATTTAGGATGATAGTTTCTTTATTATTATTATTTGAATTGCAGGTTTAATTTTAATTTCGAATTTCATAAAAATAAAAAAATTAGAATTAGGGCAATCTTTGCACGTTATTGCATATTAGATAAAATTACATGTTTAATTTTAGGTCTAGATAGATCTTTAGATTAATTGCATGATAGTTTTTTTAATGCGTGTTTAGAAAGCATTTAGGATAGATAGTATTTCACTTTAGTTTGATTTTCCTTTTTAGTGATTTTAATTATGAATTTTCGTTAAATAAAAAATAAAAAAATCATGTGCACGTCATGTAGAATTAGGTTCATGAAATACATGTCATTTAGTGATTATTGCTAGGTTCATTTAATCAGAAATTGCACATCATTAGAATTAGATCATTTTGGTTAATTTAGATTGCATATTTAATTATTGCATGTTCATTAAAAAAAATCACAAAATCTTTTATTCATTCATATAGTTTAAGACATTTTGTCATGCCATATTATTTCATATTAGGTTAGAAGCATTGCATTATATTGCATATTGACTATATTCTCGTTAAAAAGTGAAAGCAAAATTGATTGATTGCTTGTTAATTAGAAATCATATCTAGGATTGCTGATGTGAATTCTGATCTAACACTGCAGATGCTTTCGTTGCTTTGAGGTAAGTCATGCATTATTTAATTGTTTTCCTGAGTGTTAAATTGGTGGTTTGCATACCCGTATGATCACCTCACATGTTAGGGAGATAAATTAAAATCAATTCAAATTGCTTGCCAAACATTTTTTAAATAAAGAATGGTACCGAAAGGGCATTAGAGAAATCTAGTGTAACCAAGTCTCCGTACCCATAGTCTCTGGTTCGTAGGAGTAAAATAATTCTCCCATTACTTTACTTGGGTTTCTAATCGACCCACCAAAAAAATAGATTAGTGGCGACTCCCAATTAAAAAAATCAATTGCATGTTAAGAACTCAAACCTAAGTTGCGAATTGGTATGGGCTTGGGAGAGCTGAGTTAATTTTAGGCTTAACAATCCATTAGCCAAACCCCCGAAAAAATTGGTCGCGACACACCTAAATATTAATTTGTTCTGGTATCATCTATCCTAAATGTAGGACCAATGCATGTCATTTTTCTTTTATTTAAGCCGTGAATAATACGTACACATTTGCCCCCGTCACGAATTAGCTAGTTGCACGTCATGCATTGTATTTTCCTTTCATAATTAGATGAGTACCACAAGAAAAAATGACTGACAAATCACGTTATCAGTTTCCATTCAATCTTAAATATATTTTATGTTTAAGTCACGGTGGAGGGCGATTCAATTTTTGATCAGTGTAAAAGTAATTCCCGAGTTCGATCTTCAAACACCCACGAACAACAAGCTAACGAAACAGAAATCTAATTCCACCGTCATTAACAACTACCCCCTCGAAGAAGCTAACTAACACCTAAACTATTGAGGTGTGGTCATACTCCCTATCAATAAGAAGCCACACAGGTCTCGCTTGTAGGGTGCAAAGCCCCTACAACGGCAATGGACTTTTATAATTTGGACCCATATTAAGCTATATATAATCTCTTTCTCATATAATTGAAAGTTATAACAAAGAGGTGAGATGTACTAATTATCTAAGTAGCATCGACACTGACACGTGATACGACATGACACGACGACACGCCATTTCTCAAAAAACAGAGAATTCCGACACTTTGAGACATGTTGTATATTAAATATATATTTTTATATATACATAATAAATTATCATTTTTATGATTATTTCAATCAAATTAATTTGAATCAAATTCATAAATAAATAAGTAATTAAAAAATCTTAGAATGAATATACACTAAAAACATTAATCTGCCATTTATTAATATCATTTATTATTTTAATTTGACAAATTCAATTCTATTTCAATTATTCATAAAACTTGGAGAAAAAACAAGCGATCCATATTCTGGACTCGCATGTTAGATATGTTGGAAGATGAGAAAAAAAAAACTTAAGGAGTAAATTGTGTATAAGGTGAAGTGAGAGTCAAAAGAGAAGAGAATACTAGGTTTTTCTTCTTTCTCCATTTATTATTTTTATTATTGTGTTTTATTTTTTCACACACGCGCGCGCGCGTGCGCATGCACGCACATATATATATTTTTGACCTCTAATTTATTGAATTTTTAAAATTGACCTCGATATCAGAATCATGCATCAGAAACTCGTATGTCAGAATTCCGACTCGAGTGTTAAAGAGTGTCGAGAAAGTTGACTAGGTGTCGAATTTTCCAACACGTGTTGATTGAGTGTCGAAAAGTGTTTGAGAGTGTCGGAGAGTGTTGGACACGTGTCGAAATGTCCGACACGACATGAAAGCTCTTAGAGAGTGTCAGTGCTTCATAGCTAATTATAATGGAATCATATGCTGGATGTAGCCCTAGTTTAAAAGTAAATTAGGATAAACCTTGTATCTAGATTTCTCTTTCTTGCCTTTACTCTCCATTTTGTAGTGTTTGGGCACCTAATCTTACCATAAACTAGCTTTTGATATTGGGCATTTTGTTGACATATTTTATATGATAACTTGTGCGGGCATGTGAACAGTTGTAAAGCCATTTGACTTGAGATAGCAATCAATATGAAAGTGTATGTTACTCTGTGTTGAACTCAGAAAATTTTTGTTGCTATCCTATTCTGGTTTCTATTTCAATTTGTCTACCATCTTTTGACATGCTGAGTTATATTGTCCCTTTTAAATTACGGTTGGATGCATACAAACAGGATAGTATCATGTCAAACTGCATATCCAACAACTCATGGTATCAACGAATTTCTCTGTAAATGGCGATGTGGAATTTTGTGAATTCCATGTCATTGTTCATATTCCGGCTATATTTTGAGAACTTGATTGTGACTACTTAATTTTTTTATTAATCTATCAAATCCGAAAAGGTTTCCAACGAGAGGGTCGGAGTGCATTTTCAAAATGCAGGGGGTTTCCGGGTAACTTTGATAAAATTCCCGCGGGGGGAGGGGCAGGCGGGGTTTGTCCAAGTAATCTACCCTAGAATCAATATCTCTATAGGAAAATAGGTCTTGATTAAGAATTTTTTTTACGAGAGGGTCGGAGTGCATTTGAAGAAATGTTATTAATTTGTGGCAGCAGAGTTTACGGATCTGTACATAAACTTTTTATCCCTACCCGGGGCTTGATTGCAATTTCAAGAAATTGAAGGGCTAGGGTTAAACTCACCCATGTCAGGAATACAATTCTTGCTTCTCTCTTTTTTTTTTTTTTTTCCATTTAATTTTTGCATTAGAGAGTAAAGTTCCTATTTTGACTTATGTATAACTTGTTATTAACACAGCAATGGGATTTTCATATTTCTTGAAAAAAAATTGCATCCTAATTTACCGCATATAGAGGAACAACAGAGTTAAGGATGGGCCCATGGCCCAGCTTATAAAAACACTAGACACTTTCTACAGCGTGGGACTAGCCCATGCAGTTACATCTTGACATTATATCTCTAGTCTTTCTATACAATAAAGCAAACCCAATTATTTTCTACGTGGCGTTATATCTCTAATCACTTTGTACAATAAAGTCATCATTTAAGGCAACACAATCACGGATTGGTGAATGGCTGATGCCAAATTGATGTCACAAGACCCACGGTCATCAAGGAGGAGTTGAAAAAAGGTCAATAGTAAGCGAAGATTAGAGAAAAGTCAAATCGGAAGATATGGCAAATATTATAACCGCTTATGATAAGAACATGTAGGTAAGGACCATCGACGTGAAGCGGGTGAGTTGTAATCTGTAATTTAAAGATAACAGTACAATGACAGTTATATTTTGTACAAGCCTATATAAGGCCAAGAGGCATTGATTGTAAAGGATCCACAACCAATAACACGTGTATAATTGTTATCCAATTCCAGTTTTCAATTTTATCGATTTGCTCATCTTTATTCTTTAAATTGTCTTAATTCACTTTCCTTATCATTAGTAATCCTTTTTACGCAAATCCCTATTAGAATTATCACAAAGCCTGATTCGTATTAAAAGTTAAAAATCAAACTGTTGCTGAAAGGTATTTCGTCAATGATCCTATTTTGGCAAAACACAATACTACTGGTCAAAACTTTAAACCGATATCTTCTCGAAACGACTGAAACAGAAGAAAGAAAGAAAGCCAGAAAGATTGACAAAGGAAAATAAATGGAGTTCCAAGAAGTAAACTTTGGGTAAATTGGAGGCAGACACGGGGAAGTGGATCAACACGTGCAAACCCCAATTCCGTTGATCACAGGTACAAGACAAAGATATCTAGTGTCGTGCTATTCTTAGCAGCTGCAAAACTGCTACGCTAGTTCTCTCCAAATTAGATCACAGGTATACGATATGAAGGGAAAAAAAACATTAACGAAGGCCGAATGATGGCGATTCAGGTCGTACAGAGAGGCAAGGCAAGAGGTGCACACAAAAAAAAAAAAATATCTTCATTCGCTTGTGAAATTGCATTATGTGAGTTTGTAAATTGTCCTGCCCATCGCGCGAGCTTAAGAAGCTAGTTGGAGTAGTAATATCAGGATCCTTCAAGTTCCGGTCAAGAGTTTGAGGTAAATTTATGTGCTCTCTTGAATATGAATAGGCTTGCCAATTGCAAAATTACAAAAAAGAAAATGAATATTATTTAAGGAATAGGGAGAGTTTAGAAGTCGATCAGAAGAGAAGCGCATGAACTCCTTAAAAGATCGCATGTGCCTTAAAATTCACAACCGATCTTAGAGAAATCTAAGGAACTATAAAGATAAATAGGAATCAGTTTTATCTCCATCTTAGACATACAAGTCTCTACATAGAAAGGAGAGAGAATAAGAGAGAAGGCAAGAAGAACAAGTCAACAATTCCTCCAAATTCTAACACCGCTACAGGTCAATCACACCATAAATATCCATGTAGATTAGGCATCGAAATGGTAAAAATCCTTTCCAGGAAACGTCAGGAAATATAATATCAGATAAGAAACTATTAAATAAATATTTTCTCATTAAATCGTACCTCCCTTTATGGGGGATTTAAATGAATTCCACAAGCTTAAGACAATAACTTCAATTTCCACAAATGTCATGTCTAGGGTCGAAGAATATATATGAATACTATGTATTTGATTCCTGTCAAGATTCATTGAAAGGGGAATACTTATTAGTCCCTTACGTTGAATGTACTAGTATAATCGCGAACCAAGAAATAAAAAAACAAAAATAGAGGACACGATGATGTCTATCCTTCCTTTGTTTGTAGGAGTTTATCATGAAAATGGCGATCTCCTTCCCATTGCTTCCCTCCCCGCTCGCACAACTAGCATGTGACGGAGACCACTAATCACCATTCGTCCTCAAAAATGCCTTTCAACCATTCGATGATCGTTCCACGATATGTTCCGATGATTTTCCCCGTTCTTTTTACCTTAGTCAAAGCAAAAGGAAACAAAAAAAGACAGAAAGTCAACTTGCGATCGTCAGAATGTCTTTTGCCACAGATTTAACTACAATACACACTGGCAAGAATATTCCCCTAAAAATGGTAAGAATACAGTTTTTTGGTTTGAAACATTAACTTATAGGATCACACTTTCAAATATGTATAGTCATGGATTGAGTAATGACTAAAGAGGTTTTCTAAGATCCCTTAGGAGATTATTCCAACAACATACAAAATGTTGTGTTTTTTGTGCATTCTATAGTACTTTCGACACAAAATTTCATATCATATGAACACTTCAAAGACTTTCTATAAATAAGGGAAATTCATTCTTTTGTGATCAAAGCATCACCAATGTCCGTTTTAATCCACAAATATTTAAAAGGCGTCTCAAATCCTCAGCAGTACGGGCTCAAGTTCAAACTTTTAAGCTTTGCCTCAACCAAAAAAGGGGAGACAAATTTTGTCGCAGACAGTACAAAGCAAATATCTGTTACAAAGGGCTCCGTGCTAGTGCCAAAAGCAGCTCTGCGAGTAGTTTGACCGCATAGAAGAAACATAATAGCCCAACAACCTCTAGTAGTAAGACCTAATTCAACAATCAAATTTGCAGTTTTAGGACCCAAAAATATATTTTAAAAAAGAAAGAAAGACCATGAGAATTAATTACCATCCGCAGTGGGAGCAGCAGCACCGCTCGACCTTCTAAACGGTGGTCCCATAAATGAAGACGAGACAATAATTCCATTGAAAAGCAAAGAAAGTTTAGGAGGAGAGGCCAAAAAAATAAAAATAAAAACGGAAAGGAAGCTCGAAAACAAAGGTCTTATGGTCGGGCCCCTCCATCAGGGTCTGGGATAGAGGTGATGGCAGCTTCATCTCTCCTTGATGTTCCCCATCTTCGTTAACGAAAACACTTGCACGACCGTCCAAAGACCAACGACGTTCTCATCGATCACAAATTTATTCACAATAACAGGCATATTCTCATATTGAAAAGATACAAATATATTCTAAGAGAGCATGCTTAAAACTTGATTCAATTGACACATTCCATTCGAGTGTTAACCGTAACTTAAAACCACAAAATTATCAAAAGCACAGCTCTATTGGTCACCTCTTTTGGTTGTCGATTGGCGATAATCAGCTCCGCCAGTCGCCAATGCTGCTGCTATCGATCCTTGTCGGTCATAGTGGCGGTCACGGGTCGTTCTTCGCTTTCATCGTCGACAAGAAGTATTATCCAATAAGATCTCAACGTGTTTGTCATCCATGCGATGAAAAGGGTAATTTTAATCCAAACCATTTGCATCGCTCATTTTAAGATGGGCAGGATACGGAAAATAGATCAAGCCCAACCCTGAGGCTGAGAAGTTGAAAGAATGCTATCGATCCCTGTCGGGACACGTCGTCATTTAAAAGAATCATAAACACCAAACGACATCTCATTTTCCGTCAATTCTTGGCATTAAAAATCAACGGCTAGAAGAAAAAAAAAAAGAAAAAAGCCAGAGTTTCCCTCTCGACCTCAAAGCTTCTCTCTAATTCAGGCAGTCCTCCTTCGTTCCACGCCAAACCAGAAACGAAAAATGGCAAGAAAGGCGGCGTGTCCCTGCCACGTCTCACGACAATCGCCCGACTTCCGGCGCCTAGCCGAGTTCTACAAAGGGGTCTCTCTCTTTCTCTTTCCCTCCGCCGGTCGGGTTTGTCACTTTCTTTCGGGTCCTGGATTCCTCTTGTGCTGATTGCAGATTCTGGCGTTGGAGGAGGTGGAGAGCCCCAAGTTCGAGTTCAAGGTGATATGGCCGGTACGGCATGAGCTCACCCGGCGGTCGATCCCAAGTACCTTCCCTGAGCCCACCATGTCTGCTTCACCATCTCCAGTTGCGATCCTTTCGTGCAAACTCTTTCGAGGTTAATTCTTTCTTTTGGTCTGGTTGAGTTGAGACTTGAGAGAGATAGAGAGAGTCCATGGACACGAATGTGGCTTCGCGCATTTCGCGAGCTTCTTTGGACTTCGATCTTGGAGAGACTAGCTCTCGCTCGATCACCAGTCCAAAGCTTGAGGTCACCACCGCACCGCCGGAGTCATCGATTATCTCTATCGTGGACAGGTACTCCTCGAAACAGAGTCCAGGTTAGTCATATCAGCGAACACCTTCCTTGCAAACTCGGTTCCTCCGCCACAGCGTAATCAACCGCAATAGAACTCGGACAACAGCGAGGGCAAAGCAGGAATGAACTGAAATCATATCTAGAATTTAGTCAAATACAAAACGACTTGATCTAGCTGTGGGCGTCATCAATGAGTCAGCGAAGGCCACAAACGGCTTCAAGCCATCGCCCTCAGAAACTCGACGCTGGGTACGCGCAATCCCGAGGCCGAAGCCCAAAGCAATGCTGAAGAGGGGCAGATGACGGAAGAAGAGGAGGCTGGAGCATGGTGCTTGAAGAATCGCGGAGCAAGCGTAGTCGGATTGAGATCGAGACTGTCACAGGCGAGGCAGTGATAGTGATGGCTGCCGGAGAGGGGAAAACCTAAACAGAGGAGCTATCGGCGGTATCAGAGACATGCCGGCGGTGGGAGAGGAGCTGCGCCGGAGGCGGAGGCGGAGGCGGAGGCGGAGCCTCGGCGAGTTGAGCTAAGGGTCCTATCGGCTCGAGTTATGGGCTGAAGCAATGGGCTGGGTTGCGCTCGTGGTTGGACCGGGCTGCATAGGGCCAAACTTAAGGGATGGGCTGGAGCTTTATTATTGTCCTTTCTCTCTCTCTTCTTTTTCTTGATCTTTTTTTAACTTTTCGTTTTTGTACTTATTTATTTTTCTATTAAAATGCATTTGTGATCCGTCAAACGCTAAGCATCTCACAAAGGAGATATTACGTACGTATTACTATGTTGGTGCGCTTTGTAACAAGATGTTGTAAAGTACTCTATATGACAAACTCAACATATGTGTAAGGCAATATAAATGCCACAAAATTAGGAAGCAATCTCTTCATAGAACTTTGTCTCCTATGATTGGAAATAACTAGGACCTTCATATTTAATTTAGCATTTCAAAAGACACGGTCGAACAAACTTCGAAAGTTTTGATGTACTTTTCTTAGAAACCTATCTTTAGGTAGAGAATGCAACTAACAGACAACTAGGAATTCTCTCTTATTACCAATGCAATATGGATAAAGCCATACAAATTCAGGACTAGACTTTTTCCCCTTTTTCCTACCTTAGATGGTCTTGAGGAATAACCCGTAGGTGCATGCAGTTAGGAGGTGAATGAAAACCATGACCTATTTATGTAGCATATTTTAATAGACTTATCCCTTACAGGTCATTATTAAAATATTGATCTTCACTATTCGGCCAATCACTTTATTATTGCAACTAAGACATGCTAACCCGATATAATAATAACACATAACCATGATTGAGCAATATAATATTCTCAATATATTTATAAATATTATAACAGAGCATTTTTCAAGGACCGAAATATTATGCAATTAATGTTAGCCCACATTTTATAGAAATTTTGAACACATTATGGTCGAAAATTACAATCTTCCTATTAGTGTTACACTATTGGTCTTTCAAGCAAATGTTTTGGTATTTTCAAATGTTTCAAGCTAGTAATGAATATCATTACTAGCTAAAAAGAACTCAAAATTCAACATTTTATAACCAGAAGAAAAAATATCTCTCATGGAGGATTGAACAATATTGAAGGCACACTCGGGGAAGAAATTGCCTCTTGACTGAGCAAAACATTGAGACTTTCATTTAATCTTGGAGCCACCACTTGACTATCTAAACCAATCATGGTCATTACGTGACCATATCAAATCATTGAGATTTTCCCACGATTTTGTATAATGCTAGGCAAAGTCAACAAGGATCACCACATTAACCGACTCAACAATATTATATATTCAA
Organism: Eucalyptus pauciflora; assembly: GCA_007663325.1. NCBI lineage: Eukaryota > Viridiplantae > Streptophyta > Magnoliopsida > Myrtales > Myrtaceae > Eucalyptus > Eucalyptus pauciflora. The sequence goes on along the minus strand of VMYD01000100.1, from coordinate 183,515 downwards.
GTGTTCACTACATAATGGCTACAATCATTAAGCTTAAATCCCTCAATGCATTCTTTGCTAGGAAATTCGTGCAAATGACATTCAAATAATATACCACTTTTATCATCATTAGGGATCACACAGGATATAGTCCCAACTATTGTGCTCAAACACATCAATAGCACCCCTAAAAAAAATCAAGTAGATTACAGAATATGTTGATGACAAAAATTAGCATTAGGAAAGTGGTGCGTACATAGGGTCATGCCGTAAATGATCTTAATGGTCTAATAATTAAGTTGAAGTATGAAATTAACATCTGACTGTAGCTTCAATTCTCAGTGAACACATGACCACCAGGTAAAAACTGATCTGGACAAGAATCAAGCTTCTCCTCTCGGGCTTCTTGAGGAAATTCTGTGATTAGAAAAGTAGTAAATGTCACATGCATTGTAAGGCAGAGTGCATAGAATCATTTAAAGCTACTTTATGCAATGTTAGATGTTTAACTACATCATCTTATCAAAAAATACAATTTTAAACATCGCCAATAATATTCAAACAAGTCTCTATACTCACAAGGGCGTTTAAACATACATTTGTGATAAAATAATTAACTGTTTCTGATATCACACGCAAACAGGAGAATATCTTATTGTGCTAGAATCGGCACCAATGATATCACATCCAGATTTGTGCTTTACATGTAGACTACAAAGAGTCATAAAACTATAATTCAGAAGTAATTTCATGACGAGATCACCTCAAAAATGGGAATTACCTTGAACTGCAAGTTTGACTTAGGTTATAGTCAAATGAAGGGATGAACTAACAGGAAAATCGAAAATGAACAATATAATCAGAATAAACCAAGAATCAGGAATGAAGAGCAAGGATGTTGTCCAACTTCATATTGAAGACCTTTATAGTGTCCTGGTTGTGACTGGCTACTATCATACAAGGAAATCTATAGCTATAGGTATACTCCATCTTAGCATGAGCATCATATCCTACTGCCACAGCAAGAAACATCAGCACAGCGCCATAATTCATGCCATTCCCTTTTAACAGGACTATAGAAGGTTACACAATGCAGCCCACTTATTATATGCACAAGTAATTGACAATCATTCAACATGCAACAGAGTTGCATAATAATACCATATATGTTGTCCATGATGTTCAGAAAAGTGATAATCATAATCCAAAGGTCTTACCTAGTTGTGCAAAGCCATGAGAGGTTCAACAGGAAGAACCAATGCATGCGGATCTAATAAGAAGCCTGAGTAACCCGTGACCTGTGAGGCTTTGGAGCTGAAATCCAAATATCAGCATTTAGTATTTATCTATAATATTTAAACTAATCATATTCCGCACAATGTCACATACATCAAATGAATGAAAAAGGATGGGAAATGACATTCAAGTTACAGATTTCTATAAAACAGAGAAGGAAATCAAATTAATTATATAATTGCCTAGACAGATTATTTCAAGGCCATATTATCTGTATGTAATGAGTTGCCAAAGCGTACTAATTATCTTAGAAGCATGAAAAGGTTAAGGTCAGATCAGTCTCTTGAAATATATGCAACTAAAGAGCTCAAATTGGAGAATTGCTCGACCAAGAACCATATATGTTAGTAATTCACAATAACGATCAAGAAGATACTTCTCTCAATGAGTCGAATGAACGGATTAGCTATTAAAATACTGCACTTCGTCTTTTTCCTTAACCAAGGACATGACGTCCCATTTCTCAAATGACAATCTGGCTACGAATACCCAGTCTAGAGGAAAAAGCTACATTTGATAAACAAGGCATCTGAAAATTGGCCAAAAGAAAAGACTGTACATCTATTACTCTTACCTTTTGTTACTGAGCAAATTATACACCCATTCTTTGCAACCGTTATGTGGCTGAACACCGTTTTACTGAATCAACTATACTTAGGTTGCATTTGATCAGATTTCCATTACTGCAAGAGAAACAAGAAAAAAGTTGGAAACATTCATAAATCACAGAGACATTTGAAAAGGGGAAAAAAGATTAAATTTCTGTGGAAGCAACCAACTATTTCTGATGATTCTGCATTTTCACCTAGCTCGTCAGCTTGAAACCCAAAACAGATTCTATTTGAAAAAAATGTCCAAATACCATGCAAGATATAATTTAGCAGAATAATTGACAGAGCCTCATTAGCTTGAAACCCAAAACAGATTCAATTTGGAAAACATGTCCAAATACCATTCAAGAGATAATTTAGAAGACTAATTGACAAAGCACTATGCAAAAGAAAATATCATCCAAGCAAAAACAAGTTCATGGATAAAGGATGCTTAACTTAGGAAGTTTACATTTAGGTCTGTACTACAGAAAACAGATATTCAGGCAAGCATATTAACTCTGAAGTGTACTATTTAAATCATTTGACAATGTCCTTCAAGATCAAACAACATGCTGTAAACAGGGCATACTTTGAGGCTTTTAATACAAATGGACAAGTTCTCTCATGGAGTTATTGGCATTGGTGATCTGATTGAGAGAAGATTTATGGATTACTTGTATGCTAATACTGGCTAGGATGGGTTTCAATTAGCTCCATCTTCCAAACGTCGCATATGAACCATGCTCCCTATTAACAACAGTCTCATTCTCTCTATCATGAAAATATGCAATAATTAGGGCTAGTTTTTGAGATTCACAAGGTGGTCCTTTATCTGCAAGGAGCATCCTCTTGCTTGATGTCGTATTCAGTAAGGCAATGAGCTACTTCATGTTTCCCACAATACTTTTCACTTGTAATCAGATTATTAAGAGCAGCATACTTGAGCTTCTTCTTTTAAAACTAATAATTCAACATAAAGACATTGTCTGTAATCTAGATTAGCTACCCTATGCACTGCTCCAATCACAATGAAATAGATCCTATTTCACTAAGTTTTTAACTTTTATGTCAACAAAGTCCGAGTAAAAAATTAATGACTTTTGAACGAGGTTAGGAAACATGAAATGTCAGATCATGGCAGCATTAGACAGATGAAAAATCATACTGGAAACAAAGCCATACACCACAATTGAGGAAGCACATGTCCTCATGTATGCAAGAAGAGACAATTGCAACTAATAAACAAGAAAAGAGATTTCTTTATCGAGTACATTGCCCATGGCATATCAGAAAGTCCTCAGTTAAAATATCATATTTCTTTGAAGAAGCTAAGCTTGCTAAATACTGGAAACACATGCCATACACCACAATTTAACAAGCACATGCCCTCATGTATGCAAGAAGAGACGATTGCAACTAATAAAAAAGAAAATAAATTTCTTTATTGAGTACATTGCCCATGGCATATCAGAAAGCATAAATTACTCATAGTTAAAAAATCATAATTCTTTGAAGATGTTATATTTACCATTTTAAAAACATTAAAGACATCAAAAAAATCTTGCTAGAGTGAAAAAACACAGGGAAGAAGAAATGAAGAAACAGAGGGGAATGGGAAAAGGAAAGAAAGAACTAAGGTTACCTTAACTTGTAGTACTTTCTAGAAAAGTAAATTTTTTAGGGCTAACAAAAAAAAAAAGAAAAAGGAAATGTCTAACAAGTCACATTGATTTAAAAAATTAAAGGAAACAAAGAAGGGAAAGAAAGATATAATTTTAACTTAACTTATTGACACTTCTGGAAACTTGAGTTGCTTAGATTTAGACTTGGAAAAGAACATAAAAAGTGGAAAATTAGTTCCATAAACCTCCATTTCATTTCATGGTTATGTGTCGCAATATTCAAAGTGTGGCAACAAACAGAATTACTATGAAACCATATCCATCATTAATCAACATAAGGAGTCATATAAACCTCTAGTAAGCTATACTTGTCAATAGACAGACGTCACAATTTCAAAGGGGGCTAAGTAGATATGAAATCAGCAACAAAAGCAAGTTCCGAAACTGACCTAATGCATGCCTCAGAGGTACTTAAATGCAATGACTATTGAGCCACAGCCTCCAAATTTATCATTTGCACAGCCATAATATGCTTCCTCTACACCTAAAAATGGCTAAGAGTCATCGAATCATATTTGAATTAATAAATTTGATGAAAGTTTAGTATTATTTCAGTTCAGTATTGTCGCGACCCAATTTTTCGGGTTTGTCACCTAAAACTAGGTTGATGGACTACTAAGCCTTTAAGCTTAGCTCGGGCTCTCCCAAGCCCATACCAAATCGTGACTTAGGGTTTTAACATGCAAAAGATTATTATCTAGGAGTCGCCATTAATCAATTTGGGGTAGGTTGATTAGACACCTAAGTAAAATAACGGGAGGATTATCTTACTCCTACGAACCAAAGACTAAGGGTACGGGGACTTGGTTACACTAGACTATCCTAGTGCCCTTTCGGTACCATTTCTTTTTAATTTTCAAAAAAAGTTTTGCAGGCAGCTTGATTTGATTTTAATTCATTTTCCTAACGTGTGAGGCGATCATGCGAGTGCACAAACCACCAATTTAACACCCGAGAAAACGAATAAAATAATGCAGAACATACCTTAAAGCAACGAAAGCATCTGCGTTGTTGGATCAAAAATCATATAGACAATCCTAGATATGATTTCTAATTAACACACAATTTCAATTTTTTTTTTTTGTTTTCACTTTATTTAATGAAAATCATGCGATGCATGCTAATAATCTAATATGTCGTGACGACATGACCTAAACTATATGACATGAAGAAATGCAATAATTAAATGCAATCTAAATGATATAATTATAATAACATGCATTGCGATGCAATGACATACACAATTATTTAAACTAAAATGACATGTCTCATGCAATTTAATATGCGAGCTATATGTCACGTGACATTTATTGAATGACTTAGTCTAATGACAAGAAAGTTCTAATTAAATGATCTTAATGAAAACTAAATGACGTGCATTTGATGTTTCTATTTTTTTAAAATGCAATCTATCCTAAAAATTGAAATTAACTTATGCAAAGACAAATTTTGTATTTTCTTTCATGAAATTCGAATGCAAAAATGATCTAGTTAGATTAAAATTCTATCTAATTTAAACTAAGGATTAAGTCATATTAAATCCTAATTTAAACTAAGACATTATCTTAACCTAACATGCAATCTATTTAATATGCAATGACGTGCGGAGCATGCCCTAATTCTACATGACATATGCATGATATTTTTTTTTTATTTTTAACAATGTTGAAATTTAAAATTGCCACGTAATTAAACATGCAACTTAAATTAAACAAAAACTAAGATCCTAAACGAATGCATTTTTTTTTTGTTTTTATATTTTTTAAATCTAAAATAAAATCTATATTCTAGATATGCAAGAAAACAAATTGAAACCTAATTCGAATATCTTTTTGATTTTTTTTCTTAGTGATTTTCTAAAGCAAGCAATTATCAACTAAATCTTAAATCTAAACAAGCAAGATATTCAACAAATAAAGGATTAAAATAGACGAAAAAATAACCCGTTATCTCATGGATCAAATTAACGACTACTTTTAACCCTGAACATCAGACAAGAAATCAAAATAATTAAAAACCTAATCCGAAATCTTACGGATCAAATTAATAATTAAATTAATTCAACAATTAATATATCGCAAACAAAACCCCAAAAGTTAATACAATTAAAAAAATGACCCGAAATCTTACGGGTCAAATTAATAATTACAATAAACCTTAGGGACAATTCTACGGATAATGCCTACATAATTCATGAAATGAAAGTCACTTCAAATTCACATAATAATTACTAAACCTAAAAGAAATAAATAAAATAAAGTAAATAGAAAAAGAAAATAAAACTACCTAATTTCTTTTCTTTTTTTTTTTGTTTTTCTCTTTCCTGCTTTCCCTTTCCACGCACGTTCGTGGGTCTCCAAGGGCGGTAGATCAAACGATCCGGCGAGGGGAACTCCGGCAAGGGCAGATCGGCGGCGGCGGCAACACAGGGGCGTGGCTCGGTAATCATGGACGGCGAACGAGACCGGCGAGGGAGCGGTGGCTTCGCGGACCGGCGCGGGTTGCAGGCGGCTGCGGGGCGGTGGTGTCTGGTGTCGCGGCTCTAGCGGCTGCGGCTGTGGTGTGCGCCGGTCCAGGGGCGGAGGATTCAGGTCATGGTGGCTGAGGCGGAGCGGCTCGAGCGGAGGTCGAGCGACGTGGGCGCAGGTTGCGGGTCGCCGGATCGGGCTGCGCGGCGGTTCGCGAGCGGAGGATTCCGGCGTGGGCGTCGGGGCGAGCGAGTGTGCTCGTGGGATGCGGCAGTCGCGGCTGCCGGTGGAGGATGATGGGCGGCTGTTTCTTGGGGCGGCGCGGCACGAACAGGAGAGCTCGGGCGGACACTTACGGGGCTTCGAGCAAGGTAGTCGCGGCTGGTCTCGGCTTCCAGGCGGTGTCGGAGCTCACGATCAAAGACCGGCGGAGGCGTGGCTTGGCGGAGCAGCCGAGCGGACTGGCGAGGTGGCGAGGCGCGGTCGTGTCCGGCGTTGCAGTGGTGCGGCGGTGTGGTGGTGCTGGTGCGGCGAGATCAGCGGCGTGGCCTGGCGGCGGCGGCTGCACAGGGGATCGGCGGCTGTGGCTACACGAAGAAGAAGATGAACAGCGCACCTTTCCCCCTTTTCTTTTCTCTTTTCCTTTCTTTTTTCTCTCTGACTGCTGCACGTCCTTTCTCTCCCCCTTTTTACTTTTTCTCAGAAGCTTTTTGCTCTCCTTTCTCTTTTTTGGTATTCACTTTCTTCTTCTTTTTTCTTTTGTGTTCTCCTCCTCAAAACCAAGAAAGAAGACCCCCTTTACCCTACCGTATGTGACCCTTTTATACACCAAAAAAATGTATCCTTGTGGTATATTTCATTGCCAATTTTGCTCACGTAAAATTCCATTGAATATATCGTTTCACCCCGCGCAATATTTTTTGCATATTTGATAAAAAAAATTCCCTTTTGCACAAAAAAATGCATCTCTCAATGTATATTACCTAAATCTATGAAAAATCTTAACAAAATAAAAAAAATTAAATTTTCCTAAACTACATGCTATGTGATTGTTTTTATTTATTTTTATTATTTTTATTTAGCAAAAATCAAATCTCAAAACTTTAGGTGTCAACAGCTGCCCCTCTTTGAAGGTGAGCTCGCAGAGGTTGTCTTTAAAGACAAATTGAGACCTAAATTTTGTCATGCTCATGCAATGAATGATTTTTTGTTGGAACATGAATTCCATTTTTTTAATGCAAATTATATGATGCATGGAAACACTAATGCAAATGATAGATGAACCTACCTGGGATAACTTACCTTTGAGGAGGATAGAGTAATTCGAGGTAGTGGGTGTTATCTATCCAGGTTCCGTACCATTCTATGGTCGCCTAGAATAGTAACATGACTTTGTGACAATACTGCTTTCCCAGGACCCGTACCATTTTACGGTCGCCCAGTATGGCAGAAACGAGCTGCTTTCTCAGGACCCGTACCATTCTACGGTCGCCCAATATGGCAGGAAGGAGCTGCTTTCTCAGGACCCGTACCATTCTACGGTCGCCCAATACGGCAGAAAGGTTTTGTAAGGAACTGCTTTCCTAGGACCCGTACCATTCTACGGTCGCCCAGTATGGCAGAAATGAGCTGCTTTCTCAGGACCCGTACCATTCTACGGTCGCCCAATACGGCATAAGTATTTTGTAAGGAACTACTTTCCCAGGACCCGTACCATTCTACGGTCGCCCAGTACGGTAGAAATGAGCTGCTTTCTCAGGACTCGTACCATTCTACGGTCGCCCAGTACGGCAGAAAAGGTTTGTCTAGGACCCGTACCATTCTACGGTCGCCTAAACAGGGATTTATTTTTCAGGACCCGTACCATTCTACGGTCGCCTTGACTGAAAATTGATTTTTCAGGACTCGTACCATTCTACGATCGCCTGAATGGGGAAATTGCTTTGTCTAGGACCCGTACCATTCTACGGTCGCCTAAACGGGGGTTTACCTTCCAGGACCCGTACCATTCTACGGTCGCCTGAATAGGGAAAAAAGTTTTGTCTAGGACCCGTACCATTCTACGGTCGCCTAAATGGGGATTTACCTTCCAGGACCCGTACCATTCTACGGTCGCCTGAATAGGGAAAAAAGTTTTGGGGACAACTCCAACAAGTGTCAGTGTACTCGAAAAGGAAAATACCTATACAACGACAAGTATTTAAGATGTAGATAGAGATATACTTACCTGATGACATCTCTGCTCATTGGGGATATGTCTCTTGTAAATATGGGTCTTTGGCTACGAAAGCACGCCATGATAATAATATAAAAGGACAGCTTGACCGAGTCAAGTGTCGAGAATGGGTAGAGATATACTTACCTGATGATATATCTGATTCTTTGGGATATGTCTTTTGGAACTTAGATATCTTGTGGAGGCCTCTCATCTCCTAGTACAAATAAATTTTGGAACATTAAGGATGCACCTTGAATGCTCATGATGGTTTCTTATCTCCTCATATCATGAGGCATCTTGAAAAGACCTGAATGTTAGGAGCTCTTGAGTCTTTAAGAAAACATTATATGTTAGACATGATTAGAGTAAAAATGCATTCACCAAAGAAATAAGCAATTAAAGCTATTCTGGAATGCAAACTTCAAAATCTACTGAAACTTTTATCAATTCAATCAAGATGCGTGCATAATGATTTTTGCATCATCCGAATTTCCACTAGAGAGAATTATCGTTCAAGACAATTTTCACTCACGACATTGATTTCTTAAGAATACTAAATGAGAGACTTTCGGTTAGAAAGGACTTTCACTCACTCTCATTTAGAATGGCTATTTTATGAGAATCACTCAATTTCATCATATCGACATGGGTCCGAATATTCTCGCAAGCGGTACGATTTTACCAATCTGAGAGGTCTTTAACAGGGACCATAATGTAGGCTTGGCCAACAGCTTAACAAATGGACTCTTTGAGTCAAGGATATTGAATGAACAACCTTGTAATCATTTCCGGGTTTATGAGTCAAGAACCCTGCAAAAATGAGAAAGAAATCATCTTGCTCGCACTTCTTCGAGCGATGCTTAAAACATGTGAATTCCTATGTTAATTCAAGTGCCCTAATTTGAAGAGACTTTGTAAGGGACGTAACATAGGTTGGGTTCATGGGTTGAGAAATGAAAGGATCATCATGCTCAAAATGTGTGTAAAAGGTGAGAGTTGATGATCATCTTGGCATTGCCACCACTTTTCTTTTTCACCATTGGGGATTGTCTTCATGAAGTGCCCTATTGATTGTAGAAACTTGACATTTGAGTTCTTTGAGTATTGCTCCATTGGGATTCAACTCTTGCAATTGACAGTCACCTATCTTGACTTTCTTTTTTCATCTATGGGCATTGGCCTTGCTTTTACTAGGCACACTGCTTTTTATGCCCCTAGTTCTTATGCATTTTTTCTTCACTTCTTTTTTCATGGGCATCGGCCTTGCTTTTACCAGGCACACTGCTTTTTCATGCCCATTAGCTCTATTTTGAATTCAATTCTTGCGCATAATGCATGCGTCAAGCAATTACACTTTAAATGACACTATAACCCTTCAAGAGTCTTCATCTGCCTTTTGCCTTGCCCCAGTGTGGGGGATGATCATCAACTGGGTTTAAAGAAATGAAATTGCAGGCTCAAGTGGGCTATGCAAAGTATATAAGTGTATAGGATAGAGAAAGAAATGCTCTTCGTCATCCTGAGGCACTTAAATTAACACATGAATTCAATGTAATAGCATAACTTGAAGATTGATGCAAGTGAGAGCAAGAAAATTTCAATCCATTTTCTTCACCTTATGGTATTGTCTTACCCTCCAATTTGCCCCAATGTGAGGTGGTTCTTGACAGGGGTAATTTGAAAAGAATCCATAAGTGTATAGGCTCAAAAAGGTTAAGCAATGGATCACATGTAGTGTTTGGGATAGAGAAATGAGCTGCCCCTTATCATTTTAGTCATTGTACCTTTTGCGAGAAAACTCTTCGCCTTGCGGATATGGAACTTTCCTACACTCATCTCACAAGTGTATAAGTAAGGGACTGTGTATAGGATAGGGCTTGCCTTTCATCATCCCGACGCATCTCATTTAGCATTCTTAAACATTAATGTCACTCTATTGAATTGTCTATCTTGACAAATCTCCACATGAAATTGGTGAGCTAAATCAATATGAAAATTCCCTTTTCAAAAGAGTCTAGCAACTTTAAGCATGAAAAGAGTTTGTTACTTCAAAACAAACAATTTATTACACTCAAAACATGGTTTTAAGCACTCATTTAGGGGAATTGCTCCACAAAAGAATTGCCTCAGCAATGGATGTCCTTGGATTGTCTCTATCCATTAAAAGTGGAGACCCGCTTTTGCCCCTGCACAAGAGAACATGCATGAATAGGATACTATGCAACATCAGAGTAAATTCAAATTGCACAACCATTTTGGCTCAGATCGAGATTTTATCTCGGTCATGTCACTACTAGAATCTGTAGTGCCCCAATTCTTCATCTGCAAGAAAAAGAACAAAAGTGTCAATTCCGAAATTAGTTATATTAATATATCCATTTCATCCAAAACAAATGATCCTATTTTGACTTGTTCCATCATTTTCTCACGGAAATGAGAAACTTCATTTGGCCTTCGAGAATGACATCTCACACAAATTGTTATGAGATGTGCCACATATCACACTTTGGAATCAAGATGATTTTCTTCACTCTTGGGAGATTACAATCGGCTAGGAAATGATCATTTGCCTTCATGTCTGTTTTCCTTCGGATGCATGTTCCCAAATCAACGGGCGAACTATCACTGGAAATTGACGCATTATTTTCAAATGCCTCTCTGTTATGCTCTGAGACATGAAGTAAATGAGTTAGAAAAACAAACAAGGGTAACCTAATGCATGCTTTTGGAAATTGCTTGAAAAATGATTTTTTTTTTTATCTCTTTTTAAAACAATGAAGTGTTTTTTGTTTTTGAATTTTTTTTTTAGGAGGAAGCATGAGAAAGTCCAGCCCTCAGGATTTCTCCATGGATGATATTTTTTTCATGGTTGGATATCGTCATTGGACTGGTTTGGTATACCCCATCATGTCCTCAAAATGGAAAATAAAATTGTAATTTCATTAAATAGAATCAAATGAATTACATTATTGGAATGGAAATTGTGATTCCTAAACCCCTAAAAAGAGAAAGAAATCGAAAATGATTCATAGAAAGTGAAAACGATTCCTAAAAAGCGATAAAAAATTCTCACGCAGGAGAATGTGCTAGGTCACTCTTCATGGTCCATGTCTTCCAGAGGTTCTTCATCAATGTCTCCCATGACGAGATCGTCGAATAGACTTGTGATTCCTCCTAGGGCATCATCAGAGTTCTCTGTCTCTGAAGGCGTCAGATCATCCATGTCATCCCATCCACTTGGAACTATGTTGCGGGAGTCAAAGTAAAAGCTGGGAGGAGCCGAATACTTCACCAGGTAATCAAACTTGCCACTAGGCTGCCCTAGAGTGTCCATCACTTCCACTTCATCTTGCCTTATCTTAGGGACATTGTCAAGCTTAGTTTTTTCGGCAATGACCAACAACGGGTCATCTTCCAGGTCAGGCATGTCATCAGAGCTTATTTGGGTCTTGCCTGACTGCTTCAGGACTACTGTCTTGGGGAGAGTAGGTGCAGGAGTCAAATCCGCTCGGAGGGATTGGATTTGAGCTGTCATGAATTGCATAGAGGCGAGCAACTGTCGGAGTTGGTCTTCCATAGCGGAGATATGATCACACATTTCACTTTAGTCGGCCATTCTAGCTCTTGATCACCTAAAAAAAAATAGGAATATGTAAGAACGAGGTATAATGAGAAAACCAATCCATGACAACAATCTATTTTTTAGTCAAGAAAAGTCTACATATGAAAAGGATTTTCTAAAAATGGACTAGGAAAACAAAGACATGGGATGCCCCAGTAGGGACAGAAATTTTTTTTAAAACATGAACTAGAAAGAGCCAAGACATGAATTGAAAACAAATTTCCAGTTTTTTTTTTTATTATTTTCCAAATGATTCGTTGCATGGCAATTTCCTCATTTCATTTTTAATTGACAAAGGAATTAAATTAATGATTGACCTAGATTGTCATGGATCGACAAAAAATACAACAAAATAAATTGCATGGTATAGGGATAGAAGACTTACTTTACCAAAGAAAATAAATGGCAATCACATAGACACGCGCATGAAACGTGAGGCTCGATTTCTATCTAAAAGGCTTAACAAAGTGGAGCTAAGAGGGTGATCTGATCGTTGCAGTCTCGCATTAACTTCAGGTCCCCTTAACTCCGGGCTCAGTCGAATGGAATGTCCAATAGTCACGCAGTCTCGCGGATATGGACAAAACACATTTCGACACCATGAAAAATTTTCGGGGAAGAGAAGGTCAACCTATACATAGCAGTCTCGCTTTGGAGGGAGTATACTTCTCAACACCATCCTAGAAATCCTATCGCAGCCCAGGTTGGACCGCAGGTTGTGTGTGCCAATAGTGTGGTGCTAAAGTAATAAAGCATGCACAACAGTTTAAATGCAAACATCACTTCTAATTGGAAAAATAAATCATTCATCTCACACTCCAACCTGTAAGACAAAGGTTAGCAAAGACTACTCCCCTTATACCTCCCATCTGCAAGAACATTTAACACCTTAGAAATGTTAGGAACATACCTGTGATCCTTGCTGCTAAACAAAAACATTTTTTCAAAAGAAAAGAAAAATTGGCCTAAGTCCACTAAGTGTTTTAACACAAGTCCCCAGTGGAGTCGCCAAGCTGTCGCGACCCAATTTTTCGGGTTTGTCACCTAAAACTAGGTTGATGGACTACTAAGCCTTTAAGCTTAGCTCGGGCTCTCCCAAGCCCATACCAAATCGCGACTTAGGGTTTTAACATGCAAAAGATTATTATCTAGGAGTCGCCACTAATCAATTTGGGGTAGGTTGATTAGACACCTAAGTAAAATAATGGGAGGATTATCTTACTCCTACGAACCAGAGACTAAGGGTACGGGGACTTGGTTACACTAGACTATCCTAGTGCCCTTTCGGTACCATTTCTTTTTAATTTTCAAAAAAAGTTTTGCAGGCAGCTTGATTTGATTTTAATTCATTTTCCTAACGTGTGAGGCGATCATGCGAGTGCACAAACTACCAATTTAACACCCGAGAAAACGAATAAAATAATGCAGGACATACCTTAAAGCAACGAAAGCATCTGCGTTGTTGGATCAAAAATCATATAGACAATCCTAGATATGATTTCTAATTAACACGCAATTTCAATTTTTTTTTTGTTTTCACTTTATTTAATGAAAATCATGCGATGCATGCTAATAATCTAATATGTCGTGACGACATGACCTAAACTATATGACATGAAGAAATGCAATAATTAAATGCAATCTAAATGATATAATTATAATAACATGCATTGCGATGCAATGACATACACAATTATTTAAACTAAAATGACATGTCTCATGCAATTTAATATGTGAGCTATATATGTCACGTGACATTTATTGAATGACTTAGTCTAATGACAAGAAAGTTCTAATTAAATGATCTTAATGAAAACTAAATGACGTGCATTTGATGTTTCTATTTTTTTAAAATGCAATCTATCCTAAAAATTGAAATTAACTTATGCAAAGACAAATTTTGTATTTTCTTTCATGAAATTCGAATGCAAAAATGATCTAGTTAGATTAAAATTCTATCTAATTTAAACTAAGGATTAAGTCATATTAAATCCTAATTTAAACTAAGACATTATCTTAACCTAACATGCAATCTATTTAATATGCAATGACGTGCGGAGCATGCCCTAATTCTACATGACATATGCATGATATTTTATTTTTTATTTTTAACAATGTTGAAATTTAAAATTGCCACGTAATTAAACATGCAACTTAAATTAAACAAAAACTAAGATCCTAAACGAATGCATTTTTTTTTTATATTTTTTAAATCTAAAATAAAATCTATATTCTAGATATGCAAGAAAACAAATTGAAACCTAATTCGAATATCTTTTTGATTTTTTTTCTTAGTGATTTTCTAAAGCAAGCAATTATCAACTAAATCTTAAATCTAAACAAGCAAGATATTCAACAAATAAAGGATTAAAATAGACGAAAAAATAACCCGTTATCTCATGGATCAAATTAACGACTACTTTTAACCCTGAACATCAGACAAGAAATCAAAATAATTAAAAACATAATCCGAAATCTTACGGATCAAATTAATAATTAAATTAATTCAACAATTAATATATCGCAAACAAAACCCCAAAAGTTAATACAATTAAAAAAATGACCCGAAATCTTACGGGTCAAATTAATAATTACAATAAACCTTAGGGACAATTCTACGGATAATGCCTACATAATTCATGAAATGAAAGTCACTTCAAATTCACATAATAATTACTAAACCTAAAAGAAATAAATAAAATAAAGTAAATAGAAAAAGAAAATAAAACTACCTAATTTCTTTTTTCTTTTTTTTTGTTTTTCTCTTTCCTGCTTTCCCTTTCCACGCACGTTCGTGGGTCTCCAAGGGCGGTAGATCAAACGATCCGGCGAGGGGAACTCCGGCAAGGGCAGATCGGCGGCGGCGGCAACACAGGGGCGTGGCTCGGTAATCACGGACGGCGAACGAGACCGGCGAGGGAGCGGTGGCTTCGCGGACCGGCGCGGGTTGCAGGCGGCTGCGGGGCGGTGGTGTCTGGTGTCGCGGCTCTAGCGGCTGCGGCTGTGGTGTGCGCCGGTCCAGGGGCGGACGATTCAGGTCATGGTGGCTGAGGCGGAGCGGCTCGAGCGGAGGTCGAGCGACGTGGGCGCAGGTTGCGGGTCGCCGGATCGGGCTGCGCGGCGGTTCGCGAGCGGAGGATTCCGGCGTGGGCGTCGGGGCGAGCGAGTGTGCTCGTGGGATGCGGCAGTCGCGGCTGCCGGTGGAGGACGATGGGCGGCTGTTTCTTGGGGCGGCGCGGCACGAACAGGAGAGCTCGGGCGGACACTTACGGGGCTTCGAGCAAGGTAGTCGCGGCTGGTCTCGGCTTCCAGGCGGTGTCGGAGCTCACGATCAAAGACCGGCGGAGGCGTGGCTTGGCGGAGCAGCCGAGCGGACTGGCGAGGTGGCGAGGCGCGGTCGTGTCCGGCGTTGCAGTGGTGCGGCGGTGTGGTGGTGCTGGTGCGGCGAGATCAGCGGCGTGGCCTGGCGGCGGCGGCTGCACAGGGGATCGGCGGCTGTGGCTACACGAAGAAGAAGATGAACAGCGCACCTTTCCCCCTTTTCTTTTCTCTTTTCCTTTCTTTTTTCTCTCTGACTGCTGCACGTCCTTTCTCTCCCCCTTTTTACTTTTTCTCAGAAGCTTTTTGCTCTCCTTTCTCTTTTTTTGGTATTCACTTTCTTCTTCTTTTTTCTTTTGTGTTCTCCTCCTCAAAACCAAGAAAGAAGACCCCCTTTACCCTACCGTATGTGACCCTTTTATACACCAAAAAAATGTATCCTTGTGGTATATTTCATTGCCAATTTTGCTCACGTAAAATTCCATTGAATATATCGTTTCACCCCGCGCAATATTTTTTGCATATTTGATAAAAAAATTCCCTTTTGCACAAAAAAATTCATCTCTCAATGTATATTACCTAAATCTATGAAAAATCTTAACAAAATAAAAACAATTAAATTTTCCTAAACTACATGCTATGTGATTGTTTTTATTTTTTTATTTTTTTTATTTAGCAAAAATCAAATCTCAAAATTTTAGGTGTGAAAAAGTATGACCAAACAATTGTACCAACAATTGATAATGCTGCTGCTGCACACATTATGCATGGTTCACCTCACATAAAGGGAGCATGTCGAAAATTTCTCTGCAACTTCTGCAGATGAAAATCCAGCCCACCGCCACTGCTCAAGAAGAATATCAAGAGCTTCCATCTCCGCATGTCTTGTTGCCTAGGAAAAAAACAAGGAGAAAAATAAAGAAAGCATATCAAACGTCGGTTCGCTAGGGACTCTGTTTTCGGAAGACGAACTTCTTCTATTCGTCGCCTTCGTTGGGAGGCAGTGATCTTCAATGCATTAGAGCTCACTGGTGTCGTACGATGGAGTCGGAAGTTTGGCTATGGTGGAGAAAAAGGAGGGAGAGCTTCCAACAACAGGAAAATCAAAGAAAATTAACGAAGAGAAGAAAGAAATATGGAATTCTCTTTGGGAATTAAAGTTAACTAACTAGGGTTAATTAAAGGGGATTTGAGCAAAACGAAAAAGGTAATTGTTCATTTTAAGCGAGCGATCATCAAAGACATGATATATTTCTATAATGATGGAAGGGTACAAAGACGAAAATCAGTTTTGATAAATTTATTTTATTTCATGAAAATTGACATTGGTATTTTTAGGGTTCGATCGTTTCGCGGAAAATGAGTTGTTTCTGGTGTTCGGGTAAAACCTGAAAATGTTTTGGAAAATATTTTCCGGTGTTCGGTAAGGAAAATATTTTCCACTCCCCAAATTGGCGAGCGCGAGCGTCAAGCTCGAGGCTCACCAGATCGACGAGCGCGAGTTTGAGATCGACGAGCTTGAGGTTCATTTGGTCTGACGACTAGTCAAGAAAGAAGAAGATGAGAAACAAAATAAAAAAAATAAAAAAAAAGAAAAAGAAAAACAGAAAAAGGAAATTAAAAATAATTCAAATTAATAAAAGAAAAAGAAAATTAAAAAATAATTCGAATGAAAAAGAAAAGAGGAAAAAGAAAGGGGAGGAGGAAGTCATGATTTGTAGTGGTGTAAGATAAGAGAGATCAAGTGAGGAAAATGTTTTCCACTTTTCAAAAGTGGAAAACATTTTCCCCTAATTTAGAAGATTTTTTTCCTTTGATAGAAAACATTTTCCTCAAGGAATTCATTTTCTATGAAATGAACGCCGGAAAATCCGAAAAACGTTTTCCAGAGAATTATTTTCCGCGAAACGGACAGAGCCTTAAAAAATTCATTTTAAGAAGAATGACATAACGCAACAGTTTTTATGAGTGATGTGCTCGAACCCATCGAGTTTTTATGAGTGATGTGCTCGAACCCATTTCCAGTGATAATTGAGTGAAGGGAGAACGATTGAAATTACTCCTTATAAAATGCATGAGTTAGGCTTGGATGGAGGGAAGAATCTAATGCGAAACTAAGTGCAAATAAAAACAAATGCACAGGAATTGAGATTACATAAGAAAAAAAATAAGTTTTGAACGAAAATACGAGGGAATGAAAGTGGCAAGAACCGAAGGCGTTAGTAAAGAAAAAAGTTAAAAAAAGAAAAGAAAAGGAAAACAAAGATAATAAAACTCACGGAGAGGGTATTCTTGTTTGCGCGCTCGTCTCTCTCCTTTGATGCCTTGGTCCTTTGTACTCCATGGAATGGAAGTTGTTCGTGCCTTCTCTTACCAATTTTACCTCCGCCAGCATCAAATGCACATCCCACATTGATAGGCTGCACAATCGCATCCCACTTCTTTTACATGTGCTAGAATCCCTCCACGTTCTGACCAAATCATCCTCCATCCCGACCACTTTCCATGTTTGCATGCTTTGCCACAGGTAAGAGCTTGTGATCTTGTTCTTGTTCGACTTTTCTTCGCAAGAAATGTGCTCTACACGTATGAAATTATTCGCCCGTTCCTCCTCCTCATGTAAATCTCCAGCCACAATCTCTGCATGCTTTCTTGGTCGAACTTATTTTCTCGATATTAAGTCGAGAAGTAGGGCGACCTCCTCTCGATGGAGCTAATTATTTCCATCGTTGCAGCTGACAAAGTTAATGCCGATTAAAATGGACTCATCAAGTACCTCAATGTTAATAAATGGATAAAAGTGGGTACTAACAGCAGGTTATAAGTTTTTTTTTTTTAGGAAAGAAAACGAGAAGAACAAAAGAAAAAGAGAAAGAAAGAATGCATTGTAATCAAGGTCAGGGAGTTCATTTACCTACGAATTACTTCCTTAGCAAGTTTCAATCATTCTAACAATAAAAGTTGCAAGCCAACGCTAGCATGCTCATCTCTACTGGTCGAATTGGAAGTCATCATATTCTTGGTTTTCATGCCATGAGGGAGAATAAATTTAAGATTTCCTTTTGATACTATTTGACTATGTTCCTCATTCCTCCTTTGACAATCTTGCAACTCTTTCTGTAGATCTCTTTCGATCAAATTATCGTTGTGCATAAGTGGACTCCCAACTTCTAAATCTGTTAGTTCAAGAACAACCTCACGGAGTAAAGCTAGATCGATCAGTTGATTGTCTTGAATCCCAATCTTTAAATCGTCCTCAAGTGGCTTGCATATTATTCGGAATCCCCACTTTTTCACCTTTGCAGTTGATATTGTAAGGCTAAAGTGTACATAACTCCTATTAATTTGACCAAAATTGACTTCTCCCCATAGATCATATGGTGTGAAAAACCAAAGCAAGATTTGATCCGAATCCATTGTCAAGAAGTTTCTTCCTCCTTTGCAATCTCTCATTTCACCATTCACATGTGGTAAAATCTCAAATATCGGATACTTTGCCTGATCATCATTACTGAAAACGACACAGAGAGTGACAATAAGAAACTTATCATACAAGTCCTCTAAAGCCATGAATGATATGGATCTCTCTTCAATAGGGAGGACCCACTCTGGCATCTCTTCTCCAAGGAACCAAATTGTGAAATCAGAAGGCGCCTGCTATAAAGATAGACCATTAGAAAGTACCAAAGTTTGTTATCAGTAGTACTCAAATAAAAGAATTCGTTTTGAGTTTAGTGATTAATCCTAGTGAATTCCACTTCAAACTATAGCTCTCTAAATGAGTAGAGATTCATTGACCCTTGCTTGCATTAACATACAACTCTCATGTGATAGAAACCATTCCCATAAAAGTATGTGGCCAACTTTCAAACACTTTATATTTGTTTACTTTTCAGCATATACTCAGAGAGAGAGAGAGAGAGAGAGAGAGAGAGAGAGAGAGAGAGAGAGAGAGAGAGAGAGAGAGAGAGAGAGAGAGAGAGAGAGAGTCTAACCTGGTCGAGAGAGGGAAGGTCAGTCGCGGTCAACACTCTACGGACAAAAGCAGATGAAAATACATCTCCAGTTTTTTTGTAGAGATTCACAATTATTAGCTGAAAGAATCTTCAAAAATGGTGGAAGCTTGGGTATTTCTTGTAATTCTTGGCAATATGAAATTGCATGTATGGTCAAATGATCGCGTTCACGAATAGATGTGGGAAGGCTAGCAGCATTGCTTTCCCCCAGAACTAATGCTTCCAAGAAGGGAAAACATGAAGGATTCTCGAGAAATTCAATTCCGCATAAATTACATTCCCCAAGAGATAAATAGAGTAAATTTGAAAGTCCGCTATTCATGCGCGGATCAGCTGAATCCTCATATTTTGGAAATCTTATTAAATTTGTACAATACGCAAGTTCCAAGATTTCAATGTTTCGTAACTTGTAAATGCTAGACGGAAGACTTACCAAGTCCTTGCAATCACTTAAATTCATTATTTTCAAAGAGACAAGATTTTCTATTGATACAGGCAGTTCTTTAATAGAGGTCCCTTGTAAACAAAGTTTTTTCAAGCCTTCAAGCTGACGTGGAATATCAGGGAAATTGTCAATTTTTCTGCACCCCCTTAAATTCAACAGCTGCAACTTGTTGTGATATGCAATAGACTCGTGGGCTTCTATCAAGTTCTTGCAATCACAGAGAACCAATTCCTCAAGATTTGGTGTACAAGAAAGGTCAGGCATATGAACCAATGATTCGCAGTTACTGAAATTAACGTACTTCAATTGTTGGAAGTCCTACAAAAACAATGAAACCAACATTTCATTGAAAGGTACTATAATTTGATTTTCTGAGAATTACATATTGTATTGAGGAATTAGTAAATAATTAGAAACTTTATTAGTAATTACAAATCTGTATGTATATATTGTAAGAGATTGAAATTTAGAGATGATAAATCAAAAAGCTATTGGATATTGGTCAGATGCAGGCCATGTGGTAAAACTATGCCATATGTCACGCCACGTGGTAATCAAAAAAGTAAAGTGAAGTGAAATGCAGCAACCATGCAAATGTGTGTCATGTGACAAAATTAAGCCACGTGTCATGCCATGTTCCAATTAGAAAAGCAAAGTTAATGTCATGTGACGAGCACCGGAGTGAACATTTTTTTAATTTTGATTTAGACTATATGTAATAGCTTAATGTCAATACTATATTCTATCACAATGAAAGTTTTCAAAAAATGAATAAAATTTTAAATTTCTTTGAAGTTATGCAAAGAAAATGAAATCAACTTAGAAAAAAATTATGAAGAAAAAGAATTTACATATACAATTCAATATCTAGCTCTGACTTTTGATTAAGAAACTTGCGGTATGCCACCACTAGATCCCATTATTTGTAAACGCATTAAAACAATATTGGCAAAGCTTCTAATAAATATTTTATTATGTTTGCTTATAAATGCTGCTCCTTAAGAACTAACTTAAGTAATTAATAATGCCTAGTTTTACAGCATAATGCATTCAAACCTTTGACAAAGCTAATTCTATCGATGCAGGACAAATCCTATTATTCAGGTATGTTACATTGGGTAACGCTCCATCACTTGCAACTAACTAGCCTCTTAAGTTTAGTTTCAGTAGGAGATGTTGTCACTAGGATATATGATTTATCACATCCAAATCAAGCAGCTTGGCCACTTAGCTCCCTACTGCTTGGGTGTTTTCACTTTTATATACAATATTAATGAATTCGTTCTTTATATTTTAGTTTCCTTTATATTTTCTCATTACATAAATTTTCTAGTAAAAAGAAAAAGGGTTGTGTAAACAACCAACACAATTAGAATGGAGTTACGTAGCTTACACTAGCACATTTGCATTCTTCACTAGGCATATTTGATTTGATTTTGAAATATAACCATGACTGGGGAAAGGTCATATTGACATGTAATCGACTAGGTTGATTGATCGAGATATCGATCTATGATGTGATTGCTTGTGTGCCTATTGAACTGTGCTAATATGCAGATGGAATCTGAGGCCAACGTAAGTCCTCTGACCCGTGCGTGCATAGGAGACCCGGTTAGCGTATTTGTTTACTAATTAGGTCTTAGGGGGTAGAACTTGTTGAGATGTGATCTCAATGGTTATTGTATAACCATTTCAGGCCCGTAGATGAGCCTGAGGAGGAGGAACCAGAAGAGGACGATGAGCCGGAAAAAGATGAAGAGCTTGAAGGAAACGAGCTTAGTGAAGAAGAATCGGAGGAGGATCAAGATGATTCAGGATGATCCCGAGTACGACCCGGATGAGGACTAAGATCCCATCCTGTTTTGTCAGACCTGGTTTTTATGTGGATAAGTGTTAGATCAGACCTTTGTGAATAGTATTGTATTATATACTATGAGGTGCTTGTATAAAAGTGTGGTTGTGAATTTTCAGTATGAAAAATATGGCCCTGCTTTTCTATCCTAATATTTATTGTCTGGGGATTTATAATTGCTTCCGCATGTGCTTACATAAAATGAAAGGGTTGACGATACATAGTCTTGGGATATCGCATTCTAAAATCGACCAAATAGAAGGATGGGTGCATCCCCAAGGATCAGGGTGTGACATCCCCATTTTGTGGTATCAGAGCGAAGTTAAAGATTGGAGTGATAAGGAGTGATGGTTCATGGGAAAGTAGTAGGATGACCTTTAAATTCATGCTGGTGCATGTCTATGATAGTTGATTAATAGAACTGTTTGTTGTGTGTGAATCGCTCATCTTCTAATCCAGTGTGAATTTGGAAGGCTGGTGTCAGTAAAAGACTGAACCATGAGCGAGTAGGAGTAGAGAACTCCTAGTAAGAGGATAGTATCCTCTGTAACTCGGGGTAAATTGCTAAGAAAGGTCAGTATCCGAGGTGGTTGTGGCAGAGTGTCAACTCTGGCCAGCTTGAGCGTAAGAGTGCCATCGCAGGTTGGTACTAGTGTAGCAGTGTCGAATGATCATAAGTTCGGTAGGATCGTTTGATGCTAGTGTTCCTTGGGATCTGTATGAGCCAGCAAGCTCATGATCAAGTTGTTGTTGTTGCCACCTTTACCGAGGTCCAACCTGGAAGGATGATCAAGGAATAGATTTCAATATCTGAGTGAAGATCCAACGAAAGTAGACTTGGAAATCGGTCAAGGAAAAGACAGATATTGAGGGAAGAGTATTCTATTCCACCCAATAGGAAGGGTGGAATAGTCAAGTTAGCATTGAGACAAATGGAACATGTTGTCCCATGGAAGATGGTATGGATTAGTCTCGTGTATTCTAAGGACAAGAATTTGCGGTAAGTATCGCCAGTACGGACAATGATTTATGGGTCGTTTGCATTAGTAGATGAAATCTCGACAACGGTTACTGTTGTCACCGTCGATGGGACAGGTTAGAAGAAGTGCGCCATAGAACGCACCGTGGAATTTTTGGGATAGGTCTCCGGTACAAGAAATAGTGCATGCTGGCACTTGACAGGAGGTAGAAGACTCGCTTGATAGGTGTCGAAATTGTGGGAGGAAACCTGGATGAATTCAATGTTCAGGTATGGCATGAAGAACAAAAATAGAATTGACCCGGCACTAGTCAAAGGAAGAATGTTTTGGGGAAAATTCTATCAGAGTACCGTAACTCTTGGTGAAGTTTGGGGAACTTCAGTTTATTGAAATAAGTGAAAGAAAGGGGAATCACTAGTAATAGTTATGCTCGACTAGTTGTTGAGGTGTAACTTTGACGCTACATGAGTAGAGTGGGCTCATGGAGCATTTTGTGGTAATGAATCATGGTCATGGAGCAATTCAACTTAGTCCAGTAGCACATGAAAGTGTCGAGTTTATTGGGAGTCAAAATGAATCTTCGATTTCTTTAGTCTCGTCGATTGAAGACAACCCACTTGTTAGATGGAGATTGCCAAGGTTACTTGGTGATGGTTATAGTCAAGACAGATTGGAGAATTGGAGATAGAAGACATCTCAGTGGTCTAAGAATTTCTAGATGTGTTGTCATAAGAACTGTCAGACTGTTACAAGAAAAAAGAGATAGAAATTGCGATCAAGCTAGCACCAGAATAGAGCCACTCTCGAAGGCTTCTTACCAGTTATTGTTGTCTAAATTGATAGAACCGAAGATGCGGAGGTGAAGATTGAGGAATGAGGAATTTATACATATCAGTGCATCACTTTAGGGAACATTAGTTTTGTGGAGAGAGAAAGGGAGATGGTTCGTTGCAATCATGCATCAACCATCGTCAACTCAATTAGGTGACAATCAAGGACAAATGTTCATTGCCAAAGATCAATGAATGGTGTGACTAGTTATAAAGAGTGTCGATGTTTTAAAGGTCGACTTGAGGACAGATTATCATCAGCTGAGAACCAAGAAAGAGGTTATACCAAAGACAGTGTTTCGTGCTTGATAGGGCCTTGGTGAGTATAGTGTAATGCCTTTGGGCCTAGCGAACGCTCCAACTACTGTCATGGATTTGGCAAACCGAGTGTTTGAAGAATATCTAGATCAAATGTGATCGTGTCTTTCCATGATATTTTGTGTAATAGAGAAATGCTAAGGAGCACAATAAACAATGGGGAATGGAGAAAGAATTTCCATGGATCCAATCAAGACCGAGTCAATTATCAGTGGACCAAGACCGATAATAGTATTTGGGATCAAAAGCCATATAGGTTGGACAAGTCACTTTAGAAAGTTCGGGGGAAGAGCCTTAATATCAGTGTTGTCATTGACTCGACTCCTAAAGAAAGGAGAGAAATTCATATGGACGGACGAGTATGAGGATAATTCCCAAGAGCTTAAGTAGAAGTTGACCACCGCACTTGTGTTGACCATTTCTTATGGATTGGGAGGATACAAAATTTATAGTGACACTTTGCTTATAGGATTGGGTTGCGTGTAGATGTAATGTGGTAGAGTGTTACATACACGTCCCATCAGTCGATACCCCATGAGTTGAGTTACCAAGCGCGTAACTTGGAACTCGCAACAATAACTTTTGCTCTAAAAATTTGAAGATATTACTTGTGTGGAGAAAGACTCCAGATCTTTGTTGAACGCTAAAGTCTCAATTTTTTTTTATTCTCTCCGAAAGAGTTGGATATGAGACAGTGTTATGAGTTAGAAGTTTGGAAGAACTGTGATTAGGATGTCTTGTGTCACCCTGGAAAGACGAATTAAGTTGCGGGTGCACTGAGTCAGAGATCTTTAGTTGCACATATGGTAATAAAAAAGTGGAATGTACTCGAGAGAGCTTGAGATTCTATTTTCAAATTTGAGGTAGGCCACCTTTCGAATTTTATGGCCATCCTCATAATTGAACTAGATATACAAGTAGGGATTAGACGCTTTAGTTGACAAACCAAAATGTTTAGAAAATCCTGAAAAAGGATACCGGTAAAGGAAAAGTTGACGTTCAGATTTCAAAAGATGGAACGTCGAGGTATCATAAGTGATGATATGTGTTAGATAGTATAGAATGTGAGGAAAAGACCTTGTTAGGAAATTCACTATAGTATTGCAGTATGTGACAGACTTACCCAAGGAGATAAAAGGGTAATGTTTCCATTTGGGATAATGGTCGGCAGATGGATGAAGCCGACTCATTTCATTGCTGTGTGAAGGGATCTTGATTTGATCAAACATGATTAAGTGTACGTGAGTCAAAAAGTCATCCTCGTGGAGTACCAACAACAGATCTATATCATATTTAGAACTAAGGATTTCTAGTTTTAGTAGGATAGTCATATGGATCCTTCAGAAGTATCGCTTAGCAGAGTGTGCAAAATATCAGTTGTGGGAAGGAAAATACGCGAAGAAAGATCACAGGTCCAGAGGCAGTTCAACAGTCAGTGAGTGTAGTTTTTGTGATCATGATCAGATTATAGACTGCTTAGATCCATCAGAAATATTGGATTTTGTGAACCCATAAAGTTCCATTGGTTAAAGTGGTCGGACAACACCACGGGACTGAAGAAGCAATTGGGGAAAGTGAGACTCGATGAGACGACGATACCCCCACCTTTCGTCAGGATTGGAAAAGGTTTAAATTTCGAGGACGAAATTTTTATAAGAGGGGAAGAGTTGTGACATCCCAGATTTTCAATTCTGTTTTCTACTGAATAAATCGGGCATTTCATTGACGTGCCTATAGGGCTGTTCTCAGAGCTGATCACTCTCGAAATAACTATAATATTTTGGGAAACCAATAATGATTTTAAGGCAAATAGACTTGAGAATTCGACTAGAAATCGGCTTCTCGACCGTGTCTATCTTTAAAGGCCATTGCGGCACAATATAAAATCGATTTGAAATCAGAGATAGGCTGGTTCGACAGAGATGTGTGGCCAATCATGGCTGACACCACTAAATTGGAAAAGTCTTGTCGACCGGCACTAGATTGATTTTCTTATTGTTTTGGTACCCTGTGTTCATATTTAGACCCTCGAGATTTTCACGACAACTGAGAGTCGCCAATGAGTTGAGTGGGTTCATTGTGGCTCGAAGAAAATCGACCACGGGTCATTTGCACTAAAAAATGCCTGAAAGGTACCCGATAGCTTAGGTCACGCTAAAAACGCGTCGAATGGAAATTAATCGTCAATTCAAGTCCAATTTTAGAAATTGAAGATTTTGTCATGTCACAATAAATTCTAGGAGCGTTGACTTAGTGTCAGAAGATTTTTCTGACAATCGACACTTTTTGGGAAAAAAGTCGTTGCCGGGTTGTTTTTGTGCAGAAATAGTCAATGATTGTTTTGATGGCAAAATTGGAAGACATGGTGGATGTATGGGTGAGGAAAATTATCAATGGAAGCATTGTGATATCAATTGAAATTATGGAGACCAAATGAGAGGGAATCAAGTGGAATCAAGTGTCCAATTGAGAGAGATAGGTGCCAATTTCGTGTACCCCCTCCACCCTAGTATTTTTGGACCATTTGAGAGGTCATGGGGAGGGTGTTGGTGGATCATTGGTAGCCAAGCATCCATGCATGGCTAATATTGAGTCTTGAAGATATTTGTGTGGAAATATCAAGCCATGTGGAGCCCTCCACCTTATCCCTATCTCCTCTCTCTCACCCCCTCAACCGGCCATAATCCTCTCTCTCCCCTCTCATTTTCACACACCACCAACTAAGAAGCCAGCGGAAGGAGTAGCCGCACATCCCTCTCTCCACCAAGCGAAGCCCCACTGCCCATGTCCACTTCCGTTTGTCTCCCATGAGTCAAACCCCCTACTGCCT
Organism: Eucalyptus pauciflora; assembly: GCA_007663325.1. Lineage (NCBI taxonomy): Eukaryota > Viridiplantae > Streptophyta > Magnoliopsida > Myrtales > Myrtaceae > Eucalyptus > Eucalyptus pauciflora. The sequence goes on along the minus strand of VMYD01000100.1, from coordinate 157,068 downwards.
TTGATTGTTGACTTCCTCGGCTCCTTGGACGTGAATCTCTCCACCAGCTCACCAGTAAGCTGCCACGAAGACTCAACCTGCTCGCTTCTCTCCAAGCAACGCTCCATCGAAGCACCACCAATCTCCAGCTTCATGTGGTGTTTTGTTCGGTCAAAATTTCCCAGTTGAAGACCACCGAATCCACCAGTTCAACGCCAGCAAAGCTGAAGTCCACCGATCCATCATCAAGCTGCCACTCCATGCGTCCGAGCTTCCTTCCTATTCGGTCAACCATCAACCGAAGAACCCAGCAAATCTCCTTAAGGCTGACTCCACGAAGCTTCGCCCACGTGCCAACTCCACCTTCAATTGTTTCTTCAACTGAAAGCCCCACATACACGAAGCTGCTCAATCGAGTTCTCCTTGCTACCCTCTCATGCCAACAACCCACCATTGAGGCTTGCTGCTCCATCTCGCTGCTTCAAAGCCACGGTTCCACCGAAATTTCACGGGCCCAAGAGCTCCATGATTCTTAAGCGAGCAGCCCAACAACAGCCCGTGTCTTCAGCCCACAATCCACGTGAAGAACAGCCCACTTTCAGTTCAGTTTCAAGTTCAGTTAAGCCCAATTCTAGGCCTAGTTGTTCGTGCATCTCGGCCCAAATTGCAGTCTTCAAGCCTGGCTATGGCAAGTTGGTTCAAGATCTCTCAGCCCATTTAAGTGCAGCTTGGTCCACGCAAGCCCAGCAGTCTTCGGCCTAAGCCCAGCCCGCGAAGAAGGCCCAACCGTAGCCAAGCCCAAGCCCGAGCCTGGCCCAGTGCAAGAACAAATCTCAGTTGGGCTGAGATTTGTTGGGCCCAAGTTTAAGGCCCGGCCCAAGCCCGCCGGTGTCGTCGAAAGCCCGATTTCGACCGCCGTCGCGTCGCTGTCGCGGTGATTCGGTCTCCACTTTTAATCAAGTGAGTTTTACTCACTAATGCTTTCTTAGTTTGCTAATTATACTTAGGGGTTGGTTAGTATTAATTAAATACAATTAGGTGGTTAGATTATATTAGATGAAGTAAATTAATGACTTAACGATGCATGTTAGGTGGTTAGACATAGTCATTAGCTAGTAGATATTTGCTAGTATTTATTGAACAAGTCTCGGTAATTTTCCGGGTCCGTCTTGGCTTCCAATCAGGTGATATGGGCCTAAATTGGATTTTTAATATTTATTTATTAATTTTCGAAATTAATTTAATTAATTAATTAATTTTCGGAAATTAGGCTGGGATAGCCGACGACCGAAATTTTGTGTTGATTATCGTGGTGCAGCCCGTTTATTTATTTGAGTTCTACGTTGTGTGGAATTGAATTAATTGCGGAATTTTAGGATTTGTCCTAAATTGTTTGATAGTGAATATTTGATTGGTAGATGGCCAAGTATGGTTATTTAACCTTTATAAGGCTTTGATGAGTTGTAAAGCGGAAAGAATCGTGAGAGTGAATTGGGAGTTCTTTTGGCTAAGACCGATCAGGTACGAAGTATAGACAGGCGTGGTTCGGTGATTAAGGATATCATTGTGCGAAAACGGCGCCTTAAAGAACGCACGATGTCAGTGATCGGTATGCCATTTGGCGAAAACAATGCTCGAGAAACACATGTGATTTGGTGAATAAGTATACCATTTGGGAATTATGAAAAGTGTCGAGTGAGACCGTAAAGCCACTAAATATGGAAAATGTCGAGTGGGATGGTAAAGCCACTAAATATGGAAAGTGTCGAGTGGGATCGTAAAGCCATTAAATATGGAAAGTGTCGAGTGGGACCGTAAAGCCACTAAATATTGAAAGTTGTCGAGTGGGACCGTAAAGCCACTAAAACTTGAAAGTTGTCGAGTGGGATTGTAAAGCCACTAAGTATTGAAAGTTGTCGAGTGGGACCGTAAAGCCACTAAATATTGAAAGTTGCCGAGTGGGGCCGTGATTTCCAGCTATACTTAAGTTGTGTCCTAAGGACCGTGATTCGTAATTGGGAATTGATTTGGAATAATTGAAATGACCGAAAGTGGTCTTGTTGATATGTAATCGACTAAGTCGATTGATCATTACTTGGATCTGATGTTGTAAATTGATTGATTGAATTGAAATGACCGGGGAAAGGTCATGTTGAATGTAATCGACTAGGTCAATTGATCGAGATATTGATCTATGATGTGATTGCTTGGGTGCCTATTGAACTGTGCTAATATCCAGATAGAATCTTAGGCCAAGGTAAGTCCTCTGACCCGTGCGTGCATAGGCGGCCTGGTTAGCGTATTGGTTTACTAATTGGGTCTTAGGGGGTAGAACTTGCTGAGATGTGATCTCAATGGTTATTGTATAACCATTTCAGGCCCGTAGATGAGCCTAAGGAGGAGGAACCAGAAGAGGACGATGAGCTAGAAAAAGATGAAGAGCTTGAAGGAAACGAGCTTAGTGAAGAAGAATCGGAGGAGGATCAGGATGATCCTGAGTACGACCCGGATGAGGACTGAGATCCCATCCTATTTTGTCAGACCTGGTTTTTATGTGGATAAGTGTTAGATCATACCTCTGTGAATAGTATTGTATTATATACTATGAGGTGCTTGTATAAAAGTGTGGTTGTGAATTTTCAATATGAAAAATATGGCCCTGCTTTTCTATCCTAATATTTATTGTCTAGGGATTTATAATTGCTTCCGCATGTGCTTACATAAAATGAAAGGGTCGGCGATACATAGTCCTGGGATATCGCATTCTAAAATCAACCAAATAGAAGGATGGGTATATCCCCGAGGATCGGGGCGTGACACAACAAATATTGGTAAAGTGTATCGAAGGATGGCAATGGTAAAGAGATCACAACTTATGTAAATTCAAATCATGTTAGTGACTTAAATGAGTGTAGGTCCTACTTAGACTAGTAGGTAGTACAATAAGTTGGAAGGTATTGTTGCAAGACCACACTGCCTTGTCTTTAATTGAGGCAAAGTACATGACACTGAATTTTATAGTGAATGAGACTACATGACTAGGGGATATGCTCTCGAACCTAGGGTTGGAGCAGCAAAACATTGCAATACACTACGACAACCAAAGTACAAAATATTTGGCCTATAATCCAATTTATCACGAGGAACAAAGCATATCGAAATTAAGTACCATTTAATTCGAGATGTTGTGGTGAAGGGCAAGGTTGTTGTGAAGAAGGATCACAACAAAGAAGAACCCTTTTGACATGATGGCGAAGCTTGAGCTCAATTAGCCTTTGTAGTTAATAAGCGAGGCAATAGGTTGGAACCCCCTTCCTCCCCTCACGATTATGAAAAGGAAAGTCGCTTGATTGGTTCAAATCCAATCTCACTAGAGCATTGGGAGAGCTACTATGGTGGATAATGACTACAAACATCGAGCCAAGGTAGAGAGTTATTAAATTATGTCTCATGTTTGAGCCTATATACTGAAGTCGACCCTATTAGAGGATGTAGATCGACTCAGATTGGATGAGGTGTAAAAAGAAAGTCCTATTTGGCCTTTGATTTGGTGTTTCTTTCTTCAGATGATAATCTTGGATCATAATTTTTTTGGGATATATGAATCCAAGATTCAGTTGATTGACAGTGGTTTCTATTGCGAAAACATCCTAATGGTATTTTGAAGATTCCAAAACTATCCTTGGTCTACTATACTTATGATAAGTGTAGATATTCGTCTTAATGATGCAACAATGATTTTGGAAAAACTATGATAATAGTTTGGTCTTTGTGAGTTTAGTGAAGATTGATTGCAAGGATGAGGATCATGATAGGAGAACAAGTCAAATATGACGATGTGTTCATGAGGACTTTCAGATACGATGGTTGATGTGTCATCAATGTAAAGTCTTTGGAAGATGACATACTGAGGAGGATCATTGGATAATTAATTGCAAGTCATTCCATACAGTTTGACCATAGGCAACATCGACAAACTGGTGATAAGTGCTCATGGTATGATAAGGTGACATAAAGCAATGTATTGTGTTGTCAATTCTTGAAAGTCGTTGCTCAACAAGTGCATTTTTTTGATGATTGTTATATGAGTAGAATATAGCTGTTAATATTTTGAGAACTTCCGAACGGAGAATAGGAAATAGTTAGGTCCAATTAATGTAATAGCACCTATAGACTCCACTTTGGGAAATCTCGATATCATTTAGGGGAAAGGATTGTATGGACAATCTAGACCTTAATGACAACTCCAACCAAGTCCCAACAGCTCTCATGTCTTCAAAAGCATCTCCAAGGGATGGATTGAGATGTCTAATAAATAGGATCAAAGTAGCTAAAAAGGGTTGGATGTAGAATTGGGGAAGCTTGTTCTATTATATCATCTTTTTGTTCTATTATATCATCTTTTTGTTATGTCAAACTATGCTACTATCCATCTATAATACTCTCTACTTGCTACTTTATATTGAGTGATAAGTGGATGTGTACTAGAATCATGGCATTACTTTTGTTCTAATAATGTGATACATCCAATAATAGAGCAATTCGTGTTGATTGTAATTTCTCTTAAAGATTACTAGTGAATTGCAGCCCATGTTGAGGTTGTTACCCCGAAAAGCGAATGTAGGCTTGCGATAAAGTCAAATCACTATTTATTGTTGTGTGCTATTTTCTATGTGTACATTATTGCCTGTAATTCTTTAACAGCAACACCAGCTTGGTTGATACTTCCAAAACTATTTTTACTACTATCAAAGTACATCATGTTATCTTTCGTAAGATAAATTGTTTTAAGTTTTCAATTAATCTAGTTAGCCCTCTCTAAATTGTTTTGTTAACCCTAATGATTTCCTCATATTTATCCAAGGTTTGACCAAGGCTAATGGTTGAACTCCTTCGAATGTTGTCAAGGTGTAACTTTCGTTTATTTTTTGTCCCTTCATCCGCAACCACAAAAAAAAAAAAAAAAAAGACAAACAGGGAACTCTTGTTTAGCCATGCACAGGAGTGGGTTGTGTGTATTAATGATTGTAACTCTGTAATTCTCTGATTGATTATTAGATTATTTGCTATTAGATATCCCGGTGGAGTAGGTATTGATACTAGACCAAACCAAGTAAAATCTCTTATGATCTTTATTGTTCCTCGTTTATTTCGTTGATGATTTCACATTCATTTAGTTTCAAGGTCAAATAGCTTTACAACATATTTCAATACTAAAATTTCAATTTTCCTATGATGCAAGGGCCTTAAAAAAATTAAATCTCTAAATATATTTCCCTTTCCACGTATCATTCTCTTATGACTTAATGACCTTCATAAAAAAAAAAATCAAATATTGAAATATCTTTCTTTCCACAAACATTTTTAAAATTTCCTAGTTTTATGTATTTATTTTGTTTACGCTTAATTTTTCAAAAGCCAAATTTGTTGCATGAAAGAATATTTCTAAAGCAAGTAGTTAGGGTCACTTTGAAAGAAAAGAGAGAAATGCTTTCTATAATGCAGGAACACCACTTTCTTTTGTGTACTAGAACATATAATAAACATGTACATATGCTAATGAAGTATATAATAAAAAGGTCTATGTAGGTAATTGCTCACCTTAAATTGTTTCGGCACTCCGGTAATACTGCATTTACTCATACAAATTCCCACTAATTTCTTTGGATCAGAGGAAAATTGAGGAAACCAGGAAGCACAACCAGCCCATTCAAACCATCTTAGCTCATTAGGAAGACATATAGGACCTTGGAAAGAATTATGTAGATTGTGCATGATGAGCAATCTCAACCTGCTCACTTTTGTAAAAGCATTAGGCTTGATATATATCTCTTTCTGCTTTGGTGGCTCCAACACTATGGCTTTTACTGCACAATCTCCCTGTATATACGAGACTATTTAAGTAATGCATATTTAGTAATTAGAGTCAAAGACAAGGAGGACAATTTTAACTATATTTGCAAGTATTACCATGTTGCGAGATAGAACATCGAGAACATCATCATATAGCCAAAGCCTGCTGCGTCTCCAGGGATCATCACGACATTCTTGGTTCACGATATCCATACCCATCAACTGAATCAAGTCATGCATTTCTACAATTTTATGCTCAATACTTATCAAGGACCTCTCAACGAGAATTTCTAATCCTATAGCTATCTCGAAATCACAACTATCAATAACTTTCTTTATGTACTCACTATCCTGCCCCTTAAAGAAGCAAGCAATGTGGAGAAAAATCTCTTTCTCATTATCCTCTAGTCCATCATAACTTATTTTGAGCACATTATTAATGGTTTTGTGAGGAATCCTAGAAAACTTCTTTAGTGTACTTTTCCATTCATGTTCTCTTCTACCACATAAGTAGGAACCTAGTACCTCAATTGCTAAAGGAAGGCCTTCGGCATGATTCAAAACACTATCCACTAGATCTGTCCTAATTTTTAGTTTTTGATGTGTCTGAAAAGCATGCTTACTAAGCAGCTCGCGAGCTTCACTGTCCTCCAATGCTTTGACTTCGTACACATGATCTTGATCTATCTCGTGACAAGTTAGCAAATGTTTATCTCTTGTAGTAATGATGATCCTACTTCCATTACCAAACCACTTGCCTTCTCCCGCTAAAGCATTTAATTGACGCAAGTCATCCACATCATCAAGGATAAGGAGAACTTTTTTGCAACAAAGTCTATCCTGTACTAGATTAGTACCTGCATCAACATTGGACACTACTAATCTTTGTTTCAATAACAATATCTCTGATAGTAATTTTTCTTGCAAAGCAACTAAATCCCTACAACCTTTTGAAGTTTCTCTAACATTTGCCAAAAAAGTTGAACCTTCAAATTGTCTGAAAATATCATTATAAATGGCTTTAGCTAAACTTGTCTTTCCTATGCCTCCCTTTCCCCATAATCCCATCATAAGAACACCATCATCAGACTCAAGGTTTAACATGGAGTTTAGCTTAACCACTTGGGAATTAATCCCAACCGGATGCTTAGCAACATGCAAAGGTGTTCGGTCTAGAAGGGTGGAGATCTCCTTCACAATTCTTTCTATAAGCTCTGACTCATCTCTGATAAAGACAAAAAAATAAAAAAAGAAGTTGTAAGATCATTTTTAACAATTTGAATATGCAAATAAGGAGCAATTACAAACCAACAATGATAAAGCAGTGCATCACATTTCTTGATGATCACAACCAAAACCAACATGTATTCCCACCAAATCGAATTAGAACTCCAAGAGCTCCATACCAATGGAAAACAAGTTAAGGCTTCAAAAAAATGTAGTCATCCAAATAATTCATGTTCTTTTGATTTATAAATGACAATGTACTTATTTTTCTTTTTGATGAATAAATGTGATTTATATGTATGCTTGCTCAAAAAGAGCTATTTATAACTTTTAACGGTGGTTGAGATTTCAATTCAAAAACTATTAAATTCCTTGAAGCATGATGTCATTGCCCACCATGGCCTATACACACTAGTAATCTTGCCTCGGGTGTTGCGAACTTTCTTATTCCTTGCAAAGAAATGGGCTAAGTGCATTAAAACTACTTGACATTTTGTCCATTGGTTGATCCAGTTTTAACATTTAATTTTATTCAAATGAGTCAATGAACGTTTCAGCCTATGACATCCTAGTATCAATTTCTGATAATTGGAAAAAGCATCATGTCAATTTTATGGTTACTGTAGGGGTGTCAATGGTTTGATTCAGTTCATTTTTTTTTTTTGGAAAATTGAATCGAGAAAAACTAAACTGAATCGAACCGTATCATTAGGATAAATGGCTCAACGAACCAAATGTGACCCAAACTGAATATGAACTGAATCAAAACCCCAGTTCGGATCAGCTTGAATTTTCAGTTTTCAGTTTTTGTTTTCTATTTTTTTGCTTTGTGTTGCGTATTGGCATTCCCATGGCCCTAGAGAGAGAGAGAGACTCCATTACTTCACTTGTTCTCTTTCCTCCATGGTCAATCACCCTTTGCTTCTCTCTCTCTCTCTCTCTCTCTCTCTCTCTCTCTCTCTCTCTCTCTCTCTCTCTAAGCAACTTTTTAACACTCACACCAAACTATTAAAGATAGCCCAAATCATTGGATTCCAAATCCCACTCTCCCTTCTTTCTCTCTCTCTCTTGACCCAGTCCGTTCCCTCCTCACTTCCCTTCTTCGTTCCTATATGAACCATGGATCCTTATGATGGATCCCACCGCACCTGCCACCGTGACAAACAAGACAACCCCTCCTTTTCCACTCTCCACGTTAGCAATTTCCAACTTAAATTGGCCAAATGGACTAAATTTGTATCAATGTGAAAAGGATTAGGACTAAGTTTTGGTACTTTTTCAAAACTATTGTAACAGTTGATAAATTTAAGCGGTCGGTAAAAAAAGACGAATAAATTTTGATAAAAGATAAAAAAAAGGTGGTAATTTACGAACTATCAAAAAGCTAGTAATTTCACAAAATTGTTGTTAAATTATTAGTAGTTTATTCAAAATTTATATGATGGGCGACTTTTTAACTATTAGATATTTGACGTATATCAACTCTTTAAAAAAATCTAACAATACAAAAGAGATATTCATTTTTTGGGAACGGAACTAGAATCGTCCAAGCCAAAGAAATGAAATGATTCGATGCAACTGATTCCATAGAAATGATATCACTTGGTAATTGAGCAAGAACTTAATAATTTTCGTGAATCATAAAATGAAGCATCTACACGTGTACTAACAATCGTGTGTAGATTTTTTTTTCTTTTTTAAAAAGTCTTTATACTTGTAAAGATTAGCTCCTTGCACAAAAGATGGACTCTACTCTACTTACCCATCATTAAAATGCCACCCAGACAAGCTACTGGCATCGGAAAGAGCTTTCTTCCATCGTTGTACTTTTTTTGAATCCTTCCTGAACTTGAACTCATGCTTAGCAAGGGCTTTCCCATAACTCTTGCTACCCCATCTCACTTCTCTTGGGTCCACTTTATAAAACACCGGTAGAACGGTGAGGTCCTTTTGCTTCTTGCACTCCATAATCTTCATCAACTCTTCTAGGCACCATCGTGAGGAAGCATAGTCCTTAGAGAAAATAATGATTGCAATGAACGACTCTTCGATGGCCTTCATGAGCACTGGCAATGTTTGGTCTCCCTTCCTTAGTTCCTCGCTATCAACGAAAGTGTATATTCCATTATGATGTAAAGCTTTGTAGAGATGACCAAGGAAGGTGTTACGTAGGTCTGTGCCTCTGAAACTCAAGAAGACCTCATAATTACTTTTGGGTTTTGATGAAGAAGCCATTGGATGATCAAGATTGGCAATCGGAAATGGCTTTCATCTGTTTAGTCTTCACTTTTCTTTCTCTTATATGGAAAATGAAGCATAGCCGAAACATGACCATGAGGTTCCTTGATATGAGTGGTTGACGTTGACATTTGCTATAATATGATTTATGTTATGATGCATTGATTTATAAAGAGTACATGGAATATTCATGTTATTTGATAATATCCACTGGTATGATTTGGAAAATGCATATTTTTTATATATATTTATAAGACTGCATTATTCTTTACTTGATGTCATAGAAATAATGATGATTGTCACTTGTGGAGCCATGATATTTTTCTCCCATTATATTGCCATTCTATGTCACGAGAACAGAGGAGTAATTGGGGGCACGTGGAGAGTACTTGTGAATGACATTTACCAAATGAACTTTAGTAAAGTGAGAGTACCTGTGAATTCCACTTTAAACAAGAGTGACGACTTTTAAGTCAAGTCTATGAAATTTTTTCCTAAGTGGACCATGAGACAAGGTATCTTATTTTTGTCTTAGCATTAAAAAAAAAAAAAAAACAAAAAACAAGAGTGACAACTTTTAAGTCAATTCTATGAACTTTTTTCCAAAGTGGACCATGAGACAAGGCATCCTCTTTTTCTCTTAGCACCAAAAGAAAACAAGAGCAATGACTTTTAAGTCAAGTTCTATTAGCAACAAAAGAAAACAAGAGTGACTACTTTTAAAATAAGCTCTCTTAGCACCAAAAGAAAACAAGAGTGATGACTTTTAAGTCAAGCCTATGAAATTTTTTCCAAAGTGGACCATGAGACAAGGCATCTTATTTTTCTCTTAGCACCAAAAGAAAACAAGAGTGACGACTTTTAACTCAAGCCTATGAAATTTTTTCCAAAGTAGACCATGAGACAAGGCATCTTATTTTTCTCTTAGCACCAAAAGAAAACAAGAGTGACGACTTTTAAGTCAAGCCTAATAATTTTTTTCCAAAGTGGACCATGAGACACGGCATTTCTTTTTGTCTTAGCACCAAAAGAAAACAAGAGTGACAAGTTTTAAGTCAAGCCAATGAAATTTTTTCCAAAGTGGACCATGAGACAAGGCATCTTCTTTTTTCTCTTAGCACCAAAAGAAAACAAGAGTGATGACTTTTAAGTCAAGCCTATAAACAAGAGTGACGACTTTTAAATCAAACCTATGAAATTTTTTCCAAAGTGGACCATGAGACAAGGCATCTTCTTTTTCTCTTAGCACCAAAAGAAAACAAGAGTGACGACTTTTAAGTCAAGCCTATAAATTTTTTTCCAAAGTGAAGGAAAATTTTTTGCCCCTTTACTAATTAGAGGTACAATGACGCTTTGAAATAGTCATGAAGAATGTGAATGCATAGAAGACAATCATGTTTAACATGAAATTTCTCATTATTCACTATACAATGCCCTAAACCAATTATTTGATAGTTAATTTCACAAAGGAAGAACTATAGCTTTAGTCTCTCCGATAGCAATGTATCAAACTCTCACCCGTCACCTTGCATTTGAAGTCCCTTAACATTGCTAGAATCTCATTTCACACATTCTCTACTTCATTCATCCGGACAATGGAATTACTCATGCACAATACTTACCCTCTGTCGCTAAAAGAATTATGTGTGAACCTCAAGATAAGGTCGTCTATAATTACCAGTTCCGGTTGGTTGGTATTGTGAGTAAAACTTATCCTCTCTTGTGAAAAGAATCATGTGAGAACTTTGGGATAAGCTCCTTCACAATCATCGTTCTCTCTACCCTCCCAAAACCATATATGGAAGCCATCGTATAAATTCTCTTGGCAAAAGAATTGCATGTGAGCCTCAAAACAAGTCCTCTACAATCATAGGTCTCTCCCCCTCCCAAAACCATACTTGGAAATCATTGTATGAATCAAGTCATCTTGAATTTTGGAGTAGACAATACTACAAGTACCTAGAAACAAAGACCCAGCTCTAAATTGATTTAATTCAAATTTCAATTATTTTAGGCCTTGGAATCCACAAAGAGATGTAGAGGAAAAGTTTGATAGAGTCAAATATTATTGACTAAGTAGGGGGAGTGTCATTTAAACTTTGTAGAGATAATTTGATTTGTTTTGAGCAAGATATATTAATTAGTTCCGTGTAAAATTTCTTAGTTAATAAGAACCCTCCTAAAAGGTTATAAAGCCAGACAAAGGCCACTGTGCCCTATGTAGGGGTAGGCACACCCTAGGCCTTGGTTAGCAATAAATGGGTGCTGTGAAACACCGACCTGTCTCCGGCGAAAAGGCCACTAGACCCTATAAGTCTATGACTATGTATAAAGTTTTCATAAGCTCACGACTCGGAATGGATTTTTGAAATTGGGCCAACATATGATTGTAGTGGAAAGTTAAGAAATTTTCATTGTTAAAAATCTACTTGATGTGATTCTTGGGGCTTTAAAAAATTTGTGACTTGATATATAAAATGAAATTAATCAATCGGGTCACATCACAAAATTCTTGACATCTCATGATTGGACAACTATGGTTAAAAATTGCAATATCTTGAAAACCAACCGTTCAAATTCAACAAATTGAATATTGTTGGAAAACTATTAACAAGTACAATCTAATTATATCCTTGGATTGAATTTTTAAGGAAGCAATATTCTCAATCAATTTTTGTCATAACTTTTGCTAAAAAATTAGGTGTCTATAAGCATTTTGATAATAATGGAAAAATATTTGAAAACTAGGTTTAGAAAAAAACGACTCCATATCTCGATCATTTGCAACATAGATTGAATTGTATTTGCTTACGGGGGACTCATCCATGTTATGCCGTGAAACTTATGCCATGAATCGGACATGTGAATATTGATTTCCGTTAGTTCTTATCATCTATGTTACATGTAGGACCAACACATGTCATTTTGCATTTATTTAAGCCATGAATAATTCGTAAACGTGCGCACCTGTCACGAAATTAGCTAGTTGCATGTCATACATGGAAAATAGTATTTTACTTGGAAAAGTGAAAATTATCGCAACAACCTATTGCATAGACACCCAATCAGAGTTGAGGAAAAAGAGGAACGGTGACTGCAGGCAGCGGAAGTTATATTGAAAGTGAAATTAAAAAAGAGAAAATCTTCTCGCCCAATCCACTGCTCCTCTACTTAAGAGATGCAATCCTCTATTTTGCACATTATCAAAAGGTCACACGGGTAGGAAGAAGGTTAATATAACAGGAAGCGCAAAGACCATTTGGTTTGGTAGTTTGATTAGATTCGCTTTTGTTATTAAAACGGTATGCATTGGACTCGTGCACACTTTTACGATTGAATTCGATGTCGTTATTTAAATCACATGCAATAGATTCATGCATGCTGCTCTATTTGGGCTGAATTAATCTTTGTAATTTGAGTTGTGTATGTTGGATTCACGATCAACATTCAAACATTTTCTTCAAATCTGCTTTCGTTCATTTAACATGGCATCACATTCAAGCCCCTATTTTCTCGCAGCTTTGATACAGATTCATTCATGCTTGTTTGATGCATTCGACCCATATGGGCCATTTTTCTTTTTCTTTTTCTGAAAGAACACGGATCACACATTATGACACTCTCGATCCGATCCCGATTTTCAGAATGGCTTCTAATAGTGGCAAATCTTCGAAACGAGATTACAAGAAGGATGATAAACCACGAAAACATCAAGAAAGCCATTCTAGGGTGAAAACTTGATTTCTCATTGGCAGAATGCTAAGATTCAGGAAAGTGGAAACGAGTTGCAAACGAGAATCCAAGTGAGCCCAAGCCCACATTGGACGGCCCAATGGGCTGTGTCCATATTGGGCAGCTCAAGGGACCCATGCCCAAGGAAATGGGCGGCATAAGAGGGCCATGTACCTCCAAGCCCACCTTAGCCTTATGAGATCTAGGCATTTTATGCACCAATGTGCATGAATAGTGTCAAATCTTCTTGCAAAGACCAAATTGATATCTCTTAAAGCTAAGGATCAAAGGGGCAAGATGGGAAAGGAGAATAGAGGGGGTGGCCATATGCTTGGGGAAGAAGAAGACCCTAGCCAACCTAAAACCTAGCCTAAGCCTATTTCTACATGTGTGGATATCTTGGCATTAATGGCTTGGATTTTCTCTCTTTATGAGTTCATTCCTATCCAAGTAAATGCAAAGCTGTGAGGGAATTGAGGGATCTGAAGTACAAGGCCTTAATGGCAAAGATCTCTCTCTCATTCTCTCCTTCCTCATTCCCTTTTGTTTTGCACGACACACTCTCTCTCCCTCTCTTCTCTCACTTTGCTTCCATTTTCTCCCTTTTCCTTGTGTTTAGCCGAGCCACACTTCTCCATTTCCTCGCTAGCCACTGTCCACCATTCATGTCTGTCGTTGAGCCATTCCTGCACCATCATTCTCATCACCATGCTGGATTGTTAGAGCCAAGGAGGAGGCCATTCAGCCCTCACCGCGCCTTCCTTTTCCCCCTCTCTTTCTCGGTTGGACGCCACAAGCCAAGAGACGCTGACTGTTCGCCTAGCCGCTACCATACCTCCTCTGTGACGCCATCTAGCCCATCAACGTGAGCTGTGGAGGAATGACCAGTAGCCGTTGCTCACTGTCCAACCTTGCTGTCCCTTCCTCATAGCCTGTCGATCTCGGATTTGGGTGTGATTAGCTTTCTAGCCCTTGATTAGGGTTGTTATTGCATTTAGGACCTAGTTTAAGACTAGATTAAGGTTGGATGATCACGATAAGTTATCATGGACTTCCAATAAGTTATCGCAATAGGTCGTGGTTAGTTTTCGATAGGTTATTGTAGGTTATTGTGATAGGTTATCATGTTCACCAATAGGTTATCTTGATAGGTCCAATGTTCGATAAGTTATCATTATGTGATAAGTGACATATGATAAGTAGTTATACGAGTTATTATGTGGTGATAAGTGTTGAGTGATAAGTTGTTATAGCATGTAATATTAATGTGATAAGTTATTTAACTGCAATTTCAAGAAGTTAGGGGGCTAGGAGTAAACTGGCCCATGTCGGGGACAGGGTTCCTATCTTTTTTCCCCCATTTTATTTATGAATTAGTGAGTTATGTTCTTTTTTTGACTTTATGTTTTTTTTTTTTTGGTAACCGAGGATCCGCCTAAGCACCCTTTTCACTTACACTATCCGGGGGTCACAATGTCACGCCCCGATCCTTCGAGCGCGTGCCCATCCCTCACTGGTCGATTAATAGCGACGTCCCAGGACGCATCGCCGACCCATTTGTTTAAATACACATGCAGAAGTAGATAAATAATCCCCAGACAACAACACAATGGGATAGGAAAGTAGGGCCATATTTTGAAAAACCAAGATCACACTTATATATACATAACATACCAGTCATGTCATATATAATACAAGCCAGTCTAAGGAAAACAAGTCTAGAAACAAGGGTGGGGGTTTCACAACACTACGGGTCCTCGTCGTCCTCTCCATCATCCACGATTTCACTCTCTTCCACACTCTAGCTGGAGTCTTGAGCAGAAAGCACTGGGGACACCAAGACTTCAAGATTCGGGTCTGTAGCATCTACAACCGAACCTCCTCGGGGATCCGCAGTACCCTTCCCAAAGGCGACCTCCATAACATACAGAGTAACCTCAGACTTCGATACGGGACCCTCTCTCTGGCCATCCTGAGCATGGCAGTACCACGATCTGTATCGATGGAGCAACTTGTGGGTGAGACCCGCATTGACCCAAACTGTGGACCTCACCAGCTCATAGGTCCAGCCCCTAGGGCTCCCAAGCAACGAAATATAAGAGGCCTATCCTATAATCCTCTTAGGTCGTCCAAAAAAATCACGAGCTGCCATCTAAGGACCTGAAATGTTATCCCACAACGGGGTAAGACAACGTCTTAGCGAGTTCTACCCCTAAGACTCGATTAGGAAGAAAATACGCCTCTAGGGCTGCTTAAGCACAAACATAGGTTGGAGGACTTACGTTGGCCTCAGTCTCTTCCTGCAAGTCAACACAATTTATATATTCACCAGATCATTTCACTCAATTAAATCATCAAGCTGATCGAATCATCGATCAATCGAACTGGTTGATTCCATGTCATCACGGCCTACTCTCGGTCAACACATTCAATACTCAACCCAACTATTACTCATGGCCACACACGGGCACAGCCTAATCCAGATTCGGCGGTTTCCTAGTGTAACTAGGAAATCACGACCCAATGGACACAACCTTGATTAGGTGGTAAAGCACGGCCTAACGACACAACCTCTATTAGGTGGTAAATCACGGCTTAACGGCACAACCTCTATTAGGTGTTAAATCACGGCTCAATGAGCACAACCTCGATGAGGTGGTTAATCATGACTTAACGAGCACAACCTCGATGAGGTGGTTAATCACGGCTCAACAAGCACGACCTCTATGAGGTGGCATTCTTAACTTAACCTACATTCTCACACGATTATTCACCCATTGTCCATAACGTTGAGCTTCACACTTAATTTCCTCAATTAACAAAACTTCATGACCTATTCTCTTCGTATTCAACATATCCAATAAAAATATCGTGTGTGGGTACACGGCCGGCCATAGCCAAAATATAATATTTTCTCACTTGAAAATCTCACTAATTTCACTGATCCCTAAACTTATTTTTGGCGTTGTAAACCGACGCCCGGTGATTTTCCAATTAATTACCAAAATTAATTATTTTTGGAATAATTTTGCAAAATACAAATCACACCAAATCAGCACGAATTAGAGCTTAATTAAATAAACAGATCACACCACTGCAATCAGCATAAAATTCCGGTCACTCGCTACCTCGGTCTAATTTCCGAAAAATAAATAAATAATTAAATAATGATGGAAATTAATTATTAAATGCAGAAAATGCATACTTAGGCCCGTAAAGCCTAATTATATGCCGAAACGGGCCCGGCAAATTTTCAAGGCTCATTAAATAAATACTAGAGCCTATTTACTTGCTAATTGCATTAAACTAACCACCTAACATGCATCGATAATTAACTAATTCACTAAACCGTTCTAATTATCCATTAAACCACTCTTAGTCTAAACTAATCAACCCTTAAGCATCATTAATCTACTAAGCGAGGATTAGTGAGTTAGACTCACTTGATCGATGATCCACTCGGATCAAACTAACGAGGACTAGGCGAGGATCAACTATCTCCAAAGCGGGCTTGCCAACTGAGGTCCAGAAGGCACCAAAATGGGTCAAGACAGTAGCCACAAGACCCACCCGGTTCTATCTCTGTCCAGTGCTGGTTAAAGGCTGAAAAGGATGGCTGGTGGCCCGGTTGAGGTGGAGATGGGCTGAGGTGGGTTGAGGGGGCCGAACCGAGTCTAGGCGGTGGTGGTGGGAGCTTCGGTGGTGGCTTACGGTAGTCCAGGCGTCCTCGGCAGTGTGACATCCCAGATTTTCAATCTTGTTTCCTACAAAATAAATCAGACATTTTATTGACACGCCTATAGGGCTGTTCTCAGAGCTGATCACCATTGAGATAACTAGACTATTTAGGGAAGCCATTAAGGAATCGACTTCTCGACCGTGCTCATCCTTAGAGGCAAACGGCACAGTATAAAATCCATTTGAGATTAGAGATAGATTGGTTCGATTGAGATGTGTGGCCGATCGTGGGTGACTCCACTAAATTGGAAAATTCTCATTGACCGGCACTAGTTTGATTTTATTGTCGTTTTGGTATCCAATGTTCGTATTTAAATCCTCAAGATTTTCACGACGATCAAGAGTCGCCAATATGTTGAGTGGGTTTATAGTGGCTCGAAGAAAATTGACCACAGGTCATTTACACTAAAAATCTCTGAAAACTACCCGATAATCTAGGTCACGTTAAAAACGTGCCAAATGGAAATTAACTATGAATTCAAGTCCGATTTCAGAAATTGAAGATTCTGTCATGTCATAATAAATTCTAGGAGCGTCGACTTAGTCTCAGAAGATTTTTCTGACAACCGAGACTTTTTGGGAAAGAGTCGGTTTAGGACCTTTCGTGCAGAAAAGGTCGGGGATTATTTTTGGTTACACAATTGAGATGCGAGATGGATTTGTGAGTGCGGAAAAATGTCAATTGAAGCTTTGAGGTACCAATTGAAATTGTGAATGGCAAATGAGATTAATTTGAAGTGGATCAAGTGTCCAATTGATGAGGATTTATATCAAATTGGTATGCCCCCTTTTTACTATGGTCTTTGGACCATTTCAAGGTTGTGAAATAAAGATCTTGGTGGCCAATTGACAGCCATAGAACCTTGGCTTGGAGGGCAAGCACAAGGGGGACAACCTTGTGGAAATTCAAGGCCAAGTGGTTCCTAAACCCCATCCATTCTCTCTCTCTTCCCTCTTGCTCAGCTACCGTCCAAGCTCCTCTCACTTCCAGCCCGTGCGTGACCAGCAAGACAGAGCAGAACCAGCGAAGCTTTAAGCCAGTTGTCCTTCACAAAGACCGTCTGCTCCCTCCACCAAGTTTTGTTCCCTTGCAGCTCACCCCACGCAGCCGACCACATGATCCCATCTCCTCCAGCAGCTTCCACCGAAGAGAAGCCACGCATCTAGTCAAACACCACTTTGCTCCTCTGCACTGATCTCTCCTCCACGCTACCACTTGGCCGTGTTTGCTCATTGTCTGGTCAACAAACTAGCGTTGAAGACCACTGAGCGAGCTTGAATCCGCGCGTCTTCTCTCCGCCAGCAACTGCTGCCACATTGGGTCAGTAAAGCCAGCGGAAACCCCTGCCGTTGACCCCTGCTCTTCCACCAAACGCCTGCTGTTTCTCCACTGAAGTCCAGCTGCCAGCTCGCGCTCATTTTCCCCTCATCCTTGCCGCACGATCGGTTAGCTCTGGCGGTAGTAATGACGTCGCGTGGTCTTTTCTAGCTCACGTGATTTCGGTCTCCTTCGACCGAAGCAATAGTCCTCATGTCGTGGCCCCTTTGTCTTAGCCCAGCTGGGCCTTTACGCTTGCATCGGCCCAATTTGATTGAATTCAAGCCCTGCAGTAGCCCGTGAATTTTGTTAAAAGTTCAGTCCACAAGCCAGCAATAGTTTGGCCTAGTAATTTCTTTAGTTGCTCAGCCCAACTCGCAAAGATCAGCCCATCCGAAGACAAGCTCAGACTTTAAAGCCAAGCAAGTTTAGCCCAAGAATTCAGCAAGCCTATCCTTAGCCCATTTCCAGCTCACTTGAGGCCCGTGCAGTCAACCCTGTTCCTAGCCTAAGCCCGCGAAGCAAGCCTAGTGCAACGCAATAACAAATCTCAGCTTGGACTGAGATTTGTTGGGCCAAGTTTAAGGCCCAGTCCAAGCCCGTTGGTGTCGTCGCGAGCCCAAGTTCGGCCACCGTCACGTCGTCGTCACGGTGTTCCGATCTTCGCTTTGCTCAAGTGAGTTTTGCTCACTAATCCCTTATTAGTAGGCTAATGATGTTTAGGGGTTGATTAGATTTAATTAAGTGCAATTATGTTGATAGATTAGATTAGAATAATTAAATTAGGGATTTACCTATGCATGTTAGGCAGGTGGTTAGTATAATTAGCAAGTAGAGATGCTCTATTATTTATTGAACGAGTCTCGGTAATTTTCCGGGCTCGTCTCGGCTTCCAATTAGGCATTACGGGCCTAAGTTGGATTTATTACTATTTATTTAATATTTTTTAATTAATTAATTAATTAATTATTTTCCGAAAATTAGGCAAGGATAATTGACGATCGAAATTTTATGTTGATTATCGTGGTGTAGTCTGTTTATTTAATTGAGTTTTATTTTGTGCTGAAATGAATTATTTGTGATTATTAGATTATTTTCCTGAATTAATTAATAATGGATAATAAATTGGAAAATAACCGGGTGTCGGTTGATAGTTCCAAAAATATTTTGGTGGACTACAGATAAGGGTGAGATTTGTGGAAAGGAAATTATAATATTTTGGCTAAGGCTGACCATGTGCCCACGCATGTGTACTTTTGTCAAAAATGAATAAAATGACAAATTGATTGTACGTTCGAAGTATCATGTTATATACTGGCTCGGTGACCCTATAGGTCATTTTGTAGAATGGACGGTATGCAATACCGGCTCGGTGACCCTATAGGTCATTTTGTAGAATGGACGGTATTCAATGTTGGCTCGGTGACCCTATAGGTCATTTTGTAGAATGGACGACATGCCATAACGGCTCAGTGACTCAATATGTCATTTTGCAGAATGGACGTTATGATGAATATACTCGGTGACTTATTATGTCATTTTGAAGAATGAATCGTATAAAATACTGGCTCGGTGACCCTATAGGTCATTTTGTAGAATGGACAGTATTAATTGAATTGACCAACAATGGTTTGTTTGACATGTAATCGAGTAGGTCGATTGATCGATATTTCGAACTGTTGTGATTCATTAAGTGCCTATTTGAACTGTGCTAATATGTAGGTGGAATCTGAGGCAAAGGTAAGCCCTTCGACCCATGTGTGCATAGGCAGCCCATAGTGTATTGGTTTTCTAATCGAGTCTTAGGGGGTAGAACTTGCTAAAACGTTGTCTCACTAGTTATTGAATAACCATTTTCAGGTTCTTAGATGGCATTGGTGAAGGGCTGGAGACCCGAAGTGTGGAAGGGGAAGCCTGAAGAATTGACGATCCTATTAGACTAGCTAGTCATAGAGCAATTCTTTTTTGATAGAAGTCGATTCCATTTTGCAGACTCTGTTTTAGAAACTTGTGGTTTAAACTTGACTTAACAATTCAACTTGTATATATTGGCACTATGTTTGGCAATGTATATAAGTGTGGATGCTTTTAAAGTGGAAATTTGGAATCCTACTTTTCTATCCCATTGCTCTATTGTCTGGGGATTTTATATGCTTCCGTATGTGTATATTAAATGAATGGGTCGACGATGCGTCCTGGGACGTCACTATTAATCGACCAAGGTAAGGGATGGGTGCATACTCGAGGATCGGGGCGTGACATCCCGTTTAAGTGGTATCAAAGCATGGTCGTTAGAGATTGGAGTGATAAGGTGCGATGGACCATG
The DNA here is from genome assembly GCA_007663325.1 of Eucalyptus pauciflora. NCBI lineage: Eukaryota > Viridiplantae > Streptophyta > Magnoliopsida > Myrtales > Myrtaceae > Eucalyptus > Eucalyptus pauciflora. The sequence goes on along the minus strand of VMYD01000100.1, from coordinate 136,657 downwards.
GGATAGTTAGTATGAATGGCCTTTATTTCATGTTGGTGCATGTGATTGATAGTTGATTGGTAACTTGTTTGTGTGGGTCACTCAAATTCTAATATGGTATTAGAATTAGAAATAACATGTTTTTATAAAGATCCTGTAGCATGAGTGATCAGGAGCTGAGGACTCTTAGTAAGAGGGTTTTAACCTCTATGACTCGGGGTGGAACACCGACAAGGATCCGTGCTCAAGGCAGTTGTGGTAGAGCATTGGCTCTGGCCAGCGTGAGTGTAAGAGTATCGTTGTAGGTCGATACTAGTGTAGCAGCACCGAGCATTCCTAGGTTCGATGGGATTGTTCAGGCGATAGTGTCCTTGGAATTGGTTGAGCCAGCAAGCTCAGGACCGAGCCGCCATCAGTGCCACAACCGCCATTATTGCCACACCTACTGAGGTCCAGTGTGGAGATATGATCTGGGAGCGAGTCAAGGTATAGATCCAGTTCAGACATAAATGGAAATCGGTCAAGGAAAAGACCGATGTCGAGAGAAGAGTATTCTATTCCACCTAATAGGAAGAGTGGGATAGTTAGGTCATCATGAGTCAAAATGGAACATGATGTTCCCGTGCGTGACGACAAAGATCGACCTTATGTCTTTCTTAGGACAATAATTTGTTTCGAGTATAGCCAACAGGGTTACCGAGTCGGAGACATTCCTAGAAGGCTGATGGGACAGATTAGAGGAAGTGCGCCATAGAACGCATAGTGGAGTTTTGGAATAGGCCTCTGGTACCAGAAAGAGTGCATGTTGTCACCTGATAGAAGATAGAAGACGCACCAGATAGGTGTCGGATTTGTAGAAGGAAACATGGATAAATCCGAGAATGACTAGAATGTGTTGTAATTATGACCAGCACGGCCATCAGGTGAAGGACTGCTAGTGAGAATCCAAGGGAGCACAAATACCGCTACCGGAGATAGGACGCCACTAGGATGGCGAAAGGAATGGGAATGGAATCGACCCTGCACCAATTAGAGGAAGAATGTTCTTAAGGAGATTTTATCAGAGTAATGCAGCATAGCTTTGGACTAAGTTTGTAGAACTTCAGTAGGTGAAGTAAAGTGAAAGAAAGGGGAATCGCTAGCTATAGTTGTGCTTGACTAGTTGTTGGGGTGTAAGTTTGACGCCACATGAATAGAGTGGGCTTATGGAGCATCTTTTGGTAATGAATTATGGTCATAGAGTAATCTAGCTTAGTCCATTAGCATGTGAAAGTGTCGAGTTTATTAAGAGTCGAAGAGAATCTTCGATTTTATTGACCTCATCGGTTGAAAGCAACCCGTTTGTTGGAAGAAAGTGGCCAAGGTTAGCTGGTGATTGTCATAGATAGGACATATGAAAGAACTGAAGATTGGGGACATCTCAGTTGTCTAAGAGTTTGTAGATATGTTGCCACAGGAATTGCCAGGCCTGTCATCAATGAAAGAGATAGAATTTGTGAATGAGTTAGCACCTGGGACAGAGCCACTCATTAAGGCTCCTTACCGGATGGCATTATCTGACTTGAAGGAACTGAAGGTGCAGATGCAAGAGTTGTTGGATAAGGGATTTATTTGTCCCGGTGCATCACCTTAGGGAGCACCAGTTCTATTTGTAAAGAAGAAAGATGGTTCGTTGTGTTTGTGCATCGACTATTGGCAACTCAATCAGGTAACGATCAAGAACAAGTATCCACTGCCGAGGATCGATGACTTGTTTGATCAGTTACAAGGAGCGTCAATTTTTTTGAAGATCGACTTGAGGACAGGATATCATCAGCTGAGAATTAGGAAGGAGGATATTCCTAAGTCAGCATTTCGTACTCGTTATAGTGCTGCAAAAGCTGAGAGTTCATCAGTTGTACGCAAAGTTCAGCAAGTGCGAGTTTTGGTTAACTCGTGTTGCTTTCTTAGGGCATGTGATTTCAGGCGAAGGAATTTTAGTGGACCCAAGCAAGATTGAAGCCGTGATCAACTGGCCAAGACCAACTACAGCGATAGAGATCATAAGTTTTTTTGGGTTTAGCAGGGTATTACAAACGGTTTGTAGAAGGGTTTTCATCATTAGCATCGCCTTTGACAAGACTCCTAAAAGAAGAAGAGAAATTTGTGTGGATAGATAAATGCGAAAGTAATTTCCAAGAGCTTAAGGAAAAGTTGATTACCGCGCTTGTGCTGGCCATTCCATTTGGTCTTGTAGGATTCGAGATCTATAGTGATGCATCACTCAGGGGATTGGGTTGTGTGCTAATGCAACATGGCAGAGTTGTTGCATACACCTCCCGTCAGTTGAGATCTCATGAGCTGAACTATCCAACGCATGACTTAGAACTCGCAGCTATCATATTTGCGTTGAAGATTTGGAGGCACTACTTGTGTGGGGAAAAGTTTCAGATCTTCACGGACCATTAGAGTCTCAAGTATCTATTCTCTCAGAAAGAGTTGAACATGAGACAACGCCGATGGATGGAGTTGCTGAAGGACTACGATTGTGATATTCTATATTACCTGGGAAAGGCGAATAAGGTCGCTGATGCTTTGAGTTGAAAGTCTTTAGTTGCTCATATACTGATTAAGGAGTGGAACTTAATTGAGAGAGCTCAGGATTCAGTATTCAAATTTAAGGTAGGCCACCTCTTAAGTCTTATGGCCACCCTCAAAATTGAACCGGACGTCCAGGTCAGAATCAAGCCACTCCAATCGACAGATCCAGATGTACAGAAGATACTTAAGGAACACACTGAGAAAAGAAAGGCTGACCTTTAGATTTATGATGATGGAATACTAAGGTTCCAAGGACACTCAGTTGTACTTGACGATGTAGAGCTAAGAGAATATATTTTAACTGAAGCACATCATAGCAATTACAGCATTCATCCTGGAAGTACCAAGATGTATCAGAATCTGCGTCAACACAATTGGTGGTCAGGTATGAAGGCGGACATCGCCAAGCATGTCGCTAAGTGTTTGACATGTCAGCAAGTTAAAGCTCAGCATTGCAAGCTGGGAGGACTACTGCAACTTTTCGAAATTCCAGAATGGAAATGGGAACATATCACGATAGACTTCGTGACTGGAGTATCGAGGAGTCAAAGATGAAATTATTCGATTTGGGTAATAGTCGATAGACTGACAAAGTCGGCTCACTTCATTGCAGTTCGAAATGACCTGAATTTAGACAGACATGCAGATTTGTATGTGCGTCAAGTAGTTCGAATGCATGGAGTGCTAGTGTGACATCCCGAATTTTCAGATATGTTTTCTATTGAATTAATCGGACATTTCATTGACGTGTCTATAGGGCTATTCTCAAAGCTGATCACTCTCGAGATAACTAGACTAGCTGGGTAAGCCATTAAGGAATTTTAAGGCAATAGACTTGAGAATTCGACCAGGAATCGGCTTATTGACTGTGCTCATCTTTAAAGGTCATTATGGTACAGTTAAAAATCGATTTAAGATCAGAGATAGGCCAGTTCGACTAAGATGTGTGGCCGATCGTGGGTGACTCCACTAAATTGGAAAATTATCATCGACTGGCACTAGTTTGATTTTACTGTCGTTTTGGTACCCTATGTACGTATTTGGATCCTCGAGATTCTCATGACAACCGAGAGTCGCCAATGTGTCGAGTGGGTTCATTGTAACTCGAAGAAAATCGACCACGGGTCATTTGCCCTAAAAAGTTTTGAAAACTACCTGGTAGCTTAGGTCACGTTAAAAACGCGCCAAATGGAAATTAACCGCCAATTTGAGTCCGATTTCAAAAACTGAAGATTCTGTCATGTCACAATAAATTTTAGGACCCACGACTCAGTCTCAGAATTTTTTTTTGACAACCGAGACTTTTTGGGAAAAAGTCGATACATAACCGTTTTTGTGCAGAAAAGGCTGTGGATTGTTTTTGGTTACAAAATTGAGAAGCATGATGGATTCTTGGGTGAGAAAAATTATCAATTGAGGTATTGAGGTATCAATTGATTTTATAGAAGCCTTTTAAGTTTTAATTGAAGAGAGATAAGTGTCCAATTGAGGAGAGATGGTGCCAAATTCGTGTGCCCCCTTCCCCTAGCCAAGATGGACCAACTCAAGTGCCCATGGATGAGCATTGGTGGCTCATTGTATGCCAAGGAAGTATACTTGGCCAAGAGTGGTCAAGGGAGACAAGCGTTTGGAATTTTGAGGCAAGTGGAGCCCTTGGTTCCCTAGATATTTCCTCTCTTCCTCATATTTCTCTCCCTTCCTCTCCAAGCCATCTTCCTCCTCCTTTCCCCTGCCATTTTTGAACTCAGCAGCCAAGAGAGAGACCAACCGGAGCAACCACACCACCGCTGGACCGTTTTCCTCTTCTGTTTTCACTTCTACCGGTTTATGCTCCAGCTGACCTTTCGCCAAAGATCCAAGTAAAAAGTTGACTTCCTGGATGAATCAGCGAATGAGCCACCTATCGCCGTGAAGAGGACATCCGGACCATTCCAAAGAGCCTGACCTCGCCTTCAACGAAGCCGCCTACCATCCTGTACGGCCATCGCAACCTGCTGGTCGCCGGTCCGCCGATCCGTCGGTCTGCTACCCGCCTGCACTGTTTCGCATTTTTCTTCATTTTTCTTCCATTCCATCCCTTCCTTTGCCCATCCCAACATCCAATAAGATCCCAAGACCCCCGGGAGCCGCCAATTTCCAACCACCCGCTCGCTAGAGCTCCGATCAGCCTATTTTCTTGCCGTTCAATTGTTGGTTCTCCTTCGTTCAACAAGCAGAAACCGCACCAGCTTTGTTTCTCTCTTTCGCAGCCAAGAACAAAAGCTTTCCTGGTGGGTTTCCAGCAGGCTTGTAGGCTCGTTTTCAGGTGTTTACGGGCCCCGAACCCGAGGCCCGCTTTGAGGAAAAATGATCCCCACGTTGTTCCCGTCGGTTTGGTTTGACTCGTTTGCTAAACGAGTGAGTAATCTCACTAATCCTCTCTTAGTAGACTAATTATGCTTAAGGGTTGATTAGTGTTAATTAAGAAGGATTAGGTGGTTAGATTAAATTAGATTAGTAATTATTAGTTTATTGCATTGCATATTAGTTAGGTGGTTAGTGTAATTAGCTTGAGAATAGTCCTTAGTATTTATTGAATGTCTCTTGGGATTTTCCCGACCCGTTCCAAGCTCCAATTAGGCAATATAGGCATAAGTTGGATTTATGCAATTATTTAATTATTTATTTAATTTTCGAAAATTCACCCGGAATGTCTAGTGATCGGAATTTCGTGCTGAGTTCGATGGTATGCTTTGTTTATTTAATTGAGTACCGGATTGGATGAATTGAATGAAAATATATGGTTTGAGCAATTATGCTAGAAAGTGGACAAATTGGGAAATTGAGTGGAAATCTCATGGTTCGTCACCTCGGAGAATGCACGTGGCTCGGTGACAAAGGATGTCATCTCGAAGAATGCACGTGGCTCGGTGATTAGATGAGAGTGTTATACATCACCTTTGATAGCACGTGGCTTGGTGATTAGTACGCCATCTTGGAGAATGCACGTGGCTCGGTGGCTAGGCATGTCGATTGAGAATGTGAACAGTGTGGTTGAGAATGACCGGGAAAGGGTCCGTTTGACATGCCATTAACTAAGTCGATTGATCGATAGTTCGATCTGCTTGAGTGCTATGTTATGGCTTGTATATGTTGAAATATACTGACTTGCAGGAAGGAAATTGAGGCCAAGGTAAGCCCTTTGACTCGTGTTGTGCTTAGGTAACCATGTGGTGTATTGGTTTCCTAATCAAGTCTTAGTGAGGTAAAACTTGCTCAGACATAGTCTCATCCCGGTTGTGAGACAACATTTCAGGCCCGTAGATGGTAGCTCAGGAGTTTTTAGGATGGCCTAAGAAGATTACGAAGCAGGTCTCTTACTTTCCTTGGTATGGTTGTCCTAGGGGCTGGACCTATGAGCTGGTAAGGTCTATAGTTTGGATTGATGCGGGTTTCACCCACAAGGTGCCCCATCGATATAGATCGTGGTATCGCCAAGCTCAGGATGGCTAGAGAGAGGGACCCCTACCAGAGTCTAAGATACCTCTGGATGTTTTGCAGGCCACTTTTGAAAAGGGCGCCTTAAGTCCTCCACCAAGGTTGGTCATAGGTGCAGTAGACCTCCATTTTGACGATCTTGGAAGTCCGGTGCAATCTACAGAAGACTAGCTGGAACGTGGATGAGGATGGAGAAGAGGACGAGGACCCTTAGTTTTCTGAAACCCCAACCTTGTTTGTAGAACTTATATAGATACTTGTATGAGTTTGTACTGTGTATAATTGTGTATAAAAGTATGGTTGTGAATTTCAGTATGAAAAATATGGTATTGCTTTTCTATCCCATTGTTTTATTGTCTAGGGATTTAATAATTGCTTCCGCATGCGTATATAAATATATGGATCGGCGATGAGTCCTAGGATATCGCTAGAAATCAACCAAAGCTGAAGGATGGGCACGCGTTCGAGGATCGGGGTGTGATAGCTGGTTACAATAACTTCGAATAGAGACCCAAGATTTACTGTCGCTTTTTGGAAGAGCTTGCAAAGTGCTCTAGGTACAAAGCTTCAGTACAGTACGGCATATCATCCTCAGACGGATGGCTAGTCTGAAGGACAATTCAAACCCTCGAGGACATGCTAAGAGCTTGTGTAATAGACTTCAAAGGAAGTTGGGAAGATCAGCTACACCTGGAAGAATTTGCATACACCAACAGTTATCAGCAGAGCATCAAGATGGCTCCATTTGAAGCATTGTATGGCAAAGTGTGCAGAATGCCAGTGTGTTGGGATGAAGTGGGGAAAGAAAGATTACAGGCTCAGAGTTGATCCAGCAATCAGTGGAAGCCGTGGTAGTGATCAGAGGCAGATTAAAGACCGCACAAAGTAGACAGAAAAGCTACGCGGTTAAGCGTCGAAGGTCTTTGGAATTCCAAGTTGATGATCACATTTTTTTAAAGGTGTCACCAATGAGGGGAACTTTGTGCTTTGGAAAGAAAGGAAAACTAAGTCCGAGGTACGTAGGTCCGTTTGAGATTCTTGAGAGAATCGGGAACCTAGCGTATCGTCTTGCGTTATCGCCAAGATTGGTGCAAGTGCATAACGTCTTTCACGCGTCATTGTTAAGGAAGTATGAGCCTAACCCAACCCACGTGCTCAATTTCGATGAATTGGACGTGGATGACCGTGTGTCATACGTTGAAAGCTCGGTTCAGATCGTCGACAGAAAAGAGCAAGTTTTGCGTACAAAGATCATTCCGTTGGTCAAAGTGGTCTGGCAACACCATGGTATTGAAGGAGTAACATGAGAGACTGAAGAGTCGATGAGAGAATTATACCCCCAAATTTTTGCTTAAGTATTGTAAAGGTTTAAATTTCGAGGACTAAATTTTTATAAGAGGGGAAGAGTTGTGACATCCCAGATTTCCAGTCTTGTTTTCTACTGAATAAATCGGGCATTTCATTGACGTGCTTATAGGGCTGTTCTCAGAGCTGATCACTCTCGAGATAACTAGACTATTCAAGGAAGCCATTAAGGAATTTTAATGCAATAGACTTGAGAATTCAACCAAAAATTGACTTCTTGACCGTGCTCATCTTTAGAGGCCATTACGACACAGTATAAAATTGATTTGAGATCAGAGATAGGTCGATTCGACTGAGATCAGAGATAGGTCGATTCGACTGACATATGTGGCTGATTGTGGGTGACTCCACTAAATTGGAAAATTCTCATCGACCGGCACTAGTTTGATTTTACTGTCGTTTTGGTTCCCTATGTCCATATTTGAATCCTTGAGATTTTCACGACAATTGAGAGTCACCAATGTGTCGAGTGGGTTCATAGTAGCTCGAAGAAAATCGACCACGGGTCATTTGCACTAAAAATCTCTGAAAACTACCCGGTAATCTAGGTCACGCTAAAAACGCGCCAAATGGAAATTAACTGTGAATTCAAGTCCAATTTCAGAAATTGAAGATTCTATCATGTCACAATAAATTCTAGGAGCGTCGACTCAGTCTCAGAAGATTTTTTTGACAACAGAGACTTTTTGGGAAAAAGTCGGTTTATGATCGTTTTTTGCAGAAAAGGCCGAGGATTATTTTTGGTTACACAATTGAGATGCGAGATGTATTCGTGAGTGAGGAAAAATGTCAATTGAAGCTTTGAGGTACCAACTAAAATTGTAAAGGGCAAATTAGATTAATTTGAAATGGATCAAGTGTCCAATTGATGAGGATTTATATCAAATTCGTATGCCCCCTCTTCCTATGGTCTTTGGACCATTTCAAGGTTGTGAAATAAAGATCTTGGTGGCCAATTGACAGCCATAGAACCTTGGATTGGAGGGCAAGCACAAGGGGGACAACCTTGTGGAAATTCAAGGCCAAGTGGTTCCCAAACGTCATCCATTCTCTCTCTCTTCCCTCTAGCTCAACGGCCGTCCAAGCTCCTCTGACTTCCAGCCCGTGCGTGACCAGCAAGCTAGAGCAGAACCAGCGAAGCTTTAAGCCAGCCGTCCTTCACAAAGACCGCTTGCGACCTCCACCAAGTTTTGTTCCCTTGCAGCTCACCCCACATAACAAACCGCATCATCATATCTCTGCCAGCAGCTTCCACTGCAGAGAAGCCACGTGCCGGGCGATCGGGCGATATATTTATCTATTTTTATCTGGTTCTACGTTTCTTCCTGCCTTTATTTCTTACTTTATGTAAGTGGAGGTTCTACTATTTTCCGCAAACAGGGTTTGGCGATAGAAGAACTACTATCGAGATTCTCGGGACCATATTGACTCCTATCTTTCTGGTGCTGATGCTAATACGCAATTCCCATGAAGTAACTCACTGCGCCGGCTCCGGGGAAGCTTCTTCGGCTAATCACAATGTTCCCCCTGGCGGTGAGGGTACTTCTGGGGGCAACTCCGGCTGGACATCTATCCTAGGGAGCAGCTCTGGGGAAAGCTCCGAAGCAAGCGTGAATCAGCCAACTGGCTCTTCAAATCAAAACAGGGCTGGCCCGTCGTCTGCTATCCCAGGGCAAAATGCCAATGCTTTCCTCTTATGCGCTGATCTCTCCTCCACGTTGCCACTTGGCCGCATTTGCTCCTTGTCCAATAACAAACCAGCGTTGAAGACCACCAAGCGAGCTTCAATCCATGCATCTTCTCTCCGCTAGCAACTTCTGCCATGTTGGGTTAGCAAAGGTAGAGGAAACCCCTGCTGTTGACCCATGCTCTTCCATTGAACTCCTATTGTTTCTCCACTAAAGTCCAGCTGCCAGCTCGCCCTCATTTTCCCCTCATCCTTGCCGCACGATCAGTCAGCTCCAGCAGCAGCAATGATGCCACGTGGTCTCTTCCAACTCACGTGATTTCGGTCTCCTTCAACTGAAGTAGCAGTCCTCATGCTGTGGGCCCTTCGTCTCAGCCCAACTGGGCCCTTATGCCTGCACTGGCCCAATTTGATTGAATTCAAGCCCTGCAGCAGCTCATGAATTTGGTTACAAGTTCATTGCACAAGTCAACAGTAGTTTGGCCTAGCAATTTCTTTTGTTGCTCGACCCAACTCGCAAAGATCAGCCCATCCGAAGACAAGCTCAGACAATGAAGCCCAACAAGTTCAGCCTAAGAATTCAGCAAGCCCATCCTTGGCCCATTTCCAGCTCACTTGAGGCCCACGCAGTCAAGCCCATTTTCGAGCCCAAGCCCACGAAGCAAGCCCAATCCAACGCAATAACAAATCTCAGCTTGGACTGAGATTTGTTGGGCCAAGTTTAAGGCCCGATCCAAGCCTGTTGGTGTTGTTGCGAGCCCAAGTTCGGCCGCCGTCGCGGTGTTCCGATCTTCGCTTTACTCAAGTGAGTTTTACGCACTAATCCTTTCTTAGTAGGCTAATGATGCTTATGGGTTGATTACATTTAATTAAGTGCAATTAGGTGGATAGATTAGATTAGAATAATTAAATTAGGGATTTGCCTATGCATGTTAGGCAGGTGGTGTCATGCATCGATCCTCCGAGCACGTGCCCATCCCCTCCTTAGTCTCCTAATAGCGATGTCCCAGGACGCATCGCTGATCCATTCATTTTAATATACGCATGCGGAAGTGGATATAAATCCCTAGACAATAAAACAATGGGATAGGAAAGTAGGATTTCAAAATTCGACTTTGAAAACAACCACACTTATATACATTGCAATTCATAGTGCAAATATATACAAGTCGATTTGTTAAGTCAAGTTCTAAACCACAACTTCCTAAAACGAAGTCTGCAGAAAGGAATCTTCCATAAAAAAAGGCTTGTCCTATGACTAGCTAGTCCATTAGGATCATCAATTCTTCAGGCTTCACCTTCTACACTTCGGGTCTCCGGTCCTTCATCCATGCCATCTAAGGACTTGAAAATGGTTATTCAATAACCCGTGAGACAATGTCTCAGCGAGTTCTACTCCCTAAGACCTGAATAGGAAGAAAATATGCCTTAGGGGTTGCCTAAGCACAACCACGAGTCAGAGGGCTTACCTTGGCCTCAATTCCTTCCTACAAGTCAGTTCAAATAATAAATACTAACAATCACATCCACCCATCAATTCAACCAATCAGATTGACTCAGCGATCAATCGACTTAGTCGATTACATGTCATCGAGACCATCACTCGGTCATTTCGACTCTTGATCAGGCCCCACTCGGCAATCTTAGACTTGGTGGCATCACGGCCCCACCTGGCAATTGTAGACTTAGTGGTTTTCTAGATTCAACTCACAACCTCACATGGTCATCTTTCCCATCAAATCCTGACATCCTCCAATTTTGGGATAATTTTCCCATAACCACTAATCCACTCAATTTCCACAAACCGATACTCAATTAAATAAACAAAAAGCATCACTGCAATCAATACGAAATTTCAGTCATCGGCTATCCTAGTTGAATTTCCGGCAAATAAATGAATAATTAAATAATTACGAAAAATAATAAATAATGCAATAAATCCAACTTAGGCCCGTTATAGCCGAATTGGAAGCCGAGACGAGCCCAGAAAATTCCCGAGACTCGTTCAATAAATACTAGCATAAGTCTACTTGCTAATGTCACTAACTAACCACTTAACATGCGTCGATAAGGCGCTACTCTAATCTATTCACCTAATTGCACTTAATTAAATCTAATCAACCCCTAAGCATCATTAACCGACTAATAAGGGATTAGTGAGCAAAACTCACTCGATAAAAGTGAAGATTAGAACATCGCGACAACGACGTGACAGCGGCCGAAATCCTAATTTTCGACATTGTCGGCGGACACTTGGGCCGGGCTAAACTTGGCCCAACAAATCTCAACCCAACTGAGATTTGATTTCAACTTGGGCTAGGCTTCAATTGACTGGGCTGCTGAAATGCAATTGAAGATGGGCTGAGCTTGTGGACTTGGGCCTACTACAAATGGACTGAACTAAACAGACTGGAATTACACAAACTGGGCTTCGCTAGAGATGCTAGGCCGTAAAATATGCTAGATCCGTGGGCTGCTGTAGCTGGAGTTAACAGGCCGAACTGTGGGCTTCAAAGGCGTGGGCTGCTTCGTGGATGGAGTCACGCACGGGGGAGACGCGGCCACAGATCTGTTGGTCTTCGTGCAAGCAGAAATCCATGAGCTTTGAAGGCAATTGAATGATCGAGCGGTAGAAGGAGCTGGCGGTGGAGACGTGGACTGAGAACAATGGCTGTAGGCGTGATGACCGAGGGGATGGCCTGCTTCGGTGGCTTCGTGGGCTTTGCTTCTTCGTGGGGGTGTCCTCGAGCTACTGGAGAAGACCATGCTTGGAGATGGACGCACAAACGGCCGTTGCACAGATGGCTTCACGTGGGGGGCTTCGGTCAACAAAAGAGTTGAGGAAGACTTGATTGTTGACTAAGGGGACAAAACATGGTGGGGATGGGCGTGAATTGCAGAAGGAAATTGGGCAAAAATGAAAATGGGATGAAAGAGAACAACTCAGGAACAGAGAAGAGAGAGATGTTCGCTTGAGGGGGTAGTTGAATGGGGAAAGAGGGAGGACCGACGGGCGTACACGGCAAGTTTGAATGAGAGAGAGAGAAAAAAAAAATCAAGGGTCTATCCCTTTAATTCAATGCTTGGTCCCCTTAAAACTTGCATAAATATCTAAATGTTCCCCAAATACTTTCTAGCTTAATTACCACCCAATAATCCAATTTTGGTGTCCAAAAATAGCCCATCAACCATAAATCTGAATTTCACAATTTTTGGTCTTCATTTTCTTCAACAATTTCCCAACTTCGACGTCAAATTTTGATGTAGAAAAGGCCCACATAATTTCTATAAGTTCCCAACATCCAATAGCTCGGTTCAGAAGTCCAAATTTTCTTTAATTTGGCGCGTGAGAATTTCCGCTAATTTTTCCGCAACATCCGAACGATTTTCCGCAAAATCCCGGAATCTCTGAAAATTCTTCAGAGGATAAGTCGACGTTCCTAAAATAGCTCGTGACACCACAGAACTTTCAATTTCAGAAATTGGACTCAAATTCACGATTAATTTCACTCTGACACGCTTTTAGCATGACCTAGGCTATCGGGTAGTTTTCAGAACTTTTTAGGGCTAATGACCCGTGGTCGATTTTCTTCAAGCCACAATGAACCTATTCGACACATTGGCGACTCTCAGTTGTCGTGAAAATCTCGAAGTTTCAAATACAGACACAAGGTACCAAAACGATAGAAAAATCAAATTAGTGTCGGTCGACAAGAATTTTCCAATTTAGTGGAGTCACCCACAATCAAACATACGTCTTAGTCGAACCGACCTATCTCTGATCTTTAATCAATTTACGTCTGTGCTGTAATGATCTCGACAAATGGACACGATCGAGCAGTCGATTCCTAGTTGAATCCTCAAGTCTATTTGCCTTAAAATCCTTAATGGCTTCCTTAGATAATCTAGTTATCTCAAGAGTGATCAGCTTTGAGAATAGCCCTATAGGCGCGTTAATGAAATGCCTGATTTATTGAATTGAAAACAGAGTCGAAAATCTAGGGTGTCACAAGTGGTTAGTATAATTAGTAAGTAGACATGCTCTATTTATTTATTGAATGAGTCTCGGTAATTTTTCGGGCTCATCTCGGCTTCCAATTAGGCATTACGGGCCTAAATTGGATTGATTGCTATTTATTTAATATTTTTGTAATTAATTAATTATTTATTTATTTTCCGAAAATTAGGCAAGGATAGTTGACGACCGGAATTTTATGCTGATTATCGTGGTGCAGTCCATTTATTTAATTGAGCTTTATTTTGTGCTAAAATGAATTACTTGTGATTATTAGATTCTTTTCCTAAGTTATTTAATAATGGATAATTAATTGGAAAAAAAAAAACCGGGTGTCGGTTGACAGCACCAAAAATATTTTGGTGGACTATAGATAAGGTTGGGATTTGTGGAAAGGAAATTATAATATTTTGGCTAAGACTGACCGTGTGCCCACGCACGTGTACCTTGTCAGAAATGAATAAAATGACAAATTGATTGTATGTTCGAAGTATCATGTTATATACCGGCTCGGTGACCATATAGATCATTTTGTAGAATGGACGATATGCAATACCGGCTCGGTGACCCTATAGGTCATTTTGTAGAATGGACGGCATGTCATAACGGCTCGGTGACTCAATATATCATTTTGTAGAATGGACGTTATGATGAATATACTTGGTGACTTATTATGTCATTTTGAAGAATGAATCGTATAAAATACTGGCTCGGTGACCCTATAGGTCATTTTGTGGAATGGACAGTATTAATTGAAATGACCAACAATGATTTGTTTGATGTGTAATCGACTAGGTCGATTGATTGATATTTCGAGCTATTGTGATTAATTGGGTCCCTATTTGAACTGTGCTAATATTCAGGTGGAATCTGAGGTCAAGGTAAGTCCTCTGACCCGTGTGTGCATAGGCAGCCCATGGTGTATTAGTTTCCTAATCGAGTTTTAAGGGGTAGAACTTGCTGAGACGTTGTCTCACTAGTTATTGAATAACCATTTTCATGTCCTTAGATGGCCTTGGTGAAGGACTGGAGGCCCGAAGTGTGGAAGGGGAAGCCTGAAGAATTGACGTTCTTATTGGACTAGCTAGTCATAGGGCAATTCTTTTTTGATAGAAGTCGATTCCATTTTGCAGACTCTGTTTTAGAAACTTGCCATTTAAACTTGACTTAACAATTCGACTTATATATATTGGCACTATGTTTGGCAATGTATATAAGTGTGGATGCTTTTAAAGTGGAAATTTGGAATCCTACTTTTCTATCCCATTGCTTTATTGTCTAAGGATTTTATATGCTTACGCATGCGTATATTAAATGAATGGGTCGGCGATGCGTCCTAGGACGTCGCTATTAATTGACTGAGGTAAGGGATGGGTGGATACTCAAGGATCGAGGCATGACAGGCAGCCTGTTGGAAGTGGGGACGGGCGAATACGACGCGGCTAGACGGTGCAGAGGTGGTGGGGCATGCGGGGGTGAGTAGTGGTGTGACATCCCGGATTTTCAATCTTGTTTTCTATTGAATAAATTAGGCATTTCATTGACGCGCTTATAGGGCTGTTCTCAGAGCTGATCACTCTCGAGATTACTAGAATATCTAGGGAAATCATTAAGGAATTTTAAGGCAATAGACTTGAGAATTCGATCAGAAATCGACTTCTCGACTGTGCTCATCTTTAGAGGCCATTACGGCACAGTATAAAATCGATTTGAAATTAGAGATAGGTCTGTTCGACTGAGATGTGTGGCTAATCGTGGGTGACACCACTAAATTGGAAAATTCTCGTTGACCGGCCCAAGACTGATTTTTCTGTCGTTTTGGTACCATTTGTCCATATTTGAATCATTGAGATTTTCACAACAACCAAGAGTCGCTAATGTGTCGAGTGGGTTCATAGTGGCTCGAAGAAAATCGACCATGGGTCATTTGCATTAAAAATTTCTAAAAGCGACACGATAGGTTGGGTCACACTAAAATCACATCGAAATGAAATTAACCTTGAATTCGAGTCCGATTTCAGAAATTGAAGATTCTGTCATGTCACAATAAATTCTAGGAACGTCGACTCAATCTCGGAAGATTTTTCTACAACTCGAGACTTTTTGGGAAAAAGTCGGCCTAGGACCGTTTTTGTTCAGAAAAAGCCTAGGACCATTTTTATCACAAATTTAGGATGCAAGATAGATCCATTGATGAGGAAAAATACTAAATTGAGTATTGACTTGACCACGGGATTTGTTGAGGCCGAATAGGATTGAATTGAATGAGATTAAGTGTCCAAATTGAGGCCAAAGCTTCAAAATTCGTAGCTCCCCCATGGCCTAGCCAAAATGGACCAATTCAAGGTTGCAAAGGGAGGCATTGGTGGCCTAATGTGAGCTAAGGAAGATGTGAGTGGTGTAGGATGGATCAAATAGACAAACTTGTGGAAGAAGTTGGCATGTGAAACCCTTGGTCCCCTAGATCTTTCCTCTCTCCTTATCCTCTCCTCCTTGATCGGTGAGCAGCCTCTCCTCTCCATCCCTTGGCCTTCAAAACCCTCAGCAAACCAGAGAAGTGCCAGCTGAGCCTCCTCACCGTCGCAGCTCTCCACCAGACCTCAAGCCGCACACCGCCATCACCATTTCGCCCTCATTCACGTGCCGCATGAACCAGATGCCTCCTACTGCTTCTAGCCACCTGTTCCATTGTCTAGGGTACTATCAAGGCCGTGTGGAGCTCAACCGAAGCTCTTGTCGCCACCATGAACTGCCCCTCCAAGTCGCTTAAGCCCTACCGGTCCACCGTTGTCCTCACCGCACCAAACCAACCTTATCCTCTTTGTTTTGCAGCTCAAAACAAAAGGTTTATTTGTGGGTTTCCAACAAGGTGTCGAGCCTATTTTGAGGTGTTTCCAGACCTCAAAACCTAGGCCCGCTTTGGAGAAAAGCGACCCCTGCGACATTCCCGATGTTTCAATCCGAACGGATTGTGAAACAGGTGAGTTTTTCTCACTAATCCTTACTTAGTTTGCTAATGATGCTTATGGGTTTATTAGATTTAATTAAGTGCAAATAAGTGGATAGATTAGATTAGAATAATTAAATTAGGGATTTACCTATGCATGTTAGGCAAACGGTTAGTGTAATTAGTGAGTAGATAAGTTTGAGTATTGTCGCGACCAATTTTTTCGGGTGTGAACCACCTAGGGTTTGGCTAATGGATTGTTAAGCCTAAACTTAACTCGGGCTCTCCCAAGCCCATACCAATTCACGACTTAGATTTGAGTTCTTAACATGCAAATGGATTTTATCTAGGAGTCGCCACTAATCTATTTTTTGGTGGGTCGATTAGAAACCCAAGTAAAGTAATGAGAGTTTTACTTTACTTCTACGAACCAGAGATTTGTGAGTTCGGGGACTTGATTACACTAGATTTCTCTAATGCCCTTTCGGTACCATTCTTTTATTTTTCAAAAATGCTTTTGCAGGCAGCTTAAATTGATTTTAAATCTATTTCCCTAACATGTGAGGCGATCATGCGGGTGCGCAAACCACGAATTTAACATCCAAATAAAGCAGTAAATAAATTGCAGGACTTACCTCATAGCAACGAAAGCATCTGCATTGTTAGATCAGAATTTACATCAACAGTCTTAGATATGATTTCTAATTAACAAGCAATCACTCAATTCTTTTGTTTTCACTTTATTTAATGAGAATCTAGTCTATACGCAATGCAATGCTTCTAATCTAATATGAAATGATATAGCATGGCAATATGACTTAAACTATATGACATGAGTAAAATATTTTTTTTTGCTTTCTTAATGAACATGCAATAATTAAATATGCAATCTAAATTAACAAAATGACCTAATATTAATGACGGGCAATTTCTAATTAAATAAACCTAGTAACAATCACTAAATGACGTGCATCTCATAAACTTAATTCTATATGACGTGCACATGATTTTTGTTTCCCTAATAAAAATGCAATCTATCCTAATATGCAATGACGTGCAAAGAATGTGCTAATTCTAATTTCCTTTTTCTTTTATGAAATTCGAAATTAAAATTGCCAAATAATTAAACGTGCAATTCAAACTTAAAACTAACATCCTAAATGAATGCATTTTTTAGATTTTTATTTAAGGAATTCGAAATAAATAAATTTCCTATTCTAAACATACGAAATAACCTTAAAACAAGTAATATCCTAACATGCATCTAATCTAACTCAAATGATTTTTTTTTGGTTTTTCTTTTATGGGAGCAGTCAAATAAAAGCATCAAGAACAGCACGGCAATAAATCCAGCAAAATATCATCCATGTCCATTTAATTTTGAAAATAAATTGACGAATCGTATCTCGCACATGAGATCGGATTTGCCAATTTTAGACAAAATCACGAATCGTATCTCGAGCGTGAGATCGGATTGGTGACTTTTCCGTGCGATTGCGGGTCGTATTTCGAGCATGAAATCGGACCGTCAATCATATGCACGTTGCAAAATCAGGAAGATTTCCTAATTTAGAAGGCTACTCGAGTTGCGAATATCATGGCATATCGAGAATTTTCATCATGTGCACCAATGAATATATCAAATAAGGAAACAATATTTTCAGAAATTAAAATAGATAAAATTTTTACCTATCCCAAATATTTGCTTCAAAATTTGGTCTTCGAACAGCGGCAAGCGTTATGCGCAAGGCGATGATGTTCCACGGCGGTGTGATTGGCGGGGGTGCTTGGCAACGTATCGTCTATTCTTCCCTCAAAATCTGTAGCCGCCAACCTTCTAACCTCTTCTCAGACAACTCGCCAGAAACTATTCTTTTGCTTGCATGAAATAAAATTATAACACCTATAACGTTACTAGCAAATCTGGAAAAAAAACACCTAAAAGAATAAAAAAACCACCGAAATTCTTATGACTCCTCTTTGACCGTAGACTTCGGGGCGAGTGGTGATGTCCAGAGAGCACACTTGCGCTTGAGTTTGGCTTTTGTGGATGAGCCTGGTCAACCATAGACTCCACTGTCCCTCTGCTACGTCCACGTATATGTGTCCGTGTGTTGTAGAATGCAAAAGTGGAAAAAGACGTCAATATGGTGATGATCAAAATGTGGGATCATTTATGAGACTATGCTTAAATAAATAAATAGAAGACATGGCGAGATTTTAATCAAAGAAGAAGCCAAGGCGTGAATCGCATATCCCATTCTGCATGTGTCGTGTTCCCTTCACGTTTCTGTGCTGAGCGGGGGTTCATCAGGAAGCAGCAAGCGTCTCGGAGGAAAATTGCTGGCGCCAATATGCTTGGTTCATCTCAAGGAACACCAGGCTTCGTCAATGGGGGTTAGATCAGATCGGATTTCGCCGAGAAGGGACGCGGCAGCTCTTCATGTTGTTGATGTGTTGGGAGTCCGGAATCAAAACATACATCTTCCACTTGAAGCGGCTTTGAAACTGGCGTGTGGCAGCACCAATGAGAGAAAAAAACTCCTCTTTTTTTATTCTCTCTTTTAGCAATACTTTTTGTCTTCTCTACCGATCAATGGAACCTGCAAGAAGACAAACAAACCTTTTTGCTCTCTATTATGAACGTGTATTATGGCTGCCCATTCTCAAACTGTGAAGCCCTCTCTCTCACGAAGTGATAAAAAAAAAAGGTTCCTCGAAGAAAATAAAACCCGTGATGAAAAGAAAGAGTCCCCTTTGTGCGGCCGTATATTCAATGAGTGTGGCCTCCCTTCTTTAATTGCGTGCGAGGTATTATATAGGTCTAAAAAAATGTATCTTTGCGGTATATATTTTTTCCTTTTTGTTCACACATGATACTCCTAAAATATATCGTTGAAACATACCCACCTCGCGCAATATTCCCTTGTTTTATTTTTCACATATTCTATCCAAAAATTTCTTTTCTACCCAAGAATATACCCATTGGTGTATATTACCTGAATATATGAAAAATCCTATCGGAATATGCTTGCCATCAGTCCAATGCTAAATGCAAAAAATGAAAATTAAAAATAAATGCGCCTAAAACTATATGCTATGCAATTAACTATTTTTTTTTTTAGGGATAAAATTAACCCCTAATTTTTAATGCAATAAATGACTAAACGAGTCGCCAAAAGTTAGGTGTCAACAAGTATATATTGAACGAACCTTGGAATTTTTCCAAGCCCGTTTCGGAGTCCAATTAGGCATTACGGGCCTAAGTTGATTTATTGCTATTTAATAATTAATTTTTGTAATTATTTAATTATTTATTTATTTTCCAGAAATTAGGCTGGGATAGTCGACGACCGGAATTTTGTTATGATTGCAGTGGTGCTATCTATTTATTTATATGAGTACCTGATTGTGTAAATTGAGTGAAGTTGTGGATGGGTATTTTTTATTCAAAAGAAATTTGGATAATTTGGTAATTAAATGGGAAGATTATCGAGCGTTGGTCTATAGCGCCAAAAATCTATTTTGGGACTACTGAAAATAGTGGGAGATTCGAAAGTGAAAATCTTGTATTTTGGCTAAGGCCGGCCATATACTCACACACGTGTATTTTTATCGGGAATGATAAAAATGGTAAATAGATGTACAATCTGAATGTTATATTATACCAGCTCGGTGACTTGATAGGTCATCTTGGAGAAAGGACAGTATATTGATAAGAATGGTAAATAGATGTACAATCTAAATGTTATATTATACCGGCTTGACAATCCTATAGGTCGTCTTAGAGAAAGGACGGTATGAAATGTCGGCTCGATGACTCTATAGGTCATCTTGGAGAAAGGATGACATGCCATAATGGCTCGGTGACTCAACATGTCATCTTGGAGAATGTACATTATGATGAATATACTCGGCGACTCTATATGTCATCTCGGAGAATGAATATTATAATAAACTAGCTTGGTAACTCGATAGGTTATCTTGGAAAATGAATAGTATATTATAGCGGCTCGGTGACTTAGTGGGTCATCTCGGAGAATGAATCGTATAATATATTGGCTCGGTAACTCGATAGGTTATCTTGGAGAATGGACAGTATTGAATGGAACAACCGGGGAATGGTCTGATTGACATGTAATCGACTAAGTCAATTGATCGATGTTTCGATCTGTGGTGAGTGATTGGATGCCTAGTTGAACTGTATTGAGTTGTAGGTGGAATCTGAGGTCAAGGTAAGTCCTCTTACCTGTGTTGTGCTTAGGCAGCCTCTAAAGTGTATTGGCCTACTAATCGAGTCTTAGGGGGTAGAACTCACTGAGACATTGTCTCACTGGTTATTGAATAATCATTTTCAGGTCCTTAGATGGCATTGGTGAAGGACTGGAGGCCCAAAGTGTAGAAGGTGAAGCTTGAAGAATTGACGATCCTATTGGACTAGTTAGTCATAGGGCAATTCTCTTTTGATGGGAGTCGATTTCCTTTTTGCAGGCCTTGTTTTATGAACTTGTGGTTTAAAACCTGGCTTAACAATTCGCCTTAGATATATTTGCACTATAGTTTGCAATGTATATAAGGGTGGTTGCTTTCAAAGTGGAACTTTGAAATCCTACTTTCATATCCTATTGTTTTATTGTCTGGGGATTGTTTATATGCTTCCGCATGTGTATATTAAAATGAAAGGGGTTGGCGATGCGTCCTGGGACGTCGCAATTAAATCGACCAAGGTGAGGGATGGATGCATGCCCGAGGATCAGGGCGTGACAGGTGGCATCATGGCAACTCCGGTAGGCTTTAGCGGTGGCTTGACGGTGCAAGGGCTTGCTATTCAGTTTCTAGGAATTTTTGAAGCTTCAAGAGGCAGAGAGGAGGGGCTAATCAACCGGTTCGGGAAGAGGAAGGAGGGAGAGGGCAAGGGGGGACCACCAAGGTCTTCAACTCCATCTTCTTGTCCCCTATATGACCTCACCCAACCCAGCTGGTTTCCACTGCCCTTTCCAACCCAAGAACTCCTCCTAGAAGCCATTTGAATTGGTCCACAAGTGGTGTCCAGGGGTATACGAATTTGCATTAATCTTGCTTCAATTGGACACCAATGCTTCTTAATTCAATTTAATTCGGTCGCTAAAAATTCAACCAACATAACAACAATCAAATTGGTATTTTTCCTCACCAATTGATCCCACTGGCTTCCCAATTGCGCGACCAAAAATGGTCCCCGACATTTTCTGAACAAAAACGACCCTACCTTGACTTTTTCCCAAAAAGTCTCGATTTGCAGAAAAATCTTCGAAGACTGAGTCGACATTCCTAAAATGATTTGTGACATGACAGAACTTTCAATTTTTGAAATTAGATTCAAATTCGTGGCTAATTTCACTCTGGCGCGTTTTTAGCGTGACCTAGGCAACCGGGTAGCTTTGAAATTTTTAGTACAAATGACCAATGGTCGATTTTCTTCGAGCCACTATGAACCTTTTCGACCCATTGGCGAATCTTGGTTGTCGTGAAAATCTCAAAGATTCAAATACGGACACGGGGTACCAAAACGATAGAAAAATCAATCTAGTGCCGATCGACGAGAATTTTGTAATTTAGTGAAACCACCGACGTTTAGCCATATATCTTAGTCAAACCGACCTATCTCTTATTTTTAATTGATCTTACTGTGCCGAAATGATCTCTGCAAATGAGCACAGTCAAGTAGTCAATTCCTGGTCGAATCCTCTAGTCTATTGCATTAAAATCTCTTAATAACTTCCCCAGATGGTCTAGTTATCCCACGAGTGATCAACTCTAAGAATAACAATATAGGCGCGTCGATGAAAAGCCTGATTAATTTAATTGAAAGTAGGACTGAAAAATTTAAGATGTCACACACAAGGTCCTCCATTGCACTCGCCTGACCCCCCTTTCGCTTACGCTATTCGGGGGTCACAAGGTCCTCCACTGCACTCGATGGCAGCTTTGAACTTTAGCAGCGACTATACCTAGGGGAAGACTAGCACAGGATTTCAACACCATGGCCCCCCACTTACAACGCATTAGCAAATGCGGGTTTCAAACTCTTGACCTCAGCGATGAAGAAGAGACTCTCAACCAACGTAGTTGCCCACGGTTGGATGACTTTATGTTCATCTTGTTATTACACAACAATGTGATTATCATATTTCTAGAGGAACAATAGAGTCAAGGATGAGGCCATGCGCTTGCTTATAAAACACTAGACACTTTCTGCAGCATGGGACTAGCCCATGAATTACATCTTGATATTGTACCTCTAGTCTTACTGTGCAATAAAGCAAACCCAATGATTGCCACATGGCATTATATCTCTAATCTCTCTATACAAAAAAGTCGTTATTTAAGGGACATTGGCAATTTAGTTCACTTGAGAATTCAAGGTGACATTATTTTAAGAATAGATTGAACTACTTGACTCATTGGAAATATGTGCACTTAAAATATGAGTAGCACACAGTCGATTGAGGCAATAAATTGCCCTAAATTGATAAATAGGTGTAATTTGGTTTCTAAACAAAACTCGAGCCCCTAAAATTCTGCTGCAACCCAACTTACGGCAATAGATCCTTTGAAGATTCTCTTTTTTTATGTCCGTTTAAAAAAATTTCAAAAATTCCATTTGAATTGTGCTTATTTTCATTTTCTTATTAGATTAATTAGATTGATGCATTGCCTACTCAATATCATATGTGTTGCCTCCTTCAACCTACGTTTCCGAACTAGCAATGACTGGTCCAGGGATTGGGCTAGGCGGGGCCAATTTGGAGAAGGTGCCCTATCCAAGCACGTGGTCTAATCGTGTCATGCTTGGCGTGGCAGCAAAATGGTGGAATCTTATATTGCATACAGGATTAGATCCATAAAAATGGGTTATAAACCCATTTCTTAACCCATAACCCATAACCCATATGGGTATTAATGGGTTATAAATAGGCTAATTATAATAAGTAAATGAGTCATAGATGGATTTTAACTCAATATAAGTGTTAAATGGGTCATAATGGGTCATAAATGGGTCATGAATAGATTTAAACTTCCTTAGACCTAATTTATTTTTATGACTCTTTTTTCAGTCTCTCTCACCTTCACTCAATGTCGTGCTCACTCACTCACTCTTACCTTAGTTTGGTTATGAATATTCATAGATTTGATTAAATATGGAAGTGTTTCCATAATATGAGTCGGATCAAGTGTGGATATGGATTATTGGATTTGCATTGCGTGGATATAGGTCAAAACAAGTTAAATTGGTCTATTTGAGTCGGACCATCTATACTTGATCCACCCATATAACGGGTCTATGAACCTCTCCGAGACAGTGATGCGGCTAGAGAGTTTACTAGGCCTGGAAAATTAGTGCCCGATTCCTCTCACTCTGTGTTGGGGGTATTAATCTACTTGAACATCTGGTCCTATTAGATAATGTATCTACGCAAGGAAGCTTTAAAGTCTCTGTTTTGTGTTATCAACAAGAAACCTGCAGCCGTGTCATCAAGTCTCTTCTATTGCATTGTAGGCTTTACATACATTTCCAACTAATGAAAATTTTAGATATCAAGTTCCCAGAGAAGAAGAGAAAATGATCATGTTGATGCAGATGATGAAAGCATTAATTTATTTGACTTGCAAGGTATCTTTTATTCTGTCGAAAGAGGTAGAGAAATCGCTTCTTTTTCTTTCTTTTTTTTTGTCTGGGTAAGTTGCTTCTTTTTTATCCCCTTGCTCATCATTTTGATTTAGTGAGTTACCCAATGTTAGTGTTAATCTATAGCGTCGGTTTCAAAGGAACTTTCGATAAAAAAAAGTTTTCCCCTTGTGTGGCAAATTATCTCAAGCATGTCGAAATCTTTCTCTTCAATTCTCGTTCTCTTAGCTCAAAACTTTCGGTTGCCTTGGTTAAGTTCCTTGCGGAGGATGCAGACATACCGGAGAAGACCACTGTCAATACTGGATTGTGGAAATGTCATCCAAAAGTATCAGTGAAACCAGTTGATCTTTGGAATATGCTGGAAGTGACTGAACCATTACTAAGCCACAAGAGCTTCGAAAAATGCTAAATTTAGGAAAAATAACACTATAAGTGCCATAAGTTTCGTATGACGTTCATTCAAATGTTATAATTCTTTTTCTTTTTTTTTTCACTTGACCGTCATATGAATTTTCAATCGATCACTTTTTTTTTTATGATGCTATAATTTTTTTAAAAACGTTCACCACAAGTGTTATGCTATGTTAGATTTCCCATAATTGAGTGAACATCTTTAATAAATTTTAACACTCAAATAATTGATTAAAAGTTATGATATTCAAATGATTATTTTTTTAGAAATCATGACACTCAAATAGTCAAAAAAAAAATTGTAGCATTTAAATAAGTGTCATGCGAAAATTATGACACCCGTGGTGTTTTTATTTTGCTAAACTTATAGTCGATTATCCTTTCAAGGGATGCTTTTTTGAAAGCAAACACAAATGAGTTCCGAAAGATCTCATAAGATAGACATGTTGTCTTGACAATAAAATGGGTTTCTTTGTATTGGAATTAATTTGACTAGAAAAAGGTTTTCGTAATCCCCATACTACCTATTTAACCCACCACCCAACATTTGTTTCGTTAATTCATCCACATTTCGTTGGGGAGCTTTCCAGCATACGAACATTGCAAGTTAATACATATTGATAAGTGAACTCCAATTAGAGCAGTTTATATCTTTATAAAAGCTCGTAACTTCTCTAACATGACCATTATATTCGGAAATAAACGCTGTTAAAACTGTCATAAAACATGGGGTGTTTCCGAGGACAGAGGAAACATCGGGACACGTATGAAGTCCCTCTGCAATGCAGTGTTCCACCGGCATGTTTGCTGTTCAGTCGGCGACAGCAACGCACAAAGACGCGGCAGAATTCGGTGCTGGAACGTGCGTTATCCACAAAGTGAACGGGCCCGCGGTCCACTATACTCTGGTTTGCCCTCAACTCTCCTCCATTAGCATCTGCTGCATGTTGCGTGGTGGCAGTAGCAATGGAAATGGGTCAAGGCCAGGAAGTGAAGACCCGAAATGATCCCCAAGTCGAAAATTCAGGTTCTATACTCGCCTTGTCTCTTTTTTACTGTGAATCAACACGACATATGAGAAGAAGCTTTGCCAGCTTATTTCCCACAGAATGGGGTAACTTAAACCCCGTATAGATACTGAAAATAAGTAATCAAAAGAATCAAATTCTCAAACTCACCCACGAACTTTGAAATCCATGCACTATATACAATTGCATCCAGATTATGCATCAATTAGAATTTGAACTCATATGTATGTCCTTTGACGATGACAAATGTAAGAAATTTAGTAATCTTAATTTTATATAAAGAATTTCGAATACTTAGCCTTGAATGGAAATCACGTACCTACCTAACAATATAAGATGCAGTTGTACGAATCTCAGACTAAGTCTTGCTCTCATTCTCTGTACTTAGATGGTGATAAATAACCCGTCTATCACACGTCACTATTGAAATACTGACTTATATTAATTATCCAACCACATCATTACTATAACAAAACGTGCTACACTTGATATAAGGCCCAATTCCCTTAGGAAAGGACAAATTTTCACTATATCCAAATCTGGTCAGAATTTTTTTTTTTAATCTCATAAAAAATCACCAAATCTCACTCCATGCCCAAATCCGGCCCCCGTTATTTATCCATCAAATATCGCCGTTAAAGTCTTATGCGTCACATCCACGCATATATTTCTCTTTCTCCATTGATGACATAGAATTTCGGCTCAACAAAATAATTTATTCTGAAAAATCTTCTTTTTTTCTATCTTCTTATTTTGAAGGGAGGTGCTCGAGTTCGAAACAAGCAGCCACGCCCATACCTATTCAAAGAGTTACTGCAAACAATGGCACATCAATGGAATTCGCTTTCCGACCCCAAAAAAAGAAAAAAAAAAAAAAAAGTAGCTTGACCAGCAAAACGTCTTTGATACAGCCAGTTACCAAACGAGAGGTCCCAGCTCCTCCTCCTCGTCACCGTTCATCGTCTTCTTCGCAAGGACTCACTCGGGCACAGCTTTACCACCTCTCACCCATCGCCATCTAAACATCCCACTCCGCACCCCGACCTCTGACAACCCCTCCGCGACGGTTGGCTGTCGTCGAAATCATCTCTGGCGAGCTAGGCCAAAACGCCTGTTTTCTGTTCCGGTTTTTCAAGCTTCGAGAAGCCGTTTTTATCAGCCACTATCTTTGCTCAGCCATCCTCGAAGCTTTGTAGATCTACTCCGTGGCAGGACGATGACGAAACGAGCCCACGCTTTCCCTAAAACCACCATGGCCGAGAAGGCGCACATCGTTTCCTTCACTCTGAAACCTACGGTTTACCTTCATTAATGGAGTTTGCCACTCGCGATAGAGGTGCGCAACCTGACATTTGAGGTCCTACTGAGTCGCGCTGTAAGAGTTTTCCTAATGTAGACTACATTAATTGATATTGTAATTTACCGTTTAACGTTTACCGTTTTACGAGGATTGGTCTAAAGTGAGATAGAAGATTTCTTAATTAGTCTAATATGGGCTGGCTAGTGTGGGCCGAGTTGAGCATGGCCCCTAATGAGGGGCCTAGCTAGAAACTCTATAAATAATGCTCAAGACTCTCCTCTAACCCTAATTCTCACATGTATCCTCACCTAAAGGGTATTTATCTAACGCTAAACGTGAGGGGGCCACCTCATTGAGCCAGTGATACGGAGGGCAATAGCGGAGAATGACTTGATGCGTGGATCCCCTTGATATGTGGGAAATCCTTTTTCTGCTTCCGCTTTATATTTGATGGATCCCAAAATAGGTACGTTAATCTTCCTACTCAATTATGCATGTTCTTGTTCTGGTTATGGAGATCTTAGGGTTGCGCAATTTGCGTCCAACATGCGCGACTCAGATTTTAGCTCAAGCACCTTCATCCATGGAGGTTGCAAGGAAAAACGAAGGAGAAAAGAAAATAAGATATATTTTTTATAAATATTTACTTCTGATGAAATTCCACATCATCAATGGAGAGAGAAATGTATGCATGGAATTTACACATCATACTTTAAAAGCAATATAAATAATGGGCCGAATTTGGATATAGAGTGAAAGTTGGTGATTTTTTATGAGGCAAAAAAACGTTTGGGCCAAAATTGGATACAAAATGAAAGTTTGTGTTTTTTTAGGAGAATTAAGCCCCAATATAATATGATCACATAATCATATCATACACAAATGTGAGATAATCTTATTATGCTAGAATCAACACAATGATGCTACGTCCAGATTGGCGCTTGACATGTAGAATACATAGAGTTAAGAAAACTATAGGTCAAATAAAGAGAATAACTAATAGGATTGCAACAATGAACAATATAATCAGAATAAACCAAGAATCAGGAATGGGCAAGGATGTTGTCTAACTTCATCTTGAAGACCTTTATACAATCCTCGTTGTGGTTGACTATTATCATACAAGGAAATCTAAAGATATAGGTATACTCATTCTTAGCATGTGTCACGCCCCGATCTTCGGGCACGCACCCATCCCTTAACTTGGTCAATTATAAAAGCGATATCCTAGGACTACGTATCGCTGACCCTTTCATTCTTAATGCACAAGCGGAAGCAATTATAAAATCCAAAGACAATAAAACATTGGGACATAACAGTAGGATTACATTTCAAACCTTCACTCTTATATACATTGCAAAACAGTGCACATATATATACAAAGTGAACTATTAAGTCCAATTCACATTAAGCCAGTTAAAAACACAAGGTCTACAAACAGAAGCGGGGTTCTACAAGTTACGGGTCCCCATCCTCCCCTTCATCAATCTCCACACTCCAACTGGAGTCTTCAGCAGACTGCATTGGACTTCGAGACCTTCAACATCCAAGTCTGCTACAACTAGGAACCTGAAATGGTTATTCAATAACCAATGAGACCACGTCTCAGCAAGTTCTACCCCCTAAGACTCAATTAGTAAGCCAATACACTGAGGGCTGTCTAAACATGCACAGGTTAGAGGACTTACCTTAGCCTCAGTTCCCACCTGCATATTAGCACAGATCAAATATACACCCAAATAATCACAGCACTGATCGAACATCGATCAAATCGACTTAGTCGATTTCACACCAACAAGACCACTCACGGTCATTTCATTCAATCAATCAGACTTAAACAATCATCAATCACATCAAATCACACCCAGTTCAAATCATAAATCAATCGACTTAGTCGATTACATGTCAGTCGAAATCACCACACGGTCATTCTGACTATTCATTCTCAACTCTCAATCATGGCCTTACATGCAAGTCTATATGTAGTGGCATCACGGCCCCACTCGGCAATGTTTTATGTAGTGGCATCACGGCCCCACTCGGCAATGTTATATGTAGTGGCATCACGGCCCCACTCGACCCTATCAACTATGGTCAACGATATTGCACCTCATAAATAAATTCCTCAATTTCATAATATCTTGGCCTAATTTGTTGATATCAAAGATACTCGATAAAATATCGTGTGTGGGTACACAATCGGCCTTAGCGAAAATAGAATAGTTTCATTTTCTATAAATCCCACCATTTTCTGTAGTCTACCAAAACATTTTTGGCATTGCCAACCGATGCCCAGTTATTTTTCAATTAATAACCAAAGATTATTCAATTTAGGAATAAATCCTAAAATCACTCATAAATCAATTTAACACAAATAAAGCTCAATTAAATAAACGGACTGCACCACGATCATCAGCACGAAATTCTGGTCACCGGCCATCCCGGTTGAATTTCCGGAAAAATAAATAATTAAATAAATAATTTCGAAAATTAAATAAATAAATACTAAAAATCCAATTTAGGCCCGTATTGCCTGATTGGAGCCCGAAACGGGTCGAGAAAAATCCCGAGAGATAATCAACAAATAAAAGAGCATTTCTACTCCCTAATGGCTATTGCTAACCACCTAACATGCATCATTAAGTCTCTTATTTAATTTATCTAAATTAATCTAACCACCTAATTGCATTTAATTAAATCTAACCAACCCTAAGTATAATTGGTAAACTAAGAAAGCATTAGTGAGTAAAACTCACTTGACAAAGCGAAGACCAAAACACCGCATCAGCGACGCGACGGCGGCCGAAATCTGAACTTTTGGTGGCGTCGACGGACACTCGGGTCGGACCCAAAGATCTTGCCTCACGGGCTTGGGCTTCAAAAGAACTTGCTGGATTCACTGGACTGGGCTCGAATCAAGTGGGCCGAAATGCAACTTCAATGGATTGAGAATGGGCTGAACTAAACTGAACCAATTTGGGCCGAAAGTGCAGGCTTCGCTGGGCTTCAAATGGGCTGGCCTTGGTTCACAACTAGGCTGAAGCCACGGGCCCAAGATGCTGGACTTGATGGATTTGCTGGGCCGTTTGATGCGGGCTGAAATTATGGACTGAAGACTTCAACTGGGTTGAAGACACGGACTTCAATTGGAGCAGCTACGGCCCAAGATGAGGACTGCTGCGTGGGCTTCTTGCTCACGGGCTGGCTTCAATTTGGCTTGCGGTTGGATCGCGGAAGACACGTGGGCTTGCTGCGACAGGGACTCGAAGGTAGCTGCAACTTCGAAGATAGAGCGTTGCTTCGGTCGGTGGCGCCGTGGACGACCGAACATGGAGCTCGCGGTCAACAAACCAACCGAGAGAAGTAGCGTGGACTGGAACGTGGCAGCAGATGAAATGGTGGCGAGAAGAATCGGTGGAGCGGCTTCGTGGAGATGGGCGGCTTGCAAGCGGTCAACTTCGTTGGGGAGTTGTTCCTTTGGTTGACCGAAGGAAACGGGGATGCGGACAAGTGGCCGCATGAAGGTGGGACGGTCAACTTCGTTGGTGCAGCTTGAAGTTAGTTGATTGGAGGGAACAAAATTTGGTGGAGATGTGGGCGGCGAAGGCAGAGAGAAATGGAAACTCTCGAGCTTCAAGGGAATGAAAAGAAAAGGCATAGGCTGAGAGGGAGGGGTTCGCTTTTCTTGGTGTGTGAAAGAAATCGAAGGAGATGGGGAATGGATAAGAGGGAAAGAGAGACGTGCGATTATGGAAAAGATGAAGAGCCAAAGTCAACAAAATTTTATCCAATCTCTTAAATGCTCTTAAATGCTTTGTCCCCTATTTCTTTCTAGAATAAAAATTCATCAAATAAACCATTTGAAGCCCAAAATTGCTGCCTCCAAAACGAAGCTCCGAATTTCTCAATTTGAGCTTCAAATCTTCATCAAATTTTCCAAATTCGGTGTCCATTGCCGTAGAAGAAAAATGCCATACTATTTCTGCAAGTCCCTAACGCCAAATAGTTCAGCTTGGAAGTCAAAACTCTCTTCAATTCAACCAATCCGAATTTCTGATATTTTCCGCGACGTCCGAAACAATTTTCCGTAAAAATCCCGAACTCAATGGAATTTCTCCAAAAGACAAGACGACGTCCTATAAATGAACTGTGACATGCTCGAATATCCGATTTCCGAAACCGAATTTAATTTCGTGGTTAAAATCGACCGAACACGATTTTAGTCTGATCCGACCTATCGAGTAGCTTTTAGGGATTTTACCGCGGTTATATCCCTTAACGGCTTCACTCAATAGATGGGTTAACTCATGAGTGATCAGCTCAGAGAAAAAGGACCATCGGCGCGTCGACGAGATGCCCATTTCATATATTCGGGATGGGTCAAAAATTTGGGATGTCACAGCATGAGCATCATATTCTACTGCCACAGCAAGAAACATTGCCACAGCGCCACAATCCATGACATTCCCTTTTAAAAGGCTACACTATGCAACTCACTTGTTTTATGCACAAGCAACTGACGATCATTCAATATGCAGCATAATTGCATCATAATACCACACATGATGTCCATGTTGTAAAGAGAAGCAAGAATCATGATCCAAAGGTCTTACCTAGTCATGCAAAGCCATGAGAGGCTTCAACAGGAAGAATCAGTTCACACAGATCTAATAGAAGCTTGAGTAACCCATGACTTGTGAGACTTTGGAGCTGAAATCCAAATATTAGCATTCAGCATATATCTGTAACACTTAAACAAATCATAAATTCCACAATGTCATAAACAGCAAATGAATGCAAAAGGAGGTGAATGGCAAAGAGAAATGATATTCGTGTTACAGGGTTCAATGAAATAGAGAAGAAAATGAAATTCATTTAATCATTGCATAGACAAATTATTTCAAGGCCATCTTTTCTGTATGTAATGAGTTTCCAAAGCATACTAATTATCTCAGAAGAATGAAAAGGTTATGGTTTGATCAGTCTGTCTGCCAACTGAAGATCTCAAATTGGAGAATTGCTTGACCAAGAACCATACATGTTTAGTAATTCACAATAGAATCAAGGAAGAAGATACTTCTCCCAAAGAGTCTAACCAACAGATTACCAACTATTAACTTCATATGTTTCCTTAACCAAGAACATGATGTCCCATTTCTCAAATGGCAATTTGGCTAAGCATAACCAGTCTAGAGGAAAGCTACGTTTGATAAACGGGACATCTGAAAATTGGCCAAAAGCAAAGACTGGGTATCTGAAACTCTGAAAGGCTGAACAACATTCCACTGAAGCAACTACACTTAGTGTCAATCTGGATAATTGTACCCACCATCTCAAGATGTGCACCTTATCCTTGATGAAGCAAACTTTTGAATGGGTTCTTATGCAACCAATGACCCACTAGTTCTATGCTTCCAATTTCATTAAACTTTATAATTACAAAAAATTCCACTAGGCCAGCTTTATTTACCCAGGATATGGGTAGATAATTCTCCGGATCAAGGATACAACGGAAAAAAAACCATGTAGATATGATATGGAAAAGCGCACGCGCGCGCAGAGAGAGAGAGAGAGTTGTCCAGCAAGATTTGCAATTACCAAAAGCCCCAGCTACAGTTCTTTCTAGCTGGTTGAGAGATTTGATTGAAAAGTAGAAATAGAATGAGGCTTCCTGAATTCTTCTTAATCAATATGAATGGGGATAAGTGCTAGGAAGAACATAGCATTAGATTTTAAAAGAGCTTTTTCGGGAGGGTCCTTTAGGAAGATGTTGCTAGCAAGCACAATGCTCAAGTTCATGGATTATCAAAGCTAACTTTGGTTCAAAAGTTAGAATTGCTCTATTATGCTCATAAAAGCCTCTTAAAGAGTGCATTAACTATGTGTCCATTGAAAAAGAAGGATTATTTCCCTTAGGTTGTCTAATGTAAATAGGTGCTAACTGCAGTATTATAACATTCTTTCAAACAGACAATTCAGCTGGTTAAAATGGTCGATCACCGTTCATACCATTAGGGTTTCCTTGTTCACAAAAATCTTGCAGAATAGAAATTGCTTCTAATGCCATTATACCTCAACAACATTGGAAACCCTTTGATCCAGAATTTCCATTACTGCAAGAGAAACAAGAAAAAAGTTGGAAACACTCACAAATCAGGCAGACATTTAAAGGGGAAACATAGAAGAAATTTCTGTGAAAGCCACCCAATATTTCTGAGAATTCCACATATTTACCTAGCAAATCAGCTTGAACCCAACGACAGATTCAATTTGCAAATCATGTCCAAATATCAAGCAAGAGATAATTTAGCAGACTAATTGACAAAGCACTTCACAAAAGAAGGTACCATCTAAGCAAAAACAAGTTTGCTGATAAAGAAATATGCTCAACCTAGGAAAATAACATTTATGTTCTAAGAATATCAATTTTAAGAAATGTTCGTACTCCAGAAAACAGGTTTTCAGGCAAGTAAATTGTCTCTGAAGTGTACCATTTACTTCAATTGACAGTAACTAGGCTCTATAACTTGGCAAACTTCTTGCATCAGATTTAAAAGAGGTACGTTTGGGGGAGCTATGGCTTATACCTAACATCCTTGGAAAACAAACGATAGCAGTAAACAGGGCAAGTTCTCTCTAGAGAGATACTGGCATGGGGAATCTGATTGAGAGAACATTTGCAAATGGCTTGCATACTAATAATGGCTAGCATGGGTTTCAATCAGCATCATCTTCCAAACATTGCATATGAACCATGCTCACCGTTATAACAACAGTCTCATACTCTGTAACATGAAACTATGCAATAATTAGGGCTAGTTTTTGAGCTCCACATGGTGGAAATTGAGGAAGGTGGTGCTTTATCTGCAAGATGCATCCTCTTGATTGATGTTGTATTACAAAGGCAATGAGCTAGTTTGCGTTTCCAACTATACTATTGACTTCTAATCAGAATTTTTAAGAGCAGCATAAGTATCAATTTCTATCTCTAAAAGTCAGTTTTCACGGCCTATTTTTTTTCCCTTAAAAATTTCACTCAATACTCTTGCTTCTTCCTGATAATAAGATTATTAAGAGCAGCATAACTATGAATTTCTAGCTCTAAAATTCAGAGTTTCATGGTTTATTTTTCCCCCTAGAAATTTTTTACTCATACTCTTGCTTCTCTACAAACCGCCCCCCCCCCCCCCCACCCCAAACAAATCGTAATTAAAATCCAAATCCATCTCAAGTATTCCACCAACTTAATAAAATTCGGACGTGCCAGGTCGTTAGCTGATCTACAGCAAGCTGCACGAAGCCCAGAACCTCAGGAGAGAATCGTCGCCAGTTTCCATGGCCGGCCTCCGTCGCCGTCGTTTCAGGAAGACGAGCTTCTTCTTCTGTTCATCGACTTCGTTGGGAGGTGGCGATCTTCAATGCGTCAGAGCTCACTGGCGTCGTATCGATGGAGTTGGAAGTTTTGGCCATGGCGGAGAAAAGAAAGGTGCTTCCTAACAACGGGAAAATCAGAGAAAATGAACAAAGAGAAAGAAAGAATTACAGGATTCTGTTTTGGGAATTAAAGTTTACTAACTAGGGTTAATTAAAAGTAATTGTTTGTTTTAAGCAGGCGATCACATATATATTATTTTCTATAATAATGGAAGGCTACTTCGACGAAAATTTTGACATTTATGATTTCCTAAAAGTCATTTTCAGGAAAATGACATAATGTGATGATTTTTTGGTTGAGGTTTCAGATAAATTTTTATGAATTTGGGTTTGAATCCAATTGTTGAGTGAAGGGAGAATAATCAAGATCGCTTCGTGCTTCATGATATCAGGTCCAATTATAAAATGCAAGAATAGGGCTTGAATTGCGGGATCGATCTAAGTGCGAATAAAATAGGCATACTAGAATTGAAATCACAATGAAAAGAAATAAGTTGTGAAACGAAAGTACAGGGAAATGAAAGTGCAAGAACCAAAGGCGCGAGTAAAGAGAACGTTAAAAAAAAGGAAGACGAAAGGCAAAAAAGATGGATAAAACTCACGGATAGTGTTCTTAGTCCTTGATACTCGATGGAGTGGAAGTTGTTTGTGCCTTCTCTTCTCAATCCTTCCTCCACCAAAATCAAATCATCATCCCGCGATGATAAACCGCACGGTGATTTCGCACTTTCTTCACGTGTTCCGACCAAATCTTCACCCATCATCGCGCCCTTTCCATGTTTGCATGCTCGCCCCATGTAAATGAGCATGCTGCGATCTTCTTCTTCTTCTTGTTTACCCAAGCCTCATCACGCGACTTGGCATCCACGACCTCCGCATGCTTTTCTCGGTTGAACTCATCTTCTCGAGATTTAGTTCGAGAAGGAGGTTGAACTTCTCTCTATTTGTTGAGCTCTCGCCCACGGCTGATCATTTCGCTCATTGTAGCTGGCAAAATTAACGTTAATTCAAGTGGGTTTCGATTCCCACGCTCTACAAGAAGACATGACAAAAGTCTGAGAGTGAGTAGAGTAGAATTGACAAAAAAAAAGGTATTAGTTAGAAGTTTTTTCTAAGAAAAGAAAACTATAGGAACAGGGAAGAAAGAAAGGCATTGTAATAAAGATGAGCTCAACTCACTCACCTACGAATTTCTTCCTTACCAAGTTTCCATCTTTCCAACTACAAACGCAATTTTTTTAGTAGAGTTATCATCATTCCCATCTCATTCTCATCTCCATCGATCGAATTGGAAGTCATCATCATCTTCATTCACTTCCTTAGAGGGAGACTAAACTCACATTTTCTCTTTGATCCTATTTGACTACGTTTCTTGATGCTCATTTGACAATCTTGCAAATCCTCCTGTAGATCTGTTTCGCTCAAATTATCTTCATGCACATGTGAAGCGTCGACTGCTAAATCCGTTGATCCATGACTAACCACATAGGGTAAAGCTGGATCTATCAACTAATTATCTCGAAATTCAACCTTTAAATTGTCCCTTAGTTGCTTGCATATTATTCATAATCCCCACCTTTCCAGTCTTTTACTCAATAATGTAAGACCAAATTGAATATAACACCCATCAATTTGAGCAAAATTGAATTACTCTCCACAACTCACATGGTAAAAGATGATCGACAAAGATATGATCCAAATACAAAAATTCACATACTCGTCCATGATAATCCTACATTTTGCCATTAACATGTGATTCAATATCAAAGTCATAGTTCTCTTTCCGCCCCGAGTCTGGCAAGAGGCCCGTCGAGGAGAAGGAAGGCTCCGACCCCGATTCCAGTGACAAGGCCATGGCAGAAGGCGGCCATGGAAGCCAGGTAATGATGTGACAAGATTTACGACGCGACAACCCGTCTATGATCACCTCGCGATTTCAAGCCTCTCTATAAATGCCAAACACAGTAAGTGAACATGGAGAAGCAGGCGCTGCTGAGGTTGATGGTGAGGAGGAAGAAGTCTTCCGGACCCGAGCAAACGGAGCCGACCTCCGTGGGGATTTGTGGAGATGGTCACCACCAATATTGATGATGTCAAGTCAGCTCTCAAAGCAGGTGCTCTGCTTCTGCTCTCCCTCCCTCCCTCTCTCTCTCTCTCTCTCTCTCTGATTCAAGTAGGATTTGTTGCTTCTAGAAGAGGAGTACAACATTTCCACAAGGGAACACCGCCACACGGCTGCGGCCAGAGCATTGTGGGAGGGCGTGTACCGCATACTCAGACACAAATCCAGAGGGAAGAAAGCGCACACGCATCTCACATACAAGCTCGAATTCCCTCCCGACGATGAGAAGCAGGAGCCCCAGGAGTCGCTCAACGTCGATAGAGAAGGGTCCTTCCTCATCCAGATCAAGAACCCCGACCAGCACGGGGTCGGGGTAGGCCCTTCCCAGTTCATGGGACTCCAGAGCAAGCGCAAGGCGGTGTTCCCCGCCCGCCTGCAGGGACAGTTCAGGCAGTTAAGGTACAGCCCGGCTGACCCGCCCGACTTCCTGAACTACGAAAGGTGTGAGTTGCTGCTGATATTGGCATCGGACGACATAGAGGAGGAGCTGGGGCTAGAGCTCAAAGCGGAAGGAGAGGTCGATCCATCCTGCTCTGATCTGCTCGAGACGTTCGGGGAAACTGCACTCGTGGATGCCCTCCTCAGGGGCACCTGCATCTGAAATTCAATCTTTCTGACACTTTCTGGTCTGTGTTTAACTGGGAGACCCGTTTCATGTTTCAACTACAGTTGGGCATGTGTAATATACTCGGTACTCCTAATGCCAATCTTGCAATATAATCTAATTTCATCGGCCCAAATGGTTCTAACCTACTTAGGAATGATAATGATGATTGCATGGCCTATGTAGTGGAAATGGCAATTCCAAGAAGTTGGTGGAATCACAATTCTATGATTCACATATGGATCCAAACATCAGAAAAGGGATTGGCCTTTTGGAATTGCAATCACGTTCCAGATCATTCATGCAAACTAAACATTCACATAGGCAGGTGGACTCGAACCTAAAGCACGTGGACGGTGAGGGAGAGGGAGAGGGAGAGTGAGAGTATAGCGGTTTGTGAACGAGAAGAGTTTGCGAGCTTGTCGAATTAGGAGATGAGTGACGATTGTATACAATAGTAGACTCTTTGGGGATTTTTCAAAGTGTCCTTTCACAAATTTTTCTTCAATTTCATTTTATTATTGGATTGATGTGTTGTCTACTACTCAACCGCAAAGGAGAGAAAACAATACAGAAAAGCTCAGGTATTTGCTACCTAAAAATGAGGAACAAAACAAGGGGGACGTTACGGGCTACATTACCAAAAATTTATGAAATTGAAATAATTGAACTTATTTAGAACTGCATTTCTAGAATTTCATAGAGTAATTTTTACAGACGCCTAGAATTGTGTATTGTATTTCATAGAGTAATCTAACCATGCCTAGTTAGATGCCAATTGACTCTTGTGGCAGAAGCTCTAGCTATGCAGGAAGCCCTCTCTTGGATGAAGCCTCAACGGCTGAATCAATTATCCCTCATTTGTTCTCGGAGGTATAAAGAATGTTTGGCTACACAATCATCATATTAGATCAATTCCAACGTCCTCTTTAACCCTTGTCAAAATGTCGATGTGCTTAAAAAAAAGACTAGGGAATTGGATACTTCTGTGAGATTATTGGTTGTATGAAATTGCATGTTTTAATTCGCTCATTCACACTTATTTTTATTGATCGTGTCATCTTTGTATACTCACAAATTATATCTTCTCAATCATGCCATCTCGTGATGCTTCATAAATATTTTGATACAAGAACAACTTATGTTTCTATGATGATTCATGGCAATCGTGTTAGTATGACTTGATCTAAGGGGAAAAGAACTGTATTTGGTAAATCACCATATTTTGGGAGCTCTTTTGGCGAAGATATCACGTTTTGTACCAAAAGAAGCAACCGGAGTGCTGATGAAGTCTGATTGACAGCTAACAAAGGCACAATTCGAGATGAAGTCTTAACAAATTAACATTCCCTATCACCCACAACGGCCCCAACTAATTGACTACCATTCGTTTGAAAAGTTCCCATGCATCTTCATGGATTTTTTATGATTAAAAAAGAAAGAAAAAGAGAAATATATGAGAGCCATTTGCGCTGACCCGTTTGGGTTGGGGCCTAGTACAACCCCTTCTTACTCGGGCCACTTGGCCCTATTCAAGCCCAATTCTTTTTTATTTATACAAACAACGACTAATGATCACTATTAGCAATGGCTATTAGGCCGAGCTTAGGCCGGCATGACTCGGCCGGGATGATCCAAGGGAAGAATTGTAGACCTTTGAGGGAGCCCATGATCCAAGGGAAAGATTCAATCAAGCAAGCAAAGGACTTCGAGTTGAGAGTGCCGAGGGCATCACTGATTGAGAGGAATATCATTAACCGAAGAGTTTCAAGACACAATCGGTAGAGGAGGTGGCTAAGTTAGCTAAGCTTGCCTTGAAGCTTCCAAGAGTCTAGGGTTTCTTATGATTAAATGGGGTCAGGTGGTTAGATTTTTGTTGTTAGATGGAGGCCAAATATGCAGTTATAAGTTGATGACCTATGGTATATAGAGAGGTATTCTTTCATGATCATGCAAATGCAATATAGCGAAAATTACCAAATTAGTCGTAAACATATTATGCACATTTCAATTTAGTCCTGAAATTTTTAATTTTGTCAATTTAACCCTTAACTTTTGCGCAAATTCCAATGTAGTTTTTCTATTCAATTGCCGTTGAAAATTGCTAACTTAACATCTAATTATCGCCAATCGTCCTATATAGCACAACAATTAATTTGATCTAAATGACTCTACTCAAAATGACATCTTTTTTTTTTCTCATTTTTCTAATCTTTTTGTTTTGTTCTG
This sequence comes from Eucalyptus pauciflora, assembly GCA_007663325.1. Classification (NCBI taxonomy): domain Eukaryota; kingdom Viridiplantae; phylum Streptophyta; class Magnoliopsida; order Myrtales; family Myrtaceae; genus Eucalyptus; species Eucalyptus pauciflora. The sequence goes on along the minus strand of VMYD01000100.1, from coordinate 97,807 downwards.
TTTTCCTTTTTTAATTTTCTTAAGTTACTGTTCACCTTCTCCATTGGAAAAGAATTTGTGTTTTCTTCAAGATATGTTGCCGCCACTAGTCAATGCCGCTGCAAGCCGACACCGCCATTCACAATGACTTCCTCTCTTTGTACAGCAGAAGCACCATTACAATGTTAGCCCTTTTTAATTCTCAGTCTTCGAACTTGGGGAGCAATCGGACCTCTAAGCCAATTACATCCATTAAATTCGGCTGTGCAACACCATATGTGAGGGACATGAACTCAAGTGAGCGGTCGCACCTTAATCACAGAAGGCGAGCTTCATTAACGGAGGTCAACGAGAGAGAGATATATAATGACGGCTTCGATATGATGGTGATTATCGTCATTTTCCTTAAAATTTTACAAAAAAGGTTCGGTTTTTATTATAATAGAATTGTAGAATGCTAACTTATTAAGCACATTAATCAATAAGTCTTACCAAAACACTTTACACGAGACACGTTCAGACTGTCCACTAAACAATATATATATATTACTTTATCTTTTAAATTAGCTAAGCAGTTACTAATTTGACTGTGGGCCCCATATGATTAATGTGTCAATATTTACCTGTCATCTAACCGTCTTTACACATTTCTCCCAAGAGTAGACCGGCGCTCATCCAAGGTCTGGTTATCTTCTATGCATTTCCTTTTGATGGATAAATGGCTGTTGACTTCAGCTTCTTGTCGGTCGATCGCACTCATACATGATTGATTATCTATTTTTCTAGCATTAGCCCAAATTTATAAGAATATATAACAGACTATCATCCAAAATTACCATCTTCCTGTTCGTTTTAGATTGTGGGTCTTGCAGGCAAATGTTTTGGTATTTCTAGTGCTTTACTAGAATTGATTATGATATAATCATTACCACTTAAAAAAGAAAACTCAAATTTCGACTTCTTATTACTAGAAGAAAAGAGGCATCAACCTATCATGGTCACCATGCGACCTATCAAATCACTGATTTTCTCACAATAATATGAAAGCTAAAGTCGACAACAATCAAGACATTAATAGACTCATCAATAGTATAAATTCAAGTATTTAGGACATAATTGGTATAACTAGGAAACTTGAATCCAGTGAAATCCATGCGAAAACACATGCATATCCTTTGCCTCTTCTATCATGTTAGGGATCACATAGGACGTAGTCTAGAACTATAAATCTCAGAATTATCAATAGCACGCCTAGAATTATCTCAAAGTTAGAAAAACTCAAATCAAACTCCATCACAGAATATATAGATGACAAAAAGTAACCTCATAAGAAAACTGATGCCTACACAGGTTTATGCCGTAAAATTATCTAAACAATCTGACAATCAAGTTCAAGCATGAAATTGCTTGTGATCACATCTGCAACCCTCTGTAAACACATGAACATCTAGGCAAAAACTGATCTGGACATGCATCACACTTCCTTCCTCAGATTCCTTGATGAAATTCTGTGATTAGAAAAGCAGTAAATGGCACATGCATTGTCTATCAAAGTGCATGGAATCATAAGAAGACATTTTATTGGATGCTAATAATATTTACACGGGTCTCTACACTTAAAGGGCTGTTTCTAAAATGTTTTAAAATCTTGAGACAAAATAATTAACACTAGTTGTTTCTGCCATATCACAAACTAGAGAGAATCTTACTATGCTAAAACCAGCACCAATAATGTCTCATCCAGATTTGCGCTTTATCACAAAACTATAGTTCAAAAGTTATGTTGCTAAGTTCACCTCAAGAATGGGAACTACCTTGAAGTGAAAGTTTGACCTAGCTTATAGTCAAATGAACGGCTTAACTAACTGGAATAAGAACAATGAACAATATGATCAGAATAAACCAAGAAGCGGGAATGAAGAGCACTAACTTAGCTTCTTCCTCATTGTGATTGACTACAATCATATGAGGAAAGCTGTAGCTATAGGTATACTCGATCTTAACGTGAGCATCATATCAAACTGTCACAGCAAGAAACAATGCCACAACGCCCTAATCAGACAACCTATGATATAAAGGTCACACCATGTAGACACTAGTTGAATGCATGAATAACTGATATAATCATTCGATATGCAGCAGAGATGCATCATATTAGTATACCCGATGTACATAATGTTCATAAAAGAAAGTAATCATAAGTTCAAAGGTCTTGCCTAATTGTGCAAAGGCATGAGAGTGGTCAACAAGATGAATCAATGCAGGCATATCCAATGAGAAGCATGATTTACCCGTCATGACCTGAGGCTTTGGAGCTGAAAACCAAATATTAGCATTCAGCATATCTATAAGATACTTAAACAAATCATAGATTCCACAATGTCATTAGTAGAAAATGGATGGAAAAGAAGGGGAATAAAGGCAAAGAGAAATGATATTCTTGGAAAAGGGTTCTACAAAACAGAGAAGAAATATGAACCAAATTGGTTTTATCATTACAAAGACAAATTATTTCAAGGCCATGTTTTCTGTATGCAATGAGTTTCCAAAGCATACTAATTATCTCAAATGCATGTAAAGATTATGATCTGATCAGTTTTTAAAATATTTGCAACTGAAGAGCTCTTATTGAAGAATTGCTCAACCAAGAACCATATATGTATAGCAATCCATGATAGGGATCAAGGAAGAAGATATTTCTCTCAAATGAGTCTAATCAAAAAGTTCTCAGCTATTAAGATACTAAACCTTGTCTTTTCCTTTAACCGAGGACATGATGTCCCATTTCTCAAATGACAATCTGGCTGAATACCCAGTCTACAGGAAAGCTACATGTGATAAATAGGGGATCTGAAAATTGGCAAAAAGAGAGACGGGGCATCTAAAACTCTACCTTTTGTTTCCTTGGCAAATTCTACACATATTTATAGCAATCATTAAATAGCCAAACACTCTTAGCGTCGGTCTGGATAAGTGTACTTACGATCTCAAAATAAACACCTTATCCTTGATGGAGGCTTGCAATTTCATTAACCCTTTTGTCATTACATGACATTCCACTGGGCCAGCTTTATTTATCTGGGATGTAAGGACACAGAAATATATCTTTACTGCAGCAAACGATCTATAGAGAGAGAGAGAGTTGTTCAGCATAATATGCAATCACTGAGAGGCCCAGCAACAATTCTTTCCAGCTATTTGAGAGAATTGGTCAAACAGTACAAATAGAAAGAGGCTTCCCGAATTCTTTTAAATCACTATGGAAGAGGATGATGGCGAGGAAGACCACAGTATTTGAGTTTAAAAGAGAACTTATTCCGAGGAATTGTCTTTCAGGAAGATGTTGCTAGCAGACACACTGCTCAACTTTATTGATGGAAAAGGTAAACTTTGGTTCGAAAAATAGATTTGCTTTACTATGTTCATAGAAGCCTCTTAAAAAGTGTAATTAACCATGGGTCCAGTGAAAAAGAACTATCATTTTCCTCAAGTTATCTCATGTAAGTAGGTGCTAACAGCAGTATCATAACATTCTTTCAAACAGACAATTCAATTAATTAAAATGGTTGATTGCCGTTCATACCATTAGAGTTTCCTTGTTCATAAAAATCTCGCAGAAGAGGAATTGCTTCTGATGCCATTATACCTCCACAACGTTTGAAACCCTTTGATCCAGAATTTCCATTACTGCAAGAGAAACAAAAAAAGTTGGAAACATTCATAAATTAGGCAGACACTTGAAATGGGTAACATAGATGAAATTTATGTGGAAACCAGCCAATATTTCCGATGATTCTGCATTGTTAGATTGCTCATCAGCTTGAATCCAGAGACAGATTCCATTTGCAAAACATGTCCAAATATCATGCTGGAGATAATTTAGTAGACTAATTGATAAAGCACTTTGCAAAAGAAGGTACTATCTGACCAAAAACAAATTTGCTGATAAAGGAATGTGTCTAACTTAGGAAGTATACATTTTGGTCCTAAGAATATCAATTTTGCTAAATGCCTACTCCAGGAAACAGCTTTTCATGCAAGCAAATTATCTGTGAAGTGTGCCATTTGATTCAATTGACATTAACTAGACTCTACTAAGTGGCGTTGACCTTGGCAGAATTCTTGCATCATATTTAAAAGAGGTGTGTTTGGGGTAACTATGGCTTATATTGTTTTACTTCAACAATGCCTTCGGGTTGTTCTATAATTTCTCTTCAACATAAAACCTAATGTCCTTGAAGAACAAACAACACTTTGTAAACAGGGTGATACTTCGAGGCTCTTAATATGGATGGGCAACATATGTTCAGAGAGATCTTGGCACCAGTGATCTGATTAAGAGAAGATTTGTGGATAACTTGTTTACTAGTATTGGCTGGGATGGGTTTCAATCAGCTATAAATTCCAAACCTTGCATATGAAACTATCATGAAACTATACGATAATTAGGGCTAGTTTTTTTAGCTCCAAAGGGAGGATTTTGAGCTAGGCGGTCCTTTTATCCGCAAGATGAGTCCTCTTGCTTGATGTTGTATTCAGAAAGGCAATGAGATAGTTCATGTCTCCCACAATACTTTTGACTCATAATCAGATTACTAAGAGCAGCATAACTATAAATTCAAGCCCCCAAAGTCAGAGTTTTCATGGTTTGTTTTTTCCCTAAATTTTTTATTAAACGCGTCCTTAGGAAAAATCTCTTGCTTCTTCCCCCTGTAACTAAGCCTGTTCTTTCAAATCTAATCCTTAAACAGAAAAACAATGTCCACGATCTACATTAGCTACTTTTTGTATTGCTCAATCACAATGGACCAGATCCTGTTTTGCTGTGTTTTAACTTTTATGTCAACAAAGTCTTGAGGGAAAAATTGGTGACTTCTGAAGAAGCTTCAAACAAGAAATGTTAGATCATGGCAGCATTAGACAGATGAAAAATTATACTAGAAACACAAGCCATATGCCACAATCTAGCAGACACATGCTCTCATTTATGCAAGAAGGAAAAGAGATTTCTTTATCAAGTACATTGCCCATGGCATATCAGAAAGCATAATTTCCTCATAGTTAAAATATCATATTTCCTTGAAGATACTATATCTCAATATCAATAAAGACATCAAAGAATCTCACTGCACTCAAAAAGTAGGACTTCCCAGAACTGTATAGGGAAAATAAAAAGAATACAGAAATTTCAAACAAGTCATAAAGAATTTAAGAAAAAGTAAATAAAGTGGGGAAAAAAATAATTAATATAAACTTGACTTCTGGACGCTTCTGGAAACTCCAATTTCTTCCATTTAGACAAGGCAAAGGTCAGAAAAGATGGAAAATCAGTTCCACAAACCTCCATTTATTTTCATTGTGCAAGGTTCGCATGTCCCATAAAGAGAGCATACTGAAAACTTCTCTGCAACTTCTGCAGCCAATAATCCAGTCCTTTGCCACTATTCAAAAACAATATCAAGAGCTTCCATCTCTGCATGTCTTGTTGCCTTTGAAAGCACAAGGAGAAAACAACGCAACCATATCAAACTTAGGAGCTTTGTCAGAGAGACAGTTGCCCTTAGCGTAGTTTCAACATAAATTCAGAAAATGCATTCCATAAGAAATGTGTTCTCCTTTAAGCTAACTGATTGAAAGTATATATGAGATTGATCAAGGCATACACTATGTGAATTCAACACGTTGTGCTCGCTTGAAGTTGCTGCAAATCTTACATGGAAAAAGAGGCTTCTTATTGGATTAGCCACCTCCAACTTTTCTAACAGTATTTTCATATATACCCCCTGTAGCAAGGAACCTTTTTTTTTTTCTCATCATGCTCCACAAGATACTAAAAGGGCCAGATAATCTTTGCATCAACTATTCATTACTGTTCACAAAGCCATTTATAGCAGTGTACCATCACCACATAACTATCAAAGATTACAACAATAGACTATTACATAAGAGATGATCTCTACCAGAAACCAGGCTTGAACTATGTGTAAATATGGTCATTGTATGAAGAAATGTCCCAAGGAGCAGGTTCTTACATCTCAAAAGGCAATACAATGCTCACGGCGCATTTTTATACCAAATGAGTATACCAATAGTCTAGCTGACATAAGGCCTACAAAAACAGTGGTAGGAACTTCACAAAAGCAAATAAAGACTGTAATATTGTTTCAGACAGAAAAATGGCAAATGAAAAACGTGAAACATTAGGCATAATAAAGCAAGATTTTAGTTATTGTTAGCAATATATTTTATGAAAGAATAATGGGAACATCACCCTTTATAGCCTAATAATGCATAAAGAAATCCACTCATTAACAGATTTGGTCCAATATATTGTTTTATCATCTATTAAAGAAATACTTAAGAGAGAAACATGAAATGATCAATAATAAACTACGAGTGGATAATTTGAGGGTATCAATCCATAGCAATAACAAAGTGCTGCTGGGCCAAAATTTAAAGAAAGGGGTGGGGAAGTACTGATAATCATACATTTCGTGTCTCACTAGTCGGGTTTCTTCTTGCTGCAATAACATGCCCATCCTCAACAATCACACAGCTGTTCAATCAAAGTATTACACAAATAAAGCACAATCTGAAATCATTCACCAATTAAGACTGAAATACCAATCATCGTAATTAGCAAATAACATAACATATCTGAAATGCACCTGTTTTCCAAAAACCAGTTTCTTACCCAACTGGAACTTCAAGGCCGTCGAAAGCAAGTTTCGCCTAATAAAAGAAAAGCAAAGAGGTTTTGTTACTTGTTTGGAGAAAACAATATGAGGATAAGAATAAGAAATTATCTCATTAAGGCATGCATGCATACAGGCAATTCAAGAGGAAAGCAGCATCAAGTTGCCAGCAGTAGATATATTTCATTATCAATATGTAGCTACTTATGGAATGAATGCATGTTTCATAGCTATACGATAAATATCTTACAGGTCCTCCATAATATTCTGATCACAAACTTCCAGAAATGACTGTCACCGCACACTCAACCTCTAATTGAGATGCAAATTCCACCTACCGTTAGACTGATATAGCTCTAACAACACTAAAGCGAAAACAACAACTAATTTGAGAAACTACAAGTTGCTCATTCCAGTGTTATCATCGGTACCTGAGAGCTTATGTTTCATTATTAGGTTTTAAAAAGTTCAAGAAGCTTCCAGGAGTTTTAACTTCAAGGTCATATTCCTCCATAAAAGCTGTGGTAGATAAGGATAAAAAGGGAACCCCAAACTGTTGCAAATGCCTCACAAATCAGAACTCACAATCAGCTTCTTGTGCTTTTGTCTCTATTTTACGGAATAACTAATGTAAACTTTGTGTTTCTCGTGATTTTTGCTTTTTCATACCTAGAGAACATAGGGCCAAAGAAAATAAGCACCTGACCAGTTATTGATGGGCACAACCAATGTTCATATTACCCTCACGCTCCAAATAAATTTGGCTTCAATTCTCCCTAGTTGCCAAAGTCAACAAATGGTAAGATGGCTGTGACTGTCAATCAACCTTTCCTGGTGGCTCGCTACTCACTTCTTATTCCTCTATGGCTATGCCCCTTCAAGCACCTCAAAAAAATTAGCAACAGATTCCTATCTCAGTGATCAGAGTTTCTCGCAATTCAGCACATTTTTATGATATGTACATACTATACATCTACATTTCCTAGACACCTCAAAAGCTCTCTCTCTCTCTCTCTCTCTAGAAAGAAAGAAAGAATCGTCCTACCTTCTAGGGATTGTCCCTGATTTTGCAGCGTGCAACGTCGCTTACCATTGAATTCACTACCAAGCATCGACAAACTAAACTTCCGAAGAGAACACTCATTCAGCGTCTCTTGAACAAATTCAACAACACATTCTTCAAGTTCCCGTGCAACTCCAGCACCAAACGAATCAAATTCAAATTCCTGCTCAAGTATTGCATCGACTCGATACAATCTGGATGTGCCAGGTGTTACCCGATCTATATAGCAAGCTGCACGAAGCCAGGAACCTCAGGAGAGAATCGTTCCCCTGAAGAAGCTACGCCACCGGTTCCCATGGCGTCGGTCGGCAGCGGCGGTAGTCCGTCGCCTCCGCTCGTTGGCCTCCGTCGCCCGTCGGTTCGCTAGGGACTTCTTCTTTGGGTCGCCTCCGCTTGCCAAGCGGCGATCTTGCATTTGTCAGAGATCGCCAGTGTCCGACGGAAGATGGTGGAGCTAGAAGTTTGGGTAGGGCAGAGAAAAGAGGATTTAGCCAATAGGAAGAACTACAAACAAAGAAAAGAGATAAAAGAGAAGGCTGAATTACAAAATTTTATTTATAAGTTTCTTTTTTTCGTGGAGAAAGGAAAACGAAGGAACGAGAAGAAAGAAGGCATTGTAATGAAGATCAGCGGGAGTTCACTCACCGTACGAATTACTCCCTTAGCACGTCTCCATAGTTTTCCAAGAAAAGCTTGTACTTTTTGTTCCCCAGGCTGCGCGGGTCTCCAGGAAGAAAGCATCCAGGATAAGAAACCTCACGACGTCTCATTACTATCGCTTTACCATACTTGTAAGAACTCGGTGGACAATCTAGATCAAATTCAATCAGTCTGTTTTCGAGCATATGTGAACTCTCTTGCAAGTTTTTTAGTTGATCCATTTCAATTGGGTTGTCTCCATGCACATGTGAACTCTCGACGTCAGGATCTGTTGAGTCATGACCAACCTCGTAGAGGAAAGCTGGATCAATTAACTTATTGTCTCGGAGCGTAGCTTTTAAATCGTCCTCTAATTGCTTGCATATTATTCGAAATCCCCACTTTTTCACGGCCATACCCATGCTCTTTAATTTAAGGCTGAATCGTGCATAACTCCCATCAATTTGATCAAAATGGATTGCTCCCCATAATTCATATGGTGCAAAATAGTTTACGAGGATGCCACCTGGATCCGATCTGAAGAACCCTGTTCTGCAGCCATGGTAGTCTTTGCCATTAAAATATGGGTGAAACCAAAGTATGCAATCATGGCCATTATCGTTACATACGCCACAGAAAATCAATCCAAGAAACTTGTCATATAAGTCCTTTGAAGCCATGAAAGATACAAAACCATCTTCAACTGGTTGAAGCCACTTTGGCATCTCTCCTTTAGGGAGAACAAAAGTAGTGCGATAAAATCTCTGTTACAAAAATAGACCGTTAGAAAGCACCTTAAAAGAATTCAATTTGAGTTTAGTAAGTAATCCTAGTGAATAAAGAGTTCCGTAAATGAGGAGGGATCCATTGATCCCAGCTTGCGTTAAGATGGAAGTCTCATGTGATAAAAATCATTCCCATAAAAACTATGCTAGCCACCTTCACTACGTAAATATTAGTGTACTTTATATTCGTTTGGTCTTCTCAAACCTCTGATTTTGCATTTTCAGCTATTGCAATATAAAAGCACAGATTGTTTTGAACATATTCTCCACACCGATCTGTGTGCGCACGAGAGAGAGAATCTGACCTCGGCAATTGAAGCAGTGTCAACCCCGGTCAATCCTCGATGGACCCATTGGTCAATTGAAGTTAAATGTCCATTTGTTTGTAGAGATTCGCACCCATTCGCAAGCAGTAACCTTAAAAATGGCGGAAGCTTGGGAATCTCTTGTAATTGATGGCAATAACTAATTGACAATTTAGACAAACGATCACGCTTACTAATGGATATAGGGAGACTAGTAATATTGTTCCCCGACAGAATTAAGTTTTCCAACAAGGGAAAACAAGAAAGATCCTCAAGAAACTCTACTTCGGACAGATTACAATTGAGAAGGTCTAAGACTTTTAAATTTGAAAGTCCAACCTTCATGCATGGATTAGCTGAATCCGTGAGGTTTGGAAACACGATTGGGCCAAAAGCAGATTTGAAGCATTGAAGTTTTTGTAACTTGTAAATATTAGATGGAATGCTTACCGAGTTTTTGCAAATATCTAAAAGCATTTCCTCTAGAGAGACAAGATTTTCTATTGATGTAGGAAGTTCTTTAATAGCGGTATGTAGTATGGAAAGTTTTTTCAGGCATCCGAGTTCATGTGGGATGTCGGGAAATCTTTCAAATCTTGAGCAAACAGAAAAGTTGAGATCTTGAAGATTTTTTGACTTGAGCACATTTGGAAAAACACGAAGTTCGGGACACCATTTAAAATGCAAGACTTGGAGCTTGTCATGATTTGCAGTTGACTCGTGGGCTTCTACCAAGTTTTTGCAATTCCAGAGTTTCAATTCTTTGAGATTTGGAGCACATGAGAGGTTGGGCGTAATAACGAGCGACTCGCAGTCACTCAATTCAACGTACGTCAATTGCTTGAAGTCCTGCAAAAACAACAAAACCAACTACCATAAACATTTTGAAAGGGAAAAAAGGGTATCCTTATAACGCCGTTGCCACTTCTAAGAATTTTCATCCTTAGGCCACAATTCTCTTCATGTGGATGGAACCAAGAATCATCGTTAGATCAGGCAACTTAGAACCTACTATTTAGGGTTCTAAGTAAATTTCTAAACCTACTAATAACTTTTCATTCAACGTTACTATATATATAGTATTGAGAAATTACTAAACCCTTAGAAACTTTACCGGTAAATACAAATTTTTATGTATCTACAGTAAAGCTCACATTCATGAGGGAGTTTTACCTAACGATTTAGTTTTTATGATCACATTAGCGAATAAGAGATAACCCTTATCATTTCATTTTTAGATATTATTTTAAATAGTTATATAATATATACAAAATACACAATATTAAAAAGAAATCACAAATAAATTTTTAGACAATCATCAAAACAGTTAGGCATAACATGATAGACCAGTAAAAGATATGTCATGATTATTAGAAAATCACTCGTTGGTTTTGCAAACAAAGGGATACTATATATCAAACAAAAACTAATCCTACCAAGTAATAACATCGTACCATTTAATGTTTGATACAGTAAATATGACATGATTCTTTTCATATATATATTTCAGACAATTACATTTCGTATTTCAGAATTGCACGTTACCAAACATGGAAAAAAAATAAGGGCTAGTTAGTTTAAATTTCTAAATTACTCCGATATTGTCAAAGACAATTCCTGCTACTTTATAGTTGATGGAGATAATTTATATCACCTTATAATTGGTGAGAACAAATATTGAATTTTTAAGGATTGCCAAAATTTTTTGAATGAATTAAATATAATTTATATCACCTCATAATTGGTGACAATTCCTGGTGGCATGCCCCTACGAGATCACTTATATCGAATTAGTTGTACATGCATTACTAGCAAGATGTTTAATAAATATTTAATTATGGGTACTTAGAAAAGTTGCTCCTTCAGAACTGATTTGAGCAATTAATGATGTATTTTTTACGGCACGGTGCAGGACAAATGCCGCCCTTTACAACATACATTGGAAAGCCTCCATGACTTGGAGACTACGTGGCCTCTAAGGTTATTGTGAAAGTGAGATATTGTGATCAATATATCTGACCAGCCACATTTAAATCAAATGCTTGACCATTCAACCAGCTATTCCTTGGGTGTTTTTACTTTTGTATATATGTCAACGGGTTAATTTGTCATGTTTTTGTTTCCTTTTATCTGACCATTATACAATTCTTTTTTGTATATAAAAATGTTTATATGTACGTTATAGTTAGAATTAGGCGAAATAGTTTATACTAGCATATTTGCATTTTGAATTTCTTCCCTAGGTAGATTTCATTTTGAAATAAAACTACATCAGTAATTTGAGATATTAGGTTTAGAGAGTATTTGTCCTTCTATATATAATAAAAACCTTCTACTTGTGAGGGAATTTAACCTCTTTTTCATTCCTTCCATCCATGATCTCCAGTTGCTCATTTTACAAATATAATACCCATGGGCAAATGCACGAAATCGGTTATTTTATTTTATCTCTCACGTATTTCAATATATTAAAAATTGAATTTAATCATGATTCAATGGCCTTCATAAGAAAATTGAAATTTTTTCTTTCTGCATATAATAATAGAATTTGTTTGTATCGTGTATTTTACCCCCAAAATGTTTTCATTGCGGATTTCAAATAAAGATGTTTCACTTAATTTTTCAACGCCAATTATGTTGCACGTTATTTCCAACACAAGTAGTTAACGACATTCTACAAGAAAATAGAGTAGTGGTTTCTAAAATAGAGGAACACCATTTCCTTAGGGATACTAGTGCATACAGTACACAAACGCCCATACAAATGAAGCAGATAATAAAAAGGTCTATGTAGATAAATGCTCACCTTACTAATTGACGATGTGGACAAACGATCACGCTTGATGGATGTAGAAAGGCTAGTAATATTGTTCCCCGACAGAATTAAGATTTTCAACAAGGGGAAACAAGAAAGATCCTCAAGAAACTCTACTTGGGATAGATTACAATTTAAAAGGTCAGACACATTTGAATTTGGAAGTCCGATCTTCATGCATGGATCAGCTAAATTCCAAAGGTTTGGAAACACAATTTGGCAGAGAAAAGATTTGAACCATTGAAGTTTTTGTAACTTGTAATTGTTAGATGGACTACTTATAGGGTTTTTGCCCATATCTAAATGTATTTCCTCTATAGAGACAAGATTTTTTATTGATGTAGGAAGTTCTTTTAAAGCGGTATCTAGTATGGAAAGTTTTTTCAGGCCTCTGAGTTCATCTGGAATATCGGGGAATCTTTCCAATTTTGGGCAATTGGAAAGTTTGAGATCTCGAAGATTTTTTGACTTGAGCACATTCGGAAAAACACAAAGTTCAGGGCACCATTCAAAATGCAAGACTTGGAGCTTGTCATGATATGCAATCGACTCGTGGGCTTCTACCAAGTTTTTGCAATTCTGGAGTTTCAATTCTTCAAGATTTGGAGCATATGAGATGTTGGGTGTACTAACAAGCGACTCGCAATCAGACAATTTAATGTACCTCAATTGTTGGAAGTCCTGCAAAAACAACAAAACCAACTACCATAAACATTCTAAAAGGGAAAGAAGGGTATTTGAATAATGCCGTTGCCACTTTCAATGATTTTCATCCTTAGGCCACAATTCTCTTCATGATAAAGGAGGTAAGGAGCATCGTTAGATCAGGCAACTTGAAACCTACTATATAGGGTTCTAAGTAAATTTCTTAACCTATTAATAACTTTTCATTCAAAGTTATCATATATATAGTATTGAGAAATTACTAAACCCTTTTGAAACTTTACTAGTAAATACAAATTTTTATGTATATACAGTAAAAATTACGTGAGATTAAGTCATATGGCACACTCACAAGTGAGTTCTACCTAGCAATTTAGTTTTTATGATCACATTAGCGAATAAGAGACAACTCTTATCATTTTATTTTTAGATATTATTTTAAAGAGTTATATTATATATAATACACAAAATTAAAAAGATTTCAAATAAATTATTCTAGACAATCATCAAAACAGTTAGATATAACATGACACTCCATACTTGACCGATAAAGATATATTGTGATTACTAGAAAATCAAACGTCGGTTTTACAAACAAAGAAATACTATATATCAAACAAAAAAAAATTCTAGCAAATAAAAAAATCATACCATGTAATGTTTCGATACATTAAATATCACAATTCTTTTTATATATATTTCAGATAATTACATTTCGTATTAAAGAATTGCGCGTTAACAAAAATGGAAAAAAAAATTAAGGGCTAGTTAATTTAAATTTCTAAATTTCTCCAATATGATCAAAGACAACTCCTATTACTATATAGTTGATGGAGATAATTTATATCACCGTATAATTGGGGAGAACAAATATTGAATCAAGGATTGCCAAAATTTTTTGAATGAATTAGTTATAATTTATATCACCTTATAATTGGTGACAATTCCTGGTGGCATGCCCCTACGGGATCACTTATATCGAATTATTTGTACACGCATTACTAGCAAGATGTCTAATAGATAATTAATTACATGCACTTAGAAATGATGCTCCTTCATAACTGATTTGAGCAATTAATGATGCCTTTTTTACAGCACGATGCATGACAAATCCCGCCCTTTACGGCATACATTGAATAAGCCTCCATAACTTGGAGACTACGTGGCCTCTAAGGTTATTTCAATGCGACATATTGTGATTAAGGTATCCGACCAACCACATCTACATCAAATTCTTGACCATTCAGTCGACTATTCCTTGGGTGTATTTTCTTTTGTATATATGACAATGGGTTGGTTCATCAAGTTTTTGTTTCCTTTTATTTGATCATTAGACAATTCTTTTTTGTATATGAAATTGTTCATATGTAAACTAGTGACATAGTTAGAATTAGGTGAAATAGCTTATACCAGCATATTTGCATTTTGAATTTCTTCCCTAGGTAGATTCGATTTTGAAATAAAACTACATCAATAGTTAGAGACATTAGGTTTCGAAAGTATTTGAGATTCATCTACATACATACATATATATGTATATATTTGTCATTGTACATAACATAATAAAAGCCTTCTAATTGTGAGGGATTTCAACCTCTTTTTTATTCCTTCCATCCATGAGCCTCAATTGCTTATTTTACAGATATAATACCCATAGACAACTACATGAAATTGGTTACTTTATTTTATCTCTCACATATTTCAATATATTAAAATTTGAATTTACTCGTGATCCAATGACCTTCATAAAAAAATTTCAAATTTGCTCTTCCCCCGTATTATAATAAAATTTCTTTGTATTGTGTATTTTGTCAGCAAAATGTTTCCATTGGATATTTCTAGTAAAGTTGTTTCCCTTAGTTTTTCAAATGCCAGTTTGCTGCACATTATTTCCAACGCAAGTAGTCAACGTCATTCGGAAAGAAAATAGAGAAGTGGCTTCTAAAACAGTGGAACGCCATTTCCGTACAAATAATAGTACATCAAACAAGCATATGCCCATACAAATGAAGTAGGATAATAAAACAATCTATGTAGATAAATGCTCACCTTAAAGTGTTTTACGACTTCTGTGATATCGCCTTCACTCATATCAATACTTACTAATTTCTTTTGACCAGAAGGAAATTTTGGAATCCAAGGACCACTTCCAGCAAATTCCATCCATCTTAGCCCTTTAGGAAGACATATAGGGCCATGGAAAGAAATATGAACATTCCGTAGGATGAGCAATCTCAACTTTCTCATTTTTGGAAAAGCATTAGGATGGATACTTAGCTCTTTAAGCTGAGGTGGCTCCAACACAATGGCTTTTATAGCACAATCTCCCTGTATATACAAGACTATTTCAGCTTATGCATTTTTAATAATTAGAGTAAAAAATAAGGAGCAATATTTTGGTCATGTTCGCAAGTCTTACCACATCGCTTGACAAAGCATCGGCAACATCATCATATTGCCATAGTTTGCTGCGACTTCTGGGATCATCGCGACATTCTTGTCTCACAATATCCATACCCATCGATTGAATCAAGTCATGCATATTTAGTTTTCCATAGTCAATGCTTATCAAGGACCTCTCGATGAGTATATCAAATCCTACAGTTGTCTGAACATCACAACTATCAAGGACTTTCTTTATGTACTCACTATCTTTGCTCTTAAAAAAGCAGGCAATGTTGAGAAAAATCTCTTGCTCATTTTCCTCTAGTCCATCGTAACTTATTTTGAGAACATCATTAATGGTTTTGTTGGGAATCCTAGAAACTTTCTCTAGTGTACTTTCCCATACATCTTCTCTTTTACCATATAAGCTGGAACCAAGAACCTCAAGTGCTAAAGGAAGCCCTCCAGCATGATTCAGAACACTATCCACCAAATTTGTCTTGATTTCTAATTTTTCGAGTGTCAGAAAAGCGTGATTGCTAAGCAGCTCACGAGCTTCATGGTAACTCAGAGGTTTAACTTCATACACATGATCTTGATCAATTCCATAACAAGTTAGCAAATGTTTATCTCTTGTAGTAACAATGATCTTACTTCCATTACCAAAACATTTGCCTTCTCCCGCTAAAGTATGTAACTGGTGCAAGTCATCCACATCATCAAGGACAAGGAGAACTTTTTTGTGACGAAGCCTATGTTGTATGATATTGATACCTCCATTAGCATTGGTCACTGCCAATCCATTTTGTAGTGATAAAATATCGGATAGTAATTTGTTTTGCAATGGAACTAAATCCTTGGAATCTTTTGAAGCTTCTCGAACATTTTCGAGAAAACATGAACCGTCAAATTGTCTAAACATAGAATTATAAAGAACTTTTGCTAACGTTGTTTTCCCTATCCCTCCGTGTCCCCATAACCCCACCAAGACAACATCATTAACAGACGCAAGGTTTAACATCTCTTTCAGCTTAACAACTGGAGTCTCTATCCCAACCAGATGCTTAGTAACATACAACGGTGTTAGGTTAAGGTGATTGGAAATCTCCTTCACAATTTGTAGTATAAGCTTTGACTCATCTCTGTCAAAAATGGAAAAAGAGGTTGGAGCATCTTTTGAGCAATTTGAATAAGCAAATAACAAGCAATCATAAGCTAACAATGAAAAAAATACGTCACATTTTCAAATAATCACAGCTAAAACACAATTTTTTCTCACCGAGTCGAATTAGAAAACCAATCAAAACAACCATTCTGGGGTTCAACTTTTGGTTAGCCAAGTGATTCATGCTCTGTTGATTTATACATGATGATTTACTTACTTTTCCTTTTGACTATTATATGTAATATATTTATACGCTTCATCAAAAAGAGCTATTTAGGACTTTAAACGGTGGTTAAGATTTTGATTCGATCAAATACCTAAAGCATAATGTTATTGCCTTACATGGCTTGTACACACTAATTATCTGTTGCTGCAAACTTTCTTACTTCATTCAAAGAAATGGGTTTAAGTGCAATAACACCACTTAACATTCTGTCCATTGGTAGATCAAGTTTTGACATTTTATACTACAGTCATCTGTCTGTCATTTTTTTTTTTTTTTTAATGCAAACAATCTTTATAGTTACTTGTAAAGATCAACTTCTTACACAAAAATTGAGCTACTTTGAACTTACTCATCATTCAAATGCCACCCAGACAAGCTACCAGCATCAAAAAGAGTTTTTTTCCATTTCTTCACTTTCTCTAGATCCTTTCTGAACTTATCCTCATGCTTATCTAGAGCTTTCCTATAACTCTTTCTCCCCTCTCTCACTTCTCTTGGGTCCACTTTGTAAAACAATGGTAGAACGGTGAGATCCTTTTGCTCCTTGCACTCCATAATCTTCGCTGTCTCTTCCAAGCACCACCATGAGGAAGCGTAGTCTTTGGAAAAAATGATGATTGCGATGCACGATTCTTCAATGGCCTTCATAAGAGTCGCCGATATTTGGTCTCCCTTTCTCAGTTCCTCGCTATCTCGGAAAGTGTATATTCCATTCTGATCTAAAGCTTGGTAGAGATGGCTAAGGAAGCTCTTACGCACATCCGTGCCTCTGAAACTCAAGAAGACGTCGTAAATACTTTTGGATTTCGGCGAAGAAGCCATCATATGATGGATTATAACAAACAACAATGAGTATTAGCTGAAGGTTTGAAATTGTGCTTTCGGGTAGGTCGTTCACTACTTGTTCTTCTTATTGATTTATTCTTATACTAGAGGACAGAGATGCACGACTTTTTTTGGAACTTTGGTAAATGATGGTGCTTAAGGATGGACCAAGTTATCTAATAGGTGTGAACACGTGGACTCATTTTTACCAAAGACTATGTACCACCGCATTATTTGAATTTGCTGGTTGGCACAAGCCTCTCTATGGCCGACAAAATTATTGCACGGACGAAACTCTAGGGTGGAAGATTCTCGTTATCTAGGTCATAGGCTCACTCATGAAAACAATTCTGGTGGTCTTCCTCGAAATTTCATCCCAACCTTCGAAGAAGTAGTTTTTGTCCTTGTTGTATAATAATTTACCACAAGACCACTCAAGAGATATATAATTACACACAATTAAGTGTTCCAGCAAAAAATAAAAATAAAAAATAGATCTGTCAATAGCAGTACAACTTTGGAAAAACATGGTGCTTAAGTATGGACTACGATATGTAAAGGTGTGAACACGTGGACTTATTTGCACCACCGCATTATTTGGATTATTCTAATTGACACAAGCTTATTGGTGGCCGACAAAAGAAGTGGAGGCTCATTAACCAGAGAAACTTTGCATGCTTCCTCGAAATGGCATCCCCAACTTCCAAGTGATTTCTTCTTCACTAAGTAATAATTTAACACATGACGACTCAAACGACATATAATACATGTGATGACAATAATACTTCCTATTACTCAGATAATCACAAGATTCCTCACCAAATGTCAAAAGAGTTGGTTTTTCAAAAGTTTATACCTCTAACTTTGCATTGACACAAACTTTTGCTTGTAGACTTTTCATTTATTTCATGAGAAAATCAAGAATTGAGTTCATCGATAGCAACAATTGGATCCATAATAAGAAAAACATCTGCTTGTCTTAGTCCTACACTAGCATCTTTTATTGCATTTCTCAGCATTCAAACAAAAGACACATTTATGTTTAGGCACAATGCATTTGAATTAAACAAAGCTTGTTTGTATCAAATAAAATGGGGGCTCAATTACGAACTTCTTCTTTTTAATCGGCCAATAAACGGCTCAACATGCAAGATGAATGAAAAATGGAAAAAAAAAAAAAGTGGGAATAAAGCTCAATAAGTTACAAGCCAAAGGCTACGAGACAGAAAAGCAGAAGAATTACCCTTTCATGCTGTTCTTTTAAACTGTAAAAGAGATAGAAAAGTTATTCGTTTCAAGAAAGCATTTTTGCTCGTCAGAAACGACTCCAAGAGGGGGGAAAAGGGCTTCACTGCCGTCGCCAAAAAATTCGTGCCCCTGCACTGTTTCGTCACGGGGGCGGATCAGAGCGGTTTTGGATTCTTCTGTCGGATTCGAACTCCATGGGAAAAATGCAGAGACATAAGCTGAATTATCTATTCATGATGATGGAGCGGAAAGCGACGGGACGAGACAAATAGGGTCCGTTTGGTATAATTTATTTTCATAATTAACTTTTTTTTTTATTTCTATTCTTTGGAATAATGTTTGAGTAAAAGATGAGTTCGGTAACAACTTAAAATTTTTATTCTTAGAATGAAAAGAATAGGAATGGGTTTAGTACAATCCACAATTATTTTTGTAATGTAGAATTTTTTTAAAATTTTTTTTAAGATTTTTTTCTTTTTTTATTCTTCATTGCTGCTGCCGGCCACCGGCGGTCGGCAGTGGCAGCCAGACAGCAGGTTGCGGAGGCAGGGGGTAGCGGGACCAAGAGAGAAGAAAAGAAAAAAAGAAAAGAAAAATAACTTATTTCTAAAAATTATTTTCGGAAATAAAAAATTACATTTTTTTTATTTTTTATTTCTGTTCTAAATTTATTCTTGGCCACTTTTCTTTTCCGGAGAATAGAAAAATGAATTGATGTTACCAAATTGATGTATGTTCTTTTTTTTATTATGAGGAGCAAAATAACAGGAGGCAGGCTGAGGTGGCTAGAGTAAGCGACAAGAAGTCACAGCGAGGCTGCATCAGTTCCCGGACAAGGAATAGGGCCTCTTTGATATACGCGGCTAGCAATGGCATTCCTGTAAGGAACCCCATGTTGGACCAATTTGTTCGGTATCTCTCTCTCTCTCTCTCATGGATTCACTCAACATCCGCCTTGGGTTTCCATCTGTACTAGAGAGAGCCTCTGCATGTTTACGTATGTACCAAGGACTCGCAATTTTCGTTATTGGTACTTGGTTTTATCTCTCAAATTAACATAAATAGAGTTATTGGACAACTGCAAGATAGTGGAATTGCTCCTAATTCCTCGCTGTAGAGTTAGATACTATTTGGACAAGGTGGATCACGACTCCAATAATTGTAGAAGTTTGGATCAAAGACCTTCAGGATGATGATTAGATGAGTTGCGGCCAGCCAAGAGAGCGGACTATTACAAAAATCCGGTTTTTTTGCTCCTTCGAAAGCCAAAAGACAGAGCAAACAAGAAGATCTGGAGTTTCAAAAGTTTGATTCGGTCAAGTAGGTGGCCAGGGATGAGATAAGAGGGGGAAAACATGAAGGGGATATTTAGCGATTGATTAAATAAATTCTGTCCGTGAGCTTTGTAGACAACATAAAAGAAAGGATTCGGTGGTTCTTTTTGGAAAAAAGAGATAAATGCGAGAGATGGGGACCCTTTGAAAAGTTAAAACCGATCGTGAGCTTCAAGCGCGGGATGGCTTTCAGTGATACAAAAAGAGAGATTTCAGCGTGAGTTGGAAAGCGACGGAAAATTGGAATCAGACAAGATTTTTTTTTTTTTTTGGTCAG
Source organism: Eucalyptus pauciflora (assembly GCA_007663325.1). Lineage (NCBI taxonomy): Eukaryota > Viridiplantae > Streptophyta > Magnoliopsida > Myrtales > Myrtaceae > Eucalyptus > Eucalyptus pauciflora. The sequence goes on along the minus strand of VMYD01000100.1, from coordinate 77,403 downwards.
TGAATCAGACAAGATTCAAAAGCAGTGACCGGAAGAAAAAGCTAGAGAGTAAAGGGGACCACAATTCACGCGCTCAGCTATCTGCTCATCCTGGTAAAGCCTACTGATTCATTCCCTTTCCTGTTCACTTGATCAGAAGCAAATTCCATGTTTGCCACTCTTGTAATTTATTTGCAGAGTCCCAAAGCCATGCATGTGTGAATGAATCTATGTCAAGTGCTATGAATTTTTTACTTTTCCTTTAAAGAAAATTATTATGATGAAGTTGACCGGTTGAATGGACAATCATGTGGTGCTTTGGAGAGCACCTAATCATCTCTATTTGTGCATCAATAATGCCACTTTACTTATAGTTTAGAGATATATTCCACTAACAAAATGCGTTCAATTATTGACATAATCATCGGTAAACTCAATTTGTTGATGAGAGAACAGCTGCTTGGAGGCAATTATTTGAATCTAATAACTAAGAAATTATTAACTGAAATATATATGTAGTAAACTCAATCTGCATTGTAGAAGTTGAAGAGATTCGTATGGAATCCACTATTTATAGTGGGTCAAATTCAATGTACTAAATGCACTAATTAATTTTTTCATGATAGCTAACCCCACCACTACTTCTCAATGCATATGTCATTTTGAGAATCCAACGGTTAAAATTCCACTTGGTCTTCGTTGGTCTTCGTTGTTCTTTCACTTACATGGAAAATGAAGTATTGCCCTTCGTTAGTTTAGCTTTTTGTATAGGCTCACCAATGAGGCAAACTGCGATGACTTCCTCGAGATGGCATTTCCTACTTCTGAGTAGTTGTTTTCCTTTGCTAAATAATAATTTGACACATGACTGCTCAAATTTTTATGCGCACAATTTAAGTATAACTTCCTATCATCTTGGTTAGCCTTGTGTATGCCGACTCTTATATGTCAAATATGAGAAGATGATGTGCCTCGATATTCGTGGACTGGACACTAATTAATTAAGAAATGACTTCTTCTTCTTTTCATTATCAAAAAGGTGCTATGAAATCTGTGATGACACCATGTGCAAATATATTGGGTTTTGAAATCAAGAATCTTTCTTTAATCAAAGAGCTAATTGTGCGTGCACCTCTAGTCTTTATTGTCAAGCATCTTTAAATATTCGTGCCTACATGATTCGGCTTGGATTCACTCCACCTCGTTTAACGTGGTCATCAACAAGCCGTTGGACCGACAAACTTGCGAGAAACGGTGAATTTCTAATCGTGTTTGTACAAACAAAAGCAACGTTAGCCAACTCGAAATATATAATATGTGACTAATCCATGAGAAATTCCAAGAATAGAATTTGAACCGTGTTATAATATCGTTTGAACAACTTAATGATATACTAAAAGATATATTCATGCCAATCGTTACACAAATCTATTCTTACCTTTTGTTTCGTGAATTCAAATGATTCCATGACCGAATAAAGTTCAGGATTTTTATTCAAAGCTTTCTTAATGGAAAATACGACTCATGGTAGCAATCATGAATTGATTAGTTTCATTGATACATACAAATTATAAGAATAATAAAATCTTATATATATATATATATGCTAGTGCTACTCCTGATAGTGAAATGTTATTCATAATTGAAGTAATACATAATCCTCCAAGAAAATGATGATTGCAATGCACAATTGCTCAATGACCTTTGTAGGCATCAAGGATATTTGGTTTCCCTTCTTCCATTCCTAGTTAACAACTAAAATGTATATCCCGTTATGGTCTAAAACATTGAAAAAATGATCGAGAAAGTTGTTACATAGGTCTGGTGCCTCTAAAAATTAAGAAGATACCATAAATCCTTTTGGGTTTCAATGAAGAAACCATTGGATGATGGAGTTTGACAATTCAGGTAGTTTATTCACCACTTGATTTTTTTGTTGAATTCTTCTTATATTAAGAGGACAGGGATGCATGATTTTTTTTTAATACTTTGGTAAACGGTGGTTATTAAGAATGAACCAAGACATGTAAAAGTGTGAACACATGTACCTATTTTTAATTAAGACGGCATTCCACCGTGTTTTTTGGACGGTCAAGTGACACAAGCAACTCTAGGGTGGTGGATTCTCGTACTCGCTGATAAAAACAACTCTGCCGGCTTCCTCTAATTTTAAATGGTTTGAACTTTTCACTTTGCTTTGATTTATATGAAAAAGATTGGTAGAAAGGATCGTCATACGGTGTTTAGGGTTATTTGGACAGGCAGAATGACACAAGCTTTTTTGTGGTTGACAAAAGTAGTGAATAGCTTTGATCAATGCTAGTCCAAGTGCACTCGATTATTGCACCAATTGACAAGCAACTTTGGGTGATGGATTCTTGTGATCTAGGTCATGGGCTGGCTGATAAAAACAATTTTGCTGGCTTCCTCTAATTTTAAGTGCTTTGAACTTTTTGCTTTGCTCTAATTTTTATGAAAAAGATTGGTAGAAAGGATCGTCATGCAATGTTTAGGGTTATCTGGACTGTCAAAATGACACAAGCTTTTCCGTGGCCGACTTAGTGAGTAGTTTAGATCAGTGCTAGTCCAAGTGCACCTGATTATTGCACCAATTGACAAGCAACTCTGGGGTGATGGATTCTCGTGATCTAGGTCATGGGCTCGCTGACAAAAACAACTTTGATGGCTTCATTTAATTTTAAGGCTTTGAACTTTTCACTTTGCTCTAATTTTTATGAAAAAAGATCAATAGAAAGGATTGTCATGCGGTGTTTAGGGTTATTTAGACTATCATAACGACACTAGCTTTTCCATGGCTGACAAAAGCAGTGAATAGTTTAGATTAGTGTTGGTCCAAGTGCACTCGATTATTGCACCAATTGACAAGCAACTCTAGGGTGATGGATTCTTGTGATTGAGGTCTTGGGCTCGCTAATAAAAACAACTTTGCTGGCCTCATCTAATTTTAAGTGCTTCGAACTCTTTGCTTTGCTCTAATTTTTTATTAAAAAGATTGGTAGAAAGGATCGTCATGCAGTGTTTAGGGTTATCTGGACTGTCATAATGACACAAGCTTTTCCGTGGCCGACAAAAGTAATGAATAGTTTAGATCAGTGCTGGTCCAGGTGCACTTGATTATTGCACCAATTGACAAGCAACTCTAGGGTGATGAATTCTCATGATCTAGGTTATGGGCTCGTTAATAAAAACAATTTTGCTGGCTTCCTCTAATTTTAAGTGCTTTGAACTTTTCCCTTTGCTCTAATTTGTTATGGAAAAGAATGGTAGAAAGGATCCTCATGTCGTGTTAGGGTTATCTGGACTATGAGAATGACAAAAAATTAGCTAATAACTTAATCGGTGAAAGTTAATAATCATTAAATTGAGATTAATAATTTCTAAAAGAAATTATTGCATCAAAAATTCTAAAAATTTATTAGAATAGTGCAATGAAATTCTAAAACTTTTGGAAATTGCAATCAAGCTTTAAAGAGAGTGTTGTCTTTAATTATGTTACTATTTGTCAACTTTCAAGATAGTGCAATCATCATATTCTGTCAGCTTCAACGGAATGACCTTCATCTATTTAGTCTTCATTTTCTTTTACTTATATGAAAAATGAAGTATTGCCTTTCATTAGGTTAGCTTTTTTTATAGGCTCACTAATGAGGCAAACTGTGATGGCTCCCTCGAGATAGCATTCCCGACTTGAGTAGTTGTTTTCTCTTTACTAAATGATAATTTAACACATCACTCATGTTTATATATGCACAATTGAAGTATATTATAACTTCTTATCATCTTGGTTAGCCTTATGTATGCCGACTCTTATATGCCAAATTTGTGGGAGATGATGTGCCTCGATATTCGTGGACTGGACACTAATTAATTAATTAATAATTTTTTTTCATTATCAAGAAGGTGCTATGAAATCTGTGGAGGCACCATGTGCAAAGATATTGGGTTTTCAAATCGAGAATCTTTCTTTAATCAAATAGCTATTTGTGCGTGCTCTTCTAGTCTTTATCGTCAAGCATCTTTCAAAATTCGTGCGTACATGTGACTCAGCTTGGATTTGCTCCACCTCATTTTATGTGGCCGTCAACAAGTGGTTGGACCGACAGACTTGTGAAAAACGGTGAATTTAGAAAATCGTGTGAGTACAAACAAAAGCAATGTTAGCCAACTAAAAATATAGGATATGTCAATATTCATGAGAAATTATACGAATAGTATTTGAACCGTGTTATAATATCCTTTGAGCTACTTAATGATATACTAAAAGATATACTCATACCGAGAATCATTACACAAATATATATTTAATTTTTATTTCGTGAACTCAAATGATTCTATGACCGAATAAAGTCTAGGATTTTTATTCAAAGCTCTCTTAATAAAAAATATGACTCGTGGTAGCAATCATGAATTGAGTAGTTTCATTAATATATACAAGTTATAAGAATAATAAAGTCTTATATATATTAGCGACTCGATCCTAATAGTGAAATGTTATTCATAATTAAAACAATACGTAATCATCCAAGAAAACGACGATTGCAATGCACAATTGCTCAATGGCCTTCGTAGACGCCGGCAATATTTGGTCTCCCTTCCTCTATTCCTCGTTATCAACTAAAATGTATATTTCATTATAGAAGTAAAGATGACCGAAAAAGTTGTTGCGCAAGTCCGTGCCTCTAAAAATTAAGAAGACACTGTAAATCCTTTTGGGATTCAATGAAGAAGTCATTGGATGATGGAGTTTGACAATCAACAACAACCATTAGCTTTAGATTTGAAATTGTATTTTCAGGTAGTTTGTTCACCGCTTGATTTTTTTTTTACTTGTTCTTATATTAAGCGGATAGAGATGCATGATTTTTTTTAATACTTTAGTAAACGGTGGTGCTTAAGATGGACCAAGGCATGTAAAGGCGTGAACACATGGACCTATTTGCACTAAAGACAGCATTCCACCACGTTATTTGGACTGTCAGAGTGACACAAGCTTTTCCATGACTGACAAAAGTAGTGAATAGTTTAGATCAATGCAGGTCCTAATAGACTCGATTATTGCACCAAGCTAACAAGCAACTCTAGGGTGGGGGATTCTCATGATCTAGGTCATGGGCTCATTGATAAAAATAACTTCGCTGGCTTACTCTAATTTTAAGTGCTTTGAACTTTTCACTTTGCTCCAATTTTTATGAAAAAGATCGGTAGAAAGGATTGTCATGCGATGTTTAGGGTTATTTGCACTATCAGAGTGACACAAACTTTTCTGTGGCCGACAAAAGTAGTGAATAGTTTAGATCAATGCTGGTCCTAGTGGACTCGATTATTGCACTAACCAATAGGCGACTCTAGGGTGATGGATTCTCATGATGTAGGTCATGGGCTCGCTGACAAAACAACTTTGCTGGCTTCCTCTAATTTTAAGTGCTTCGACTTTTCACTTTGCTGTAATATATATATATATAAAGATTGGTAGAAAGGATCGTCATGTGGTGTCTAGGGAGCAACTTTCAATCTTTCATTTTGCGCACGCATTTCCCTACTGCAGTTACTCTGTCAATTCAGTATGGCTTAGGGGTTAGTTTTTTTAAAGCTCTCATTAAAAATGAAACTTGACTTCTATTTTGGAGATATAACCCACTAACAAAAAATTGGATCATCGACGCAATACTTGGTAATTGGAGCCATTAGCTTAAAAAAAAAAAAAGAGTCAGTAAACCATAAAAGCTCTATTTTTTTTTTATTGGAGATACAACAAGTAGGTAATAACAAAATAAATAATTTTCGAAAACTAACTCAAATAAGGGTCGGTAATACTAAATTAGCCAATAACTTAATTGGTGAAAATTCAATAATCACTCTAATTGAGATTGATAAAAAGAAATAAGTGCATAAAAAATCTTAAAAATTTAATGCAAAAGTGCAATCAAATTCTAAAGCTTTTAAATAGTGCAATTAATTCGTAAAACTTGTCAAATTGATTTAATTAATTATTTTCTCTAATTCCATCTAATTTGGCTATTAGAATATATTGACATGTCATTTTTCTTATTATAATTAATCAAGTCCACACAGCTCATCGACAATCATTTGTTTTCGTGAGAAAATGTAAGATGCTTTCAAAGCATCATGTGATCAGCCTCCCAAGTAATTATTTTATATCAACTGCTATGAACTTTTGATTTTTCTCTAATGAAAAATATTGTTATGAATGCTTTTGGAGCACCTAACAATTTCTCTTTTTGCGCATGTATTACTGCAATTATTCTGTCGCTTCAACATGGCTTAGGAGTTTGGACAATTTTAAGATCTCATTAAGAGTGACAGATGCCCCTACGAAAGTCTCATGTCGAGGCAATTATTAGGGTCTAATAAGTTAGATATTATTAAATGAAAATATAGTAGTAAATTAAATCTGAATTGTAAAAGTTGAAGACATCTATATTAAGGCTATCGTTTTGGACGGTTCAAAGCCAATTTTGTTTATGTACGAAGTTCACCTTAATAATTCTATTCAATAGACCACTGTACCTCTCATGTACACGGTCAGTTTCTAGAATTTAACCATAATAATACCATGACCAAGTTCGATCCACTAAGTCTCAATTGTTAAACGGATATATCTTGCTTGAATACCATCTCATTTAATGTGTATGATCCAATAATTCATGGTATATCAATTCACAGAAAACAATTTCCGAAACGTGTGGATGATTGTAGTAGGGTAAGTGGATCGGTTTCTAAACCATGTCCCCATCCATCAATTGTAATAAGTAATAATCAGTTTTTGGATTGTGGGCTAAGAGTGAGTTTAGGTCCATATCGGATGTTCTAATTCATAGGTATAAGAGGAATTTGTTCAGCGATTACTGCAAAAATTAAAGAAAATCTGTGGAAGATCTTAAATTGTCATTATAAATTCTCATCCTTGAATTTCTAGGGAACAAATCCAAGTCGGTAATCTAAGTTAAGTTGAGCTAAGGTTGAGACGTCCAAATTTGATTTCATTACTAGAATGTGTGAACTAGCTGACCAGGAAAGGTTAGAATTTCTATTATTTTAAATGAAAGGCATTACCCATGAATTGATTCACGATGGAAATACAAATAATTCCAAAGATAATTTTGAAGACGGGCAAAGTGGCAAAAAAATAGTGGTAGTTTGAAGTTTAAACAGAAGGGATTTACTCAACTCTGAATTTGTGGCAGAGTAAACTTATTTCATTTGGCATGATTCCAAGAGTTTTGAAGGAGGTCGACCCCTAAGATTTTCTTATTGGGCCTAACGTTAACTTATGTCCTTACGGCATGGGCCACTCTCCTTACACGAGGCGATACAACATCCGTCAATTTTAACAGACCATCCCATTTAACAGCAATATCTCATCTTTCGCTATAGATACCCTAAACCATTTTCTTGTTAGTTATATTAACAACAAAAGAACTACTGCTTTAATATCTGCAATAGCGATGTATCAACCTCTCACCTGCCACCTTTAATTCAAGTCCCTTAAGATTGTTGACGCTGTCGTTCTCTGCTTCATTCATCCGGATGATTGGTATTACTCGTTCCCAATACTTTCTCTTTGATAAAGAATCGTGTTTAAAAGGACGAGGTCCTCTACGGTCACTGGTCATATTGGGTTTGGGTCAACGGGTATCAATCTAATCCAAATTGACTCATTCAACCTGTTTAGACCTATTAACACAAAATTTAGTGTTTCATACTCAATCTGACTTATATTTGACCTGACGTATATTACTAAAATACATTTATATCTAATACAACATATGAAAACCCGTGTCACCCATTTAGCCCCTTTAAATTTCTCATATGTAAATGTTATTAGGATAAAAATTTCATACCAAAATGAAAATGTAAATTAGCATAATTAAAACAAGTTAGTAAATATAGTAAAAACGCAAAAAAGAAAATGCAAAAGTCTTGAAAAAAGAAAATAGAAAAAGGAAAGAAAAGAAAAGGAAAAAAATTAGAAAAATTTAAAAGATTGCAAAAATTGTTTATGTGTTCATTGGTTGTACCAATTGAGATGACTGATACTGACTAAATCGTCACAACAACGACTTTCGTCAAAATCGTCAAACTATTTAGGATTAAAGTGGCCAAATTGAAAATTTAGGGTTGAATTGGCACAGTACAATAGGTTCAGAACTTTTGTTATGATAAATGAGAAAAACCAAATTAAGTAAAATGATTTCATAATAAAAGAATCCAAAAAAGGTTAATTTTTTTTTTTAAAGACAGAAGATGATTGAAGAGGGGTTAACGAGTTGGCATGGAGGGCTTGTATGGCGTTAGTTTGAGATATTTCATAAGCAATACAAGTTTTTCGAGTACTTTTTGCTGTTTTATTTAATATTATGACTTACGCAAACAAATACCAGCATATAAATATATACATAATTTTTTCTCGTAATATTTCACCAACCAAGGATATTTCTTTTTGTCTTCAATTTTTTTTGTCATATTTTGTTCCCAAATTTGAAAAGATAAGATATCACAACTTGTTTCTAAGCGTATCCGAACAAGCTCACCTTAGCCGGTCCATGTTTATCAGTAGATCTCACAAGAGCAAAAGCATGCACCTTCCCCAACCCTTAAAAAAATCAACACCAGCCAAAAAGATGTACGTTTGAGGGGCAAAATCGACCACATGATATTAACTTGTGCACAGTCAATTTACTCTGAGTAGCATACTCGTGGGCTGCAATGCACAATGTGGCCTAGCAGCTAAAAAGAAGTGCGCAACCCAATTAAAATGAGTTCATTTATGGTTATGAGGTAAACCCATTTAGGCCCACTTATAGTGGGACTTTGTTTTATAAAACCCTTTCCAATCCACTTAAAAACTTGGGTGGTTCATTATACACCCAATTATAATAAAAATGAGTGAAAAATGAGTCCATTAATTTATTTTGCCACCTGTGCTCGTGCACAACATTTATCCTCTTTTGCTAAAAGAATCTCATATGAGCCTGTGACAATTCTTCTACAATCGCCCGTTTCTCCCACCTCCTGCCATCGAATAAATCTAACATCATCTTGAATCTTGATTATCACAAAGAGAAACGACAACAGAGAAAAAAAAATGGGAAAAATATAGTATACGTAAGTTATAGGGTATTTTACATAATCGACCAATGCATAATTGATGTTAGGATGATAATACCATCATTCTTGATTTAATGGTGTAAGTATAAAGCCACTTCTGTAAACTCTTTTTCATACTGAAAACGTATGCCATAATTTATTAAAAGATAATCCTAGCAATGCAAACCAACACATTGTCCCTCGCTTCAAGCTAGGCTTCAATTCCTCCCATCTTCATTTTCATCACAATTTGTAGCATCATTCATTACTTCACACTATCATCCAAGGACCTCAACACCTTTCCCTTGACACCAGTGGATCTGCAGCATCATGCGATTAATTAAAAGCATTATTTTTTGAATTTACTAGAGAAATCAATCAAAGAGTTTGCCGTTCAACTGCGAGAATCTCGTCTTCATTCATCATGGATAGTAGTCAATCCACTGTGAAAGCATTCAAGTCGGTGTTCACCCCGTCGAGTAGAGGTTTCAAAGAAATTTGGAACTCTTCATATTCTTCCAATTTCAACTCATTCTCTAACAAGAATTGGAAGAGTGTAGAGAGTAAGAGTGAGCACAATTCAAATTGAGCCGGTCCAACACTTAATCTAGAGATCAATCCGCACAATGTTGGTCCCCACATTTTGGGACTAGGGACCAACCCTGCTAAGCTTAGTCCGATCTGGTCCAATTCTAGGGTCTAGAGGTGGGCACGGTTCCTAGGTAGAATAGGGAACCAGAGAACCGAACCAAAGGATCAGGTTCGATTCCTAGTTCTAGGGAGGAAGGTTCCAATTCCCGATTCCATTTTTTTGGGAATCGACAATTCCTGGTTTCAACTGGAACTAGAAAGAAACCCTAATTTCTTCTTCAATCTTCATCTTCTTCTTCACTTTCCCTTTTCTTTCCATTTCCTCGACTCCACACCCCCCACAACCCCAAGGTGCTCACTGCCCTTAACATCCTCACTGCTCGCCTCCCTTGATGCCGCTATCACGACCCACGATGTCGTTGCTGACACCGTCGCTACTCCATTTGACAGTGCTGCCAACTCTCGTTGTCACGCATGCCATCTCCCAACGACGAGCTGCTGCTGAGCTGCAACTGTGACGCTGCTGTTGCTCCACCCTATTTTGCCTCAACAATGATGCTGCTATTCAAACTTCAACGACAAGCAGCCTACATGTCGACGAGCCATGGCATCTCAACCTCCCAACCAGCACTAAGAGTTCTTTTTACCTTCTGTTAAGATCCGCTTTTCTCAATACCAAAGTGAGCGGGAGCCAAAGTTCCAACCACGAAGCAAGGACAAAGCCAGTTAGCCAAAGTTCCAACCACAATGTTTAGTAGTTTGCAAATTTTGGGCCATTCTTCCTTTTTGGTTTGAGAAATTCCTTCCCGAGGAGCAATTAGTGTCGTTTTTGTTCTTGAGTTGATTTGGCAAAATTAAACAGAGCAAATGGGTCAAACATGCTCTGTATGGGGGACTTTAATGAAATTCTATATAGCTGGGAAAATGTTGGGAAAAGGGAAGCTGATCAACATAGAATATCGGCCTTTAGGGAGATGCTCAATGACTGTTCCTTGATGGATATTGATACTAAGGGGTGTGCTTTCACTTGGGCAAACAATAGAGAAAGTGAAAATTTAGTTAAAAAGAGGCTGGATAGAGCCTTTTGTACAATGGATTGGAGAATTACCTTCCCAAATGCTGAAGTTGTCACCCTCCCAGCAGTAGGCTCTGATCATAGCCCCCTGGTGTTATCTTTACATCCTGTTCGGGAGAAAAAATAAGAAGAAAGGAATTTAAGTTTGAAGCATACTGGACGAAGGAAGAAGAATGTCGAGATATCATAAAACACTGCTGGGGAAACAACCAGCATTGTTATATGACTTTTTCTCAGAAAATACATCATGTTACATAGGATTTGACCGCATGGAGCAAAAACAAGTTTTCTAATGCCTCTATCCAAATAAGAATTCTCAAACATAAACTAACTGAGATTACAAATGGGGACCCCCAATTTTCCAGCAAGAAGGAAAGTCAGGAACTTAAGGAGAACATAGAACGGCTTTAGCGGCAAGAAGAGATGTATTGGGGTATGAGGTCTCGAGCAAATTGGCTTCAATGGGGGCGACAGAAACTCAAAATATTTCCACGCTACAACGGTTCAACAAAGACAAAGGAATAGAATTACCGTGCTAAAACTAAATGAAGATATTTGGTGCAAGGATAAGAAAATATTGAAGCAACACATAGAAGATTTCTATCGCTCACTATATGAATCGGCAGGCCCAAGAAATCTTCAGTCTATGCTGGACATATGCCCATCTATAGTCACCAGGGAAATGAACGAAAGCCTGTTGGCTCCTATTTCAATGGAAGAGGTCAAAGAAGCGGTGTTCCAGCTAGGTACACTCAAAGCCCCCAGTCCGGATGGTCTCAATGGACAATTTTATCAGTATTATTGGGAAGAGATAAGCTGGAAGTGTTCAATCTGGTCAGAAACTTCTTTGAATCAGGTAAATTTGATCCCCTGCTCAACAAGACTCATATATCCCTTATTCCAAAAATGAAAAATCCAGAAAGTATTGGCCAGTTTAGGCCAATCAGTCTATGTAATTTCAGCTATAAAATTATCTCAAAAGTGCTATCAAATAGACTGAAACCCTGGCTTGCTGAGATAATAGCTACTGAACAAAGCGCCTTTGTTAAAGAACGACAAATACAAGACAACATATTTATTGTTCATGAGGTTTTGCATCAGCTGAGGATTAGAGAACGCAAAAAGAAATTCCAGGCAATTCTTAAACTGGATATGCAAAAGGCTTATGATAGGGTTGAATGGGATTTCTTAAAAATGAGTATGAGGAAGATGGAATTTGGTGAAAAATGGATTGAGCTTGTGATGCATTGTGTCTCCACGGTGTCCTTTAGCATCAAAATCAATGGCGATCATACAAGATATTTCCATCCCACACGGGGTTTAAGATAAGGAGACCCATTGTCCCCGTACCTGTTTATATTAATGGTAAATGCATTCTCCTGGATGATGCACAAAGCACTAGAAGATGGAAGCATCAAAGGAATAAAATTGAACAAGTATTGTCCCAATCTGTCTCATCTATTATTTTCAGACGACGCTATACTTTTTCTAGATGGGACAGTTAGAGAATGTCAAAATGTGGCAAACATTCTGAATCAATATTGTTATGCTACTAGTCAAGCTATCAATTAAAACAAATCAGGGGTGTTTTTCAGCAAGGGCTGCCCTCTGAGTTTGAAGAGGAATATGGCATATGAGTTACGTGTGCCTATTATCGACAAAACAAGGAAGTACCTGGGGATTCCATCTGACTGGGGACAAACAAAAAATGAGATGTTTTCATGGATTCTTGCAAGAGTGAACATGAAGCTTGCGGGATGGAAAGAAAAATTATTGTCTAAAGCCGGCAAAGAAGTATTGATTAAAGCTGTGGTACAGGCTCTTCCCTAGTATGCAATGTCTATTTTCAAAATCCCAATATCGGTATGCAAAGCCATTGAACAAAGGATTGTAGCTTTCTGGTGGAAACAAAATGATTCTTAAAGAGGTATGTATTGGAAGAAATGGGAAATTTTGAAGTCTAGAAAAGATGAAGGGGGTCTTGGCTTTAAAGACCTAATCAAGTTTAACAAGGCTATGTTAAGCAAACAAGCGTGGAGATTATTACAATCACCCTCAGCACTATGGAGCCAGATACTAAAATGTGTTTACTATCCAAATGGGGACTTATGGAGAGCAAAACTAGGACATCGACCATCTTGGGGCTGGCGAAGCATTCTAATAGGTCGAGACACTATTGAACTGGAGGTCCAGTGGATGGTGGGGGATGGGGAACGTATTCACATCCGGCAGGACAAATGGCTTCCAAGGGGAGTATTAAGCGGGCCGGCGAATATAAATGATCCTGAGAAAGTTGCTTAATTAATGTGCAATGAAGGAAGTGCATGGGATGAGCCTAAGCTTCGCGAACTTTTTGATGACCAAGTAGTTAAAGAAATTCTTGCAATCCCCATTTCAGCAATACCACAAAAAGATAGGATGATATGGACAGGAAACAAGTCAAGCTCCTATACAGTTAAAAGTGGCTACAATAGGATTTGCTCATTGACTACTTCTCCAGATCCCAACAAAGCAACAACTTCCTACCAGCCGCCTAGATCTTTATGGACCCGATTATGGAGTATTCCAATCCCTCCCAAAGTTAAGTTTTTTTCTATGGAGCATATGTCAAAACGCAATACCCACAAAGGAAAATCTTTATAAGAGGCGAGTATTACCTGATCCGTTATGCCCACTCTGTTCTTGGCACCCTGAAACAACAGAGCATCTCTTTTTCCTCTGCAAAAGAACCCGACATATATGGCTTGATCCGCGCCTCAACCTCTACAACAAAACAACCTCAGTAACCCGAATGGACAAGTGGTTTGAAGACTTCTTTGCTGAAAAAATCGACTTACCCTCAGCGGAGATGGTGGCCAGCACGCTCTGGATTATATGGAAGCTCCGGAACGACAATATCTTCCGATCCAAACCTCCCAAATTTGACTTCATAGCAAATCTTGCCCACGCCCAAGTCAGGGCATTCTCCAGATGGGTTTCGAGTAAAGAACAAAAGAGAACCAGTAGCTGATTTTTGCTCGAAACATGGAAACCGCCAGACAGCAATGGCTTCAAACTCAACATTGATTTCTCTTGGGTGAAGGGGGAAGAGAAGAACTCCGTGGCAGGGGTTGTGCGCGACTCAAGAGGTCTGTTGATCAATGGATTTGCTGCTAAGATTCAAGCGGCGAACGCTCTGTGCGCTGAAGCCCTTGCTCTCTTGCACGGTCTGCGTTTTCTCACCAGAACAGCAACTCACGTGGGAACAGTTCAAGTTCAGAACAGGGGAGGTGCTTGGGAAGTACAAAGCGATAATCAAACTCTTGTTGAAGCAACGCTGGGGCGGGCCAAAGTTCCATGGGCTATGAGCAGCTTGATCAATGAAAACATAATTATGCTACAAAATCTACCTTTCATTAAGTTGTCTTATTGCCTGAGAGAAGCCAACCAAGCCGCCGATTGGGTAGCGAAATCGCATCGTCTTAAGTCCCTTCCCACAAATTGGTTACACGCACCTCCCTATCCTCTTTTTAGTTATGCTCTGAATCCACCCTATCGTCTTCTTGTAATCTATGCTTATGAATGAATGAATTCCCTATCTTTGACCAAAAATAAAATAAAAAATCTTCTGCTATTGTATCTGCCGAAGAGAAAAATGGGAAATTTACACTTAATCCAAGTTGATAACTAAAATCCCCATGCAAGTTCCATAAATTCAGTTTCTGTCATCAAGTTGTTTTGCTCCATTTTCACAACTCCATGGATCACCATATTGAATTATATGTTATTGATATTTTTAAAGCTTTTAGGTATAATGCGATCGGTTCACTGATTCACCTTGCAACTTCCAAATATCTACTGAAAATTTGATTCTCTCAAGTTCAAATAAATAATTCTCCAGTTTACAGAGTAGAAAGAGAATTGGGAAAGGGATGTTTCAAGCATGTTTATGTCGATCAAGCCATCAGTCCTTCGACTTCAAGTGTCATTTTATGGGTTTGTTTCAACATTTTAGTTAAACTTCCAAAGAATACATCCGCTAACGGTTTGATTCCGAATTTGTGAACTTCAAATTCTCTAGTAATGGTGTGAACTGCATTTCAGTGTTATCGCAAACGGTGGATATTTTTTGTGAACCATCTTTTTTAGTTTTTTGCTGTGGTGCAACCTCTATCCAAGTTGATGCACAAACTCTTTTACGAGTTGCGTCATGTATTATCAAGAAAATGGTTATATGCTCTCCATAGACGAATTTAAATCTCTATTACTTATTGTTTGTTGGGTGTTTAGATCACAAAATGACGATGATTGTATGCATTGATATTAGTGACTTCCGAGTGCCAATTTATAATGCTAGTATATTTCATTTAACGGTTGATGGATATCATTGAAAGCCCTATCAATCCTTCAATTAATCACGCCTAGAAGAAGGCTCTCCCCGTTACTATCTACAAAAGTGGTAATGACTTTTTATGTTATTTTCTGAAATTTTGTTGACTATCTTGTCATCAACACGGGAATTCTATTATCATCCCTCATTAAGGTAATGTTCGCCATTCTCCATTCCAGTCATGCGAGTGCATTGGTTAGATGAAATGTTGGCCCTCTTCTTGGTATTTAGTATTTCAAAAGCAGGTAGTCGAGAGTCTAGGATATTCAGCTCTTTCATTAGAAATAAATATTTTAGCTCTAGGAAAGTTTTGATAACTTGGCCTATTAACCATTTTTGCAAACATTTACTTCCACCTTTTCGTGGCAAACTATCTTATAACATTTGCTGCTACTTCCAATGTTTATTGAATTTTTTAGTTGATTGAATTCTCACAACTAACAACACCGAGATGATCTTTCCTTTATATTGGATGGTTAACCACACAACCATAGAGCGCTGCATCCTATATATGAGATCCCATGGCTTGTATTCATCGATAATGTTCTCATGCATGTGAGTTTCTCTACTTATTCTCGACTAGGATAATTGATTCTCTCTTTCTTTTTTCGAAAAATGTAGAAGCAAAAAGGATGTCAGTTAGAACACATCTAGTTTCCTTCCATACTCTCAAGGTAGTCCCAGTCCCCAGTCAAACATTATCTACACAGCATTCAATGATCCCTCTCCCTTTTAAAAAAAGAAAGCAAAAATTATAAGGTGTAAAAGGAAGAGAAAGCCTCTATGTGAATAAGAGTACCTACAAGCATAATAAATAGCTCCTATCGATATTGGTTAGACATCTCATTTAGGATTCTTAATTGCATCATGCTTGAAAGTGGGTTTTTGTGAAGAAATAAAAAAGGACCTCATAGTACATTTGATTTCTTTTGTGGTACCACCGATGCATGTTTAGTCATCTCATAAAGGTTGTGTTGTAAATACCAAAAAAAAAAACCAGTGGAAATAAAATAGGATAATCATATATATTAATGATTTTTGTGCTAATGTTTAGGTAGTAGCTTTCAAAAAGATTGTAATTTCTATTTTTCGTAGATAGTAATAGTTTTCCAACCAAAAAATCAAGGTTGGCATTTACTTTAGTGGCTTCCTTCCTATGATATTTAAAGGTTTGTTAATTCTAGTTGTTATTTGAGTAACGAACAAGAGATATATTCTATTTTTTTTTTCATTTTTCTCAATGGTTAAAAGAGACATTTAATTTCCTGAAAATGGATCATACTGTTAAAGTGGGCTAGCATATGCATCATTAACAAAAGTGTACCATTTATGTAATTTATTCAAGTGTTCAGGTAGATGTGACGAACAAAAATAGGTTACAAGTATATAGTATAATATAAATGTGTCTTTTCCTATTTATAACACTACAAATGAAAGATCTCAACATGCCCCGAGATTGAGATCAGTCGTTTACGTAGATGGGAATAGCTTTATATTGAACAACATGTTCCTCTTGAAAAGGCAAACTGAACAAGATGTTGCTCGAAAGTATAACTCGATATGAAGCTATCCCCATTTTATGTGTATGGTTGATCTAAATGTTTGGGCCTATTGAGATCATTTTTATTATTATAAATAGGAAAAGACACATTTCTCTTGTGTGTATATTCGTATAACCTATTTTTATCATCACATCTCTTGTTTGTTATTCAAATACCAACTAAAATTCACAAACCTTTAAACATCATTGAATGGATGAAGTAAACTAAATGGAAAACTATTATTAGCTAAAAGAAATAAAAATTACAATGTAATTCTAAAGCTACTAAATAAACTTAGCACGAAAGTTATTAATCTATATGATCATCCTATTTTATTCCACTTGTAATTTTTTCTTTTTTTGTGTTTACAATATAACCTTTATGATATGAGTATGTATGAATTGGTGGTATCATAATAGAAATTAAATATACTTCGAGGTCCTTTTCATTTCTTCATGAAAACCTACTTTCGAGCGTGATGCCACTAATCCTAAATGAGATGTCCAACCAATACCGATCATAGTTATTTATTATGTTTATCTGTACTCTTATCCATAGAGAGGCCTTCTCTTCCTTCTTTGCCTTATAATTTTTGCTTTATTTTTTTAAAAGGGAGAGGGGTTGTTGTATGATGTGTGCGGATTAAGTTTGATATTAGGGACTGGGACTCCCTAGAGAGTATGGAAGGTCATGAGGCCTAACACTGAGTTGCCACTGTACCCCCATCAGATGACTTCAGATGAGCAACATGAGCAACTCACATTCTTTATGCTTCTACCGTTTTCAAAGAAGAAAGAGAGAATCAATTATCCTAGTCGAGAATAAGTAAACAAATTCACATGCATGAGAACATACAAGATTATAACTCAATGGTGTAGTTAGTATGGATGAATATAAGCCATGGAATCCCCTCTATGGGACATAGCTCTGGTTGTGTAACTAGCCATCCAATATAAAAGAAAAATCATCTCAGTGTTATTAATTGCAAGAAATCAATCAACTAAAAATTTTAGTAAACATTGAAAGTAGCAACAAATGTTATAAGATAGTCTGCCACGAAAAGACATAATAAGTGTTCCACAAAATGGTCTGTAGGCCATGGCATAAAAACTATCCTAGAGCTAAAATGTTAATTTTTAATGAAAGAGCTTAATATCATGGAGTCCTGACTACCTACTCCCAAAACTCTAAACACCAAGAAGAGGGCCAACATTTCATTTAGCCAATGCATCAAAATACTCACGTGGTTGTAATAGGGACTGACAAACGTTACCTTAGTGAGGAATGAGAATAGAATTCCCACGTTGATAACAAGATAATCAACAAAATTATAGAAAATGACATAAAATGTCACTTACCACTTTTGTAGATAGTAATTGGGAGAGCCCTCTTCTAGACATGATTAATGGAAGGATTGACAAGAATGTACACAGGGCTTTTAATGATATTTATCAACTGTTAAATAAAATATGCTAGCATTATAAATTGGCACTCGAAAGTGTCTAGTGTAGATGCATACAATTATGATTATTCTGTGATCTAAACATCCTACAAGGAATAAGTAATATAGATTTAAGTTCGACTATGGAGAGCATATAACCATTGTACTTGATGGTATATACATAGCTCGTAAAGGATCTTTGTCTACCGACTTGGACAAGAGTTGCACCACATTGAAAAAATAAAAAATAAAAAAGACAATTCACATGAGATATCCACCATTTGTGATAACGCTGAAATATACTACACACCATTACTAAAGAAGTTGAAGTCTACAAATTTATAATCGAACCGTCAACGGATATATTTTTTGACAATAATGTTCTGACCTTGTTTAACTAAAAGGCCAAAGCAAATACAGAGAAAGACACTATCTACGTCAAACTCAAAGACTCAAATGGATGGAACAAAACAATGAACACAAAAATGGATAAATAAGGTGAAGATCACGACCAACCAAAGGACTACACAATCAGAACACACAGATTTGTGAAGGTGCATACTGGATTCTTTTGTATTGCTTTTAGTTGCATACCATCTAAGTACACAGAAATTGGGTGCATACTCATATTTGTCACTGATTAAAAAGGAAAAAAAAAAACTTCAAAAAACTAAAAGCTAAACACTAAACCTCAATCCCATCAACCACTGGGATTCGCCCTAGTGGCCACCCTTCCAACATGGAAGGGGGAGGTGAGGGGTTCAAATCCACACCTTCTCAGGGGGGATGGGCGGTGACACGTAAGTTTCAAGAGTGGGTTTCGACTCTCACGCCCTGCAAGAGGCAGGACAAAAGTCTGAGAGTGAGTGTAGAATAGGAATAGAGTAGGACTGACCAAAGGAAAAAAAAAAAAAACCTCAATCCCATCCGTTCGCACAACGGAAGCAATCAATCACAAACATAATATCCTCACAATCAAAAGAACAAAAAAGCAAAAATAAAAAAAGCAAATATACAAAGAGAAGGGGAGGATCAGCCAACGAATGGAGATAAGACTTTGCACAAGTCTAGTGATTGTAGATTTGGGAGTACACCAGTGGATGGAGCTTGCACGTGAGGCCGCTACTGATTTGGGCCGAGCATCAACCCTCTTACTCTCTTGCTCCATTTTTTGAGTTCTTTCAAGTTTGCATTGTTTTCTTTGGTTCCGGCCACCATCACTCTCTCTCCATTAGCTAAAGCCCTACCAGATTTGTTGATTACCAAGCCAAGCCCTCTCCCTTTTTATCTCTTCTTGGTTTTGATCTTGCTAATGGGGCCATTTTTCAAGATTTATCTGACAAAGCAGCTCTCTCTATTACCCTCCTTCATCTTCTTTCTCGGATGGATCCTATTCATGTGGGCTCAGCTTCAATTCTAGAAACCCTCCGAGATGTTTTCGATCTTTTTTCCTTCTTGTATTCTCGGTTGGGAGAGAGACTGCAGGAAAAGCGCCGAGAGAGATAGTAACAGAGAAGAGAGAATGACAGGGCGGAGAGAGGTGAAATGTGGGGCCTCACTGTAGTATTTTCGACTTTAATTAGTGTCAAGTAAAGAAAATTTAATGGGCCCTCCCTATTGTCTATTCCCTATAGTCTACACATGAGGATCCTGTATTTTTCAAATTATCTGGCTTTTATCTTCCAGCCCCTTGCTATTTTCTTTTTTGTTAAAATTTAGCTTTGTCACTATTAAATTTATTACATGTCCGGGTGAATTTTTTTTTCATTTTCCATTTAGTTTAAATTTTGCAATGGTCTCATTTTAATTTTTCAATTTGCAGGCACACAAAACTTTCACTATACATCACGTTCACAAATAAATTCACATATATGTCCCTTTGAAATTTGGATAATATTTCAAGGTTTGGTAAGGAAAGGAAAAATATAATTTTTATTTAAACTAAATTTTAAACAAACAAGACTTTGATTTGTAAGAGTAACGTCCGAGAAAATTCTTACTGTCCTTTTACCATTTACTACTACTACTACTATATTTTTATGTTCACAATATATTCCTTTTGCCTGACTTTTAAAATGATTATATTATATTATTTGAAATTTTTGCTCTATCTTAAGGTCAGTCGTCCAATGCAGGAGTAGTTGGCCTGGATGCGACAATGCTGGAGGTCGGAGAAGAAGCGGGCAGAAATGGAGGCGACGAAGCAGCGTGCCAGAGGTGATGAGTTTGTGGAAGCGTGAAAGCCTTTCGAAAAAACAAGAGTAGGGCTTCTTCTTCTTTTTTTGTTAATACCTTAAAAAACCCCAAACTGGTATATCTATGACAAATTTACCCCATTTGACCTCCAAAAACCCCAAACTGGTATACCTTTGACAAATTTACCATTTGTTAGTTTTTGTTAAATTTTACAGTCAAATTATTAAGTTAGCGGGGGGTATATTTATCACAAATTTATTAGTTTGGGATTTTTTGCTGTCAAATAAATTAGTTTGGGGTAAATTTGTCATAAATATACCAATTTAGGGTTTTTAATAGTTAGTTGGGGTAAATTTGTCACAGGTATATCAATTTGGAGTTTTTCATGGTCAAAAAAATAGTTTTGGATAAATTTGTCACGTGTATATCAGTTTGAGGTTTTTTAGGGTATTAACTTTTTTTTTTTTTTTAAGAAAAGGCAGAAGAGAGAGGAGAGAGAAAGTCAATTAATTGAAGAGAGGGACGGATGGGCCCAAAAGTGACATATATCAACCATTAAATGGATTAGCATAAAACTGATGTGTCTTACATCTAATATTTTCTCCGTTTCCTCAGCCATTACGGTGCGACTTTAACTCCACAAGCTGATGAGTTCCCAGAAGAAAGAGACTCTTGTGAGTTCCGATGTGACGCGAGAGATCTTCTTGTTGGAACTTGAAGTCCGTAGGTGCGAATAATGGAGATGCATGCAAATAAAGCACGGACGTGACCTGTCTCTTCTCAGGATGCATATACCGAAAATTGCCAGACTTCTCTATCGAATGGCCGGTAACATGTACTTTATCCGCATTGATTTTATGATGTGTCTAATTTATTTATTTCGTCGATTAACAATGTCGACCATTATGGTTATTATCATATGCGTATGCGAGGATCACTGCGCCGCGTGCAAAATGTACGGAGATAATGCATGAGTGAAATCAAGGGGGAAAGATAAAACAAACCATCCTCTTAATTGGGCCACGATAACGCCGAGTTGGTTCCAACAAGTTTTTAAGTGTCTAATCTGCTCTCCAGAGATTGCACTAAATGGGTCAATCAATCAGTTTTTTTTTTCTTCAAGGGCTTCTTTAATCTCTCATTGTCTTTCATCCAATGTACAACTTTTTATTGAAATAAAAGGCAGGAAGTCTAAAAGTGGTACGTATTTTCATCAAATAGTATTTGATTACATAAGACAGTTTGAGTTCGCCCCGCTCCGATTCGAAACTGCTTTGTAATAGTCTCCCATGCAATGAGGCTGATGTGGACATGCCATTCATCTTTTGATTTCTATAATATATGATCGTGTCCTTTCATTCATAAGCAAAACCATCTCTTTTCAAGGTACAAACGTTTGAATTATTTAAGCTTTCTTTTTTTAACTAATCTTTTTTAATTAATCATTAAACACTATATCTTTAAAAAAAAGTCATGAAATTTCATGAGATCACTTCTAATTGTTATATAATTATAAGTTATTAGATATAAGCATGATTTAATACTTAAGTATCCCAACACATGCATTTGTTTTATTTGATGTGAGATTTTACCGAATCACTGCCGACTGTTAGATTAGTGCGTGATTTATTATTTAAATATTCTAACACTTTCCTTCACATATAGACTAAATTTTGACCTTAGTCAAAAGCGTAAAAATATGCAATTGGTGAGGCAAATAGAAGCCTGGAAGATTTGAACTCAGAACCTCCCACTCTGATATCATATGAGATTTTGTTGAACTATTATCAATGTTTTAAAAGTTTAAGCTATTAGATGAATATGTGATTTATTATTTAAATATTCTAACATTTTAAATGGAATAAAAATATCCTTCAAAATCACGTTTTAATTATTGGAAGCACGTCGGAATAAATTCCATTTTGCACGAGGATGACTTCAATTACACAAGTCGCTCTCTGCACCAAACGCATTTACGAGGCTTTGTTATGATCTCATGCTATATCCCACCTTTTAAGCACATGGAAAGGGCGCGGCGTTATTCTTCATTAGGCATAGGCCGGTCCCACGAAGGATAGAAATACTCAAAAGTCTGTAAATAAAATATTCAAAAGAAATCTATTTTTGTCCTTATATTTTACTTTTTAAAAAATTAAATCTCTTTAATTTTTTTAATCAAATTCCTCTATTTTTACAAAATTTCCAACCAAATCTCTATGATATCAAATTCGATCATTTTCAACTGAAGTGGCTCTCGAGCAACACTATGGATGCCCAAGTGATTGTGCATAGAAAAGTTTAGTAACAACGCGGAAGTATGATGTGGATAATTAAAAATGCTATCCACATATTTTTTAGTGTGGCTAAAAAAAGAAAGATACTCTTTAGAGTGGTGCTAGCTATATCAAGAATGTTATTGTAAGTAACGAAGCACGATGTAATTAGGCCGTCAAAAAAAGTGGTTAGGTTCGACACTTCATAAAACTTCATCTCATCATTTTGCATATCAACTTTGCAAGAGCAATACTTGCTTGCTTTCAATGCACATGAACCAAGAGTGTATTACCCATTTCATGAGTCTCATAAGATTCAGTAATTGAGATTAATTGCATTTGTAAAAGGACCTTTTTCGATGAAGTTATTTCGTTGTGGCTCATAAAGAGAGATAACGAATACTGACAGACTGAATCTTTGATAGTTTTTCAATAATGTATTCAAATTTTTTTTGGTCAAATGATCACCTCAATTTTTCAAATTTGTGCACAATGTGAGGCTTCTGTTTACTACATTACTGAAATTATTAATGTACACCTAACTTTGTTAAAACACAGTAAACTACGTTACCGTGGTGCTTACTAGGAAATTTTTTTATCAACTGGCAATAAAACCACGGTGGAATCCATCTCTCTCTCCTCTCTCTGTCGCTCTCTGTGTTAACATCCACCATTGCAACCGCAACCATGACCACACCCCACAACCAACCATCACGCTGCCACCACCTTTACCACAAGCCAACCTTTTAACAGCTAAGCCAACATGACCACCACCACCAACCATCCAAGCGACCACCTCCACCAACTTCAAACTCATTGTTCGTCGTCTCTCTCTGTGGCCAACAGTGGCGTAAATCTCAGAATTCAATCTCGTAACCTTGAATTAGAGGTTGCGAGACCTCAGACCCAAGGCAGCAACCTCAGGCGGAGGTTGGGGATAGTGAGAGAGATGGTCGCAACAACGGCACAGTGATGGCCTCATAGCATTAACAGGCAGGCAGCAACAATGGCATTGTACGGCGTGGACGACGGTTGAGCATGGAAAAGGATGAAAGGGTAAAATATAAATAATAAAAACCACTTTAAGATTAAAAAAATAAATCCTTTTTTAAATTGGAGTGCCAATGTGCATCATTCCTTGCCGAGTAAGCAAGTCATCATATTAAGCTATATTTTAAAAGTTCACACACTCAACGGAAACTAATGGGATAGAGATGGCAGCTTCATCTCTCCTTGATGTTCGCTCATCTTCTTTAACGAAAACGCTAGCACGATTGTCCGGAGACCAACGACTTTCTCATCAGTCATGAATTTATTCACAATAATAAGCATATTCTTATTTTGAAAAGATGCAAACATATCATGAGCGAGCGTGCTTAAAACTTGATTTAATTGATAGATTCTATTTGTGTGTTAACCGTAGCTCATAACCACAAAACTATTGAAAGCACAACTCTATCGGTCACCTCTCTCTCTTGGCTGTTGGTTGCCAATAGTGGGCGTCGCCGATCGCCAATGCTGCCGGTCATGGTCGTGGTCATCAGTCGTTCATCACTTTTCATCATCGATGAGAAGTACTGTCCAATGGGATCACGACGTGTTCGTCATCCATGCGATGAAAAATGAAATTTTAATCCAAAGTATGATATTGCATCACTCGTTTTAAGATGGGCGGGATATGGACAATGAATCAAAGCCAAACCCTGAGGGTGAGAAGTGGAAAGAAAGAATGCAGTGAGGAGTAAAAGAATCATAAACACCAAACGACGTTTCAAAGAGGTCTCTCTCTTTCTCTTTCCCTGCACCGGTCGGGTTTGTCACTTCCTTTCGGGTCCTGAATTGCTCTTGTGCTGATTGCAGATTCTGGGGTTGAAGGAGATGGAGAGCCCCAAGTTCAAGTTCAAGGTGATATGGCCGCTACGGCGAGAGCTTGCCCAGCGGTTGATCCCAAGTACCTTCCCTGAGGCCACCATGTCTGCTTCACCATCTCCAATTCGGATCCTTTCGTGCAAACTCTCAAGGTTAATTCTTTCTTTTGTCTAGTTGAGTCGAGCCTTAGAGAGAGTCCACCGAAACAGAGTCCAGCTTTGTCATTTCATTGAACACCTTGCTTGCAAACTCGATTCTTCCTCCACAGCGCAATCAACGGCAATGGAACTCGGAAAACAGCGAGGGCAAAGCAGAATGAACTGAAGTCATATATCCAAGAATGTAGCCGGATAGAAAACGAACTGATTCAACTGTGGGCGTCATCAATGAGTCAGCGAAGGCCACGAACGACTTCAAGCCATCGCCCTCGGAAACTCGACGCCGGTACGCAATCCCTAGACCAAAGCCCAAAGCAATGCTGGAGAGGGACGGATGACGGAAGAAGAGTAGGCTGGAGCATGGTTCTTGAAGGATCGCGAAGCGAACGTAGTCAGTTCAAGATCGAGACCATCACAGGCGAGGCGGTGATAGCGATGGTCGCTGGAGAGGGGAAACCCAAACGGAGGAGCCATCAACGGTAGCAGAGACCTGCCGGCGGAGGGAGAGGAGCTGCGCCGGAGATGGAGGCGGAGGCGCTCTTGATTCGTTCCAGGTATGGCATTAGAATGCAACAAATTTGATCCTTTTAGCATATTGAAGCTCTATCTCGATTTTATTATACATTAAAAACCTAAAATCTTAATTGAAAGCTTTGATTCCAAATAAAGTCTCTGATTTATCAAGAGATAGACCAACAACCGAAAAGCTAGTGAATAATTCCACAACCGGTCAAATGCATTCTTAAGTAAATGCATAATAACTTTGAAATTACAATCAATTAAATAACCTTTAAGTTCAAGAAACAGTGTCACGAAGCTTACTCATGCATCTAAAAAACTAACAATGATCCAATTATTAGGATTCGGGTGCCTTGAGTGGATTTCATTTAAAACAAAAGATGCAAAATGACCGAAATTGCTGAGTGTAGGATGATAATGAAGCCTATTTGGACTTTATCATAATAAAAAAAAAATCTAATTTGAAACTCGTTTACCTAGTTATAAGGTAATTATTCAGAAAATTTATGAAACTTCTGGATTGAAATTTTCGTGACCCAGTTAAATATCATGACATGAAATTCAATAGTAGAACTGATATATGTTGTAGAACAAAACTCAAGAACTGATTTTGAGCTTTAATCAGTAAAATTAGTGAATTGCACCAAATGATTTTCGTTTCTCTTATTCATATCAAAATCTTCAAGTCGGAAGTTCTTGATGCACAAATTAAATTAGGGCACAAAATTCATAGTGTATAAGAATTGTTGCATGGTTAACGAAACCAATAATTTAATTGTCAAAATAACAACCAAAAAGGTCGAATTGCAAAAAATTCACAAGTCTTTCAATATTTGAAATTCTCATGGCATAGATTGAGAAGTGACTAATGAGGTTTTTTATGATCTCTTCAAGGATTGTTCCACCAACCAAAAAAAATGTCGTGCTTTTGTGCATTTTATGGTATTTTCTACGCAAAATTCCATACCATACAAACACTTCAAAGACTATAAAAAAATGACTGAAATTCATTCTTTTGTGATTAAAGTATCACCAATATCCGTTTTAATCCTTTCGCTTTACAAACAAATAATTAAAAGGTGTCTCAAATCCTCGGCATTACAGGCTCAAGTTCTAACTTATAAGCTTTGCCTTAAAAAAAAGTGAGACAAATTTATTGCAAAAAGTACAAAGCAATTATCTGTTACCAAAGGGCTCCCTGTTGGTGCCAAAAGCACCACCGTGAGTAGTTCAATCACATAAAAGAAAAAAAGAATAGTCCAACCTCCAGTAGTAAGAGCTAATTTAACAACCAAATTTGCAGTTTAAGGATAAAAAAAAAAATATTTTAAAAAAGATAATTTTTTTTTTTTAATGAGCAAGGGATTGCTGGAGATTACCCTTTGGGGATCACATGATCCTCCAGTGCTCGGTAGCAGCGATAGGACCTCGTCGCAAGCCGCTATTTAGATGTAAATCCTTGGGGGGCTGGCTAGTAAACCACCCTTAGGACCCCTACTTAAGTTGCGAGTATTCGGAGATTTGAACTCGTTCCCTCGGCGATGAGGTAGTAAAGCCCAACCATCACGGTTATCTATGGGTGGGTTTTAAAAAAGAATAGTTTTTTTTTTTTTTTTGGTGACCTAGGGAACCCTGTACAACTAGCAGCCGACGAGTAAACCTTGTGGTGACGCCAAGGAAACCACCACCCTGACGCCACGGGTAAGTCCACAAATGACGACGCTGGGATTCGAACTTGTCCCCGTCATGAGGAGGACAAAGCCCGAACCAACGCCACCACTACATGGGGTGGTTTTAAAAAAAAAAAGAAAAAAAAAAGAATAGTTAGTACTACAAAAAAACCCCAAACTGGTAAATCAGTAAATTTTTACCTCAAACTAATTTTTTGATAATCAATAATGCTAAATTCTTACATTTAGGATAAATTTACCATAAACTAATTTTTTAACTACAAAAATTTCTAGAATGATATATTTGCGATAAATTTACCTTCTATTTAATACCACGAAAAACCATCAACCGGTACACCTATGACAAATGGAGTAAAACCTCAAATTGGTATACCTATCATTTGCCACGTGTCATCAAATTTAGTAATTTGATGGTAAAATTCAACGGAAACTTATTAATGGTAAATTTGTCACAGGTATATAATTTTACGATTTTTTGTGGTCAAAAAAATTAGTTTTGAGTAAATTTGCACATGTATATTAGTTTATGATTTTTCGTAATATTTTTTTACAAAAAAGATAAGAAAAATCATAAGAATTAATTATTATCCGCAACAGGAGCAACAGCACAACTCAAGCTTCGAAATGACGGTCCTATAAATGAAGATGAGACAATAATTCCATTGAAAAGTGAAGAAAATTTAGGAGTGGCCAAAACAAAACAAAGGAAAATTAGAAAAAAAGGGGAAGGTAGTTCGAAAACAAAGGCATTATAGTCGGCCCCTCCATCAATATCTGGGATAGAGATGGTAGCTTCGTCTCTCCTTGATGTTCTCTCATCTTCTTTAACAAAAAACGCTTTCGTGACCGTCTAGAGACCAACGAACGTTCTCATTAGTCACAAATTTATTCACAACAACAGGCATATTCCCATATTAAAAATATACAAGCATGATCTAAGCGAGCATGCTTAAAACTTGATTTAATTGATGCATTCTATTTGTGTGTTAACCGTAGCTTATAACTACAAAACTATCAAAAAGCACACCTCGATCGGCCGCCTCCCTTTCTTGGTTGTAAGTTATTGCTAGTCACCAATGTCGCTACCGCCATCTATCGTTGCCGGTCATAGTCGCAGTCACTAGTCGTTCTCTGCTTTTCATCGTTGATGAGAAGTATTCTCTAATGAGATCACGACGTGTTTTTTATCTATGCAATGAAAAAGGAAATTTTAATCTAAAGCATGATATTGCATCACTTATTTTAAGATGGGGGCAGCACATGGACAATGAATCAAAGCCCAACCCTGAGGCTGAGAAGTCGAAAGAAAGAATGAACTGAGGAGGCCGTCGGGACACGTTGTCGTTTAAAAGAATCATAAACACCAAACGACATTTCAATTTTTCGTCAATTTTTTGACATTAAAAATCAACAGCTAGAATCAAAAGAAGAAAGAAGCCAGAGTTTCCCTCTCGACCTCAAAGCTTCTCTCTAATTCACCCAGTCCTTCGCTCCTCGCCAAACCAGAATCGAAAAATGGCAAGAAAGGCGGCGTGTCTCTGCCACGTCTCGCGAGAATCCTCCGGCTTCCGGCGCTTGCGCTGATTGCGGATTCTGGCGTTGGAGGAGGTGGAGAGCCCCAAGTTCGAGCTCAAGGTGATATGGCCGGTACGGCCTGAGCTCACCCGCCGGTCGATCCCAAGTACCTTCCCTGAGCCCACCATTTCTGCTTCACCATCTCCAGTTCCGATCCTTTCGTACAAACTCTTTCGAGGTTAATTCTTTCTTTTCGTCTGGTTGAGTTGAGACTTGAGAGAGATAGAGAGAGTCCGTGGACACGAACGTGGCTTCGTCGAGCGCATTTCGCGAGCTTCTTTGGACTTCGATCTTGGAGAGACTAGCTCTCGCTCAATCACCAGTCCAAAGCTTGAGCTCACCACCGCCGGAGTCGTCGATTATCTCTATCGTGGACAGGTACTACTCGAAACAGAGTCCAGCTTAGTCATTTCAGCGAACACCTTCCTTGCAAACTCGGTTCCTCCTCCACAGCGTAATCAACCCCAATGGAACTCGGACAACAGCGAGGGCAAAGCAGGAATGAACTGAAGTCATATCTACAATGTAATCGGATACAAAACGACCTGATTCAGCTGTGGGCGTCATCAATGAGCCAGCAAAGGCCGCAAAACGGCTTCAAGCCATCGCCCAAAGACACTCAACGCTGGGTACGCGCAATCCCGAGGCCGAACCCCAAATTAGTGTTGGAGAGGGACAGATGACTGAAGAAGAGGAGGCTGGAGCATGGTGCTTGAAGGATCTCGCGAAGCGAGCGTAGTCGGATCGAGATCGAGACCGTCACAGACGAGGCGGTGATAGCGATGGTCGCTGGAGAGGGAAAAGCACACACGGAGGAGCCATCGACGGTGGCGGAGACATGCCGGCGGAGGGAGAGGAGCTGCGCTGGAGGAGGAGGCGGAGGCGGGGGCGGAGGCGGTGGCGCAGCGACGGCGAGTTAAGCCGAGTGTCCTGTCGGCTCGAGTTATGGGCTGATGCAATGGGCTGGGCTGCGCTCGTGGTCGGACCGGACTGCATGGGGCCGAAATTAAGGGATGGGCTGGAGATCTATTATTTGTCTCTTCTCTCTCTCTCTCTTATTTTTCTTTTCTTTTTCTAACTTTTCATGTTTGTATTTATTTATTTTTTCTATAAAAATGCGTTTTGATTTGTCAAGCACTAAGCATCTCACAAAGGAGATATTACTATTACATACGTATCACTACGTTGACACGCTTTGTAACAAGATGCTGTAAAGTGCTCTCTATATGATGAGCTCACATACATGTACGGCAATATAAATGCCACAAAATTATGAAGTAATCTCTTAGCATAACTGAAGCTCTATCTCGATTTTATTATGCATTAAAAAAATTGAATAATTTAATTTGAAATAAAGTCTCTGATTTATCAAGTGATAGACCAACAACCAAAAAACTGGTGATAACTCCATTGCTGGTCAAATGCATTCTCTAGTACATGCATAATAAGTTAATAACTTTGAAATTACACTCAATTAAATGTTTTTTAAGATTGGAAACAGCATCACAAAGCTTCCTCATGCATAAAAAAAAAAACTAATGACATCCAATTATTAGGATTCAGGTGCCTTGAATAGATTTCTTTGAAAATAAAGATGCGAAATGACCAAAATGACTGATATACATTGAAGAGCAAAACTCATGAATTGATTTTGAGCATAAGTAAAATTGTTGAATTGCACCACATGATTTTCGATTCTCTTGTTCATACCGAAATCTTCAAGTTGGAAATTCTTGATGCACAATAAATTACATAGCATAAGAATCCTTGCATGAGTAACAAAAACCATAATTTAATTGGCCATAATAACAACCAAAAAGGTCAAATTGCAAAATATCATTTCCGGTTCACATGTCTTTCAATATTTGGAATTTTCAGGTCATAGACCGAGATATAACACGAAATTTTGCCAAGAAGATTTGCCATAGAATGGGTGACTAGAATCCCATATCAATATCTAAAATGAGCAATCAAAGGAATCAAATTCCCTAACTCGCCCATAAACCATAAAATATACGCGGTATCCATGTAATGACATTGATTGAGATTATGCATCAAGTAACTTCTGAAACTATATAAAGCTGCTTTTATATCACATTTAAGAAATTCAATGATCTAAAACTCGCGTAGAATTTACGCTACCTAGTCTGGGAATAAAACACACACCTAATTTAGCCAATTATCATCGTTCAATTGAGCAATATGGATAAAGCCATACAAATTTAGGACTATGCTTTTTTCCCTTTCTTCTTCCTCAGACGGCCTTGATGAATAAACCATAGGTGCATGGGATTAGGAGAGAAATGACCAATATTTTAATGAAGACCTATAATGGATAAGTTTATTAAAATATGCTACATAAATAGGTCATGGTAAGCACTATAAAATGACAACATATAACCATGATTGGGCAATATAATATTCTCACATATTTTATTAATATTATAAAAGAGCATTTTTCAAGGATCAAAATATTATGCAATTAATGTTAGCCCACACTTCATAAAAATTTCGAACGCATTATGGTAAAAAATTACAATCTTCTTTTTCATGTTAGACTATTGGTTTTTCAAGCAAATATTTTGCTATTTTCAAATGTTTAAACAGATTGGGTTATGATATATTCAGCACTAGCTAGAAAGAACTGCAATTGGACATTTTATAACTGGACCACAAAAGGTCTCTCATGGAGGATGGAGGAGTGAACAGTACAAAAAGCACACTTAGGTAAAATGCAATTGCCAATTACCTCTTGACCGAGCAGAACATTGAGATTATCATGCACCCTTCAAGCCACCACTTGACCATCTAAACCAACCGGGATCACCATGTGACCAATCAAAGCATTGAGATTTTCCCACAATTCTTATGCTAGGCAAAGTCAGCAATGATCACCACATTAACTGGCTCTACAATATTATATATTCAAGAGGTTTATGACATAATTGGTACAATCAATAAGCTTAAATCCATCAATGCATTCTTTGCCAGGAAATCCATGTGAATCACATGCAAATTATATACAACTTTATCATCATTAGGGATCACACATGATGTCGTCCAAACACCGGTGCTCAAACACATAAATTGCATGCCTAGAATTAGCTCAAAGTTCGAAAAACTCCTCAAAGAAAAAAATCAAGCAGATTACAAAATACGTCGATGGCAAAAATTAGCATAAAGAAAGTGATATCTACATAGGGTTGTGCCATAAATTATCTTAACGATCTAATAATTAAGTTAAAGCATGAAATGAACTTGTGATTGTAGCTGCAATCCTCAGTGAACACATGACCATCCAGGCGAAAACTAATCTGGACAAGAATCGGGCTTCTTCTCTCAGGCTCCTTGAGGAAATTCTGTGATTGGAAAAGTAGTAAATGGCTCATGCATTGTCAGTTAGAGCGCATAGAATCATTTAAAGCTACTTTATGGAATGCTACATGTTTAACTACATCATCTTATCACAAAATAGAATTCTAATCATCGTCAGTAATATTCAAACAAGAGTCTATACTAAAACAGCCATTTGAACATACATTTGTGATAAAATAATTAATTCTTTCTAATATCACACACAAACAGGAGAATATTTTATTATGCTAGAATTAGCACCAATGATATCTCATACAGATTTCTGCTTTATATGTAGAATATAAAGAGTCACAAAACTATAGTTCACAAGAAATTTCTTGATGAGTTCCCCTCGGGAATGGGAACTACCTTAAACTGCAATTTTGACTTAGGTTATAGTCAAATAAAGAGATTAACTAACAGGAATAACAAAAATGAACAATAAAATCAGAATAAACCAAGAATCAGGAATGAAGAGCAAGGATGTTGTCTAACTTCATATTGAAGACCTTTATGGTGTCCTCGTTGAGAATGACCACTATCATACAAGGAAATATATAGCTAAAGGTATACTCCATCTTAGCATGAGCGTCATATCCTACTGCCACAGCGCCATAATCCATCCCGTTCCCTTTTAACAGGCTATCTATAGAAGGTCACACCATGCAGCCCACTTATTATATGCACAAGTAACTGACAATCATTCGACATGCAACATTTGCATCATAATACCATACATGATGTCCAAATGTTCAGAAAAGCAACAATGATAATCCAAAGGTCTTACCTAGTTGTGCAAAGCCATGAGAGGATTCAACAGGAAGAACCAAAGCACACAGAACTAGTAAGAAGCCTGAGTAACCCGTGACCTGTGAGGCTTTGGAGCTGAAATCCAAATATTAGCATTCAGTATTTATCTACAATATTTAAACAAATCATAGAGTGCACAATGTCATAAACAGCAAATGAATGGAAAAGGATGGGAAAATGGCGAAAGAAATGACATTCAAGTTACAGGGTTCCATAAAACAGAGAAGGAAAACAAATTCATTTTATAATTGCCTAGACAAAGTATTTCAAGGCCATATTTTCTGTATGTAATGAGTTGCCAAAGTGTACTAATTATCTTAGAAGCCTGAAAAGGTTAAGGTCAGATCAGTCTCTTGAAATATATGCAACAATTTCATAAGGAGTCATAAACCTCCAGTAAGCTTTAGTTGTCAATTGACATATGTCACAATTTCAGAGTGGGGCTAAGGAGATATGAAATCAACAACAAAAACAAGTTCCGAAACTGACCTAATGCATGCCTCAGAGCTACTTGAATGCACATGAAAGTATTGAGCCACAGCCTCCGAATTTACCATTTGCACAGCCATATTATACATCCTTTACACCGAAAAATGGCTAAGAGTCATCTAATCATATTTGAATAAACACATTTTATGATAGTTTAGTTTTATTTCAGTATGACAAATGGATTTACCAATGATCAATAATGCTGCTGCACACATTATGCATGGCTCACATGTCACATCAAGGGAGCATGCTGAAAACTTCTCTGCAACTTTCTGCAGATGAAAATCCAGTCCACCACCATTATTCAAGAAGAACATCAAGAGCTTCCATCTTTGCATGTTTTGTTGCCTAGGAAAGCACAAGGAGAAAAATATTCCCTTGACGACTAGGAACAGGCAAATCAAGAAAATTTTGGAGCTTTGTCAGAGAGAAAGTTGCTGTTAGTGTAGTTTTAACATAAATTTAGGAAATGCATTTCATGAAACACGTTTTCTCCTCCATGTTTATTTATTTATTTTTTACAATTGCTTAATGTTTGAGTCCAATAGTTTATCTTTAAATCGGTGCATCCCTAAGTGTTGTTGCTTTCTTCCTCTTCATGTCGAAAGCATTAGTAATGCAAATAAAAAATAGTTCACCAAAGCAAATAATAGTAACATGTCTATAACTCATCCATTTCCTATTTAAATCGCCTCTTTTGTATCTGCTCCATGTTGACTATACTTTCAAGGCTTGAATCATTCATCCTTAGCTTGGTATGTAGACTAAGTGAGCAAGATTGTTGTATCCTCGAGACAGGATTTTTGTCAATGCCAACTGCAGTAGATCATGAATCCTATTGGAAAAACCACTATCTCCAAGACAGAATCATTGATACACCTCATCCGAAAAATTCAGTCTTTCTTCAAATACCCACAACGCCAAGAGTCCAAGAGAAGATCTTATGCATGAAGCATGGACAACTCTCTTTGCTCCTCAATGTCAAGATCTGGACATTGTTTGAAGAGCATTCTCCTTACTATTAGGTATCCAATCTAATTTATAGTACTCAAGCGTTATATCTCTGGAATTTTATGTGAAATTGCAGTTATCCTCCCTATACCTGAGATTTTGCAAAATCTCTAAACTGACTTCCCATAACTGTAGAATTTTGCATCTCTCACTATGCTTTTTAATGAAGAGAGGCGAAGCCACCATAACAACTAGCTCTCATGTAATGTAAAGCAATACATACATAACTAGAATCATCTATAAATTTATGATCTGTTGAGGCGATCAAGTACTAATTAACATATTCAAGCATGCAATACAGCACAATCTATGAGCACTCAACATTCTGGTCCAGTAGCTTGCAATGGCTTTATTTCTATTCAAAAGAATAAATATCATTCCCCTATTCTCCCTCTCCTCATTGAAGCTTTTTCTTTGATTGTTCTTAGTTCAAAATTCAGATAGACCACAATGGCTAGTGAGAAATACGAAACATTATACATAGTAAGGCAAGATTCTTGCCATTGTCAGCCGCCGTCGTATTTTATTAAAGAATAATGGGAACAAAACCATTTACAGCCTAATAATGCATAGAAAATTCCACTTTTTAACAGATTTGTTCAGATATACTATTTTATAATATATTAAAGAAATATTTAAGGTGGAAACACAAAAAAGATTGACAACAAGTACGGGTGGATAATGTGAGGGTATCAATTCAGAACAACAACAAAGTTCTGTTGGCCAAAATTTATAGAAAGGGGTGGAGAAGCAATGATAGACATACATTATGTGTCTCGTTAATCCTGTTTCTTCCTGCCGCAATAAGGTGCCCTTCCTCAACTATCACACCTCTGTTCAATCAAGTTATAATATAGATAAAGTTCAATGTGAAATCATCTACCAATTAAGAATGACAATACTAATAATCTTAATTAGAAAATAAAGTAACATATCTGAAATGCACCTGGTTACTGAAATCAGTTTCTTAACCAACTTGAACTTCAAGACTGTACAAAGCATGCTTTGCCTTATATGAAAAAGCAAATAAGTCTTGTTACTTGTTAGGAGGAAAAAAAATGAGTATAAGAGTCAAAATTTCTTACATACTTGCATACAGGCAATTCAAGGGAAAATGAACATCAAGTCACCAGCAGTAGAAATATTTCAGTATCAATATGCAACTACTAATGGAATGATTCCATATCCCGTAGCTAAAAGATCAAGATTTTGCAAGTCCTGTATAATAAACTGGTCCAAATTTCCAAGTGATGATTATTAAAACATACTCATTCTGTAATCAGATGCAAATCCCACCTAACACTAAAACTGATATGGCTCTAACAACACTAAAGCAAAAACAACAACTAATTTGAGAAACTACATTAATCAGGTTTCACTTAAACATTCAAGAAGCATCCATGAGTTTTAGCTTCTCGGTCATTTTCCTTGATAAAAGCTATGGCAACATAAGGATAAAAAGAGAATCCTAAACTGTTGCAAAGGCCTCAAAATTCAGAATCGACAATCAGCTTCTTGCGCTTTTGTCTCTATCCTATTGAATAACTGATGCAAACTCTGTGTTTCTGGTGATTATTAATTTTTCATGTCCACAGTCCACAGGGCAAAAGAAAATAACTACCTAACCAGTTGTCCATGGGCACAACCGATGTACACATTACTCTCACACTCCAAGTACATTTGGTTTTCAAGAAGTGCTTAAAGTACTCGTCTGTCAAGCAACCTTTCCCGGTGCCTTGCCATCTCTCTGCATCTTCTTCATTCCTCTATGGTTTTGCCTATTCAAGCGCCACATAAAACATAGAGACAGAGCCCTCTATCCAGTGATTGAAGTTTCTCACAATTCAATTCTCCCAGCAAATTGATCACCCGCTGCACATCTGTACGATAAGCACGTACTATCCAATTGTTTTATTGTCTGGGGATTATTTATATGCTTCCGCATGCGTATAAAAAGGAATGGGTCGGCGATGCGTCCTGGGACGTCGCTATTAATCGACCTAAGAGGGATGGGCACGTGCTCGGAGGATCGAGGCGTGACAAGTGCCATTGGCGAATTTGCCGTGTTGGAAAATCTGACATGGTCGTCTTATGATTATTTTTATTATTTTTAATTTATTTTGAAATTTTTATTTTTATTTACCTCTTTTTTGCTCTTTTCAATGTTGGCGAGGGTCAATGGTGAAAAAAGAAAAAAAAAATTAAAACTCCTAGTCAAATGACAAATTTATCAAAACATTTTTATAAGATGATTTTTTAGAAATGACACTCAAACAATCGATTTTACTCCAATGTCGTACTTAAATGAGGGGAAAAAAAATTGACATTAAAAAGTTGTGACACTCATATTGTACTCATCCCACCAAAAGGACATACGCAGAGACTCAAAAGATTGATTTTCATCACTAGATTGCAACTGGCTTATTAGTTGGACTGTTGCATTTGCATTTTTGTTTATTATTTCTATCGAAAGCGTACACTGGATCCTTATTAACATTGTATAACTTACATGGGAGCCAATCATTTTCTATTTTGAGATAAACTTTTAGGGCGGCACCATTTCCACCCCATTTTGGCTAAGACGCTCCATTTTTCCCATAAACTTACCGAAGTACTCTCTCTCTCTCTCTCTCTCTCTCTCTCTCTCTCTCTCTCTCTCATTTATTTATTTATTTATTTATCGGGCTAACTCATGAAACTGCTTTCATTTCTGTCATCTCTCTTATCTTAATTTAACAGTATAAATGTCAAATTACACCAAACAAGATATATCTCCTTTTGCATCCTATTATCACTATGCCTAGATTAGGTTATCGTTAATTTTAATTTATGATCTTAAATTTTTTAGCACAAAAGTTACATAGAACGTCAAAAATTTCTAGTTATGACAGCCTATGAACACAAAATTAATTGCCTTTTTCGTTTTAAATAGTTTGAGGGAAACTTTATTTCAAAGTTGAAAGTTAAAATTCCATCTAATTATCTAGCCAATTTTGGCATTGTGGGTGCTTTTCTGGAATAATTTTATAGGTTTTTAAAGTCTTCTTTTTGGACTTTTTGTAGGTTTTTAAAGTTAAACTTCGCTGATTTGTGATTCCTTTCGAGCTTTTTACATTTTAATATGAATTGCAAGATGGGGTTTGAAAATTTAGTTACACCTTCTTCACTTTCAAGCTTACATCAAATTTTATAGGGAAGTTTTAAGTTTATTTTAAAGTTTTGATCCACTTGATATGAGATTGAATCTTCAATCGATATTTATTACTTTCTTCATAGTAGGAGTACAACAGCAAAAATTGTTCACTTTTTTTTTTCTTTTATGTGTTTTTTTTTTGTTAATATTTAGATATGATCTAAATATAAATATGTTGACTTTAATCATATTCCTGACAAATTAACCTTTTTCATATTTTGATCAATTTTCCTTTTCCATTTTTGATCAAGATTCGGCTAGATAAATTAAACTGAATATTAATTTTCAACTTTGAAATATAGTTATACTCATACTATTTGATAAAAATAAACAACAAATAGCGTGTTCATAAGTTGTCATATATAAAAATATCATGTGATTGAAAATAACTTCAGGGACCGTATTTTGGTAAAGTTCACTAGAAAAAAAAGAAAAAAGTGTCTTAGTCACAATGTCTTACTCATGCTTTATTCACTCTCTCGTGAATGCAGCGATCTCAAGGGGTCGGGAGGCCAAAACTCAGGCTGAGTATCCCCAGACCAGACCGGCCTTAGGTTTGGTCAGTGGGATTTCAATAGGTTCTTCGTTCATTTTGAGCCTTGCGAATAATTGCCATGATTTATCCTCATGTGTCTCGGGATCTGTTTTAGATTATTTCTAAAGCTTAATCGTGGCCATTTTTACGAAAGTATATATGTTGAAACATTTTAAGCAAATTTAATTTCATAAAATTATTTTGAACCCACAGGGGCATATGATTAGTTACTATTATATACCAAACATGAGATTGAAAATCAGACCGGAAATGAGTATTTTCATTTTGGACTGATTCATTTTCATTTTGGGCTGATTCTCTTCAACCAAACAACTCATTACTACGTTTTTGTTTTCTTTTTTTTAATGGCAAACGATTGAACTGCAAACATAGTTTGATGACAAGGCCCTCAATCCTTGCATTTATTGCAAGAGAAATAATTGTACACGTTTCCTGCATAAATTTCTGAACCATAACCGATGAATCTCTTTCACTAATGCACAACTTCCCTCAGCTATATAAGTTCTCAATCTCTAGATCGATTGCACCATCAAACAATCAACAATCTGAAACAATTTTCTAACCCTTCTATCCCTAAAAGACCATAATGGCAATGCTCAAGAACTTGTTTGCTCTCATGATCTTGTTGGTCGTCACTCTTGCATTGTTTCCTAAGGCTACCTTCGCCTTCTCCAAATACCTTGATTGCGAAAAGAAAATAACTAATGATTGTGGGCCTGGATTCTTTCAATTGGTAAAGTGCGTTTTGAAAGGCTTTGTGGGAAAGATTTTAGGGGATTGCATATGGAGATAAAAGTGCTTTCCAAAATGCAAATTGTGTTTGGTAAATTGTATTGTAAAAGTCTATTATGAAGTATCTTTGAGTAAAATGGTGTTTGGAAGAATTATATTTGCAAAAGGCTTTTGTTATTCATAAAAATAAAAATAAAGTTGGCCAGCTAAGAACAAGTAGTCGCTGGCGAGGAGTAGGCGGTTCGATGAAGGGCAGGCAGTTCGATGCAAGCCATCCAACAGAGGTAGGCGGTCTGGCGAGGGTTGCGCAACCCTCGGGCGAGCGTCGCGGCGACCCTCGCTGGAGGGTTGCAGGATCCAAATCGCGCGGCCTCGCTAGAGGTTGCGGCGACTAGATCTGAGGTCATTTCGATGTTGGTGAGGGTTAATGGTGAAAAAAGAAAAAGAAAAATACAAAAGTAAAAAAAATTAATAGCACCGATTATGGAAGGATCCCAAGATTGGAATATTTGAGAAGTCCACGCCAAGCGAAATTAGGAAAGAAAGTCCAAATTACTAAATTAGGAATTTTTTTTTCCTTTAATTTTGTTAGCCGATTTCCACTTCTCATGGGAATATTTCATGTCCACAAGTTACCAAAATTAAAATCTTGAAAAATCAACTGCGTGCTTTACTATAATTCATCTTGAGTTGAATTTTGTTCACAAGGTCAAACTCGAGATATATTTTAAAATTGTGTATTAGTTGCTCATTGATTTGTGTTGAAATTTCGAGGAGGACATCTATAGATCTGGTTCTTTAGCTTGACAACAAATATAACAGAAATATTATAACTTTCGTACTGTGTTCATTTAAATACCATAATTTTTTTTCCCCAGACTAGACCGGCCTTAGGTTTGGTCAGTGGGATTTATCCTCATGTGTCTTGGGTTCTGTTTTAGATTATTTCTAAAGCTTAATTGTGGCCATTTTTTACGAAAGTATATATGTTGAAACGTTTTAAGCAAATTTAATTTCATTAAATTATTTTGAACCCACAAGGGCATATGATTAGTTACTATTATATACCAAACATGAGATTGAAAATCAGACCGGAAATGAGTATTTTCATTTTGGGCTGATTCTCTTTAACCAAACAACTCATTACTACGTTTTTGTTTTTTTTTTTTAATGGCAAATGATTGAACTGCAAACATAGTGAGATGACAAGGCCCTCAATCCTTGCATTTATTACAAGAGAAATAATTGTA
The DNA here is from genome assembly GCA_007663325.1 of Eucalyptus pauciflora. Taxonomy (NCBI): domain Eukaryota; kingdom Viridiplantae; phylum Streptophyta; class Magnoliopsida; order Myrtales; family Myrtaceae; genus Eucalyptus; species Eucalyptus pauciflora. The sequence goes on along the minus strand of VMYD01000100.1, from coordinate 37,602 downwards.
CATGTTTCCTACATAAATTTATGAATAATAACCGATAAATCTCTTTCATTAATGCACAACTTCCCTCAGCTATATAAGTTCTCATCTCTAGATTGACTGCACCATCTCAAACAATTTTCTAACTCTTCTATCCCCAAAAGACCATTATGGCAACGCTCAAGAACTTGTTTACTCTCATGATCTTGTTGGTCGTCACTGTTGCATTGCTTCCTAAGGCTACCTTCGCCGGAAACCTCGATTGCGGAAAGGGAATAACTTACGATTGTGGGTCTAGATTCTTTCAAATCATAATCCTTGCTGACACCTTTACACCCACTGATGAATGTTGTCATAAGCTCTTGAGAGCGGGGAAGAATTGCCACAAGCAATTTGTGGAGTTGAGCGTGTCCAGCTATAAGAAGATTAGGGGGACAATATCTGATGTCTATAGGAGGAGCAATGAGACGTGGAACAATTGCGTTGCGGTTGTTAGTCCCGTGTCCCCTCTCGAGCCTTCTCATTGAGAGCTATTCCTATTTTGTAGTACACTAAATGTGTAAAATAAAAGAACGAAAGAATTATATTTTCTTTTATTGGATTCTCCTCAATTTTTTTATTTTATTTTTCGCTTCTTAAGCCTTATGGTTAACTATCCGCAAAATTATGGATGAATCATATTTTTAGTGTTCAACGTGTGTAGAAACTTATAATTTTTTAAAAATGATCCGCAAAATACAATCTGACCCTCAAGTTGTTACTACTTTCGAGTCTAAAAACACAGTCCCATACAAAACTATAAGAAAATGTCACTTTATTTCATATGCCTTTAACACAACCTTTTGAAACAAATACATAAGTGATCAAAAGATTAAATGATGGTTTGATAATCATACATTCATCTCTAATAATCACATGAATACGTAGCTAACGCTAGTCGATCTAGCACACTATTATACAAAATAAAGTAGAGAGGACTTTTTACTTTCAAGGTTTTTTGACCAAAAAAAACAATCCCTGATAGTTGTTTTATATAATACTCTATTAATGGATAAATATATAAATTAATAATCTTATATAAATCTTACTTTGAATCTTGTTAATCCGGTAAACAACCATAAAAAAAATTCGAATCTCGAATATATTTATCTCTTTATATATGTACGTATTCAATTGCTCCATCAATAACTTCTTTCTTTTCGTTAACTAATAATTCAAATAGTTTATCCTAAGACGATTTAGCGAAACCTTTCAAATGCTAACTGTATATTCATGCGAGAACTCGTGTGCAGTTTCGCCAATCATACACTTTGTAAACTTGACTTTTAAACATTTAATGAGGTTTTACTGGGATCAAGAATTGAGAAATATGTAGGGCCCAACATCTTTTGTAAAATGAGTTCGGAATAATTCTGACCATGTTATTATGCAAGAGTAGGTTTAATTTAATCAACCCAAGGAAATGAATGTACGTTGCTTCGCTTGGAAGATGATGGCGACGATTAATATTATCATATTATCTTTATTAATATTATTGTTATCAACTTGGCTTCTCTTCATTAATGAAACCTATTAATTATCACTAGTTTTAATGTTTTTTAATAAAAAAATTGTCCTACCCAAATATCTAGTCAACAGTTTAAATAATCAATAAATGTGTTCAGTAAATCTGGAAAACAAAAACTCAAATCTTGTTAAGTTATAATTAGCTAATATATAAGTTCAATTCATGTGGAAAACGAAAGCCAAGTTTGGTTTAGTGATATACGCGGAAAACAACACTTGTTATAACTTTGTAATCTCATTAATGCAATCTTTTCATTATTTAACCTTTTTTCCACAAGTTGTTAAAAAATAATTTAATATAGTACAAAACAATACTAAAATATCTGGTCAATTTGTTGAATAACTGAAAAATAAGTTCACTAAATCTGGAAGACCATAATTAAAATACCTAGTCAAAGGTTAATTAATCAATGAATAAGCTCAATGAATCAAAAAACTAAAGTTAAATTTGGTTGAGCAATAGTTGGGAAAAAGATGAAATTAAACAATACGATGGTGGATACTAGAAAAGCTGATGAGGTATCTATTTTTATGAGGTTGACCCATGTTGATAAAATAAGCAGTGAGTAAATGGATTGGGTTACACCCATCCACAAATGAAGATCTTAAGCTAGAACTGCCGAGGTTTGGGCAATCCCCCGACAGTTCGAGCTCTAAGGGCCCTAGTGGCCCATGAAAAGCCCCAACTTATTTTTTTGATGGAGACAAAGAACCAAAGGCCACTTCTACTTCAAATCCAGAAGAAACTTAAATTTCCCAGCTATTTACTTGAAGATCCTATCGGGCTAGCAGGTGGGTTGGCTATCTTTTGGATTGATGACGTTTCCATTTCACTTGAACATCATTCCTATAACTATCTAGATATGATATGCACGGACAAGAATACTACTATGCCCATGCGCCTTACCTGTGTACACGCCCCTGCAATCTACAATCAACGACAGCAAGTATGGAATGAGTTACGCCAAATCAGTGATTCTAATACGCTACCTTGGGTATGCATTGGTGACTTCAATGATATCCTTTATCACTGGGAGAAGACTGGTAAGCGACAAGCGGATCCCTCTCGAGTCAGATCCTTTCATGCTTTTGTTGAATATTGCTCTTTCCTAGAGGTGGCAAGTAAAGGCTGCGCATATACCTAGGTCAACAAGCGGGAGGGAGAGGAACTAATTAAGGAAAAACTGGATTGGGCTCTTTGTACAATGGATTGGCATTTAGCTTATCCAGCAGCCGAGGTGTTTATCTTACCAGCTACGGCGTCGGATCACAATCCACTCTTGCTTACGACAGACGCTACACACCTCAAAAGGAGGAAAATCTTTACCTTTGAGGCCTTCTAGCTCCAGGACCACGAATGCCACCAAATCATTGCTGAAACATGGCAATCCAGCTCTACTTTCTCAGAAAAAATCAAATTTGTTTCAAGTGCACTTGCTTTATGGAGCAAAGGAAAGTTTGCAAATGGTAGGGATAAACTTAACTGCTTGCGACTACCGCTCCAAAACATTATGAATCAGCCCTATGATCTTCATGATAATGATGAGATGACTCGCCTGCAAATGGAAATCCAACACCTATGGCAACAAGAAGAGCAGTATTGGGCATTGAGATCCCATATCAACTGGCTGAGATGGGATGATAAAAATACAAAATTTTTCTATGCCACTACTATCCAACGAAGACAGAGAAATCATATCAGTATGTTACAAGACACAGATCATTCTTGGGTGCGTGATCAGCAAAAACTCAAGGAAATGACCAACCACTATTTTACCACTTTGTATACATCTATGGGGCATCGTGACTACGACCCTATCTTGTCGTAGTGCCCTAAGACGGTCACGGATGATATGAATATTAGCTTCACTCAAGCTGTCACAAAAGAGGAATTACGACAAGCAGTCTTCCAATTGGGTGCAACCAAAGCGCTAGGACCAGACGGCCTCAACGGACTATTCTACCGGCATCACTAGGACATACTGAAAGATGATCTATTGAAATTGGTGCGTGAATTTTTCTACACTAGAGTATTGCCATTTGCCCTCAATCACACATCCATAGCCCTCATACCCAAAGTCCCTAACCCGAATGACTTGATCAGTTTCGTCCCATAAGCCTTTGCAACTATAACTATAAGATTATTTCCAAAATCTTAGCCAACCGCCTAAAATAATGTCTACCCCTGCTGATTTCTCCTGAACAATCTACTTTCGTCAGTGGCCGCTAGATCCAAGACAACATATTGGTGGTGCAAGAGGTCCTTCATCAACTTAGAACCAGGAACAGAAAGAAACATTTTCAAGTGGTCCTCAAGTTAGACATGCAGAAGGCCTACGACCGGATTGAATGGGATTTTTTGTGGGATTATATGATCAGATTGGGTTTTAAACCAGATTGGGTCCGATGGGTAATGCAATGCATAACAACCTCCACACTCAGTGTCAGATTCAATGGTGACAATCTTCCTCATATCCACCCTTCTCGAGGACTCCGCCAGGGTGACCCTTTATCGCCATACTTGTTTATCCTGGTAGCCAATGTCCTATCTATCCTTATCCAGCAAGCTCTCTAGATGAGACATCTTAAAGGTATCACACTAAATAGATGGTGCCTAACCCTATTGCACTTATTCTTTGCTGATGACGCTGTCTTCATCTTGGATGGTACACTACGGGAGTGTTAGAATCTAGCGAACTTGCTGAACCAATATTGCTTAGCAACTGGTCAGACTGTGAACCGGAACAAATTCGGCATCCTACTTAGCAAGGCGTGTCCCACCCAACTACAACATAACTTGGCCCAAGAACTACGGGTTCCCGTCATCACTAAATGTCGTAAATACCTTGGAATACCGTCAGACTGGGGAAGATAAAAAAAAAAGACATGTTTGCTTGGATATTAGCTCGTGTGCACTCTAAACTAGAAGGCTAGAAGGAACAGTTCATATCGAAAGGTGGTAAGGAACTTTTACTCAAAACCGTTGTTCAGGCTATCCCACAATATGTGATGTCTATTTTCAAGATCCCTGTCTCTCTGTGTAAGTCTATTCAATAGAAAATGGCCAGATTTTGGTGGCAGAATTCTAGCACCAAGACAGGTATCTATTGGAACCAGTGGGATTCTATTACCACAAGAAAGGATATGGGAGGGATGGGGTTTCGTGACCTCATCACCTTCAACAAAGCCTTACTAGGTAAGCAGGCTTGGCGTCTACTTCAAAATCCTACCTCCCTATGGACTAAACTACTTAAAGGTCTTTACTATCATTCTACGGACTTCTTGCATGCAAATAAAGGCGTAAGGCCTTCCTGGGGCTGGCAAAGTCTACTGCTTGGCAGAGACTCGATTTTGGATAATCTATAATGGTTTGTTGGAGATGGGTGAAACATTAATATCCGCGAAGACAGGTGGCTCTCGAGGGGTACCATAGGTGGCCCGGCACCTCTAGGCGAGCCGCAGCAAGTTGCTGCTTTTATTCTACCAGGTCTGCAAATTTGGAATGAACCTATGCTACATACTTTCTTTGATGATCAGACAGTGACTGAGATTTTAGCCATATAGCTTCGACCTCAGTGTACAGCCGATAACCTTATCTGGAGAAGCACTCAAGATGGTGAATACACAGTCAATAATGGTTACAACTACCTTACAGCGCACAAGGATGATCGCAATAAAGCATCATCCTCCTACCAAGCCCCGAAACATCTGTGGCGCAAGATCTGGCAGCTTAAGACATCCCCAAAGCTCTGCATATTTATGTGGTCGATTTGCCACAATGCCATTTCTACGTGAGAGAATCTCTACCATAAACATATAATCTCAGATCCTATGTGTCAGCTATGCCAATCAAACAATCCAGAATCAATAGAAGATATCTTCCTATTATGCCCATGGACAAAACAGGTCTGGTCGCACTAGCAGCTCAACATCAACCCCGCAGATCACAGCATTCAACACATGGACGCTTGGTTAACAGATATTCTAGATGATAGAACTCGCTTACCTGACCTAGAACTGATTGTGCAAACACTGTGGCAGATCTGGAAGGCCAGGAACAGCTTTGTTTTTCGCAGGGTTCGACCGGATCCAACATCCGTAGTTCATACGGCCCTTGCAAATGCCCTCACTGATCGCCGCCTCCGCGAAGTGCATCTGGTAACTCGACCTCGATCCCCATCCTCCGATCAAGTGTGGCATCCTCCGGATTTTGGTGCCTGGAAGATCAACATAGATGGGGCCTTCACCCCTGCGTGCCATGAAAGATTAGTGGCCTCCATTGCTCGAGATCATACTGGTCGACTCATCGCTGGATTCACAAGCCATGTTGCTGTGTCTTCGGCCCTGCAGACAGAAACCCAGGCCCTCACCCTGACTCTACGAAATTTGTTGCAGAACGGACGAGTTGATCGACACATCACCTTGGAGTCGGACTGTCAGATCCTTGTGGAAGCGGTCAATGCCCAACGATCTCCACCATGGGCGATCCGTCAACTGCTTGTTGAAGCTGCAGCGCTTCTCCAAGGGTTTCTTCACCTCCGCGTCGTTCATTGCAGTAGACGAGCGAACGAAGCTACTAATTGGACTGCCAAGGCCCATGAGGCCAAAAGTCTTCCCCCAGATTGGGCTGCTTCTATTCCACCTTCGCTGTTCAATATCCTTTGTATGGACTTACTGGAAAATGGTGTACCTCATCCTTAAATCAATATATTTGCTACTTTGACGAAAAAAAAAAAAGGATCGGGTTAACTTGAGTTAATTATTGTCGGGTCATCTTGAAAGTGTTATGTTTCATTCAAAATGAAAGGACATCCGATCGTCGTATGAATTATGGTTGCGAAGAGATCCATCCTTTCTCCGTTTTTTCTTTTCCTTGAAGAAGGACCACCTTTAGCTTTTGCAGGCCTTTCAAAAAGCTCGATTGAATGCTTCTGTTTAATGGGTTGAGTACATGTGTCACGACGATATCAATTGCGAACCTAAAGCTCTTCCTAGATCCTGAGATTTGGAAAGGATAAATCATGAATAAACAAAGCTTTATTGAGAAGACACCTCTTTGAAATTTGGATGATTCTAAAACCATCCTTGATTTAATATCTCTATAATAATGTAGATGTTTGTCATAATGATGTTGTGAAGATTTCATGAAGACTGTGATCATATCGACGGGCTTCATAAGATCAATAAGAACAAATTACGAGGATGAGGATCTTAATAGGAGAAAAAAATCAAATATGATGGAGTATTCATAAGGACATGGAATCACCATCGGTCTGTCATCAACATATAGTCTTTAGAAGCTTATCTGCTCAAGAGGATGATTAAATGATTAATTGCAAGGTCCTTCCACACAGTTTTACCATGGGCAATATGTAAAGATAGGTGACAAGGAGCATATGATATTGTCAAGTGACAAAAAACATTTGATCATGCCGTTGTCAAATCTTGGAAGGTACTAATGAATGAGTAAATTTGCATATGACCGTTGATGGGTAGATAGTTTTAATTACCGAAACAATAATGTAACAGTAGCAATGGATTCCATTTTGGGAAACCATGCTATCGACTAAAGGATAGATCATATGGGCGATCTAGACCTCAACGACATCACCAATCAACTCCCCATAGCTCTTAACTCCCCAAGATGCCTGCAAAATATTTTTTTCAAAATATAAGGGAAATGTACCGAAAGGACGTTAGAGAAATCTAAAGTAATGAAGTCCCCGGACTCACAATCTCTAGTTCGTAGGAGTAAAGTAAATCTCTCGTTACTTTACTTGGGTTTCTAATTGACCTACCAAAAATAGATTAGTGACGACTCATAACTAAAAAATCATTTGCATGTTAAAAATTGAACCTAAGTTGCGAATTGGTATGGGCTTGGGAAAGCCCGAGCTAAGTTTAGGCTTAGTAATCTATTAGCCGAACTCTTAGGTGGTCCAACCCGCTTCGGGAAGGTCGCGACAACTTGGTGACTTCGCTGGGGACTTGAGTTAAAGCTCTTAGTGGACTTAGGCCAATTTTCTCTTTTAAAAAATTCTTGTTTGGCAGCGAGGATTCCAAGTACGTTCCTAATATTTAAGGTGTTAAATGTTCTTGCAGATGGGGAGGTATAAGGGAAGTAGTGATTGCTAACCCTTGCCTTGCAGGTTGGAGTTAGGGATGAATGTTTTGAATTCAAACTATTGAAGTATTGTTTGATATAAACCGTCGTGCATGCTTATGCATTTACACTACACTACTGCACACACAACCTGTCGTCAGACCTGAGCCGCACTAGGATACATAGGATGGTATTGAGTTGGATATGACTTCAACCGTGAGGCTGCATAGTAGAGGTTGCCCAACTCAATCCCGAAAGTTATTTTTTGGTGTAAAAAATGTTTACCTCCGCTCGCGAGATTGCGTCGCATTGGGGTATCATTCTTGACTAAGCCAGAGTTAGGAGGAATTGACTCAGTATGCGAGGCTGCAACTAGTCATCCCACCTTGCTAACTTCACTTTGCTAAGCCTGTCTAAAGTAGAAATCGAGCATCACATCTCATGTGCATGTCTATGTGATTGCCGTCGATTTTTCTTCGTGAAGTAAGTTTTCTATCCCTATACCATCCCATTTATTTTGTCGTGCTTTTGGTCAGTCCATGAAAATTTAGGTCAATCATTGATTTAATTCCTATGTCAATTATGAATGAAATGAAGAAATTGCCATGCAATGAATCATTTGGAAAATCAAAAAGTAAAAAAAAAAAATTGGAAATTTGTTTTCAATTCATATCTTTATTGTTCTTATTAGGAAGTTTCAAATTTTGGCTTTTCTTAGTTCATGTTTAGGAAATTTCGTCCCTACTAGGGCATCCCATGTCTTTATTTTCCTAGTCCATTTTTAAGAAATCCTCTTCATGTGTGGACTTTTTGTGACTAAAAAATAGATTGTTGTTATGGATTGGCTCTCTATTTACACCTCGTGCTTACATATTTTCATTCATTTGAATAAGGTGATAACGGATCCCTCACGTTTGTCCATTATTACAATATTAAGAATTAGAATGGTTGATCAAGCTGAAATGCGTGATCGTATCTCCACTATGGAAGACCAACTCCAATAGTTAGTCACCTCTATGCAGCTTCTGACAACTCAAATCTAATCCCTTCAAGTGGATTCAACTCTTGAACATGCTCTCCCCGAAATAGTAATCCCGAGGCAGGCAAGTAAGGCCCAAATGGGTGATGACAACATGCCTGAGCTGGAAGATGATTCGCTGTTGGTCACTGTCGAAAAAACTAAGCCTAACAATGCCCTTAAGACGGAGCAAGATGAACGCTTGCAAAACTCGAGGAGAAAGGAGTCGTAGGGTTCACTTCCGTTCGACTTGTCCGTGTATGAAAAGGTTAAGATGCAAAAAAAGTTTAAAATGCCGGAGCTTGAGAAATACGATGGTATATCTTGCCCAAAAGCTCATTTGCAGATGTACCACGTACGCATGGCCCAATATGTCAAGAATGAGCCCCTCATGATCCAATCATTTCATGCGAATTTGACCGAGCCTACACTGAGCTGGTACGTGATAAAGAATGTCAATCTTCTTGACACCTGGAATGAAGTGGCTGACGCATTTCTCAAGCAATATAAGTTTAATATGGACATTACACCTTCTTGAGAGAATGGAGAAGAAGATGAGTGAATCATTTAAGGAATATGCCGTGAAATGGCGAAATCTGGCAACTCAAATCACTCTTGAGCCTACTAACAAGGAGTTGATGAAGTTATTCGTCAAGACTCTCCCGTTTGAGTTCTGTAACCGGATGGCTAGCACATACGTCGAAAACTTCAACCAACTTGTTCCCGTGGAAGAACAAATTAAGATAGGGATAAGAGAATGGTGGTTTACTGAGCCATCTAACAAGAGGTTTTCTACCAAGAATGAGAATGACCTTGAAGCTGAGATTAATGTGGCTTATTCTCAACCGAATCGCGCTATGGTAATTAAGATTTCTACTGAGCAACAAGGTGGAGGGCTTCAGTTCTCGGATCGACAACGTAATGTTAGAAGACAGTTCACACCTCTTCCTAGACCCCTATCCAAAGTTTTGCTTGTCCTCCAAAGGAAGGGATTACTCTCTACTAAGTCGAAGCGACCAAATTCCGAGCATTATCCTGTATATAATCCCTCTGAAAAGTGTGACTATCACATGGGAGAGGTTGGTCACTCCACTGATGATTGCTATGTTTTGAAGCATAAGGTCCAAGACCTCTTGGATACAGAGGCGTTCCCTTTTAGCAGTAATCAGAAAAATCCTCTGCCCAACCATGACGGATGTGCAAATGCTGTCACTAAGTGAAGGAGTTCTTATCTTCACACTCCTCTACGAATGAGTCTTTTTTATGCTTTCTAGGATTTCAAGTTTTTAGGATTTCTTGCTTTCTAAGATTTCAATTATTGCTTTCGTTTCTAGGGTTTGCTTGTTTACATTTTCTATTCCAATAATGTAATTCATTTCATTTTGTTCAATGAAATTGCAATTTTATTTTCAATTTTGAGGGCATGACATGGTACACCAAACTAGTCTAGTGATGATATCTAACAATGAAAAGAAAATATCATTCATGGAGAAATTCTGAGGACCGGGCTTCTTCATGCTTCCTCATAAAAAAAAAGTTCCCAAACAAGAGAATAAAGAAAAAATCATTTTTCAAGCCATTTCCAAAAGCATGCATTAGGTTAGCCATGTTTAATTTTCTGACTAATTTACTTCATGTTTCAGAGCGTTACTTTATTGGCCTGATGAGAAAGAATCTGAAAAAAGCACATCCGGGGAAAAAGCGAGAACGTAGCGTCTATCAAACTGAAGATTGTATTTTCAGTCTCAATTGATCAATTAGTGTGTGTGTTCCCTTTCGATAGGGGCAATCCAAGAACACCCACTACTGAGATGGTGCCTTCGTGGGACAATTTTTTGAATCAATGGCCAAAATCATGCCTATGAAAACATTTTTAAGTGTGGTAAATTGTTTGTTTTGAAGTCACAAAAAACTTCTCATGCTTAAATTGTCGGATTTTTTCAAAAGAGAATTTTGATAGTAATTTTGCCTATTTAACTCACCAATTTCGTGTGGAGATTTGTCAAGATAGACAATTCATTGGAATGATATCAAATGCTTAAGAATGCTGAATAAGACATGTCAGGATAATGAATGGCGAGCCTTATCCTATACACAGTCCCCTACTTATACACTTGTGAGATGAGTGTAGGAAGTTCCATATCCATAAGGTAAAGAGTTCTCTCGCAAAAGATACGATGACCAAAATGATGAGGGGTACTTTATTTCTCTATCCCAAACACTACACGTGATCCATTGCTTAACTCCTTTGAGCTCCATACACTTATGAAAAGTCTTTTCTAATTATCCCTATCAAGAACCACCCCACATTGAGGCAAATGAGAGGTAAGATGGCATCATGAGGTGAGAAAATGGAAAGAAATTTTCTTACTTTCACTTGCATCAATTTCCAAGTCGTGCTTTTACATTGAATTCATGTGGTAATTTAAATGCCTTAGGATGATGAAGAGCATGTCTTTCTCCATCCTACATACTTATATCCTTTGCAAAGCCCACTTGAACCTGCAATTTCATTTCTTCAAACTTAGTTGGTGATCATCTCCCACACTAGGGCAAGGCAAAAAGCAATTGTTCAAACAGTGTGGTCTAGAGTGCTAATAGAAGACAAAGACCTCCCAAATGTCCAAATGTTAAAAAACACCACATGGTCATTCAAAATAAAACTAAGGGGCATGAAAAAGCAGTGTGTCTGGTAAAAACAATGCCAATGCCCTTGAAAAAGAAGTGAAGAAAAAATGAATGAGAACTAGGGGCATGAAAAAGCGGTGTGCCTGGTAAAAGCAAAACCAATGCCTATAGATGAAAAAGAAAAAGAAAAAAGAGTCAAGATAAGCTTGTATCTCCAATGGAGCAATACTCAACGAGCTCAAATGCCAAGATTTTACGATCAATGCCGAGCAACCTAGTTTTCCAGTCATAGGTGGCACTCCAAGCTCTTCAACAGAAGGTAGAATTGGTCATGAAGACAATCCCCGATGGTGAAAAAGAAAACTGGTGGCAATGCTAAGATGATCATCAGCTTTTACCCTTTGCACATATTTTGAGCCTAATGATCATTTCGTTTCTCAACCCAAAATCCAACCTATGTTACATCCCTTACAAAGTCTCTTAAGATTAGGACACTTGAATTAACATGGGAGTTCATATGTTTATAAGCATCGCTCGAAGAAGTGCGAGAAAGATTATTTCTTTTTCATTTTGCAGGGTTCTTGACTTGTAAACCCGGAGATGAATACAGAATTGTTCTTTCAATAGCCTCGACTTAAAGAGTCTTCTTTATTAAGCCATTGACCAAGCCCACATTACGGTCCTTATTAAAGACCTCTCAGACTGGTAAGGAGGTATTGCTTCTGAGAATACTCGAACCCTTGTTGGTATGATGATAATGAGATAGAGTAGTTCTCCTAAGATAACCTTTCTGAATGAGATTGAGTGAAAGTCATTTCTAATTGAAAGTTTCTCATTTGGTATTCTTAAAAAGTTCATGCCATTGTCTTGAACGAAAATTCTCTCTTGTGGAAATTTGGGTGATGCAAATATGATAAAGTCATTATATATAAACCTTGATTGAATTGATGAAAATCTCATTGAATTTTTTATTTTAAGGTAGCTTAGATTGTCTACCTCTTTGGTGAATGCATACTAGTTTTTGCTCTAATCGTGTCTGACAGATAATATTTCCTTGAAGACCGTGTAATACTTGACGTTCAAGTTGTGCCTTGAAGCCCTTCTTCGTAACCCGGTGTCCTTTTCATTGACTCGATGTTCTTCCGTAGCCTGATGTCCCTTTTAATAGACTAGGCGTGCTTCTGTAGCCCGGAGTTCTTTTATATGACTTAGCGTGCTTTTGTAGCCTGAGGTTATTTTCATCGACTCAGCGTGCTTCCGTAACTTGATATTCTTTTTAATAGACTTGGCGTGCTTCTGTAGCCTGGAGTTCCTGACCTAGCGTGCTTCCACAGCTCAATGTCCCTTTTTAATAGACTCGACGTGCTTCCATAGCCCGAAGTTCTTGACCTAGCATGCTTTCGTAGCCTAGAGTCCCTTTTATCAAATCGGCATGTTTCCATAGCCCAGATTTCCTTTATATCGACCTGGTGTGCTTTCCTAGCCCAAAGTCCTTTATATTGACCTGGCGTGCTTTCGTAACCCAGAGTCCCTTTTATCGAACCGGTGTGCTTCTGTAGCCTAGATTTCTTTTATCGACTTGGCGTGCTTTCGTAGTCCAAAGTCCTTTTCATCGACATGGCGTGAGTCCCCCTATCAAATCGGCATGCTTCCGTAGTCCGAAGTTCCACTTAATTAACACTCAATTGAGTTGTCCCCCGAAGGTTTTTCTTCAGGTTCAATCTGATTAAGGCAACCGAAGAAAGGTTTGGGTCTTGGTCAAATGATCCATATCGCAGTGTTAGGCGATCGTAGAAAGGTACGGGTCCTAGAAAAACAGTTTCCCCATTCAAGCGATCGTAGAAAGGTATGAATCCTGGAAAGTGAATCCCCGTTTAGGCGACCGTAGAAATGTACGGGTCCCAGACAATATTTATTGCTCTAACAAACGACCATAGAAAGGTACGAGTCCTAGAAAAGCAGTCTCCTTACAAAGCCTCGTTACTATTCTAGGCGACCGTAGAAAGGTACGGGTCCTAGACATGTAACACCAACTATCTTGAGTTACTCTACCCTCCATGAAGGTAAGTTGTTCCAGGTAGGTTTCTTTACCATTTGCATTAGCATTCCTATGCATCATAGAGATTGCATTTTAAAATGGAATTTATTTTCCAAAAAAAAAAAAGAATTCATTTTCCAGCAAAAATCATTCAATACATGTGCATGACCAAAATTTAGGTCTCAATTCATCTTTGAAGGCAACCTCTACGAGCTCACCTTCAAAGAGGAGCTACTGTTGATATCTAAATTTTTGCATAGAAAATGGGTTGATTTTTACCCAAAAAAATAATATTAAAATTGCATAAAATATAGTTTAGAAACATTTATTTTATTTTATTCTATTTTATTTCATTTTTTGAATTGGACCGATGGTGAGCGTTGATGAGACGTGAGATTTTTCACATATTCAGGTAATATACATCTGGGGACATATTTTTAGGCAGAAAGGAAATTTTAGGATGGAATATTTGAAAATTTCAAAAGAGAATATTGCGATATATTCGGGGGGGATTATGCACAAGCAAAATTAGAAGTAAAATATTCCACCAAGATTTAATTCCCTCTCCTATATAAGGTGTTGTGAAAGAATTCAAAAGGGGGGTTGAAAAAAACGTAAGAGTGTTTTTTTTACTCCGTGGGGGGCTTTTCTTGATTTGGAGATGAAGAAGTTCAAGCACAAAAAAAATTTCCTTCGTTGAAAGGGAAAAAAAAAATGTCAGAAAGGGTTTTTGGCTTATGCTGAAAAGGACAATAGAGAGAGTTGCAGAGAGAGAAGAGATAGGGAGAGAGGGATGTGAGTGTGACCTCATAGTAAGGAAAAAAAGAAGAAAAAAAAAAACAAAACAAAAAGCATGCACTAGCATCTTCTCCGGGGGCTCCTTTGTTGCGTGGCCGCTCCTCTGCACTACACTACTGGTCTTTGTGTCTCTACAAGCCACCGCATCCCAGCCACCGAACCCCCGCGCCGGTCGCCACATGAGCACCCCTTACTCGTCCCCCGTGTCGGTCGTCGCCCTACAGCCGGAGTCTGGTACCTATTCATCGCTTCAACACTGCTAGTAGCCGAAACCCGTGACACCCTTGTCACCGTCGCTTCGCCAGCACCAATGCCAGCTGCAGCCACGACCTAGTGCCTCTGCCTGCAATGCTACGTGACCTGACGGTGCCACAGCCGCTGCTGCTGCCTCGATGCTCTGCCCACGCCAAAGTTTCCTCGCCAAGCCCTTGCTGCCAAGGTTCCCCCTGCCGGCCCGCTGCAGCCCGACATCGCTACTCTTGCCTAACCCGCGACACCCCTCGCCGGTGCCCAGAACGTCGGCAGCTCTACTCATGACAACCCTGCTTCGCCTCTGGTTTGATGCCCAGCAACCCGAGCGGCTCCGCCCCTTTGCCCTTTGGTCGACCCACCGCTGGTCCTCGCCAGATCCCCGACGACAAACCTTCCATTCCAAACGGCGACCCATCACCCCCGATGAACATCATCACAGCCATTGTCCTCAGCCACGCCGAGTCTCCATCATGGTTCACTTTACCATTCGGATTTTGGAAAAAATTCAAATTTAGGTAGATTTATTTTATCTCATTTATTTTATCTTGTTGTCTTTATTTGAAATATTTCTCTATGCATAATTGAAAATTCCAACATACCACCTAATTCGCAATTGCACATGAATTTTTTACTTCATCTATAAGCCTTTATATGGAATAATTAATCACGCGGGAATAAAATTGATATCTTGGTCTAATTAGATATCATTTCTAAGGCTTAAGATCAATTTATTGATTTTATTAGCGAAACAATCAGGTTTGATTAGATATCATTTCTAAGTTCGAACAATGGATAATATCTTTAATGACCATGGATGATTTGGTATTTATCCTTTAATTGCTTTATTTATTCAAAAAAATACAAAAAGATTGCATTTTGCATATCATATAGATTAGAATTGATTTTCCTAGATAAAATTGCATGATAGAATAGTTTTTTTATAAAAAAAAAAAAAATTCATGTAGTATCTAGGTTTGATAATTGGTTTTTTTTTTCTTTGGATTAAATTGCATGACGAGATCATTTTGTAGGTTAAGATAGGGTTCAGATTGGTCTTTTCCTAACTTAAATTAGATAATATCTCACTGTAGTTAGATTTTATTTTTAGCAATTTTTATAAAAAAAAATACAAAAAAAATCATGCCCGTGTCATATAGAATTAGGTTCATGAAATGTACGTCATTTAGTGATTGTTGCTAGGTCCATTTGATTATAAATTTTCTGTCATTAGAATAAGGTCATTTGGTTAATTTAGATTGCACATTTAGTTATTGGACAATCTTCATTTCGAATTTCATAAAAAAGGAAAAAAAAAAAAACTTAGAATTAGATCATTATTTGCACGTCATTGCATACTAGGGTAAGATTGCATGTTTAATTTTATTTTCTAATTAGTTATAGGTTTAGATAATTTTCTCTAGGATAGGTTGCATGATTATTAAGAAAAACACAAAATATTTCATTCACGTCATATAGTTTAGGTTATATTGCCACGTCATATCATTTCATGTTAGATGAGTAACATACATTGCATAAAGCATGATTCTCATTAAATAAGTGAAAACAGAACAAAATAAATTGCGTGTTAATTAGAAATCATATCTAGGACCGTCAATGTGAATTTTGATCTAACATTTCAAATGTTTTTATTGCTATGAGGTAAGTCCTGCAATTTATTCATCATTTTCTTAGGTGTTAAATTGGTGAATTACACACCCGTATGGTCACCTCACATGTTAGGGAGGTAAATTAAAATCAATTCAAGTGGCCTGCAAAATATTTTTTTCAAAATAAAAGGGAAAGGTACTGAAAGGGTGTTAGAAAAATCTAACGTAATCAAGTCCCCGGACTCACAATCTCTGGTTCGTAGGAGTAAAGTAAATCTCCCGTTACTTTACTTGGGTTTCTAATTGACCCACCAAAAATAGATTACTGGCAACTCCTAATTGACAAATCATTTACGTGTTAAAAATTGAATCTAAGTCGCGAATTAGTATGGGCTTGGGAGAGTCTGAGCTAAGTTTAGGCTTAGTAATCCATTAGCTAAACTCTTAGGTGGTCCAACCCGCTTCAGGAAGGTCGCAACAAACCAATTTGGGCTTAATTGTTCATTTCTGAGTCTCGAGCGGTGAACATCTCCCTTCATTGGGGCAATGCATAAGAATTGACCACATACAATTGACAATTACGAGAAAACGTAAAAAGCATCTTGAAAGTCACAAGAGCTCCAAAAGTTCAAAGAGCAATAAATGTTCAACAAATTAGGGGGCATGAAAAAGCAGTGTGCCTGGTAAAAGCAAAGCCAATGCCCATCAAGAAAAAGAGCCAAAAGGCTGCATTTTATATGAAAGAAAAATTATCAAAGTCTAAGTGCCTGCGTAAAAAAAAATCATCATCGCAACTGCAAAGGAAATTAGAGAAATGAGCAAAGCTCCCATGCAAAAATGATTAGTCAATGGACTTTCGAGATGTGCTGTGTTTCAAAAGTCAAATAATTTCGAAAGATCAAGTGACCTAGTCATGATGCCATGATGATCACCAACTCTTAAAAACCCTCTTGAAAATTTTAAGCCTTTCAAGCATCTCCTGAGCCAACATTATAACCCTCTTCCAAAGTATCTTCTGATTGGGATGGTTTGAGTGAAAATGAGAATGCCACAAAAAAGCTACTGCTTGAAGGAGTGGAAGTAATTCTATCTTGTCTTATCTTCCAAGTTCTCAACTTGTAAACCCGATGAAGATAGCGACAAATGTTCCTTTATTAGCCTCAAAGCAATAGCCCTTTGTGTAAGCCCATGACTAAACCTATATTGCGGTCTTTTTAAAAGACCTTTTTGATCAATCATATTATGCTCATCGCAAATGTTTTTGAAAGCCTTTGACATGGGTTATGTGAGATACCCTCAGCAATCAGTTACTTCCCATGCGAATGGATGGGATCAAGGAGCCATTTTTATCAAGAGTGTGTGAGAAATCATTTCTGATTAAGAAGCTCTAGTTTGGCATGCTTAATAAGCCTTTTTCACGAGTCATAACCATTATGATAAGAACTTGACTCCTAGAGAAGTTGATGATTAATGATACATCCCTGAGCAAGAAGACAGTTTTGCGCCACATGATGCTGATTGACATCGAATGTTTTTTTAAGTAGTCGGACATAGCTTGATTAGCTTGTTCAATTAATGTTGCAATATTACCAATATGTCTCTTGATGACGTCTGTTGACACCTAATTTTTGGTGACCCAGTTATTTATTTATTGCATTAAAAAATCAGGGATTAATTTTAATCCCTAAAAAAATTAATTAATTAATTGCATAGCATATAATTTTAGGTGCATTTATTTTTAATTTGCATTAGACCGGTGACAGATGGGTTTGGCTTGGTGGTTCTGACCTTTAATTTGGCAAGCCCGCAAAGAGAGCAAATTGGCTCAAGCTCGTATCCTCGAGGAGATTTTATGGACTCATCTTTGCGAGATTTCAAATTTGAAGAAATCCTATTGCAATTTTGAAAATCGGTAGAGAATATTCATTTTTGCAAAGGAATATTACGTTCAAGAGGTTATAGATGACCTTCGTGCATATTGAAAAAGAGATGAAATATTCCACATAGATTACAATTTTTTTGCTTATAAAAGGGTTGTGTATAGAGGTTGAAGGGGGCTTTTCTTGAGTTTTTGGTCAAAAAAAGAAAAGAAAAAACTTTTCCTAGGGCTTCTCTTCGTTCTTCTAAGAACACAACACAAAAACAAAAGAGAAAAGAAAGCTTTAGGGGGAAAAGTCAAAAGGAAAAGTTGTGGAGCAGCATTTGCAGGAGGAGACAAAAAGAACGTGAGAGAGAAGACGTGAGGGCTTCAACGGGGAAAAATTAATAAATAAATAAATAAGAAGAAAAGGAGCCCATATTAATCTTCATCCGCAAAGTCGCCCACTACCGGCCTCCCCTGTAGCGCCTTGACCCGCGACACCTCTGCTTCAACGCCGCACCCACACCACAACGACGCTGCCACAACCACCGACCATTGTGCTTGCATCGCCGTCTTGCCCGTCGCCGGAGCCCTCCATTGCTCGCGAGCTTGCTCGTCCACCAGCAAGTTTCGAATAGAATGCTGGCCCCCTGCGAAGACGCCAACGCCAGAACTCTCAATCAGCCCTCTGCTTGAGAGCCGATGTCACATTTGCTGCAACGCTAGCAGTTCGTCTGACACCCAGCAGATTCGCTTCGAGCCTCCTTCGAGCGAAGCTACCTGCTGCTTCGCCTCTTTCCTCCTTGCCATAAGTCCGTCGGTCCCCTCGCTAGAGCTCCGAACCAGTTGCCCGCCACCACAACAACCTCTTCATCGAGCCGTGCCGAGTCCATCGTGATCCACAAGCCATTGATTAATCCGGATTTAGGAAAAATCCCAATTAGGTAGTTTTTTTCTATTTACTTTATTTTATTTTTTATTTCATTTCATTTTTTTTGTTTTTTAGTAGAATTATTCCTTAATGTATGATTGAAATTCCCAATATGAAATAGCCTCTTAAATTGGGGATTTTGACAGTCACTTGGAAAATTGCCAATCCGATCTCACGCTCGAGATTCGATCCGCAATTTATTTAAAATTGACCAACCCCATCTCATGCGCGGGATATGGTTCATCAATTTTTGGATTTCAATCTTATCTTGCTTTGATTTGCCATCGTGTGGTTTGAGTCGACTTTGTTTTCATAAAAAAATCCAAAAAAAATCCGAGTTAGATTAGGTGCATTTTAGAATATTCATCGTCTTAGAGTTATCTTGCATATTTAGAATAGGAACTTTATTTCGAATTTTTAAAATAAAAAATAAAAAATAAAAAATCAACTTAGGATTTTAGTTTTTTTTTTTTTTAAAGTTAGGTCGCAATTTGAATTTCGAATTTTATAAAAAAAAACACAAGAAAATTATCATGCATATGCCATGTAGAATTAGGACATTCTTTGCATATCATTGCATATTAGAAGAAGATTGCATGTTTAATGTTAAGTTTAGATAAATCTTTTAGATAGATTGCATGTTAGGTTAGAGATTATCAAGTTAAGATACTATCCTAGTTTAAATTAATATTTGGCCTAACCCAATTCTTAATATAAGTTGGATAGAATCTTAATCTAGCTAGATAATTTTTTGCATTTTTCTTAATTTCGAATTTCATGAAAAATACCAAAAAAACTGTCTTAGAGTAAATTCATTTCATTTTCTAGGATAGATTGCATATTTTTTAAAGAGAATAGAAATATCATGTGCACCTCATATAGAATTAGATTCATGAAATGCATGTCATTTAGTGATTGTTGCTAGGTCCATTTAGTTAAAAATTACCCGTTATTAGAATTAGGTCATTTGGTTATATTGCATTGCATTGCATATAGATTAGATTTTATTAAACAAGAGAAAATTCTTTTAAAAAATGATTGAGTGATTGCGTGTTAATTATAAATCATATCTAGGATTATCGATGTGAATTCTGATTTAACATTGCAGATGCTTTTGTTGTTATGAGGTAAGTCTTGCAATTTATTCATTGATTTATCTGGGTGTTAAATTGGTGGTTTACACACTCGTATGATTGCCTCGCATGTTAGGAAAGTGAATTAAAATTAATTCAAGCTACTTGCCAAACACTTTTTCAAAATAAAAGAGAAATGTATAGAAAGGGCGTTAAAGAAATCTAGCGTAATCATGTCCCAGAACTCACAAATCTTTGGTTCGTAGGAATAAAGTAAATCTCCTGTTACTTTATTGGGTTTCCAATCGACCCATCGAAAAATAGATTAGTGGCAACTCCTAATTGAAAAATCATTTGCATGTTAACAATTTGAATGTAAGTCGC
Source organism: Eucalyptus pauciflora (assembly GCA_007663325.1). Taxonomy (NCBI): domain Eukaryota; kingdom Viridiplantae; phylum Streptophyta; class Magnoliopsida; order Myrtales; family Myrtaceae; genus Eucalyptus; species Eucalyptus pauciflora. Next base: position 17,367 of record VMYD01000100.1, on the reverse strand, counting down.
GAATTGGTATGGGCTTTGAAGAGCCCGAGCTAAGTTTAGACTTAGTAATCCATTAGCCACACCCTATGTGGTTTACCCAAAATTTTGGTTGCGACAACGTCCCAAATGACATTTGTTTAAGTTTAGTTTGATAGAATTCCTCAATGAAACCATGCACTTTTCAAGGGGTTAGTGGGTGCTTCCCTAAAAACCAAAGGTTCATGGTTCCTTAAACCATGCCGTCTCCAACAGTTCGTGAGTCTATCCTTAAACCACACGGTTCCTGGGTCTATCCTTAAACCACAAGATTCATGGGTCTATCATTAAACGACAAGGTTCGTGGGTCTATCCTTAAACCACAAGGTTCGTGGGTCTATCCTTAAACCACACGGTTCGTGGTTCTATCCTTAAACGACAAGGTTCGTGGGTCTATCCTTAAACCACACGATTCGTGGGTCTATCCTTAAATGACAAGGTTCGTGGGTCATCCTTAAATCACGCTTTTAAAATGTTCATGAGTCTATCTTTGAACCGCGATTTTCAAAAAGTTCATGGTCAACCTTAAACCATGTCATCTACAAAGGTTAATGAGTTTTCCTTAAATCATGTATTTCTAACCTAGTTGAAATCCATTGTTACATAGAGAGACCTCATTTTTCTTCATTCTTATGACACGGCGTGCTTCTATAGCTCGAGGTCTCTTCTTCTTCTCATGACACGGCGTGCTTCTGTAGCCCGGGGTCTCTTTCTTTCTTCCTATGACACGGTGTGCTTCTGTAGCCTGGAGTCTTTCTTCCTCTTATTGACACAATGCGCTTCTATAGCTCGACCTAGCATGTGCCTATGTACTTGAGATCTCTCTCCCGCTTAAATAATTTAAGTGTCTTCTATCTTTGAATGCAAACTCTTTGAGGCTACATTCAAAGAGGGGAAACTGTTGACACATATTTTTAAAATCAAAACAAAAACAAAAAAACAAAACAAAATACGGGAGAGGGGCCGAGTTGGGCCGAATTTGGCCTTGGCCCAACCTATGCCTCCTCTTTTCCTCTCTCTCTCTCTCTCTCGCTCTCTCTCTCTCTCTCTCTCTCTCTCTCTCTCTCTCCTGGGTTTGGCCCTAGCTTCTCCCCACCTTTAGCCCGGCCAACAAAACCGGTTTGCTCCATCCCTAGGCGTCCCGGGACACGTGAAACCTGTAGAAAGCAAAAGCAGCAGTAGGGCAGGCATGGGGAATTGGCGGAGAGATGGTGGAGAGTAGGGCGGGCGTGGGAACCTGCAGAAAGAAAAAAAAGAAAAAAAACAAGCAATAGAGGGAAAAGAGAAAAGAGGGAGAACAACGAGAAGGGAGATGGGGGGTGGGGTAGAAGAGAAATCGGAGGAAAAGGGAGGAGAAAGCAAGAACCGAGGGCATAAAGTAGGGAGGAGTGGCGAGAACTGATCGCTGCTACCACCGTTGATACATCTCCAGGTCACTGCTACCGCCGCTGACGCGTCTCCAAGTTGCCTTTCCCACCAGAACTCAGGTTGGTATTTTGTCGCAACCAAAATTTTGGGTGAACCACCTAGTGTTTGGCTAATGGATTACTAAGCCTAAACTTAGCTCGGGCTCTCCCAAGCTCATACCAATTCACGACTTAGGTTCAAGTTCTTAACATGCCATTGATTTTTCGATCAGGAGTCGCCACAAATCTATTTTCGGAGGGTCAATTAGAAACCTAAGTAAAGTAACAAGAGATTTACTTTACTCCTACGAACCAGAAATTGTGAGCTCGGGGACTTGGTTACGCTAGATTTCTATAATGCCCTTTCGGTACCTTTCCCTTCTATTTTGAAAGAAATGTTTGGCAAGCAACTTGAATTGATTTTAATTCAATTCCCTAACATGTGAGCTGATCATGCGGGTGCGTAGACCACCAATTTAACACCCAGATAAAACAGTGAATAAATTGCAAGACTTACATCATAGCAACGAAAGCATCTGCAATGTTAGATCAGAATTCACATCGACAATTCTAGATATGATTTCTAATTAACACGCAATTTTTTTATTTTCACTTATTTAAGAAGAATCATGCTTTATGCAATGCAATGCTACTAATCTAACATGAAATGATATGACATGACAATATGACATAAATAAAATATAAGCATGCAGTCTATCCTAAAGAATGAAATTAATTTATTCTAAGACAATTTTTTATATTTTCCATGAAATTCGAAATTAAGAAAAATGCAAAGATTAACTAGCTAAATTAAGATTCAATCCAACTTATATTAAGAATTGAGCTAGGCCAAATCCTAATTTAAACTAAGATATTATCTTAACTTCGCAATCTCTAACCTAGGATGCAATCTAAAAAATCAATCTAAATTTAAAATGAAACATGCAATTTTATCCTAATATGCAATGACGTACCAAGAATGCCCTAATTCTACATGACATATGCATGATGATTTTTTGTGTTTTTTTATAAAATTCGAAATTTAAAATTGCCAAATAATTAAACGTGCAACCTAAGTAAGTAAAAAAACTTGCATCCTAAATAGATTGATTTTTTTGGATTTTATTTTATTTTTTCAAAAATTTGAAATAAATAAATTTTCTATTCTAAATATGTAAGATAACCCTAAAACAAGGAATATTCTAAAACAAACCTAATCTATCTCAATTTTTTTTTATGAAAACAAAATTGATTCAAACGACATGGCAACAAATTAGAGCAAGACAAGATTGATATCCAAAAAAATTGACGAACCATATCTCGCGCATGAGATTAGGTTGATCAATTTTAAATAAATCGTGAATCGAATCTCGAGCGTGAGATCGGATTGGCGATTTTCCAAGAGATTGCGAGTCAGATTTCAGGCGCGAAAATCAGACTGTCAATCCCTAATTTCAAAGGCAATTTCATGTCGGGAAATCTCAATCTTACATTAAGGAATAATTATACTAAAAAAGAACAAATAAAGTAAAATAAAATGAAATAATAAAAATAATAAAACAAAGTAAATAAAAAAACTACCTAATGTGATTTTTTTTCCTTTTTTCTTCCACCCACGACTTGGCAACTCGTGGTGGTGGGTCACCAGAGGTGATGGGTGGTCGTCGGAGCTCCGGCGAGGGTGAATTGGCAGCGTTGGCAACAATGGACTCAAGCGGGACAGTAGCAACACTCGGGTGAAAGGCTCAGGGCTGGCAAATGCAGTAAGCGTTAGATTACTGGTCGGAGTGGCACAACGGTGGCTTCGAAGGGCTGCTGGTGTCATGGCTGGTGAGGGTGGCAAGCATCGACGCGGCTTCAGTAAGCGTCAGCGAGGGGACTGGGCCAAATCACGAGCAGAGCAAAGGCATCGCTTGGGCGGCGGTAGATCAGCAGCAGGGGTGTTCAGGAAGCAGCGTCGCCAGCAGAGTAGCGTTGGTCAGCGGCTTGGAGGTTGCTGGTAGCTCGAATAGTAGGCAGTGTCCAGCACAGGGGCAGGCGAACGTTGCGACGACGAGCAACGACGTCATGTCATGGGGCGGTGGCAACTTCTGGTGAGACGGAGCAGAGGCGTCGTTGCTGGTGCAATGGGTAGGGCTGAAAGGCGTCGATTCGGCAGAGGCTGCGTCATGACTAGGGGTGCAATAATGGCTAGCATGACACGAGCAGAGGACATGCAAGTCGGTGCAGGGGCTTGTGCAGTGCAGGGGGTCAACGATCGGCTTAGATTTGCAAGCATTAAGCTGCTCGAGTGGTAGATCGGAACAGCGGTGGTGTGAGCAGCGAGCGGTGATGCGGCGGGCTAGTGCTAGCATGGTGGTACGAGGAAACCGGCAGCGCGGGAGCTTGGTCATGGCGGTCCTGGCAGCGGCAAACGAAGGGGGGGGGGCGGTGTCGACAGACCTTCACGAAGAAGACTACTAATAGACTTCTTTTTTCTTTTTTTTCTCTCCCTCTCTCCTCACATCTCCCTCACTCTATTCTTCCCGTCTTGTCCTTTTTAGCCACACGTCCCCTCTTCACTTTTACTTTGACTTTTCACTCAAAGGAAACCTAGGGAAAAGCCAAAGAATTTTTCCCCAAAAAGATTTTCTCTTTTTTGTTTTCAAAGGAACGAATGGAGAAGCCCCAAGGAAATTTTTTTTTTTTTGTATTTAATTTTTTTGACCTAGCAATTGAGAGAAAAGCCCCCTTGTGTGGCCGTATATTCAACGTGTGGGCCCTGAAACCCTATGCATTTCACCTTTATATAGGCCATGGATTAGGATTTTAATTTTTTCTATATCAATATCCACGAAGATTTCTTTTCCGAACGCAATATTTGTTTTTGATACGATTCAGGTTCGCAAAAGGATCTTTCTGAAATTTGAAATCTTACAAAATTGAGCTCGCAATATTTTTTGTCACACCTGCCCTATCTAAAGGTATTAAAAAATTCCATCATATCCTAGAAAATTTCAAACTTCTATTTTCTCACAAGATAATTTTTTATCATTAAAAAAAAAACAAGCTTGGGCCAATTTGCTCACTTCTTGGGCTTAGTCCGGTTTTTGTCAATTTAAAGCTCAGAACCACCAATTTGAACCCATTCGTCACAAATTAAAAATAAATGCACCTAAAATTATATGCTATGCAATTTAATTTAATTTTTTGTAGGGTTTAAAATTAATCTCTAATTTTTTAATGGGATAAATGGGTTGCTCAAAATTTAGGTGTCAACGGATGTCCCTCTTTAAAGGTGAGCTCGTAGAGGTTGCCTTCAAAGACAAATTGAAATCTAAATTTTGACTATGCACATGCAATGAATGATTTTTTGTTAGAAAATGAATTCCATTTTAAAATGCAATTTATATGCTGCATGGAAATGCTAATGCAAATGGTAAGTGAACTTACCTGGAATAACTTATCTTCAAGGAGGGTGGAGTAATTCAAGATAGTTGGTGTTACATATCTAGGACCTGTACCTTTCTACGGTCGCCTAGAATAGTAACAAGGTTTTGTAAGGAGACTACTTTCCTAGGTTCCTTACCTTTCTACGGTCGCCTAGAATAGTAATGAGGTTTTGTAAGGAGACTGCTTTCTTAAGACTCGTACCTTTCTACAGTCGCCCAGTATGACAACAAGATTTTGTAAGGAAACTGCTTTCCTAGGACCCGTACCTTTCTACGGTTGCTTTGACAAAAAAATTGATTTCCAGGACTCGTATCTTTCTACGGTCGCCTATTAGAGCAATAAATATTGTCTAGGACCCGTATCTTTCTACGATCGCCTGAATAGGAAATCACTTTCCAATACTTGTACCTTTCTACAGTCGCCTGAATGGGGTAATTGCTTTTCCAGGACCCGTACCTTTCTACGGTCGCTTGTTAAAGCAACAAATATTGTCTAGGACCCGTACCATTCTACGGTCGCTTAGCACTGCGATATGGATCAACTAACCAGGACCCGAACTTTTCTTCGGTCACCTTAATCACATTGAACTTGGAGAAAAGCCTTTTGGGGACAACTCAATCGAGTGTCAATTAAGAGGAACTTCTGCCACGAAAGCACGCCGATTTGATAAGGGGACTCACGCCATGTCGATGAAAATGACTCTGGGTTACGAAAGCACGCCAGGTCGATAAAAGAAATCTGGGCTACGGAAGTACGACGGTTCGATAAAAATGACTCTAAGCTACAAAAGCACACCAGGTCAATATAAATGGACACCGGGCTACGAAAGCACGTCAGGTCAGGAACTTCGGGCTACGAAAGCACGCCGATTCAATAAAATGGACTCTAGGCTACAAAAGCACGCCAGTTCTAGAACTCCGGGCTACGAAAGCACGCTGGGTCTATTAAAGGGACTCTAGGCTACGAAAGCACACAAGTCAAGAACTCCGGGCTACGGAAGCATGCCGAGTTTATTAAAAGGGACATCAGGCTACGGAAGAATGCCAAGTCTATTAAAAGGGACATTGGGCTACGGAAGCACACCGAGTCAATGAAAAAGATTATGGGCTATGAAAACACGCCAGGTTAGGAACTCTAGGCTGTGGAAGCACGCCGGGTTGATGATAGGGACTCTAGGCTATGAAAGCATGCCGAGTCAATATAAAGGAGTCCGGGCTATGAAAGCACGCTAGGTCAATGAAAAAAGCTTCGAGCTACTGAATCTCGAGGCTTCAAGGAGTAACTTGAACGTCAAGTATTACTCAGTCTTCAAGGAAATATTACTTGTCAGACATGATTAGAGCAAAAACTGGTATGCATTCATAAAAAAGGTAGACAATCTAAGCTACTTTAAAATGCACATTTCAAAATTCAATGAAGTTTTCATTATTTCAATCAAGTTTTCTTCAATTAAATATGGTAGACTTTACCATATTTGCATCACCAAAATTTTTACTAGAGAGAATTGTCATTCAAGACAATGACATGGATTTTTTAAGAATGCTAAATGAGAGACTTTCAGTTAGAAAAGACTTTCACTCACTCTCATTCAGAATGGCTATTTTAGGAGAATCGCTCCATCTCACTATCATTATGTCAACAAGTGGTACGATCTTACCAATCTGAGAGGTCTTTAATAGAGACTGTAATGTGGGCTTGATCAATGGCTTAACAAAGGGATTCTTTGAGCCAAGGCAACTGAAAGAACAATTTTGTAACCATCTTCGGGTTTACAAGTCAAGAACCCTACAAAATGAGAATGAAATAATTTTACTCGCACTTCTTCGAGCGATACTTATAAACATATGAACCCCTACGTTAACTCAAGTGCCCTAATCTGAAGAGATTTTGTAAGGGACGTAACATAGGCTAGGTTTATGGGTTGAGAAACGAAAGGATTATTAGGCTTAAAATATGCGTGAAGGGTGAGAGTTGGTGATCATCTTGGCATTGCCACCAGTTTTCATTTCCACCATCGAGGATTGTCTTCATAAGGCGCCCCACTGATTGTAAAAACTCAGCATTTGAGTTCTTTAAGTATTGTTCGATTGGAGATACAACATTTTTCAACCGATAATGCTTATCTTGACTCTTTTGTTTTCATCTATGGGCATCGGCCGTGCTTTTACCAGGCACATCGCTTTTTCATGCCCCTATTTCTCATGCATTTTTCTTCACTTCTTTTTTCATGGGCATTGGCCTTGCTTTTACCAGGCACACTGGTTTTTCATGCCTTTTAGTTCTATTTTTATTTTAATTCTTGCGCACAATGCATGCGTCAAGCAATTATACTTTGAATGACACTCAAACTTTCAAGGGTCTTCATCTTGAAAGTGCTAGTATGAACACCTAGAGAGAGGGTGAATAGGTGTTTAAAATAAACCTTGGCAAATAAATGCGGAATAAAATAAGTTGCGGGTAAAGTCTGAATAAGGATCAAAGTCTGACTAAATGAGCCACCAGACTTAAATATGAAGAGTTAAGAGAAAGAGAATGTTGCACATGAAATTTATAGTAATTCTGCTTAGATCAAGCGTACATCCACTCTCCCACGCTAATAGCCTTCTAGCTGGATTCCACTATGTGATCAATAAGAGATTACAACTTTGAGTGCAAACACTTAGAGGTAGATCACATTATCTCACTAAGTCACTCTTTTGGTATTTCTCTCACGATCACAAACGTTTAAGCTCACCGAAGATAAGTGTATGATCGAATGTCGCTTAGACTTTGGAATTATAAATTCTACGCTCCGTCTCTTACTTGCTCACCGGTCCTTGATCTTCTTAAATACTCCTCCAGTTCCAAACTAGCCGTTGGACAGTATCTTGAGGATCGTCTTCCAATATACCCATTGGACAGATTTGTATCTAGAAGATTTGGTAGTCGTTGAGTGATAGAAGTAGAATCCTAAATTGATTTTGATCGCCCATACAAACAGAATCTTGATTTCCTTAAGTAGAGCTTCTTCGTATAGAAAGTTATTGTATTCAATATCCAATCATCAATCAATTAGATTGAGTCAATCAAATATATCTTGATGTAGAATCTAAACCAGATTACTAGCCGTTATATGTTTAGGGCTTGTGTTACGTTCTGTCGAGTTGTTTCGTTCTGAATCTGCTACATTCTGAATCTCTGTCTCATTCTGAATGTAAAGTTTGAGAGTGTTCTATCTGAAGTAGTGTCTAAGTGTAATAGACTTTACAATCTGGACGTGAGTCTGAATAAATCTGAACATATTCTACTTCTGAACAGATTTAGCTTTAAGGTCTAGACACGGTCTGAACAAGTTCAGCTTCAGTATAAAGTCTGTCTTCTAGTTCTTTCAAGTATAGACTTTGATGATATCATTTACATGTTCTATCATCTGCATAGTCTGTTACTCAACAATTAAACACGTTAGTAGCATTTGATTTATTTTGTCATCTTTAAAACATCATAAGGGATTTCCTTAACAATCTCCCCTTTTTTGATGACGACAAAACAATCTCTGAATATGCAAGTGTGTAATCACACTTTCTAAAATAATGATAAATCTATCATCTAATTTTAGATTTTCAAAAAATGTGATTTGAATCAAAAGACAGCAAATAAATTGAGCATAACAATATATAGAAAAATAATCGCAGCTCAATATTATAATATAAACCAATCAACACATATGCATATTTATATTCTCTCCCCCTTTTTGTCATAATCAAAAAGTGATAACAATAGAAATAGTATCACGTAGAGAATATGAAATGATAACAAATATCTTGCATGAAACACAATTTTCAAAAAATCAGCTTTTATAAAGCAAGTCAAATATTAAAGATATGCAATATAGCTCACTTCGATCATATATATTAGCAAATATTCAATAAAATTCACGGATGCATTATAAAATTTATTTACCTTTTTTTTGTCATGATAAAATGATAATTTTATTTGTTAATGACGAAAGGTAATAAAAGATGCACTAACCAGATTTTGTAGAAGTTGGTAAGGTCTAACACATTTACCGTTTCCTTCAGTCCATAATAGTCAATATCACAATCAATTCAAAAAGATTTTTCCATAATTGATCAAAGCTCTCCCTCAATTTGTTGCCTTTTTGAGGTGATCATGATTTTTTCATTCCTTTTGAATTCTTTTTCTCCCCCTTTCGCACGACACATTAGGGATTTCCTCAACAATTTGTGAAAACTTTCCACAAGGAAGAGAATCTTTGAGCCTCCAAAAAATAGTACAGAATCTCCATGATTTTCAAATCTAGCTTTCCAAAGTCCATTTAGAAGATTCTTTTGTGACCTGCAAATTCTTATATAATAGATAATAATCATTGCAAAAATGTCACATAATACCTTCCTCTGATTTGCGGATCAAACTTGCTAGATATAAGATATCTTCTAAGAATATAGCAAGAGTATCCAAGAATATGCAATAATATCTTTCAAGATCAAAGGGATTTCCTTGAGCATAAATCTCAAAAAAATATTATTGATGCATTTCGCAAAAAGAAAGATGATAATTCTATCACGCTCTAAATTAAGTAAAAAAATAAATAAAATTGCATTGCCTTATATTTATGGTAAGAGATATTTGCAATATAAATGATAAGCAATCATCCAAAATCATGATAAATGCATGTAGAAATTTGCAAGGCGGGATGATAAAAAAAAAAAAAATCTCTTACCCAAGGTATATATTTGCAATATACCATTAAAAAAAATCATTACCGATCTCCACAGGAGATATTTTTTTGATTGCACCAAAATATTTATAGATTTGCGATCATTCTTCACTTAAAGAATTTCCTGCAATCAACTCATTTCCTTTTTGGTATCCATCAATTTGGATCCTTCCATTTCGTTAGAGCAAAATAGAAAATCTTCATAGATAATCAAATATTCTTTCTAAACTCATCATAACAAAGTATTTAAGGAAAGAATATCTTTGCACAATAAATTAATATCACATAAAACAGATTTTCACTTTACAAAATATGACAAAATTAGAGAGCATAAAATTAGATAAAATAATTTGCATTATCTCTAAGAAAGATATCAAATCAATTACACATATTATATCAAATCGCAACTCACGAATCACAAAACAAATCATACGATTCTTTCTACAATAAAACCAATCATAGAATACGGTCATTATAAGTCTAAATCAATCAAAGGAACAAAGAGAATATTAAAATTATGTACTCAAAATTTACCTTCCTTACCAAATTCTCTTTCTTCATTTCCTTTATTTCCTGCAAAAAACAACTCATCTTTTCTTTGGTACCCATATTTTCTTGGGTCCATGAGAGTTAGGAGAGTATACTATTTTTATCTAATCTTTCTTAACAGGTCTCCAGACTTTCGGACATTCTTTCTCAAAGTGTTCTGAATCTCCACAATTTGAACACTTGAGGGCATTTTGACCAATAGGTTTGGTAAATATCCTTTGAAAATGCTTTTTGTACACAAATGTAGGAGGTCTTTGTCTAAGTCTCTCCTTGACTTTAGGAAAATCTATTAGAGAATCACTTTCCTTGTTGAAACCAAGTCCCGACTTATTATAGTAAGATACTTGTATGGAAACGATATGCTCTAATGTTTTTGATCCATTTGAAAATCTTGTCGAAATATTTGAAAATTCTTTCTTCAAAGAATCATTTTCTTTGACAAGTAAATCTCGATTTTCTTTTGTTTGTAGAAAATCTTTTTGCAAAATTTCAAAATTTTCCTTTTAAGAAAGATCTTGTTGCCTAAGCCATGAATTCTCCTTTTTTAGTTCAGAGATCCTTTTAAGAGAAGATTTGAGATTTAAGCAAAGCTCATTTATATACTTTGAAACTTTGATAGGAATTTTTGAATGACTTACTTCGATTTGCTTATCGGATTCTAAGTTTATGTCTAAGTCAGACTCTGATTCTGAATTTGCGTCTGAGTCAGACTCTGATTCCGAATTTGAGTCTGAGTTTGAATGTGCCATCAAGCATATATTTCCTTGTTCGTCATCTTCTTTTGTGGTTCTTTTTTGCCCATTCTGCTTGTATTGTCTTTTTTCATTGAATTTTCTTCATTTTCTACTCAGCTTTTTGAATTTCTTGATCATAAAAGTAAGTTCTTCATCGTCCATGTCATTTTCTGAGTCTGTATCATCAGAATCGGCATTAGATATTAAAGTGATGGACTTCTTACCTTCGGGATCTTCATCAACAATTTGTTCCACTTCGTAAGCTTGAAGAGTGCCAATCAATTCATCAACGGAGAGTGGCATAATCCTTTGAGTCTCTCGGATTGAGGTCTTAACATGGTTCCAATCTTTTAAGAGACCTCACAAAAGTTTGTTGACCTTCATTGAGGAAGAAATTAGATGACCTTGATATGCCAAACTGTCTACAATTTCTGTAAAACGGCTAAACATATCTCCAATCGACTCTCCTTGCTTCATCTTGAAGGATTCCTATTGGCCGAGCAGGAAGTTCACTGTTGTCTCTTTTACACGATCAGTCCTTTCATAAGTAACATGAAGTCTATCCCAGACTTCTTTAGCTGTTTCACTTGAAGAAATTCTGTTATAGTCAACAGGAGACAATGTGCAATATAAAGAATATATGGCTTTCGCATCAAGAGTTTCTCTTTTAGACAACTCCGTCCGAGACATAGGAGCAGGGAGTTTGGTTTCTTTGTCTTTGCCATTCTTATTTGATATAGATGCAGTAGTGGGATTGATTCATTTTTCCACAACATCCCATTGCAAGGGATCTCTAGATCTTAGGAATGCCTTCATTTTGTTTTTCCAAACGTTGTATTCCTTTCCATCAGAATATGGTGGCCTACTGTTACTTTGCCCTTCCATAAGTCCCGGTGCCAAGATACTAGCCATAGAAGATCTTTAGCTCAAAAGTAAAAACACTTTAATAAAACGAGCACTTGGCTCTGATACCAATTGAAAGTGCTAGTATGAACACCTAGTGGGGGCTGAATAGGTGTTTAAAATAAACCTTGGCAAATAAATGCGGAATAAAATAAGTTGCAGGTAAAGTTTGAATAAGGATCAGAGTCTGACTAAACGAGCCACCAGACTTAAACATGAAAAGTTAAGAGAAAGAGCATGTTGCACATGAAATTTATAGTGATTCGGCTTAGATCAAGTCTATGTCCACTCTCTCATGCTAAGAGCCTTTTGGCTGGATTCCACTATGTGATCAACAAGAGATTACAACTTTGAGTGCAAACACTTAGAGGTAGATAACACTATCTCACTAAGTCACTCTTTTGGTATTTCTCTCACGATCACAAACGTTTAAGCTCACCAAAGATAAGTGTATGATCGAATGTCGCTCAGACTTTAGGATTATAATACGCTTCGTCTCTTACTTGCTCACCGGTCCTTGATCTCCTTAAATACTCCTCCACTTCCAAACTAGCCGTTGGAAAGTATCTTGAAGATCGTCTTCCAATATACCCACTGGACAAATTTGTATTTAGAAGATTTGGTAGCCATTGAGTGATAGAAATAGAATCCCAAATTGATTCTGATCGCCCATACAAAGAGAATCTTAGTTTCCATAACTAGAGCTTCTTCGTATAGAAAGTTCTTGTCTTCAATATCCAATCATCAATCAATTAGATTGAGTCAATCAAATCTATCTTGATGTAGAATCCAAACCATATTATTAGCCAGTATATGTTTGGGGCTTAATTAACATTCTGTCAAGTTGTTTCGTTTTGAATTTGTGTCTCGTTCTAAACGTAAAGTCTGAGAGTGTTATGTTTGAAGTAGAGTCTAAGTGCAATAGACTTTACAATATGAGTTTAAGTGTAATATACTTTACAATCTAGACGTAAGTCTGAGTAAGTCTGAACATATTCTGCTTCTGAACAAATTTAACTTTAATGTCTAGACACGGTCTAAATAAGTTCAGCTTCAGCATAGAGTCTGTCTTCTGGTTCTTTCAAGTATAGACTTTGATAATATCATTTACATGTTCTATCATCTACATAGTCTATTACTCAACAATTAAATACATTGGTAGCCTTTGACTTATTTTGTCATCTTCAAAACATCATAAGGGATTTCCCTAACACATCCACCTTTTGCCTTGCCCCAGTGTGGGGTATGATCACCAACTAGGTTTAAAGAAATGAAATTGCAGGCTCAAGTGGACTATGCAGAGGATATAACTGTATAAGATAGAGAAAGAAATACTCTTCATCATCTTAAGGCAATTAAATTACCACATAAATTCAATGTAATAGCACGACTTGAAGATTGATGCAAGTGAGAACAAGAAAATTTCAATTTATTTTCCTCACCTCATGATGCCATTTTACCTCCCATTTGCCTCAGTGTGGGGTGGTTCTTGACAGGGGTAATTTGAAAGAATTTTCATAAGTGTATGGGGCTCAAAGGAATTAAACAATGGATCACATGTAGTATTTAAGATAGAGAAATGAATTGCCCCTCATCATTTCGGTCATCGTACCTTTTGCGAGAGAAACCTTTACCTTGCGGATATGGAACTTTTTATACTCATCTCACAAGTGTATAGGTAGGGGACTGTGTATAAGATAAGGATTGCATTTTATCATCCTGACACGTCTCATTTAGCATGCTTAATCCATTCCACATCATTCTTTGAATTAGTCAATCTTGATGTTCTTTAGAGGAATTGGTGGACTAAACATGTAAGAGTCATCATGCAAAATCCTTTTTAAAGGAGCTCAGTAGCTTTAAGTATGAAAAATTGCAAACTTTAGAACAAACAATTTATCACACTTAAAAAATGCTTTCGTAAGTATGAAAAACATGATATTGAGTGTTCATTCAAGGAATTGTCGCACGGGGGGATTGTCTCGGGAATTAGTGTTCTTGGATTGTCTCTGAAAATCTGTTTTGCCCCTGCACAAGAGAACGTGCATGAATAGGATATCATGCAACATCAAAGTAAATTCAAATTGCACATTCATTTTGGCTCAGATCGAGATTTTGTCTCAGTCATGTCACTACTAGAATCTATAGTGCCCCAATTTGTCATCTTGGAATCTAGATGATCTTCTTTTGACTTGCCCTCGGTTTCTTATTGATGTGCAAGGAAATCGCTTGGGACAAGTAAAAGGATAAGTAGTGTTTAATGTCTTCTTCACTCTTGGGAGATGTCATCACAATCAATTAGGAAATGATCCTTTGCCCCCACATCTATTTTTCCTTCGGATTTACGTTCCCAAATCAACGGGCCCACTATCACTGGAAATTCACGTGTTATTTTCAAATGCCTCTCTGTTATGCTTTGAGACATGAAGTAAATGGGTTAGAAAAACAAACAAGGGTAACCTAATGCATGCTTTTGGAAATGGCTTCAAAAATGATTTTTTTTTTTTTGGAATATTTTGGATGAGGAAGCATGAAGAAGCCCAGTCCTCATAATTTTTCCATTGATGATATTTTCTTTTCATTGTTGGATATCATCACTGAGCTAGTTTGGTGTACTCTATCATGTCCTCAAAACAAAACTTGTAATTTTATTGATATTCATCAATCGAATTACATTTATTGGAATGTAATGTTCAAGCATGGAAGAAATTGAAATCAATCCCTAAAAAGCGATAAAAATTCCCACGCAGGGGAAGGTGCATGCCCTAATTAAATGAGGAAATCAAACTACTTAGGACCATGAATCATGTGTACTTGAATTTTTCACCTTTCTTGATCTTGTGATGCGAACCTTTCACGTCAGATATTCCTCCCTCTAGATATGTCACTAGTCTCCTTATTGTGGCATCAAATTCGGCTACCTCAGGAAAATGAGACGGTTCAAAAAGTCTTTTTGGCTCTCTTCTTGGAGTTGCAATTTCTCACTGAAGATGGAGCACTTATGTCATCGCAGCACTTTTGCTCGACGAGATAAGCTCTTTTTGATCCGTCATTTTAGCTCTTGATCATGAATGGATGGGTGAGCGGGACCACTCCATAATCATCTAATTTAAATGAACAAGAACATGTAAGCATGAGCTGTAAATAGAAAGTCAATCCATGACAATGATCTAATCGATTTATCCATTTTTGTTTTCATTTATTCATGAAAAGATCGTACAAGAAGGGAATTTCCTAAAGAGAGCTAGAAAAATAGACACCATAGCAAGATCGAATTTCCTAGACATGAATTGAAAACAAATTCTCCAAATTTTTTTTATTTTCCAAATGATTCATTGCATGGCAATTTCCTCATTTCATTTCTAATTGATAAAGGAATTAAGTCAATGATTGACCTAGATTGTCACGAACCGTCCAAAAGCGTGACAAAGTAAGTAAATTGCATAGTATAGGGATAGAAAACTTACTTAACTTAGGAAAATCAACGGCAATCATACAGACATGCACATGAGATGTGAGGTTCGATTTCTAATCTAAACAAGCTTAACAAAATGAAGCCACAAGGATGATCGGACTAGCTGCGGGTGTGCGGACTAAGTCAGGCCCTCATGACTTCGGCTTGGTCAAAGAGCCGGCCTGGGTCGCGGGCATATAAACTGAGGTAGGTACTCTTGACACCAAAGAAGAAATTTCGAGATTGAGATGGGCGACTCGTAGCGTGGGCATGTGGTCGAAGTGGTATCCATATCAATATCATCCTAGATGATCCTATACGGCCCAGGTCTAGCGGCAAGTTGTGTGTGCAAAAGTATAGTGTAAATGCATAAGTATGCACAATAGTTTATATCAAGCAACACTTCATAAATGAAAGTAAACCATACATTCCTACACCTCCCTACAAAATAGATATTAGCAAACACTTCCCCTTATACCTCCCATCCTGCAAAAACATTTAACACCTTAAATATTAGGGACGTACCTAGGATCCTTTTTGCCAAACAAAAATATTTTTTTAAAAGAGAAAATTAACCTAAATTCACTAAGAGTTTTAACTCAAGTCCCTAGTGGAGTCGCCAAGCTGTCGCGACCAAAATTTTGGGTGAACCACCTAGGGTTTGGCTAATGGATTACTAAGCCTAAACTTAGCTCGGGCTCTCCCAAGCCCATACCAATTCGTGACTTAGGTTCAAGTTCTTAACATGCCATTGATTTTTCAATCAGGAGTCGCTACTAATATATTTTTGGTGGGTCAATTAGAAACCCAAGTAAAGTAATGGGAGATTTACTTTACTTCTACGAACTAGAGATTGTGAGCTTGGAGACTTGGTTATGCTAGATTTCTCTAATGCCCTTTCGGTACATTTCCCTTCTATTTTGAAAGAAATGTTTGGCAAGCAGTTTCAATTGATTTTAATTCACTTTCCTAACATTTGAGGCGATCATGCGGGTGCGCAAACCACCAATTTAACACCCAAATAAAACAGTGAATAAATTGCAAGACTTACATCATAGCAATGAAAGCATCTGTAATGTTAGATCACAATTCACATCAACAGTTTTAGATATGATTTCTAATTAACACGCAATTTTTTTGTTTTTACTTATTTAATGAGAATCATGCTTTATGCAATGCAATGCTACTAATCTAATATGAAATGATATGACATGACAATATGATATAAACTATATAACATAAATAAAATATAAGCATGCAGTCTATCTTAAAGAATGAAATTGATTTATTCTAAGAATTTTTTTTTGTATTTTCCATGAAATTCGAAATTAAGAAAAATGCAAAGATTAACTAGCTAAATTAAGATTCAATCCAACTTATATTAAGAATTGAGTTAGGCCAAATCCTAATTTAAACTAAGATATTATATTAACTTTGTAGTCTCTAACCTAAGATGCAATCTATCTAAAAAATCAATCTAAACTTAAAATGAAACATGCAATTTTATCCTAATATGCAATGACGTACCAAGAATACCCTAATTCTACATGACATATGCATGATGATTTTTTGTGTTTTTTATAAAATTCGAAATTTAAAATTGCCAAATAATTAAACGTGCAACCTAAGTAAGTAAAAAGACTAGCATCCTAAATTGATTGATTTTTTTGGTTTTTTTTTTATTGAAAAATTCCAAAGAAATAATTTCCTATTATAAATATGCAAGATAACCCTAAAACGAGGAATATTCTAAAACAAACCTAATCTATCTCAAATTTGTTTGATTTTTTTTTTTACATAAACAAAATTGATTCAAACGACATGGTAGCAGATCAGAGCAAGACAAGATTGATATCCAAAAAAATTAACCAGCCATATCTCGAGCATGAGATTGGGTTGATTAATTTTAAATAAACCGCGAATCGAATCTCCAGCGTGAGATTGGATTGGCGATTTTTCAAGAGATTGCGAGTCGGATTTTGAGCGCAAAAATCGGACTGTCAATCCCTAATTTCATAGGCAATTTCATGTCGGGAAATCTTAATCTTACATAAAGGAATAATTATACTAAAAAAGCACAAATAAAGTAAATAAAAAATGAAAAAAATAAAAAATAAAACAAAGTAAATAGAAAAACTACCTAATGTGACTTTTTTC